>JAKZAP010000014.1:16146136-17533700 GCA_023053575.1 Branchinecta lynchi | reverse complement strand
ATCAAATTGGCAAGGAGAGTATGAATTTACAGTAGCCGAAGTATGCTATTCGAATAGCTGCTACATCCTTTTTCTTCAGCAGAGGGTAGAGTCCCGAAAGGTAAAGGACGAGTGGTCGCAGTAAGTGGCGTAGAGCTTAGCAAGAGCTCTGCGGTTATATTTTCCGCGGTTGGCAACGCTTTTGGCATATCCAGACTGAATTTTGTTTTTTAGTGTCAATAACTGCTTGCTGTCGAAAATTTGACATTTTTTCTGTAATGGAAATACTGAGCCAACGGATTTTTGATACACGAGGGATAGACAAATTAAAACAGTCTAGGAGTTTATTGTTAGAAGAACACGAATTAAAAGGGATTAATAAAATTATAAAATAAAATAACGTAGGCTGCTATTATTACAGACACAGTAGCCGGTCGGGACGGGCCAAACTCGCCTTTTAGTAGTTCCGCCGTAGCAACCACACAGGTAGAGTCAGCTGCATTTCTGGCCAAAACAGGGCCATAACCATAGAGGCTAGGTTCCTCGTTTGGCGAATCGAGAGGCGCTTCAGAAAAGAAACATACCAGATGCACTGCGCAAGTAACCAATGGCGCGAATTAAGGCGCTTTCGCACTGAGCTACACAACCACTGCGTCGCGCTTGCGGTGACGCAACGCAGTGCTTACGCAGACAAATAAAAGGCAACGCAGGAACAGAACCAAGTTCTATTCTTGCTTTGCGTCGACGCGTACGTATAAGATTTTTCAGTGATAAACGGAAGTTTTTGAAGACAAACTGGAGAAAACCTACTAACGATGAAGAAAAACTTAAGGCGTATTCTCGCCATTCCCGGAGGACTCCTCGGGGAATCGAAGGGAAAGGCGAGAATAGAGGGAGTCACTCCACGCGGACTCCGCGTACAGAAACAGCGAGAACACGGGTAATGCTTCCAAAATCGACTTTGTTCGAATAAGAAATATGCAGTTGACGAAATTAGTCTGGATCCACTTTATTTTTGGTTTTGTTTATTCTGATTATTTTCAGTTAATTTTACATTGCACCAATACCAGCAAAAATTGATTCCCCTCCGAATCTGAAAGGGAGTCCTTTTTGATGAGGGGGATGATAATCGGATTATTCCCCGTCCGTGGGGACTCGCGAGAATACGGGGAGTAAGTCCCCGGGACAAACAAAAACGCGGGGACTCCTCAAGTGGAGTCCTCGGGGAACGGCGAGAAGACGCCTTTAGTAATGATGAAAGAAACGAGACTCAGCATAAGAAACCGAGACGGAAAACGTAAATATACATCAAAAGTGGAAGCTTGTCGCGCAGGTGTGAAAGGCACGCGACGCAACATGAACGCAGCGCAAGATAAACGCATACGCAGCACATCGCAACGACGCGTCAACGTGAACGCGGCTTTAGCCCTCCGGAAGCGAGAAGAGGTTTCCCCTGACCGTGATATTAGGGCGATTCCGTCGGTCTGGAAAGCTCCGCTAGCTTATCTGCCATGTGTTCCCCGACTCGGGAGAACATTTTTGCCACGTTGGGTGTTAACCATCCGCTCATCCGGGTAGTGACAGCGCGCTGAGTTTTGAGTTGTTTGATTTTGATTTGTTGTTTTTTGTAATTTACGTTCCTTTTCTTTTTTCTTAAGCTTCTTTTCTTGTACATGATATGTTATGATGTGATATTTATTTGCCTTGAAAGACCAAAGGCCATAACAAACACACACAAATAACAACATGCAATACAAAAATAAACGGTCATACTACTACACTAAACCCCACTCAAACACTTTCCCTGTGAAGACTGGCCACTCTGAGGAACCTCGCCAGGTTTCTTATACTAAGAAAATCCCTACTCCGCATAATATTTAACAACCACTTCCTCCTATGAATCCCTCCCTTACAAATTTTTCCCCTCAGATCCTCAGTTTCATCACATCCACACATAAAATGAATTAGATCCTCATCTCCCTCACCGCACATTGGACAAAAGTGACCAGGTTTCTCCCTAACACTTCCGAAATACTTTCGTCTTTCACCAAATGGCAAGCTATCTGCCCTCATATTTAAAATTAGTTCCATTTCCTCTTTATTTAGACCCGCTTTAAAATAAATTTCTTCACCCCGAATCTCTTTAGCCTCTGCATACAAACTCAAGGATCCACTATCTCTTATCCTAGCTAATAGTCCGACCGCCAGCTCGTCAAAAGACGCTTAGTTTCGAAAACACCCGACCCAAAAGGTACAGTAGGTTTAATAGTGGATTCCGACCAAATCGAACACGCTGATTCCGAATATGCCGGGAACTGGTTCCGGAAACGATGGCTTAAAGTAGAAATGAAGCCCGATGCTGTTCCATTATTTCCTCTCAATAAGAAGTATCGCTCTCAAACACAGTAGGTTGAAAAAAAAAATTCCGACCAAATCGATCCCGCTGATTTCGAATATGCCAGGAATAAATTCCGGAAAGGGTGGCTTAAAGTAGAAACGAAGCCTGATGCTATTCCATTATTTCTTCTCAACAATGAGTATAGCTATCAAACACGGTAGGTTGAAAGTGGATTCTGACCAAATCGAACCCGTTGATTATGAATATACCGTTAATAAATAAAGTAGACCTGAAACCTGATAAGTTATTCTTCTCCTCAGTAACTAGTGCCATCATCTGGTGTACTGGGCTACTGTCGGCAAAAAAGTTTATTCTAACCAAATTGAACCCGCTGCTTACGTGTGCCAGGGATAGCCACTGGTTGCTTAAGGATGTGGTGCGAGTCTGTTGCTTAATAACCTAAGTTTGCTCAAATTCATCAACGAATACAGGGATTACAATTGGATCAAATAATATGATCTTGTTTTGAAATGTTACAAGAAATATCTAAATCACAAAAAGGCGAGTTAAATGGACACAGAAGTCTCAAACTTCGCCAACATTGCTTCACAAAATCAAATTCTAATTCTGAGTCGACAGAGCACCTGCCCGGCACGAACATTTTTGCGGCAACAATCGAGTTAGTGCAAAAACGAGGTCGGATACCCCTTCTGTACGTAAGAAATTAAATTGTGCAAACTTTGTCGGGTGCATCCGAGAAGTCCAAGTCTTGTCGGTACAACAAGTTATTTTTACACTTTTGTACAGTCCAGTCGGGCAAAACACAGAAGAAATCAAATGCTGTATTTTTTATCGGTCTTCACATCAGGTTCTTTTTACACTTTCTACTATTTACCCCAAACCTGCATTGTTCACATTAAAGTAACTGTTCAAATAATAAACATACCAGACAGACTGAGCTGCAAACATGGGTAAAAACCATCTTATTATGCCAAGTTTGGCTACATTATTTCCACTGTTAATAATCAGAAATCAGATGTTTTGCATTTTACGGCGCTAAATTCTCTAAATAAGTAGCAAGAAAGTCTGATCTTTAAGTTGCTTTTACTCTAATGTTTGTTTCGCAATTTTATTTCTTATTTTATTCGGAATCAGCGGGTTTGATTTGGTCGGAACCCATTTTTCAACCTACTGTGTTTGAGAGCGATACTTCTTATTGAGATGAAATAATGGAACAGCATCGGGCTTCATTTCAACTTTAAGCCATCGTTTCCGGAACCAGTTCCCGGCATATTCGGAATCAGCGTGTTCGATTTGCTCGGAATCCACTTTTAAACCTACTGTACCTTTTGGTTTAGGGGGGTGTCACAATTTCAGGACCTGGCGGTCGGACTATAACCAAACCTGGATTTCTTGGTCAATTAACCAACGACTAACTTCTTTTGACACAAATCCTAACTCTCTCGCCGGACCCTCCCCTCTATTCCACATATAACCAAGCCCGCAACTGTCTAATAGTGGGTCACAAATAAATTATCATTATTATTACTACGGCTACCCGCTTCTCTTTCCGAGGCTGTTCTGGCCCTTCGTTAGTTTCGGAAAGGGGCGTAGAATCCACCCTGTACTTGGGAAGTGGATTCACAAGCCAGCGAGAAGTTGTAAAGGCGCAACGACTTTCCGTTTGTTCTCGCGCTCGGCGCTTTCTCTCTTTGCCTTTTGGAAAGCGAACCCATGAGAACGCCAGAGTCAATCAATCAATCAAGTGTGATCGAAGTAGCTAAAAAAGCTAGAAGAGAATACAAATTTACAAAATACACGGACACGAAACAAATTAACTAATACACTTACAAGATGTGACCAGAAAATCAAGACCAGACTAAAAAGAGGTAAGAAGGGAAACTTTCTATCTATCGCCTGTCTCGTCGCCTGTGGCTGTGTGCCCCCCTAAAAAAGCTCGAAAGGTCTAGGCTAAAGCAAGGGCATGAAGAGAGCGAAGTGGGTTGTCATAGCTCTTTTTTTTTTCCAGGTGACGTGTTTAGAAGACTTCTTTCAGGAATCTATCATCTTTATAGCCTACGCCAACGAAAAACACTGCCTAGAAGATTTTGACCTTACTTTAGAAGGTAAGCTTGCGCGAGTCTTTTCTAGCTCAGAGACTTTATTTTTGTTGCCTTGCGGTTTGAAGCGCGCGTCGCAGCAGATCTGTATTTCAATTTTCTAATGTAGCCTACGCATCTCTTTTGAAAAAACACTGGGTTTTTCAAAAGAACACAAACCTGTCCCAGCTTTCTGCCTCGTCCGGCCCCCTTGGTTTTGACGAGAAACAGCGAAAATTTGCGTAACCGGATCCCTGTCCAATGAGCTACTTGGAAGCGATAAGTGACCCTCTCTGACTGACAGTAAGATTCGGTGGCTTTCAGCATTTCCCATCGTTTCGGGGCTTAGCATTCTTTCCTTCATTTCTTTGTTTCCCTGGTTTCCCCGTGTCTCAAAAGCTTAGTTAAAGCTTTACCGTCCGCGCCTGTAAAAAGTAACGTTCCAGGAGAGGATTTGTTGGTCGTTAGGAATTATATGAAAGAGTCTTAGTTGCCATTTGTTTTATCGTCATTGTAGGCACACTACCCAGTCGAGGTATGACACTCTTAAAAGGCTACTCGCATTATTTACTGTCCTAAATATAGTTAAATACTTTAAAACTCGTATCTGCTGTTAATAAATTACACAGGGCTCTGGCTGTTTCAACCCTTTGTCCATGCCTGTTGACTTCTGCGAATTGCCAAGAAGGGCCGACAGATTACTAGAGCAACTCTTAGCTGACTTGCCCTTTTAATGCCGTCAGATATGACGAAATTAAAATAACCACACAAAAATGAATATACAGTAAATTACAGTAGGCCCTGCTCAAGTGTCGCTTTGCTTGTCAAGAGGAATCCTTCTTACTTCTGCTGCTACCCAGAGGTTGGTTCGTGGCCCAGGATCTGTAGAGCGGATTATATTTTAATTTGAAAATGTTTTTTTTACAGCAATGGTTCCATTACACGCTAACATAAATATAGTTAATCAGACAAAGCTTCACCAGTACAACAGTCGCATCTGATTTGCACATGTACAAATATATATAAATTAAACATGATCAAAAGTTTTTAAGTTCAAACAAAATAACACGAATTCATTTATGGTCTCGGGAACAAAAAAGGGTCGCAAAAGATGAGTAACAGAATAAGATTTTAATCGAGTATTCCTGCCAGTCTAGGAACTACAAGTAGCCCTAACACAGGATCGTAAGTACGGATTTTTTCTTTGCAGAATTGAAATCTGTATCATTAAGTGGGACCAATAACCGACGAGCTGCCTCAGCTGAAAAGAGCCGACGTCTGATTCCTGTGCCCCTGCGAGGACGCAATCAGAGCCCATCGAATGGTAAGTTAATTGTTAGAGAGGGAAATACTCCTTTCTACATCGTCTACTTGGGTGGTCCTGTCGGATGCAGCGTTGCCACTGGCAGTAAAAGTTTACTAGATCTGGTAAGAAAAAATCTAGTAAACTAGAGGATCTATTAAATTTCATTTGAATCTACACTGTAAAAAAAAAAATCATGCGGTATTGCTACTGGGATTAATCTTGTCTCTACTGAGATCTCTACGAGATCATCGGGAAGTAGAGACAGCGACGGCCCGGTGAAGGACGAAAATGGCGTACTGGTACCGAAGAAAAGAAGGAGCCGACTGAAGATGAAATTCTGAAGGCGGTCAAAAAGCTGAAAAACGGAAGATCGCCAGGACACGACCGCATCACAGCAGAAATGATGAAATGCTCAATGGACACCTGTATCACCCACTGGAAAGACTTCTTCGGAACCATCTGGAGAACAGCAAAAGTACCTTCAGACTGGCGCCACAGTACGCTCGTAAAACTCTTCAAGAAGGGCGATGCCACGCTCTGTAAAAACTGGCGAGGCATCAGCCTGCTCTCGATCCCTGGCAAACTGTTGTCCTACATTATCCTGTCCCGAATACAACGTCACCTAGATGAATACCTGCGTGATGAGCAGCACTGCTTCCGCCCAAAACGTTCTTGCACAGACCTGATATTCACCCTGTGAATGCTCACGGAGGAGAGCTGCGAATGGCGCAATAAGCTTTACATGATCTTCATAGATTTTGAAAAGGCTTTCGACTCATTAGACCGCCAGTCACTCTGGAAGCTCCTTCGACACTATGGTATCCCAGATACCATAATAAATCTCATAATGGCGATGTACGAAGATACAACCAGATGTGTGAAGACAGCAGAGGGAATTTCACGTAAATTCCCAATCCTCTCCGGAGTAAGACAAGGGTGCGTCCTATCCCCACTACTGTTCGCGGTCGTCATAGGCTTCGTGTTGAGAAGCGTCGACTCAACTGGGCTACGCCTAGAAGATCGCCTGCTCAGCGACCTAGATTTTGCTGACGATATTGCCATCCTCGAAACCTGCAAAACACGACTTCAAGCGCTGCTCACGAGCATCCAACAAGAAGCAGAAGATTTTGTACGCAATATCAACGCCAGTGAAACTAAATGCATGGCAACTAGCGATTCACCTATGAACATCAAATGTGGCGACAACGATGTGGAACAAGTGGTTCACTTCAAATATCTTGGCAGCATCATCGATAACACAGGATCTACAGTCAAAGAAGTCACCGCCCGAATTGGACAGGGTAACAGCAGCTTCAACAGGCTCAAAACAGTTTGGAGGTCGAGTACTTTCTCTTTTCGGCTTAAGCTGCGCCTATTCAACAGCAACGTCCTGCCCGTCCTTCTCTATGCATCTGAAACATGGCATCTCAACCAAGACCAAGAGAGGAGAATTCAGTCGTTTGAAAATATGTGCCTCCAGAGACTTTTTGGCATCCACTGGACCCAGAAGGTAACGAACGAGCACATAAGAACCATCACAGTTCAACCGTCCCTCATTGAGACTATTCGAAGGCGTAGATGGACTTACCTCGGACGTGTGCTGCGCATGGACGATTCCAGAATCCCGAAGTCCACGTTTTTCTGGTTACCCGAAGGCACCCGCCGCAGAGGAAGACCCAAAAACACACTCCGTCGTACCTACAACAACGGCTTGCGGCAGTTTCATGCCTCATTACAGCCGGAGTGGGAAGACATCGTCGCAGCCGCAAGTTTCAGAGACGACTGGAGACTCTTCTTGGACGCCCTGGGCGCCTCTGGAGGCACAGGAGGATCTAAGGTCTAAGGGTAAGGTCTACTGAGATAAGATTATCTCTAATTTTGATTAATCTTATCCCAGTAGAGATAAGATTAATCCCAGTAGAAAATACTGCAGTTAACTTTAGTCCTTACTCGGAGAAACTTTGTACGGTGTAGTAAAATATCCCGATATTTAGTAAAACAAAAAAATGGTCCAAGCCGGAAATCAAGTCATCTACTCGGTTGTTTCTACCGATTTCATTCCAGACACGCCGTAGGACAATTCAGCACTTGGGTGACCGATAGTAAGAGTGGATAACGAATAGTGTTTTATCACAGCAAGGGGATGAAAGTGGCACCGTCCAAAGTTAACTAATGTCCAAATTTATTTTACTCCGAAAGATGCTCCCAGTCCCTTAAATATGCACTATTTGATCGTCCTCCGACTAACCGTTGTCAAGTCACAAACTTAACTCACTGGAAAAGAAAAAAGATGTCTGGAAATGCAGTCCTTGCCTTTTTTATGGCATTTGTCCTTCGGCCAAGTGTCACATGGCAATTACTGACTGTCCGTCGGTCGGTCCGGATTTTGCTAGTTCGGGCACTTCCACATAAGTGTCACAGAACTCGAATTACCAAAGTTACATTAATCAATGGAATTAAACTTATTATTTGTTTAATATAATGTTTTGTAGAAAAGTATTCGGTGCGAAATTATCTTCTTTCATATTTACTATTAGTAATTGAAGTCTTTTCGTATTTAAGTGCAATAGATAAATTGTTACATTGGTTTGAAGTTAATGTGGGTCTACTTTTCGAGTTCTGCGACAATTAGTATAAATTCTAGAAGTGTGTACTGATGTATATAAGAATAAGAAGCTCTATTTTGAATTCAGTAAGGTCAGTAAGTGTTCACTGATTAGGGCTTATTTTTGGAGGTTCGGGCGGCCTTAGAACAGCCCTTGAGTTGGCGAGGGGTTGCTAGCTCTAAAACCCGTCCGTACAGTCGCTAGTGGGTGCTGTCCGTGACAATAAGCTAGGACGATGAACATTGACAGGCATATCATGGACCCGACCGGATTAAAATGGAAATCGTCATTTCTCCGATCCGGAAAATTACTGTATGTGTCATTCGTACATGGGATCAGATCGTAATGATACTTGATATTTGGAAAGACCTCATGTCTCGGATGACCCGCTTCAAATCCGGACCGGAACCGGTGACTTTGTGGGGAGTTGGAGGGGGGAACCAGAAATCTTGGGAAACGTTTAGAGATCGAGACGAAACTTGGTCGGAAGAACAAGCACAAGTCTTAGATACATCGTTGACATAAACGGGGCGGATTTTGGCACTGTGGAGGGGGGGGGGGGGGCGGAATCATAGGGGTGTGGAGGATAACCGAATACGCTCTTGACTGAACCAGATCGTACCGGGGCTCTCTGGGGGGAGTTGAAATTCCGCGTGATCGCGAGATAGAACACTTCCAGATGTGCCGAGGACGATGAAACTTGACAGGCACGTTAGTGACCTGAGTAAGTAGACTTAAGGACTCGAAAATGCCTTAGGAAATCTTCTGTTCCAGGATTCCACTATTTTTGGGGGCAGTTTAGATAAGGGGAATCTGGAAATTACTGACTTCCATAGGTTGTGAACTGGTGGACGAATTCGAATGAAATACATGGGTGATGAAAACAGATGACTTAGGTATGTAAAACATGAGTCCAAACCACGTGCAGCCGTGGTTGAGGGAGTGAAGGGGGTCGGGAAACTTTTTGACGTGCAGACAAAAACAAACGAATGGGATGCAATTTGGACAGTACAGAATTTATGCGGCCTAGGTTTTACCGATATACCGCTATATGCCGATCACAATTCCGTCTGTCCGAGTTTTTTGTCTCACTTTTTCGAGTTAGGGTACTTCCAGATGTACTAGGACAATGAAACTTGGTAGGCATATCAGGGACCCGACCAAACTAACCTGGAAATAATCAGTTTCCCGATCCGACCATATGCGGGGGAGTGAAGGGCGCTGGAAACTTGAAAATTGAGGGCATTTGTACACTTTTTCGAGTTAGGTTACTTCCAGATGTGCTAGGACCATGAAACTTGGCAGGCGTAAAAAATTCTCAATATGATAATCTTGGGGGGGGGGGAGTTTAGGGAGGGGAATCCGGAATATTGAGCCATGCGTAACTTTGGAACGGGTGATTGGATTCGAGTGAAATTTATTAATTGAATAGAGGACATTTTTCTCTGGTGACCTTTTTCATTTCCGGACTTAATCCGACAATTATTGGGGGGGGGGGGGAATGCTTGACCCGCTTGACCCCCGACTGGTGTGGTCGGGATCAACTTCGTGGGAATAACAAACAGATGCTCTGGATTAATCATTTACATAATCGGATTGGCTCCAGGTATTGTGGGTTGAGTTGGAGGGGGGGGGGGGGGGTCTGAGATTCCGGTGATCGCGAGCTGAGGTACTTCCAGTTGTGCTAGGATAATGAAACTTCGCTGGAATATTAGAGATTCAACAACATTTGCTTAGAAATTGCTACTTCCCGAATCAGATTATTCCTTAAAGTACCAATCTTGACCACAAAGGAAATAAAATACTTTTAAGCAATGTATGCATTTTCATGTTGCCCATCAGCCCATTATAATTTTTGCCTGAAGGGTTTTGCTTACAAATGAAGTTCTAGCTCCCTTAGAGTGCGCATCTCATGAAACTTACTTTTGATCAATCAAAAGTTCTTAACCCATGCAAGTGCCATATGAGCTCACATCTCTTGTTTATTTGGCGTCCGGACTGGATGCGGCCACGGTACGAGGAGGATATGGGAAGCGGAAAATTTGCAGATATGCTCCAATTCAAGTCAAACTTGGTGGACGGAAACAGGAGGTGTCAGAGATGTGAAGTTTATGTGTTAGAGTCGTATTCGGCCACAGCGGGGGGAGTCCCGGAAACTCTGTGGCTCGCATAGGTGTCAAACGAGTGAAGCGATTTGAATGAGCAAACGCTTGGACCCAAGCTTAGAACGTAGAAAAGTAATTTGCCCTGTATGATAAATATTCTTTGAGCCCAAGCTGGCTTTGAAACATTTATTCAAACAATGTTTACAACGGATACGTCAGCTATGATTCTTCATCAGCGATACTTCGGCCCTTCTTGGCAAGGGTCCTCGTCAGGCTGTCAATAGTGTTGTGTCAATAGTAACTATTGACAGCCTGACGAGACCCTTGCCAAGAACGGCCGAAATATCGCTGATGAAGAATCATAGCTGACGTATCCGTTGTAAACATTGTTTGAATAAATGCCCTGTATGTTCCGAGGTGATAACACAAGTTGTCAGACTCAGGTGAAACGAGATGTCCTATTTCTCGGTTTGAACCTAGGGTGGTTGAAGGCGGTAACATTCTCATCTACTTTCTTGCACTACCTACTCGTAACAAGTGCCATATGAGCCCGTAGCTCTTGTTATAAAATTAGTGGTAAGGGTCTAGGCCATGTTCTCCTGAGGTGTCAGGAGCTTTCAAATATAGCGGGTACACCATTTTAGTATGGGGGGAGATGAGCTACTCACGTCACCTAGATTTATAGTTGCGTTTGGGAATCGGTCTACAGAAGCGATTAAATAAAACAAGACTTAGTAAGAGTTGTAGTAGAAATTTTGGATTGGTAATTGGAAATTTGTAGAATAGTTTTAACAGCTCAAATGGTGATTACAGTTTTGAAGTCTAAAATCTTCTAAGATGTTTTTGTTTTGGAAAGAGTAGTGACGTTAAAGAGTTTAAGAAAAACATTAATCTCATCGAGTGGAGGAATCGTAGACAGAAAAGTTAAAACCCTGATTTTTTGGTTTGTATAGAAAAGATGCTACGTGGGTTAATAAGACAAAACAAAACAAGAGCCATTAAGGTAGCAGAAAGTTAGTTGGATCCGTAGGTGCAGGTAAGTAAGTTATTGATGTAAGATAAAGAGAGTATTTTTGTGGTTGTATCATCCTGTGTGCCACAGGTAGTTATAATCTGGTAGTCTTCACTGACTTTCGTCGAGGTTGATATTACGAGGTCTCTCGGGGAGTTGGATATTAAAGTAGTATCAACCTTGACATAATGTTTGTCTTTGTTCTACAAAAAGCAAAGCTGGCCTCTAAAAAGGTAATTTAACAAGAGTAAGATGAATGAGATATTACCGCAGAGTAGAAGTAGATAAAACGCACAGTTGGTTCTGTATCGAAAAAATCCTAACGTTAATTTTCCTCCATCTCGGTTGGGAAAACAGTCTTGACGTTCATGAATGGGGAGGCACAATTACCTTCATTTCAAACATGACCTGAGATAATTTCTCGAAGACATGAAAAACTCCGCGAAGCAAAGATTTTAAAGTGGACTAGAGTCGTATTCTCGCCGTTCCCGGAGGACTCCTCGGGGAATCGAAGGGAACGGCGAGAATAGAGGGAGTCACTCCACGCGGACTCCGCGTACAGAAACAGCGAGAACACGGGGAATGCTTCTAAAATCGATTTTGTTCGAATATGAAATATGCAGTTGACGAAATTAGTCTGCATCCACTTTATTTTTGGTTTTGTTTATTCTGATTATTTTTAGTTAATTTTACATTGCACCAATACCAGCAAAAATTGATTCTCCTCCGAATCTGAAAGGGAGTCCTTTTTGATGACTGGGATGATAATTGGAGCATTCCCCGTCCGTGGGGACTCGCGAGAATACGGGGAGTGAGTCCCCGGGACAAACAAAATCGCGGGGACTCCTCAAGTGGAGTCCTCGGGGAACGGCGAGAATACGCCTTAGATGGATCTTTCTCCAGAGATGCAGGTGAATACGAGAGCAGCTAGACATAGTCTTATAAATATTCCATCAGCCCAAACTGACTGCGAATCACATTTGGCATTGCAAAACGGATACGTCAGCTGAATTTTATTACAGCTATGTTTCGGCCTTTCTTGGTAAGGGGCATCTTCTTGGAAACTTGAAAATGAACTTGTTTTCCACAAGTTTACTTTCCAGCTTGAGTGGCTTGAGCCTGAAGAGGACCCTTGCCAAGAAAGGCCGAAATATAGCTCTAATATCGGATCTCTCAGGGTCTAGATGGCGCGAGATTTTTGTGTTTGAGTATGGGATCTTCATACGACTAAGATTTCTGACGGTAGCCAGTTTGAATTTTTGAGCTTGAATTTAGTCCGCTATTGATTATGTTCTTACGCCGGAAGTCCGAACCGCAGAGTGCACCAGGAAGTGCATTTTAGTCAGTGAATCGGCAATAATTGATTCTGCAACTATAGAATAATGACCACGGCAAGCTAAGTCGTTTCTCTGTGGCTTTGCGGATGCGGCTGCAAACAATTGTAACCGATTTCTTCCTTGAAAGAGAGGCGTCTTTTGTTTTAATTTTCAATCATTCAAAACTTCAGTAATTAGCCAAAGTGCTGTTGTCCTAGCTCAGCTTGGAGCTCGACCACCAGCTTGTAATACAACCCTTTCGAGGTAGGACGCAAAAAGAAGATATTCTTTTCAGAAGATATTGATGATTTTGCATTGGTCCTGGAATGAATTAATTACAATTAGTTACAATAGTCATGGAGTGAGTTAGAACAAGCTATCACGAGATGCTGACATGAAATGAGTCGTAGGCTACTTGTACTTACTTACGTAGGATGTTGAAACAAAGCTTCAGTATCAGCTTTGTGACCTTTTTTGGGCTTTTGCGACCTCGGAATTTTACCTGGAAAACTATGTATTTTTCAGACTGGTTGGAACGACAATGTAGATTTTAATGAACCATTGAGAGGAGGTTGGAAGAAATCTTGGCGCATTTTCTGGGAATTGAGCGACCTTCCGGGAATTCCTAGGAATTTTGCACGGAAGATCCGTGTATCTCCTTTTGTACTGCCTGGAATGAGGGTGGTAGCTTTAGTAACCTGTTGGAAGGAGGTTGGAAACAACACACCGTTAGGATCAGCTTTGCCCTTTCTGGGAATTCCTACCTGGAAAACCCGTGTACGGTATCTTTTGCAAAGTGGTTGGAACGACAATGTTAACTTTTAAAAATAGCGGGTAGGAGATTCGAACACATCCTCGATATCAGTTTTGTCTTTTCTCGGTCAGCTTGGAACCTGCCGTGAATACCTGGAACTTTTAATTTTTGGGATCCCAAAACGTAAGTGGAGGGATACCTATGACTTCTTAAAAGTTGTCCGTCTGTCAGCAAGATACTCTCGAAGGGAATGAGGTATTTTGATGAAACTTGGTGGGAGGACTCTTTGGGTCAAGGGAGAGGTTGAGTTCGTAGATGGGCTCTGTAGCTCAACATTTAGGGGTGGTGGAGGGGGTTCAAATTAAGGGGCTAATAATTTTTTTTTAAGATATTGAGACCAAAAAACCAGATTTTTTTTTTTGAATACAATTTAAAAGTCTAGGACTCCATTGTGGGAGCCAATTAGACATACTAGGATCCACAAGGTGGGGTCTCATGGTGAAAACCATATATATAATCTTAAATATTTGGTTTTATTTGGTTATATAATCTTGTATTATAATCTTATATATTTCGTTTTGTTTGGTTTTCACCATGAGACCCCGCGTTGTGGGACCTGGTATGTCTACGTGGCTCCGACAATGGAGTCCTAGACTTTTAAATTATATTCGAAAAAAAAAATAACTTTCTGGTTTATTGGTCACGTTACAAGTCCCTTGTGTAAAGTGCCATCTATGTATTACATTAATTTTCGTGACATGGGGATGTGAACTGGTTATGTGAATTTGCCTTCGGGGGGGATCACTGTTCCTATGGCCGGTTTCTACCAGACTGTTGTAGTGGTTTGCGAACTCTGTTCACAAGCCCCTCGGTAGCTCAAGTGGAAGAGCGCCTGCCATGTAAGCCTGGGTTCAAGTCTCGGCTAAGGAGTATTCTTGTCTTTCAGTACACTACTTATGAAATTGAATTAGATTTTTCATTTGGGGGCAAGAAGAAATGCTGAACATTTATATGAAAATATTTTTTCAGACAAGTAGTTCGTTTGGAATCCGGCCGAAACCGGACAATTTGTTAAAAGTAAAAGTTTTATCTGAAGTTGATTGTATGTCCGATTTAGGGGTAAGAAAACATGCTGAATCCGCTTTTGACAATCATTTTCTACCCGGAAATATAGTTCGCCCGGAATCCGGCTGACCAAAACTGCCAGGCCTCGCTCCGCGACAATCTCAACTGACCTATTACTCATTATCGGTGACACTTGTCTATTAGTGGAATTGCAATTATACTTCAAATATGTTCTCGTGTAATTGCTCAAATATATGTTCCATCCAGGGGTAAGAAAACATGCTGAATCCGCTTTTGACAATCACTTTCAACCCGGACATATAGTTCGCCCGGAATCCGGCTGAAACCGTAAAATTTGTTAAAAGTTAAAGTTTTATCTGAAATTTATTAGATGTTCGATATAGGGGTACGGAGATACGCTGAATTCGTTTGTGTGCTTTAGTTCTTGCAAGACAAGTAGTTCGCTCGGAATTCAGTCGAAACCGGAGATTTGGCAGCAGTAAGGCAGGAAGATTTGGTCAGTTTCGTCAAAGTGTTCTTAGATGATTAGCCGTTGGTCTTTTCCTGTTTCTAAATCTTAATAGTAAAAATTTTCAAGGAGTCGGGCGAAGACGGATATCTACGAGACCCATTTGTCTGGATCAGATATTAAATTTTTGGGATCCCATCGAAACCTTTGGTCTTGTTGTTTTCGCCTATTGCTGGAGTCCCTCCGTGATTACCCGTGAATTACTTAGAGCCGTCTTAGCACCTACCTTAGCACAATTAACAGCGATGGGTAGAAAAATCGTAGAAAAAGGCCAAAAAGACTCTAAATGAAGTGTTAGTCAGTTAAATCAAACTTGGGCACTTCTTCGTACTTGAGGAATCCGTGCCGATAACTATGCTCATTTATTCTTTTTCGCAGCGCCAATGTATTTTCAGTCACTAAGTTCTCATTTTCACAGAATTCCTTTCCTACACGGAATCGCAATCAATCTTTTCTATACCACAGACGGGATTAAGCAAGACATTTTGGCTGATGGAACCCTCGACCATATATATGAGAATCTGGAAGAAAAGACTCGCGAGTTTTATAACACGATAACTCTCGAAGGGAATGGGATATTTTGATGAAACTTGGAGTGAGGATTCTTAGAGTCAAGTGTAAGGTCAAGTTCGTGAATGTGCTCTGTAGTCCTACATTTAGGGGTGGGGGAGGGGGTTCAGATGTTCCTTCAGCCCAAGCCGACTGTGAATCATATTTGACGGTGCAAAACGGATAAGTCAGCTACATTTTTATTAGAGCTATATTTTGGACCTTCTTGGCAAGGGTCCTCTTCAGGCTCAAGCCGCTCAAGCTGGAAAATGAACTTGCCAATTTTCCAGCTCAACAAGTTCATTTTCCAGCTTGAGCCTGAAGATACCCTAGGCAAGGGTCCTCGTCAGGCTCGACAGCCTGACGAGGACCCTTGCCAAGAAGGGCCGAAATATCGCTGATGAAAAATCGTAGCTGACGTATCCGTTGTACATATTGTTTGAATAAATGTTTCAAAGTCAGCTTGGGCTCAAGAATATGTAATATAGCTCTAATATGAATGTAGCTGACTTATCCGTTTTGCAACGTCAAATGTGAGGGGGTTCAAATAAAGGGGCAAACAAAATATTTTTAAACAGCAAATGTGATACGGTAGTTGATTATGGGGTAAGAAGACATGCTGAACACGTTGATGAAAACCATTTTCTCGCCGGACAAGTAGTTCGTCCGGAATCCGGCAAAAACCGGGTAGTTTGTTAAAAGTAAATGTTTTATTTGAAGTTGATTAGATGTTCGATTTAGGGGTAAGAAGATATGCCGAACACTTATGTGAAAAACATTTTCTACCCGGACAATTAGTTCGCCCGGAATCTGGCCAAAACCGGAAAATTTTTCAAAAGCAAAAGTTTTATTTGAAGTTGATTGGATGTCAGATTTAGGGGTATGAAGAGACGCCGAGACTGTATATGACAATCATTTTTTACCCGGACGTATAATTCGTCCGGAATGCGAATGAAACCGGAATAATTTGTATAAGTTAAAGTTTTATTTGAAGTTGATTAGATGTTCTTTACATTGATAAGGAGATGCGCTGAATTCGTTTCTGAATTTTCTTTTTTGCTGGACAAGTAGTTCGCTCGGAATTCGGCCGAAACCGGAATTTTGGCAGAAGTAAAGCTGGAAGTTTCGGTCCGTATCGTCAAATAGAAATTGCTTATAGAGGTATGTTTGAATTGTTTTTTTCAGATGATTAGCTTGGCGAAGGCTGGATCTGGCGAAGACAAGACTCAATTGTCTTTATCAAATAAAAGATTTTGGGATCCCATCGAAACCTTTGGTCTTGTTTTCGTGAGCCCTCTACGTGATTTACTGGGATATGCGATATGCATTTGTGTAAGAACTATTTCGTGTACAGTTTGCCTAAAGTGCAAGTATATATCAGCTGAAAGATAAAAATGTCCTACCAGAGGCTCAATCGTTCCATTGAGAATTGGTTTGGTTACACTCACATACTAGCTTACCTGCTGAAATGCTAAGGAGTAAGTAAGTAAGTAAGTAATTTATTTATGACCCGCCATTTTGAAAAGGCGGAGTAAATGAAGAAAATTAACAAAACACATATCTACACACATATACACACATAAAAAGACACTAAATTTTTAATCTTCGGTCAGGAAGCAGTGGACGACGTCGTGTGCTGGTTGGCCTTGTTGTCCATGATTTTTGAAAGTGATGACGAAGTTGGGAGTTGTGCTAACTTCCCAAGAGAAGGGGGGACACCCGCACCACTCTAGGCTAGGAACTGTGAACATTACTGGTTGGTGTTTGCTATGGCTTGAATATGCGTACGTATTTCTTTGTTAAAAGCTGTCAGCCAAGAACTGTCAGTCAAATCTCCCCCACCTTCCACTACAAATGCGGGACTCTTTTTATCATATTTTTTTCTTTAGGGGTCCTAAGCAGCCAAGGAGTTTCGCCCAGACCTCGTTCCCGGGGAAGACCTAGTCAAGGAACACCAGGGGCGAGGTCCAGTTCAGCTGGGAACATTCTGGAAGTGCAGGATGATGGTTTCTCCGTCCCTCCGAAAGTCATGGCCTACTACGACGTTGGAAAGATGATAGGAGACGGAAACTTTGCTGTCGTTCGGGAGTGTGTTGACAAGTAAGATAGACCTATTAAAGGACTACTCCACTATTTACTCTTCAACTTACATTATCTTGAAATATTTGAATACTTTAAAACTAGGCTATGCTTTCAACAAATAACCCATGGTTTTGGCTCTTTGATCCTTTTCCTAGACCCGTTGACTTATAGTGAAAATAGGAAAACAATTTACATAACCGGTTTTTCTGATGGAAAAACTTCTCACAGACAACCGTCGACAGCGTGATACACATCGAAAAGTCATCCATTTTCCATCGAAAATGGAAACAAGGCAAGTGAGAACATCAGCGTGGTTTCGTTAGAGGGGTTAGACTGTACCGTATGAAATGGGCTCTCCGGGTATAGAAATATATGGAGTGATAATGGAAGTGGGTTGTGTTAGTATTATAGGTAAGACAGGTCCTTTAAGTGAAAGGAAGGAATGATGGAGGTGTTACCAAGGTCTCCTTAGTCAAGTGTTTAATGCGTCAATATCCGCTCTGGGGGCCTTGGTTCGTTTATAAAACCTGTTTGGGGGTTTCTGTGGTATCTTCTTTCCCCACTAATGAACATCTAATCAGCTTCAAAGAAAAATTTAACTTATAACAAATTTTCCGACTCCAGCCGGATTCCGGTCGAACTATATGTCTGGGTAAAATATGATTGTCACACACGGATTCAGCATCTCTTCTTACCTCTAAATCTGTTGTCTAATCAACTAGAAATAAAACCTGAACTTCTACCAATTTTCCGGTTAACTAATCACTAGAGACCCAGCGGTAAAGAGACAGAGAACCTACTTAAGAGGACTGGAAGCGTCGAATAATTTATAGCGAACATCTTTATTTGGATCGGAAGCCTTTCTACGTCGTCCACCTAGGTTGTAGACTAATTTGCGATGACCACTTCGCACCTGGCTCTTGCTGAAAGTAGGCTGTCAAATATTTTGAACGGTAAATTATCACGTGCCATGTAGCTAAGTAGCATAATTAGAAGACTCGGAGCTAATAAGCATTATTAAGTTTGAACATTATCCTAGCCAGAGCGTAAATCTATTATCTGGCTTGTTTACTGGTTGAGCTTCGCATCATTGCGCACGATTTAATATTCGAGGAGCCGGAAATATGCCAAATCTTCTTTTCGGATCTGAAAGAAATTATATTAAAACAGTCAGTGCTGTGTCATCGGAATATTTTTTTCTTTTTATGGCACTTGAGCTTACTCAAGTGCTATATAGCGATTGTAATTTCTGTCCGTCAGTCGGTCTGTCGGTCGGTCGGTCCCGGTTTTGCTAGTTCGGGCACTTCCAGATAAGCTAGGACGATGAAACTTGGCAGGCATATCAGGAACTGGACCAGATTAAATTAGAAATGGTCGATTCCCTGATCCGACCATTTGGAGGGGAGTGGAGGGAGGGGGAATCCGGAAAAAATAGGAAAAATGAGATATTTTTAGCTTACGAACGGGTGCTCGGATCTTAATGAAACTTGATATGTGGAAGGACTTCGTGTCTCAGACCCTCCATTTTAAATCCAGACCGGATCCGGTGACATTGGGGGGAGTTGGAGGGGAAAACCGGAAATCTTGGAAAACACTTAGAGTGGAGGGATCCGGGTGAAACTTGGTGGAAAGTACAAGCAAAAGTCCTAGATACGTGACTGATATAACCGGAACGGATCCGCTCACTTTGGGGGAGTTGGGGGGGGGGGGAGAAGTCCGAATTTGTAGTGATCCCGCGAGTTCCGCGCTTCCTTATGTGCTGGGATGATGGAAATTGACAGGCATGTGTGGGACCCGACCAGATTAAATAGGAAATCGTCAATTCCCCGATTCGACCATCCGGGGGGGGGGGGGGGGGGGGTAGGGGAGGGAGGGTGATGCCAAAATTTGAGGTATTTTTAGCTTGCGAACGGGTGATCGGATCTTGATGAAAGTTGATATTTAGGATGACCTAGTGTCTCAGACATCTCACTTTAAATCCGGGCCGGATCCGATGACACTGGGGGGAGTTGGAGGAGGGAGCCGGAAATTTTGAGAAACGCTTAGAGTGGAGGGATCGGGATGAAACTTGGTGGGAAAAACAAGCACAAGTCCTAGACACGTCATTGACATAACCGGACCGGATCAGGGCACTGTGGGGTAGTTGGGGTGGGGGTCCGGATTTCTAGCGATCCCGCGAGTTCGGCATACTTCCTGATGTCCTAGGGCGATGAAACTTGGCAGGTATGTCAGGGATCCAAACAGATTGACTTGAGAACAGCCGTTTCCCCGACCCGACGATCGTGGGGGGAGTGGGTGGATGGGGTGTCCGGAATCTAGTGGCGTGCATAACTTTTGAACGAGTAATCGGATTTGAATGAAACTTGTCTGGTGAGCTATCGCCTCGGACGTTCAGTGTCACGTCCGGGTCGGGTCCGATACCTATGGGGATGGGGGGTGGGGGTGGAAAAATCAAGAAACTCTAAAAGCAGAGGGATTGGGACGAAACTTAATGGATGGAACAAGCATTAGGCCTAGATGAAATTGACGGAGCCAGATGGTTTCGGGGCTCTGTGGGGGGAGTTGGAGGGAGTTTCCTGGAATTCCGGTAGTTGTGAGTTAGAATAGTTCCAGATGTAAAACGACAACGAAACTTTGCAGGCATATTAGCAACCCGAATTATCTTGACTTAAGAACCTGACACAACATACCCCCGGAAACTTCCGTTCCTAGATCCGAGCATTTTTTGGGGAGCAAGAGAAGAGAAATATGGAAATTGACTTCTATAAATTGCGAACGAGTGGTCTGATTCGAGTGAAACTTCATGGGTGATACGAATCGATGGCCTCGACATGTAAAACATGCGTTCGAACCATATGCGACCACGATTAGGGGAATTGGGGTGGGGGGACTTTTGACATGCACAAAAACCAAACGGATGGACCGAATGAGATGCAAATTCGACAGTGCCGAGTTGGCGTCCGGGCCGGATTCGGCCAAGGTAGGGGGGTACTGGAAACTTGCAGATGGGCTATGCTCCAATTTCAGTAAAACTTGATGGACAGGAACAGGGAATTAAGAGATTGGTCCCGAACCGGCTCCGACATCGTTGGTGGGAGGGGGGGGGTACCGGAACTTTCCAAAAATGCTCAGATTCGAGTGAAACTTGATAGATGGTATAAAAGAAGATGCTTTAGGTGGTCGATTTTTTTTTATTCCGAACCAGATTCGGCCACGGTAGGTGGAGATAGAGTGAGTACCGGAAATCCTGTAGCACGTCTAGGGATCAAACAAATGGATTTATTGGGATGAAAGTTTGAACAGTCATGTGCATTTGCTACAGACAATCTAGACGATGCCGGAACAGCTCAGAAATTAGTGAAACTAAATATCCTATTTCTATTTCCGAACCGCATTTTTGGATGGCGGGTGTATTTTGTGACGTTCTCATCTACTTTCTTGTACATCCTACTCGTACAAGTGCCATATGAGCTCGTAGCTCTTGTTTTTTAATGACGATTAAAAAACGAAAAAATTAAAGCTAAATTTTATATACTGAATTTAATTTTAATAAATATTGTAAATAAAATGAATTGATTATATTAACATTTAAAAAATAATATTATTATAATTTAAACATTTATTCAAACAATGTTCACAACGTATACGTCAGCTATGATTCTTCATCAGCGATATTTCGGCCCTTCTTGGCAAGGGTCCTCGTCAGGCTGAACAAACCTGTAATCTGTAAACCTGTAAACCTGTAATGTAAGATAATTATTAATGTTAATGAAATAATGTTAATCTGTAAACCTGTAATGTAAGATTACAGGTTTGTTTCCTTCCCCGAAGTTGAACCAGAGGATTGACAGCCTGACGAGGACCCTTGCCAAGAAGGGCCGAAATATCGCTGATGAAGAATCATAGCTGACGTATCCGTTGTAAACATTGTTTGAATAAATGTTTCAAAGTCAGCTTGGGCTCAAAGAATATTTATAATTTAAATATTAAGACATCAAAAAGAAGCAAATAAAACATAAGTTTAAATATTAATTTGAGCAATAAATAATATTTGTTTCTGATACTGATTGACACTTTTTTCAGGACATCACGGTTGCGCCTGGCACTCAAGGTCATCGACAAGTCTCGATGTCACGGAAAGGAAGTCGTTATTGAAAGCGAGGTCGCCATCTTACGTCGAACTAATCATCAGAACATCGTCCGACTATATAGAGACTTCGACTTCCCGGATAAGCTGTGTCTAGTCATGGAATATGTTCCGGTAAGTACTTACTTATAAGTGAAGGAGGACACCGGCTGCAAGTCTTCCCGGGAATCTGAAAGTTGTTCCACAGTTGGTGGTCTTGGGTCTATTCCAGTATAATATCAGAACATCGTCCGACTATATAGAGACTTCGACTTCCCGGATAAGCTGTGTCTAGTCATGGAATATGTTCCGGTAAGTACTTACTTATAAGTGTTGGAGGACACCGGCTGCAAGTCTTCCCGGGAATCTGAAAGTTGTTCCACAGTTGGTGGTCTTGGGTCTATTCCAGTATAATATCAGAACATCGTCCGACTATATAGAGACTTCGACTTCCCGGATAAGCTGTGTCTAGTCATGGAATATGTTCCGGTAAGTACTTATAAGTGAAGGAGGACACCGGCTGCAACTCTTCCCGGGAATCGGAAAGTTGTTCCACAGTTGGTGGTCTTGGGTCTATTCCAGTATAATATCAGAACATCGTCCGACTATATAGAGACTTCGACTTCCCGGATAAGCTGTGTCTAGTCATGGAATATGTTCCGGTAAGTACTTACTTATAAGTGAAGGAGGACACCGGCTGCAAGTCTTCCCGGGAATCTGAAAGTTGTTCCACAGTTGGTGGTCTTGGGTCTATTCCAGTATAATATCAGAACATCGTCCGACTATATAGAGACTTCGACTTCCCGGATAAGCTGTGTCTAGTCATGGAATATGTTCCGGTAAGTACTTATAAGTGAAGGAGGACACCGGCTGCAACTCTTCCCGGGAATCGGAAAGTTGTTCCACAGTTGGTGGTCTTGGGTCTATTCCTGTTCGACTTCAAGCCAGTTCTTTTCGAGTGCACCCCCCCCCCCTTCTCCCAAAACGGCGGAATCCTCCTTTGGGTTTGAGATCAGCTTCGATCAATCAATCAATCAAGTTTAATCCAAATATCTAAAACCTAGAAGAAGAATACA
This sequence comes from Branchinecta lynchi, assembly GCA_023053575.1. Lineage (NCBI taxonomy): Eukaryota > Metazoa > Arthropoda > Branchiopoda > Anostraca > Branchinectidae > Branchinecta > Branchinecta lynchi. The sequence continues at coordinate 17,510,758 of JAKZAP010000014.1, read as the reverse complement.
AATTTATGAAATACACAGGCACGAAACAAATTAACTAATATACACTTACAAGATATGACCAGAAATAAGTGATGGGATGAAACTACGTAAAAATTGGGGAGACAAATTAGCAGGATATGGAGAAAACTGATTGCCAGTATTCCGCTCCGATCGACGCACGGAAGACGGGAGGGGAGGGGGGAATAGATGGGCCATTTGGGGACAACACATTATCTTAGCTACACATTTGTTTGAAAGAATATTTCTGATGGATGCGAGCCAGGTTTTGCGGGGACCCTCTTGGCGTGTCTTCCACGTTAAGAGGAAGTAGGATACGTTTGACGGTTTGTCCGAGCTGGAAGGTTATCTATTCATTTACGATCCGCTTCTTGGGTACAGCGGAGTAAGCAAATAAAAAAAAGTAAAGGGCACTAATTAAAATTAAAAAAAAAAAATTAAAAACCAATATTTTTTACATTGTTTATCATGCACAAATATAGACATAATTTGACATAGCCTATACGGATTATGCTCTTCTTTCTTTCTTCGTTTCTTTTTTTTCTTTATTTAGTTATTCCAGCTTTCTCTGAAAGTTGTGCACTATGATAAATAAATAAATAATGATAAAAGTTCACATCCTCATGTCATCGGATAGTTAATTATGTAAGGGCAGATATAACAAACACGAGGAAAAGGTAAAAAGTTCCCGGTAAAAAGTACCTTGTATCATTCCGTCTTCTCGGAAATAATCTAAGTAGGAAGCGATTCAGCCTTTCAATCAATCAAATTTAAGCGATTCAGTCAATCAAATTTAATTCCAAATAGCTTAAAGCTAGAAGAGGTCAGTAAGATATTTACGAAATACATAACAAGCGCTAGAAGCTCATATGGTACTTGAAAGCCATACTTGACGGTGCAAAACGGATAAGTTTGCTACATTTTATTAGAGCTATGTTTCGGCCCTTCTTGGCAAGGGTCCTCTTCAGGCTCAAGCCGGTCAAGTTGGAAAATGAACCTGTGGCAAAAAAATTAAAGATTCTTCGGCAAATATGCTTCGCAGTCAGCTTGGGCTGAAGGAATATCTATGGTACTTGCAAGTTGTGTCAGAGGATGAAAGTGGAATCTTTCGTACGTTTATTGTAATCCTTTGTAAGCAAAACCCTTGAGGTACGAATGATGACGAGCTCTTGGTGATCATAAAATTTATAGTTTGGTCAAAAGTGTTTTGTTTGGACCTTGCAGTGATGATGCGCACTTTAAGAGGGCTAAGAATTTGTTTGTAAGCACAACCCTTAGGGCACAAACGATCACCGGCCCTTTTACATAATGAGAATGTATCTTTTGGTCAAAATTATTTCTTTCACTTTGCGGTTAGGATGCGCACTTTAAGGGCGCAAAAAGTTCATGCAAAACCCTTAAGTCAGAAATGATCATGGCCCTTGGGGATCACTAAAAATGTACGTTTGCTCAAAACTATTTCTTGACCTTTGCGGTTAATCTGCACGTTAAGGAGGTCGGATCGGGGACATGACTATTTCCAAGCTAATCTGGTCGGGTCCCTGATACGCATGCCAAATTTTCATCGTCTTAGACCACCTGGAAGTATCTTTACTTCGGATAACCGCAATTCTGCCCCCCCCCCCCCGACAGGCAGACACACATACACGGTGCCCGGACCCAGTCTGGTTCTGTAAATGATCTGCCTAGGACTTTCGCTTGTTAATCATACCAAGTTTCGTCTCAATCCCACCACTCTATGCGTATCACAAGATTTTCGGTTCCCCCCTCCACCGCCCCCGACACACACATTTGTGGGATCAGGACGTCCGAACTTTAAATAGGACATCTGAAACAAGAGGTCTTTCCAAATATTTTAAGTTCCATCAGGATTCCGGTTTCCCCCTCCGTTCACTCCCCCCACGATGGTTGGATCGGGAACTGGCTACTTCCGAGTTAATCTGGTCGGCTCCCTGATAAGCCTGCGAATTTTAATCGTCCTAGCCCACCTGGAAGTACCTTAACTCCGGATCACCGCAATTCCTGAAACAGGGTCGGGGAGGGTGTTCCCTGCTCTCTTCGGAAGTTCACTCAACTCCTTAAAATCCAGCATGGTAGACTAGTCTCCCCATAGTGCCCGAATCCGCTCCGGTTCTGCACTATGTACCAAGGACTTATGTTTGTTCTTCCACCAAGTTGGGTTTGCCCCATCCCGATTGCTCCACTCTAAGCGTGTCACAAGGTTTACGCCCCCCCCCCCTCACACACACACATTCATCCGATCCGGACTTGAAATGGAACATCTGAGACAAGAGGAACAAGAAGGAAAGCTAAGACTCCACATCTCAAGTTGAACACAGATCCGATCACCCGTTCGAAAGTTGAACACAGATCCAGACTCGGGGATCCCCCCTCCCTCCATTCTCCCCAAGATGGTCGAATCAGCGAACTGACTATTTCCAAGTGAATGAGGTCGGGTCTCTGATATGCCTGCCAAGTTTCGTCGTCCTAGCCCACCTGGAATTACCTTTACCCCGGATCATCGAAATTCGGGAACCCAGCTCGAACTCCCCCACAGCAATCAAATCCGGTCCAGTTAGTCAATAATGTACCTAAGGCCTGTGCTTGTTCTTCACACCAAGTTTCATCCCGTAACAAGATTTCCGGTTCCCCCCTCCGACCCCCCCCCCCCCCCCCACAGTCATCGGATCCAATCTTGACTTAAAATAGGACGCCGGGGACACGAGGTCGTTCCTAATATCAAGTTTCATTAAGATCCGATCACCCGTTCCAAAGTTATGCATACCTCAAGAACTGACTATTTCCGAGTTAGTTTGGTCGGGTCCCTGATATGACTTGAAATGGGACATCTGAAACACAAGGTATTTCCGTATATCAAGTTTCATTAAGATCGGATTACCCGCTGGAAAGTTATGCACGCCACTAAATTTTGGATTACACCCCCCCCCCCTCCCCCTACGATCGTCGGATCGGTGGCAAAGTGACTATTTCCAAGTTAATCTCGTCGGGTCCCTGATATGCCTGTCAAGTTTCATCGTCCTAGCGCATCTTGAAATACCCTAACTTACAAATGTGGGACCGATGGAAATGCGATCGGTATATGGCACTTGGCAAAAAGGTAAGTGCCATAAAAACGACAACAAGTTTACTAATACACTTTACAAGATATGACCTGAAATAGATGTTGGAATGAAACTGTGTCTAAATTCGGTTGACGAATTGGCAGGATACGGTAGAAACTAATTGCCAACGTTCCTCTCGAACCGACGCACGGACGACGGGAGGTGAGGGGAATTGACGGCTCATCTAGGGACTACGAACTATCTTTGCTCCACAGTTTTTAATAAGTATATTTCTGCCGTCAATTAACTTAGGACCGCACAGCTTAACGAGAGCCTCTTCACATGAAAAGTTACAATCGCCCAGAATGATTCTTCGCTTGCTGGAAGGGATTTCAAATCTGTTGAAACAATTCCCTAGTTTTCAGACACAAATAGAATGTGAAATTTTTTTGAAAGTGTATAATCAATGTCCCAGCCATAGATACAACGGGCTTTTACATTGAGACAGGGGTTAAAGGGGGGGGGGGAATTCTGGTGATTTGGAGTTAAGTTACTTCCAGGTGGGTTAGACAGTGAAACTTGGCAGGCAGATTAGGGACCCGACCAGATAAACCTAGAAATATTCAACATTCTCATCCGACCATCGTGGGGGGAGTGGAGGGAGGGGGAAAACTTCCCAATGGGTGGTCGGCTCATAATGAAACTTGATATGTAGAAAGGTCAGACGTCTCAGATTTCCCGTTTCAAGTCCGGGTCGGATCCGATGAAGGTGGGGGGGGGGGGTGGGGGGGGGGGGTGAGGGGGAACCGGAAACTTTGTGACACGCTTGGGGTGGAGCGATCGGAATGAAACTTGGTGTTAGGAACAAGCACAAGCCCTATGTACATCAGTGACAGCCGACTCTTCATTCACATCCCAATACGAGAACTTGAATACATGCTAACAAGCTTGCAAGTTCCATATGAGCTTATAGCTCTTGTTAATAGGCTTTTTCTAAGCTTTGTGGCACTTTTTGTAAACTGACTAACTGTAATCATGACCAGTCCGAGGATCTCTCCAATATACCTGGAAGCATTTCGATTGAGGAAATGGTAAAGTGTAGCCTAAATACAATCTTCAGGCTAATTTATCTTGACAGCAATACAAAACTTGTGTCGAGTATTTAGTGACTAAAAGCTTAATAATCTACAACTTAAATAATGTAACTACTAACACTAAGTCATAAAAAAGGAAACGTAAAACATACGCTAACAAAAAATGGCGAATCTGTTTCGACTGTTTCTCCCTTCTTGCCACGCATTCTTGCTCCGACCACGTAGTCCACCATCCCCCGTGCCTTAACTTCGTATCACGGCTACCACATTTGTCAGTGTCACTTAACCCTGTTCGTTGAAAGTAGAAAGCTGTGTGGGCGAGAGAAAGCCTTCGAGTATTAGGGGCCCCAAGCTCAATTACCGGAAAACTAACGAGAATCGAACGGGAAAGCCAGCTTCGAGTCCATGCAATCAACAAAGAGATATTAGGTTATCTCGAGTCTCCCTAAATTGATGCCCTTGCGACTGACCGATATGTTTCTGGATGACAAGTGGAGGACAAGTGAGTATCGGGATCCCGCTTATATGCCATCATAACCACAATGGCACCACACTACGCATGTTGGTGGTATTATTTATTATTTTATTTATTTAAACTAGGATACGACCAACTAGGGTCAAACATGTGACAAAATAATTAACAAACACTGCATAAATATCAACTACAAATAAAATAAAACAATTTCAGAACATCAGCCTGGAGAGAACCCACAATAAAGTAGGGTACCCAACGACAGCCAAATTGGCAAACTCAGCCGCATTTGGGAACTCGCCATCACCAGACGGAGAGGATTCTCAGCGCGCAGAATTCGTGTCTGAAGTGATAGGGCAGATGCCCCCCTCAATTCACCAAAAGATGGTATTGGTGGCAGAAGACCTGACACCAACGACGGTGCACCAGCATAAACTGCTCTATACCAGCACATCGCCACACCGACACTACACTGCACCAGGCGCGATAGAAAAGGGATTACGTTGGAACGACGAAACGCTAGCGTGACACTATATACCAGCATAAATTAGAGCTGGCGCGAAAGAAAACCAGGCATGAAGTCGAAGCGACGCTATAAATGTATGTTTGTATTCCCAAAAAGCGCTATGGGCTATGCGGGACAAAATATAAAAATAAATAAGAACTCAAACTGCAATGTACCAGTCCAAATATTAAACACTCAACTCATAATTCTAATAACTTAATAACTATCAAACAAACTAATAATACCTACCCCTACCACAACATCAACCTACAATAAAACGTTCACGGTGCTTCATGGCAACCTTCAGGAATCAACCAACCGACGCAACTCTTGGAACACTTTGCCAGCGAGGCACTGCGCCATGATTGAGGGCCTAGAACTGCAGCGGCTTGTTTCTGTGAGCCTTAACTTAAGGGATTTGTGTCTAATTATCACATGAGGCTTTCAACATGAGTTTTCTCTTTCTAACACGAGAAAGACACAGTGCAGGGAAACCATTCAAATAGCAACACTCCATTTGGCATGGGAAAAGGGGCCTGACATTAGTTTGGGTTCCGGTGTTTACATTCCCCTCGTCCCGTTTAAAAAAAATATTGGTCGCTCCCCGCCGCCTTCGTCGGGAGCCAGTTAGTTTAAGGTGTTCTTCATAATGTTGAAATCGCTTTTCATGTGTTTTTTTTTAACGTACGTTAGCTCCAGTTTACAACTATTAATGTGTCTTATTTATGTGGGTTTTTACTGGGGACCAGTGGTAAGGTATCGTCAAAATCGTAAGCTACTATTAACAAAAAAGTGTTCATTTTCATCGAAGTGAGCGAAAACAAGGTTAACAATACTACTCTTAATGCCACAAACGTCGCCAAGATAAAAAGCATACCTCAGCTTATATGAAACCGCTTCAGTGAAAGGCTATGAGGATTTTATGGAGTGCGTTTAAAACTCAATTTCGAACTAATTTTGTTTTAGCTGCGAAAATCTCAGAGAAATAAGTGAGCCTTGAAAACTACGATCCATCTTTTCCAGTGACAGATAATCGTTCCAAAACGAAGCGAGAAAGCGACCAATTTCAAACGGAACGAGGGGAATGTGTCAGACCCCTTCCCATGCCAAAGGGAATAGTTGGTATTTGACTGGTGTCCCTGCATCTGGTCTTTCTCGCGCTAAAAGAAGAATTATGAAGAAAATTGAAAGCCCCATATTAAACACAAATGCCATAGGTTGAGACTCACAGATACAAGCTGATGTCATCCTAGGCTCTCAGTGATGGCGTAGTGCCTCACTGGCATAGCGTCATTTCGACGGGGTCCCTGGTCTTCTGTCGCGCTAGCATTGGTCCGTGCTGGCTTTGAGTCACGCCGGCGTCGCGTCGTTCCAACGTAGTGCCTGGTTTTATGTCGCGCCTGGTGCAGTTTAGTGTTGGTATTAGTTTGTTTTTGCAGATACCATGGTATCCTTTAGCACGGTAACTGGATCTGCAATTAGTCGTTTCTGGAGTTATCGTCGTATCTGATATACGGTTGCTCTGCAAAAACGACTATTGCCGAAATCGCGCTTTTCGAACTCGTCCCAAAAGAAAAACTGATATTCAGTCACATCACTAAGTGCCAAATCCTCTTTCTCACCAATCTGGCAAAATTTGATGAAAATGAGATGACTTTCCAGATATAACGACCAGTTACCACGATAACTGCAAAAACGACTTTAGACCGTGGTAACAGATACCACGGTATCAGCAAAAACGCAACTATTGTGATGAGCTATTGTAGAGCAGTGCTATGCTGGCGTACCGTGGTTGGTGTCTGGTCTCCTGTCGAGTGCTGATCAGAGCAAAATAGCAAAGTAATGCGCGAACTTGGAAAAAGTGATACACAGTCAAATCGCAGCATCACTAGCTCCACTAGCGGATACGAACATCCCTACCGAAACTCAACCAATCATAGAGCAAAGTTATTTTGCTCTGACCAACCGTCAACGAGCGCTGGCTAGAATTTCTGCGTCCGCCACTGCACGCAGCGAACAAAGCGAGCTGGGCGGCGCTGCGACGGAAGCCCATTTTTGATGCATGGGAAGGATAGGTCTTTGTATTACTCCCTAGAGTTATTTTGCTCTGGTGCTGATCGTGCTCGCGTACTGCCACGATGGCGTAAGGTTGTCTCGACGAGGGGACGTCTTCTGTCGCGTCAGCGTCAATTGTTGCTGCTGCAGTATATTGCTCGTATAGTGTTACGCTGGCGTAGCAGCGTTATTGCATATCGTGGATGGACTCTCCCCTCGTGATCTGAATCAGGACTTCAGCCGAAGACTAAACGTCTGGAGAAGAAAAACCTCCCGCTTCCTAAATATCGTGCCTGTCTAGCCCCCCCCCCCCTCCGTATCCTGCAGCAACGCAAACAAACTAATTTTGCTAGACCTTCTGTACAAGCCTCTTCAGCCTCGCTGGAAATAATCCAGCTAAAAGTAATTACTTTTGTTATTCCAGGGTGGAGACCTTTTCGACGCTGTTGCCTCAGCTGGAAAATTTTCTGAGCTGGAAGCTGCACAGATGCTGAGAGACCTCTCATCTGCCCTGGAGTATTTGCACACAAACAATATTGTTCACAGGGATATAAAACCGGAGAATCTCCTTGTGAGTATACCTATTTAGGCAAATTGGGGGTCGTTTGATAAGCGGGAATGAATTCCTCAAGAAAGTGGAGGAAAAGTAGTAATTGGACGCCCAAAGAGATGCTAAAAGAAAAATTGGCATGGAGTGTGAATATTTGATAGCGGGAAACTAAAGCAAGGGTCTCATGCGCGAGCAAATTAATTGGCACTTGTCATTATCTTACAACTAAAGCATATATACAATTGTCATAAAATAAATACAGAAATTTAAGTAAGGTTGTTATGGTACAAGGTAAACCGAGGCACAACACTATTACCGTACCTCTCAGTTTTACAAGCGACAGGTGTGAGTTTTGGTACTTTCATAGCTGCTTCTCTTGGAGGTCTGTTTCTTTCCGGTTTAAAGGGTGGAGGAAGGATATTTCGGTAGAGAGGGTGGGATAACAAATTTGTTCCGAAACGTTGGCACAGCTGTTCTCTACGAACAGAAAGGGATTCCAGATTGCACTCCTTTAGGAGATACGAGTACGGCATTTTATGGCCACCAGTTATAGTTTGAACAGCACAAAATCATTAGGCTGTAGCTAAAAGAACAGAGGAACGAACCTGAGATAATAAGTAAACAGAAGAACCATCAGTAATCAACTGATTATTGCAGGTTCGGTCTTATTGTGACAGTCTGAAGAGGACTCTTGCCAATAAGGTACAAAATTTCGCCTTGATAAATCTCAGCTCACTTATCCGTTTAGCGCCATCAAATAATAACAATCAGGGTCGTAGCTATGGAAGGATGGGTGGAGAGATTTGAATGAAATTGGGAATGTACAGAGATCACATGCCCTAGATGACATATTTTAGGGTTCAAACCGGATCCGAAACACGGTGGGGTAGGGGGGGGGGAGAGTTACCGGAAGCTCCCAAGAAACGCTCAGATTTGAGTGAACTTGATAGGTGTAAGAGAAAACGCTTCGGATGATCCATTTAGGAGTGCGAACCAGTTCGACCGCCGTAGGGGGAGATGGAGGGGGGGGTACCGGAAATCGTGTGGCATGTCTAGGGAGTAGGGACCAAACGAGTGGATCTATCGAATCGAAACTTGGAAGGTAGAAAAGTCATTTGCCCTAGATGATCCGAGGAGATGCTGTAAATTCTCAGACTTGAGTGAAACTAGATATCCTATTTCTAGGTCCGAACGAAGGCACCGGCAGGTGCCCCCCCCCCCCCCCCCCTCGAATTTTAGCTAGTGACGCCCCTGATAACAATATTAACAATAATAACTTATTGAGAAGCCAAATACGGTCATACAACAGAAATTCAGACCACTAAAATAAGACACAAACCTATTTTCTCCTTTTCAGTACACTTGAAACGAAAAAAAAGACCTCGCGTTTTATAATGTGACTCATAGTCAACTTGGGCTGAGAGAATACTTCCGGAGTGTGAAGCCGACTGTTCCACCATTGCTGTGGGAATTGGGGTGGTGTGGCCGCCAGTGCGCAAGCAAGGCTTGAGAGGGCAATACCAAAATAGATGAGTTAACATTATTTTCTCTTTTGTGATAATAGCAGACAAAAAATTTAATCATAACCAGTCGAAAAATGCCAGAACCCGTACAGGAGTCAAAGAAAATATTATAATTGCTACTTTTCGTCATTCAAGCTCTCGCTGTTAGGAGCTTGGTTTTCCTGAGGCAGACTTAAAGTACCACGAATTCTAAGAGCTTCAGTTGTGGCTCTTGTTGAATGCTTGGGATTTGAATAAAAGGGAATTAAGGCATAAGAAGCAGTCTTCAGTTGTCTTACTTTTCTTTTAATTTTTATTGTAAAACTTTGTAGAGCTGAATTCAGTTAGGTATGAAGTCGTATCTCTTTGATTTCGCCTCTGTATATTTCTCCTATTCTCTCCTGTCAGTCTTAATTAGTCAACCCTCGAGAGGGCGGTGACATGAAGTTTTATCCGGGGGCAAAAATACCTAGCTACGGTATTTTGTCCCATCATTACACCACAAGACACTTTGAGCCCACCGAAATCCATTAGTGGCGAGTTAGTTGTAAGGACGGGTTGAATCTCTGACACCGACCCACACTGTGAAGGGGTCGCCGACCCCCCCCCCCTCCGCTTATAGTCTTTAGGCACAATAAGCCATGCATGTAGGTTGACCGAATCGGGAACACGATTCTACAAAGTAACAATAGCAGCTAAGACATGATTCTAAACAGTCGGGATAACAAGGAATCAGAAGACCCTAAAATAAAATCTTGGTATGCAAAAAAACAAAAACGTTACGAACCTGTCCCCCTCTCCCCTACAGAAATGATCATTGGCCCTTGGGTCATGAAAGTGTATCATTCGCTTTAAAAACAAGAGCTACGAGCTCATATGGCACTTGTACGAGTAGGATGTACAAGAAAGTAGATGAGAACGTCACAAAATACACCCGCCATCCAAAAATGCGGTTCGGAAATAGAAATAGGATATTTAGTTTCACTCATTTCTGAGCTGTTCCGGTGCATCGTCTAGATTTTCTGTAGCAAATGCACATGACTGTTCAAACTTTCATCCCAATAAATCCATTTGTTTGATCCCTAGACGTGCTACAGGATTTCCGGTACTCACTCTATCTCCACCTACCGTGGCCGAATCTGGTTCGGAATAAAAAAAAATCGACCACCTAAAGCATCTTCTTTTATACCATCTATCAAGTTTCACTCGAATCTGAGCATTTTTGGAAAGTTCCGGTTTCCGGTACCAAATAACAAATGTAGGCCGCATATACTCGGCATTGTCGAATTTGCATCTCATTCGGTCCATCCGTTTGGTTTTTGTGCATGTCAAAAGTCCCCCCACCCCCAATTCCCCTAATCGTGGTCGCATATGGTTCGAACGCATGTTTTACATGTCGAGGCCATCGATTCGTATCACCCATGAAGTTTCACTCGAATCAGACCACTCGTTCGCAATTTATAGAAGTCAATTTCCATATTTCTCTTCTCTTGCTCCCCAAAAAATGCTCGGATCTAGGAACGGAAGTTTCCGGGGGTATGTTGTATCAGGTTCTTAAGTCAAGATAATTCGGGTCGCTAATATGCCTGCAAAGTTTCGTTGTCGTTTTACATCTGGAACTAGTCTAACTTACGACTACCGGAATTCCAGGAAACCCCCTCCAACTCCCCCCACACAGCCCCGAAACCATCTGGCTCCGTCAATTTCATCTAGGCCTAATGCTTGTTCCATCCCTTAAGTTTCGTCCCAATCCCTCTGCTTTTAGAGTTTCTTGAGTTTTCCACCCCCACCCCCCATCCCCATAGGTATCGGACCCGACCCGGACGTGACACTGAACGTCCGAGGCGATAGCTCACCAGACAAGTTTCATTCAAATCCGATCACCCGTTCAAAAGTTTGCACGCCACTAGATTCCGGACTCCCCATCCACCCACTCCCCCCACGATGGTCGGGTCGGGGAAACGGCTGTTCTCAAGTCAATCTGTTCGGATCCCTGAGATACCAGCCAAGTTTCATCGCCCTAGGACATCAGGAAGTATGCCGAACTCGCGGGATCGCTAGAAATCCGGACCCCCACCCCAACTCCCCCACAGTGCCCTGATCCGGTCCGGTTATGTCAATGACGTGTCTAGAACCTGTGCTTATTTTTCCCACCAAGTTTCATCCCGATCCCTCCACTTTAAGCGTTTCTCAAAATTTCCGGTTCCCTCCTCCAGCTCCCCCCAGTGTCATCGGATCCGGCCCGGATTTAAAGTGAGATGTCTGAACACGAGGTCATCCTAAATATCAATTTTCATCAAGATCCGATCACCCGTTCGCAAGCTAAAAATACCTCAAATTTTGGCTTCACCCTCCCTCCACTCCCCCCCCCCCCCCCCAGATGGTCGAATCGGGGAATTGACGATTTACTATTTAATTTGGTCGGGTCCCAGACATACCTGTAAATTTCCATCGTCCCAGCACATCAGGAAGCACGGAACTCGCGGGATCACTACAAATTCGGACTTCTCCCCCCCCCCCCCCAACTCCCCCAAAGTGAGCGGATCCGTTCCGGTTATGTCAGTCACGTATCTAGGACTTTTGCTTGTACTTTCCACCAAGTTTCATCCGGATCCCTCCACTCTAAGTGTTTTCCAAGATTTCCGGTTTCCCCCTCCAACTCCCCTAGTGTCACCGGATCCGGTCTGGATTTAAAATGGAGGGTCTGAGACACGAAGTCCTTCCATATATCAAGTTTCATTAAGATCCGATCACCCGTCCGTAAGCTAAAAATATCTCATTTTTCCTATTTTTTCCGGATTCCCCCTCCCTCCACTCCCCTCCAGATGGTCGGATCGAGGAAATTACAATTTCTAATTTAATCTGGTCCAGTTCCTGATATGCCTGCCAAGTTTCATCGTCCTAGCTTATCTGGAAGTGCCCGAACTAGCAAAACCGGGACCGACAGACCGACTGACGGACAGAAATTACAATCGCTATATGGCACTTGAGTAAGCTCAAGTGCCATAAAAATTGTTTGCAGTTTGAGGCTAAGATGCGCCCTTTAATGCGGTTAGAACTGAATTTGGAAGCAAAATACTTGGAACACAGATGGCCATGGGCCCTTGGGGATCTTAAAAATTCGGCCAAGTGCCATATAGCGATCGCGATTTCTGTCCGTCCGTACGTTGGTCGGTCGGTCTGTCCAGGTTTTGCTAGTCGGGCGCTTACACATAAGCTAGGACGATGAAACTTGGCAGGCATATCATGGAACCCAGACGATTAAGTTGGAAATAGTCACTTCCCCGATCCGAGCATCTGGGAGGGAATGGAGGAAGGGTGAATGGATCTGATCCCGGTGATCAGATCTCACTGAAACTTGATACATAAAAAGACCTCGTGTCTCAGACATCCCATTTTGAGTCCGGATCGGATCCGCTGAACCGCAAATATTGGGAAACGCTTAGCGTGGAGAGATTGGGATGAAACTTGGTGGAAAGAACAGGTGCCAGTCCTAGATACTTAGTTGACATAACTGGACCGGATCCGCCCACTGTGGGGGGGGGGGGGTCCGAATTTCTAGTGATCCCGCGAGTTCGGCACTTCCGGATGTGCTAGGACGATGAAACTTGTCAGGATTGTCAGGGATCCGAACAGATTGACTTGAGATTAGTCGTTAGTCGTTTCCCCGGTCCAACCTTCTGGGGGGTTTGGAGGGAGAGGGAATCCAGAAAAGTGAGGTATTTTTAACTTACGAATGGGTGATCAGACTTTGATGAAATGATATATAGAAAGACCTCGTGTCTCAGATAGTTTTAAATCTGGACCGGATCCGGTGACATTGGGGGGAGCCGTAAATAAATATTACTTCAGCCCAAGCTGACTGCGAATCATATTTGATAGTGGCTTGTCACGAACCCGAACAGATTGACTTGAGAATGTAGTTTCCTCTATCCTACCATCGTGAGGGAGTGGAGGGATGGGGAATCCGAATCTAGTGGCAAGCTCAGTTATTGAACGGGTGATCGGGTTTAAATGAAACTTGATATTTAGAAACACCTCGTGCCTCAGACGTCCCATTTTAAATCCGGACCGGCCCCGGCGACGTTTGGGTGGAGGGGGGGATGGAGAGGGAAACCGGAAATCTTTAGATACGCTTAGAGTGGAAGGATCGAGATGGTGGGAAGGACACTTGGGAAGAACTTGGTGGGAAGAACAAGCATTAGCCCTAGATACGTAATTGACAGAACCAGATTTTATCGGGGCTCTGTGGGGTGGGGGGGGGGAGTTGGAGGGTCTTTGCCAGAATTACAGTGATTGCCACTGTCCTCGATGAAACTTTGCAGTTGACTTAAGGACCCAATACAATGCCCTAGGAAAACTTGTGTTCCTGGATCCGACCATCTTTGGCCGAGTTGAGGGAAGGGGAGTCTAGAAATTCCGTAAGTCGCGAACGGATGGTCCGATTCGAATGAAATTTATGGGTGATAAAAACTGACGACCTAGACAAGCAAAACGGGCGTCCGAACCACATGCGGCCACGGTTGGGGGGGGGGGGAGGGTCCAGTAATCTTTGGATAGGCACAAAAACCAAACGGGCGGACAGAATGGGATGCAAGTTGGACAGTTCCGATTTGATTGCGTCGTGACCGGATCCAGCCAAGGTAGGGTGGGATGTAGCGGGAACCGGGAATTTGCAGATATGCTTTGTTCCAATTCCAGTCAAACCTGACGGATAGGAAGAGGAGATGTCAGAGATGCGACATGTAAATTTCCGAGTCGTATTCAGCCACAGTGGGGTGGTGGTGGTTGGAAATGGAGTCTCCCCGGTTTCACCTCCCTCCTCTCCCCCTCCTCCCCCCCGCGATGGTCGGATCGCAAGTCAATATGACCGGGTCTCTGATACGACTGCCAAGTTTCATCGTTCTAGCGCATCTGGAAGTACCTTAACCCGTGATAGCTGGAAATCCGGGACCGCCTTCCAACCCCCACAATGCCCGGATCTGATCCGGATATGCCAACGATGGATCTAGGATCTGTGCTTGCTCTTCCCACTAAGTTTCATCCCGATCCCTCCACTCTAAGCATGTGCACCATATACTTGCTAAGGTGTTGAATGATTGCCATAATTCTGGCGAAAAACTGGCTATTGCTGGCCACGATGTCCGGCGAGCTTTTGATTCCGGGATCCACGCGCAACTGCTACTGAGCGGTTTGAAGCGCGGTGTTAGTGCCTCGGTAATTGTTACTTTTCGAAGTATGTATCGGAAGCTGAGGGTAAAGATTAAATTACCGACGTACGGGGGTCCCGTTTCGTCGAGTCGGACCTTGTCCGTTGAAAAAGGCATACGCCATGGTGCTATTTCTTTCCCTCTTATATATAACTAGACCTACGTTGCCTGGGCAACGTGAAGTGTTGCGGCAACCTTTGTCCGGCTTTGCCGACTAAAGTGTTGCGATCACCTCATCAAGAGCTATCGATTGCCCTAATAACAACAAACGAATATCGGAAGAAGGGACTAAATTGACTTTGCAGTCAGTTGAACTTTATCCTTTTTAATTGTAGACATCGCGACGGATGAAAACTTGGAACAATATCTTAAATAATCTAGTTGGTATTATAAAGCTATCCGTAACTTTTCAGGATTAAAATACCATAGATGACACTATTAATTATTAAGAAACTACCTCATTGTTTTACATTATCGTTTGTACCCGTTGCGTAAACAGTTAATCCTAGGTTACGGCGATAGACCATCGGCACAAACTTTCTTACCGTCAGATTTATAGAAATCGAATACAATCTGCACCAATTTGCAAAAATTTCTAGCCCCTCGTGAACCGATTCTTACTTACAAGTTCCTCTCCCGTGATAGACATCAAGTTCACCGGATAAAAATAATGGGTACACCAGCTAGCAAAAGTTGCGAACCCTTCATCGCTAAAGATGTTTTTAGCAAAACAGCCGGTTATTATTTACAAGTCCCTTGCATGTCTTAAAATTGGGAACCAAATTGTTCTTACCATCGAAGACACCGGAAACAAATAACAGGTACACCAACTAGCAAAAGCTGCAAACCCCTCATTGCCGAAGATGATTATGAGCTAACATTTGACTGTTGCGTACAAGTCCTCTACGTGTCTCACAACTGGTATCGCCTATTTTTGGTTTCAATGGATACCTTACTACTGAAGTTGTCGACTCCTTGCAACTTCAAACTGGTGTATCTAATGAAGGAGCTTTTGTACCAAAAAATGGATGACATATACTTTGATCAGCTCATCAACGATCGGTTGCCGTCGAAAAAAAAATTCTACCTGTCTTAGTTCAAAAGTTTACTTTTTTGCCGTAGGCAAACTTTCGAACGTCACGACTTAGAAAGGAGCAAAGGATAAGCTCGAGTTTCTTTAGCAATGAGAGCTTTTAAATTTTAAGAGGCACATCTGATACCATCTCTACACAAATCCAAGTGCAAAAAACGAATGAGATAAACTTGGCTGAAATCGCGAACAGACATGTATAGAAACAATAGATGGCAGCACTTTCGGACCCGTTGGAAAAAGCCCATTTTTTGTTTCTGTAGATTTTTTCTATTTATCACTGAGAGAAGATATGTTGGGTTTGGGGCCGGGTAACTGCTGCATATATTTTACACTTACAGATTTTAGTCCATCTTTAATTTGAAACTGGTGCCTGCCTGCTTGCGTGCTTGAACGGAGCTTTCCACTGGAAAGCAGAAACATGGTTTGATGAAACGAAAGACTCGCTACACAACTTCAGATAGTCCTCTCTGACATGGGCTATATAACTCCACTTCACTTCGTACACCGTAGGCTCTGGCTCAAGGACAAGTAAAAACCATCCTTATTGGCCCCAGGCAAGAGTTCTACGGAGCTTTACAAAATGTAATGTCATAATCATCAATCCGGCCTAAGGTCCACACTTTCCATAAAAACCGCACAGGTTAAACCCTTACCAGCTACTAGGAATAAAATGAAATCGGAGTCATAGAAAAAAAAAAAAAAAAAAAAAATGAGGACAAAACAGTGTTGCTCTCGCAACACAAAAACAGTCTAGTTGAGGCACAAACACCTGTAAGAATGAGTTATGTGTATGAAGGTATGGACTTGTCGCTATTAAATTACGCAGATGATGTGTGTCGGTTGCGTATGTTGAAGGAAGTTTTCGGGTTCTTAGTGAAGAATATGAGTGTCTTAGTTTATCATTTAACCGGAATAAGAGCGAGGTTGTCTTCGTCAACCAAAAGCCTGATACAGAGACAACTGATATTTGATTCGGGGATCACATTCTTCAACCTTCACCTTCGGTTGTGTACCTTGGTCTGCCTATTGGGTCGGACATGAAAACAACGCGTTCTTGGCTTGTATCGTTTTTTGCGGAAAAAGCTAGAAGAGCATACGGAATACTCATTACTTGTAAGCGTCGTTACGTTTGACACATAATGGCCCGGCTATATTCTGCATTCGCTATGCCGCACATACTAGCGCTGTCGGCATTCTGGTCACTACTGACTATGAAAGATAAAAAATGCATTCGTTCCGCATTTTATAGGTATTGCAAATATCTCCTAGGACCACCTCCCTGGGCCCGTAACTCTAGATTGTCGGCAAAGTATAATGTCATCGATCCGTTAATTGCAGTATCTGAGCGAATTGCAGGTTTTATTCGTTCTCTTGACGCTAGCCGTACTTCGTTTAGGGCAATGTTGTCCCATATGTAAATAAGAGTATCAAAATTTATGTGCTACATGTTGTGTCTTCTTGTCTTTTTTTCTTTCTTTTCTTTCATACTTCATTTGTGACTTGTGTCTTAAAAATGGGAAATAAATTTCATTCATTCATTCATTCTAAGCGTTCCACTCCCCCCCTCCAACTCCCCCCATAGTTGACAGATCGGGTCCGGACGTTAAACGGGACATGTGAGGCATGTCTGCTTTCCCCTTGCCAATTTTCATTCAGAGCCTATCACCCGTTCTCAAATTTCCGGATGCCCCTCCCTCCACTCCCCCCACGCTGGTCGAATCGGGTAAGTGACTATTTCCAAGTCAGTTTGGTCGGGTCCCTGATATAATGCCAAGTTTCATCGTCCAAGCACATCAGGAACTACCCTAACTCGCGATGAGTGGACCGAATGACAGACCGACAGAACTACGGAAAAGTGATCGGTATATATCACTTGGCCAGAAGGCAAGTGCCATAAAAACGCAGAAAATCTATTCTCGTAATCGATTGCCACTTTCCATTTCTTTTCGAACTTCGCTATATCTCGAAACTCTGCAGGTTTTTGAAGCGGAAAACGGACGACGATCTCTAAAGCTTGCCGACTTTGGACTCGCTCGAGAAGTTACGGGACCAATTTACACAGTTTGCGGAACGCCGACTTACGTAGCGCCGGAAATTTTGGCGGAAACCGGATACGGATTGAAGGTGAGATTCTGTGAGATTTACTTTAGAGGGTGTGTAGGAAAGATAACGTGGGATTACGATAAGCTAGTTACCGGGAGCCAGCCCAAAGATGATGCAAGATGGAAGTTATACCTCGCCCGCTGCAGAGGGTACAGCGTGATTTAGGATCTTGTCTTAAAGAACGTGTCCGAAAGCTTTTTGGTGCTGTAAAGGATGCATTAATGCCGCATTTTCTTCTTTTTTTTGTCCGAAAGCTGTTACTTTATTTTCTTCTCTGACACTTCTAGAATACCAAAATTCAGGAAGAAGAAGACGAAAAAATAATTAATTGTATAAAGCTGACAAAATGGTTCAGCTACTGTTATCCAACCTTCTTATCTTCTTATGTTTCCTTTCTGCGTTGGCCATGCTCGCCAGTTGTCTTACAATTTGGAATGTTTGCCGAATTGTCAGTTGTCTTTTTAATTTGTTATGTTTGCCGCCGATAACACTGACATAATCGCCGGACTTAATTCAGCATTTTCGTTCGTTTCGGAGCTTTCGGACACATTCAAAAGCACGAGTTGCTGTAAATACAGTTCCTATCTTAGCATTTTGACACGCGGAACTCCCATTAAACTTTGCTGGGTTTCTCAAATTCTACAAAATCCATTCTGGCTGTGTTCAGCCTTTGCCCGTCACCCTTGGCTTTCATGAGAAACACGGAAATAAATACTCCTCGAGTCCAAGCTTACTGGGAAACATATATTGAACAGTGGCTAAAAACGAAAAACAGCTACTATGTTCTTCATCCATCTTTTGGCCCTTCGTGACAAAGATCCTCGTCAGGCTGTTGCCAAACTGGAAGAAACGAAACTGCAATAAAAAATGAAGCTTTTACCAAATAGAAGTATTCTATTTTGGGCGGTGACTTTATGAAAATTGCTGTATCGAAGAACTGGTGCTGAGATTTCATTTCGACGCGGTTGCTTTTTTTGATGCTCGGTTGGGGCGGTCCTCTGTTAGCGGGGTTAAAACATAGACTTTTCAGAAGGCTTTCCAAGGTATCTGCAATAATCACATTGGCAATGGACAAATAATGTTGGAGCTTGTTGGCTACCGACTGTCCAATTGACGCGAAATGCGAATTTACGTAATTAGCTATTTCTAGCTCCCTTTCAATTGCACTATCATGTGCGTCGATTATGTCTGATGGTGGGAGGTTTGTTCCTAAAAAAAAATCAAAGAGGCACATATTCAATACCTTTGCTAAAAATGACCGAAAATATCGCCGAAGCAGAATCTCAGCTGACGATCGTATAGCACCATCAACCATGATAGATAGTAACCTTTGTCTAAAGCAATACAGTACCATGTTGTTGTGTATGACAAACAATTCCTTTTGAAGAGCTAACTAAAGGGGTAGTACTTCTCGCCTGCGACGCTAAATTTTTTTTGCCGCAGGTTGATGTTTGGGCCGCCGGTGTGATACTCTACATCCTTCTCTGCGGCTACCCTCCATTTGTCTCCACCAATAATAACCAGGAGGAACTTTTCGATGCGATTTTGAGCGGGGAATTTGAATTTGCCTCACCATACTGGGATCCAGTTAGCGACATGGCTAAGGAGCTGATTTGCCTCATGTTACAAACAGACCCAGATCTTCGATATGCTGCGTGCGAGGTGTTGGAACATCCCTGGCTGAATGTGAGTATTTTTTTCCCTTCGGGCTTGCGTTAATCGTTTTTCTTTTGGTATTTTTTTAGAAGGCGTCTCGGCCGAAACTGAATGCAATGCATTGTGCTCTCTTTTTTCTTAACCTCGCATGGAACTTGGCTTGTGTATCAGGTGTGTATGAGCGTAATTCGGCACATAATAATTGCGTTGCAGATATCATGGTGTCTGATACCACGGTCTAAAGTCGTGTTTTCCAGTTACCGCGGTATCTGATACCACGGTCAAAAGACGTTTTTGCAGTTATCGTGGTATCTGATACTAAGATACCACGGTCGGACCGTGATAATTGATCGTGGGATCTAAAAATTCATTTCAAGGAGTCTAGTTTTCTGTCGAATTGGTGGGAAAGAAGTTTTGCACTCTAGATGTAAGTGGCTATCAGTATTTCATTTTCTGGATGATCTCTAAAAGCTCAGATCCGGCAATACTCTATATGACTAAGTCCAAAACACGCCAGCGATCCTCAGGAAGAAGGAGTAAGCGTGTCCGTACGACTCGATCTCAACGACTCAAATCCTGCGTCAATCAATCACCGCGATCTTTGGCAGCAGCTGTGATACCACTTCTGCCTTTCTTCCGCTAGACAACCGGAGAGGCCGGAGATTTTGGATTGGCAAGGAGAGATAGTCATCAAGAGTATTATCGTGTTTGCAGAGCAACCGTATATCAGATACCACGGTAACTGCAAAAGCGACTAATTGCAGATCCAGATACGTGGTAACAGATACCATTTTATCTGCAAAAAGGCAACTAATTTTAGAACTTGAATAGCCTGGATATTAGTTTCCTTGTTTAGAGGTCAAATGAAAGGCTTCAGAAGCCTCGAATCCCGATAACTACACCAGCATTTCAACAAAACACAAATTCGTTTCTTGCTTTAATTCTTGTCAGCTGAACCACAGCCAGCAGTTGTCGGTTGTCCTAGCCGTGCTCCTGAGAAGAACACCGATACACCTCTCTCTGATCGGATCACGTGACGCATCTACGTCGGTGTCAGACTGTGTTATAAAAGGTGTATTGTCGCCGTTCCGCGAGAGCTGCACTTGAGGAGTCCCCGCGTTTTTGTTTGTCCCGGGGACTCACTCCCCGTATTCTTGCGAGTCCCCACTGACGGGAAATGCTCCGATTATTATCACCATCGTCAGAAAGGACTCCCTTTCAGATTCGGAGGGGAATCAGTTTTTTGCTGGCTTTAGTGCAAGTAAAATTAACTAAAAACAATCAGAATAAACAAAACCAAAAATAAAGTGATCTGGACTAATTTTTTCTCGAACAAAATCCATTTTGGAAGCACTCCCCGTGTTATCGCTGTTTCTGTACGCGGAGTCCGCGTGGAGTGACTCCCTCTATTCTTACCTTTCACTTTTCCCCGAGGAATCCTCGGGGAACAACGAGATTGTGCGGCAACGCCTGTGTTGTCGGAACTCCGATACATTTCACAAATGGATCTGCGTCCTTCTGTTAAATGCAATGACCGGATGCCGATAATATTTGTTTTGTGGCCCTTTTCGGTGTTATGTCTCGCGAATAGATAACACAAAAGGGTCATAACATAAATGTTCTCCGCATCCGTAGCAACGTTTTCACATAAGGATGCGAAGTCATATTAAATTCGAACTTCGGAGCGAACAAGGTCCATGATGGATCTTTAAAGGACCCCTCGCACTATTTACTACTCAACTTACAGTATTTTAAAATATTTGAATACTTTAAAACTGTGCTGTGCTTTCAACAAATAACCCACGGTTTTGGCTGTTTTAAGCCTTTTCCTAGACCCGTTGACTTCCAGCGGAAACAGGGAAAACATTTACATAACCAGTTTTTCTGATGGAAAAATTTCTCGCAGACAACCGTCGACAGCGTGATACACATCGAAGGTAGCGAAACACGGCAACTGAGAAAATCAGCGGGGTTTTGTTAGAGGGGTTAAAATGTACCGTACCAAATTGGGGTCTGTGGGTTTAGAAATATATGGAATGATTATGGAAGTGGGTTGCGTTAGTATTAAAGGTAAGACACGTCCTTTAATGCTTCGCTTATGGTTGGTTTTCTGGTTAGATTGTCGTTAAATTTCATCAAATTTTTGACACTCAGCCAAATTACTAGCTAAGCTAGCGTCGAAGTATGGTGTTGAGAAATAGCAGAAAGCCCGTTTTGTTATTTCTGTAGCCAAGCAGCAGTTAAATAGAAGAAAATCTTTTTGAACCAGTGTATCGTAGGGAAAAGAAAGGTTGCAGCCTTTCTCGGTCACTTGCTCTTCTTAGTCTGGGGCCCAAGTATCAAAATGTGAAAAGTAGCTTTCCCGTCGGGGGCAGCTGATCCGACGATGGATTCTAGGTAAATCGACCACGCTGATTTCGAATCTGGGCGGGATACTGGGATCAGACATGTGCTAAGATGTTACGCACCAACACTCAAATTCGGATGTCTTGGCGTTCCATTTCATTTTTCTAAAGCGGATCGAAAACTATTATCAGCTAACCAGCTACGGTGATTCCAACTCTGACTAATAACTATCCTTCAGAAACAATGGAAAAGTTTATTTAGGTATGTTTATTTACGGTGAAAGAGTACATTTATTAAAACCATATTTGCAAAAGTTGGTCCTGTCAACTTTCATATTTAATCACAAATGAGTTAGGCTTCGAAATCCTCTTCTTCCTCGTCTGTTACAATGACATTGACACATTTCCCCCCGGATGCGCATAGTAAATCACGAGATCTCTTGGTTACAGCACATGAGCATTTTTGCTGCAAGATTTCTTGCAGGCACAAAAAACACCGACCACACTGTCTGGAAAAATATGGCCCATCAGTTGCCACTGCTTTTGCTCCCCCACGTATCTCATCGGCCCATCCATAGTCCAGTGGGTTCAAAGAGACAGGTATGGGGTCGTGAGCTTGCGTCTACACGGAAAATTGCAAAAATGCACGCAGCCAGTGCAAAAAAAAAATGATCTGTCGGTGGGTGACAGCCACATGGGCTCCTTTTGCGTGGCAAAAGATGTATACGGAGATCATTTTTAGGCGATTCTTCAGCCGTTTCATAGTATGGCTGTCACTCTGCTTTAAAAGGACAGAAAAGTTTTCTCTGATTTGTGATGTTTTGTACACACTACCATCATTTACACTTTGGTTCAATTTCCATCACAAGTTCCTCAAGCATTTATCGAGATACCTGGCCTTCTCTGCAACAAGATCACGAGCCCTGCATCCAGAAGCAAGAAGAATATCTCGCTCAGTTAGTGCACAAGCATGTTCAATTACTATGTTAACGCTCCTTGACGCTTCAGAAACTCTGCGAAGTTGAGACTCTGGCCTCTCTTTACATTCTTTTTTCAGGTAACAGAGGAAAGTGTCAGTATATGAAAAGTCAACACTTTGAGACCTTAACTGTAGGACCATGGGACTAGGAGTTGATGTTGATGTCCAAGTTGCACAGTGTCAGAAGTCCCATCAGCTAACAAGACTGAGGACTTAGAAGTGGAAAAAAACTTTTTCCTACAAGTTTCATGCAACACACAATCACAAAAATCAGGTTTTGACATTGCAGTCATGAGCTTTTTTGCAGCAAATCACTTAGCTTGTCCAACACTTTAGCCTGTGACCAAGGAGCGATGTCAGTTGTTTGGCACAAATACACATAGAAAAGTCAATCAGTTTTCTCTTTTATGGGCTGTTACCAAACAGCATCCATTTTTGGCAAACCGTAACCATCTACAATCTCTTCTTCCACTGATTAAAGATTGAGAAACCCCTTGATAAACTTTTCATGATATTTGGCCTTCTCACTGCATGCCACCAAAGATTTAGGTGCTGGCAATAGCAGCACCTGCCATTATAGTCATCAGAGGCCTGTAGTGCCTGTCTCTTACTGTCTTCAATGTATCACTGAGCTTGTCCAGGACTCAAGCCTCTGATAAAGGAAGAATATCCGTGTTTGGCACAAAATAAGAAGTCAGATTTCTCCTCTTTCTTTAGGCTATTCGCAATCCGGACCTGCTTCTTGGTCAGTTGATCCATTCAATTTCCTGTAAAGAATAAAATATGTTACAACACCATAGGTACTTAGATACTATAGTATTAACAAACCTTGCAATTACAGAGGAATTTACAGTTGTTAAAACAAATATAATACAATAAAATTTGTTGATTTTTAGCTTGGCTAACTAGTGGCAAACAAAGACCATAAAATATCTCATAAGAAAAAGAAAATAAAACAATACAAACACATATTAGGGACTCAACATGGTTAGCCTTTTATAATAATGGAGATTTTTGCAAGTAAACTTTATTCTGACTACCATAGTTGTGCGTAGCAGCTTCAGGGTTCTGTATTTTTCCCTGTACCCTACTAATGATCAAACCACAGGATATGAAAATATTTCTGCTGACTAGTCGGAGACTCACAGCATCTAGGTTATTCACTAAGCTACTGATTTACTGTAACCCGACTTTGCTACTGAGCTTCTCAGCCTTTTTAGCTGCTCAAATTAGTTAAGTTATCATAAAAAAAATGGAAATAGCCATGTGGCATGGCCGACAAGCGTCTGACATCCGTACAGTATGTACAGTGAACAGGGGCGTCACAACTGTGGGGGGCGACCCTTCCAAGTGTAAATATTCCTTCAGCCCAAGCTGACTGCGAATCATATTTGATGGTGCAAAATGGATACGTCAGCTGAATTTTCTTGGAGCTATACTTCGGCCGTTCTTGGCAAAGGCCTCTTCAGGCTCAAAACCGCTTAAGTTGGAAAAACGAACCCTTCCCTCAAGTTCATTTTCCAACTTGAGCGGTTCTGAGCCTGAAGAGGACCCTTGCCAAGAAGGGCTGAAATATAGCTCCAATCAAATTCAGCTGACATATCCGTTTTGCACGATCAAATATCCTCCAAATGTGTCCTGTAATCCTAAAAATGTGAGTCTGTAAAAAATAACTGAGTTGGAGTGAAGCACTGCAATTTTCCGTCAAAACAGTTTTTTTTTTTTCATGAAAACAGTTATTTTTCCTGAAAATCAGTTGATTTTTTGTCAAAACAGTAATTTTTTTAAATCAGTCAATTATTTTTCAAAGCTCTCATTTTTGTTCTTGAAAACAGTTCTTCCTTCTGCAACAACAGTCAGTAAATACCTTGCCCCCCCCCCCCCCCCCCCCCCCCCCCCCCCCCCCCCCCCCCCGACAAACATTTCAGCTAGTAACGCCTCTGACAGTGACAGTAACTTAGCATAGCCTCCGGCCTCCAAAAATGAGGCTTTTATAATGGACTGGCTAACAGTTCTGTAACATTCACAAAAAAAAACAATACATACCATGAATAATCTTAAACTCTCGACAGTCCAACTTATTTGCTGTTTAATCTGGGCCTATAAGCAAGTGGAGCTTTCTACTACCTAAAAGGCCTTAACCCACACTCAAGAACAACCACATTGCAGCTCTGCTTGAATGATTTTTACCTGTTTATTCTTCTTAATATCCTCCAATTCTCAGGTGAAATATCTTGGAATTCTTGGTTTGTAAACACTATTGCCACTTTTTCTTGTCTGGAACATGTGACTTTTGGCCGCAAAAGATTTTTTGCTTACTTTTTATATTTACTTGCAAGGAACCGGTCATAGAATTTTGGCTTGCTCTGTCGAAGAAGTGAAAACTGTCATTAACCGCAGATTTCTGCGACAGGCGGCAACGCTGCTTCTGAAATGTTTGAATGTTTGTTTACATCTGCTTGCTTTTGATTGGTCGAAAGTTGGACCGCGGATGTAACAGCACAAACCGCAACCGCAGAATAGTTAGAGTGTAAGAGGTTAGAAAAGCATGTCCAATATACCAAAAAGCTGTATCCCGGTAACTTTCGTGAGTAACAGAACGTACGGGAGGTCCTGTGATCTCTAGAGGTGTTGCCCCAGTAAGACCCTCCACTTTTAGAAGGAGAAGACTTTCGGTTCAGTGGACCCCAGACTATCTCAGGGAAGCCCTATCCCTTCCCGATGAAAATTTCTTTGACCGTGTAGTTGTATTTGTACGAAAAAGTTCAGGAAGTGAGAAGGGGACGTAACTTATGAAACACCAGTTCCTTCACCAGCTCAAGGGTCGACAGTGCTCTAATCGATATTTAAGGACATCCTACAAGTTCTCAGCTATTGTCGTCTACCTTTCCAAGTTTGTCTCAATCCAGGAAGATGGCTATCCTGAAACAGCGAGATAATCGCCACGAGCGATGAGTGCCACGAGAAAGCAGCACGCAAGCGAAACACAAATAGGGTTCTACTGGACGATGAACCCGATGAAAATTTTTCGAAAAAGTTATAAGCAGTAGTATGAAATACTTTAATTTCGCATGCCTCCGACTAAGTTAATCTGAATTAGTAGTATCGGGTAGTATCTAATCTTGCTGTAGTAGCATTCAGTTTGCTATTAGCAGCATGCAGTAGCAACAGTTACTACTGCATGCTACTTTCTCGTACAACTCCATGCGACTGATTCTCGAAAAATTTTCATCGGGTTAATCATCGTCCAGTACAACCTTATTTGTGTTTTGCTTGCGTGCTGCTTTCTCATGGTACTCATCGCTCGTGGCGATTATCTCGCTGTTTCAGGATAGCCATCTTTACTTCCTGGACTGAGACAAACTTGGAAAGGTAGACGACAATAGCTGAGAAGTCGTAGGATGTCCATATTGATTAAAACACTGTGGACCCTTGGTCGGGCGAAGGAACTGGTCTTTCATACTTTATGTCCCCTTATCCCTTCCAGATATTAAAGGTTAACTTCAGTCATCGAGCTTGATATCGGAAAATAAGAACGAGACGGTCATTGAAAATAACCTGTCCAAGCCGAAGCTGAGGCAGGTTATGAAAAATATCAGCCGAGCGCAGCGAGGTTGATATTTTGATATGGCAGTAGAGGTTGTTATACCAATATGAACCGAGATGGAGGTATGTTAGCTATTGTAACTTTTTCGAACAAAATATTTTTATGGTTTGTTATTCTTCTTTTGTTGTACTTTTTGCTAATGGGATAGGGAATTTTATCCTAGTAAAGTAGCAACCCAAGCCTACTGTAGACCTACTAAAATGACTACTGTTTGGACCCAAGCGATTACAGGTACATTCTTTTTCTTTTTTTGCGATTCAGATGCCATCTAGCGGTCGTGAAAGCCTACTAAAGATCTACTACGACTACCTAGGGATTGCGGAAGTAAAAAGTAAACAATAACAAAACCACGGGTTGGCTCAAAAGAAAAACAGAAAAATTCGAGATCAAAGACAGTGATCAATGCTGAATAACTAGCTTTTGGAAAGCAAGGGATAGTAGGATGTTGTTTCAGTGACAGCTGTATTTTCAGTGGAAATCTGACTGACAAGGTATGTCCTAGGACATAGGCTGGTTGTCTAAGAGAGTAAGACGTTCTTTCATTTCTCAACATTTATTTTATTTTTATATAACTTTTTAAGTATTTTTTGTGGGTTTTTCTTGCTGAAAGTGTTGTTTTTAATTTATTTTTTGGAGGTCAGCTGTAAATCTGATTGTAACAATGTATGACATAGGGCATAGGCTGGTTGTCTTAAGAGAGTAAGATGTTCTGTTATTTTTTCAGTGCTTAATAACTAGCTTTTGGAAAGCACGGGATAGTAGGATGTTGTTTCAGTTCAGTTGACACGCTGTATTTTCTGTGGAAATCTGACTTTGACAAGTTATGATGTAGGGCATAGGCTGATTGTCTAAGAGAGTAAGGTGTATCTGTCATTCAACATTTATTTTATTTTTTATATCATTCTATAAGTATTTTTTGTGTTTTTATTTACTGAAAGTATTGTTTTTAATTTATTATTTATTTTTGTTCGTATCAGCCTCTGGATTACGATACGAGGTCGTAACAACCTCCTCAAAAGTAATTGTCATACTATAACTTCCTGTGGGACATGGGAAGATATGCATGGCATAACTTTTCGAGAAAAGTTATTGAAGGTTAACTTCCGAGATTGAGGTTGATACGGGATTATTTCAAAGAAACGGCTGTTGAAAATGACCTGTCCGAGCCGAAGGCGGGGCAGGTTATGAAAAATATCTGCCGAGAACAGCGAGGATGATTTTTTAAATCGCCCTTGTTATTCCGATGTCAACTGAGATGGAGGTATGTTGACTATTATAACTCTTTCGAACAGAACTTTTGTTAAGGTAGCACCTACTCAATTTTCTTTGGTAGTAGCCTACTTATTTGCTACTTTGTATAGGGAACTTGTACTTAGGGAAATGGCAACCCTAGACTACTGCTGACATGTGAAATGACTATTGTTGTGACCTGGGCACTTATGTTTCTAACAGTAAAATCTTTAGCCAAACCCAAGTTTTACATTTGTGGCGAAGCACATGCCATCTAGCGGCGGGTTTTTAGAGAGAAACAGTTGATAAGCTTGAATCAGTGTTGCCACCGGTCACAGAAGTTTGCGATTTGACATACATTTTCGTTTCTTCGACAAAGCGAGACAGAATTCTGCGAACGGTTCTTTACCAGCAAAGACAAAATGAAGCATAAAAGTTAAGGAGTAAAATTATAAAGATGATAAGGCAAGATTTATCGTTAATAGTTGGTGAAAAAAAACTAGTTTCATAGACGCCGGAATGTCACTGGCTTTGCAACCAATAGTCACAGGTTCCGTCAGAAAGAAGACCAAAGGTTTCGATGGGATCCCCAAAGAAATAATATTTGACCCCGGCAGTTAAATATTTTTATTTTTAAAATTTAGAAACAGATCAAGGCTTATAGTGGGGGTTGAAATACCTTCGAAACTTAAAAAAATTATTGTTTTTTGTACATTTTCAAAAGACAGTACAACCACTGGTAGATCTGAGAAAACCAAGTTCAGATACAGATTCAGCATGTGTGTTTACCCTTCCAAGTCATAGCTATTTTGACGTAAGCGATCGAAACTTCCTGCCTTACTTCTGCCAATTTTCCGGTTTCGGCGGAATTCCGGAACTACTTGTCCGGTGAAAAATAAGCTCATAAACCAATTCTGTGTATCTCCTTACCCCTATATCCGACATCTAATCAACTTCATTTAAAATTTAACTTATAAAAAAAATTTCGGTTTCGGACGGATTCCGGGCGAACTATATATCCGGGTAAAAAGGAGTATCATATATGGATTCAGTGTCTCTTCTTACCCCTAAATCGAACGTCTAATCAACTACAAATACAACTTTTGCTTTTACCAAATTTTCCAGTTTTGGCCGGATCCCGGGCAACTACTGCCCGGCGAGAAAACAATTTTCATATTCTTGTTCAGCATGTCTTCTTACCCCAAAATCTAACATATAATCAGCTTCAAATAAAACTTTTACTTAAAAAAAAACTTCCGGTTTTGACCGGATTCCGGTCGAACTACTTGTCCGGCGGAAAAATGGTTTACATATTCGTGTTCAACATGTCCTCTTACCCCTTAATCGACTATCTCATTAGCTGTTTAAAAATATGTTGTTTGCCTCTTAATTTGAATCCCCTCCCCCCCCCCCCCTAAATGTAGGGCTACATAGCCCATCTACGAATTCGACCTTTCCCTTGACCCAAAGAATCCCACACTAAGTTTCATCAAAATATCCCATTCCCTTCGAGAGTTATCGTGCTCACACAGACCGACAGACGGACAACATTTGCGATGTCATAGGTATCCCTCCACTTAAGTTTGGGATCCCAAACTGTGGCAACCAGGCGGTAACACTTCTGAACTGAAAGAAAACACGTGAACGGAAAAAATTTCTTGTTAAGTAGCTTCCTTTTGGAAAGCAAAGGAAATTAAGATATTGTTTCAGTTGACAAGTTTTGCTTTTAGTGGAAATGTGATTGTAACTAGGAAAGCAAGATTTTCTTTCAGTTTTGAACCTTTTTTTCTGTCATATCTTTCAACTTTTTTTCTATATCAGTTTTGAATTTTTTGTTTTTCTTTCTGAATTTTTTTTTTTTTCGGTCAGGTTCTACTTTTCAGTAGTTGAGGAAAAAGTGCTCGATGAACTTTTGCGGAGGTTGATACGACTTCGTATGATCCTTTCTAGAGGCTGATACTAGATCGTATCAACATCCACAGAAGTAACTGTCATAATATATCTTACCTGACGGATACAGGAAGAAACCTGTTCGAGAAAACTTATCAGGCGATGTCCTCTACTTAAGCCTAACTCAAGAGCAAAATAACTCTAGTTCGTAGCTCCAACACTTAAAGAGCGACACACACTCGAAAAGTAGCTAGCACCACTAGCGATGCACAACTTCCCTATAGACACTCAATCAGTTGTGCACCAGCGCTGGCTCCGAACACAGCAGAAAAAAGATACAGTTCCATGTTTCCTCGATGGATGCAGACCACATCTTAGCTGTATTATAATTTTCTGAACCTGCAAGTTTGTCTCGCTTTAAATGTCGCGAACCTAGCCGGCGGTGCTGCGAGTAAGGCCTGTTTCCGACGCATGGAAAGCATAGGTCTTCGTGCTACTCCTTAGTGTTGTTTTGCTCTTGCCTAACTGATCTGCTGCTAACGCTTTGCTACCTTTCTATCCCATACTACCTTCCCCTCACCGCCTGTGAATAATATGTGTATTAACCACCCCAACCCCTATTTAGGAAGAACGACCGGACGATATCGAGCGCCAAGTTCAGATGTACAAAGACTTTGGTGTAAGCTTCGATGACGAATACTAATAAAACGGTAGGAAGAGGTCAGTAACAAAGCTTCTTAATCTGGATTCAGCGTAAGGTAGGAAAAGTGGCCATCTTTCTTAAGGTTTTCGCTTATGGTAAGGCGCAAAAGCAGTTTATGTATCTGCTATACTGAGTAGCAGGATGTATACTGGTTACTAGTATCGCTTTAAAGTAGAACTGAAAGCCTGCACTGTTCATAATGTTAGCTATTGATAGCGAGTGCCATGGCAAGTGTAAGGCGCAAAAGCAGTTTACTTATCTGCTAAACTGATTAGGTGGATTTATACTAGTTCCTAGTATTGCTTTAAAGTAGAAGTGAAAGCCTGCGCTGTTTATCACTTTATCTCTCGAGTGCCATTGAATCTTGTGGAAAAAAACTTCCACAAGTTCAGTCAGCTTGGGCTGAAGGAATATTTATCAAAACCAGTTGGAGAGAAGTCCGGTAGCAGCTTGCAGCTACTGTAGGTTACCCAATACCTTCGATGACCTCATGAAACCTTCCTCAGAACTTAACTTAAATCGCACTTCCACCGAGCTAAAGTGGGGTGATCCTCCTGTGTGAGGCTCTCGCTGGTTGGCAGATTGTAGTTGTCACATCGACTCACCGAAATCCCAGTATAGCCGACATTCAGCATTTTTCCACCTGTTTCAGCAGATGGCAGCACAGGTCTAGAAAAAAAAAAGAATTGTCGATTGTTTATAGTTTGTATGCGATTCGTTCAACCCGAGACTGTTAGAAGGCCCCATTACTACGTTCTATGGAGTCAGTCATCTGAGCAGTTAGCTGTTTATCTAGCGGTACAGTTGTCGCAAGAGGATTGAGTAAAACGCATTTTAGTTTTGAAAACATTGAAAGAACGCCTTCTAGCTTATAAAGCAGAACTGAAACCTGGTACTATTCCATCATCTTCCTTCTCAGTAACAAGCGCCATCTCTCAATTTTCCTTTCATAGTCTTCTTTTGTCTGTCTGTCGGTCTGTCCGCATTTTGCTAGTCTGGGCACTTCCACATGACCTAGGACGATAAAACTTGGCACGCATATCAGGAAACCAACCGGATTAACTTGGAAATAATCACTTCCCCGAAGATGGGGAATCCGGAAATTAGTAACATTCATAACTTTGAAACGGATAAACGGGCGTGTATTAAACTTGGATGGGTGTCAAGAGCAAGTGTCGTTCATTGTCAAATTCGGATCGCGAGGGGGGGCTGGAGGGGGGACACCCAAAATCTCTTGAAACGCTTTTTCTAGTTTTTGTCAAACCCCTATCCCTTTCTTCACACTAGTATAGCTCTGCGCCTGGATGAGTCATTTTTTCTTCACGCTAGTATAGCTCTTCTCGTGGATGAGTCATTCTTTGCTTAAATTCGTTCGGAGAGAGCTAGAGCGATCGAAGGTCGAAGGGGTTGGTATAATATGTTGTTGAACCTTAGTAGGGTTTGATAGAGATTAAGGGGTGCTAGGATGATGAAACTTGGCAGGCGTATCAAGGACCCGACCAAACCAACCTGGCAATAATCAGTTTCTCGAAATTAGTGGTGTGTAACTTTCGAACGGATGATCGGATTGAAATGAAACTTAATACCTGAATAAATGACATATCTCTGATGTTTCATTTGATGTCCGAACTGGACTCGACAGCTGTGGAGGAGTTGGGGGGGGGGGACCGGGAATCCCGAGAAACGGTTAGAATGGAGGGATCGGAGTGAAACCTGCTGGTAATAACAAGCATCTGCTCCAGATAAATCGCTTACACATTTGGACTGGATCCGGACACTTTGGGGGAGAGGGTCTTGGATGGTTTTTCCGGAATTCCGGTGGTGGCGGTTCTGGGGATTTTCACGACGAAACTTGACAGGCGTATCAGTGGACCCTATCAAACTGACTTGTAAATAAAAATTTCCTCGATCCGATAGTCCTGGGGGAGTAGAGGAAGGGGGAATCCGGAATATTGAGTCGTGCGTAACTTTGGAACGGGTGATCGGATTTGAGTGAAATTTTTGTAATTGAACAGAGGACATGTCTCTGGTGATCTTTCTCATGTCTGGACCGGATACGACAACAACTGGGTGGGGGGGGGGGATTCCTGACTGGCTTGGACTGGAGAGATCGGGATGGAACTTTGTGGGAATAACTAACAGATGCTTCGGATAAATCATTTACAGAACCGGCTCAAGCGACTGTGGGGGGAGTTTAAGGGGGAGTCCGGAATTCCGGTGATCCTAAAGGTACTTCCAGGTGTGCTAGGACGACGAAACTTGGCTGGAGTATTGGAAATTTGACAAGATAGGCTTAGAAATCGCTACTTTCCAAACCCGACCATTCCTTAAAGTACCAATGATGACCGCAAATTAAGAAAAATACTTTAAGCAAAATATGCATTTTCATGATCCCCATGAGCCCATTACAATTTTTGCCTCAAGGGTTTTGCTTACAAATGAGGTTCTAGCTCCCTTAAAATGCGCATCTTCACCGCAAGGTCGAAAAGTACTTTGTATCAAACGATGCCTTCTAGCTACTAGCAGGCGAAACGCTAGACGAAGCAGAGGTCCGTCTCCTCGAAACGGGAAACTACGCAGCAACAATTCAAAGAAGAAACGTACTTGATATAAATGTCGAAACCATATTGAAGACCATTGGACCGCCCAACGAAGGAGAGGAGTTCTAGAAATGCCTTTACAGTACTTTTTACCTACTAGTGTATAATAAAATAATATTCGACTCTGTACAAAACTCCAAAACAAAAACTCCCACCAACTTTTTGCCTATTCTTGCAAGTGCCATATGAGCTTTCAGCTCTTGTTTTATATGCTTTTGCTCTCTAGGCAAATCCAGTCTTCCCATGGAGCAGTTTTCACAATTACGCCCCATCTCTCGTGTTGTGTGTGATTGATTGAGTCGGTCGAAGGTAAGGATGAACAAAACCAGTCAGAGGCAATCTTATCATCAGCAACCACCAAATAAGATAAGATAAGCTAAGATTTATTCCACTGAAAGCACAGAGGCCATGGGAAAAAATAAACACAAACAAAAATCAAAAACAAAAACCAAATAAATGATAACCATTTACATATTCCTCTACAGGAACCTTTCTCTGTGGTTCATCAAAACCGAAAGGAATCTTCCCAGTTTTTCAATATAATTAAAATAATTTACTTCCCATTACTTGACCAACCAATCCTCCCCCTATAACTAACACCAAAAATTTCCCCACGAAGATCTGAAAGCCAATCCAATTGTCCGCACATTGGGCAAAAGTAAGGACCGGACAACACTTTTACCTTACCCAACCCATATGGTGCTTAACAATCATGAACAACTAGAAGAATGGTGCTAACGATTGAGTAAAGAAGCACTGGCCTTCAGTTCTACTTTCCTGCATTCTGATTGGTCCTTTCTGAAACCACAATATTCTAGTAGCCTGTTATGAGTTTCTATTTTAATCATTTGTTTTCTATGTAGGCGTGCGCCATTTACGAAAGCTGGAACTGAGAAAAATGGACGAGGTCAATGCAAGAGAAGTAATGCATTTGTTTGTTTCTAAACAGCAGCCCATACAGTGCAATATTTTCATACATACACTGAATACGCTATGCACTGCACTAAGTATGAATCAACTATTTTGGAAGTGTGATAGAGAATGTGTGACTCTGAGTTTGGAGGGCCGCAAGTGATCACGGGATTTAGCGTGGGAATATAGTAAAATGTGTAAAGACAGTTGCCAAGTACGTATCCCGTATGATTAGCACATTATTAGTTGCGTGTTTTGTGCCGAGGTCTCCACGATACTGCAAACCGTGGCTTGTCAAATTGATTCCTCGGTGTGATCAATTCCCGACCGTCCGGTTGGCACTGATAACGCTTCGATCCAGTCGTGGAGTTCACCAAGTCAAGTTGTTGACTTTTCTCCTCAGATGAACAATAGAAATGGAAACCGAGTTGAAAACCCAACACTTAAAAACGGCAATCAATTTCTGACCGTTCGGTTGGCACTGATAACGCTTCAGTCCGGTCGTGAAATTCACCAAGTCAAGTTTTTCACTTTTTTTCTGGACAGCGGAGCCAAACCCAACAGCTAAAAACGGCAGAGCAAGGTGAGTATTTATGAACGTTTTCTATGTGTCCAAAGCTTTGGCTTTAAAAGTGAAGCTTTGTTCTACAATCATAATTCCATAAGGTCGAGGACTAAGATTTGACGAGCCGCGGTTTGCATAATGTGTCGAAGCGAGGTGGCTGAAGCGAGTGGTGTCATTTTGGTGAACCCGATGAAAAATTTATCTCACAATAGTACCATGAAGTACGAAAAAATAGCATGTAATACTAACGATGCTACTACATGCCTCTACTTCAAGGCTACCGTGTTACTGCATATGCTACTATTAGCAAGACCGGATGCTACTATGGCAAGACAGGATGCTACTGGATACTACTAGATAAGACTGGACCAGTCTGAGGCACATTAAATGATAGTATTATTTGCTATTACATAGTATTACATGCAACGTTTTTGCCATACTACTACGCAGGCTATAAATTTTTCACCGGGAAACCCTTGGTGTAAAACGAAGCTAGGGTCCCTTACAATGTAATTTCATCATCGCATTTGTCTAAGTTTCTCTTGCATATTCTGAACAAATTTTTAAATAATCCGACTCGGAGGCGAAACCGTTGTGTAAACCGTTGTGTAAAATTCAAACTCCAAATATATTTCAAGGTTCATACTTATTATCGTAGTATGTGTTTAAAAAATTATTAAAAAACGGGTAAGTCAGCTAGGATACACTTCAGCGAAATTCCGGCTCGTCTTAATAATAATAATATATAATTGTAATAGTAAGGGTTTCGCCCCTATAAATTATATCTACAAGTCTTGGCCAGGGTCTTCTTAAGAAGGGCCGAAATATCCCTGAAGAACACGCTAGCTTACTTACCCTTGTTGAGTCATCGTTAGTTGCGTTTTTGAAGATACCATGATAAATATTCTTTGAGCCCAAGCTGACTTTGAAACAT
This sequence comes from Branchinecta lynchi, assembly GCA_023053575.1. Taxonomy (NCBI): domain Eukaryota; kingdom Metazoa; phylum Arthropoda; class Branchiopoda; order Anostraca; family Branchinectidae; genus Branchinecta; species Branchinecta lynchi. The sequence goes on along the minus strand of JAKZAP010000014.1, from coordinate 17,475,694 downwards.
ATTCAAACAATGTTTACAACGGATATACGTCAGCTACGATTCTTCATTAGCGATTTTTGGGCCGTTCTTGGCAAGAGTCGTCGTCAGGCTGTCAATCTTCTGGGTCAACGTCGGGGAAGGAAAGAAGATTGACAGCTTGACGAGGAACCTTGCCAAGAAGGGCCGAAATATCACTGATGAAGAATCGTAGCTGACGTATATCCGTTGTAAACATTGTTTGAGTAGATACCATGGTATCTGTTACCACGGTAACTGGATCTGCAGTTAGTCGTTTTTGCGGTTACCGTGGTATCTGACATACGGTTGCTCTGCAAAAATGACAATTGCCGAAATGGCGCTTTTCGAAGTCATCCCAAAAGAAAAACTGATATTCAGTAACATCACGAAGTGCCAAACTTCTTTCCCACCAATTTGAAAAAAACTGATGAAAGTGACATGACTTTTTCAGATATCACGATCGGTTACCATGGTCGGACCGTGGTATCTGAATATCAGATACCACGATAACTGAAAAAACGATTTTAGACCGTGGTATCTGCAAAAACGCAACTATTTACACATGAATCCTAGTAACCTTAGTCCGAAGGGGAATTTACCATAGTTTCTTCATGTGATGCAGTTCAGTCGATCTAGTGCGAATTGAAAATTTGTTCGTTCATTCACGTTCATTACATTGTCAGAACTCTCATAAGAGGTAACACAAGCATCATGGCAACAATAGATACCACTTAGGGTGTTAGCTGTTATGTTTGTCAAACGTTACGTATTAAAATATTACGGAGATCGGAAACACCGCCGAAAAACACATATGTTGATTTTTTTTTGTTTTGTCATTTACATCGGAAAAGTCAGCAAATGCTTTTTCGACGATCTTTTTGCTTTTCTGGCAATGTTTGTTATGCGGTTTAATGCATAAAGCTTACAAAATGATAACATAAAATATTCTTTGAGCCCAAGCTGACTTTGAAACATTTATTCAAACAATGTTTACAACGGATAAGTCAGCTATGATAACATCCCAAGTGTTATCTGTTGGAACTGCGCATCCTTGTGTCATCTCTTATGAAACAGAAAGAAAGAAATGCAACAGAGGAACAGCATCTGTGAAGAAATTGCTTTTCTAATAATATCGGAATAATTAAAAGAAAAATTGTGTAATTCAGTCAGTAGCGTCGCCTGTATAAAAAGTTCGCACCTTTTTTGTGATCTTAAAATCCCTCAGGTGGAGCCTTTATTTTGCAACAAGGGATGCTCTATCTAGTTTTTTACTTGTACGTCTACCGACCATGTAGGTTAGGTGGGGGGTAATAGGTTAGGGTAAATATCACTATATCACTAAATGTAAGTTATTTAACACTATTACTAGTCAGTGTTTTTGTATCCTTGTGACAGCGAATGAGCCGAGAGCTTTGATATTTATACGCGGTTGTGCTTATACTTTAACGCTTTACCTTTTATTTTAATCAAGATAGATTACGGATGGCCTAAGATGTGCGTTTCGAAAAATGTCCGTTTTTGTCAATCGGGATTTTCGTGGGGTTGGAATTCGTCAGCCTACTCTCTTTGCGGCTGTCTGAATGTGACGAAAAACTGGTTGTCAGTCTAGAACGAACAGAACTAGATAACCTTATTTGAAAGAGCTCTTTCGGGGCATCAGTGTGAGATTCACTAAACGGAAGAGAAGGTGTTAGTACTGCTGGAGTATGTTTTACTGAAATAGTGGACGATACTTAACTTCGAGTTGTGGCATTTTCATCCGCTTAAGACGATACAAAGAGCGTGTTCCACCCGTCTAACAATAGCAACTATTAGTTACTATTTTTCTTCCAACCTAATTAAGAGTTACTACGTTGATCGTTCCAACCTTCTAGAAATTTTAATTAATATTAACTAATTGCTTACCATGCTCGGGAGCGTGGTAACTACGAATCTCTATAACTTGATTGATCGGATTCGCCCGTTGCATGATATTCTGCTGGAAAAGAGAAAAATCCAGCCCTATCGGCAAAAAGCCAGAATTTGTGACATCATGCGTAGTAACTAGGGTAAGTAGGTTGGAACACGCTCAAAATCAACCGTTGGTCAGCTAAAGTAGTCCTTTAAAGTCTGTCGAAAAAATCTGAGCAGGTTTTTCGTGTTTTCATTTTAGCGTTTACCCCAGAAAGTGTACCATCCGAAGTAAACGTTATTCTGCTGTAAACAAGTAACTTTAAAGTGGGGAGTGCAAATAGCTAATCCTCATCCGGGAGCGGAAAAAGCGCGACCTAGCTTCAACCCGTACTTGATCGTTCTTATCTTAATTGGTTCTTGATGGCAAAGTGATGAGCCCTAATCATATACTTGAAAAATGTGTCTTGTGATATCTGATTCGGAATTCGACATGTCTTGTTTATGAAGTCTGGACGCGAAAGCGTGAATTCCAGTCTTCATTCCAGTTTTTCGGCCGCTCGCCTTTTAGGGCGCCTGCTTCCTTCAACAGAGATACGTCTTCTCTTCTCCTTTGTCCGGAGTCTAAGGCTCAAAGTATCACTCGAGCCGTTAATCTATTTAGATTTTATGATTTTATTTGTAACCCGTCAAATACACAAGGTGGTAGCGGAGTAAAGAGAACACGAAAAACAACACAAGGTAAATAACAGTATAAACACTCAAATTTTAGACATGATTTCTAACTGGGCCTGAAAAATTCATGATAACCAGGATGACGAGAGGTACATATCAGTGACCCTGACGTTTTCGTTAGGGAACGAATGACAACTTTGTACGCCGAACTTCTAAACTAATTTGTGGTCGCGGCAGGAACGAGGAATTTAATGTGATTGGCGAGATAAAACCCTTGTGTACGCTTTCTTTTTGACGGCACACGGCAAGGACACAGTCATAAGACTAGGCTACAAGTCTTTCTCGCTCTTTTTTTCTCGCCGGAAATGTTTTCAGAAAAACTGTGTTGAGCTAACTTTCCGAACAACTTCCTAAAATTCCTAATCGCACAAAAAAAAAAAATGAACATAGAATGAAACAACCTTTAAAGGAAATGAAGTAGAGTATCGATCCACTCATCCTTGCCACATTGATGGATTCATTAGTTCCCCGAAGCCTTGAATTTCGAATGATGCATCGATCCGGCAATTGACTTATTTTGCGTCCCACTCTTTCAAGACCTTTTGTTACCCTTTGGCATAGTATCCACGCGCCGAGAAAACCGGGTTTCAGACTTAACCCATTTTCGCACTGATGCTGCGGACAGCTACGATCAGGGTCGGCCGGTTGCGGACTGAAATTCCTGACAGGATATTCGACACCGTCATCAGTTCCACACGGAAAATTTTAGACTTTCCCAACTTGAGAGTCAAATTTGCGTTTTTGATCGAAGTTTGAAGCTACCTTCGAACTCAAGGGTCTCTGCTCAAATACCTTCTTTGGCCGCCGGTCACAGTTCCTTTGTCCTTCAAACTCTGACCGTCGAGCCTCGTCAGCTAGCAAGTTCGAAGTTTGCTTGAAACGTTGAAGAAACGTCGACCGGGCAAGGATCGCGGGAGTTGTAAAAACACTAAGCGAACGGTGAACTTGAACGGCGTTTGAAAACGGAAATTAAGCAACCGGCTAAGCCAACGGCCAAAAAAACTTCGATCAAAAACGCAACTAAAATGCAGAAAATGTAGTAGGGGAAATCCGGATTGTGTATCCACACCAGGAAGCGAATGAAATTAAGCTATCGAAAAAGTGTGCGAAAGGGATCCTTTTTGAGGCTGTATTTCCTTTTAAGCTTATAGTTCATGGACTGAAAGGAATTGTCGTCTATTAGAGAGAATGTGATGCGCTTATTATGTATTTATTCGTAACTGGAAAAATGGTTCGAGTAATTGATATGCCACTAGTTTGCTTGTGTTTCGAGAAGAGCCTCTGCCGCAGTTAAAGTAGTATGTCTTAGGACTTCCGCAAAGACATGGTTTCGCTTTTTGACTGTAGATGGCATTTCGTCAAGATGTGAGGGTGAAATTGTAACTTTGTGGAACGTTTCCACTCATGTTGTAATCAGCTACGATCGTTCCGCAAAGAGTCGGTATCGCCCTTAGACTGTAGATGGCACTTCGTCAAGATCCAAGGGCGAAACCGTAACCTGTGGAACGTCTCCACCGAGGTTTTAATCAGTTACGACCGTTCCGCAAAGAGATGGTTTCGCTCTTCGACTGTAGATGGCACTTTGTAAAGATGTGAGGGCGAAACTGTAACTTTGTGGAACGTTTCCACTGTTGTAATCAACTATGACCGTTCCGCAAAGAGTTGGTATCGCCCTTAGACTGTAGATGGCACTTTGTCAAGGTCCAACGGCTAAACTGTAACTTTGTGGATCGTGGTAATCAGCTATCACCGTTCCGCAAGAGTTGGTTTTGCCCTTAGACTATAGATGGCACTTTGTCAAGGTCCAAGGGCGAATCCGTAACTTTGTGGATCGTGGTAATCAGCTACGACCGTTCCGCAAAGAGTTGGTTTCGCCCTTTGACTGTAGATGGCACTTTGTGAAGATCCAAGGGCGAAACCGTAACTTTGTGGACCGGCTAAACACCATTTTGTCTATACGAATTGCCTCTCAGTGAAGGAATTTATTGAGACTTTTGAGTTAATTTTTATTAAGTTCTTGTGAGATGACGCACGGTTAAATGACATGTAATGACTCTTTGACGTTGCCGACAGTTGACCATATAAGACAAAATTGCAAATGAATGATGCCTTAGACTGCTTGATATGACTAATGTATGTCTCTTTAGACTCTTTTTGTTTTGCTTATATGTCCGTGTATGCCTTTTTTTGTTTCGGCCTTGTGGTGTGAAGTGAGCGGATACTCTAAATCGAAAAGCTGAAGGAAGTTTGCGCATTTTCAGCTTCGAAATGCCATGTTGGGAATAGCCTACTACATGACGTTTGAGACGCAGTTTGTTTTATTAACTGATTCTGTCCCACAATCCCAAACTATAAGCACGTAGGCTAATATCAGTTTAGGGACCTTTTCGAAACGAATTTTAGGAAGCCCGACGAAGAGTGATAGATCATCATTAAACAGTGGATTGGCAAAGTTTGCGTTATGTCTCTTTCAAGAACCTCCCCAAACATACACGTTACAAGTTGCTTTTTGATCGAAGTTGGCCATCGCCTGTTTGATTAATTTCCCTTTTACCGTACACTGTAGAAAGTCTCTTTAAGTGGTTGTGCATCACCAAATTCTGAGATTTGTATTCCAAATTCGGAGAATTGAAATCGAATTCGGAGAGTTAAAGTCCGATGGAGGATTAAAAGTCTAGAATGCAAAATACTGCAGATTAAGTTGACTGACAGCGGAGAGTTTGTTTTTTGTACTGTGTACGTTTGCCTTTTGTCTTGTTTTCTATTTTTGCAAGACCCGTGTCTTATTTTGCGTATCATGCAGCTTTTACAAGCAAATGAACTTGAAGAGAATCCGGGCTTGGAGACAGGATATTGTTTACACATCTGGGGAAAAAAACGTTTCTTCTGGGCGGAAAATCTGAAAAAAAAATATAAGCGCAGATTAAACTAACCAACAGTGAAATATTTTTATAATAATAATAATAATAAGACAAAGCAACAGAAAAGGCTTTCGCCTCTAAATAACTCCAAGAAATTTTGAGTAGTCGAACTGATCAAGAGTTAAAAATCCCATCAGCAATGCACTTGAAACTATTGATCGATTCAGCATTAACCGCATCTTCGGTAAGGCTGTTCCGCATTTAGGATAGCAGTTCCTTTCTATTGGACCGGAATTCCTCTCTAGGTAGACTTTTTTTCTAGTTCTCTTCACCAAAGGAATCTCAAGCAGACAGGAATTCCTTTCTACTTAAAGCAACGTTTACAAGTACAGGAAAACTTGAACAGAATCCGATCTTGCAGAAAAGATTATGTTCACATGCAGTGGGAAAAAGTTAATTCTTTAAACCAGAAAATCTGACAAAAATAAATTGACCAGCGAATACCAAAAAAATTTGAGAGCATTTATGACATCAGTACTGATGACTGCTGCTCTAAAAAGCTAGCTAGACTTTATTTTAGTCTTTTTACCAGCGCCGCTGACGAGATTCCTTTCAAGTAGACCGGAATTCCTTTCATCGTGAAAGGAATCTTGTCATCCTTTCGAGTCGACCGGAATTCCTCTCTATCCGACTGGACTTCCTGCCCGTGTAAACATTACGTAAATGGAATTCCTGTCTGTGTAAATGCTGCATGAGTGAACGCAATAAGCTGAATGGAGAAAAGGCAAGCAAACGCTAAAGCAGTCGTGGTTAGCTTAAATTTGCGTGGTATTTCGGCACTTCTTGCCAAGTATCCTCTTCAGGTCATGGGTAAGATTCTGGTCTTGCGTGACAAACTTGTTTAGCGACACCAAATACGGTAAGCTGAAGTACCGCCTAAGTAGACCGACAGCTTTTCATGCGCATTTTATTGCGTTGATCTTCTGGGGCTAACGGCGATGTCCAAACGGTGGTCAAAAGCAAGTGACTAGCACAAAACAGGGGAATTGATATCCAAACGCGAAGCAAAAGGGCAGCGTTTTAAGGGATCGACTAAAAAGTGACACGGCATGGCGCAGGAGATACGAGTAATAAAAAGAGATTAGCAAGTAGTAGGAGTAGACAAGTAAATGAGATTTCGTGACACCAAAGCCTAAGAGAAGGCAGGTTTGAACATTGTTCCTGAACATCACTCTGAAGCCTGAAAGGGCCCTTTCAGTTTGTGTGCCTCCTACACTATGTCGTGCCATACCGTGCCTCTTTTTAGTTGATCCCGGTTTTACTACGTTTGTTTGCGGAGCTCTGTCGCATGCCGCGAATTGTAACTTTGCACTCCTGTCTGTGCGTGGGAGGATGCGTGTCTTCCTTGTAAAATAAAAGCTTCCGTTGTATATGCTTGAATCGGTTATTAATCGTAAGACGCTTTGTGAGTTTTAGCTTTAGCGTTTTCTGTGCCCGACCAAACCTAGGCTAGTAGTTTCTCCTTAATTCTCCCTTGATTGAAGTCATTATTTTAACCAAAGAAAATAAAAACTATTTCCGATAAAAGTGTATTAAGATTCCGGGAGCAACCTTTCTCTAACTTTGATAGTGACGGCTTGACTCGGTCCGTCCTGGCTGAGTGGCTAGCACCAGAGCAAAATAACGCTAGACAGTATCGCCAAGACTTGGAAAAAAAGTGACACACTCGAACACCAGCGATACTAGCACCACTAGCGATAGCGAACGTCCCTACTGAAAATCAACCAGCGCTGGCTCCAATAACTTCATATTCTAAACATAGAAACAAAATTATACAGCCTCAATTGTTTCCTTGGTGTGGGCAGCCTGCACCTTTGCTTTACTAGAAATTTCTGAATCCGAAAGTTTGTCTCGCTTTAAATGCCGCAAGCGTAGTGGGCAGCGCTAGGAGTACGGCCCTTTTGCGAAGCATGGAAAGCATAGGTCTTGGCGCTACTACCTAGTGTTATTTTGCTCTAGCTAGCACACTCGATTCGGAAGTATAGTGATGCTGGTTCGCGTCTCGGTCGAACCGAACATTTTGTGTAGTGTTAGCGTTATAACCCTGTAAGATAAGCCCATCCAGCTTCAAATGGGTACCTGGACTACCTGAAGGTATCAGGAGGTTAGTGCGAAAGCATAAAGATGACTTGCCCCAACTGCCCACTGCACTTCCTGGCTGAGGGCAGAGATTCGGGGATCAGCACCTCTATCAATCAATCAATCAATTTATTTCAACCCTAATAGCACTAGGATAACACGGGAGGGAACTGGAAAAACGAACAATCACTAACAATACAAATAAGACACGAATTAACAGACAATAAAAACGAAACGAACATTAATCAAGTACAGTTCAAATGTTTAGTAAAATACGGTAATGATACCGCTAGTGCTGATCCCTTCAACTTTTTCCAAATAAAAGTGTTCCGCTGAGTTCTTATCAGTTACGATCGTTGGGTAACTGGGTCACATGGGCGAGCAACTTATATTTCGGAACTTGAAATGGTTTAGTAACCTAAACCATTTCAAGTTCCGAAATATAAGTTAGGTTAGGATGACGTTGTTGGCTGAGTAAACTGACGCTGATATTGGACCAGTGTGTCCCACCATCTCCCTCCACTTGGTAGATGAGAAACGGGTCTAAGTTGCCCTTTCAGTGAATATTAGCCGCGCGAGTAGTTTGGAAATATTAAGATAATACTTGATCCAGATAATACCTTCTCCCGTTCTGTATAGACAAGTGCTTTAAACAGTCGATCTTTCGTAAAAATAGTCTTTTTTTCTTAAAAATAGTCGGCTGTTCTGAAAATCATTCAATTTTTCTTCTTATTCATCGTTTTTCTTAAAACAAGTCGGTTTTCTGTAAAAACAGTCGTTAAAAATAACGAGCCAGTCGGTATATACGTTGCCCCCCCCCAAAAAAAAAAAAATGGCTAGTGACGCCTCTGAGCCGAAAAGGCAGCGCACTTTCTTGCCATTTTGGGATAACAGGTTTGGCAAAGCATTCGCGCCTCAAAATACCCCATTCATAAAATCATAACTGGTTAAAGTAAAAAACAAACCTACGGTACTTCCAAAGAGCAAAGTTGATCGAAACTACAAAGACGGACAAAATACTCTATATGACAAAGACCCAGTGATCCTTAGGAAGAACGAGAAAACGACTCAGACACAACAACACAAATCCTGTGTCAACCAATCACGGCGATCGTTTGGGACAGCTGTGGTGCCGCTTCTAGCTCTTCCGCTAGGTACACAGCGATTTTGCATCGGCTAGGAGAGTTAGTCATCTAGAGTATTCCGACTTCGTGGCTCGTCTAGGCAAGGAGTGGGAGAAAAAAAAACTGGAATACCAAATAAGTCCTGTTGAATCAGTCCTCAAAGTCATCAAGAGCTTGAAGCTCATATGGCACTTGCGACGCTGGGTCGGAGGATGAAAGTAGGAAATTGTCGGTTAGAAGGTTTGTTGTGATCATTTATAAGCAAGCACCTTGAGATAAGAATGAACATAGGCCGCTGGAAATAACGAGAATGTATCGTTTGGTAGTATTTTATTTTCGCACTTGGCTTTGATGCGCACTTTAAGGGCGCCAGAAATTCATTTGCAATCAAAACCCTTGAAGCAAAAATGATGAATGACCGACCGAAAAGTGATCGGTATGTGGCACTTGAGCGAAGCTGCAAGTGCCATAAATATCAATATTATGCTTAGGCGAGGCGAAAAAGACATTGGGTGGATTCAGGAAGTTGGGAAGGAGGGGAAGTCTTCGACAACAAGATTAGGGAGATGAGATCGTCGTGGACTACCTCCTATACTTCCCCTTTGGTTGGGTTGACTGTGGGTCTGAATAATATACTAAGATGCGGTCGGCAACATGCATAGGAGCCAAAATGGAATGGAAGGACTGGACTCACCTTCAGTTCTCACCTGGGCTTCGTGACGAGCAGTCGCTTCGTGACGAGCAGTCGCAAGTGCGATAATATGAGTTCCACGTTCGACTTATCGGATTAAAATGAGCGTGATGATATTATCGGTGAGAATCTATCTCTGACTTTATTTTCACCATAGCAGTCTGCCCAGTGTGTTTACGCGAATTTAGTGCTAAGACTTTTCTATATCAAGAACCAGTGCCCGATTATCGCTTGCCACGGTAATCGAGGTTGAAGATCCCATTTCCTAAAAGCACTATTTTTGAATTTTGGCTTGTTTATATTTTGATCCTTTTCTGATCATTTTAACCTAAACGGACAAAAACATTTCAACAAGTCACCGTCCCAATTACGGTCTCTCCCATCCACTTTTATCGGCTTCGCGCCAGTTCCTACCAGTTCAAACAAGTTTATGAACTTTCACCGAATAACCTGTTACCAGCTATCAGCATCGTTTGGCGAAGTGCCAGGAATCAAAGCAAATAGCGAAGGATTTGTCATAAACCAGCGCTTCCTGGTGAGGCTGCTGCGCATTTCGCGTGACTGGTAATAGTGGATAGATGGCTCCAAGATGCAAGAGTGTATTTTCCTGCCCAATATGTTCTAGCCCCGTAGGTCGGGGCTCTGTAAAGTGCAACATGTGCGGAGATTGGGTGCATTACAAGTGCGCAGAAATCTCTAAGAATGTATACCATCCCGACTGGATCTGCCCGTTATGTTTCAGTTCTGCTATTTCTGCTCCACTTGTTGAGGATGTCGAACTTAGTGATGACGACAAAGGTACCTACCCTAATACACCCAAAAAAGTCGTTATTCAGTGCATGACCCACATAACCCCACGTCCCAACGACCTGGACCACGATTACGAGAGTGATGATTTGTTAGGTTGCAGTGCCAACAGCTCTTTCTCGATCCTCAATCCAGCGGTTCATGAATCCCTCGCTTGGGACAAACATGGTCTTACTCCTTACGGCCTCGCATCGACCCCCTTCGTTCTAAAAGGTAGTGACCCCTCCTGTCCCGTGATAACAGGTCTTCGCTCCAAAGTGGAGAAGCAAGAGATAACGATAGAAACTCAAGGATTACTCATCGAAGAACTTCGCAAAACCATCGCAAGCTACCAGCAAATATTGGTCCTAAAGGACATACTGAAGCCCCGAAGTGAGAAACATTCGCAAACTGAAAGCTGTGATGTTAAATCGGTGTGTGATAGCCCGACTGATCAAAGTACAGCCAACGACTCTCCGATCCACGCGACTGGGCTTGTTTTATTGCCTAGTGAGTCCACACTGTCCCCTGTTATTGGCCTGGATATAACTGACGATAACATGGAAAACGGAGATAGCTTCGACATAGTCGTCAATAAGCGTAAGTGCCGTTTTTTCAAGTCCGGGCAATGCAAATTTGGAAGCAATTGTAAATTTAGCCATCGTGTTGCAGGAAAAAACTCGCCTTTAGCGCAAGTATCAGTGCCGGGCCCCACCACTACTAGACCCCCCGTTTTGTGCCGATTTTTGTTGAGCGGTTCATGTAAATTCGGCAGTTCTTGCAGATTTTCCCATGAACTCCCGCCAGTAACTACGACTCCAAAATCCGAGTGTAGGTTTTTCCGTGTTGGTTTGTGTCGTTTCGGCAATTCTTGCAAATTCACGCATCAGACCATTAGTGCCCCTGCAAAGTCTGCGCAAGTATCAGTGCCGGGCGCCACCACTACTAGACCCCCCGTTTTGTGCCGATTTTTGTTGAGCGGTTCATGTAAATTCGGCAGTTCTTGCAGATTTTCCCATGAACTCCCGCCTGTAACTACGACTCCAAAATCCGAGTGTAGGTTTTTCCGTGTTGGTTTGTGTCGTTTCGGCAATTCTTGCAAATTCACGCATCAGACCATTAGTGCCCCTGCAAAGTCTGTACCAGTGACTCTTGCTGACCCCAGCAAGAGTGCCGCTTTTTTTTATCGGGTCATCCCAAGTGTTTTAGATCCGTTACCGCTTCCCCCGCTGCAGCTTCTGCGGCTACTCCCTCCCCCAAGGTTGTACGGCTCTACAACGGGTTGGAACAAAACTTGGAACAAACGACTTTCCACATCCCTTCCACCTCTCAACCACCCCCTTTAATCAATTCACAGCCAGTTTTTACTCCTGAATCTGCTCCTTTCCCACTTCAAAATCGATTTGGTAGTCTTTATGTCCAAGTTGGTGTGCCCGTCCCTGCTGACAAGCCTTCTGATCCTAGCCCTCGTGATAATTATTCTCTTCTAGGTGATGTTACCCCCCCTCCCAGTATTAACGTTAATATTTATGCCCCCCCTAATTTATCCCAGAATAAGGCTACTTTAAAGAAATCAGTTGTTAAAGAGTTTGATCAAAATCGTTACAGTTTCCCCGGTTTTCTCCTTACGAATGCTGAGAGTCTGAATTTTGAAAAGTTGGTTGAGCTAGAATCAACAGCAAAACTTAACCATATTGATATAATTGCAGTTACTGAAGTCCAGGCACAAAATCAAAGTTTCCTTAAAATGACAGGTTTTCAGGAGTTTATTAAACTTCGCCCGGCTAATCATCCACTTGGGAAAAAAGGAGGGGGCGTTATGATTTTGGCCAAGGAATTTTTATCTCCTACCCTTATCCATGTACCAGGTCTCCATGATTGCGATGAAATTATTTGGATATCTGCAAAACCAAAATGCCTCCCTCGACCATACACTAATTTAATCATTTGTTCCTTTTATTATTCCCCCGGGCAGAATGTTTGTTCTCGCCGTGAGTTTCATGACAAGCTGCAAGCTAGCCTCGACTTTGTTACGACAAAGTACCCAAATGCTGGTATATTCATGGCAGGCGACGCAAACGAACTAAACGTTGATTATTTGTGTAAAGACCAGAAGCTTAAGCAAATTGTAGATTTCCCAACTACAAAAGGTGGTACCAGTTTGGATGTTATTTGCACTAACCTTAAAAAATTTTACAATCCTCCAATTACCCTTCCCCCCCTTGGTGGTAGCTATCACTTTATGCTACAGCTGATACCCCTTCAAGTGTATAAAACTAACTACTCAGTTTCTAAATTTTCGCACCGACCATTAACTAGTCAAGGGCTTTTAGATTTTGGATCTTGGATCACGGCTGAGAGTTGGGAGGATGTTGTTTCTTGCGTTGATCTTGATTCAAAGGTTAGTTTGTTTCAGTCTAAATTAACGGAAAATTACCAAAAGTGTTTCCCAGAGGTTGTTAAGAAGGTATGTTCTTCAGACAAACCTTACGTAAATGAAAAAATTAAAGAGCTAATCCAATTAAAGTTAAAACTTTTTCGCCTTGGAAAGAAAGACGAAGCGATTGCTTTTTACAGATAAAGAAAGAAATAAGACGTGCTGCTTCTCGTTATGGTAAGAACAAATTGAATAGTTTAAAACAAAGTAAACCTCAGCAGTGGTTCAGGAAAGTGAAAGAAATTGCTGGTCTTTCGCCCAAAAACCTAGATTTTCGACTTGATGAACCGCCGTTTCAGACAGCCAATGAGCTTAACAAACATCTTGCCACGATTGTTCAAACATTCCCTCCTCTCGCAGTCAACCAACACATCCCCGAAACTCCAAAAGAAAAAATTCCCGTAATTTCAGCGAAAGAAATAATTACAAAAATACATAGGCTGAAGATTACTAGTATATGTCCGATTGATATCCCAGTGGATCTAATAAAAGCATTTCCTGATAAGTTAGTTACACCCCTTGCAAACATTTTCAATGATATCAGTACATCCGGAAATTACCCGTCTTGCTGGAAGCTGGGTTATATCACACCAATCCAAAAGAAGGGGGGTTCGAACGATTTTAGTGGTGTTCGACCAATAACACTGACCCCAGTTTTTTCAAAAATGTACGAGGGTTTCTTGGCTGATTGGTTAAAGGCAGAGATTCTTGATCTTATTGATTTACAACAATTCGGGAACCTCAAGGAGGTATCTACTTCGCACTACCTTGTTAGTCTTCTTGACACTATTCTAAAAAATCTTGAAAACCCTGATACTTGGTTGAATCTTTTATTAATAGATCTCCAGAAAGCTTTTGACCTAATTGACCATAATATCCTTGTAAACAAACTGTTGATTGAGTTCCAAGTGAGTCCTTTTTTAGTCAAAATTGTTGCTTCTTTTTTAACAAATCGTTCTCAAGTGCTTAAATACAAAAACGTCTTTTCTGATCCCCTCCCTATTTTTTGTGGTGTCCCCCAAGGAACTCTAATGGGACCAATTTTATTTTTAATAATGATCAATAGCCTATTGACTGACCACCCAGATCGTTGGAAGTACGTGGACGACCTGTCTGCACTGGAGGTATGTCGACGGAATATAAAAAGTTCAATTACGGCTCTACTTGAGGACGCTACTAAGCAAGCGTCTTTGTCGAAGATGAGGGTTAACTCCCAAAAATCATCGGTCATGACTGTGAATTTTTTAAAATCCGTGCCCTCTTTCACATACCCCATTCCTCCCGAAATCTCCGTTAGTTTTATTAAATTACTTGGAGTTACTATTTCAGCTGACATGAAGTGGGATGCCCATGTTCAAAACATCCTCAAACAAGCTTCCCCTTCGGTTACCATGTTAAAACTTATGAAAAAATTTTCTTGCCCCCCGAAGGATCTCCTCCAACTGTACTGTTCGTTTATCCGGCCAATACTGGAGTATGCTTGTCCAGTGTGGCATTTTGGGCTTACCTCTGAGCATGTTTATAAGATTGAAAACATTCAAAAACGAGCGCTTAGGATCATTAATGGGGAGGGTAAGCTTCCTTACCATTATCTGCTTGGCAGGTTCAGGCTCACCACCTTGGACGCGAGAAGAAACCTCCTATGCCTTAATTTCGGCACCAAGACCCTGTCTGTTCCCAGATTGCGTCCTATTCTCCCCGAACTCTACACACCCATCCGCAATAGACCGCAGCGCGACAAGGCTCAGAAAGTACCCAAATTAAATCCAGTCCCCACAAAACATGAAAGGTACCGAAGGAGTTTTGTTCCAAGTTTTGTTGAATTGTACAACAGCCAGTAAACTTGGTCATTATTTTTGTTGAATTTGTTAGTTTTAGTTTTTGACCCTTTTAGAATGTTTTATTTTGTTTTATATATATTTTTAAGTGAAATTACTTTTGACGTAATGATTAAAAATTTACTTTGATTGAATTTGAAAGAAAAATTTTTTTTTACCATTTCTTTAAAGTGATTTTTATTTGTTTTTTAAGTTTTTGGCAAAATGTTCGCCGAATGAGCCCATCGTGTAAATTGTGGTAGTTAAGTTCTGTATCGACTGATGAATTTGTTACGAATTATGTTGCAATTATTTTTGACTGACAAATTGATTCGAGTGTTTAGTTATGTTTGGACGTAGAAGTCGAAGATTTTAGAAGATTTTTATTTGTTTTAGAAGTTTTTGGCAAAATGTTCGCCGAATGAGCCCATCGTGTAAATTTTGGTAGTTAAGTTTTGTATCGACTGATGAATTTGTTACGAATTATGTTGCAATTATTATTCGACTGACAAATTGATTCGAGTGTTTAGTTATGTTTGGACGTAGAAGTCAAATTCGGCGTTCACGCTGTGAAAGTACTTTTTAGAATTAAAAATCTACTACTACTACTACTACTGAAACTTGGATTGTGCAAAGGTCCTAGAAACAGAGAATTCGAGCTATTAATTATGGAACAGAAAGAATTACATAGGAAGAGTAATATTAAAGGCCAGCATGAAAGACGATAGGTCAATTATTAGATGGCGTTTTGGCGAAGCCCACTTGGAGAATTAAGTCGAGCGCCGCAGGCGAAAAAATTTTGAAATGGCTAAAATTTAACTGCTTCTTATAAAAATTCTATCAGCTGACGTGGATTAAATACCGAGACTTTAAGAAGCTCCAGAAACCGGATGGAGCGACGTTCAGGCAGCAGCAGCTACTATAGTCTAGTCCAGTGGTTCCAACCTTTTCCGTACCGCGTACCCCTAAACAGGGTTCGTAAAGATTGCGTACTCAGAACGTGAAAAAGGCGGTATTTATGTCGTAAATGAAAAGGCATACACGTGTAGAAATGTATACAAAACCAATGAGACATTCAAGGCTGCGTTGTAGCAAAAAAAAAAAATCTAATCACAGCTCTATGTCATTAACAGCAACCTTTTTACCGGAGCTTGACATAACGTTTCCACTAAATGGATTTTGAATCCAGTCACAAGTTCTACCCTGTCACTGCAAACTGATAAATTCAGGCACACGAAGTTTGTTTCATGCTGTCCTCGGTACTGGAGGTTTTCGCAAACGTAATATTTTCTTTTATATTATCATTTTAGATATACGGTATAAATATATATTTTATATATATTTATACGGACAAATACTATCATCTGAGCTTCGTCTGACACATCCCGCAAATCCGTGCTTTCATCAAGCTGCATCGCAGACAGTTTCGTTAATTTTGTTCCAGACCTGAATTACGATAATACTTGCAATGCCTTCGCTTCTTTTTGAACACTATTGTGTGACTCAGGAATATGTTTTACAGCAGTAGGCTAGCTGTTCTGGAATCAATAGCATTTCATGAATTTTACTAGGGCTTGCATTCAGAGGCGCCACGCATGGGCTGGGGACACCCCTCCCCCTAGGTGGTCAGCCAGTCTGTTTTCGTAATTCGATTTTTCGATTTTTTTGGAAAACAGTAGATAAAATTACCAGCCACTCGGTAAAAATATCTTGCCCCCAACAAACTTTTTGGCTAGTGACTCTACTGATAATATTAGGCTTTCGGCAATCAAAAATGAGTCAGGTGATATTTTGAAAATACAGATTAAACAGATTTGGTACCTTCGCGTACCCCTTTGGGTACACGTACCCCCGGTTAGAAACCACTGGTCTAGTCAATACTACCCATAATCACAGAAAGTGAGCGCTGCAGGCAAGATTTTTTTTAAGTTAGCTTTTTCCTGCCTAATTTCACTATTTCTACTCAGATTTTAGTTTTTAATGTTTTGAAATCCCATCCCAAAACTGGCTTAAAACCCCAGTCAAATGACGCGCCCTTTCACAAAATAGAGAATATTGGCGCCGCACGGGAAATTTTTGAAACCGGATTCCCCCTCACCAGCCCACACATGGATGGTAGGACCCGGGAAAGAAGGTTTCATTGAGTATGGGTCGGGTCCTTCATAGTCCTTCGTAGACCTATAGCTTATACGAAAATGCCGGAACCAGCAAAGTGGTCAAGGGTATTTCTAGGGAATTTGGAATC
Source organism: Branchinecta lynchi (assembly GCA_023053575.1). Taxonomy (NCBI): domain Eukaryota; kingdom Metazoa; phylum Arthropoda; class Branchiopoda; order Anostraca; family Branchinectidae; genus Branchinecta; species Branchinecta lynchi. The sequence continues at coordinate 17,458,972 of JAKZAP010000014.1, read as the reverse complement.
CTCCAGCAATCGAGGTAAATGTTTGCCAACACTCAGTGAACTACGCCTCCGTCCAGAAAGAATGACAAGTTTTACCGTCCTAGCTTGTCTGGAAGTATCTGAACTTAGTAAAGATGGCCGGATGGAACTACCGACAGGAAGCACAAATGCTATTTGGCGCTTTGTTTACACGGTTTGAAGCCAACATACAGTTTTTGGTAGAAATTGTCGTTCCTTCACTGCCGCCACAAGCGCAGACTTTAACTGTTGGTCCTTGTTAGTGACAAAAACAGAACAACAACCTGGAGCATTGGGAGGATAAAGCTCCATGGAAAGAAAATCAGATAGATATCACTTAAAAATATTCGGGGTCAGAATTGTACCAGCGGGCCGCCGCCGCCGACTTTCGGCACGGCTTCGGGGACTAGGGCCTGTTTCGGCGCCAACCAATGTACTTCGGTTCAGAGTAACCAGTGTTTTCGCGACTTTCGGTTCTGATGAACCGGTGTTTTTGCGTCGACCAGAATTTGGTTCGGAGATCGGTTCCGATCTTCGGTCAGGAAATTTTGGAACGGTTATCGTTACCGTTCACGATTCTTGGTTCTGATTCAGCTTCACCGTCATCAACTAGAAAATAAAAACAAAGGCGGAACAGCAAATAGGAAAATGTTCTAAAGTTAAAATAAGAACTTACATAGTCCAAAATATAAATTGAATATTTTATTGATTCTTAATTTGAATTTCATCTTTAATTTTAATTTTTAATTTTAAATTTTAACTTTTAATTTTTAAGTTTAATTTTATTTTTAATTTTTAGTTTCAATTTTAATTTTAATTTTGATTTACAATTTTCAGTTTTTAATTTGTAATAATAATAAGAAATAATAGTAAAAAAAATTAAAAATAAAACTGAAAATTGTAATTAAAAATAAAAATTTAAACTAAAACTAAAAATAAAAAATAAAAATTAAACTTAAAAATAAAAAAATTAAAATAAATATTCCTTCAGCCCAAGCTGACTGCGAGTCTGATCGTAATTATCGTTTTTCCAACTTGAGTGGCTTTGACCCTGAACAGGACCCTTGCCAAGAAGGGCCGAAATATAGCTCTGATAAAATTCAGCTGACGTATCCGTTTCTCACCGTCAAATATGATCGCACTCAACTTGAGCTGAAGGAATGTTTAATTTAAATTTTTAATTTTTAGTCTTAATGTTAATTTTTAATTACAATTTCCAGTTTTTAATTTTTCAGTTTTATCTTTAATTTTTTCTTTTGCTATTATTACTATGATTTTGTATTATCGTGAGAGATACAGCCTAACACAAAACCCAGTCAGCTGCTGATATAGATCCAGTTGCAGGTACAAATTCTTCCTCCATCTTTATTATCAAATATCTTTCTTCATCACGTCATCGTCTTCAAATTTGAAACGTGTTTTCGCGTAATTTCCAATGTTTTGGGAGAACCAATTTTTGGTTACGATAAAAAACTGTTTTCGCGACAACCGGTTACCGGTTTCCGCTGAACATCGGTTGGCGCCGAAACACACCCCTACTCGTAGACTACCTCTGATACTTAACCTTTGGTTATGTTGACAGCGGGTCAGAATAATATACATTTCTGTATGAAGGGGACTTGCTCAGTTCACAATCAAAAGCTCATATCACATTTGAATTTAGTTTTTGTTTTCCATGATTGAGTTGTATTGTACCTCTATGGGTCCTATTTCTGTTTGCCGTTTGGCGAGTTGTTTAAGATTATCGTGACGCATGCTTTGGTTGGATGTTTTCCCAAACTTTTATAACTGAGGTAATCAGACGCATAAATAATAGGACTGCAAGGGTTGAGCTTCAAACTGGAAGTACATTGGCATCACAGTCTAGTACACTAGCCCCATTTCAGGCACGGTGTTCAAACGTCTAGCACCATGCCTGGGTGCTAGACGTTCAAGCACTGTACCTTGGACTTCATGTATGGTGCATGGATTTCAGTATACAGTGCATACAGAAAAACACAGTTTCTGTCATCACACCTGAGCGCCAGCTCGGACAGGGCTGAAATTACTACTATGAATTAGAGAAATGTTGTTGTTGTTGTTTGGGGTTTGACGCGTTCGACCAAAAGGTCATATGCGTTCGTATCACTCGTTCTTGCAGAGCTTTATATTCACTAACTTGCTTGGGTATCACTCGAATATTTTCACTGATTTCGTCTTATGTATATCACTTGTCTTGCTGGTTGGTTGGGGTTGTGTTGCTGCGGCAAATACCTGCATCATAAAAACAAATATGTCAGAACGTGCCCTTTGTCGTGAGCATGTCAATTCATAAAACAAAAAAATTACAACTCTAAAATACAACAAATCACATATTATTTCTCATTCCTTCATCTTTTCTATGGGATATATTTCTCTTTTTTTCTCCCATCTCTATAAGGATGTACTTTTTTATCCCTTTTTTTTTTCTATTTCATATTAAAACACTATCCTCTTTAACTATCATCATTCAATCTATCTATATTAAAATACATCAAACCAATACCTTATTCTATGTTACTATCTAACAATTATAATCTTCTCTATTAATAAACAAACTGATTCTAGCCCGCGCTGAACCCATGATAAACCAAAAATAAAATTCAATAAAAATAATATAAATTTAAATTACAGGGAGTGAACCAAACCAGTAGCATGAACGAATCTACCCAGAAAATTTGTGCTTAGTTTTCTAGCCCAAAGCGGGGACGTGTGGTAGCCCAGAACGGCACGCATTGTGAACGCTCTGAATGACTTCTCACAACTTTTTCTTAATACTTCTCTCTCCTTGTGGTATTTCCTACAACTGAAAATAATGTGGCGGATATCTTCATACACTCCGCAAATATCACAATTTGGGGAGGGACAAATTTCCATCGAAAAAGGGTTGATTTTGTTTTTGCATGGCCACTTCTGAGGCGAAACAGGCACGTTGAAAGGAGTCGGGAGGGGAGGTACATCTCTTTTGATGGCTGTTTATAATCATATAAATCCAGGAGTTGATAGTGGGACAGGCGGAGCCAAGCCTTTTCCTCATAAAAAATTCGTGTACTAATTGATGACAGAAGTTCAGGGCTGGTCATGTGAGCAAACGTGGTGACGTCCAGATGAGAAGCAGTTATCGCGGCTGTATCCGCTAATTCATTACCTGCAACTCCACAGTGAGCAGGGACCCAAACAAATAATACTGACATACCTTTCCTTTCCAATTTTGTAATCAAATTTTCGATCTGAAGGGCAACGTTTCGAGCTGGACTTTGCTGACGTGAAAGGTAACTCAGGGCTGATAGTGAGTCAGAGCAGATAATGTACTTCCGATGCTGGTCATTGGTTTGTCTCGATAGTGCCTGGAGAGCAAACTTGATTGCCATCAGTTCTGCTGAAAAAATCGTCAGTTCCGGGGGTAGAGGATAAGAGAGGGTTAAACTCAGGGTTGGTATGACGACTGCGCAACTGCATGTTTTTTCCATCTTCGATCCATCTGTGTATACCTGAGTGTAATCCTGGTAATCTGCAATTTTTGCAAGGAAAATTAGTTTCATCAACATAGGGTGTCCTTCTCCTTTTGAGGTGCTAATCTTTGGGACGACCAATTTGCCGATTCCTCTGGAAGCTCTAGAAGTATTGTCATCTAATTCGACAGTTAGTTTTCCATTGTCCATAAACTCTTCTACACCAGGCAGGCCAAGGAATCTTTGGAAAGAAGGTGTCTCGTGTGGTTTGAAGCGGATATCGGGATTGTGGCAGCTAACAATTTCTTCATGAATAATGTGTCCTTTCGCTTTAATCTTCTTCGTGAAATATCTTGCGAGGAGGTATCTCCTTCTAGTGTGAAGGGACTGGATGCCAAGTTTGCAGTACATTGCAGCAATTGGTGTTGATTTTAAGCAACCGAGGGCTCTCCGTAAAATTGCATGAAGGATGTTCAAGGAGTCTGGCGATGACTTGATCTGGCTAAGGCAAGACCCAGTTGTCTGGATCAGATATTGAATTTTTGGGATCCCATCAAAGCCTTTGGTCTTGTTTTACATTCTATGCAAATTATTACATTGTAGCTTAACGAAAGCAACTCTCTGTGTTTTTAGAAGAAATATAAATAAATTAGTTAAAAATCAGGTACCAATTTGGTCTTCTTTTACCATTTTCACCCAATAAAGAAAGGCTTGGGACGCCCCTCCCTCCACTTACGTTTTGGGATCCCAAAAATCAATAATAAAAAAGCCTATCCGGCCAAAACCGGAAAATTTGTTAAAAGCAAAAGTTTTATTTGAAGTTTATTAGATAACAGATTTAGGGGTAAGAAGAGACTCGAGTCTGCACATCACAATTATTTTTTACCCAGACATATAATTCGTCCGGAATCCGGTTGAAACCGGAAAATTTTGTATAAGTTAAAGTTTAGATGTACTGAATTCGTTTCTGAATTTTCTTCTTTTTTTGCTGGACAAATAGTTCGCTCAGAAACCGGAAATTTGGCAGAAGCGAAGCAGGAAGTCTGGGTCAGTATCGTCGAAACAGATATGGCTGATAGAGGTATATTTGAATTTGGTTTTCTGAGATGCTTAGCCTGGTGAAGACTGGATTTGGCGAAGACAAGACCCAATTGTATGGATCAGATACAAGATTTTTGGGATCCCATCGAAACCTTTGGTCTTGTTTTCGACGATTTGCACGATACATTTTATATTTTATAGGGAAAGTTTCTTGTGGCGATTTCTACAGGTAAAAATTTTTGTTATACAGGAAAAACTGGTAAGAACAACTGTGTTGGATTACGAAGATTCAAGTTTTTGTTGAAGATATGGGATTCTCTTTTCAGCAATATCCAGCCCAAAACATTTAGTTAGCCTATGCTTTTTCCTTTCCAGGCTCTAAGAAGACTTTCAGTGGACTCAGATGTGATATGAAATGTTTCATTTGCTGCAAGTGCCTGTAAGGACCTTTCGGGAGTTGCCTCGAATCCTTAGGCATTCTTTTTTTGTTCTGCCACCATTTGTTGGACATATCCTGTTCATTGGCCGAGCATCTCCAAAGCTGCAGAGTGCAACAGAATCACATATCTTATCGCTTTGGTCTTGGAGGGACGACTCAGTCTTAGCTTCCTTGCTTCGAGAATTTGATAACGTAGATAGAAGCATAAAAGCTTGGAGTGATTTGAGACTAGAGGCTATCGAAGAGGAGTCAGCCAGAGGATTTGTTCCATTACGAAGCCCTGAGCCAGTCCCAGCCCGTGTGCTGCTCCAAGGTATTGCTAACTCTGTCACAACTTCACACAGCTTCCTACAAAAGCGAGGATACCATTCGTCAACTGACATAGAGCAAGTTGACAACGTTGCCGGGGACATTGATGAGAGAATCCAGATGTTCATCCTTGGTCGAAAAATCTTGCAGTCCATCACCAATGCGAAGGAAAAAAAGATAGACAGGGCTTTGAAAAAGTGTGCAGTTCTTTGCCAAGTAGCGATGGAGCAGCCAGAATTTTTAGCGGAGAATTTTCACTGGTTGAAAACTGCCGGATTTTCAACAGATGATGTCCTCAAGTTCTGTGGTCTCCTGACTGTTCACCCAGGTACGTGATAGTATCTTTGTTGCTACAGTATTCTCAGAATGAATTATTGACTAATGCAGTTTGTATTATCACCGCACTTGACGGAGTCCAAAACCGGAGTACGGTACCATATGGGAAATATGGGACAAAAGAAGAAGCAAGATCACAACACTGCCAGAAGTTTGATAACGGATAACACGTTTTGGGCATCCTTGTTTTCGCTGAACATACCAATTAAGAAGGTTATAACGGAAGTTTTGTTACGAATCATAACAGTTGCAAGGGTCGTAATGGGTATATCCTCATAACGTTTAACAGAAGCATAAGCAAACATGTGTTGTTTGTCATCAAATTCCCGACATCGAATAAAAGAACTATACAAAAAAGTGACTTTAACAGCATCTTGCTGTAGTCAATAGAATTTTTTTCTTAGGAGTATATAGTGTATAGCCAGAAAGCGGTTACATGGGAAAACCGCGAAAATCAAAACGTTCAGCGGCGGGAAAAACAGCGACCGTCAAAACAGTAAAAGCAAAAATCGTGCCCCTGCAGAAAACAGCGACAGGGTAAAAATCGCGAAAGCATATTCAGCCCTTTAAATGTATCGACTAAGGTGAGGAAATATTGGCAGGAAAGCAAGACCAGTAGGCCTACCTTCTACTTATTTTTGCGAATACTACATAGTCAAAACTGTTGACAATAGAGAACTAGCATTTTTTGTCAGGCGCGGTGTTTGACCAGTCGCGTTTTTTGCGTATCGGTGGTTTTACCTGTCATGCTCTTTTAAAGTCACGTTGTTATGGCACTTTCCTTCCGGCCAAGTGATATATACCGATCACTTTTCCGTCGGTCTGTCGTTTGGTCGGTCGGTCCGGTGATCGCGAGTTAGGGTACTTCCGAATGTGCTAGGATGATGAAACTTGGCAGACATACCAGGGATTCGACCAAACTGACTTGGAAATAGTCACTTCCCCGATTCGACTATCGTGGGGGAGTGGAGGGAAGGGGAATCCGGAATATTGAGGCATGCGTAACTTTCGCACGGGTGATTGGATCTGAATGAAGCTTGTGATGTGGAAGGAACACTTGCCTCACATGTCCCATTTCACGTCCGGACCGGATCCAAATCTGGGGGGAGTTAGAGGGGGGGGGGGGGGTCGGAATAAATATCGTGACACGATTAGAGTGGAGGGATCGGGATGAAACTTGGTGAATCGTTGACATAACCGGATCGGATCCGGGCACTGTGGGGGGTGGAGGGGGGGGGGGGGGGGGTGGATGATGTGTCCCGGATTTACGCTATCACGGGTTAAGGTACTTCCAGATGTGTTAGGATGATGAAACTTGGCAGACTTATCAGGGACCCGACCAGATTGATCCGACCGTCGGGGGGGGGGGGCCAGGATGTTAAGGCAAGCATAACTTTCGAACGAGGCATCGGACACAAACGAAACTTTACAGTTGGAAAGAGCTCGTGTCCGGACAGGATCCGAACACGGGCGGGGGGGGGGGGATTGGAGGGGGATCGGAAATCTCGGAACAGGCTTAGAGTGGAGGGACCGGGATGAAACTTGGTGAGAAGAACAAGGACAAGTTGTAAATAAATTTTTAGAGAGAAATGGAAGGGGTTTTAAGGTAATCCGGTGATCGCGAGTTGAGGTACTTACATATGCATTTGGACGACGAAATTCGGCTGGTGTATTGGGGACACAATCAGATTGACTTGGAGGCAGTCATTTCCCTGATCCGACTATCTTCGTGGGAGTGGAGGGAAGTTTAATCCAGACTACAGAATTTCGTGTATAACTTTTTAACGGTTGGTCGGATCCGAAGGAAACTTGACAGTTGACAAAAGGACGTGTTTCTGATATTGCGAACACGTTCATTACCCCCCAAGGTCCCATGATCATTTGTACCTCAAGGATATGATTTTTAGCCCTCTTAAAGTACTATGTATCTCAACTGCAAAGTGAAAATATACTTTTGGCCATTCTCGTTATTCCCCAGGGCCCGTGATAATTTTTGCCTCAAGGGTTTTGCTTACAAATGAATTTCCAACATACCTAAAGTACCAATGTTACCGCAAAGTTAACGAAACATTTTTAAGAAACTAAACATTTTTAAGATCCCCAAAAGCCCATGATCATCTGTGCTTGCTTCCAAATTCAGTTCGAACTCCTGAAAGGGCGGATCTTAGCCGCAAAATGCAAAATAAACAATACTTTCGAGCCAAATGATGTACTTTCGAGACCCAAGGGCTCATGATCATATGTGTACCAGTGCATTTGCTTACAAAATGGATTCCTAGCCCCCTTAAATTGCGAATTCAAAGTGCACGGCATATTTTTACTAAACTATAAATTTTTATGAATCCGAAAGGTCCATAATCGTCTGTGAAGAATCTTAGCTGTTACCACTATCTACTGCGTATGCTTGCAAGTGCCATATGAGCTTACAGCTGTCGTTGTTTTGCCTGGCGCGGGTGCTTTCGCCGTATCGACCGTTTTTAGTGGAGTGTTGCTTTGAACAATCCACCACTGCGAGCGCTTTAGCAGCTTTCGGTTTCCGGTTTTCACCCGTTTTTTGTGGAGCTCATAACTCGTGAACCAGTGCATGTATCAAGTTCAAACTTGGTACACTTGTGGTGTTGTGGTCTAGTTTTGCCTTTTGAGCGGTCCCAACTACCCTACCCACCCGGTTCAGGGGCAACTGGGCAAAGATTGCCCATTGAGTGGAGTTAATAACCAGTGAACAATGACGGATATCAAGTTGAAAGCTGGTACAGCTGTTCGCACTGGAGTCTTGTTGCACTTTGTAGGGATCACACCCCCAGATCCACCAGGTCCACAGGCAAATGGGCCCAGATTACCCGTTTAATGGAAATTATAACCCGTGAACAATGACAGAGATCAAGTGGAAACTTGGTACAAGTGCTGGCTAGTTGTGCTTTATAGGGGTCTGTTGCGCTTTTTGTGGCCCCAAGTCCCCTCACTCACCCGGTTCTGGGGCAATTGGGCCCAATTGCCCCGTGGCTAAGATCTTAACTTTACCACGGCTGGAGCTAGAATGGCGAACTTTGTCTATATCCTCTGGCTACTAAGAACATCTTGAGACTGGACCTCCCCCACCCTCCCTGTGCATGGGCAACTGGGCCCGGGTTGCCCGTGACTTGAGATTTTGTGAACTGTTACACGTGTTAAATTTAAAATTGGTATACTTGATGATATTGGGGTCTAGTTTAAAGTTATTGCCCCGCCCACACACACACACCTTCACCAGTCCTCGGTTTCAGGGGCAACTGTGCCCAGTCTGTAGCTTGCAAACCGGAATCAAGTAGAAACTCGGAAAGATTGTTGTCATTGGTTCTTGATGTGGGCTGTGTTTTTGGGATCCCAAAACTTAAGTGGAGGGATACCTATGACATCGCAAAAGTTGTCCGTCCATCTGTCCGTCTGTTCGCACGATAACTCTCGAAGGGATTCAGATTTGTTGATGAAACTTGGTGGGAGGTTCCTTTTGGTCAAAGTACAGGTCAAGTTCGAAGATGGGCTCTGTAGCCCTATATTTGAGGGTGGGGGAGGGATTTCAAATTAAGGTGCAAAACAAATATTTTTTGAAAGCTATTGAGATAGTTGATTTAGGGGTAAGGAGACATGCTGAATTCGAATATGAAATTTATTTTCTCGCCGGACAAATAGTTCACCTGGAATCCGGTCAAAACCGGAGAATTTGTTAAAAGTAAAAGTTTTATTTAAATTTGATAAGATGTTTGATTTGTGGATAAGAAGACATGCTGAATTCGCATATGACACTCATTTTCTCACCGGATGTAGGTATAGATCGCTCAGAATCGGGCTGAAACCGGAAAATTTGTTAAAAGTAAAAGTTTAATCTGAAGTTGATTAGAGGTTGGATGTAGGGTTAAGGAGACTTGCTGAATTCGTTTTTGAGCTTTAGTTTTTTACCAGACTAGTAGTTTGTCCGAATCCGGCCGAAACCGGAAGTTGGGCAGAAGTATAAGGAAGGAAGGAGATACGACGTAGGCAATACGGTAAACCGTATGCTGAATCCATATTTTAATATTTGACAGCGCAAAACGGATATCTGGATATATTTGAACTTGTTGAAATTCAGCTGGCGTATCCGGTTTGCACTGTCAAATACGAACTTGGTCTTCTCCGATTATTACCATTGGCCTTAGCCTGTTTGCAAATGTTAAAAGTTTAAATGTTTCAGAAGTCTGTTCAAGACCGAATATCTACAAGACCGTATTGTCGGGAGCAAAGGCTAGGCTCTTGAATACACTTTTGGAATTTCACCTCCCCCACCCTGCCCGTTCGTTTGCAACAGGGCACAGATTGCCCTTGTGTTAAGTTCGTGAACAATGACAGTCATCAAATTAAAACCTCGTTTACTTGTACATAGAACGTGTCCGAAACGAAAAAAAATGCTGAATTAATTCAGCATTTCATGCAGCATTTCGCTTTCTGACTTAGATTTTCGCTCAGTTAATGCAGCATTTATTCAGCATAAAATTCATCGACAAATTCAGGAAGAATGCTAAATTTTCATGAAGAAACTGAGGAGTACGGCGATTCTCTCAGTGTTTTCGGCGGCAAACGTAAGAAATTCAAAAAGACAACTGACAACTCGGCAACCGTACCAAATTTAAGACAACTGGCGATCATCGCCAACGAAGAATGGAAAGATAAGAAGGATGGATATCAGTAGCTCATCCATTTTGTCAGCTTTATACAGCTAAGTCTTTTTTCTTCTTCTTCTTCCTGACTTAAATTTTGGTATTCTAGAAGTGTCAGAGAAGAAAAAAAGGTAACAGCTTTCGGACAAAAAAAGAAAAGAAAATGCAGCATTTACAGCACCAAAAAGCTTTCGGACACGTTCATAGTACTAGCTGTCAGTTAGTCACAACATGTATTTTCACATAAGGAAGGGGATGATAAAAATGGGATCTGAAACTTTATAGGCGTATTCTCGCCGTTCCCCGAGGACTCCGCTTGAGGAGTCCCTGCGTTTTTGTTTGTCCCAGGGACTCACTCCCCGTATTCTCGCGAGTCCCCACGGACGGGGAATGCTCCTATTGTCATCACCATCATTAAAAAGGACTCCCTATCAAATTCGGAGGGGAGTCGATTTTTGCTGGTGTTGGTGCAATGTAAAATTAATTAAAAACAATCACAATAAACAAAACTAAAATAAAGAGGATCCAGACTAATTTCGTCAACAGCATATTTTTGTTTTGAACAAAATCCATTTTGGAAGCATTCCCCGTGTTCTCAATGTTTCTGTACGCGGAGTCTGCGTGGAGCGACTCCCTCTATTCTAGCCGCTCCCTTCGGTTCCCCGAGGAGTCCTCAGGGAACTGCGAGAATATGCCTTTTATGTCTTTGACATTAGTGTTTTTCAACAAGGTATAATAAACGAAATACATTTGAAGATTGTGAAAGTAAAACCAGTAATGTATTGGAACAAGCCTGTGTTCCTATGCCTTAAGTCTATGCCTTGTACGAAGCAAAAACTGGAAAGACAAAGATGGACAATGCTGTGATTGGAGACCGAGTTACGATTTTTGCGATCGGATTGCGTTTCTAAGTGTTTCTAAGTGTGTCACTAACATGTGCTCTCGCGTGGAAGGTGTCAGATGAGACGCACTTTGAAAATCTATGACTTTGACATTAGGGTGTTCGAGTCAGGTAGTAAACGAAGTGTATTGGAACAAACCTACAGTGCTCATCGCGAGCATAACTGATTGTATGAGAGATGGCCTGAGCTGTGTTTGGAGATTCTTTGAGAGCTTCAGTTGTTAGTTTCACGGATAACTAATATTAGATGTTACGGGAAGGGAGAAATCTAAGTCAGTTCAATTCATTATTCTACACTCCACTTTGAGCGCTTGCTCACTTGTTTTCTCTGTCGTTGGTTTTGCATGGCGCGGGTGCTTTCGCCGTATTGACCGTTTTGAGCGGCTTTGTGCGGATCAACCATCTCCCTGCCTTACAGCGTTTGTAGCAAAACATACAGTTCTGCCACCCATCTTCGTTCCGATCTCTATCTCTGTGAAGGGATACAGAGGTTGATTTGTTAGCTTTAGTAATTATTGGTTAGACGTGGAGCATAGATCTAGCACGACATGTCACAGGCCATCTTTCTGAATTAATGTACTTTTGTCAATACCAGATAGAAATAGTGGGGTCTAGAAAGATAGATTGATAGTTTATTGCATGAAAACCTTGAGTACAGTCTGAATTCAGTAAAATAATTTGTATCCTGGTACATATTACTTTCAAGCCATTAATGAAACCTGCCTCTGTGCTGACACAAGAACAAATCAAGTTAAGAGAGAAGCAAATTTTAATGAGAAGTAAATAGTTACACTTCAAACAAACCGATACGTGATGTGGAGAAAGCTACTGACACGGAGTTTTCCAATTATTTCTCCTTGTTTTATTTCTTCCAGAAATCCTGGTCGGCCGTGCAGAAGTTGTCAGTTCCCATTTCTCGGACTTCGACAACATGCGTCTGGTAGCTGGCATATTACATGTCGAAAACCAGAAACTTGACATTATGATGAAACGCTGGAAGACTGAAGCGGAAAGTTTAAAAACGCCTTCTAGGGTTCATTGGTTGTCTGGTGCACTTAAGGTATGCTCTATAGATATCCACACGACCCTTTCTGCAAACGCCAATAGTTAATTGTTCATAACTTAGTTGAATCTGGTTAAATAGTCAGATACATTCTGTACAAGGATACATTAAATACTTGGATAGGTTTTCTTTAATGGAACGACGGGCTTCCCACTGAAAACTCTTCAACTCCAAGCTGACTGTGAATCATGAATAGAACATGACTAAAAATGTCTGCAACCTTTGTCTGCAACCTTTCCGGAATTTTTGGTATTCTGAGGCTGAAAGATTTAAAACGTATCAGGACTTAAGGATTTCAAATACTGTTAATTTCTCTTGTACCTTCCTCGACGTTATAGGAATTCCCGTATAATTGCAACTTTTTTGCCCTCTGACCCTTATGCAAAGTTACCTTCAATTGCCCAGGACCTTCACGTTTCTGCCCTTGGCCATTTCTCCGCACTCCATCTAGGAAGAAGATTTTTTAGACCCGATTAGTCCCTTTTCTTTCTTTTTTTTAACTGTTTATTTTTTTATCTCGTGCATTTACTACATTATTGAAAGCTCAGTGTACTTTTTCCTTTTATTTGTCTATACTGCACTATTTTCCTCTTGTTAAGTGCGTTAGTAAAATCGTTATCACCATCAATGGATAAGTCTGCTAGGATATTCTTCAGCTTCTCCCGTATTAATTTATGGTCACTCATCCACTCCCAAAGTTCTGTATGGAAGTCTGCTTAAGTTAGTGTTGTTCTGGTGGAGTGTTCACCTGTGAACAATCCACTCCTGCGGCCGCTGTAGCCAATTTTGGGTTTTCGCCGATTTTTATGTGTGGAGTGAACCGTGAAGTTCGTGAACCGTGACAGGTAGCACATTGAATTTGGTAAACTTGTGGATATATCCGTCCAGATGTGCGTTTTGTGGCCCCCCCCCCAACATTTCAGTTCAGGTGTAACTGGATTGGACCACTTTGGACCGAACCGGGAGTGGTGTCAAAGTGAAATATGGAATGCTTGTTTTCATTTGGCTTCGGAGGGTCACGCCCAAACTCCCCAGGGGCAACTGGGAACACATTGCACGTAACCTAACTTCGTAACTTGACTACAGTAGGAAAAGTGTAGTGTACATTGACATATCCTAGGGTTCGGGAGTAATGATCAGAATTACCCCCCCCCCCCCCCCCCCCCCACTCACATACCTTTCCCGGTCAAGGGCAAATGATTCTTAGGCTGTTCGTATGTAATATGGTACAGTTTTTATTATGGCACTTGCCTTCCGGCCAAGTGCCATATACCGATCACTGTTCCGTCTGTCTGTCTGTCTGTCGGTCGGTCGGTTATTCCGGTGTTTGCGAGTTAGGGTACTTCCAGATAAGCTAAGACGATGAAATTTGGCAGGCATATGAGGGACCCGACCAAACTAAGTTATCACTTGCCCGATCCGACCATCGTGGGGGGAGGGAGGGGAGCCGGAATCCGGAATTTAGTGGCATGCATAATTTTCGAACGGGTTATCGGATCTTAATGAAATTTGATATTTGGAAAGACATCGTGTCTCAGATGTCCCATTTCAAGTCCGGACCGAATCCAATGGATGGTGGGGGAGGGGGAGGCGGAAATCATGTGACAAGCTTAGAGAGGAAGGATCGGGATGAAACTTGGTGAGAGGAACAAGCACTAGCCCTAGGTACATCATTGACAGAACCGGACGGGATTCGTGCTCTTTGGGGGGAGTTGGAGGGGGGGGGAATTCCGGTGATACGGAGTTACGTTACTTCCAGGTGGGTTAGGACAGTGAAACTTGGCAAGCATACCAGGGACCCAGCCAAAATAACTTGGAAATAGTCACTTCCTCGATCCGACCACTGTGGGGGAAGTGGAGGGAAGGGGAATCCGGAATCTAGAGGTACGTATAACTTTGGAACGGGTGATCGGATATTAATGAAACTTGATATTTAGAAAGAACTCGTGTCTCGGATGCCCCATGTGAAGTCCAAACCGGATCCGATTATTGTGGGGGGAGGGTCAGAGGGGGGAGCCGTAAATCTTGTGACACACTTAGAGTGGAGCGATGGGATGAAACTTGGTGGGAAGAACAAGCACAAGCCCTAGATTCATCAGTGACAGAACTGGATAGGATTCGAGCACTGTGGGGAGAGTTAGATAGGAGGCTTCCGGAATTCCGGTGATCACGAGTTAAGGTACTTCCAGATGTGCTAGGACCGTGAAACTTGGCTTGAGCATTAGAGACTTGACATGATTAGATCATTTTTGCCTCAAGGGTTTTGCTTACAACTGAATTTCTTCAAGTACAAATGATACTTTTGAGTAAAATATACATTTCATTCTCTCAGTTTTAGTTCAGTTTCATTGAACTATATTTAAAGACAAACAAAAATACACAATTTACATTCCTGCCAGGAAAGCACAAATGTAGTGCTTGGCTAGGGCAGGGAAATATCCGATATTAACTTAAATATCGAACAGAATCAACTAACTGAATATTCTATTTAAAGAAAAAAAGAGGAGAGGAAAAAAATAACCTATGGTTTCAACTTTAAATAAAAGGAGAGAGAAAATAAGGGAAAGAAAGAACGAGAAAGAAAGAAAACAAAAGAACAGAAAAACAGGGGGGGGTCTAAAGGAGGACAACACTAAACAATCTTCCTGTAATGACCTTTCGCTGCTCGCTTGAAGGAAATGAGGTTATTCAGATTCCAGATATCTAACGGTAGTAGATGAGCTCATCATCATTTTTGCTTCAAGAGTTTTTATTACAGACGAATTTCTAGCGCCCCCATCTTCACAGCCAAATGCATTACCAAACGATACGTTCTTGTGATTTCCAAGGACCCATTATCTCAAGGGTTTTGCTTACAAATAATCACAACAAACCCACGAACTGAAGAATTCCTACTTTCATCCTCTGACCCAGCCTTGCAAGTGCCATATGAGCTTCCAGCTCTTGTTTCCATACTCAACGTTTTAGCACTTGCGCACCTGTTTGTTTAAAGGATACCTCGAACTACGCAGTATTTCTGCTGAGATGTTCTGAAATAGCTGACCACTTTTCAACTAATCTATGCTTACACAAAAATACACATGGGTTCGGCTGTTTTTAGCCACTTTTCGTGGCAAAGTATTCATAACCGGTCTTCGGATAAATAATCTCCTCGGAAACAGTCATCGGGCGTATAATACGTCACTTAAAGAGGACAAACGTGGCAACCGTGTTAATCACTGTATTTACTGATAGATAAGATGCGATATACTTATGAAGTGAAGAACCTCGGTAACGGAAATGGATGGAAATAATGCTGAAGTAGAATGAATTAATAGCACAAGTAGGACGTGTCCTTTATGAGTTACCATTTCAGTTATTTGGAAATGTTGAATAAGGTCTTCAGGACAGTGTGAAAGGGATCATAATATAATAATATACCAGATTTCCAGATAGAAGGCTCTCCCAGCTCGATATCTGGAATTTTTTCACCAGTAGCCTATCCTCTTGTATCCCCGATTTTCCGATGTGTGTAATTCGAAGCTTTGCGAGTGCCTTATCTGTACTGTAGGCAAGGCCGTATCCAGGGGTGGTCAGGTGGTGCTGGTAGGGGGTTCAAACCCACCCCGAAACATACAAAAATAATAATTTTGTATAGGCTTTAGCCCCTGATCTATCTCTTTTTTGTACTTTTTGTCCGACCCGCGGGCTACCCCCCCCCCCCCCCGAGATAAGTTCGTGGATACGGACCTAAGTGTAGGTTACCTGAAATGAAGTCGAACGACTTTTCTGGAGTTGCGAAGGATATCGATGTTTATTCGTAGCTTCTCCGTTTAGGTTAAACATCGAGATATTCTGGATCAGATGGATGGGAGAAGTTTCTTGATGACAACTCGACTTGCTACTCTACAGAAGAAGTTGAACTTTCTGATAGGTAAACAGAAAACATTTTTCCTGTTCATTGCCAACAAGAGCAGTAGTTGGGAATCATACTTGATTGCACTAAAGAAGCTGAGAGTTATTCTAGGGACATTGAGCGTGTTCCACCTACTTACCGTAGTTACTACGCATGACGTCATGAATACTGGCTTTTTGCCGTCAAGGCTGGAAAGATTTTTCTGTTTTCCAGCAGAATATCGTGCCACGGGGAATCTGACCAGTCACGTTACAGAGATGCGTAGTTACCACGCTTACTACGCTCCCGAGCATGGTAAGCAAATATTTGCTAATAGTTGCTATTTCGAGAAGGTTGGAACAGTCAGCGTGGTAACTTTTCACGAGGATGAAACGAAAATAGTAACTCATAGTTACAATTGCTAGACGGGTGGAACACGCTCATTGTTTCCCTTTTTGGCAAGGGTCCTGTCCTGGCTCTAGCTAGAAAAATTAACTAGTAGAATAAATTATATTTTAAGCAACTAAATTGTAAATATATTTCTGTATATATATCTTTATATATAGTGTATACATTTAAATGCTCCTTGAGCCCAAGCTGACTGGAAAACATGTATTCAAACAATGCATAAAACGGATACCAGAGCTACGGTGCTTTGGCAGCAAAACATCTGATTACTGACGACGCATCCGATAGCTGACGTATCCGTTTCCATTGAAAATAACCTGCCCGAGCCGAAAGCGAGGCAGGTTATGAAAAATAACAGCCGTGCGCAGCGAGGTTGAAACTTTTAAATGGCCGTAGAGGTTGTTATACCGATATGAACCGAGATGGAGGTATGTTAACTATTATAACTTTTTCGAACAGAATATTTTTATAGGTAGGTCTTATTCTTCTTTTGTTGTAATTTTTCGCTAATGGGTAAGGAATTTTATTTTAGTCAAGTAGCGACCCAAGCCTAATGTAGACCTACTAAAATGACTACTGTCGGGACCCAAGCACTTGAGTTTCTACCAACATAGCCCTTTACTTTTTTGGCGATTTAGGTGCCATCTAGCGGTCGTGAAAACCTACTATAGATCTACTAAAATGGCTACTCTAGGGGTCGTGAAAGTAAAACGGAAACAATAACAAACTCCGCGTGTTGGCTGTTGAGGAACAAGATTATTCCAGAACAGAGACAGTAATCAATGCTGAATAACTAGCCTTTTGAAAGCAAGGGATAGTAGGATGTTGTTTCAGTAGACAAGCTGTATTTTCAGTGGAAAGTTGATTGTGTCAAGGTATGATCTAGGGCGTAGGCTTGTTGTCTATGAGAGTAAGATGTTCTGTTATTTTTTCAATGCTGAATAACTAGCTTTTCAAAGCAGTGGATAGTAGGATGTTTTTCTTTCAGTTGACAAGCTGTATTTTGAGTGGTAATCTGACTGCGGCAAGGTATGACCTAGGGCATACACTGGTTGCCTAAGAAAGTGAAATGTTTGTCATTTTACAACATTTATTTCAACTCTTATTTTATTTTTGTAACTTTTTAAGTATTTTTTGTGCTTTTTTAACCGAAAGTATTTTTTTTTAATTTTATTTTTTGTAGGTCAACTTCTACTTTTCATTATTTGAGTAAACGTGCTCGATGAAATCAGTATTTGAGGAACATCTACGGAGGCAGTTACGGCTTCGTATCAGCCTCTCTGTAGGATGATACGAGGCCGTAACAACCTCAACAAAAGTTATTGCATAAAATAAACTCCTGTGGGACATAGGAAGATATGGGCTGCATACCTGTTCTAGAAAAGTTATATTTTATATTTATTTACATCTCAACAATATTGTATAGATGTTATTTCTAGCAACTTTGTTAGTGCCAAATATTTCCCTTTTTTTCATTTTCTTATCTATTTTATCATTACGTGCAAGTGCCATATGAGCTTACAGCTCTTTTTTAAACATACGAAGCACCTGCTCCTTTTATCAAAATAATGCTTTAACACACGGTAACGGAAAAGTTCCAAGGTAAAGGGGGCAGCGTTAAGCCGCTTTTACGTTGACGCGTCGTTCCGATGCGTTGCGTATGCGTTCATCTTGCGTTGCGTACAGGTTGTGCAGCGTATCTTTCACACCTGCGCGAGAAGCTTTCGCGCTGGATGCTCATTTACATTTTCCTTTCTCGGTTTTTGGGACCCCAAAACGTAAGTGGAGGGATACCTATGACATCGCGAAAATGTCCGTCTGTCTGTGAGCTCGGTAACTCTCGAAGGGAATGAGATATTCTGATGAAAATGGTGCGAGGATTCACTTGGTCAAGGGTAAGGTCAAGTTCGTAGATTGGCTCTGTAGCCCGACATTTAGGGGTGGGGAGGGAGTTCAGATTAAGTGACAAACAAAATATTTTTAAACAGCTAATGTGATGATGATTATGGGGCAAGAAGGCATGCTGAGCTCGATAGTGAAAACCATTTTCTCGCCGGACAAGTAGTTCGTCCGGAATCTGGCAGAAACCGGAAAGTTGGTTAAAAGTAAAAGTTTTATTTGAAGTTGATTAAATGTTCGATTTAGGGGTAAGAAGACATGCTGAACACGGCGGTGAAAACCATTTTCTCGCCGAACAAATAGTTTTTGCTGGACTAGTAGTTCGCTCGGAATTTGAGCGAAACCGGAAACTTGGCAGAAGTAAAGCAAGAAGTCTCCTCCAGTACCGTCAAATAGATATTATAGAGGTATATCTGAACTTGGTTTTCTCTGATGATTAGCCTGGCGAAGACTGGATATGGCATAGACAAGACCCAATTGTCTGAATCAAATATTAGATTTTTTGGATCCCATCGACACCTTTGGTCCTGTTTCTGCTGAATTCTGACTTCTTTCGCTAGTAGCAAGTTTTTCTTCATAATCAGCATGTTTTTTTATAGTTTTCTTCAGAAACTTCCATTTTCCACTGACAAATCTGATGCGTACGTGTCGACGCAACGCAAGAATAGAAATTGGTTCTGCGTAAGCTCTGCGTTGCGTCGACGCAAGCGCGACGCAAAGGTTTCGTAGCTTAGTTTGAAAGGCTCAACGCGTCAATGTGGAAGCGGCTTTACCCTTTTGGAAGCTTTGTTGTTCCTACCAAACATCATCCCTGCCATCTGTTTCTGGCCGAAGATTGAAATTTTGTATTTCGTATTTTATTTATTTTATTTTATATACCGTACTGCGCTTTTGAGAATGGTAAATTACTTACTTACGTATATTTCTTCTTCTTTTTCTTCCCTTCTTATACTCCATTTGTCACATTTTATGTTTAGAATGGGTTAATAAAATCATTCATTCATTCATTCATATACAGGTGCTGGTGTGCAAGTGCAAGATATATGCGGCGACCCCTGGGTACTCAATCACGCTCAGGAAAATTTGAAGGCCCGTCTGAGTCAGTTGCAGGAGGCTGGGGTCGATCCTATCAAGCCATGGCAGTTGAGGTGTTCTTTTGAAAACTTGAAGAAGTAAGTCAGATTTGTCGGGTCTTTCGCCGGCTTTCTTCAACACACATGATCCTGGGGTCGGCGATTTCCTGGTTGTCGCTGGATAGAAGTGAGCGCTTGTGCGCGACTGATTGAGTTTTAGTAGGGACTTTCTCTGTCACTAGTGGTGCTAGTGTCGCTGCTATTTTAGTGTGTCACTTTTCCAAGTCTTGGTGCTATTCCCTAGTGTTATTTTGCTGTCGAAAATGCGCATGTGAAGTCTGTGTCGCTTTGGGGAAACCTGCGTGTAATGCGTAAAATATTGAAAGCGAGGGAGTAAATACTCTAGATGACTAACACTTCGGACCGATGAAGAATCGCCGTGTACCCAGCGAAGATTCAAAAAGGCCGTGAAAACAAACATTTTATAAGTAGTGAACTGATAGACAAAAATGCTTCTCAGCCGGGATTTGAACCCAGGACCCTCTGCTTACAAGGCAGTCACTCTACCACCGAGCTACCGAGGGGCTTGTGAACAGAGTTCGCAGACCACTACAATAGTCTGGTAGAAGCCGGCCATAGGAACAGTGATCCCGCCTGAAGGCAAGTTCATCTAACCACTTTCACGGTACAAGTCCCTTGTGTAAAGTGCCTTCTAGATGAAACAAACGTTATTGATACGTTTACACAAGATTTGAATCAACTAGAGGTTCTTTTGGGCACAATTCTTGTTCTTCCCATTTTTCACTGGCGTATTTCGGGCTCAGTCACATAGAGTATTTGCAGCCGACTGCTGCAAAACGTCGAACTGTGTGTGCGCGTACCGAGCCCTGGCAGGAATTCCTTCAAAATCCCGCCTAGGTGGCCATCGAAAAGAGCGTCATGTGGAGTCGGCACCGAATTGTCAGCAAGTCAAGTCGAAGCTGGTATTCAGTTTTCAGTTTCAGTTTCATTGGACTATATTTAAAGACGAAAAAAAAATACACAATTTACATTCCTGCCAGGAAAGCACAAATGTAGTGCTTGGCTAGGGCAGGGAAACATCCGATATTAATTTAAACATCAAACAGAATCAACTAACTGAACATTCTATTTAAAATCAGTATGTGGCTTATCGCCTAAATTCCAGATCGACCGCAGTGTCAGAAGTTTCATAACAGATAACGCAAGGATGCTGGGCTTCAAGAGACTTGGGGGTGTAATCTGTTGTGATTCGGGGGATGTTATTCATTAAATGTTAATAAGCATTGCCAGGAAGAGCCGAAAAACTGCCGAAAAAATATGCTGACCCTTTGTTTGTCTCATGGTATTAGAAAAGTCAG
This sequence comes from Branchinecta lynchi, assembly GCA_023053575.1. Lineage (NCBI taxonomy): Eukaryota > Metazoa > Arthropoda > Branchiopoda > Anostraca > Branchinectidae > Branchinecta > Branchinecta lynchi. The sequence continues at coordinate 17,438,113 of JAKZAP010000014.1, read as the reverse complement.
CAGATGATTTTTTGGCTGTTTTTGTCTGTCATCATGATGTCGGAGATTTGTCGGCGATTTCTGGCTCTTTCTGGAAATGCTTGTTATGCGTAATATTCCATGCATAACGTTTTCAAAATCACAAGATTTTGAAATCGCGGATCCGTGTATTATCTGTTATGAAGTAGTGTGGTTACGACCTGGACTCCACTAATATAGCCGAGGTGGCTAGTGTGAGCTGATGGCAATGAAAGCAAATGCGTAGAATCACAAGTAACAGTTTTACTGCATTGTTAATTTTGTGAGTAGAGAAGTATTCCTTGAGCCCAAGCTGATTGTGAAACATGTATTCAAACATTGGATAAAACGGACATGCGGCTACGATGCTTTGGCAGTGATATTTCGATCCTTCTTGGCAAGGGTGCTGGTGCCTGACGTGTTGATGACAGACTAATCCGTTTTATCCATTGTTTGAATATGAGTAGAGAAATACAAACAAATAACTGAATGATTCAGCGTCTTAATCCACTATAAACGGAGGTCACTTCGCATTTGTAGACCAGCAGAGTACAAAAGGCCAACATCCCCCGAACTCAGCGTCTCGTCCTACTATGATCGTTTACTTTGAGTTCGAAAGGAACAAAATAGGTTGCATCATCTGACCGTTGTTTGAACTGAGTGGTCCCATGGTCCTAACAATACTTCTTAAATTCCTTTTGGGCCGAATCACTAATCATGGACACCGCTCCAGAAGAATACGCCTTGAGCCCAAGCTGACTGGAATAATGTATGTTTGAACAGTGGTCCGTGTCAGGCTTTGGAACGTCAGGGAAAACGTCGGGGACTGGAAGAGACCTACTGATATAATATTAAAGTACCCCTCGCACTATTTACTCTTCAACTTACAGTATTTTAAAATATGTGGATACTTTACAACTAGGCTTTGCTTTAAAAAAATAACCCGCAGTTTTTGCTGTTTTAAGCCTTTTTCGAGACCCGTAGACTTGTACCGAAAACAGGGAAACAATTTACATAACCGATTTTTCTGATGGAAACACGGTTCGCAGACAACCGTTGACAGCGTGATACACATCGAACGTAGCAAAACGCGGCAAGTTACAGTATCAACTTAGTTTTGTTAGAGGGGTTGGAATGTACCGTTCGAAATTGGGGTCTTTGGGTTTAAAAAAATATGGAGTTATACTGGAAGTAGGTTGCGTTTGTATTACAGGTAAGACAGGTGCTTTAAGAAAACCGTTACCAAGAAGGGCAGAAATATCGCTGCCAAAGCATCACAGCTGACGTATCCGTTTTTAGCTATTGTTTGAATACACATTCCGGGAGACCACTTAACAAGGCACTGGATGCGTCCGAAAGGGTTAAGCCCCAGGCACTGGGGCATACCCAAAAAGACGAAGAAACTTGAAATGCCGACACCGGCCCGCGGCCTTCATGGTAGTCGAACTGAAGGACTAGATCAGGCCCGTATCCAGGAATTTATTTCGGGGGGGGGGGACTTTCGGTGCGGGGGTTTGCCTGTCGGTCGGACAAAAAAGACATAGATCAGAGGGAAAAGCCTATAAGATTGATTATTTTTGTATGTTTCTTGGGGAGGTTTAAACCCCCTAACCCCTTCCCCCCTGGATACGGCCCTGGCCTAGATTATCCTTACGTGTTTTTCCCAATACCTTGTTTTGACTTCACCGTTAGTGTCTGCCCCAGTCATACAGTATTGTCAGTTGGACGTAACTGACCAATACTTGGTAACATCAAGTGGGGTCAATCTCAGAGATCAGCTTATCGTTTCTTTTTTCTTCCCCGGGAAACGGTCAGAACAGCAAATAGCTACCGCTGCGTTGTAACTCGTAAATGGATAGAAAAGCACTTATTCGTGTTATGCTCAGGGATTCCAAAAGAGAGTCGGTCGGTATAAGTAAGTAAGTAATTTATTCCTGACCTGCCATTTGAAAACCGGAGTATGTAAAATAAAGTAAAAAAATTAAATAAAACACAACAAATATAATATACAATTTTTCATTCATCCACCAGAAAAGAATGTAGAGTTTCATGTGCTGGCTGGGCCCTGTTGTCCATGATTTTTGGCAGAGCCGACGAAACTTCCAAAAGTGTGACGCTTGCATTTTTAACTTGGAAACGCTCCTTTAGCACTGTGGTATAACTTTGGCAAATAAAGAAGATTCTTCGCATACTTAAAATAGTATCTTCTCATCTTCTGCTACTCCTTCTTCCGTAGAACATGTGTGACACCAGAGCGAAATAAAACTAGACCTACGTTGCCCGGGCAACGTGAAGTGTTGCGGCAACCTTTGTCCGGCTTCGCCGGCTAAAGTGTTGCGAGAGCAACACTTTGGTTTTGTTTCTTCGCTGTCGGTTAAATGCTGAAATTGTCAACTTATCGAAGCTTTTAAAACGGTATGTTCTAAAAAGAATAATCACATAATCAAAAGCTGTTCTTTAGCGTTGTAAAACCAACAACAAAACAATATCGGAAGAAGGCTATCCGTAACGTTTCAGGATTAAAATACCATAGATGACACTATTAATTATTACAAAACTACCTTATTGTTTTACATTACCGTATCGTTTGTACCCGTTGCGTAAACAGTTAATCCTAGGTTATAGCGATAGACCATCGATACAAACTTTCTTACTGTCATATTTACAAAAATCGAATACAATGTGCACCAATTTTCAAAAATTTCTAGCCCCTCGTGAACCGATCTTACTTACAAGTCCGTCTCCCGTGATTGACATCAAATTCACCGGAAACAAATAATGGATACACCAGCTATCAAAAGTTGCAAACCCCTCATCGCTGAAGATGATTATAGCATAAAAGCCGATTATTAATTCCAAGTCCCATGCATGTCTTACAATTGGGAACAAAATTGTTCTTACCATCGAATACACCTGAGACAAATAACAGGTATACCAACTAGCAAAAGCTGCAAACTCCTCGCTGCCGAAGATGACTATGAGCTAACAGTCGACTGTTGCTTACAGTCGACTGTTGCTTACAAGTCCCTTACATGTCTCACAACTGGTGTCGCCTATTTTTGGTTTCAGTTTGTACCTTACTCCTGAAGTTGTCAACCCCTTCAAACTTTCAAACTGGTTTATCTCATGACGGATTTTTGTTCAAAAAAATGGATGGCATATATTTTGATCAGCTCTTAAAGGGCTATCGATTGCCCTAACCACAACAAAAGCATATCGGAAAAAGGGACTAAATTGACTTTGCAGTCAGTTGAACTTTATCCTTTTCAATCGTAGAAATCGTGACGGATGAAAACTTGGAATAATATCCTATATAATCTAGTTGGTATTATAAAGCTATCCGTAACTTTTTAGGATTAAAATACCATAGATGACACTATTAATTATTACGAAACTACCTTGTTTTACATTACAGTATCGTTTGTACCCGTTGCGTTAACAGTAAATCCTAGGTTACAGCGATAGACCAACGATACAAACTTTCTTACCGTCAGATTTATATAAATCGAATACAATGTGCAACAATTTGCACAAATTTCTAGCCCCTCGTGCACCGATTCTACTGACAAGTCCCTTTCCCGTGATAGACATCAAGTTCACCGGATAAAAATAATGGGTACACCGACTAGCAAAAGTTGCAAACCCCTCATCGCTGAAGATTTGTGTAGCATAACAGCCGATTATTACTTACAAGTCCCTTGCATGTTTTACATTTGGGAACCAAATTGTTCATCAAATGACAGGTACGCCAACTAGCGAGAGCTGCAAACCCCTCATTGCTGAAGATGAGTATGAGCTAACAGTCGCCTGTCGCGTACAAGTCCCATAAATGTCTCCCAACTGGTATCGCCTATTTTTGGTTTCAGTGTGTACCTTACTACTGAAGTTGTCAACCCCTTGAAACTTTCAAACTGGTGTATCTCATAAAGGAATTTTTTAACCAAAAAATGGATGTCATATACTTTGATCAGCTCATCAGCGGCTATCGATTGCCGTCGAAGTTGAACTTTATCCTTTTCAATCGTAGATATCGTGACGGATGAAAACTTGGAACAATATCTTATATAATCTAGTTGGTAATAGAAAGCTATCCGTAACTTTTCAGGGTTAAAATACCATAGATGACACTATTTATTATTATGAAACTACCTCATTGCTTTACATTTTCGTTTGTATCCGTTGTGTAAACAGTTAATCCTCGGTTACATTGATAGACCATCGACACAAACTTTCTTACCGTCAGATTTATAGAAATCGAATACAATGTGCACCCATTTGCAAAAATTCCTAGCCCCTCGTGAACCGATTCCTACTTACAAGTCCCTCTCCCGTGATATACATTAAGTTAACCGGAAACAAATAATAGGTACACCAGCTAGCTAAAGCTGCAAACCCATCATCGCAGAAGATGATTGTAGCATAACAGCCGATTATTACTTACAAGTCCCTTGCATACCTTACCATTGGGAACCAAATTGTTCTTACCATCGAATACATCGGAAACAAATAACAGGTATACCAACTAGCAAAAGCTGCAAACCCCTCATTACCGAAGATGATTATGGGCGAACAGTCGACTTTTGCTTAAAAGTCCCCTATATGTATCATAACTGGTATCGCCTATTTTTGGTTTCAATGTACCTTACTTTGAAGTTGTCAACCCCTTTGAAATTTTCAAACTGGTGTATCTCATGAAGGAATTTTTGTACCAAAAAATGGATGACATATACTTTGATCAGCTCATCAATGGCTATCGATTGCCGTCGAAAAAAAAATTCTACCTGTCTTAGTTCAAAAGTTGACTTTTTTGCCGTAGGCCAACTTTCTAACGTCACGACTTAGAAAGGAGCAAAGGATAAGCTCTAGTTTATTTAGCAATGAGAGAACTTTTAAAGTTTAAGAGGCACATCAGATACCGTTACTCTACCACAAACCAAAGTGCAAAAAAAAAAAATTATAAACTCAGCTGAAATCGTCGCAGACATGGACAGAAACAATAGATGGCAGCACTTTCGGACCCGTGGGAAAAAGCCACTTTTTTGTCTCTGTAGATTTTTCTATTTATCACTCAAAGAAGATATGTTGGCTGTGGGGCCGGGTAACTGCCGCATATATTTAACACTTATAGATTTTAGTCCATCTTCAATTTGAAACTGGTGCCTGCCTGCTTGCGTGCTAGAACGGAGCTTTCCACTCGAAAGCAGAAACATCTTTTGATGAAACGAAAGGTTCGCTACACAACTTCAGATAGTCCTCTCTGACATAGGCTATACAACTCCACTTCACTTCGCAAACCGTAGGCTCTGGCTCGAGGACAAGCAAAAACCATCCTTATTGGCCCCAGGCAAGAGTTCTACGGAGCTTTCCAAAATGTAATGTCATATTCATCAATCCGGCCTAAGGTCCACACTTTCCGTAAAAACCGCAGAGGTTAGACCCTTCTCAGTTACCAGGAATAAAATGAAATCGGAGTCATAGGAAAAAAACCAAAGTGTTGCTCTCGCAACACAATGATGACGCTTGATTGGGGAAATAGCTTGACAACCCCTTTATGTAAGCTTTAAAGACGCTGGTTGCACCGGAAGCGAGGGGTTGCTCTCTCTCCGCCACCGGTGTACACCTCGACACGGCACCGACACGGCACCGCGGCACCGGCACGGCAACGGCGCAACACCGCGGCACCAGCTCGGCACCGGCTCGGCACCGCACGGCACCGGCGCACCTCTAGCACGATACGCCGGCCACGGACAAATTTTCTGCAGATTACTCTTCGCCATCTGGTATCTGGTATCTGGCGCCCAATAACGAAGGTACTTGAATGAAAGAATTATTGAAAACATGCAACCGAAGAAGAAGCTGAACTAGATATGAGGAGATGCTGTTGACCAAATGCGCAAAGTGGTCAACCATGGTTTGGTACTGGTGCTTGGCGATACTTGGATTTTTCGATATATCGATATTTTCACTTTCGATATTAGATAATCGATATATCGATATTTCCGCTTTCGATATTCAACAATCGATATATCGATATTTTCACTTTCGATATTCGATAATCGATATATCGATATTGATATTTGCTTACCATGCTTCGTTTCGCCAAAATCTAAGAACCAAATTTTCATTAAATAGCATCTTGGATCATTTCAAACTCAGAATAAATGAGAAATGAATTAGGGAAAACATATTGTCCAATTTCGGATGTATAAGTGTAGGTTAGTTCGGATTATTTACAATAATTACGATGAACAAATATCGTTTTCGATAGCGATATTTACGTTTCGATATCGATATTTGGTGCGATATATCGATCGATCGATATCCGATATATCGCATACTGGATCATCTCGAACTCCGGATAAATAAGAAAGGAATTGCGGAATACACATTGCTCCAATTTCGTATATATAAGTGTGGGTTATGTTGGATTAATTGCAATCTTTACGAATGAACAAATATCGTTATCGATATCGATATTTACTTTCGATATCGATATTTTGTCCGATACATGGATATATCGTTATCGGTATCGAATATCGCCCAAAACTTGAGTCAGCTTCAGTATGTTTTGCTTCTGGTGAAGGTAATTCAGTGGCGACCAATCTTTTTTCCATATTTGTAGAGTGTGCTAAGAATGATACTTGGCAGGCATATTTAACTTGGAAAAAGTCAATTTCCCCATCAGACACTCTGGGAGTGCAATAGAGGTATGCTTATTTGAACGTTCGTGCTTCGAACTTTGCCATTTTCATGCACTTGCTGTGGCTAAATATATGTACCAGTTAGCCTAAGTAGGTAGTCAAGGAAGGAAAAGATTGGTTCATAAATTCTTTTATAGAGACAACCACATTCCTTAAAGTACTCATCATAACCACAAAGTACAGAAAATACTTTGGAGCAAAACATATATTTTCATGATCCCCATGAGCCCATGATTATTTGTGAAACAAGGGTTTTGCTTCAAAATGAATTTCCAGCTCCCTTAAAGGACCCCTCGCACTAATCACTCTTCAACTTACAGTATTTTAAAGTATTTGAATACTTTAACTATGCTGTGCTTTCAATAAATAACTAACTGTTTTGGCTGTTTTAAGCCTTTTCCGAGACCCGTTGACTTCTAGCGAAACAGGGAAACAATTTGCATAACCGATTTTCCTGATGGAAAAAATTCTCGCAGACAACCGTCGCGCAACCGTCTCGAACCGTCGACAGCGTGATACACATCGAAGGTAGCAAAACACGGCAAGTGAGAAAATCAGCGAGGTTTTGTTAGAGGGTTTAGAATGTACCGCACGAAACGTGGATCTCCGGGTTTAGAAATATATGTAATGATTACGGAAGTAGGTTGCATTAGTATTATAAGTTGCATTAGTTTGAGCAAAATATACAACTACGTGATCCCCATGAGCCCATAGTCACTTTTGCCTAAAGGGTTTTGCTTTCACATGAATTTCTAGTGCCCTTAAAGTGCAAAAATAAAATACTTTTCACCAGATCATTCTCTTGATTTCCAAGGGCCCACAATCATTCTTATTTCAAGGGTATGGCTTATAATTAAACACAAGAAACCCAAGAATTTACAAATTCCTAAATTTCATCCTCTGACCCAGCCTTGCAAGTACCATATGAGCTGCTAGCTCTTGTATTCAACACACATTGCCGACTTCATTCTCGGCCAATATCTGATGAAATTTGTTTACATGTACATCAGAAATCGTGCTTTATCACAATACTGTAATTTGAAGTAAAAAAAAAACCGCGGCACCGGCACGGCACCGACTCGGCACCGGCACCGGCTCGGCACCGGCACGGCACCGCGGCACGCGCCACTTGGTGTACATCGTTTTTGGGAGTGAGCAACCCCTCGACCGGAAGTTACCGGAAGTTTGCCGCTCGGTCTATATGCGTAGCGCGTTGCGCCTCAGTTGCTGCGCACAAGTGGACGTTGCGCAAAAGCCTGACGCTCCCTATACTATCCGTCCGTCTCCGTGGCGTCAGTTTGACTTCTAAGTTGTATAAATTAGATTATTTAATGTGAATCAGCTAGAAATTTTTTTTCAGGTGCACCCTCATAACAACCTCGGTCCGCAAGGCACAAACGATCTATCCTGACATGATGGAATATTTCAAGGCCAAGTTGAACGTCAACGACGATGCGGTGCAAAAGCTCTTTACCAAAATGCCGCAACTACAACACCATACGAGCTTCGAACGCGTTGATGAACTAATAACGTTTCTACATAGCGAGGGGTTGACAAGCCCTGAAATCTTGGAATTTCCCAGAATGTTAGGATTTAAACAGGAAAACTTGAAAGATCGATTCATGTTCATCAGAGCTCATGGATTCGATGTGGAAAATGTGCCCAGGAGCTACCTCTTTGGTAGTAATTCCCGATTTGAAGAAGTGGTGATGAAGCAGATTTCTGACGCAACGCCAACTCCGAACTTCAGATTTTCGAGGGCTAAAATGTAGAAAAAATAAAGAGTGCTGGAAGGTTTGTGGGAATGAGTGACATACGAGAAAAATTTCATTAGCGGTCATTTTAGTGAACTTATTCTGTCTCACTAACCTGTGTGCAGTTTCCCGAAAAATAAACGGTTAAATCGTGACAACGAGTTGGCAAGGAATGTCGAAATTGGGTCAACACAATGCAGGATTGAATTGGCATGTGAGTAATTGTCAGGCGCTATTGGTCGTGATGTAAACCCGTAATACATTTCGACTTACGTGGCAGCTTGTCCATCTAGGTGTAACTCACAAGAGATGGAACAGGAAATGTGTTTGATGACGATGACCTGAAAAGCCCTTCATAAGACTTGTATACTATCCAACAAAAATTCAAGGTCAACCTGGAAATCGTGAAAACACCTACAAGGTACATAGCTGAATTGTCGGCAGTCCATCGGCAAAAGATAAGCCACCTCTCGGCGTCTTCCACTTCGTCTTGTTAGTTTGGCCGATGTAGTCGATAGACACATTAGCGAAGAGTAGCCTATTCTCCAGTAGTGGTTCTGACCAGATGAAACTAAGCTCCTATACTTTCTGCAGAGTTAACAATCTGTGCGACTTGTAGCTCGAGTGCTGGTTTTACATGCAGTCTAACTCTGCAAGAGCAATACTGGAATTTGTATACTCGTGGGTGACTACCTGTGTTCTGCAAGCTTAGCATGACTTGTTTCTTGTAATCCGGTTTTATCCGAGATTACGAAATGCACTAAAATGCAAGAAGTCTTGACAGTGACTTGCAAGAGAGGCCTGTCGAATGAGGGATTAGCGACTTGAAATGGAGATCGAGGCCGACGGAGGTGAATATTAAGCCAGGAACGACTGGCCGAAACGCCCGAGCTAATGAGTGATCGTCGTTGCCGGACGTCTGCCGATCATCTAGTTGTTATAGGTAAGGCAAGATGACGTCAATGTTGCGCCTCCCCACTTTTCAATCGCAGTCCCTACCCAATGGTCACTGCGTAAAGGAGGTCTTCATGAAAATCGGATGCAAATTTTCGGATGAGTGCTGGTCAGACAACCGATATGTCCGATCAATCATTCTTTATTCTTCAGACAAAGTTCAAATGGTATCGACAAAAGAGGAATATTTGTCGACGTGACAGGCACATATACAGTCTCGTTTCTACATAGTCAAACAATTCAGTAATTAACAAAACAAAAATAGTGGCAATAAAACATGAAATTTAAATACCCTTTTTTTCTGAATCGCCTTAAAAAACAGGAAAAATAATTGGACAAAACTTCTCTTGTTCAGTGCAGGGGTTGTACTTGTGCATTTGATGCTTGAAACTGGCTGCGCCGCCAGTCGTTGTGGTCTTGTGTGGTTGGGAATATGAGGAGGTTGATTCAGGACTCAGTCGGAACCCTATTTAAGCCCCGATTACACTAACATTCCCCAACCAAAATTCAAAATTCTTCCGAGTGTTTTGTCGAGTTACAGTGTTCTGTTGTTATAGGTAAGGCAAGTTCACGTCGATGTTTTCATCCCTCCAACCAATGGTTACCAAAAAGCTACCATCCTCGTTATAGCCTGTACGATGGGGAATCGTGTCCGAATCGTATTCGGCCGTAGTGGGGGGAGTTGGAGGGGGACTCCCGGAAACTTTGTGCTCGCATAGTGATCAAACGGGTGGAGTAATTTGAATGAAACTTGGAGATCTGGTCCGAGCACAGTGGGGGGGGGGGGCGGAATTTCCCTTAAAATGCTCCGATTCGAGTGAAACTTGACAGAAAGGTAAGAGAAGAAGCTTTGGATGATCCATTTATGCGTCCGAACCAGATTCGGCCGCGGAAGGGGGAGTTGGAGGTGGGGTACCGGAAATAGTGTCGCACGACTAGGGGTCAAACGAGTGGATTTAAACTTGTAAGGTAGAAAATTCATTTGCTCTAGATGATCCGAGGCGATCCCAGAAGTGCTAGGAATCGAGTGAAACTAGATAACCTATTTCTAGGTCCGAACATAGCTGGTAGAAGGTGGTATTTTAAGACGTCATCTATCATCTACTTTCTTGATCATCTACTCGTAACAAGTGCCATATGAGCTCATAGCTCTTGTTTTTTTTTTTATCCCAGCTTGTCCGTTCTGGCCAAAGACCTAACCGCGTGGTAGACGGATACTTTCATGCTTTGCGCTAATTCAAGGGCTAGTATGCACATTTGTTTCTAAAGACTCTGCTTGGAGATTTACTATAATTGGTTCTCAATGTGTGACTGTCTGCCCATCGGCCTCCAGTGTCTTTGGGTTTGAAGGTACATTCACACTGCTGAAGGGGAGTTTAACATTTTCGTAATTTTTAAACTCCATTTATGTTGCTTTCCACCTAACAAAAATGTGCCGTCTACCTGCAATCGCCATGCCGTCGTAACTGAGCTCGTCAAGACCGGGCGTGCTCTCATTCACTGATTGCCAGTGGAGGACCGACTTAAGCTTAAGACATCACGCATGCACACCCGATGAAAAATTTATCTCAAAATAGTACTATGAAGTAGTACGAAAAAGTAGCATGCAGTACTAACGATGCTACTACATGCTTCTACTTCAAGGCTACAGTGTTACTGCATACTAATATATGCTACTATTAGCAAGACTGGATGCTACAGTGGCAAGACAAGATGCTACTGAATACTACTACATAAGATTGGACCAGTCTGAGGCACATTAAATGATAGTATTCTTTGCTATTACATAGTATTACATGCAACGTTTTCGTACTACTACCATACTACTACGCAGGCTAAAAAATGTTTATCGGGCAGTGAAAGAGCATCCGGCCGAGTGCTGGAGGTCCGCACATTCAGCGGAAACGGAAATAATTCCGAACTTTGATACGCTTACTGTTTTGAAAGGCTTGCAAAGATTCGGTCACACGGAAGGTATGCTTCTGAAATGAAGTTGCATATACCTCTGTTAATCTGTTGCGTGACTTTGCACACCAGTGTTATCGGCAGTTTTATGATCCATGTTTTCTTTATATAGGAAATACATACTGTGGTTAGCCTCAAGTTTACTGTACAACTCTGAAAGTGGTTGCTTGGTTTTTGGTCGGGACTACTGTCTTGGTGATCTGGTTGATTTCGTCGCTTCTCATAGGGAGAAAGAAGAACTATCCTCCAGGTAGGGAATTTTTTTAGGGTATATCTGTAAAGATTCGTCGAATGGGGCTGAAATGCGGAAATGTAGTTCAGAATCACTTATTCGCTTGACAAAAAAAAATCAATTAAACAAGCCTGAAAATGTGTAGTCCATTGCTCAGCTACTCCGCAAAAGTAGATAGTTTTTTTAATTTTTGGGAAAGATCTTTAAAACTTTTTGCAGGTGTTATATTCAGATACATGATTCCGAAAACAAGCTAAAGCTGACTTTTCAGTTAAACTTTAATGGCGCTTAACAGAGATCAAGGACCACTCTACTCTAAACACTCTAACAAGATTTCTCAGCCGGCTTTTCTGCTCTTTCATCATCAAGTTGAAAAAAAATCTCAGTTTCTTCGAATGGAATTGATGATGGGGAGTGAGATCTAACCGGCCTCCATAAAGACGCAACTGCATTTTAGGGATTTTTGCATCCGACGCTTCAGTGCCTTTCAAATTGTTTCCTCTATGTATCCGTTTTAGAGCGAAGTTTCTGCTGCTATTCTTTTAAGAGCTAAATCACTGGTCTAGTATGGAGGGGTATATCTGTTAAATAGAAATTAAAATTAAAATTGAAAAGGAATCGTCGGACGCTGGGGCACTTCGACCGGTTAAAATAAATGTGTCAATGAGCTCTTGGCATGCAACTTTTACCACGACAATTTGCGAAAGAGAAACCGGCAGTGCATGGCTGTCAACTCGAAATATTTCCGTAGATGCGTTTATTCTAACTTTAATCCTTCTGAACAAATAAAACCTGCAGAAACAGAGCACCAAGATTCTGCTTCTTAATCCTTGTCGTCTCTACTCTGTGCGTTAGTCTACGAACCTTCACGATAAGGAGCAGCGAGGGGGGTCTAGTCTACACAATCAACCCTCGATCAGAGGTAGTTATTCAAGAACAAGACCAAAGATTTCGATGGGATCCCGACAATTTGATATTTGATACAGAATATTTGACTCCTTGAACATTTTTACTATTAAAATTTAGAAACAGATAAGGCCGAATGGCTAATCGTCTAAGAAACCAAGTTCAGATATGGGTTCAGCATGTGTGTTTACGAATTCAACATGTGTGTTTCACAGATAAGATAGGACATATCTATTTTGACGAACTGATCGAAACTTCCTGATTTACTTCTGCCAAATTTCCGGTTTCGGCCGAATTCGGGCGAACTGCCTGTCTGGAAAAACAAGACCAAAGGTGTCGATGGGATCCCAAAAATCTAAGATTTGATCCAGACAACTGGGTCTTGTCTTAGCCAGATCCAGTCTTCGCCAGACTCTTTGAACATTTTTACAATTAAAATTCAGAAACAGATTAAGGCCAAATAGCTAATCACCTGAGAAAACCAAGTTCAGATTTGGATTCAGCATGTGTGTTTACCCCTATAAGTCATATCTGTTATGACGAAAACTTCCTGCCACTTCTGCCAATTTCCCGGTTCCGGCCGAACTCCAGAACTACTTGTCCGGCGAAAAAAGAAAGCTCAAAGACGAAATCAGGGTATCTTCTTTCCCCAGTAATGAACATCTAATCAACTTCAAATAGATATTTAGCTTATGACAAATTTTCCGATTCCAGCCGGAATTCCGGTCGAACTATATGTCCGGGTAAAATACGATTGTCACACAGGGACTCAGCATCTCTTCTTACCCCTAAATCGCTTATCTAATCAACTAGAAATAAAACTTTGACTTCCAACAGTTTTCCGGTTTTGGCCGGATTCCGGACGAACTACATGTCCGGGTAGAAACTTGTTTTCACGTAAGTGTTCAGCATGTCTTCTTGCCCTAAATCGAACATCTAATCAACTCCAAATAAAACTTTTAATTTTGACAAACTTTCCGGTTTGGGCCGGATTCCGGTCGAAATACTTGTCCGTCGAGAAAATAGTTTTCACCATCTTCTTCAGCATGTCTTCCTACCCCTAAATCGAACATCTAATCAATTTCAAATAAAACTTTTACTTTCAACAAACTTTCCGGTTTGGGCCGGATTCCGGGCGAACTACTTGTCCGTTGACAAAATGGTTTTCACCATCGTGTTCAGCATGTCTTCTTACCCCACAATCGACTATCACATTAGCTGTTTCAAAATATTTTGTTTGTCCCTTAATTTGAATCCCCTCCCCCACCCCTAAATGTAGAGCTACAAAGCCCATCTACGAACTTGACTGGTCCGACGACCCAAGGAACCCTCACACCAAGTTTCATCAAAATATCTCATTCCCTTCTAGAGTTATCGTGCTTACAGACGGACGGACGGACGGACAGACGGACAACTTTTGCGATGTCATAGGTATCCCTCCACTTACGTTTTGGGATCCCAAAAAGCTAAAAGACGAATTCAGCCTATCTCCGTACCCTATATCGAACATCTAATCAACTTCAACTTACAACTTTAACTTACAACACATTTGGGCCTCAGACGAATTCTGGGCGAACTTTATGTCCGCGTAGAAGATGATTGTCATAGCTGGATTCGGAATCTCTTCTTACCCCTAAATCAGGCATCTAATCAACTTCAAGAAACAAAAAACTTTTGCTTTTAATTAATTTTCCGGTTTTGGTCGGATTCCGGGCGAACTACTTGTCCTGGTAGAAAAGGATCATCACATAAGTGTTCGGCATGTCTTCTTATCCCTAAATCGAACATATAATCAACCTCAAATAATTATTTTTGGTTTTTGGTTCTGCCAAATTTCCGGTTTCGGCGAACTACTTGTCCTGGTAGAAAAGGATCAAAGTGTTCAGCATGTCTTCTTATCCATAAATCGAACATATAATCAACTTCAAATAATTATTTTTGGTTTTTACTTCTGCCAATTTTCCGGTTTCGGGCGAGGCAAAAAAAAAGCTAAAAGACAAATTCAGCCTATCGGACATCTAATCAACTTCAACTTACAACTTTAACTTACAACACATTTGGGCTTCAGACGGATTCCGGGCGAACTTTATGTCCGTGTAGAAAGTGATTGTCATAGCTGGATTCGGAATCTCTTCTTACCCCTAAATCAGGCATCTAATCAACTTCAAAAAACAAACTTTTGCCTTTAATTAATTTTCCAGTTTTGGTCGGATTTCGGGCGAACTACTTGTCCTGGTAGAAAAGGATCATCACATAAGTGTTCAGCATGTCTTCTTATCCCTAAATCGAACATATAATCAGCTTCAAATATAACTTTTACTTTTAACAGACTTTTTCGGTTTTGTCCGGATACCGGGCAAATTAGATGTCCGGCGAGGAAATGGTTTTCATAATCGTGTTCAGCTTGTCTTCTTACCCCTTAATCGACTATTTCATTAGCTGTTTAAAAATGTTTTGTTGGCCCCTTAGTTTGAACCCCCTCCCGTAAATGTAGGGCTATAGAGTCCATCTACGAATTCGACCTTTCCCTTGACCAAAGAATCCTCATACCAAGTTTCATCAAAATTTAACAGTCCCTTCGAAATTTATCGTGCTGACAGACGGACGGACAGACGGAAAACTTGTGGGATGTCATAGATATCCCTCCCATAGGCGTTACTAGCCAAAATGTTTGGGGGGTGGGTAGACGAGGCATTTACCTACTGGCTGGTAATTTTTACCGACTTTTTCTGCAGAAAAAACAACTGTTTTCAACAACAAAAATTATATTCTTGAAAAAAATTAACTGATTTTCAGAAAACCGACTATTTCGACAAAAAATCGACCAATTTTAAGAAAAACCGACTGTTTTCATGAAAAATCAACTGTTGGACGAAAAATCGCGGCGCTTCGCGCAGACTCGGTTTTTTTTTTACCGACTGGCCGACAGCATTGGGGGGGGGCGCTCCTCCCTCTCCCCCCAGTCGTGACGCCTCTGATCCCTCCACTTACGTTTTGGGATCCCTTAAAGATCCAAATGGAAATTAAGGAAGTTTAACCGCAGGGGCGGCTCGAAGGGGGGCGTGGTGGGTGACTCACCCCCATGTTCCAGAGAGTCTACTCTCAGTTGTATGTTTTGAGCTTGTCTGTATGACCGTTGTGTGCTTTTATGACATGCAAATTTTGCCTGAAAAGACCCGTTCTTGTCGTACTTTACAAAGGCATTTTCTAGTCGTAAATTAGAGACAGTCGTAAGTTTTGACCTTGCCAAATAGAGGCAGACAAAGCAGTTAGCTAAATCGTGAACTTCGCCTTCAAATGACCTTTGTCTGGTTGTATTGTTCCATAGAGATTTTAGTAGTATGTTTTTAGCTTGTCAGATTCACAGTTTTCTGTTCTCAGTTTGTCAGAATCACAGTCGTATGGAGCTTGCCAGAATCAGATCAACCGCGAGTTTTCCTTGAAACTGACCCTTTTTTTGTCGTATTTTACGGAAAGATTTTCTAGTCGTATATTAGATACAGTCGTTAGTTTTGAGCTTGCCATATGAGGCCGTTGGTTGAATTTCGACAGCAAATGACCTATTTCTGGTCGTATGGTTGTATAGAGATTTTCTATAAGTCATTACGTTACGAAGTATCGTGTGTTTTTAGCTTGTTAGAATGACAGTCGTATGTTTCGAGCTTGTCAGAGTGACATACATGCCATTATCAAATCGTGATTTTCACTATGTGGCGCTGAAAACAGGCTGATTTTTTTAAGTTTTGCCTGCGGCGCGGTCGTTCCTACATTATCCTATCAGTTCTTGTGCACAAATCTTCTTATCTTTAAAAAGAAACAGGTTTATTTTTTAAATGGCTTGCAGAGTAAGGTTTACGCACAAACAGCCTTTGTAAGCACTGTATGACGGGCCTGATGATTGCACTATTTGTTGTGTAATGTAAATTCGAAGTAAAAGCACTACCACGGACCAACTTCCGTAGAAAATATCCCACTCCGTTTGCGAGCTATCGGGGCATGGGCAGATATATCACATCGTAGGCAGCCTTTAAAATGTTTCGCAAACTTTACCTCCGCCGTCTTTTATAGTAGCCTACTCGCTATCTGGTTGAATTTAGGTGAGCCACCTTAAAAGCTAGAAACGCCAGAAAAAGGTCGGTTTACAAAAAAATCGTATGCGGCACTGAGTTTACATATTGAGTACATACGGTAAAAGCTGCTTCTTGGGATCTGAGCCACGTTAAACGTAAGAGTTTGCGTGGGAAATAGTGGAATATTGTCCGAATAAAGGCCGATTTAACGAATTTTGCCTGCGGCTCTTTCGTAGTCCTACCGTTTTTTATTTAGTTGAAGTGTGAATCATTTATGTGCGGTTTTAAGCTTGAGATTTTGGGTCTAAGCTACATTAAAAGGTATAAGTTGTAAAGGAGTAGTTGAATTTTGCTCGGATTGAAAAATTTCGCCTGCGGCGCTTACTTAAGTTTGTCTTGAATAGATATGTCAGTATAGCTGGTACTGAGGCGTGACTCCTCTCCAAACAAATTTGATAAGAACGGCATTTTCTAATTCCTGTTACTTATTTGTTTACTATTTTATTACTACAATGGCATTTTCCGTTACGTTTTAGAACTTATAACTCCAATATTTCTTGAGCCTGCCGGTGCTGTGTTTTTAGCCAGTCGTATATTTTGAAATCCTCACCCCCCATGTCAAAGCCCTTCGAACCGCCTCTTTAACGATACGGAAAATAATACAGGTGAAGGCGACGGATGTAGATGATTAGTAGTAGCAACGATGTAGATGAGTACAAGTAGCAACGAGCGGTCCATGTAAATTACACTAGTATTTAAAGCCTTTTACGTTTAAGGACCCACCCCCTATCCCGTTATTGGCAGTCTTCATCACATAAGAAACAACGCGACTGCGAATTTTACCCAGCTCAGCAAGAAGTACGGCAAGATCTTCAGCCTGCGCCTTGGCGCAGTCGACTCAATTGTTCTCAACAGCTATGAAGTCATTCGTGAGGCCTTTAAGGACGACCGACTTAACGGCAGGCCGTCCAACGGCTTCTTCAAAATCAGAAATGAGGGGAATAATGGAATACTATTCGCTGACGGGCCTGACTACCAAGAAATGAGAAGATTCACCTTACGCCATCTGCGCGACTTTGGATTTGGCAAGTCGTCCCTCGAGTCGAGTGTAGTAGACGAAATTCGACAGCTTGAAGACAACCTGAAGAAGTATGATGGACAGTCCGTTAATCTTCAGAATAAATTCAACTTGTCTGTTCTGAACGCCCTCTGGGCGATTACTACTGGCGAGCGATTTTCGCTGGACGATGCCAGAGCCGTGTCTGTTATTGAGACACTCACAAAGATGGTTCAATCTGGTGGACCGACTGACCCTGGTCTATTTATTCCCGTTCTGAAGTACTTCTTGCCGGGCCCAAATCGCAGAATGGCTGAAGCACTGGCGATGATATCCAAAGTCAAAGAGCTTTTAAATGAGACGATCGACAGACATAGAGAATCTGGGCCAAGGGACGATTTTATAAGTGTGTTCCTCAAGCATGGGGCAAATAGTGACCCTAGTTCTCCATTTTATGGGGATAGAGGCTTGATACAGCTTCGAATCGTATTGCTGGATCTGTTTGTTGCCGGTGCAGAAACAACATCAACAACTCTCACTTGGTTCTTTTTACTGATGGCAACCCATCCAGAAGTCCAGAACAAGATCCATGAAGAGCTAGACCTGGTAGTTGGCCGCGACCGGAAACCCAACCTAGACGACCGTCCTAGCTTAAAGTACACAGAAGCCTGTATCCAAGAGACCCTTCGTTTTGTGTCCCTAGTTGGTATGATTTCACATAGAGCTACCGAGACCGCAGAATTTCATGGTTATACAATACCTGTAGACACGATGGTAATTGCAAACATTCATAGCGCACTTCATGATCCCGCCATCTGGGAGCGACCCGATACGTTTTACCCAGAGCACTTCTTGAACGGAAAGACGCCTGAAGGGTACATACCTTTTGGGATTGGCAAACGCGTATGTTTGGGGGAGTCGCTAGCCAAAATGGAACTATTTTTGTTTGTGACTCACTTGTTACATAGTTTTACATTCTCTGTAACAGAAGGCGACTCGGTTTCGCTTGAGCCAGTTAACCCTAACTCTCTTGTTAGGTCACCAAAGCCGTACGAGGTAGTTATTCAAACACGGTGTTGAGTGGTGTTGAGATTTACCGCCTTAATATTTAATATTTTCTTTTTTTAATAAATCATTTTTCAGCGAAGTAGACACAATCCACGATGTCTATAGATATTCAGGTACATATGGGCTTACGACCTTCCTGTCGGCCAATTTCCGCCCCTGGTAATCCCTCCACCGTACACGTACCATAACATTTCCAGGCCTCTCCTTCGAATTCCCCCCTTAGTGACCGGTCTGCACATGTAAGTGGGACGTCTAGGAGACTAGGACACGTGATCTTGCCAATTACCAAGTTCCGTCTCGGTCGGACCCTTCGTTTGTGAGTAAATGCATGCCACAAGATTTGACCCCAGCTGGAAATCGAGGCTGGTGGACGGTGTCAACCGAAACGGTTGTCAGAAATTCTCAAGCGAATTAAAGAGTTGCGCCTTCTGACGACGTGTCGGTTCCAAGAGTATAAAGTGTCTTTTTCGCCAAACTGATAACTTTTGCGATGTAATAGGTATCCCTCCACTTACGGTTTGGGATCCCAAAAACTACCTAATTTAAAACGTTACGGATAGGTAGCGTGAGAGATCCTCTATCCTATATGTCGTTCCTAACCATGAGGTGGGAAATCTTTATGAAAAGCACCCTTTTCCTGACCCAATTCTGGCCCGGAAAAATTTCAGTTTCTCCCTGTTTGTGAGATCCGCCCACTATGCGGAAACGGAAGAAAATGTGAACTTCGATCCGCTCGTCGTTTTAATTGGATCGCCCAGAACGCATGCTTCCGAAACGAAGTTACCCGTCCCTCAGTTAATCTCTTCGATGACTGTCCAGACTAGCTTTATCGGCAGTTTATGACCCTTGTTATGCTTATAAAGAAACTTCCGACTTTCGATCATCAGATCTTTAGTGTAAGTCGTTGAAAATGATCACCTGGTTCTTGGTCGGAAGTACTGTTTTTGTAACGTGGTTGATTTCGTCGCTTTTCCTTGGGAGGAAGAAAAACTATCCTCCAGGTATGCTTTCCTTAAGATGTTTAAGCTGCATCAAAAATTATAGTCTACATTAAAATAAATACTGTAGTTTTTAGCTATGGGTTTTGGAGTGTATTTGTAGCTTTTAGGAGACTTTTAGGGGTTTGTTTCTTTTTTATTTGTAAAAGTTTTGGTTGGGCTTAGAGTATGTATGTGTAGATGTATGATTCGTAGATGAAAAATGTTTATATTTGCATTGAAATAAGAATTATAACTATTAAGATTGGTAAATTTAAATTAAAAAATATTAAATACTTGAAATGGAGAAATTTAAATTTGTAAAGCTTAAAGTTTCTATGATTGTACAGAAAGAGTAAGTGACGTCAAAGAGTTTAAAAAATGTCAACGTTACCGAGTGGAGGAGTCGTAGGCCGAAAGTAAAAAATAAAAAAATGTTTAGAAAGATGCCACGCGGGTTTAAAAAAAAGAAGAAAAAACAATGTTTAAGCTACATGGTTAAGCTAGAAAGGGTGACCGTTATCGAGTGCTTTACCTGGGTTCTAGCTGGCGTTTCACGTCGGTTGCTTGAATATTTCAAGCATTTCAGTTCTTGGTCGTTTCTTTATGTTTAATTTCTCTATTTTCTTTGCATTTTTTTCTGCTCGGGGCTAGGTCAAGCCAGATTAATAAAAAGTTGTCTTTCCGCTTCCTATCGTCTGAAGTAGGATGAGTTATGGGCGTTTTACCGCAGTCCCACATGAAGGTTATGGCTTGGAACGAGCGAGGAACGAGCGTTTTCGCGCGTTCCGTTATGTGTCCCAAAATTCTGATTCTGTTATCAAACTTTATGACAGTGTCAGCGTGCTATAGTGATGGCAATCGTAACCGATTAATAATATGATTAAATAGTATGGGGTTTTCAGCTCTTCTTTAAAGAAAGCGTCGTATTATGATTGTAATTCTCTCTTCTTGTGGATTATTTCCATCTATGTTCGTTCCCGAGATTCTTCACTTCATCAGTGTATCCTATCTTCTGTATCAGCAATACACTGATTATCACCCTTACCACGTTTCTTCTGTTTGCACTGACGGATCGTGCGCCCAATCACTGTTACTAAGGAGCTTATTCGACTGGAGACCGGTTATGCAAATTTTGCCGGAATGAGGTCAAAAACAGCAGAAGCCGTGTTTGATTTTCTGTAAGCACAGCTTATTTGTAAAGTCGTCAACAATTTTAGAACATCTGAGCAGAAACACTATGTAGTGAGAGGTGTCCTTTAAACTAAAAGTAACAGAGCTTACCGTAATTCTCTTCCTTGATGGTGGGCTTTTCGAATCCTTAGACGTGAAAAATACCGACTGAATAGGTGATTCACTTTTCGGGACCCCACAAAGTAAGTGGAGGGATAGCCTACCTGTGACCTCGTAAGAGTTGGAAGTCTGTCTGTCTGTCCGTCTGTTAGCACGATAACTCTCGAAGGATAGGAAGGAATATTTTGTTCAAACTTGGTATAGGGATTTCTTGGACCAAAATACAGGTCTCGTAGATGGGCTTTGTAGGCCTATATTTAGGGTTGGAAAGCGGGTTCAGATTATTGGGCGACAAAAGATATTTTTTGAAAGAAAATAAAATCGTCGATTTAGGGGTAATGATACCCGCTGAATCCATATCTCAGCTTTATTTTCTCGGCCGACAAATAATTCGCCAGGAATCAGGCCAAAACCGAAAAATTGTTAAAAGTCAAAGTTTCATCTGAAGTTGATTAGAGGTTCGATATTCGGGTCATTTTCTCGAACGGAATCCGGTCGAAACCGGAAAAGTGGTAGTAAAAGTGAAAGTTTTATCTGAAGTTTATTTGAGGTTCGGTGTGAGGAAGGAGACATGCTGAGTTCGTTTTCTAACTTTAATTTTTTTTTGCGGGCAAGCAGTTCACCTGGAAACCCCCCAAACCGGGCCAAAAAAATCCGTCCCAAAAAGTTTTTTTTTTCGAGTTTGATTAAAGGACAAATGAACAATGAAACCATACTTGAATACACCATAGAGAATGCATTTACAGACATGGCCACGGAGTGCATTCTTCTCCTGAGCGTGACGTTTTCAAAATAGGGATGTTCGTTTCTGGAGGTTTGCACATGCAGACTCCAGGATAATAAGCGCAATTCATTCAAATCTTGTACAGCGCTGGCCGGATCGTATTGGAATTTCTTCTAGATATACGTTTGGGCTTAACTGGTTAAAAAATATTCTAGAAGAAGGGTTGATTGGAGACATTTGTTCATTTCTAAAATTGTTCGGTACTGAAAAAAGGACAGATGCAAAATGGAGCAAAAATCATAGCTTGGACACACTATTTCGTATTTGGATTGGGTTTTCTGCAGACATTGTTAACGGAAGTCATACAGATAGGGGTGATACTTGGTACTCTTCATTCAGGTATCCTTCAAGGGTTTCATATCGGAGTACGAATACATGCTGAGCTCAAATCTGAAGCTTATTTTCTCGCTGGTCAATCAACTCGCCCGGAATCCGGAGTTTAGCTTTGGGGGCACGAATGCATGCTGAATCCATATCTGTTTTTATTTTTCTCAACAGCCCACTCTTTTTTCCATAGTTTGGGAGAAGGAGAGCTTAAAAACCAAGGACATACAAATCATCGCTTAAACTTGGTGGAAGGGTGTTAAACGTGAAACACATACGACGAATTGGAAATGTTTTGTTCGCGCCTTGGATGGACTGTTTGGTTCGAGGTTTGGTTAGAATCATCGAAGGAAGCTTACGCATGAACCTAATTATTTGATATTCTCTTCGGTGAGAAGTAGTACCGAAGTTCCTAATGAATCTCGATAAGGGATCTGCAACATTGCAAGTTTACGGATTCTGGAAATCTATCAGAACCTATTGTCTGTATCAGGTACTTTAAAAATATTAAGTTTTGGGATCCTATCGAAACCTTTGGTCTTGTTCCTTCAAGCCAGGGGGATGACTCACCGTCGGTTCTCCATGATTGAAAATGAGTTGGGAGTCCTTTGGTTGTGGGCGGCGAGATGGAGTACGATTCGCAACATACTGTGCGGAGAATTCCTTTCTTTTCCGTCGGGCCAGATCGACTAATGTCGCCCTTTCCGCTGTCTATCGTCTAAGTAAGATAACTTCTGGGTCTTTTTCCGTCGTCACACTGTACGAAGAACGAATTTTTACATTGTACGAGAAAAATGATTGTGTGGAATCGAAATAATTTACTACATGCTTTTATTGTAATTTATTCTCCTGAAAAACTTTTTGACACTTTTGCCTACAGAACGTGGTCCCTGTAAATATTTTGTTTTAAAAAACTGAATGCCCGAACGCAGCGAAGGTCACAGTCAAAGATTGATTAAAGGATGTTATTCAAGAAAAAGTCAAAATTTCAATTGACGAGGGGGGGGGGAAGCTGCTATACAAAACAGGTTATATGTAAATGTTCCTTGAGCCCAAGCTGACTTTGAGACATATAACCCAAATAATTTATACACCGGATACTTCAGCTACGATTCTTTATCAGTAATATTTCGGACCTTCTTGGCAAGGGTCCTCGTCAGCACATTATTTGAACATAGGTTATATGTACTTGTAGGAATGACCTTATGAACAACTTATGTATTTTAGTGCTTGTTTTTTTTTTAGGTCCCACCCCCTACCCTGTTGTTGGCAGCCTCCATCACCTGAGAAATAACGCTACTGCAAATTTCACCCAGCTCAGCAAAAAATATGGCAACATCTTCAGCCTTCGCCTTGGCTCCGTCGACTCCATTGTTCTCAACAGCTATGAACTCGTCCGTGAGGCCTTTAAGGACGACAGATTCAACGGCAGACCCTCCAACCTCTTCTTCAAAATCAGAAATGAGGGTAATAACGGAATCCTCTTCGCCGACGGGCCTGCTTACCAAGAAATGCGACGATTCACCTTGCGCCATCTGCGCGACTTTGGGTTTGGCAAAACGTCTTTGGAGTCGAGTGTCGGGGACGAGATCCGACAGCTCGAAGAGAATCTGAAAAAGTACGATGGACAATCCGTGAATCTTCAGAATAAATTCAACCTGTCCGTTCTAAATGCGCTCTGGGCGATTACGAGTGGAGAGCGCTTTTCTTTGGACGATGCCAGAGCCATGTCTGTTATCGAGACACTAACGAAAGTCATTCAAGCCGGTGGACCGACCGATCCCGGTCGATTCATTCCCATTCTGAACTACCTGCCGGGTACGAAACAAGCGATGGCTGATAAAGTAGCACTGGTGTCTAGCGTCAAAGAACTTCTGAATGAAACGATTGAAAGACATAGACAGTCTGAGCACAAGGACGATTTCATCAGTGTTTTCCTCAAGCACGGTGCGGAGAGTGACCCTACTTCTCCATTTCATGGTGATGGAGGCTTAGTTCAGCTTCGAATCGTGTTGCTGGATTTGTTTGTGGCCGGCGCGGAAACAACATCAACAACTCTGACTTGGTTCTTCCTACTGATAGCAGCGCATCCAGAAATCCAGACCAAGGTCCATGCAGAGCTGGACCTGGTGGTCGGGCGGGACAGAAAACCAAACCTAGACGACCGTCTGAGCTTAAAGTACACGGAAGCCTGTATCCAAGAGACCCTTCGCTTTGTATCTCTGGTTGGCATGGTTTCACATAGAGCTACTGAGACTGTAGAATTTAATGGGTATACGATACCAGCAGACACAGCGATCATTGCGAACATTCATAGCGCACTACACGATCCCGCCATTTGGGAGCGACCCGACACGTTTTACCCAGAACACTTCTTAAATGGAAAAACGCCAGAGGGATACATACCCTTTGGGGTAGGCAAACGTGCATGTTTGGGGGAGTCGTTAGCTAAAATGGAACTATTTTTGTTTGCTACTCACTTGTTACATAGTTTCGTATTTTCTGCAAGAGAGGGGGATTCGCTGTCGCTTGAACCAGCTAACCAGAACTCTCTTGTTAGGTCACCAAAGCCGTACAAAGTCGTTATTAAATCTCGGTTGTAAGTCCTGCTTTTTAACTTCTTTGAATAGTTGATTTTTTCCTTTTTATTAAAACTGTCACAGCCCGGTAGTTCGAATCGACCATAGATCATATGCCACTTCTACCGCGCTGAAGGCGGTGTCTGAGTCTATACTTATTTGGTTTGCTGCAATACTTCCAAGGGGGGATTTGCCTGCAGTACGGTTGGAAGACGCCAGTTCTCCAAAATGTTTACCGGCTTACCGACGAAACGTCCCCATGACAACACTTCCCCCGCTAAACGTCCCCGTGACAAAACGTCCCCGTGTCAAAACATCCCCACGGCAAGACGTCCCCGTGGCGAAACGTCCCCAAGCATAGATAAAAATGCTGGATCATTAAGAAAGGAAGTGTTTGGTCGGGAGGCTTGGGAGGAAAGGGATTTGGTTTCAAGTATGGGAAGTAAGGGTTTTGGTGAGATCCGAAGGCTGGGTAGATTCCTGAAGCTAGCTATGGCCCACCGTGAACTATTTTTATAGAAGTTGATTTTTTGGTTTGTTGTTGGAGTGTATGATAATTTGTTTTGTGTTATGTTTCCCGCCATGGCCCCTGGGCTTTATTGGGAATAAATTCATTCATTCATTCATTCATGGGAAGCGAGGAACGAAAGTGGATGGAACGATTAGTAAGGTAGAGAGACATAGTAAATCTAGGTTAGACTGGTTTGTTCCTTTTATAAAATCCTTTAATAATGAAAATCACCAATATAAATATCGGACGAAGCGAGATCAATGAGTTAAATCGCAGCGTAAACTAACCCAAAAATAAACCAATTAAATAAAAGGCTATAGCCGCGAGTAACACTTGACTGGTTCTTTCTTGACTATCGGTTAAATGCTGAAGTAGTCACAACCAGGCCCGTATCCAGGAATTTATTTCGGGGGGGGGGGCCTTTGGGCTGGGGGTGCCTGCGGGTCGGACAAAAAAGACAAAGATCAGAAGGAAAAGCCTATAAAAATGATTTTTTTTTTTTTTTTTTTTATGTTTCGGGGGAGGGTTTCAACCCCCTAACCCCCCCCCCCCCTGGATACGGCCTTGGTCACAACCCATCGTGGTTTTCAAAAGTTTATATTCCAAGTACAATTTTTTGTCTGCACTGATGACGCAATCAGTAATCTCATAGGCCTGCCTATCCCTCAGCGATGACAAAATAAAACCTATAGCCAGGGACGTTTCACCAAGTTCAAGTTCAATTTTTATTTTACACAAAAATAGAAATACATTATACAAGCACCGTGGAGAACAAAAATTCGAACATGCAGTGCTTGTTAAAAATTTTACTATAATAACAAAAACCACGTACCCTATAAATCTAACAAAAACAATAAAACTTAATTTATCTGACCTGTATAAAATGACCTGCGATCTACCAAATAAATAAATAAAAACTACCCTCTTACCAAAAATAAACAAAAATGACAAACCATTTAACATTAGTAAGCGAGAATGCGTACAGCATAAACCAAAAACAATTATTCAACTAACCATCCACACTCTAATAATAAACAAATTCTTAGATAATAAATTTCACTATAAATTATATTGCAAACGTAACTACTATAATTTTTTTTTAAATTAAGAATCAGTAGTCCTTTGAGTCGTCACCCGATAAGCGATGGGCTTCCTTCCAATCATTCTGAAACGTCCTTTTTATATTTTTCCCACACAGATGGTATTGTATATCGTAGAGAAAATCTGGATCTTTCACACTTAATTTTAGGGAGCCGAAGGTTAGTGTTAGATCTCGCGTACATTTGACATGATGGCGTTAGAGATATCAGGTCCATATAAGAAAAATATGATGGAAGCAGATGGCGATCTAAATTTACTTTAAAAATGAACACTTGCAGAAATAGCAAAAGTTGCACTGGAAGAATATTAAAGAGAACATACAGTGTTTCTGTCTCAGACTTTCCTGGAAATTTACTTGGGGCAGGGATATATTGGGAACGTTTTGTTACTGCGACGTTTCGTCGGGGACGTTTCAGATGGGGACGTCTTGCCGACAACCCTGATTAGCATCTCTCTTGTATGACGCAAGGCAGCTCTTATCGGGCGGTCGTAGAGTCCTAGCCCAACTTGTTTCAGAAAATCCGAGTCTGTTTTGAAACCAAGACAGACTGACAGACAGACGGACGAGCGGTATGACAAGCTTGAGATGTCATCAATCCCAACAAACAAACCCAACCCATCAAAGAAATTCGCCTACAGTCCGTGTTTCCATTGGGAAGATATCATCTGGTTTTAGTTAATTATCCCCAGAGGCACTGATTATGCGTAGTCGAACGTTCTTGTTTTAGAGTTTGTTGTTATGCAAGGAATGTCCATAGAGATCGTAAGCCTTTAGCCGGAGAAAGAACAGACCCAAAGAGGTGGGAGTTCGTGGTACGGTGAGCTAAGTTCGCCTTGGTGCAGATAACTGTGCCACGATATAAAATTCGCATTGGGGCCTTTCCGGCTTTTGGCTACCAAAAATAGTAAAGAAAGATAATGCTAAACTTAAGCTTTACGGAAGTATATAAGAAAGGAAGTATGTTGGCCGTGAGGCATGTAAGCTACTCTAATAAAAGCTGAATTGCTGGCTTTAAGCCACCGGTCTGTTTCTGGTTTCTATAACCGGTTTAGTGACACGCTGCACTCTTGTTTGCTTATTTGAAAATCGTGGTTTAGGTCAAAAGAGACCGACTTGTGAGTAGTTTGGAGCAGGCTATGCTGTAAGAGAATGGTGCTTCTTTTTTTTCTTGTAATCACATTGTTGCTGGCATGGGCCACCTCAGTGCTTCTGTGCAGAAGGACAAATTATCCCCCTGGTAAGTCATTTGAACTGTCTTCTCTATGTTACCACCATAAGTTGCGTTTTTGATCCGGATTCTCAGTTCCCGCTTCTCAATTTTATTCTCGATTCTCTTTGTGTTACCATTTTTGCTCTTCTCACTTCTCGCTTTGACAAAAACAGTATTTTAGCCACCCGTTAAAACCTGTTTATAAAGATTTAACATTCGCCTTTTGTTGACCAATTAGGTAGGAGAACGGAGACCGAGAATTTACTAGCGAAGCAACTTCCCCGTTGTCGATTCTGACAAAAATGCAAGAAAGAGAGAATTGGCTTCGTCTCAAAAGTAAAACAAGAGCTACGAGCTCATATGGCACTTGTTACGAGTAGGCACGGCTCCGTTATGTCAATGATATATCTAGTGTTTGCTAGGTGTCTTCCCACCAAGTTTCATCTCGATCCCTCCACTCATAGCGTTTTCCAATATTTCCGGTTGTCCCCTCCAGCTCCGCCCAAAATTCACCGGATCCGGTCCGGATTTTAAATGGCTGGTCTGAGGCATGAGGTCTTTCCAAATATCAAGTTTCATCGAGATCCGGTCACCCGTTCAAAAGTTATAAATACCTCAACATTCCGGATTCCCCCTCCCTCCACTCCCCCGACAGTGCCCGAATTGGCTCGGTCATGTCAATGATGTATCTAGTGTTTGCTAGGTGTCTTCCCACCAAGTTTCATCTCGATCCCTCCACTCATAGCGTTTCCCAAGATTTCCGGTTGCCCACTCCAGCTCCCCCCAAAAGTCACCGGATCCGGTCCAGATTTTAAGTGGGTCGTCTGAGGCATGAGGTCTTTCCAAATTTCAAGTTCCATCGAGATCCGATCACCCGTTCAAAAGTTATAAATACCTCAAGATTCCGGATTCCCCCTCCCTCCACTCCCCCGACAGTGCCCGAATCGGCTCGGTCATGTCAATGATGTATCTAGTGTTTGCTAGGTGTCTTCCCACCAAGTCTCATCTCGATCCCTCCACTCATATCGTTTCCCAAGATTTCCGGTTGCCTCCTCCAGCTCCCCCCAAAAGTCACCGGATCCGGTCCGGATTTTAAGTGGGTCGTCTGAGGCATGAGGTCTTTCCAAATATCAAGTTCCATCGAGATCCGATCGGATCACCCGTTCAAAAGTTATAAATACCTCAAGATTCCGGATTCCCCTCCCTCCACCCCCCCCCCCCCACAGTGCCCGAATCTGCTCGGTTATGTCAATGATGTATCTAGTGTTTGCTAGGTGTCTTCCCACCAAGTTTCATCTCGATCCCTCCACTCATAGCGTTTCCCAAGATTTCCGGCTGCCCCCTGCAGCACTCCCGAAAAGTCACCGGATCCGGTCCAGATTTTAAGTGGGTCGTCTGATGTATGAGGTCTTTCCAAATATCAAGTTCCATCGAGATCTGATCACCCGTTCAAAAGTTATAAATACCTCAAGATTCCGGATTCCCCCTCCCTCCACTCCCCCACAGTACCCGAATCGGCTCGGTTATGTCAATGATGTATCTAGTGTTTGCTAGGTGTCTTCCCACCAAGTTTCATCTCGATCCCTCCACTCATAGCGTTCCCCAAGATTTCCGGTTGCCCCCTCCAGCTCCCCCCAAAAGTCACCGGATCCGGTCCGGATTTTAAGTGGGTCGTTTGAGGCATGAGGTCGTTCCAAATATCAAGTTTCATCGAGATCCGATCACCCGTTCAAAAGTTATAAATACCTCAAGATTCCGGATTCCCCCTCCCTCCACTCCCCCCACGGTGCTCGGATCGGGGAAGTGACTATTTCCAACTTAATCATTTGGGGTCCCTGACACGCCTGCCAAGTTTTATCGTCCTAGCTTATGCGGAAGTGCCCGAACTAGCAAAACCTGGACAGACCGACGGACGGACAGAAATTGCGATCGCTATATGGCACTTGGCCGAAGGGCAAGTGCCATAAAAACGCGAAATACGAGAATCAAGAGGAGAATCGTGAGGAGAATTCAGTACGTATTAACAGGTGTTACCGGGTTGCACACAAGTTGCTGAATTATGGTCCATTTACACACTGCGTAAAATCCGAGCGTATTTTACGCACGTTTTGAGCTTGAAAAGATTTCTAGCAATACGGACGTGTTTGGATACAAAACGGACCGATTTCTAAAATACGTCCGTATTGCTAGAAATGTTTTCAAGCTCAAATCATGCGTAAAATACGCTTGGATTTTACGCAGTGTGTAAACCCACCATTAGTGTTTTGTCAAATGCGAGAATGGTGAAGAGCAAAAAGGGTAATCTGTACAAGAATTGCGCGAACTGGGAATTCAGATAAAAAACGCAACTATTCCCTATTTTTCTTTCGTTACTGCTATATGGAAGCCGATCGGAAGCTTTAAGCCGCGTTCACACTGAGCTACACAACCTCTGCATCGCCCTTGCGGCGAGGCAACGCAGAGCTTACGCAGACAAAGAAAATGTAACGCAAGAATAGACCAAGTTCTATTTTTGCGTTGCGTCGACGCATCAGATTTTTCAGTGAAGAATGGAAGTTTGAAGACAAACTTGAGAAACGTACTAACGATAAAGAACAAGACAAACGGTTTCGATGGGATCCCAAAAATTCAATATTTGATCCAGACAATTGGGTCTTGTCTTCGCCAGAGCCAGTCTTCCGCAGACTCCTTGAACGTTTTTACTATTAAAACAGAAACAGATTAAGGCCAGATAGCTAATCATCTGAGAAAACCAAGTTCAGATATTGATTCAGCATGTGTGTTTACCCCTTTAAGTCACATCTGTTTTGAAGGAAGTCAGTACCCCGAGGCGTCGTCGGCGTCGCCAGACACAATGCAGTGTAGCTAAATATACTACATCAACTATCTCAATAGCTTTCAAAAAATATTTTGTTTGCCCCTTAATCTGAAACCCCTCCCCACCCTCAAATATGCGGCCACAGAGCCCATCTTCGAACTTGACCTGTACTTTGACCCAAAGGATCCTCCCGCCAAGTTTCATCAAAATATCTCAATCCCCTCGAGAGTTATCGTGCGGAGAGACGGACAACTTTTGTGATGTCATAGGTATCCCTCCACTTACGTCTTGGGACCCCAAAAAAGAACCTGATATTTCGACGACAATACCGAGGCCCGACTAAAGCATGAAGAATTCAATTTTCTCCTGTGTTTTGCCCGACAAATCTTTGCAGGATTTTATTTCTTGCGTAAAATGAACCAGAGGTGATGTCGACTCGACGACGCCCACAAAGCATACAAATTTTCTTCTGCATTCCTTATGCATAAAACGAACCTGATATGCTGTAGACCAGTGGTTCACAACCTTTTCCGTACCACGTACCCCTAATCAAGGTTCGGAAAAGGTTGCGTACCCCCTTTCTCAGAACGTGAAAAAGACGTATTTATCATCATAACGATAAGGCGGACATGTGTAGAAATGTAGACAAAATCAATCAGACATTTGGCTGCTTTGTAGCTAAAATTTTGCCAGATCTCGGCTCGACGTCAATGGCAATATTTTTTACAGTGAACCTGTTTCTGTGTTTGGTTTTGATATTCTCCGTGCTTTCATCAAGCTGCATCGCAAACATTTTTGTTACCTTAATTCGCAACCTGAAAGACAGTATCACTTGCAATGTCTTCGATTCTTCTTGAAACATTACTATTTGACATAGGGACATATTTTCTGGCAGTAGACTAGCTGTTTTGGAATCAACGCGATTACGTTGACTTTGACTAGGGCTTGTAGTCAGAGGCGTCACACACGGATGAGAAGCACCCCTCCTTCCAAAGTGGTTGGCCAGACGGTTATAAAGAAAAGAGTCGGCAAGAAGCACTGCGATTTTTCGTAAAAATAATTTCTCTTTCTTTTTAACAACAGTCGCTATAAATTACCAGCCAGCTGAAAAAAAACTTTGCTCCCCAAAACACATTTTGGCTAGTGATGCCTCTGCTGGTAATATTAGGCTTTCGGTAACCAAAAATTAATGGGGCGAATTTCCTTTGGTTACGCGTACCACCGGCGGGGAACCACTTCTGAAAAGAATACCGAGGCCCGACAAGAAGCATGCAGAATACGATTTTTTTTTCTGTGTTTTACCCGAGAAATGTCTGCACGATTTTATTTCGTGCGTGTAAAAAGAACTCTATGTGCCGATGAGTCAACCGACTCTCGACAAAAGCACACAAAAATTGTATTTCTTCTGTATTTGTCGGCGCCGGACTTGAACTTTGCCGGGCTTCACCCGACGAAAATATTTTCTCAAGACCTTTGCGCCCACCACCCCATAGTGACGCCGCTGGTTTCTTGTCGGATTACGAATTACTCGTTCCAGGACCGACGCCGTACCCAATTGTCGGCAGTCTTCATTACCTCCGACTCAACGCCACTGCCAACTTTATCCAGGCCGCCAAGAAATATGGGAAGATCTTTAGCCTACGCCTCGGCAGTGTCGACACGGTAGTTCTAAACAGCTATGAACTTCTTCGAGAGGCTTTCAAAGACGATGAATTTAATGGCCGACCCATCCACAACTTCTTCAAAGTCAGAAACGAAGGGAACAACGGAATTCTCTTTGCCGATGGCCCTGATTACCAGGAAATGCGGCGATTTACCTTGCGCCATCTACGGGATTTTGGATTTGGCAAGTCTTCGTTGGAGTCAACAGTTTTGGAGGAAATTCGTCAACTCGAGGAGAATCTGCAGAAGTATGACGGAAATTCTGTGAACTTGCAGAATAAGTTTAACTTATCGGTACTGAACGCGCTGTGGACAATCACTACTGGAGAGAGATTTTCTCTTGACGATACAAGAGCCATCTATATCATTGAAACTATAACTAAAGTGGTTCAGTCCGGCGGACCGACAGATCCTGCAAGATTCATTCCTATCCTCAGATATATTTGGCCAACATCGAGGCGTTTGTTCGATAAGGGGGTAGCAATGCTTGATAGCATTAAATTACTGCTAAATGAGACTGTAGAAGAACATGGAAAGTCTGAACCTAAGGATGATTTCATAACTGTTTTTCTGAAGCACAGAGCGGGGAGCGATCCTAGCTCCCCGTTCCATGGCACACGAGGCTTAGTCCAGCTCCGTATCGTCTTGCTTGACTTATTTGTCGCCGGCTCAGAGACAACGTCAACAGCCCTGACCTGGTTCTTCTTATTAATGGCAACGTATCCAGAAATCCAAAGCAAGATACACGCCGAGTTAGACTTGGTGGTTGGACGGGAACGGAAGCCAGGACTAGACGACCGCTCTAGCTTAAAATATACGGAGGCTTGTATCCAGGAGACACTTCGTTATGTCTCACTGGTGGGTATGATGTCACACAGAACCACTGCGACTGTCCAGTTTCGTGGGTACACAATCCCAGTGGATACCGTAGTTATTGCGAATTTCCACAGTGCGCTTCATGATCCCGACATCTGGGAGCGACCCGAAGAGTTCTACCCTCAACACTTTCTTAACGGGAGGACACCCGAGGGGTATATTCCTTTTGGTGTTGGCAAACGAATATGCCTGGGTGAATCGTTGGCAAAAATGGAATTGTTCTTGTTTATAACTTCTTTGCTTCATAGTTTTGTATTCAGTCTGAAAGACGGGGAAAAACCATCCCTCGAGCCGATTAACTACAACTCAATTGTCAGGACTCCGCGGCCGTATGAAGTCGTTATCAGAGCTCGTATTAAGCACCATAAAGATCTGTCGCCCTTAAGTAACTAAACAAAGTCCGTGCTACATTTTTTGATAATTTAGCAGAAATCAAACTTTACTTTGATATTTTCTATTTATTTGACGTACTTTGGATTTAGAAAATTTGGCTTTAGAAAGTAGACTTGGTAATCAAATAGCCAAGTAGGCTCCCATCTACATTTTTGTACCCATTGTAATTTGGACTTGGAAAAATGCTAAAGGGGTCAGCCTAAGCCGGCAAACGCGCATGTTTGGGGGTGTCGTACCTAAATTGAACTGTTTAGTGGAGTGTTCCTTGGGGCAATCCACTATTGCGAGCGATGTAGCAGCTTTCGGCCTTCGGTTTCCGGTTTTCCCTGTATTTTGTGGAGCTCATAAGTTTTGTTTGTTACTCACTTGTTGCATAGTTTTGCATTATCTTCGGCTGTAACCATCTAATCTCTCTTGCGAGGTCATCAAATCCTTACGAGGTCGTTCTCGAAGTTCGGTGTCGAGTCGGCGTTGAGTTTCACTGATTAAAATGTTTGATTTTTTGTTCCTTTAGTAAAACTGTTTTCAGCGAAATAGTTTTGATAGCCAATTGATATCATATGGCAGTGGCACGTTCACCATGCACCAGTCGATGAGTCTGCACCTACTTGATTTGCTGCTATATGTGGGTATAGATAAGATAAGATAAGATTTAATTGCACAAAAAAGCCAAAATGCCATGGCTTTTCTGGCAAAATGTCTAGGCATAATTTTCGGTGTTGAAAAGCGATCCTGAACCTTGAACCGACCGACCTTGAAGATGACTCAGTCGGGACCCGCCAAACGGAGCAATCGAATTTTACTCTGTCACATGGTTGGAAGACGTCAGTTTTCCGATAGGGACATCGTCTTGCTGGTAAGATTAGGCAGCTTCTGTCGGGGGGTCTAGAGTGTTAGTCCAACCGAGAGCCCAATCCCATGGAGAATATCCAAATTTGTTTGCTAGTTCTGGCAATCACAGACGGAGAAAAATGGGGAGGGACAACGATTTCACAAATAACACCACTCTCGTCTTGGGACCTAACAAAGAAACCGCAAACAGTCCCTGTTTCCACTATGAAGGTATCGTCTGGTTTAATTAACTCTGCCAAGTCGAATGTTCCTATATTTTATAGTTGTTGTTAAACCAAAAAGTCCCATAGATTTCGCAAGATTTTAGCCGTCGAAATATCAGGCAGGACGAGGTAGGAACTGATGGTAAGGTGAGCTATGTTTGACGCGGTGCAGATATAAAATTCGTGCCGGGCCCGTTCCGGCTTTTAGGCTTCTCTTTCCTACCCAAAAATAGCCAGACTGCGAATATGCGATGCAGGCCAATCTCGTTGCATCAATGCTAACTTAGCTTTACGGATGTGTTTTAGAAAGCAAATATCGCTAAAGCAAATACCACTATTGATTGTCTCCTCACTCTTTTCCTTTCATTCTACAATATGAATGATCTACCCTCGGTTATAATGCCCGGGTTGTCGACGAAACCTCCCCAGTCAAAACGTCCCCTGGCGGATGTCCACGGTGAGACGTCCCCATGACAGAACGTCCCATGGCAAAACGTCTTCATGACAAAACGCACCTGCGGCTAAACGTCCCCAACCAAAACGTCCCCGTGTAAACTGGCGCATGCCAAAACCTCCCCGTCTAAAGTAGTTCGCACGGAATCCGGCTGAAAGTAGAAATTTGGCAGAAGTAAGGTTTTGATCAATCTCGTCAAAGTGGATATGTCGTAGGCTATAGGGTAAACACACTTGCTGAATCCGTATCTGAACTTGGTAGTCTTCTCAGATGATTACCATTGCCTTTAATATGTTTCTAAATTATTATGTTTCTAAATAATAGTAACACTTTTCAGGGAGTCTGGCGAAGACCGTCTACAAGTATGTAGATGACTTGTCAGTTCTTCTCAAGTATGTTATCGAGAATCCGAGGCAGTTCCTGAGTTCTGTGACGAAAATTCAGGAATTTTAAGACGAAAGTGCTACTAAAAGTCTACAAATCAACGACGGAAAAACCAAAATTCTTCGCTTTAATCCCTAAAGAGGGATTTTGTGTGCCCTCCTCCACCGTATCCTAGTGTACCTTCGGCTGTTATTTTCGGCGTCACGTTTAGCGTTGGTTGCTCTTTTAGTCCTCACGTTGATCCTATAGTAAGAAAGGCCAACTGTACGATGCGTACCCTTATCTGAATGCGTCGATTCGGTTTTTGGGATCCCAAAAGAAATGGCGGGATACCTACGACATCGCAAAAGTTGTCCGTCTGTCTGTCTGCCCGTCCGTCCGTCTGTGCGCACTATAACTCTCGAAGGGAATGAGATATTTTGATGAACTTGGTGTGAGGATTCTTTGGGTCAAGATT
This sequence comes from Branchinecta lynchi, assembly GCA_023053575.1. Lineage (NCBI taxonomy): Eukaryota > Metazoa > Arthropoda > Branchiopoda > Anostraca > Branchinectidae > Branchinecta > Branchinecta lynchi. The sequence goes on along the minus strand of JAKZAP010000014.1, from coordinate 17,402,530 downwards.
AAGGTCGAGTTCATAGATGGGCTCTGTAGCCCTATATTTAGGGGTGGGGGAGGTGATTTAAATTAAGGGGCAAATGAAATATTTTTAAACAGATAATACGATAGTCGATTATGTGGTCGGAAGACATGCGGAACACGGTGGTGGAAACTATTTTGTCATCGGACAAGTAGTTCGCCCGGAATCCGGCCAAAACTGGAAAGTTTGTCAACAGTAGAAGTTTATTTGAAGCTGATTAGATGTTCGATTTAGGGGTAAGTAGACAGGCTGAAGAAGATAGTGAAAACCCTTTTTTCGCCGGACAAGTAGTTAGGCCGGAATCCGGCCAAAACCGAAAGTCTGTTAAAAGTAAAAGTTTTATTTGAAGTTGATTAGATGTTCCATGTAGGAGTAGGAAAACGTGCTGAACACGATGGTGAAAACCATTTCCTCGCCGGGCAAGTAGTTCGCCCGGAATTCGGCCAAAACCGGAAAGCTTGTTAAAAGTAAGAGTTTTATTTGAAGTTGATAGATGTGCGATTTAGGGGTAAGAACACTTTAAAGTAAAATACCCTTCTTTTTGCGAAATACATTGCAAACGACACGGATTCCGTTCGCCCAGCTTTACTTTCTGAGCTTTAGAAAAGGCATACATCGTCAGATCAGGTTGAAAGATAATGGACTGTGGTGGGACTTGAGTAAAGAGGGAACGTAATACATATAACGCTAGAAAAGGAAATTTATTTTCGTTCGATTTTGCAACCGGAAAACTCTTCGAACGAAAAGCTTACCCTAGTTTTTTTTCTCACGAACTTGCGTCGCCGAATTCTATTGGCTCTCCTGTGCTACGATATGGTCATGAAGGCTCAAAATGACTCCTTTTCGGTTTAATTGAAGGTCTTTATCTTGAAAAAAAAAAAAAAATCTGCCCACTTCAACGTTTTTACAAAAAGAGTTTCAGCTTGATGGCTAGTTTGTAACATTTTCTGTGAAACGTTTTTGTAAATGAAACTGTTTTGAAAAATGTTTTAAGATCCGTTGAACAAAGTATAGGTTGCAAAACGGTTTCTGCAGTAAACGTTTATGGACCTTGAACCCTGAGTTAGAACTTTTTGCGGAGGCTATGTATTCGTCAATTCAGTTTCAGAAAACCCTGCAATCGGAAAATTATGTGTCTCGATCAGAGAACATTACCAGACAAAATATTTTGGGGAAGGGGGCAAGGTAATTACCGACTGGCTGGTCGTTTTACCGACTGTTTTAGCAGAGATACCGACAGTTTTTAAGAATAACGCATGTTTTGACGAAAAATCGACTGTTACGACTGTTTTGAAGATTGAAAACTTTGTTTTTGAATTGACTGTATCCGTTTTACTATTTCCACAATTTGAATGCCCCCCCCTCCCCCATTCGTGGTTCCCCTTGTCTCGATTCTTGTTCTTGTTATCGCTTTGCTTTTCACCGTTACAACATCACTTTGATATCCATGGTTTATTGGGTTCTGGGGTAAATAGATAAAAGTCATGAGGTAAAAGCCAAAAAAGGAGCCTAGCTTGGTCGGCAACCAAGGTCATTCAACAGGAAATAATTTATATATAATTTAGGGAAACATAAAACCGTAAAAAACGGTCGAAGTGATCAAACTTTTCCGAAAACAGAAAAGGGCATAAACGAAATAACTTAACACTGTGAGATACGGGATTTCCTAAAAGTGTATTCTCGCCGTTCCCCGAGGAATCCTCGGGGAATCGAAGGGAACGGCGAGAATAGAGGGAGTCACTCCACGCAGGCTCCGCCTAGGAAAACAACGAGAACACGGAGTATGCTTCTAAAATGGATTTTGTTCGAAAAAAAGAATGTGCAGTTGACAAAATTACTGGATCCACTCTATTTTTGGTTTTATTTCTTCTGATTCTTTTTAATTAAATTTACATTTAAAATTGATTCCCCTCCGATATGAAAGGGAGTCCTTTTTGATGATGGTGATGATAATCACAGCATTCCCCGCCCGTGGGGACTCGGGAGAATAGTGGGAGTGATTCCCCGGGACAAAGAAAGCGCGGCTACTCCTTAAGCGAATTCCTCAGGGAACGGCGAGAATACACCTTAAGTGAAGGCGTTTGTGAGCCTGCAACTGGCTGGAAAAGGTATCCGAACTCTTTTTTGATCGTATGATTACATTTTTCGTATAGGTGTTTGAAAAGATATTACAGCTTAAAGTCTTCAAACTCTTGTTACAAAAGCGAATTATGCTTTCTATTGGTTGGTTTTGCATAAAGCGTCACGGCCAATCAATAGTACACGAGACTAATTTTTCTTTAAAAAAGCCATTAACGTCTTACTTTCACAAGTCTGTTAGAAAAATATTATTGAACTAGTTGGCAACGTTTCTACCATTAACAGGCTCATAATTTTCACCATACGTCGATAAGTATCCGTTAAATCGGGAATATAAATCAAAAGTCCTTTACCTCCCGCTGTTAAACTCATTTTGTTAGCTCCCTTCCATGATAGCTTGTTCACACGGGGCTGAAACAGCGGCCGATTCTCGATCAGCGCGTAAATAGTGGTTGAAAAAATTCCAAAAATCAGCCGCTGATTTTCCAAATAGGCGCTTATTTTCGTCGCGGTCACCGACCGGAATAAAATAAATCCTTTGGAATGTGAACTTTGATGACTCTAGGGACAGTAAACAGACTGTAATTAGGAGGATTAGGTCAAACTTGATGAATTGTAGATCAGTTCAGTTCAGATTCTGCCAGACCAAGGTGAACATAACATTGTTTTTACAAAGAGCATCTCAGGATTACTAAATGATTCCGAAAAAAAGGTAGAATATATTTTCTAATTAGAACAGCGTATTTTCTATGTATGTCTAACATTTATTTTTGTTGTTTTCTTTTAAGATAATAATAATTTGAATAACATTTCCATTCAACCTTCTTGAAAAGTAACTGAACAACACTAACTGATTGCATTCTGTTGTCGTTTTATTCAAATTTATTATTTATTATATTGTATGTTCTCATTTAAAAACAAAAATATTTAAATGAATTTTATTTGCTTTTTAACTTAAAATTTTCAAGTCGCCTGAAATCTGTCAGTATTCAATTTTTGAGTTTTTCCCAGTCTGTAGACTACAAGTCAACTATATTTGACTTTGACTGACTCAAGAGATGTTTTTATTTTATTTTATGTATTTTGTTACAAGCAAAATGAATTTTCAGAATTAGTTTTTTCTTTTTAATTCTCCCGTCAACCCCAAACAGTGATCCGTCGTCTGAACAAATCAGCCGCTGTTTACGCGCTTACTTCGGTCCCGTGTGAACAAGCTATGAAAGAAAATTCCGTTTTCTTCTTGTTTGTCGCGCCATCTTTCAAACTGAAAAGTGCGCGAATTGTGACTCATCATTATGGAGGAGTCACATCATTATATACATTTGTCGAAAAGGATAAAGATGTTCTGGAGTTCTGCCAGAGTAAGTAAATAATTTAATCTCTGTTTTTGTTTTCTTTCTTAGCCTGTAGGCTATTAGACCAACTGGATGCTCATAAGCTTTTCTTGGTTAGCCCTGCTCAGACCCAGAGGCGTCACAACTGGGGGAGGGAGGGCAGTCATACACAAATCCTCAATTTTTGGGCATGGTGCCCCAACGTTTGGGCATGCCTGGACGTATGGGCATGGTGCCCATACGTTACAGCACCATGCCCTGGAGTATGGGCATGGTACCCCTGTGAAATTTGGTTAAACTGACACTGGCTACATACCTAAATAGGGCCTTCTTCCTGTCCTAGATCAAAAGATACCTGATTTCACTGTCTATCCAACCGCATCTTCCAGTTTCCAAAATGTTAGAGCACTTTCAAGATACAGAGAGTTTTGTGGAGGCCACTTCTTTCCCAGTGGGTTTACCCTATCCTTTTACAGGTAGTTGCCACTAGGTTACTCAATCCTTTTCCATGTTGTCAAAAGTCAGAGTAAAAACAGGCAACAAAAAAATAACTAAAAGTAAATGCAATAAAAGGCAAACAGTCTAAAGGAAATATTTGCTCCAGTGAACAGATTGAAAAGCTTGCCTCATCCATGCTACCTAGCAGCAATTTTCTGGAAAAGGATAGGATAAGCCCACTAGAAGAGAAGTGGCCTCCAAAAAACTCTATGTATCTTGGAAGTGCTCTAATATTTTGTAAATTGGAAAATGAGGTTGGATAGAAAGTAAAATCAGGTATCTTTTGATCTAGGACAGGGAGAAGGCCCTATTTAGGTATGTAACCAGTCTCAGTTTATCCAAATTTCACAGGGGTACCATGCCCATGCTCCAGAGCATGGCGCTCCAACGTGTGGGTACCATGCCCATACGTTCGGGCATGCCCAGACGTTGGGGCACCATGCCCAAAAATTGAGGATTTGTGCATGACTGAGGGAGGGGGGGATGCCCCCCCCCAAAGCCATCAGCCAGTCGGTAAAAAATACGGAGTCGGCACCAAGAGCTGCAATTTTTTTTCAAAAGAGTTGATTTGTTTTTGTTTGTACAGTTGTTTTTTCTGAAAATTGGTTGATTTTTCGTCAAAATAGTTGTTTTTTCCGAAAATCAGTGGATTTTTCGGAAAATCAGTCGATTTTTTTCAAAAATTTCATTTTATTGTTGAAAACAGTCGTTTTTCTGCAGAAAAATTCTGCAAAAATTACCAGCCAGCCGGTAAATGCCTCGTCCCCCCCCCCCCCGAACATTTTGGCTAGTAACGCCTCTGCTCAGACCAACTGAATGCTCATAAGCTACAATCCTGTTTTTGTAGATTTAATACCAATCAGTTTTACTTTCACTGACTAACTTACCTGGTCAAACCCAGCAAATCAGCATTAGGACTTAGCCTAGTCTGGTGAATGCTATGCTGTGGAACCTGAAAGGTTGAGGTGGAAGGACTGTTGTTATAAATGCTACAGTGAGGTATTTCTTGAGAAACATTAGGCGATAGATGATTCGGTCATGGGGAGATTGATTGAGATACGCTTTTCTGCCTTTTTTTTTCAGAAAAGATTTTGTATAGTAGTTTTGTAAGTCAAGTTTGGTGTCCACATTCAGTTGGTTCATCTTTCTGATAACGTGAATCCTCCATTGTCTTGTCTTTGGGTTTTTAATCCTGCTTCATCTTCTGACACTGCATCCCTTCCTGAATCTTTACCTATCCCTCAGCATCGAATACCATCTAAGTTCCCAATTTTTGTTGTTGATGATACTGTGAAAATGTTTGTTCCTATTTTCTTGATGTGACAGTTGAGCGGGAAGAAGCAAAGCTTTTCCTTAAGCTTCAATATTTCCACACAGTCAGCAAGAAAGCTTCTGATGAAATTATTGCTGGAATTCAGAAACTTCAACCTTTATATTAAGCACATTGTTCTGGTTTTGACCCAGAAGTTTATGTTTATGTTCCATTTGAGAGGCTGGACTCAAAGGATAAGAGAATTATTTTTTACCATTGCAACCTACATCTTCCAACAGTTGACGATATTGCTTTACAAAATAGTATTCTCAAGTGGAAAGTAAGAAATAAGAGAATGCAGTGGGCACAGGGTATAATTACATGAAAATCTGAACGCTATGATGGGAGATCCTGAAATATTACCCTGGTAGTTTCAAAGAAAGAAGTACAAGGTTTCAAATACTGTCAGTTATACTGGTGGTCCTCTAAAAATAATTTTTGTTGTGCTGCGTTAGGTTGTGCTCTATAATTTGTTGTTGATAAGTCTCAAGTTATCAATTTGCCTTATTCTGGCTCAGCATTCAAAGTGGACTAGATTCTGTTAGTCCCCCATTGTCTCAAAATCAGCAGTTCTTTGTGTCTATAGACATACTTAGAAGTTGGGTCTATAGGGTAATGGGTAACTTACATTTTCTATACTACCTAAAGGGAGCAGATTGCAGATTTTCTACTCGTCAACCTGAGAGCTATTTTACTATGTCTTTCAGGTGTGTTGATCGTGAGACATAGGGGGAATAATAGAAACTAGTCCACTTGGAAGCGGAAGTACTTACTGTGATTTTTTTCTTGTTGTTTTATTTGTGCCATGATTTTAACTCGATGTGATTTACTTTGATTTTTTTCCCTTTCCAGAACCAATTTGACCTCAATCTTTATGCTTATAAGCTTATTGTCATTATTTTTCTTGATGAGTTATTTCGAAGAATACTGTGATTGTTTTCTCGATGCCTTATTTACGAGTTTCCAAAGCGTCCAAAGTTATATGTAATTATTAAAATCCATGGTTTCTTGAATAGCTCAGTTCTTATGTCACTTGCAGCTTTGCTCAAGTGCCATATACAGATCACTTTTCGGTCTGTTGGTCGATCGGTCTGTCGGTTCACTGTTCTCGAGATAGGGTACTTCCAGAAACGTTAGGACGATGAAACTTGGCAGGCATATAAGGAACCCAACCAAACTAACTTGGAAATAGTCCCTTCCCCGGTCCGACCACCGAGGGGGAAGTGGAGGGATGGAGAATCCGGAATGTGGAGGTATGTATAACTTTCGAACGGGTAATCGGATCTGAATGAAACTTTACATTTAGAATCTCGTGTCTCAGATCTCCCACTTCGAGTCTTGAACGGATCCGACGAATGTGGGGGGGGGGGAGTCGGAGGGGAGAACCGGAAATCTTGTGACTCGATTAGAGTGGAGCGATTGGGATGAAATTTGGTGGGAAGAACAAGCAGACGCCCTAGATACATCAATCAATCAATCAATCAATCAATTTTATTTAGAACCCTAATAGCACTAGGCTAACATGGGCCGGAAAAATAAACACTCACTACAATACAAGTAAGACGCAAACTAACAAACAATAAATAAGAAACGAACATAGATCATGAACAGTTAAAATGTTTAGTAAAATACGGAACGAATGAATTTAGGTATCTTTCGGAAGATTTCGTAGGTGGGGGAACAATCTTGGGTTTTGGGTCGTCCTTGCTTCGCGTATTTGGTCCATGAGAGGGTGTAACGAAGTCCGGAAGGAGGGTCCTGTGGTGTTGAGAATTCAAAATTTGGTGGCCAAAACGCATGAGAAGATTATGTCTTCTTTCAGACAGTTTTTCGATATTGAGGATTTGGAGGCTTTCGTTATAAGATTTGTAATTGTGACCAAGTATTATTCTGCAGGCTCTCTTCTGCAGTCGTTCGATTTCGGCATCCTGAGCTTTACTTAAGCCAGGATGCCAAATTTGGCAGCCGTACTCTGAAATGGGCCTTACATAATTTTTATAAAGTGTCACTAGTTCCTGTCGTGGAACCCCAAACCGCTTCAGGTAAGAAAATGAACGAAGGGTGGCACAGCTATTTTTCACTATTTTTCCCACTTCACTTTTCCATTGGAGGTTATTATCCAGAATGATGAAACCGGAGACGGAACCGGACCGGATTCGGACCCTGGGGGGGGGGCAAGACAATAAAAATTGGCTGGACCATTTGAGGCTTGAGATGATTGGTTTATAATTAGTCAGTGCCCCATTCTGACCATCGTGGGGAGGGGTGGGGGATGTAGAACCCGGAGTCTTGAGGCATGTATAACTTTCGAATGGGTGATCGGATCTGAACGAAACTTAATATTTGGAAAAGCCTCGTATCTCAAATTTCCGAGATCAATTCCGACCAGATCCCATGAATGTGGGGTGGGGGTTGTTGGAGGGGAGAACCGGAAATCTTGTGACACCCTTAGAGTGGAGCGATGAAAACTTGGCGGGAAGAGCAAGCACAAGCCATAAATACGTAACAGTACCGGACCAGATTCGGGCACCTTTGGGGGAGTCGTAGGGTGTGTGGGGTCCGAAATTCCGGTCACCGCGAGTTAAGGTACTTCCTGATGTGCAAAGACGATGAAACTCGACTTGAACATCAGAGACTTAACAAGATTGGCTTAGAAATTTTCATTTCTCAGATTCGACCATCCCTAAAAGTACTATTAAAGCAAAATATACTTTTTCGTCATCCCCATTAGCCCATGATCGTTTATGCCTCAAGGATTTTGCTAAGAAATGAATTTTTAGGACCCTTAAATTACGCATCTTACCGAAAAGTAAAAAAAAATATTTTTGACCAAACGATATAATTATATTCATGATCTCCAAGGGCCCATGATCCTTTTTGCCTCAACGGTTTTGTGATTTCCTTAAAGCGCAATGGACACTTCTAATGCTTTACTTTGTATTAAATGCTTCACAAATAAACATTTCCGACTTCCTTTAGAAGGCGCTACGAAAATCGGACGTTTTCTTGTTATCCCTGGTCTTTACCTCTCTGGCATTTCGGCGATCCAAATCTTAGGAGCTGGGATATCGTGGCAGGAAATTCAAAAACTCCCAGCAATGCTTGATAGAAAAGGATATATTTGAGATGTCACCAAAGTCAAGCCGCGGATGCAGTTGACCTGATTGTTCTAGTGTTTCATCAGAAGTTCCATGGCTTAAAGTGCCTATTAAAAGTTTTTCTTTGTGGAATAGTGTTGGAAGCTTGATTATCTTGCTTTATAAAATGTACCAGAATATGCAATAAGCTAATAAAAAATAACATAGCTACAAAAATCATTCAAAAACAAATAACCTATTCAAATCTGAATTATACAAGCTGGTTTATGCATAAAATAAAGATCTGCAAAGTATTATAAGAAACATCTTTGTCCAAGCTAGTAAACTGAGCATGTACTGGCCCCAAAAATTACGCTTTGAAATATCACAGAGAGGAAACTGTGGAAAAAGCTGCTGATCTAGGGGGTAAGCATTGTTCCTAGGTTGTTACAGAGTGGGATTGGGGTAGTTTGATGTTCCCATTGAACTTTAAGTACAAACAATTATTTTGAGCAAAATACATATTTTCATGATTTCGATTTGCGCAAGAATGTTCGTTACGGATGAATAGTCTAGGCGAAAATAGAATAGTTTTTACGAACGATCCATTCTCACGATTTTAAAGGACCCATGATCATTCTTATCTCAAGGGGTTTGCTTAGCCTACAAATGAACACAACTAACCCACGAATTGGCAAATTCCTATTTTCATCCTCTGATACAGCCTTGCAAGTGCTATATGTGGTTCTAGCTCTTGTATTCTAAACTCTTAATGAATAAAATATTAGCTTATAAAGTTATTATGTTTTGACTATAGATGTATATAAATGGTAATGGTGATCGGGATAGGAGAGGAATTCCTGTGAGATTGCTGCAGTAAGAAGTCTGTTCAGAAAACTCACGTGTTTTCAAACGTGGAGGTCAGACGTTTGCATCGGTCATTGATTTTCATCGTCTCTTAACTAATGTATCGCGCAGAAGCTTGTGTTTCATCGGATCGTATGTCTCACGTATACTTCTGGCTAGAATTCCCGATGAAACTTTATGTAGCTGCAACCCTTCAGCTGATATAAAAAGGGCCGGCAACGCTGCCGGCCCTTTGAACCAGTTTTCCCGTGAAACGTTATGTAACTGCAACCCTTCAGAATGCAACGCTGCCGGCCCTTTGAACCAGTTTTCTAAGAAACGCTTTTACAAATAGAAACGCTTTACCCTGCAACACATTCTTGTGCGGTACGCTTTCTCTTGAAACGGATTCGCTAAAACGGTTTATAGGAGAAACGCTTTACTAGAAAACTGGCAAATTCTGAAAACTGGTTCATAGGGCCGGCAGCGTTGCATATATAAAAAACGTTGCGTTTTACTTTAGAGATACCTGGCAAACGATGTGTCGGCTTTGAAAACTGCTCTAAACATTTTGTAGCCCGGAACATTTTGTACAAAATGGGTATCTTGGAATTTTTCCGCCACCTTCCGTTTGGCTAGACAAATTTGAAAGAGATATTTCCAGTTAATGTGGGAAAACCGTGTACCTGCTCTTTACGAGTTTTAAAGTACCATTCCGCCTTAAGCAGCCGCCTAGTTTGCCTTTGCTGAAGTTCGCCCTGCTTCGGACGGGAAAAGTGACTTGTTTGCTACTCGTCGCTGTCCTGATCATTCTGATTTCGTGGTGCCTGGTTTCTAGTGGTTTCATATTTCGTTGAATAAAGCACTGTAATCTTTTTCAGAGTTCTGCTTTGCTCTCACCTTCTCAATCTCACTCCTTCCTACCGAATTCTAGTCAGAAAAAAGGAAAGCACTATTTCGGCATACTTCTCGCCAGGAAACGACCTTGCGCTGACCAATCAGCTTTTCCATCCATCTTCAGGGCTCCTCCTTCCAACTAATCAGGGCCTCCTTTTTCCAGAACGGTTCCAGAATGGAAATAAGAAAGACTCCAGTTTTTGGCGAGCTTTCGTCCAGGTAGTTTTGGGGGTGAAAGATTATTTGGATAAGTGTTGGCGATGACATCAACATAACCGCATGAGGTAATCGGATCAGTTTGTTGCTTTTGAATATCTTTCGCATTCTCCTCTAATCGAAAGCTCTTAACAGCTGTTTCTTTTTTCATACTGCAGTATTTTATTTTTTTGTTCACCTCGTAACACAAACTCATCATCGTCCTAATGCTTCATGTCAGCAGTTAATTTATTGTCTTGCCTACGTCTTCTTTGCTGTAGATGTGAGGTAAGACCTTCTATGTGAACGAGTGAAGGGTTTCGGCAATGCAGGAACTTCTCAATGAGTAAAGACAGATCAATTTCTTTGAGTTCTGCCAGACTCCTACCACCACTTTCTTTGTTATATCCAGAGCAAGGAGCACCATTAGCCTTGTTTGCATTTTTCTTGCTTCGGTTTTCGTCTTTGAACTGGTTCGATAATTTCACTTCAGACAACTGATGTTCTGGTAGTATATACAAAATAGGTAGTATAAAGTATATATATTTAGGTGATATATATAATATAAGTTTACATAATTATTAAATTGTATTTAATTAGGTAACAAGGATATATAATTAGGTAGTATAAACAACTTAACATCAATAAACAAATTATACTTTTGCTAGAGTGGGGACTACAGGGTCAGAGGTTTGAAAATATTTAACACATGGATTTGCATCCGTCTGTTAAACATTCCAACAGATGCTAAGAATATTCATGTGATGACCCTTTTGAATGTTACATTTCGCGCATGTTTATGTTTCACTTAAAAGGGTCGTAACATAAATGTTCTCCACATCCGTCATGATATTTGACACAAGGACACATATAAATGTGCCGAATGTTATCAAAGTTCTGACAGCCTAGTGCAGAACTGCGCCACTAGGTGGACAACTGGCCGAAGCCCAGTTTTCGACCTCAAGAGGGTTATGAAATGTCATAAAATGTCTGTTCACACAGAGAAGGTATAGTGAAGGACTTGTTGATTGCAGTACTAGTTTATTAAGCATGTCCATATTTTTGTTTGCTGCAAAGTAAAAACAAATCTCCTTTATATCTTCTTTTTCTGGAGGGCTATTACTTTTTTCGGAAAGGGCCAGATTATTGACAAACATGGTTATTGACAAACATGTCGTTAGTCTCGATTGGCGTGTTATTTAAAATACTAAGGCAACCCACTTCCGTAATCAATCAATCAATGATTTTTGTTAACCCATACAAAAATGGTACAAAATCGCTCCATCCATTCTTAAACCAGTAGACCCGAATTCCAACAGGTATATTCTAACCACCCTAACGAAACTAAACTGGTTTTCTCACTTGCCTTGTGTTGCTACATTCGATGCGTATCGTACTGTCGATTGCTGTCAACGAGCCTGGGAGAAGGCTTAAAACTGGCAAAGGCGTGGGCAATTTCACGAAACAAGAGCGTACTGGAATTTAAAGAGGAAATAGTGCGAGGGGTCCTTCAAAATAATATCAACTTTTAAACGACCCGTCGCGCCTATAATGCAAATGCAACCTACTTCCATAATCGCATTCATTAATTCTTAAGCCCGGATACCCAAATTGCAAACAGTACATTTTAAGCCCGCCAACAATACCTCACTAATCTTTGAACTTGTCGCGATTCATTATTTTCCGTGCGCATTGTGCTCCCAATGAGTGTTCGTGTACCATGCTCTTGATGCGTAAAACCGGTTATTCGAATTTTGCCGACTTTTTTGTTAGTAGTCAATGGGCCTTGGAAAAGGCTTAAAACAATCAAAGCCGTGGATAATTTGATAAAAGAGAAGCCTAGTTTCCGAGCATTCGAATATATAAACAGTAAACAGCCAGAGGTGTGCTTCAAGAATGAGGTAGGGGATAAGTTATGCAAGCCTGTAAGCCGGTTCGCTAAATGTTACCAAAAAAAGTCCCGGCATCTCCTTGATTACCGTATTTCGGTGCACAGTCGGATTCGTAATCACCGTATATAATGATGGAGGACAGGAATCCGAGTTTAATTTACTAATGGAGCAAACGAGTTCGTGCCAAAGAAACATGACTGAACGTGAATCCGCTCTTCGTAGATCCTTATTTGAGAATCAGTAATTTGCAATAAATGAGTAAAATCTGAAGCATTCCCGATGTTTATATCACCCAGTTCCAGGACGCTAGTTCGAGCCAGAGCTAGGTACGCCCATGTGATTATTATAGGACAGAATGATCGAATTTGGTTCTTACTCGATTAGAACTGAACGATGACGAGATCAATTCCTGATAGAGCTGGCGGCCTAAACAACTATTTTATTTGATTTCTCAACACCCTGCTTTATCTCCAGCCAATCTACTATTTTATCATTTTGTTCCCTGCGTCGCAGCGTGTGATCTGCTGAGTTGTTTGTGGATGCAAATTGGCCGTGATTGATTAGGTCATTTTTGGAAATCTCGTAGGCCCGATCCAATATCCCTCTTTGAGACACATCCAGAACAAATAGGAAATTGTCCGATGTGGTATAACTCGCAAGAAAGGCACAGAAATTTGTATCTTTCTTAGGGGTCCTAACAGGCCTAGGAATTAGTCATGTAATGTTGGTGTCCTAAAAGATGTTGGTCTTCTAACAGAAACTTAGAGCGTGTTCCACCCTTCCAGCAATAGTATATATTAGTTACTACTTTCGTTCCAGCCTCGTGAAAAGTTACTACGCTGACCGTTCCATCCAGGGGCGGATCCAGCCTTTCGTTCTAGGGGGGGCGATTCTTACCGAAAAGAGTGAGAGTAGTGGCCTTTTTTTCGGCCACAAGGCTGATTTTTTTTCGTGTTTTAAGTGTCCCTGTCGGTCTCTTATTTAATGGAAATGTGGTTTTCATAAATTACATTAATGCTTACAAAAACTGTACTTCGCTTAAACGACGAAAGTCCTCGTGACGGATGTTCAAATTTCACTATACACTGGAACGAAATGTTTGTTTTTACCAGGTCCGGTTGCGTTGCGTCTCGAATCTAGCTAAAATTCACCGGGTGAACTGTTGCTATGCTATGAGCGAGCTATGAGGTGAGAAACAGTCGAGGCTAGCTTGACAGAGGAAAAGCTGTGGGTTGAACGTAGTGTAAAAGGTTCTGGAGTCTATTTACAGTAGTTAGAACATGCATTAATGCAGACTTCCGTAAGTGCAGCAAACAAAACAAAAAAATTACAGCCCGTCTAGGGGGGGCGATCGCCCCCCTCGCCCCCCCCCCCCCTGGATCCGCCCCTGGTTCCATCCTTCTCGAAATAGTAACTAATAGTAACTATTTGCTAACCACGCTCTGGAGCGTAAAAAGCGTGGTAACTAGGCATCTCTATGATGTGATTGGCCGGATTAGCCCGCGGCTCGATATTTTGATGAAAATAGAAAAATACGTTCCAGCCTTGACGCCAAAAAGCCAGAATTCGTGACGAAGGGCGTAGTAACTACGGGAAGTAGGGTGGAACAGGCTCTTAGCTCTAGTAATAACGTTCAGAATGTGCGTTGTTTGCACGACAGCCCAAAATTCATCCGGGTTTTTTTATTTTATTTTCTGGCAATGGCTTACTTTTTAGCTGGTAAATATTTCAAGCGTAGAGGGACAAGTACATAGAGGTACCACGATCCGAAAGAATAAGTTAATTCAATGAAATCGGTTATCTGTGGGAAACAGAAAAACGAAGTAAAGCTCTTTTATTGGGTCAGGCCTATTTAAGTGAATAAGTGATGTTTAACTAGACTGTCGGATCTCAGTCCCATTCGGTTAAACTTTAAATGTAATGGATTTCATAAGGTAACATAACCCAGAGGGAGTTCATTTCAAGTTCATGTCAGTTCATGTCAAGAACAGCAACCCTTGCTCAGTCGTACATTCACGAGGCTTTAAAGCACAACTCTTACTAGAAATGATCTTCAACGATGAAATGGCTCAAAAATACCAGTTTTCGAAAATACTATCACTTTCCGTGCGAAATTAGCGATTTTCTTGTCAGTGCTTCTCGACTCTATCCGACCTTTCCACTCTCCGACGAGGCGGCTGGACACAAAATATTTGAAAACTGAATGCACCGTGATTAAAAAGTGGGAAAACAAAGCAAAACAAGACAAGTGCAAAACAGAAGATAGTCCTGATGGCCCACCATGTCTTCCAAAATGAAAACAATAACTTTGAAGCTTCTTATGTCCTAAATTGTGGTGGACCTTGAAGCTTTCTGCGAAGTTTGCGTTGCCTCACTGGCAAAGCTCGACTCGGCCGAAAAAGTGCTAAAAAGTCGAGGTACAAATCGAAATAATTTAGAAAGGCGCGGATTTCAGAAGCTTATAATTCCATAAGGGAGCAAGGGATAAAATAAAACGCAGAATAAGCAAGAGGGATCCTTCAAGGATTTATTCCAGCAACCTTTTCAACGGATACATCAGCTAAGATTCTTCATAAGCGATATTTCGGCCCTTCTTGGCAAGGGTCCTCGTCAGGCTTTCAGTCCTCTTGTTCAACTTCGGGGAAAGAAACAAGCCTGACGAGGACCCTTGCCAAGAAGGGCCGAAATATCGCTTATGAAGAATCTTAGCTGATGTATCCGTTGAAAACGTTGCTGGAATAAATGTTTCAAAGTCAGCTTGGGCTCAAAGAATATTTATCCTTCAAGGATTCTACTGAAGTGGCGAAAAATGAGGGAGAAACCTTTACCAGTCGATAGGGACATTATTGCGAACACAACTGTACTTTTTTCAGCAAAATCAACACCATTTGTATTACGTAAAAATTACATGAACCAATGTCAACCCTTTAAAGTTTAACCGAAAAGGGCTGAGATAGGAACTATAATTACACATCACTTATTCACTTAGAGAGGCTTAAAGTTTAACTGAAAAGGGCAGAGATGGGACAGTCTTCTTACCCCTCACTTATTCACTTAGAGAGGCTTGAAGACCCGATGAAAATGCGTTACTGTGTTGCTCCACTATTCACAAATAACCAATTTTCAAATAGTGGAAATTCCTTGTCAGATTTGTGGTACTACCTGTGTCGCATGCTTGACGAAAAAGATTTATGAACATCTTTTAGTTCAGGCACTAAGCAGTCTTCACCAAGCTTATCACCGCCCACTGAAAAGCCGCGCCTGTGTGCCGATTCAAATATTCCGCGTCATAGTAGAATTTACGCTGTGGGGACAGCCGTAGATATTCTGAACCCCACTACGAGAGCAGATAGTGTAAAATCAAAAAATCTCTTAGCAGAATCCAAATAACTCGGTGTATTCAACTAAATGATACACAAATAAATTTGCTTTTCAGTTCAACTTTAAAGACCCGATGCAAATGCGTTACTTTGTGCTCCCCTATCCACGAAATAATCGATTTTCTTGTAGTGCAGTTTCCCTTTCGGATTTGTGATATCTCTATGCGCTTCTGTACCTGTGTTGCATACTTGACGAAAACGAATTATGAAAAACAAGTGTTCACGCAGTAAGCTACCTTCCGAGATGTGATCACTGGCGACTGAAAAGCCGCGTTTATATTGAGGTTCAAATTTTCCGCGTCTTAGTAGAATATTTCACTGTGAGGACGGCCGTAGATATTCCGAACGTAATACTAGAGCAAATAGTGAAAAAAAAACCTTAATACAATCCAGATAATGCAGTTTTCAGCTAAACGATACACAAATAACTTGGCTTTTCAGTTTTCAACTTCAAACCCTTCACTCCCGTCGTTTAAAACTCCTCTCTATCTTTTGGCAATAAAACCCTGTCGAGCCCAATTCACCGAAATATCCTCCCGCCCCAACGTGAACCGGCTCGGGTAAGGCCAAGCAGGCCCATTACAGAGCCTGTACCGAAACTTCAACCTGTGACTGCTTCACATGCTCGATATGAGCTTAGTTTTGTGCCTTCGTTTGTTAAGTTGTTTAATGCCGGGTTACATTTTTAGTCTGCAAAATAGTTATTAATTGTATATATTGTACTTTTGTGTATGATAATTTTTGGCTCGTTCACTGACATACATGTTTATTTTATGACAACAAAAACTAATAGTTGGATCTGTCCGTCGCATGTGTTTTTAATAAAGTGAATTGAAAAAAATAGAAAAAAAATAAACTTTAAAGTTTAACCAAGTAAGACTGAGAGTAAGCCCTTAATACAATCCATCCAATTACAATGCGTTACTTCGTTACTCCGCTATCAATATAATCGATTTAGATCGAATGAACTTTTTCTTTCCGGTTTGTGGTACCTCTATGTGGTTGCACCTCTATGCTTGAAATATTTAGTAATTTATGTAAAAATATTTAAAGGACCGCTCTTACTTATATTACTAATGCAACCTACTTCCAGAATCACTCCATATATTTCTGAACTCAGAGAACCCAATTTCGTACGGTACATTCTAACCCCTCTAACAAAACCATTCTGATTTTCTCGCTTGCCGTGTTTTGCTACCTTCGATGTGTATCACGCTGTCGACGGTTGTCTGCGAGAAGTTTTTCTCGCAAACAACCGTCGACGATTGAAATCGTTCACGATTGAATTGTGTTCAAGTAATTTGTGGATAACGTTGGCTGCCGTGAGGATTTTGGGGAAAACAAAGCTGAAAGTATGTTCGTAAAAATCTGAGCCATCGAAAAATGATGGTGTCTCCCACCTTCTCGGTCCACATGAATCAAAGACTTTATCGTTTGTCAATATTCTAGGATGAAGAGGGGATATATAGAGGATGGACTGTTGATCATTTGGTTTTCCTGTTCACTGATTGAAGCCTACATAATGCAGGGTAAGTCAGGCTCCCCAGGTTTCTTCTGCTACCGTTTAACGGCTTGGTATTTTGATAGCTGGTCTCGTAGCCGATCCATTCCGCGAAAACGAAAACGTGCAACAGTGAATGCCAAGACAAGCGAAAACTGAGAAAGGTAAAAACCGCAAAAGTCGAAATCACGAAGGTCAATACCGTGACGATCAATCAGCGTAACCGCACTTGGTCAATACATGTTGCGGTATTACCCTTCGCTGTTTCTGCAATTGCCACTTTCGTTTTCACTGTATACTCTATATGACTAAGTCCAAAACACGCCAGTGATTCTCAGGAAGAAGGAGTAAACGGGTCCGTAACGACTCAAACTCAACGACTCAAATCCTGAGTCAGCGCAGCTTTGACACAGTTTCTTCGTTTCTTCCGTAGGTACCCGGAGATTCTGCATCGGCAGGGATAGATAGTCATCTAGAGTATTGACAGACACCCGGCCGGTATTACAGAACCGCGCCACTTGTTTAATTCCGTCAAAGCGTATTCTCGTCCTTCCCGTAGGGACTCTTTTTTTTTCCAAGGACTCTCTCTCTGCATTCTGGCGTGTCCTCACGGACGGGGAATGCTCCGATTACCATCATCAAGGTAGTCGATTTTGTGAGTTGCTAGTGTCAATTGTTCTGAAAAATCACTTTTGATGACTAGATCACTTTTGAATATAGTTGTGACAAGGCCGATTTTGAGAAAAAAGCATCTATTTATTGTGATTATGATTTTTTTTTTTTTTAAGTAGTACAAACGTAACATTAGGACAAACAAATCAAAACAAATAAAAGTTTACAGACTAATAACCTTTGCAGACAAATTGCGTCACCTGAGTAAACCTAAGTCTTGGACAGACTTCGTCTGTAGGCATCAGGAGGCACTGGATGTTCTCGTAGTTTTCCGTCCAGGAGTCCCCAAGAAATGACTCTTGTATTCTCGGGGTTCCTAGTCCCGACTAGTTGTCCCCGGAAACGGCGAGAGCACGCCTCTAGAAACCAAGCCTCACGGCCAAAACCGGAACTCACACTCCACACTCTTTATCAAATTACATTTCACATCACGAAGATCATCGGTCTCGTATGACCCCCCCCCCCCTCCCCAAACAAAATCTAAGCTGATATCTTTTAAAAAAAAAAGTTTTAAAGGACACCGGAATGAAGAGTACAAAGTATCATCCCTATCTTTATGACTTCCGTTAATATTCCCTGCAGAAAACCCAATCCAAATACGAGATAGTGTTTCCAAGCTATGATTTTTGCTCTATTTTGTATCTGTCCTTATTTCAGTACCGAACAATTTTAGAAATTAACAAATGTCTCCCATCAACCCTTCTTCTGGAATACTTTTAACGAGTTAAGCCCAAACGTATATCTAGAAGAAATTCCGATAAGATCCGGCCAGCGCTGTACGAGATTTGAATGAATTGCGCTTTTTGTCCTGGAGTCTGCATGTGCAAACCTCCAGAAAGGAACATCCCTATTTTGAAAACGTGAAGCTCAGGAGAAGAATGGTCTCCGTGGCCATGTCTGTAAATGCATTCTCCATGGTCTATTCAAGTATGGTTTCATTGTTCAGGTGTCCTTTAACAACCAACAGTTCCAAAAATATTACATAAAACCGAACATTAGTAACTATTCGTGTTGTTAAAAAAAAAACTATTACTTTGAAGTCTTAGCCTCGCGATCCAATCAAATATGATATATGTGGATTCAGATAGATCTAGTCAAGCTTGCTTAAAGGATAATCGAAAGCGCGCCAGAGCTTCTTTTCACAGTGGAGGAGGCACTAGTAAAGTGGGCGGTCCTATAGTCTCAGATAGAGGCTTTCCACAAACCATAAACCAATACCACGTCTTTTAGTAACGGAGTGAAGCCGGCGACCCCTTCCGCTCCCTCATTTCCTTTCTTTCCCAAACCCAAACCATGGTCGCACGCAATGACCATTATTTTTTTCGTCTTAGACTATGGCGATGAGTCCGTTGGACCCGAGTTCGGAGCTCCACTCAAAAACATAACGGTCATTCAAGGCCGTGAAGCAGTGTTTACCTGCACTGTCCGAAAACTGGGACAGCATAAAGTAAGTAAACGTTTTTTTTTAGAGAAGCGCGGAAGTTCCAGTTGTCACTTTATCTTATGTCTATTAAACAAAACTAGACCTACGTTGCCTGGGCAACGTGAAGTGTTGCGGCAACCTTTGTCCGGCTTCGCCGACTAAAGTTGCGAGAGCAACACTTTGGTTTTGTTTCTTCACTGTCGGTTAAATGCTGAAGTTGTCAACTTATCGAAGTCTATAAAACGGTATGCTCTAAGAAGATCAGTAATCACATGATCAAAGGCTATTCCTCAGCGTTGTAAAGACAACAACAAAAGAATATCGGAAGAAGGGACTAAATTGACTTTACAGTCAGTTGAACTTTATCGTTTTCAATCGTAGACATAGTGACGGATGAAAACTTGGAACAATATCTTATATAATCTATTTGGTATTATAAAGCTATGCGTAGCTTTTCAGGATTAAAATACCATGGATAATACTATTAATTATTACGAAACTACCTCATTGTTTTACATTATCGTGTGTACCCGTTGCGTAAACAGTTGATCCTAGTTTACAGCGGTAGACCATCGATACAAACTTTAGATTGATAGAAATCGAATACAATGTGCACCAATTTACACAAATTTCTAGCCCCTCGTGAACCGATACCTACTTACAAGTCCCTTTCCCGTGATAGACATCGAGTTCACCGGAAACAAATAGTGAGTACATCAGCTAGCAAAAGTTGCAAACCCCTCATCGCTGAAGATGATAACAGGTGATTATTACTTACAAGTCCCTTGCCTATCTTACAATTGGGAACCAAACTGTTCTTACCATCGAATACACCGGAAACAAATCACAGGTACACCAGCTAGCAAAAGCTGCAAAACCCTCATCGCCGAAGATGATTATGAGCTAACAATCGACTGTTGCTTACATGTCCCCTACATGTCTTACAACTGCTATCGCCTATTTCTGGTTTCAGTGTCTACCTTACTATTGAAGTTGTCAACCCCTTGAAACTTTCAAACTGGGGTATCTCATGAAGGAATTCTTATACCAAGTTGACTTTTTTGCCGTAGGCCAACTTTCTAACGTCACGCTTAGAAAGGAGCAAAGGATAACTCTAATTTGTTTAGCAATGAGAGAACTTTTAAAGTTTAAGAGGCACATCTGATACCATTTGTCTACCGCAATCCTAAGTGCAAAAAAAAACGAATCATAAACTCAGCTGAAATCGCGAACAGAAATGGGTAGAAACAATAGATGGCAGCACTTTCGGACCCGTGAGAAAAAGCCACTTTTTTGTCTCTGTAGATTTTTCTATTTATCACTCAAAGAAGATATGTTGGCTGTGGGGCCCGGTAACTGCCACATATATTTAACACGTGTAGATTTTAGTCCATTTTCAATTTGAAACTGGTGCCTGGCTGCTTGCGTGCTAGAACGGAGCTTTCCACTGGAAAGCAGAAATATGGTTTGATGAAACGAAAGGTTGGCTGCACAACTTCAGATAGTCCTCTCTGACATGGGCTATGTAACTCCACTTCACTTCGCACACCGTAGGCTCTGGCTCGAGGACAAGCAAAAACCATCCTTTTGGCCCCAGGCAAGAGTTCTACCGAGCTTTCTAAAATGTAATGTCATATTTATCAATCCGGCCTAAGGTCCACACTTTCCGCAAAAACCGCACAGGTTAGACCCGTACCAGTTACCAGGAATAAAATGAAATCGGAGGTCTAGGAAAAGAAACAAAAAAAAATCAGGACAAAACCAAAGTGTTGCTCTCGCAACACAACAAATAATATGACTATCCTGCTAAGATAGCACAAGAATGTGCATATATATTTGCTTCATTTGGCTTTTTCATACCCGA
Organism: Branchinecta lynchi; assembly: GCA_023053575.1. Taxonomy (NCBI): domain Eukaryota; kingdom Metazoa; phylum Arthropoda; class Branchiopoda; order Anostraca; family Branchinectidae; genus Branchinecta; species Branchinecta lynchi. The sequence goes on along the minus strand of JAKZAP010000014.1, from coordinate 17,381,545 downwards.
AGGCAAAGCCGGTACCAAGTCTTGGGATCGACTAGGGCACGGCACGGCACGGCATGGCGCAGGATGCACGAGTAATAAAAAGATTAGCAAGTAGTAGAAGTAGACAAGTCAGTGAGAGTTAGTAAATCAAGATCCGAAAAGAAGGCACATTAGAACTTTGTTCCTACCCCTCACTCTGAAGCCTGAAAAGGGCCCTTTTAGTTGTCGTGCCTCTTTTCAGTTCTCGTGCCTCCTACACTATGTCGTGCCGCGCTGTGCCTCCCCAAGTCTTCTCCGCAAATGTAGGGTTTTATTCTTTTGTTGTAGAAGTAGTCTGCCTGGAAATGGCACCGGCCCCCATACTTGCTCTGTTCACAGGTTGCTCACTACTACGATTAGCTACGAGCTGTTTCAGCTACGAGCGAACTGCTTGCCAGTATGTGGAGTAATTGGGATTTTAAGATCCCAAATAGTAAGCGACAATGCCCCCTGTGCTTTAATACAGAGGAAGAAGGCCATTTTCTGGTTGAATGCGAGCAACTCTCAGACCTTAGGAGACAATTTCTTAATGGGTATAGTATCAAGTTGATTCGAAAAAAAAAAAAAAAAAAAAAAAAAGTTCCCCGATATTCTTGAAACAAAAAATAAAGCTAAGATACTTAAAATATGCCAATTCTTAAAGATTGTATTAGTTAAATAAAGATAAGTATTGAGTTATGTAAAGTGTATTGTAACTCATGTATTTTGTACGGCCAATTGGCTATTAAATATATTCAGATTCATATAGTTTAGCTACTCGTCTACTAACGGAATACACTACAGTTGTTTATTGTGTGTACACTAAATAAAGCGAAGGAAGGAAACATCCCTCGGTGTACCAATGCCTGTAACAAGAGGTAACGGTATCGCGACAGTACATTAATCACTCTAAAAAAAAAAAAAAAAAAAAAAAAAAAATATGCATTCCTTTTGCCCATGTTAACTGGTAAATCATGGTTGATGGAGGTAAACGCATAAGTCAGCTGAGACGTCTTCCAGTGATATTTCGACCCTTCTTGGCAAGGCTCTCACTTCAGGGAAGGAAAAAGGTAACAGAGGGAAAAGGGAAGAAGAGGACCCTTGGCAAGAAAGGCTGTCGTATCACTGGAATGATTCTCAGCAGAGGTGCCCTTAGTATTTGGAACGGACTTACAGTAGTCATACCGAGCAAGACCGTAACTACAAATATGGACTGAAACGTGGTTGCAAACTTGCTAAGAGCTCAATAAGTGTTCGGCAATTCTACGTATTTTGCGCACTGCACGAAAGGTCAAATCAGTCTTAAATCTTTCATACTCCACGTTTGAGCGCGTGCGCACTTGTGCTTCTTGAAAGCATAATCGATCAATTGCCGCACTTCGTTTTAAGAAAAAATTCAAGTCGTTCAGGATCAGTCTACCACAAATCCCTGATTTTTGGATACCCTATGCCAAACGCTGGATACCTGTTTCCAATAAGATATTGATGATTTGATGAAGCTCTGAAATCAACCAATCAGAATTAACCTATAGTGAAATAGGTCAGGGTTAGAGTACCAACAGGTATCCAGCGTTTGGCATAGGGTGTCCAGCGTTAGGCATAGGCTATGCCAAATGTTAGATATATCCGGCGTTTGGCATAGGGTATCCAAAAATCAGGGGTGTGTAGTAGACTGTTCAGGATCTCATTTCCTATTAAACTTTCTCTGATTAAATGGTCCAGAGCTGTGATTAAATAATCAAGAAAGAGTTCGGACAACATTTCAAAGAACTTACAGGCTCAGCTTATACCAAACACCGACAATTCCGTCCAAAACTTAAAGTCTTTGATTGTTATTTTCTTGTTTACGTCAGGTAGGTTGCAACCTTTCTGTGACACTACAGTTACCTGCGATGGCGAATCATTGGAAGTTGTACAAATTTCAGGCTACAAAATCGAAAAAAGCGGAAGAGGACATTCTAATGAGAACTTTAGTTCATCAAGGTCAAATTATACGTTTCTTGGTCCGTAAAGACATACTGTTCTCTAAGGAAATTGCAGAATGGTTATCCAGTTGCTGGGAGACCAATTCATTTCGTATTAGCCAGAGTACAAAGCAAACTGCCAGATTATATGGCAGGGCAATAAAAGGGGAGATAGCAAGAGTGAATGGATGAATGTTTTATTTTCCACCAAAATTTATGATAGTAAAAATAGATTAAGGACCAATGTTCAAAAATAAATACAACATAAAATAAAAATAAACTCTAATCCATCAGACCAATCTGCACAAGAAAATTGCGAAGGCAGAAATAACAAGACCAAAGGTGCCAAAAATCTAATATTTGATTCAGACAGTCGGGTGTTGTCTTCGCCAGATCCAGTCTTTGCCAGGCTAATGATCGGAGAAAACCAAGTTCAGATATACCACTATAGGCCATATCTATTTTGACGATACTGACCGAGACTTCCTGCTTTACTTCTGCCAAGTTTCCGGTTTCGCCCGAAAGTCCAGCAAAAAAAGAAAATTCAGAAACAAATCCAGCGTAAAGAACATCTAATCAACTTTGAATAGAAGTTTGACTTAAAAAATTCTGGTTACAACCGGATTCCGGACTAATTATATGTCCGGGTAAAAAAATGACTGTCATATACAGAATCAGCCTCTCTTCTTACCCCTTCATCTGTCATCTAATCGAACTTTTGCTTTTAACAAATTTTCCGGTTTTGGCCGGATTCCGGGCGAACTAGTTCTCCGGCGAGAAAATGGTTTTCACCACCGTGTTTTAAAATGACTTCTTACCTCTAAATCGACCACTTATTCAACTTCAAATAAATCTTTACTCTTAACCATTTTTCCGGTTTTTGCGGGATTCCGGACGAATTTACTTGTCCGGCGAGAAAACGATTTTCCCTATCGGGCTCAGCATGCCTTCTTACCCATACTCGACTATCACATTAGCTGTTTAAAAATATTTTGTTTGTCCCTTAATTTGAACCCCCTCCCCCACCCCTAAATGCAAAACTACATAGCCCATCTACGAACTTGACCTTACCCTTGATTCAATGAATCCTCACACCAAGTTTCATCAAAATATCTCATTCCCTTCGAGAGTTATCGTGCTCACAGACAGACGGACATTTTTGCGATGTCATAGGTATCCCTCCACTTACGTTCTGGGATTCCAAAAAAGAAACTCAAATACCGAAGTCAATCGAAAATATTCAAAATTCCACATAAAGTTCAAAGGAAAAATAGCATAATAAAAAGGAGAGATAGCAAGAAATACCGTTGCGAAAATAGCTGTCTGTTTCCTTTTTGTGTTGATTTATGAAACTCACTCTTGTGGCCGGACTAGCCAAGTTTATGTTTCCAGATTTCAGTCTTCCGTTTTCAGTTCGTGAACCGCATGAGAAATTTGTTGTAATGGAAGTTGAAAGTTTAAGTTTAAATTCGGTATATGTTGGCATTGGGTTCCAGATATGCTTTTTAGAGGTCACAACCTCACACCCAAACGCGAGGGCCCGGATTGCCCAGTGAGTTACTTCTTGACCTGTTAACGGATATCAGGTTCAAATGTGGTGTACTTGTTGGTCCTGGGGTCGAGCTGTGCCTTTGTGGGTCCTTCTTCTCCCAGTGACTTATATTCGTAGCTTGGCGCGGAATTTGGCGCGTAGGCGCGCAGCTTTGGTGCGGAATTCCTTCCGCGGAAGGAGTTACGCGTACTTCTATGTCCTAGGGCCTAGAAGTGCCTTTTCCGCCATCCTCCCAGTTCAAGGGCAGTTGCCCTGACTGAAGTTCTTAGCTTGACAGCGGTTGTGCGACGATGAGGTTTCTTATGCTTCGAGGTTTCGTGTACTTTGACATCCTAGAGTCTGGAAGTGTCTTTTGGAATTGTATATTTCCCAACCTCCCGCTTCATGGGCAACGGGGTCCTGCCCAGTAGCTCGGATTTCGTAACTAGAAAATTGTTTGGGTAGGGACAATGAAAAACTTTGTGCTGGGTTGATTAAAGCTGGTTACGGATCGGCAGGGTCCTACCTCCTCCAACTCCATTTGGTTCATGGGCAACTGGCCCAGGTTCCACAAAAACAGTAGGACAGATTCGGATACTGAGGTTGCAATTTCGAGTATTATCTCCCGTCACAACATTGAACAGCCCGTGGAAGTTCTGACAGGTAGCTCTGGAGAAATTCCGAAGATCATCTTAATTAACACGTCATGTGTTCTCGTTCGTAATAGCAGAGTTTAAATTTATGGAGTGGGTTGACGCTTTTATGGCTTTACTCTGGGGCTGTTAACGTTTTCGAAATAGTAGGACAAAACGTGATATTGGGATGCAAAGTTAAACACCGTTGATGGTTGTTTATATAGCAATTGGTATACGGTATCTTCAATATCTAAACGTGATTTGTTTTTCCCACTCCTCTTTTGAGCGCTTGCGCACTTGTTTCTGTGTAATCTATCACAGAAGTTTCTTAGCATTTAACGCAAGGATAAGCAATTAGCCATATTGCAGTTCAGCGCTTCCAAGCGGACGAGTTTCTGTTAATCCCCCTATGCCTCACCATCACCACTTGTCACAGTCATAAGTTGCGTTTTTTATCCGAATTCTCCTCGCAATTATAATATTTCGCGTTTTTGGACCATTCATGAAACGCGTTTTTATCAGAATCGAGAACGAGGAAAGCCTCTCGATCCGCAGAATCGAAAAATTGCTCCGATGGTGAACTCTCGATTCTCCTCTCTCCGTTCTCCTCCCTGACTGGCCAGCAGAGTGCGGGTGGTCAATATGCATAAACACGTTTACCGGGTTGCGGACGAGCTGCCGCATTAGTGTTTCTGTCAAAAGCGAGAATAGAGAATCAACAACGGTAACTTCTACGAGAATCGAGAGTTCAGAACGGAGAATTTGGACAAAAAAAACACAACTATAGTAAAATAGATCCATAGGTTGTAGAAAATGTGTAGAAAATCTGCAATCTGCTTCACAGGTAATGAGGTTTTGCCTATGCTATGCCTCAGTAGTAGAAAGTGAACGTTACCCACTACCTTATGGATCGTACTTTTTACTATGTCGACACTAGTGTTGAGTATAAGACAATACTCTATATGACAAGTCACGAAAGTGATCCTCAGGAAGAACGAGAACGTGATGGCTCAAAAGGCCCAACCAGCACGCGATGTCGTCCACTGCTTCCTGACCGAAGATTAAAAATTAATTTTCTGTGTGTATATATGTGGTTTGTTTTTTTTCTTTATTTTCGTCATTTACTCCGCCTTTTTAAAATGGTGGGTCATAAATATATTACATACTTACTTAAACTCGACAACTCAAATCCTGTTTCAACCAATCACGGCGATCGTTGGGGACAGCTGTGGTGCCGCTTCCGTCGCTTCCGCTAGGTACACGACAGTTTTACATCGGACAAGGAGAGTTAGTCATCATGAGTATGGGGTACTAACAGAAACTGGTCGGGATCGACTAAAAAGATGCACGGGGGGGGGGGGGCGCAGGAGGCACTGGTAATAATATGAGACTAGCAAGTAGTAGAAGTAGACAATTAAGTGAGAGTTCGTAATGTCACCCATGACATAGGAGCCGCCATCCCATCTCAGAGAAAGTCCCAACAGAAGTAGGACGGTCAACAACTTGAGATTACGTGAGGCCTACTTCTGTCGGAGAAGAAGATAACCTTCAGTGATCATATATATACTGGAGATCGGTTTCGATCGTCCAAGCATTGCCTATTCAACCATTCTGTTATACGTTAGTCAATGTTGTAAATAAATAACTAGCTATTTCGTATACCGACTTCGCACCAGCTTTAAGCCCGAGTACCCACTCGCACATCCCTGACACGTAACTCCAGAATCCAGAACCCAAAAGGGCACGTTAGAACATTGTTCCCGCCCCTCACTCTGAATCCTGAAAGGGCCCTTCTAGATTTCGTGCCTCTTTGTGGGATCCCAAAACGTAAGTAGAGGGATACCTATGGGCTATGGCGTCGCAAAAGTTGTCCGTCTGTCCTTCCGTCTGTGAGCACGACAACTCTCGAAGGGAATGAGATATTTTGATGAAACTAGGTGTGAGGAATGTATGGGTCCAGTGTAAGGTCAGGCCCGTAGATGGGCTCTGTAACCCGACATTTAGGGTGGGGAAGGGTCCAAAATTAAGGGACTTTTGGACACTCTATTATTTTGTTTGTTAATCACGCGACTTGTTCGTTTGTAATTATGTTTTCCGAATGCAAAGAAGCTCTTTATCCGATAGTAAAAGTAGAAGCATTTTCCGTTTCAGCAAAGCTATTAAACTGTAACGTTGACTGTCTTATCTTTTTTATCTATTTTTTTTTTCTCGAATTTCCTGTTTCTCACCAAATTCCGCCTAAATAATCATTCCAAGCGGAAGTTCGGCCGACATTTTATCAAAAAAGGAAACTTTCAGAAGGGACAAAAATGCCCGAGGAAACTGAGGTGGTCCTCAACGAGATAAAATAACATATTTAATTTTAGAATACCGCTAGTCTTCGGCTTGGATATACTATTTAGACCGGAAATCCGGAGAAAAGCGCGAATTTCAAAACCGCCGAGTTTGTCAATAGGACTGATATGGTGCAAGAGTTTGGCTAGGATGATTAGTTTGCCGTTGAACTTGAAAATTCGAGAAGAAACGGGTTTAACGGCGTCGGAAACAGAATGGAGTTGTCCGTGTGGAATGCTGAATCAGGTGAATCAGTTTGAATCAGTAATGTTAAGCTGAATCAAAATGATTTAAATTTTTCCCGGCTCTTTAGGTCTCCTTCAAAAAAGAAGAGCAAATGTACAATGACTGATGAACCCTTTCCACGACTCTCCTGTCCTATTCATTACCATTTCCGGTCCAAGCTTTGCATTTTTATTCCGTATGTCCATTTGGTAGCAGCTTTCTTTCGACGTAATTACGTTATCCAGTAGCAGAAAAACTAAGCATTATGAGATTGCCAGGAACCTCATAACATAACAAGAATGCTTTGTCGTAAAGGCGGCGAATGGCCTTTTGAAGCGGGGAGGATGTTAGGGAAGAGGTCCTTTTTGTCGGGAAGAAAGATTTACAATGAAATGAATCCCGGGGCAATCCATGAAAGAAGCGGGGCCCTGAGGTTTACTGTTCCCCGCTGGTTTAAGGAATTCTTCAGCTTCTGCATGTATGGCGATGCTTATGTCGGTTAATCGTAGAAGAGTAATGCTTTTACCACTACAGTCAGAGTCTTTATTACTCTTAATAGTAATATTATTTCATGGCAGAGCTCTTGGGTCCAACTTGAACTTGCACTTGAAAGGAAGTGGCGGTAAAAACTCAAAGCAGACTTGCTAGAGTTTTGAAGATCCTGCTAGTTTTTTAGATGTTCAGTATCCGGGTGTCCACACTATCAATGTTCCGGATTTGGCGGGGTTCCGGGCGAACTACTTGTCCGGCGAGAAAATGATTTTCATATTCGTGCTCAGCATGTCTTCTTACCTTTAAATCGACTATCTCATTAGCTGTTAAAGAATATTTTGTTCACCGCTCAATCTGAACCCCCACCTCTAAATGTAGGACTGCAGAGCCCATCTACGAACTCGACCTCTCCCTTGACCCAAAAAATTCTAATACCAAGTTTCATCAATATAGCGCATTCCCTATGAGAGTTATCGTGCTGGCAGACGGACGGACGGACAGACAGACAGACGCACAACTTTTACGAAGTCATAGGTATCCCTCCACGTACGTTTTGGAATCCCAAACACAGATTGGAAAAACTGGTTTGGCTTGTCTATTTGATACTGATATCTGGCGGGGGAACCGGAAATCGTGTGACATGTTCAGAGTGGACGGATCGGGATGAAACTTGATGGGAAGAACAAGCACAAGCCCTAGATGCATAGTTGACAGGACCGGACCCATTCCCAGCCCTGTGGGGGGATTTGGAGGGTGGGTTCCAAAATTCGGATGATCCAGAATTAAGATGCTGACGATGAAACTTTGCAGGAATATCAGGGACTCGACAGTTGATATTCGGAACTTGATATTCGGAATGATGTCCCGCCAGATGTCCCGTTTCAAGTGAGGACAGGATCCAATCAATGTGGGGGAGTGGGGGGGGGGACCGGGTATTTTATGACATGCTTAGGTGTAGCAATTGGGATGACACTTGGTGGGAAGAACAAGCATAAGCCCTAGATACATCAGTGATAGAACCGGACCGGATTCAGGCACTCTGGGGAGAATTGGAGGGGGGGGGGGGGGTCCGCAATTCCGGTGATCGCGATTTAAGGTACTTAAAGATGTTCTTGGACGATGAAACTTGGCTTGAACATTAGAAACTTGACAAGATTTGCATAGAAATTGTCACTGCCTATATCCGACTATCCCTTAAAATACTAATCTTAACCGCAAATTTCAAAAATACTTCAAGCACAATCTACATGTTCATGATCCCCATCCCCATAAGCTCATGGCCATTTTTGCCTGAAGGGTTTTGCTTCGAAATGAATTTCTAGCACCCTTAAAGTGCACATCTTACCAAAAAGTCAAAAATAATATTTTTGACCAAACCATGTATATTCATCCTAAAGGGCCCAGGATAACTCAAGGGTTTTAATGACCGATGAATTTCTAGTGCACTTAAAGTGAGCATCATCACAGCCAAGTACTTTTTACCAAACGACACACTCGTGATTTCCAAGGGTCCGTCGTCACTCTTATTTCAAGGGTTTTGCTAACAAATGATCTCAACGAACCCACGAATTGGCAAATTCCTACTTTCATCCTCTTACCCAGCCATGCAAGTGCCATATGAGCTTCTAGCTCTTGTTTCAGGGATCTGCCGTCGTTAGTCGTTTACCTTAGGGGGACGTCTTGTTTTGCCAACAGGTCTAGAAAATGTGCCGACAAAAAACGCCGTTGCTGCAAAGCGACAACGTCGCCAACGGCTGTGCCCGAGACAAATTGTAGCAGCGCAGGCGAAATTTTTTTAATCTGCCTTTTTTTCTGGTAACACTTTACTACTTTCCATACAAATTCTACCTTTAATGTAGTTCAGCCCCCCAAAATTCCAAGCCTCAAGTGCCCAACAAATGACGCACCCTTTTCCAAATAGACTTATGCCTCGATTTCTCTTGTTCATCCGTCATCAGATCGACAGATTTCTACCACGGCTTGGCTTAGACCTTCAAATCTACACTCTCAAAAACTTGCACTTCAGTTGTTCAAGACGCATGGTCGCCCCTAATGCAGCGTTTACAAGTACTGGAAAACTTGAACAGAACCCGGTGTCGGTGACAAGGCTATGTTCACACACAGAGGGGAAAAAAAAATCTTCAAACGAGAAAATTCGACGAAGATAAATTCACAAGCCAACCAAAAAAAATGGTGGCATTTATGACATCAGCACTTATGACTGCTGCTATCAAAAGCTAGCAAGAATGTTTTTAGTCTTTTCACCAGCGCCGCCGACGAGATTCCTTTCAAGTAGACCGGAATTCCTTGTCGGTGTCTGTTTCCGTGAGGCTTTCCGTGTCGTTCCGGAATTTCTTGTCCGTGTCAACGCTACATAACCGAGGGCGCTATAATTGGAAAGCCTTAGGAAAATTATACAGCACTTTCTGCGCCCCTTAACTATTATTTCATTCTAGCGTAACGCATGTTCTGCGAAAGAAGGAACGAAAAAAGATAAGGCAGTGCTACTTTAAATACTCGAAAAACGAAAACCCGCTCCATCTTTCAATTATGCCACAACCGCACCCTAACGAATAAGTTTCAAGTTCGGGATGAGATATCATTCATTCATTCATTTAGTCGTACTAGTAAGACTACATAAAATAAATATAAAGCAAGAAACAAGACCCCCTGAAGCTATCTTGTTGGGGGTTTCCAAAGTCTCCTCGTCTCTACGAAAATCGTCGCCAAGTGGACCCAACTACCGCATGACCTTTTATCCTGTCTCCATGCCAGTATCTCCGTATTCTGCACTTGTTTCTCATGTCTTCTTGATTAGATTATTTGTATCAGTATTCAATAAACTATCCATTTAGAGGATTATCCCTTATTTTTTACCATAATTTATGTTTTACGTTCCAGCTGGCATGGATAAAAGCCGACACAAAAGGAGTCTTGGCAGTTCATGACAAGGTCCTGACTAATTTTGGAAAATTGTCGGTAACCCATGAAGACATGCACACGTGGACCTTACATATCAAAGATGTACAGAGGGTTGATAGAGGCGATTACATGTGCCAAATTAATACAAACCCAGTTCGAGCTCAGGTATGAAATACTTTCTTTTTATAACTTTTTTTGGGGATCCCAAAACGTAGGTGGAGGGATACCTATGACATCGCAACAGTTGTCCGTCTTTCCGTCTGTCCGCCCGTCTGTCAGGACGATAACTGTGGAAGGTAATGAGATATTTTGATGAAACTTGGTTTCATCAAAATTCTTCAAGTCAAGGGATAGGTCGAGTTCGTAGATGGGCCCGATAGCTGCATATTTAGGGGAGGGGTTTCAAATTAAGGGGCAAATTTTTTTTTTAAAAGCTAATGAGATAGTTGATTAAGAGGTAAGATGACATGCTGAACACGGATATGAAAACCATTTTCTTGCTGGACAAGTAGTTCACCCGAAATCCGGCCTAAACCGGGAAGTTTGTTAAAAGTAAAAGTTTTATCTGAAGTTGATTAGATGTCCGGTTAAGGAGTAAGGAGACATGCTAAATATGAATCTGAAAATGGTTGGTTTTCTCGTCGGACAAGTAGATCGCCCGGAATCCGGCCAACTCCGGAAAATTTGCCAAAAATAAAAGTTTGATCTGAATTTGATCATAGGTTCGACGTAGGGGTAAGGAGATACGCTAAATCCGTTTTTGAACTTCAATTTTTTGCAAGACAACTAGTTTGCCCGGATTCCGGCTGAAACCGGAAATATGGCAGAAGAAGGCAGGAACTTTCATCAAAGTAGATATGACGCAGGATGTAGGGGTAAAAACCCACATGGTGAATCCATATTTGAAGTTGGTCTTCTCAGATGATTGCCATTTGCCTTGATCTGTTTCTAAATTTTATTAGTAAAGTGCTAAAGGAGCCTAGCGAAGACTGGACCTCTAAAAGACCCGATTGTCTGGATCATATATATAATGTTATAAGAAAGAGAGATATAGACGGTGGGGAGATGCAACTCCGAGGTCAACATATGATCGGTAAGTAAAAACATTCATCATCCTTTTTTTTCAATGTCTAGACCCTAGGAACTGGAAGTACAGAAAATTTCATCACCCTACTTCTCAACTTTGTCGAGTTACAGACTGGAGCCACTGGGCGATATGGTAGCAGTGGCCCATGAAATGGGAGGGTGTCGGGTAAGACCCTCATTATAACGTCTATACTCCAAAGCCAACAAGTACACCATATTTGAACTTGATACCTATCCGTTGTAAGGTCACGAAATCAAGTCACCGGGCAATCTGGACCCAGTTGCCCTCGAAGAGGGAGGGGGGGGGGGGTGAAATTCATTTAATACTTCCAGACCTTGGGTCTGCAAGTACACGAAATTCCATCGTCCTAACTACAGCAGTGGCCAAGTTAGAACTTAAGTAACTGGGCGATCTTTGTCCATTTGGGTGTGTGTGTGGGGGGGGGGGGGGGGCACCCCAAAAGGCACATCTAGACCTTAATGTCAACAAGTACCAAACTTCAACTTCGTATACTTCATAGTTTGCACGTTGTGAATTGGCTTAGTTGCCCCTGAACTAGAAGGGGGGGGGGGGACAGTAACCCTTGAGACACACAACTAGACCCCAGTGCTAACAACTATTCCAAATTTGAAGGCAATCTGAATCCAGCGTAAAAGTAACGGATCTCACTACGGGGTGCTTATAAGAAATATGTTGCAAGTTTACGGATTCTGAAAATCTGTTAGCAACGATTGTCTGTATGAGGCAGTAAAAACAAGAAGACCCGACGTTTCGACAGGATCCCACAAATTTCATATCAGATCCAGACGACTAGGTCTTGTAGATATCCGGTCTTCGCCAGGCTCGTTGAACATTTCTACTATTAAAATTTATTAAGGCTATAATAATTAATCATCTGAGAAAACCAAGTTCAGATATGGGTTTACCATGTGTGTTTACACCTATAACTCATGTCTATTTTGTCGATATTGATCAAACTTCCTGACATGCTTCTGCCAAATTTCCAATTTCGGCCAGATTCCGGGCGAACAATAACTTGTCTGGAAAAAATCTAAAGCTCAGGAACGAATTCAGCATGTCTCCTTACCCCTAAACTGAACCTCAAATGAACTTCAGATAAAGCTCAGTTTTAACAAATTTTCAGGTTTTGGCCGGGTTCCTGTTGAACTATTTGCCCGGCGAGAAAATAATTTTCATATAATTCAGCACGCCTCTTTACCACTACATCGAACCTCTAATCAGCTTGAGATAAAACCTTTACTTTTAACAAATTTTCCGGTTCAGCCGAGTTCCGGGCAAACTATATGTCCACCAGTCCCGGTCGATTGTCATATACGGATTCAGCATGTCTTCTTACCCCTAAATCGACTATCTCAATAACTGTTAAAAAGTATTTCGTTTCTCCCCTTAATTTGCCCCCCTCCTCCCCCGCGTCACCCCTAAAAGTGGGGCTACATAGCCCATCTACAAGCTCGACCTGTCCCTCGACCAAAGAATCCTCACACCAAGTTTCATCAAATATGTCATTCCCTTCGAGAGTTATCGTGCTGACAGACGGACGGACGGACAACTTTTACTAAGTCATAGGTATCCCTCTCCTTGCATTTTGGGATCACAAAAATATTCCCTTTTGGAATCCCATCGAAACCTTTGTTCTTGTTGTCTGAGATAGTACATGCATAAAATTCCCTTGTCATTACCAAGGAGGGGTGGAAGGAGCTATTTATTCTTGTCGCAACTGATCATCTGTGTTTCCATCCCTTAGGTATCTTTCTCAAAATTTGTTCTTTGTTTGCCGAAATCCTTTATTACTTAGGATCCAATTCAGTATTCAGCTCAGTACATTAAAAGAAAATCAGATGGGGAATGATTGCCTTGCATTTTCTTAGAAATAACCGGGAAACGGAGTTTCGTTTTGCTCGAGAAAGAACTGAATGATATTAACGAGAGAAAGTGGCGTAAATGGTATTACGAAAATAATCAACGTGCTCATTTTACACAAACATGCTGAAAGGTTGTAAAAGACTTTTTGTTGCTAGGTAACGAAATTGTAAAAAAAAGCAGTATGCGAAGAGCAGAAGAACGTTAAATCAAAGGACCATGATTAAGTCGTACCCATGAATTTATTTCGGGGGAGGGGCCCGCGGTTCGGACCTAGTCCATACCAAGAAATATAGAAATGATATAGATCAGAGGTTAAAGCCTATGAATTATTTGTGTATGTTTCAGGAGGGCGGGGGGGGGGGGCCCTGAATACTGCCCTGCCCAAACCGATGTGATATGATATTTTTACGAAAAGAAAACCCTTCTGATTTTACAGATTTACCTCATTTTGTCTCTTCTTTCTTTGTCGTGCATTATTTCCCTTTTCGGATCAGTGCGTAGAGAAGTTTCATCAGCATCATATCAAATACTATGTACATTTATGTTTATGTATCGCCAAACAATATTGTAATTATGAAAAAGATAAGAAATGCGGCTCGGAATTTGGGATTTCTTATTTGGATTCGTCAGCACCTGGGTTCAGGGAAGGACCCTTTCAGCTTCCTTGTGGTTGATCGTTGGTTTGGTTGTATCGCTGGGTCGTGGTTAGTTTAGATTAGGGCAACCTTGGACCGAGATGAACAGTGCTTTTTGGGATCCCAAAACGTAAGTGGAGGGATACCTACGACATCGCAAAAGTTGTCCGTCCGTCTGTAAGCACGATAACTCTCGAAGGGAATGAGATATTTTGATGAAACTTGGTGTGAGAATTCGTTGGGTCGTCGGACCAGTCAAGTTCGTAGATGGGCTTTGTAGCCATACATTTAGGGGCGAGGGAGGGGGTTCAAATTAATGGGCAAACAAAATATTTTGAAACAGCTAATTTGATAGTCGATTATGGAGTAAGAAGACATGGTGAACACGATGGTGAAAACCATTTTGTCATCGGAAGTAGTTCGCCCGGAATCCGGCCAAAACCGGAAAGCTTGTTAAAAGTAAAATTTTTATTTGGAGTTGATTGGATATTCGATTTAGGGCAAGAAGACATGCTGAACACTTATGTGAAAAAAAAATTCTACCTGGACATGTAGTTCCCCCCGAATCCGGCTAAAACCGGAAAATTGTTAGAAGCTTAAGTTTTATTTCTTGTTGATTAGATAACCAATTTAAGGGTAAGAAGAGATGCTGAATCCGTGTTTGACAATCATATTTTTCCAGGAAATTTAGTTCGACCGGAATCCGGCTGGAGTCGAAAATTTGTTATAAGTAAAATTTTTATTTGAAGTTGTTTAGATGTTCATTATTGGGGAAAGAAGATACCCTGAGTTCGTTTTTGAGCTTTCTTTTTTCGCCGGACAAGTAGTTCTGGGGTTCGGCCGAAACCAGGAAATTGGCAGAAGTGGCAGGAAGTTTTCGTCAAAACAGATATGACTTATAAGGGTAAACACACACACTGAATCCATATCTGAACTTGGTTTTCTCAGATGACTAGCTATTTGGCCTTAATCTGTTTCTGAATTTTAATTGTAGAAATGTTCAAGGAGTCTGGCGATGACTGGATCTGGCTAAGACAAGACCCAGTTGTCTGGATCAGATATTGAATTTCTGGGATCCCATCGAAACTTTTGGTCTTGTTAAGAAATGCAGAGGAATTTCAGGGCGGTGATGATCGACAGGAACACTGCTCGTTCACATCTAGGGGGGAGTGATATTGAACAGATTTCTTCGATGTCACGAGGGAGGTTTTACTTCAGGACTTCGGATCTGAGTAGTATCAGCTTTTGGCATGGTCTATGCGGTTTAAGAATTTGTATTCAAAGATATAGCCATTTGGATACCGATGAACGTCAATAGATGGGGATTCGGTCGTTGGACCGGATTTGAACCTAGGACCCTCCACTTCCCAGGATTGAAGTCTTATACTTCTAGATTCAGTTTCAAAATTCGATTCTGGAATATCATTCCCTTCCATAACGTTTCATCTACGTAAGATCTGAACCCTGATAGCCTATACCAATGGCCTTTGAACAAGATGAACAGTCTAGAAAGCTTGTCCGCCGTGTGTTCTTGTGACTGCGGCTAAAACTCGCCTCGCTTCCCGATGCTGTTCTTGCGCTCCATTGGTTTTGGAAGGTGTCGTGGAAAGTGAATCTACTTCTTACCTGGAAACTGGATACGCCCCTCAATGACATTGTAAAGAAATCAATGAGACTGTAAAGAAAACGCTTGTAGTAGAACGACGGTTGGAACGGCGAACCGAACGACGGAAACAAGCGCAGCTACTGTTGCGACGACTGTATTTGTATGTGAAGGTGCACTCTCAACCTGATGTTAAGGCGAGGGGTGTAGTAGGACGGATATAAGATGGTAAATGTCCTTAGATACAGTCATCGGTGTCAGGACGCAGACTTCACAATTCACACTATGGGTTGCATACCTAACCACAATAGGCTATAAACTACCCATCATACACTAGGTCCTACAGGCCAGCCCACTCTAAGGATAACTAGACTCATAAGAATTTATTCCATAAAGCACACTTTGTCCGATGCGTTGCGTTGATTGTATTTTTGTTAAAGTGTTAGGTAGACTTCATTTAGGATAGTGTAGGCTAATTGTTTTTTAAATGACGTAGAGTTTTTATGAAGGTATATGGTCTAGTTACTAGTCTGTAGACCGATTGAAGAATCTTATTATATTTTTTTCTACTCGCCAGCTTTGGCGGATACAAATAAATGAATTGAATTGAATTGAATTGAATAGCCTAAGGTCCGTAAATGAACAAAAGGTTTTATTCTCTGGTATGTACTTACAAAATAAACAACCTTTAAGTGAAAAGGGTTGTTGAAGATGACTCATCTTCGTGGGATGAGTCATGATCATGAGTTAATAAAATAATAAAGAATGCTACGGACAGTATAAGAGATTAAACACACTGAACGGAAAGGGAGTAGCGCTGCCTAGCATCGGCAGAAGTGAAGGAGTGCGGGGTGCAGATGGCACCACCGTAACAGTACATTCACCAAGAAGTAACGTCTCATTGTTCACGTTTTGCTTTCGCGTAAGCCGCCAGAAAAGCACTAATCTGGAAGGAACTTTGTGAATGGAGTATACAGCGACTTCGTTTGTCTTGCTTTCGGCGGTGTGTTTCCGAAAGCGAATATGTTAGACGTCGCATTTCTCGAGAGGTCATCGAGTTTGACCATTTTCCTGACCCTTTCAGGTCACCGAGCAAATAAAACACACATTTTTGGCGGAAGGTAGGGGAGGGGGAGCTCCCCCCATCTCATTGAAAGGGGCTAACTTACCATTTAAAAGGAAAAATTTGATTGTCGGTCCTAAAAAGGTTCGTAAACTCTTCTTGATGGCCTATCCTGCCGAATGAAAACGGCCCCAGGCGTTTTATCGGAAACATTCGACTTCAGAAGAGGAAACCATTTGCTTTACTGGCATTGTTTCCTGTTTTCCGGTTATTAGGACTCGGGAAAATCGAGGGGGAACTCGGGAGGTCCACAAACCGAAGGTAGAATTGTTTCCGATGGCTCCGACCGGAGAGAAGTCTGAAACTGCCGATAAAATATTTGACACGGCACCGCGGGAAACGAACGATTCCGGAAATTCTTAGGAAGATTTCGATTTGTAGGCGACCTGGTGGAAATCAGAAATATAGCAATAACAGTATTTTAAGAATTGACTTGTAAGCCTTGAGAGATTATAATTTAAAATAAATTGTTTTCAAATACAAGGTTTGAATTTTTTTTAAAGGGTTTTCGTGTCTCACCGATAACTAAATGTTTCGAAAATTTATAGTAGTACAGTAGTACTAACTGCCGCGAAAGGTCTGTTCCAGTACCAAGGGGGGGGGGGGGATAGGGAACTGTCAGACGAGAATTATGTACTTTTTTTTTAACGAAAAATGCTGCAATGCAGAAACATGAAAGATAGAACGAGTCGAGTCGAGTCGTAGAGCTAGGTTCAATTTGTATCAGAGATAGTTTGTTACCGCACAGTCGGTCGAGAGACCGTGCTGGTGAAGAACAGCGGAAGTATCAAGCGATGATATAATTACCCATTGATATAGCGTATCGAGGAAGTACCAGCGGGATGGCAAAGTTTTCAAAAAGAAGAGGAAGTTGATAAGGAGATCGGTCATAGAAATAAGAAATTCATTCTTCCCTATTGAGAGACTGGCCTATTCAGGAAAAAACCCGTGACACTTTTAAAATCACAAAATCAGAAAAGTATACGTGATTTTTAGACACAAAATAATAATAATAATAGATTTATTTCACATTATAATGTACAAACGTACAAAATGACGGCGTAATTAAAGGAAGAAGAAGAAAAAGAACAAGAAAGAAATTAAAGAAAAGAACATTACTGTCAACACTAATAATGGAAAGAACACAAGAAACATAAAAAGAAAACCACAAACACTGACAGAATTTACACTGAGTAAAGCATCTGCTGAGCTACATTAAGGCTGCGCTTAAAGCGTTCTGGCCTTTCCTAAATAACCGATAAAGAAACGCAAAGCGCAGGTATGCATGGATCCCCCCCCCCCCCTCTCGCTCTCGCATACGACACGGATCCGAACATATTGTGTCGGCTTTACTTGATTTTTTTTCTAATCATTTTATCGTTAACGTTTCTAAGCAGTAGGCTACGATTTTCAGAGGTTTTTAAATCATAAAAGAAAGACTATTACTGCATACCCAATAGAAAAATATGTCTGGTTTAGACACAAATAGGAAAGGAAAGCGCAGAGATGCGTGGAAAACACCCCCCCCCACCCCTCTCTCACTCTATCTCGCACACGACACAGATCCTATCATTATATCGGCTTTATTCGTTTTTTTCGTATCATTTTATCTTTAACGTTTCTAAGCAGTAGGCTACAATTTTCTCAAGGATGGGCCATATGCCATATTAGAAGGTCTGTCTGTATGAAGCAAAATCTGAGCATTGGATTAGACTGAACAAACCTAGGTTTCGTTACGGACCTTAATACTGCGAATACACTATCAGGGTATCCCAGCGGGATTTTCTTCATTTTCATTATAAAGTTGAAAATATCTTTCAACTTTTCCGTATGGAATTGACGATGGTGTCAAAAATCCCTGCAGGAATTCCAGTCCGCGCGCGCACTTGACCGTGATTGTCTGTCGAATACGGCATCACATTCCTCTTTCACCCTGAATTTCCACCCTCTCATGACTGCTGCTGTCAACAACCAGGCGTGGCGTGTGATCCCCCCTAATGATTCCGCGGTATTTCGTTTTTGCAGCTGAAATAGCAACGAAACGGAGGCGACTCCGTTTTCATCGCCCGAGTCATTGCGTTCGAACTCAACCGAAGTGTTTACGCTTCGCCTGAGTGATTGATTGATTTGATGTCATTTGACGACCGGAACGAATAGTTTCGGTTCGATTCATGAAAAATATTGTTTTGTTTATAGGACTTGCGGATCAGACATGTTCGTTGTTTTGTGAAGGAATTAACTGACTGTAAAATGAAACGAGTAGTTGTTTCTATGACACTTTGTTTATCTCAGTCATTTAACACGACCTAATTGGTGGTAGTTTTTGCCGTACACACCGGGTCCGTATCCTTGAAATTTTTTGTTGGAGGGGGGGGGGGAATTGGATAAAAAAGTACAAAAGAGACATAAATCAAAGGTTAAAGCCTATAAGAAACGATTGGTATAGACACATTTCTTTCACGACTTCCTCCTTGGACTCGAAATTCCTAAAACAAAATATATAGTGTTGTTGGCCTTAGGCTACTAACATTTGTAATCAGAAATAGTGGTGTAACTGTTAGGAATAACCTAACGACAAGCCTTATCGAGTCTGATAATCATTTATTGTTTGAGAACTGCCATGAAGCTACGTAAAAAGTAAATAAGTCACTACATAAATAGTTCTGTAAGACACCGCAACTCAGAGGAGTTAACCAAATTTACGAATTTCCCTCATATTTGTGCTTCCCATACTATACACTAACCATTCCTCGCTCCTGATTCATGTTGAAGAATAAACAATTGATTGATTGATTGACTGATTTACCCGATTATGTATACGAGCTACGGCTTAGCTGCCAACACCGCAACCACGAGTGGCAAAGGATTGTGTTTTTAGTACATTTTTTTTTTCGAATATTACTGGTATTAAGTTTCCTCTTTTTTAGTTCGATTTCTTTCTGTTTTGTTTTTCATTCTCTCGATTTTGTGTGATTTCTGTGTTTTTATTTTACTTTTTGGTGCATCAATTCTTATTTCCTGTATGATGGTAAAAAATAAACACATTCCATACTGTACGTACTGCAAGAATTAATAATCCAGTGTTCTTGTAATCATTCCTTTTCCATTTTCTTGGAGAGAAAAAAGTAAATAGTCTCATAAATCGCAGAGAGATACAGATTTCTGTTTTCCATCGCAGGACATCTGACCATGGTTCGCTAATTCGTAGGATTTTCCCGAATAGTTTTCTCGCCAAATGCCCTCGTATTGCCCTCGTTTAGCAACGGCGACGTGATTTTTTGTTCCGTTTAGTCTAACGCAGACAGCCGTATTTCTGTTTTTGTGATTAAACACTACCGTGTATTTAACACCTGATGTCTATAGATAAATCCTGTTATCTACCTGTTTATTTGCAATTGAATTTCACCTAAGTTCTTTCGAAGGCAATGTGATAAAAAATGAAGTAGTTGAAAGGCCTAAACGAAGGATTTCCAGTTTCTATTACCGGAAAAAAATTAACCGCGAATTCAAAACGGCAAGCCTTTCAGAACTGTCCATCTTGAAATTTTTTTTAAAATTCTGTATTTCAAAGACGGCCGAACACATTCAACCAACGATTCGAAGTTAACAGGAATTTTTGCAGTTATCTTGGTATCTGGCCATTTGCCGTGGTAATGTATTCACACTACGGTGCCGACCGTGGTAACTGATCGTGGTATCTGAAAAATTCATCTAACTTTCATCATCACCAGTACCAAGAGCCTAGGATTTTGTCAAGTTGGTGGGAAAGAAATGTGGCACTTATGACATGAGTGGATATCAGTTTTTTGGGATCCCAAAACGTAAGTGGAGGGATACCTATGAAATCGCAAAAGTTGTCCGTCTGTCCGTCCGTCCGTCCGTCTGTAAGCACGATAACTCTCGAAACTTGGTGTGAGGATTCTTTGGGTCAAGGTAAGGTCGAGTTCGTAGATGGGCTTTGTAGCCGTATATTTAGGGGTGGGAGAGGGGGTTGAAATTAAGGGGCAAGCAAAATATTTTTAAACAGCTAATGTGACAGTTATGGGGTAAGAAGACATGCTGAACACGATGGTGAAAACCATTTTTTCGCCGGACAAGTAGTTCGCCCGGAATCCGGCCAAAACCGGAAATTTTGTTGAAAGTAAAAGTTTTATTTGAAGTTGATTGGATGTTCGATTTAGGGGTAAGAAGGCGTGCTGAACAAGATGATGAAAACCATTTTTTCGCTGGACAAGTAGGTAGCCCGGAATCCCACCAAACCGGAAAGTCGGTTAAAAGAAAAAGTTTTATTTGATGTTGATTAGATGTTTCATTTAGGGGTAGGAAGACATGGTAAACACGACAGTGAAAACCATTTTCTCACCGGGCAACTAATTCGCCCGGAATCCGGCCAAAACCGGAAAATTGTTAAAAGCTAAAGTTTTATTTGTAGTTGATTAGATATCCGATTTAGGGGTAAGAAGAGATACTGAATCCGTGTATAACACTCATTTTATATCGGGACATACCCGGAATCCGGCTGGAACCGGAAAATTTTCTATAAGTTAAATTTTAATCTGAAGTTGATTAGTTGTTTGATATAGGGGAAAGAAGATACACTGTGTTCGTTTTTTAGCTTTCTTTTTTTGCCGGACAGGTAGTTCCGAAATTCGGCCGAAACCATGAAATTGGCAGAAGCAAGGCAGGAAGTTTTCATCAAAACAGATATGACTTATAGGCAGACACATGGTGAATCCATATCTGAACTTGGTTTTCTCAGTTCATTAGCTTTTTGGCCTTAATCTGCTTCTGAATTTTAATAAATGTTCAAGGAATCTGGCGAAGTCTGGATCTGGCGAAGCAAGACCCAAATGTCTGGGTCAAATATTGAATTTTGGGATCCCATCGAAAACTTTGGTCTTGTCTTTAGGGATGACTTCTATAAGCGCAAATTTGGCAATTGTTGTTTTTGCAAAGCCACCGTGGTGTCAGATACCACGGTAACTGAAAACGCAACTCATATGGCTTTCCCCCTCTTGGTCTTAAATACAAATAATAACGAAATAATAATATACTGGTTTACAGAGATCGAATTACACATACATGAAATTCTTGGAACAGTCCAACCAGGTCCGTATCCGGGAATTTATTTCGGGGGAGGGGGGGGGGGTCCCACGGGTCGGAACAAAAAGTACTAAAAAAATACATACATCACAGGTTAAAAGCATATACAAAATGATTACTTTGTATGTTTCTGGGGGGTGGGGGTGGGAGGGGGGGGGGGGTGAACCCCTACCCCTTAGTCTTACCACTGCTATTCACAGGAGCAAGAGCAGTATGTCTTCTCTCCCTTCTCTCTCTCCACCCTCAAACTTGTTCCGCTCAATGGCTAACATACCGTGAAAAATAGTCTATATTGAACAAGAGCTACGAGCTCATATGGCACTTGTTACGAGTAGGCACGGCTCGGTTATGTCAATGATATATCTAGTGTTTGCTAGGTGTCTTCCCACCAAGTTTCATCTTGATCCCTCCACTCATAGCGTTTCCCAAGATTTCCGGTTGCCCCCTCCAGCTCCCCCCAAAAGTCACCGGATCCGGTCCAGATTTCAAGTGGGTCGTCTGATGCATGAGGTCTTTCCAAATATCAAGTTTCATCGAGATCCGGTCCCCCGTTCAAAAGTTATAAATACCTAAAGATTCCGGATTCCCCCTCCCTCCACTCCCCCGACAGTGCCCGAATTGGCTCGGTCACGTCAATGATGTATCTAGTGTTTGCTAGGTGTCTTCACACCAAGTTTCATCTCGATCCCTCCACTCATAGCGTTTCCCATGATTTCCGGTTGCCCCATCCAGCTCCCCCCAAAAGTCACCGGATCCGGTCCAGATTTTAAGTGGTCGTCTGAGGTATGAGGTCTTTCCAAGTATCAAGTTCCATCGAGATCCGATCACCCGTTCAAAAGTTAACAATACCTCAAGATTCCGGATTCCCCCTCCCTCTACTCCCCCCACAGTACCCGAATCGGCTCGGTTATGTCAATGATGTATCTAGAATTTGCTAGGTGTCTTCACAACAAGTTTCATCTCGATCCCTCCACTCATAGCGTTTCCCAAGATTTCCGGTTGCCCCCTCCAGCTCCCCCCAAAAGTCACCGGATCCGGTCCGGATTTTAAGTAGGTCGTCTGAGGCATGAGGTCTTTCCAAATATCAAGTTCCATCGAGATCCGATCACCCGTTCAAAAGTTATAAATACCTCAAGATTCCGGATTCCCCCTCCCTCCACTCCCCCCCACAGTGCCCGAATCGGCTCGGTTATGTCAATGATGTATCTAGTGTTTGCTGGGTGTCTTCCCACCAAGTTTCATCTCGATCCCTCCACTCATAGCGTTTCCCAAGATTTCCGGTTGCCGCCTCCAGCTCCCCCCAAAAGTCACCGGATCCGGTCCGGATTTTAAGTGGGTCCTCTGAGGCATGAGGTCGTTCCAAATATCAAGTTTCATCGAGATCCGATCACCCGTTCAAAAGTTAAAAATACCTCAAGATTCCGGATTCCCCCTCCCTCCACTCCCCCCACGGTGCTCGGATCGGGGAAGTGACTATTTCCAACTTAATCATTTGGGGTCCCTGATATGCCTGCTAAGTTTTATCGTCCTAGCTTATCTGGAAGTGCCCGAACTAGCAAAACCTGGACAGACCGACAGACCGACAGACCGACGGACGGACAGAAATTGCGATCGCTATATGGCACTTGGCCGAAGGGCAAGTGCCATAAAAATATGAAAACATTATCTATATTCTAAATAACGCCAAAACCTCTTCATAGAATCAAATGTAGTCTACCTTCTCTACCTCACTGTCCAGTTTGTCCCAGCAAATGTCAATTTTTATTTATTTGATTTATATGAACAAGAGCTTGAAGCTTATATGGCACTTCCAAGCTCGTTAGCGTGTATTTCAGCACATGGGTGGTGGTTTTATCATTCTTGAACTGGGATATGAATGGAGAGTCGCGTTGTCAGTGCGATAATTCGTTTGTTATTGTACTTAACCGCAAACGCAAATGGTCACCTAGAAAACATGTTTCTGTTATGTGAACAAACGGTGATAAGAAAAAAGATTAAGTTAACTATTTGCTGTTGTTCATTTATTTGAATAATTTTTCATACGCATGTCTGAAGTTAATGGATTTCTCTCATGGTCGGATCTGGGAGGTGACTATTTTTAAGTCAATTTTGTCGGGTCTATAATGTACAAGCAACATGTTCGTTCTAGCGCATCTGGAAGTACACAACCAAGGGAATTCCGGACCCCCCTCTAACTCCCCCACAGTACACGGATCTGGTCCGATTCTGTCAACGATGTACTAGTGATTGTGCTTGTTTTCCCACCAAGTTTCATCCCAACCTCTCCGTTCTGACCATGTCACAAGAGTTCCGGTTCGTCCCTCAACTCCCCCACAGAGTAACCGGATCCGGTCCAGTCTCACCCATTCGAAAGTCTCACACACATCGTGATTCTGGACTCTACTTCCCCCAAGATGGTTGGATCAAGGAAATGAATAATCTTAAGTCCAGTCCCGAAATGGCTGCCAAGTTTCATCGTCCTAGCACATCTGAAAGTACCATAACTCGCGATCACCGGACTTACAGACAGACCGATCGACTGAAAGTGATCGGTATTTCACTTGGCCGGAAGGCAAGTGCCGTACAAACTTGAAATAAAATATATTTTTTATGTAATGTATATTCTATATAGCTATTTGGATTAAACTTGTTTGATTGATTGATTGATTGATAACGCCAAAAGAATCGAATATTCCATTCATAATAATAAGCTATTTATCTTTATCCTGTTTCAGAGTTCTCCACACCTAATTCTCTTCCAGGTACATTTTATTTTCATTTATTTTTTCAATATCACGTTTCTCAAAGACTTACAATAAGTTTTCCGGTTTCTGTCTGACATTAACCCAGAGATTCAAACCCTATTTCTACTTTCTGCTTCAGAACCTTGAAAATTCTCATAAATGCCAAGACTGTCGACCGGAAAAAATACCTGGAAAATATCTGGCAACTAGTTCGAGAGATCAAGTTCCCTAAATCGTCTTCTTGAGGCAATAAATTTTCACCGAGTTCTCTTTTAACATTTTAGGAGGCAACAAGAAAAAAGTAGAAAACCGCAAAACTGTCTAAGATTTTCCGGTTTGTACCGGACCCGGAAAACATGTAAGATTGAGTTCAAGCTCGACTGTTTCCTGAAGCTTGCGAACTATTTCTCTACAATCATAGTACATTTCCCTACAAAACCCCTTATTTATACCAAAAGTGTTTGTTCGTGAAAGTATTTACGGAGACACGATTGTTTGTTCGTTTGTTTATTGTCTCTCCGTTCGTAGGTTTATTGTGGATCTGAAATGTTTTGAAAATATTTAAATGAATGCTGAAGGAAATTTTATTTCTTTTTTTTTATGTCGCAGCGATTGTATATTTGTGTTATATCTTAGTTACCAGGTTATAGTTATGAAATGTCGTATTATCGGTTTATTCACGGAGAAAGTACCTACCTACCTCCCCACGATTTCATAAATTCGTGGTATTGAATTGAATTTTTATTTTATACTGACAGCAATCGTTAAGCTGGTGCTTTAGCAACGAGATCCGAGTTGTAAATAAACTTACCTTCTATCTCAAAATCAGCAACATCCACAAATCCACGCCTCGTCGCACTTCGGAAAGCGTAAACAGGTTCTTATTCCTAGAAAACAAGTTCTTATTTCTAGACTGCTCAACTCGAAGTGGTGGTACCCCCCGACATAATTGCGGAGACAGGAGGCGAAGTACTAGTACCTGAAGGGGGAACAGCAAAACTGAGCTGTAAGGTTAGGGGGACCCCTCGTCCCCAAGTGCAGTGGAGGAGAGAGGATGGAAAGGAAATTGTGGTGAGAGGAGAAAGCGGAAATAAAAAGAAAGGTGAGAAATAAGAGGGCTTCAAAACTTATATGATTAATTATTCTTCTTAAGACTAAGAATAAGGTTTTCATTACGTCATTAAAAAGAGGAGAGCTACACTGTCAGAAGTTTCATAACAGATTGCGCGTAACACTTTCAAGAATAACACCTTTTCACTTAGAAATAAAACCAATTAAGTTTATACTATTTCGTGCCTAGATCTCCAACAACACTTTCAATAGGTAGAAATACTACACTGTCAGAAGTTACATAACGACAACAGAAGGATGCGCGGTTTCAACAGATAACACTTTGGGATGTTATCTGTTATGTTTCTTTCGTTCCCGTTAGTATTTTTACCAATTGAAGGTGTTGTTGGAGATCTAGGAACGAAATAGTGTAAACTTTGGTCGTAACACTTTATTTCTAAATGAAAAGGTGTTATTCTTGAAAGTGTTACACGCTATCTGTTATGAAACTTCTGACGGTGTAGTTATCGTAGGCACATGCTACTGTTCAGTTCAGTTATTAAACTGGTGGGGAGGGGTACTGATTTTTGGAGTGGGGTACTGAGTACAGAGGATTTCTGGCATGGTTTGAAATGCTTGGAAACGTGGTAAAGTGGAGAAAGATAATTCTATGTTTTAAGTCCTTCGAACACAAAAACAAACCGACTGCGAGGATCGTACCGAGCTTTGCCGAAGAACTTTGTTGCAGGTGTATGGAAATTCTTCACTCAATTGTAGCCTTCTGACTTTTCGAAGGAATTAATCCGGAAGCATACTCGCTTTCGCAACCAACATTCCAGTCACTACTTCGAACCAGGACTTGGTACGACTGTGGGAAGATCTGATAAAGGGATTCGTAACTAAGCATGGGTACTGTTCTGTTTTTTCGAAAAACAGAAGAACAGAAAACAGGGCATTTTGAAAACAGACCAGAAACAGAAACAGGTGTCGTAGAAAACAGTTAACCTGGTCTCTCTCTGTTCTGTTTTTCTTTGAAAACAGAAAACATCTGTTTTGTTGAGAAAAAAAACAGCTGTTTAAATACCTGTTTTCTGTTTATCCCACACTACCTATAACAAACCGAGTTGCGCGTTTGTTTCGAGCGAATAAAATTCCCCGCAAGGTTGTTAATACTAGTCAAACAATTACAGGAGAAATAAAAACGATACTGATACTAGATTTACAAAGTTATTTTCTCGAGCGTCTTTTACGCTATGCGAGTGCATTGCTTTCGACCAAATACAAACAGACCGAAAAGGCCGATTCACTGGGCAGGACGGTTGCAGTGCGGAGGGGGGTTCCCGTACATTATGTAACATGGGTCTAATATAATGCAGCTGATGTATCCTTTTTGCACTGTCAAACATAATTTTGCAGTCATCTTGGGCTGAAGAAATAGTTGGTTCCTGATACGAATTTAGAAAACTGGTTGACCTCCTCCCGGTATGTTAAACTTTTCCCAGAAACAAAATTGTAATACAGCAGCTTCATGAAGAAAACTATTTTACACCCAAACTCGAGACATCTCTAAAACTGCAATTACAGGCAATGGTTCCAATCGAGAGAGGGGGGGGGGGATATTTTACATCGGGAAGGACTTTATTTGATTTTATTGGCGCTACACAACAAGCCTACTGATATACGCTACTGGAGAATGAGACATTCTAATTTTGTTTTTATGGCACTTGAGCTTACTCAAGTGCCATATAGCGATTGTAATTTCTGTCCGTCAGTCGGTCTGTCGGTCTGTTGGTCTGTCGGTCCCGGTTTTGCTAGTTCGGGCACTTCCAGATAAGCTAGGACGATGAAACTTGGCAAGCATATCAGGAACTGGACCAGATTAAATTAGAAATTGTCGCTTCCTCGATCCGACCATCTGGAAGGGAGTGGAGGGAGGGGGAATCCGGAAAAAATAGGAAAAATGAGATATTTTTAGCTTACGAATGGGTGATCGGATCTTAATGAAACTTAATACATGGAAGAAATTCGTGTCTCAGACCCCCCATTTTAAATCCAGACCGGATCCGGTGACACTGGGGGGAGTTAGAGGGGGAAACCGGAAATCTTGGAAAACACTTAGAGTGGAGGGATCCGAATGAAACTTGGTGGAAAGTACAAGCAAAAGTCCTAGATACGTGACTGATATAACCGGAACGGATCCGCTCACTTTGGGGGAGTTGGGGGGGGGGGAGAAGTCCAAATTTGTAGTGATCCCGCGAGTTCCGTGCTTCCTGATGTGCTGGGACGATGGAAATTGACAGGCATGTCTGGGACCCGACCATCTTAAATAGGAAATCATCAATTCCCCGACTCGACCATCTGGGGGGGGGGAGTGGAGGGAGGGTGAAGCCAAAATTTGAGGTATTTTTAGCTTGCGAACGGGTGATCGGATCTTGATGAAAATTGATATTTAGGATGACCTCGTGTCTCAGACACCTCACTTTAAATCCGGGCCGGATCCGATGACACTGGGGGGAGTTGGAGGAGGGAACCGGAAATTTTGAGAAACGCTTAAAGTGGAGGGATCGGGATGAAACTTGGTGGGAAAAACAAGCACAGGTCCTAGACACGTCATTGACATAACCGGACCGGATCAGGGCACTGTGGGGGAGTTGGGGTGGGGAACTGGAAATTTTGAGAAACGCTTAAAGTGGAGGGATCGGGATGAAACTTGGTGGGAAAAACAAGCACAGGTCCTAGACACGTCATTGACATAACCGGACCGGATCAGGGCACTGTGGGGGAGATGGGGTGGGGGTCCGGATTTCTAGCGATCCCGCGAGTTCGGCATACTTCCTGATGTCCTAGGGCGATGAAACTTGGCAGGTATGTCAGGGATCCGAACAGATTGACTTGAGAACAGCCGTTTCCCCGACCCGACCATCGTGGGGGGAGTGGGCGGATGGGGAGTCCGAATTCTAGTGGCGTGCATAACTTTTGAACGGGTGATCGGATCTTGATGAAAATTGATATTTAGGATGACCTCGTGTCTCAGACACCTCACTTGAAATCCGGGCCGGATCCGATGACACTGGGGGGAGTTGGAGTAGGGAACCGGAAATTTTGAGAAACGCTTAAAGTGGAGGGATCGGGATGAAACTTGAACAGCCGTTTCCCCGACCCGACCATCGTGGGGGGAGTGGGTGGATGGGGATTCCGGAATCTAGTGGCGTGCATAAATTTTGAACAGGTGATCGGATTTGAATGAAACTTGTCTGGTGAGCTATCGCCTCGGACGTTCAGTGTCACGTCCGGGTCGGATCCGATACCTGTGGGGATGGGGGGGGGGGGAAACTCAAGAAACTCTAAAAGCAGAGGGATTGGGACGAAACTTAATGGATGGAACAAGCATTAAGCCTAGATGAAATTGACGGAGCCAGATGGTTTCGGGGCTCTGTGGGGGGAGTTGGAGGGAGTTTCCTGGAATTCCGGTAGTCGTGAGTTAGAATAGTTCCAGATGTAAAACGACAACGAAACTTTGCAGGCATATTAGCGACCCGAATTATCTTGACTTAAAAACCTGACACAACATACCCCCGGAAACTTCCGTTCCTAGATCTGAGCATTTTTGGGGGAGCAAGAGAAGAGAAATATGGAAATTGACTTCTATAAATTGCGAACGAGTGGTCTGATTCGAGTGAAACTTCATGGGTGATACGAATCGATGGCCTCGACATGTAAAACATGCGTTCGAACCATATGCAACCACGATTAGGGGAATTGGGGGTGGGGGGACTTTTGACATGCACAAAAACCAAACGGATGGACCGAATGAGATGCAATTCGACAGTGCCGAGTTTATGCGGCCTAGATTTGTTATTTGGCGTCCGGGCCAGAGTCGGCCAAGGTAGGGGGGGGGGGGGGGCACTGGAAACTTGCAGATAGGCTATGCTCCAATTTCAGTCAAACTTGATGAGGGAATTAAGAGATTGGGCCCGAACCGGCTCCGACAACGTTGGTGGGAAGGGGGGGGGGGGTACCGGAACTTTCCAAAAATGCTCAGATTCGAGTGAAACTTGGTAGATGGTATAAACGAAGATGCTTTAGGTGGTCGATTTTTTTTTTTATTCCGAACCAGATTCGGCCACGGTAGGTGGAAATAGAGTGAGTACCGGAAATCGTGTAGCACGTCTAGGGATCAAACAAATGGATTTATTGGGATGAAAGTTTGAACAGTCATGTGCATTTGCTACAGACAATCGAGACGATGCCGGAACTGCTCAGAAATGAGTGAAACTAAATATCCTATTTCTATTTCCGAACCGCCTTTTTGGATGGCGGGTGTATTTTGTGACGTTCTCATCTACTTTCTTGTACAGCCTACTCGTACAAGTGCCATATGAGCTCGTAGCTCTTGTTTACTAGGCTACGATTAGCTATGGACGAAAATGTGTGAATTCAAGTTGCGTTGTAGTTACCGGTCTTTTCGCTTTAATGCCTCCTGGACGTGGATAAAACCCCATGAATGGTGACTTGATTCAAAGACAGGGAAGAGTTAATCGAAACTCGGTACCTGAAAATGTCACAAACCATTAATATATTAGTTACAGATTCTGGGATAACTGTGTAATTTGGAAAGTTTATAAATTTCATTTCAAATATTTCTATTTCAACTCAACAAACAGACTGCAGTCATGTTAAAATAAAAAATGCAGTTTTCTTTTCGGTGTGGGATGACTGAAAAATTACGTCAATTATTATTTCGAAGAGAAAAAGAAAAAAATTAGACGTAGATATAAGAGACACTTTTGACCTACCTTTTTCTAAAAATTTGTATAGTAATCTTGGGAAGCTTGATGTAAAAAAGCCATACAAGTTCACAGTGGTCTGACAGATTTTGAACTGAACGACTTGAACAATCATTTAGATTGATCTAACCCAAAATACAGTCTGCTGATTGTCCCCAGTCCCCAGAGTCGAATTTCGCCATGCATATGCCGCGTGCTATCAATCAAATACGATACGATCAAGAACAAGTAGTAAGTAAGTAAGTGAGTAATTAATTTAGTTATAACTCGCAGTTTTCAGAAAGCGGAGTAAATGAAGAAAATAAAGACAAGGAATCGTAGTCTGTCCTAACTAGCCGTGAACCGCTTCTAGATGGCCGCCACGATTAGCTTACGATTGTCAGTGGAGTTCCCGCTTAAAAAAAGAAAAACAGAAACAGACAGGAAACAGGTACAGGTGAAAACAGGCATCCGAAAAAACAGAACAGAACAGAACAGAACAGGTAAATAAAAGAACAATAGACCTGCTCTGTTTTTCTGTTTCTGTTATTTTGCAAAAACAGAATAGAAAACAGGTACCCCCAGAACAGAACAGAACAGAACAGTGCCCATGCTTATTCGGAACTATATGGCAGGGTGCTGGTCAGAAAAGGTCCCAATAGAAAAATCATAGAGGAAGGAAATTATTTATCTGGTTTATATGCTATATATTTAGACATATTATAAGAGAATATTGCATAGATATATTATAAGTATTTATTACATTCTATAAAGTTAAATGAATACTGTCAAACCCAGTGAACAGTATAGTTGCGCTAAAGAATTGTTGCGCTAAAGAATTATTTGATTTCAGTTGTTAGTATAATTTGGTTGGTGTTAGGACTTTCTATAAGGAAAAGTACAGTTGCATTTTGCATTCATAGTAATTCACGCCTACTGGTAATAATTTCTTTTTTTTCCGCAACATCAGATAATCCTTTAATTCGACCACTTTTTTTGCGTTAGCCCTGATTCCATCTGTCTTGTCCTTCCTGGAGGCAATCTGCCTTCATTTTTTCCCCTTCCTACAATAACCACAGACAGGTTTTCCCCGCAGCGTATATAACGCTGACAAAATTTGCTGACGTCCCACCTAGTGGAAACGGGAAGAATACTTTTTCATCCTTTATTAGAAAATCCTGCGGTTGAAAATTCTTTATCATTCTGACCGCTTCTGAACTTTCAGACAAACGGCTCTTTTCATAGGGGCGCGACTTTATGAATCGTTTGCTTCCGTTTGAGAATGTTTCCAGCAGATTCTGTGATTGATCTTTAACGGTCCGGGCGCGGTGACCGAAATCCCCGTTTGAAACTTTTAATGGGCGAAGGAAGCGGAGTCGGGTGTTTCTTTTGCTGAGCAGTTGGTGCAGATTTTTCAAAGTTACGCGAGGCAACTGGAGAGGTTGAACAAGTCGATTTAGTCTCTTGCTTGTCAGCGATAAGCTTGAAGAATTGCTCGTAACTGACAAGGGGAAGAGGACAAGGAGATAAGTTTCTCCCGGCCAGAAATCGCTGATCTTGGGAAGTTTGATTTTGTTTTGTAGCCTCCGCCTTATCTATAGACATTTTACACAAAGCCGCGAAAATATAACATTTAAAGTTTAAAGTCCTAATCCAAATATTCTGTTTACCTTTTCTTAGTTATCGCATGCCACAGGTTTATTTTGATTTGATCGCGATTGCCGGGTTGCTGTTTCGGCTCGAGAAAAAACCCACGCCGAAAGTCTTCTTTTCTAGGTGACGAGATTTTCCAGGATTGATTAGCAAAGAATTATAAGACCTACTTGATATTTTTTGTATGTCTTCAGAGGTACCACACTGGTCTTGGTTTTGTAATTTATTTGTATTTGTAATAAACAGTTGGACCATTAGATGGAAATTATTATTTTGACCCTTGGCTCCCTACGTGCCATAACAGCTGTCCGGGATAATCGGCTGAGATTTAGTCTAGACAGAGTTATTTCAAACCTAGGAAATTTGGTGTTTTTTTTTAGTTTGCTCATTGTTTTACGGTGTTCTTAGTGGTTTTAAACATTCATAGTGACAGTAGGGATGGTTAGCATTTTGTATGTGGTAGAAATACCATTTTTTGTGGCCCACTTTAAGTATAAAGACAACTTATTTTTGTGGCACTTAACTGAATACACTGAATTACTTGTATTCTGCAAAGTTTTTTTTTTTTTTTCAACTATCTGCTCTAGCTACGACTTTCAGAATATCTGCGTGTCTCCACAGCGTAAATTCTACTATGACGCGGGAAATTTTAATCTCAAGACAACCGCGTCTTTTCAGTGGGGAGTGGTGAGATTGGTGAATCGTCTGGACATTTTTTTAATAAGTCTTTCTCGTAAGGCATACAACAAAAATACAAGCGCATAGAGGTAGCACAAATCACACGGAAATTCCACTATTTGAAAATCGATTGTTCGAGAATAGCGGAACAACAAAGTAGCGGATTTTCAGAGGGTCTTCAAGCCAATTTAAGTGAATAAATGATGGGTAACTAGATTATCCTATCCCAGCCCTTTCCGGCTAAGCTTTAAAGTAAGCCATTGTCCACAGAACACACCCGAGAAATTCCGTTTGTCGACAAACACAGATGCGTATCAGCTACTATTTTTCAGAATGAAGCTATTAGATCAAAATCGAGGTTTTTACTTGTATTATGTTATTAAATAAATTCCTCACATGATAAGTAGTGAACTAAAAAAAAACAGACAGAATTTACCTTTCGGTTCAGTACTGTAAATGTTTTTATCTCAGGGGCGGCTTCCTCATCCCACTAAATCTTTGGTTTTCTTTCCGACACTGAAGTCCTAGACTTCTAGATATAGTTCAAAACTACTTCTGGTTTATAAGTCCCTTGTGTAACATTTATAACATACATTTTAATATAAAGGGGGGTTTAATCCGGATAAACTGAAATGGAGGTAGGTTAATTTGCGGACGGATTCTCTCCCATATGGGAGTCCGAGTCTTGTAAAGAAAGTTAAAGTCTGATGTGCGGCTCACGGAGGGGGGGCATTTTTTATTTAGTGGGTTGTTGCGTAGACATACAAGATTCGAAAAGGGAGATTTTGGGCTAAATATGATGGAAGAGGTGGATTTTGTCAAAACACATGAAAGAAGAATTTTGGTGTCCGAGCGCCGGCTCGGGAGGTTTCTTGAAGGACCCCTCGCACTATTTACTCTTTAACTTACAGTATTTTAAAATATTTCAATACTTTAAAAGTAGGCTCTGCTTTCAACAAATAGCCCACGGTTTTGGCTGTTTTAAACCTATTCCGAAACCCTTTGACTTATAGCCAAAATAGGGAAACAATTTACAGAACCGTTTTTCTGATGAAAAAACTTCTCGCAGACAACCGTCGACAGTGTGATACACATCGAAGTTAGCAAAACACGGCACGGTTTTTTAGAGGGGTTAGAATGTACCGTAAGAAATTGGGGTCTCTGGGCTTAGAAATATATGGAGTAATTATGGATGTATGTTGCGTTAGTATTATAGGTAAGACAGGTCCTTTAAGCAGGCTCTGGCGCGTCGATAATGCTTTGGGCGTAAGGGTTTTCTTTTTAGGTGATTGTATCGAGTATATGAGTTTGTTTTTGTTCTGTTTTTGTTTTCTCGCCATGTCCCCTCGGGCTTTTTTAGGATTAAATTTATTAATTCGTCAATTCCGCAAATTATCTATTATTTAAAAAACAATTCAAGGCCAAACGGAAAAGGTGTACTCATACTGTTAAGATGAAAAAATGAGTTCTAGACGGATCTGGAATTCGCTGTCTAGCGAGGACGGTAAGCTCCAACGCGGTGATCCTGCCTGCTTTTCGAAAGAGATACAGGAAATCTCTGGTACTTTCTTGGTTACAATCTGCCTTACTTTTCTTTACTTGAATATTTTTAGATGTAATTTATTTGTATTAAAAGTATATAGAAGACTATTAAATAAATTAAATTATCTATTATTTAAAAACCAATTCAAGGCCAAACGGAAAAGGTGTACTCATACTGTTAAGATGAAAAAATAAGTTCTAGACGGAGCTGGAATTCGCTGTCTAGCGAGGACGGTAAGCTCCAATGCGGTGATCCTGCCTGCTTTTCGAAAGAGATACAGGAAATCTCTGGTACTTTCTTGGTTACAATCTGCCTTACTTTTCTTTACTTAAATATTTTTAGATGTAATTTATTTGTATAAAAAGTATATAGAAGACTATTAAATAAATTATTTTTTCATCCAAATATTTAGTACAAATAATTCAGTAATAAAAATGTAAGTAAATGCATCGTTTATTTATCACCCGTCATTTAAACAAAGAAGGACGGAGCAGAAGGAACAAGACCAAAGGTTTCGATGGGATCGCAAAAATTTAGTATTTGATCCAGACAATTGGGTCTTGTAGAGATCCAGTCTTCGCCAGACTTCTTGAGCATTTTGCTAATAAAATTTAGAAACAGAATAAGGCAAATGGTAATCATCTGAGAAAACCAAGTTCAAATATGGGTTCAACATGTGTGTTTAACCCTACAGGCTGCGTCATATCTACTTTGACGAAAGTTCCTGCCTTACTTCTACCAAATTTCCGGTTTCGGCTGGATTCCGGGCGAACTACTTGTCTTTGCAAAGTTTGAAGCTCATAAACGGATTCAGCGTATCTCCTTACCTCTATGTCTAACTTCTAATCAGCTTCAGAAAAAACTTCAAGTTTTAACGAATTTTTCCGATTTCATCCGGATTCGTGGCGAACTATATGACCAGGTAGAAAATGATTGTCATACAAGAATTTAGCATTTCTTCTTATCTATAAATCGAACACCTAATGAAATACATATAAAACTTTTTATTTTCGACAAATTTTCCATTTTTGCGGGATGTCGGGTGAACTACCTGTCCGGTGAGAAAATAATTTTCCTATTCGGATTCAGCATATCTCCTTACGGACATCTAATAAAACGTCAGATAAAACTTTTACTTTTAACAAACTTTCCGGTTTCGGTCGGATTCCGGGCGAATTAATTGTCCGGCGAGAAATAGTTTCCATATTCATGTTCAGCATGTCTTCTTACCCTTTAATCGACTATCTCATTAGCTTTTAAAAATATTTTGTTCGGCCCTTAATTTGAACCCCTCCCCTAAATATGTAACTATGGGGCCCATCTACGAATTCGACCTTTCCCTTGACGCAAAGAACCCTTACACCCTGTTTCATCTAAATATCTCATTCCCTTCGAGAGTTATCGGACGGATTTTGTCGAAGTGGATATGACGGACAGACAGACGAAAAACTTTCGCGAAGTCATAGGCATCCGTCCACTTACATTTCGGGATCCCAAAAAAATAAAACAGCAGCAAAAATCAAACTTTCACTCACGAAAAGAATCGACAATCATAAACTGAAACAACTCTAATCATCAACTGAACATAATATTTATTATATATGTGAATATATTTAGATGCATATGCAACTTTGAGAATTTTAATCCGGGGATGGGACTGGAATTTGAATTACATATATGAGACCTAAACTTGATATTGGAACTAGGTATTTTAGGGAAGAAATATTCGTGATGATATGGGGAAGGCCCGACTGGAAAGAACTACGACGAGTGCGGCTTAGTTGAGTGCATCTTAGTACAAAAGTTCGGGAAGTGAAGTCGGAATTTTGACACTGTATTTATTTGCAATTCAGACAGTTTCTGTTTTACTTATTTTACTTTCGTGCATGCGGCCTATGAGCTTTGAACTGCGACTAATGAACATTAAATTTCTCTTACTAGCTATCATTGTGGAAGGAGAAGTATTACAGATGTTCAAAGTTACCAGAACCGACATGGGTGCTTATTTCTGCATCGCCAATAACGGTTACCCCCCTCCAGTCAGTAGGCGGATCGTGCTCACCATACATTGTAAGTACCCAAACTTTACTTGGTTCATTAGAAAAGTCCTGTGTCAAGGCGGTCTTCCGGTGTCTGCTTATCATGTAGAGAATATGGCATGCATTTTGGGTCAAAATTGGTAAAAATGTTGCCAAGAGTACATGAAATGTCGCCGAGAATGCATGAAATGTAGCCGAGAATGCTGTTTTTGTTGCCGAGATTTGTTCTGTGTATCCGAGACTTCAATGTTTGTTGCCGAGAATGACAACTTTGTAGCCAAGATTGCCACTGAAAAGCTTGGCTAAATATCATGCATTCTCGGCGACATTACGTGAAATCTCGGCGACACTTTCTTCCGTCTCGGGAACTAGATTTTTGGTTTCGAACAAATATCTGTATTTCTCGGTGACACGTTTTTCAGCGGCAATCTCAGCTACAAAGTTGTAATTCTCGGCAACACACATTGCAGTCTCGGATACACACAACAAATCTTGGCGACAAAAGCAGCATTCTCGGCGACATTTCGTGCATTCTCGGCAACATTTCTGCCAAATTTGACCCAAAATGCATTTTTAGATTTTTTATAGAGAACGCAAGACTCATGTGGTGGGATCGCGTATATGCCTCTTTGTGTATGGCCTATTCGGTCCTTTCACACCGTGGAACGTGCCCCTACGCACAGTAAGGTTTACGCAACAAGAATGTTCCTACCGAGGATCCTACAGGACGAATGGTTGTTCTCGTAAAGACATAATATAATTTCTGTAGATGGATAGATAGATGTTTTTTGGGCCATCAACAAAAACAATACAACATTTGACAAGCATACGGGCGAACTAATCAACTCAACTTTAAACTTAACTTATTAACTTCACACCTCTCAGAACGACGCTACAATTTTTTTACTTCTATATCTTACATATCATTTTCCGATTTGAAATTTTAAAGCATTGTTTTCTGTTCATGCTCCAGTATCTAAAAATAGTTGAATACCTTCAAAATTGGGCTCTGCTTCCAACAAATTACCAAGGGCTTTGGCTGTTATCAGTCTTTGTCCAGGCTCATCAACATCTGTCAGAAACAGCGAAAACGCTAACATAAGTGAATTTTCTTATGACCGAGCTTCTCGCAGACAGTCGCTTGAAGATACGCACCGAAAACTGCGAAACAAGGTAAGTGTGGAAATCAGTGAGTTGTCTTAAGGGGGGGGGGGGGGGGTAAAACGTACCATATGGCATTCAGATCTGGGGATTTTAGAACTGACGGGGTGGTTGCCTAAGTAGGTTCCATTTTGCATTATAGGCACGACGGGTCTTTTAAACCGACCTGTTGCTGACACGTCAGTAACATTCATAAGAGCCTTGCGTGAGTCAGGCAAGTCCTGATTTCTATATGGACTTGAATCCCATTCTTGCGTTGTGTAAATTTTCTCACTCGCAAAGCTTGTGTCACTTGTTCGTAAACGCATGACTTGAACTATCTTAGTTGCCAACCCCTCGCTGGATTTGGATGATTTTAGTCGCCTGCCGTCACCGTCAGAACGAGAAAGTGAAAAGATGAATTGGAATTTTTCTTCGCCGACCCCTCACTGAACTTAATACCTACCCATGTCAGGATACTAAAACGAGGAAGGGATGGTGAACTTTGAATTTGAAAAATTGCCGACTCCTCAAAGAATACTAAATAGAGGAAGGGAACGGTGCGGCGAATTCTGGCGACAGCCTTTCTCGTTTTAGTATGCCTTTCCTGGTTTTAGTATGCCTTCCTGCTTTTCTCGCGTTCCCTTCCCTTCCTGGTTTTAGTCGATCCCTTGCCCTACTTGTTTATATTGATGTGCCAGTATTGACAAGACCAAAGGTTTCGATGGGATCCCGAAAGTTCAAATTTGATCCAGACAATTGGGTCTTGTCTTCGCCAGATCCAGTCTTCGCCAGACTCCTTGAACACTTTTACTATTAAAATTTAGAAACAAATTAAGGCAAAATAGCTAATCATATGAGAAAATCAAGTCCAGATATGGATTCAGCATGCGGTTTCGCCCGAATTCCGAGCGAACTACTAGTCCAGCAAAAAAAGAAAAATTCAGAAACGAAGCCGGCGTATCTCCTTATCCCTATAAAGAAATCTAATCAACTTTAAATAAAATTTTGACTTACAAAAATGCGGGTACAACCGGATTCCGGACTAATTATATGTCCGGGTAAAAAATGATCATTATACACAGACTCAGCGTCTCTTCTTACCCCTAAATACATCATCTAATCAACTTCAGATAAAGCTTTTACTTTTAACATATTTTCCGGTTTTGGCCGGATTACAGGCGAACACGGCGAGAAAATGGTTTTCACCATCGGGTTCAGCATGTCTTCTTACCCATTAATCAAACATTTAATCAACTTCAAATGAAACTTTTACTTTTAACAAACTTTCCGGTTTTGGCCGGATTCCGGACGAACTACTTGTCCTGCGAGAAAATGATTGTCACTATCGTGCTCAGCATGTCTTCTTACTCCATAATCGACTATCACATTATCTGTGTAAAAATATTTTGTTTGTCCCTTAAATTGAACCCCCTCCCCCACCCCCAAATATAGGGCTACAGAGCCCATCTACGAACTCGAGCTTACCCTTGACCCAAAAAATCCTCATACCAAGTTTCATCAAAATATCTCATTCCCTTCGAGAGTTATCGTGCTTACAGACAGACGGACGGACGGACGGACAACTTTTGCGATGTCATAGGTATCCCTCCACTTACGTTTTGGGATCCCAAAACTATTTGAATACTGTACAAATAGGCTCTAATTTCAACAAATTAAAAACGGCTTTAGCTGTCTCTGGGCTTAAGAATTAATGAATGCAATTACGCAATTAGGCATTGGCATTATAGGTACAAAGGGTCCTTTAAAAGATGCTTGAACCTAATAAATTCGGTTACGTACGGTTGTTAATCATTTGTATAGAAATAATTGAATTTATAGCCATTTTCACTCAAGCCGGTTATTTCTGTCTCAACTTTCTTCTGCGTCCTGTTAATCCTAAAGCAGATCTTTTAACACCTCTAAAACCTTGGGGGATAACAGACGTTACCCTTAATGGTTCTCAAAGTAGGAACATACGAAAGTGATGGCGTCTTGATTGCCCGGGGAAAGTCTCCGTCCCAAAGCTATGAGATAAAAGTCATGTTCCCAGCAGTCTGAGAACGCGGTAACTTAAAGGTTCACTGAAAAACACCGAAATGTGAACTGTCAGTTACGAATAAATACTATACCTTATATAAGATAAGATAAGATAAATAAATATACAACTTTAATTACATAGTCATATTAACTTGCAATTTAATTGGATTGGTCACTCTCTGTTTATACCTACAAGTTCATAAAATGTACAAAATACTGCCTGAACGAGCGCCTGTATCGCGAAGACGCAGACGTTTTGCAAGGTATAAACTTGTTTTTGTGCCTTGTTGTATATCTTGGCTGCGGCGCCTCAGGTGGTAGAAGGTTACGGTGCTTCCCCGACATAAATACTTGTTTACCAAAACTCATGGTTAAGTCGTGGCGTCTGCAAGACAGTCTTTGGAGTTGGAGCTTTTCTAGACTTTGGTCGTAATCGAACTGTTCCTGACCCAAATAATTTGGGTCAGACCCAAAATAACCCAAAATGACCCAAAATAAAACCTTAACGGACCCGTTGTGCCTATAATGTCAATGCTACGTATTTCGATTGTCTCTCCTCCCATTGTTAATCCCGGATGCCCAAATTTCATATAGTACACCCCCCCCACACACACACAATACACTATACTCAATTTTTCTGCTTGAAGTCAATGTGCCATGAAAGGCTTAAAATAGAATAGCCGTGGGTAATTTGTTTAAAGTAAATAGAGCCAAGTGTCCAGCCAGTTGCCGGTCTCGCTTATAATAATAATAATTTATTCAAGCCAACAAAGGGCCATACAACAGTATTCATTATCGCACTTAACTAACAAAATTGACCTTCAAAATTACATACAATAAGATCACTTCTTTTTACCCTTGTGGTATTCGCCAAATTTCCTCCGATCTAAACTTCGAGTATACAACTTAAAATATTTACAAACCGACCGAATTACCTGACGATTCGTCGACTTCATAATACCAGGAAATAGTACGGGCACCCCACCAAAAAAACTATCTCTAATTTCCTTCACCCCCGGACATTTATTTATCAACTAACATAACATATTTATAAAGTGTCTTAAGGACAATCAAATCCTATGTTAGGTCTTCATCATATATATGACGTTGTATAGCATTCCGTCATATTTGGTACGACCCCACATGTGCTCGGAGCTTTAGCTTATTTTAGGTTAGCATAGCTCAGTTTAGCTAAGTCCAGCTCAGCATAAGCTAACGGCCTAGGCCGCAGAATCTCCTGTGACGTCACACAAGTTACGAAGATACGTATCAGTGGAGGTATTTCATCCACAGCGCGGCGCGTATCCTTTGAGGATTTATTCCATCCTCAGATGTGTGTCAGTAGTTGCTGGGAAGCCGTCGATATTTTCAGAGAAACTAAGAGACAAGACGCTCAGTTTTCTCAGCGGATCAGTCGTTTAAGCGTAATCCGTCAAAAACACCACTATGGTATCATTTTTTGTATATTATATAGGGGAATAAAAAATGTCTGGCCTCGGATGTGCACCGTTCCATTTTACCACCTGTGACTACAAATCTGCAAATTAAGGCAACCCGTAGCACAGGCGCACCAAAGATACAACTCAAGAAACCGCACGTAAAATCTACGGAGCGGTATCTCAAGTCATTTGTTCCCTATTTTGTGAAGTTTTTTAACGGATCGGAATTGTGAATTTTAAATTGGTATGTTTTTTTAAATATGATTGTGTTTTAAAATTTTTTAATTGTAACATATATGTGATGATTTATGACTATGTCGACATGTATGACGATCCACCACTATTTTGTTAAAAGATATCGTGGAAATAAACCAATTTGAATTTGAATTTATTGGAAGCGGTTGATTAGGGGCAGATAACATGCTTATGGCGTCTTGAGAAGACCGGAAATTTACAAGATAATAATGTCATAAGAAGTCGAATAAATGTTCTATTTTTGGAATCCCATCGAAACATTTTGGTCTTGTTTGCTTACGTAGGCTAGAATAAACTACATTACTAGAACATACGTGGATAGAATACAAGAGGGCCAACTCATGTTCTTGTTGCCTTGTACGAGCTGTGCCGGTTTCGGTCGGCAGGGACAAATCAAATAGACCGAAGTTCCTTTATTTTAACGTGGTACACGTTTGTTGAAACGGAGGTTGACGCATATTAATTGGAAGTGAGAACGAAGTAAAACTGAACTAGACCTACGTTGCCCGGGCAACGTGAAGTGTTGCGGCAACCTTTGTCCGGCTTCGCCGGCTAAAGTGTTGCGAGAGCAACACTTTGGTTTTGTTTCTTCGCTGTCGGTTAAATGCTGAAATTGTCAACTTATCGAAGCTTTTAAAACGGTATGTTCTAAAAAGAATAATCACATAATCAAAAGCTGTTCTTTAGCGTTGTAAAACCAACAACAAAACAATATCGAAAGAAGGCTATCCGTAACGTTTCAGGATTAAAATACCACAGATGACACTATTAATTATCACAAAACTACCTTATTGTTTTACATTACCGTATCGTTTGTACCCGTTGCGTAAACAGTTAATCCTAGGTTATAGCGATAGACCATCGATACAAACTTTCTTACTGTCATATTTACAGAAATTGTGCACCAATTTTCAAAAATTTCTAGCCCCTCGTGAACCGATCTTACTTACAAGTCCGTCTCCCGTGATTGACATCAAATTCACCGGAAACAAATAATGGATACACCAGCTATCAAAAGTTGCAAACCCCTCATCGCTGAAGATGATTATAGCATAAAAGCCGATTATTACTTACAAGTCCCATGCATGTCTTACAATTGGGAACAAAATTGTTCTTACCATCGAATACACCTGAGACAAATAACAGGTATACCAACTAGCAAAAGCTGCAAACTCCTCGTTGCCGAAGATGATTATGAGCTAACAGTCGACTGTTGCTTACAATCGACTGTTGCTTACAAGTCCCTTACATGTCTCACAACTGGTATCGCCTATTTTTGGTTTCAGTGTGTACCTTACTCCTGAAGTTGTCAACCCCTTGAAACTTTCAAACTGGTTTATCTCATGAAGGATTTTTGTTCAAAAAAATGGATGGCATATATTTTGATCAGCTCTTCAAGGGCTATCGATTGCCCTAACCACAACAAAAGCATATCGGAAAAAGGGACTAAATTGACTTTGCAGTCAGTTGAACTTTATCCTTTACAATCGTAGACATCGTGACGGATGAAAACTTGGAATAATATCCTATATAATCTAGTTGGTATTATAAAGCTATCCGTAACTTTTTAGGATTAAAATACCATAGATGACACTATTAATTATTACGAAACTACCTTGTTTTACATTACAGTATCGTTTTTACCCGTTGCGTTAACAGTAAATCCTAGGTTACAGCGATAGACCAACGATACAAACTTTCTTACCGTCAGATTTATATAAATCGAATACAATGTGCAACAATTTGCACAAATTTCTAGCCCCTCGTGCACCGATTCTACTGACAAGTCCCTTTCCCGTGATAGACCGGTTCACCGGATAAAAATAATAGGTACACCGACTAGCAAAAGTTGCAAACCCCTCATCGCTGAAGATTTGTGAAGCATAACAGCCGATTATTACTTACAAGTCTCTTGCATGTTTTACATTTGGGAACCAAATTGTTCATCAAATGACAGGTACGCCAACTAGCGAGAGCTGCAAACCCCTCATTGCCGAAGATGATTATGAGCTAACAGTCGCCTGTCGCGTACAAGTCCCCTAAATGTCTCACAACTGGTATCGCCTATTTTTGGTTTCAGTGTGTACCTTACTACTGAAGTTGTCAACCCCTTGAAACTTTCAAACTGGTGTATCTCATAAAGGAACTTTTTTACCAAAAAATGGATGTCATATACTTTGATCAGCTCATCAGCGGCTATCGATTGCCGTCGAAGTTGAACTTTATCCTTTTCAATCGTAGATATCGTGACGGATGAAAACTTGGAACAATATCTTATATAATCTAGTTGATATTATAAAGCTATCCGTAACTTCTTTTCAGGATTAAAATACCATAGATGACACTATTAATTATTACAAAATTACCTTATTGTTTTACATTACCGTATCGTTTGTACCCGTTGCGTAAACAGTTAATCCTAGGTTATAGCGATAGACCATCGATACAAACTTTCTTACTGTCATATTTACAGAAATCGAATACAATGTGCACCAATTTTCAAAAATTTCTAGCCCCTCGTGAACCGATTCTTACTTACAAGTCCGTCTCCCGTGATTGACATCAAATTCACCGGAAACAAATAATGGATATACCAGCTATCAAAAGTTGCAAGCCCCTCATCGCTGAAGATGATTATAGCATAAGCTTTTTAAACGGGATGTTCTAAAAAAATTAATCATATGATCAAAAGGTATTCTTCAGCGTTGTAAAAACAACAACAAAATAATATAGGAAGAAGGGACTAAATTAACTTTGCAGTCAGTTGTACTTTATCCTTTTCAATCGTAGACATCGTGACGGATGAAAACTTGGAACAATATCTTATATAATCTAGTTGGTAATAGAAAGCTATCCGTAACTTTTCAGGATTAAAATACCATAGATGACACTATTAATTATTATGAAACTACCTCATTGCTTTACATTTTCGTTTGTATCCGTTGTGTAAACAGTTAATCCTCGGTTACATTGATAGACCATCGACACAAACTTTCTTACCGTCAGATTTATAGAAATCGAATACAATGTGCACCCATTTGCAAAAATTCCTAGCCCCTCGTGAACCGATTCCTACTTACAAGTCCCTCTCCCGTGATATACATTAAGTTAACCGGAAACAAATAATGGGTACACCAGCTAGCAAAAGCTGCAAACCCATCATCGCAGAAGATGATTGTAGCATAACAGCCGATTATTACTTACAAGTCCCTTGCATATCTTACCATTGGGAACCAAATTGTTCTTACCATCGGATACACCGGAAACAAATAACAGGTATACCAACTAGCAA
The DNA here is from genome assembly GCA_023053575.1 of Branchinecta lynchi. Classification (NCBI taxonomy): domain Eukaryota; kingdom Metazoa; phylum Arthropoda; class Branchiopoda; order Anostraca; family Branchinectidae; genus Branchinecta; species Branchinecta lynchi. Next base: position 17,337,371 of record JAKZAP010000014.1, on the reverse strand, counting down.
AAGCTGCAAACCCCTCATTACCGAAGATGATTATGGGCTAACAGTCGACTGTTGCTTAAAAGTCCCCTATATGTATCATAACTGGTATCGCCTATTTTTGGTTTCAATGTACCTTACTATGAAGTTGTCAACCCCTTTGAAATTTTCAAACTGGTGTATCTCATGAAGGAATTTTTGTACCAAAAAATGGATGACATATACTTTGATCAGCTTATCAATGGCTATCGATTGCCGTCAAAAAAAAAATTCTACCTGTCTTAGTTCAAAAGTTGACTTTTTTGCCGTAGGCCAACTTTCTAACGTCACGACTTAGAAAGGAGCAAAGGATAAGCTCTAGTTTCTTTAGCAATGAGAGAACTTTTAAAGTTTAAGAGGCACATCTGATACCGTTACTCTACCACAAACCAAAGTGCAAAAAAAATAAATTATAAACTCAGCTGAAATCGTCGCAGACATGGACAGAAACAATAGATGGCAGCACTTTCGGACCCGTGGGAAAAAGCCACTTTTTTGTCTCTGTAGATTTTTCTATTTATCACTCAGAGAAGATATGTTGGCTGTGGGGCCGGGTAACTGCCGCATATATTTAACACTTATAGATTTTAGTCCATCTTCAGTTTGAAACTGGTGCCTGCCTGCTTGCGTGCTAGAACGGAGCTTTCCACTCGAAAGCAGAAACATCTTTTGATGAAACGAAAGGTTCGCTACACAACTTCAGATAGTCCTCTCTGACATAGGCTATACAACTCCACTTCACTTCGCAAACCGTAGGCTCTGGCTCGAGGACAAGCAAAAACCATCCTTATTGGCCCCAGGCAAGAGTTCTACGGAGCTTTCCAAAATGTAATGTCATATTCATCAATCCGGCCTAAGGTCGACACTTTCCGTAAAAACCGCACAGGTTAGACCCTTCTCAGTTACCAGGAATAAAATGAAATCGGAGTCATAGGAAAAAAAACACAAAAAAACAAAAAAAACGAGGACAAAACCAAAGTGTTGCTCTCGCAACACAATAAGTGAACCATAAAGTTAACGAGGGTCTTAACAGAATGATCGGAAGCTGGTGGTGAACGCGAGACACGAAGTGTTCTCTGTAGATGCACGTGATCTGAGAAATGGACAAGAGAGTCAATACGCTCCTGCTTATTGACTCGGTGAAAGAACCGAAAGCACAACTCTTGTTAGAGATGAACTCTTCAAGATACAATGGTTTGGAAATATCGTGTTCGAAAACATCAATACCTGCCCCGCTAAATTATAAGTTTTCTTGTTAGCAGTTTTAAAGTGGGAAAATCAAGCACAAGAAAAGTAATCCAAAACAAACGACAGACTCATACCACGGGCGTCACAACTAGGGGGGGGGGGGACACCCCTCCCAATGTTGTCTGCCAGTCGAAAAAAATAACCGAGTCAGCGGTGTGAAACACAACAACTTTTCGTTAAATCAGTCGATTTTTTGTCAAAACAGTCGTTTTTTCTGAAAATCAGTCGACTTTTTTTCAAAACTGTAGTATTTTTCCCTTAAAACAGTCGTTCTGTCTGCAAAAACAGTCGGTAAAAATTGCCAGCCAGTCGGTAAATGCCTTGCCCCCCCCCCCGAAAATTTTTGACTAGTAACGCCTCTGACTGATATACTGTCAGAAGTTTCATAACAGATGACACAAGGATGCGGGGTTTCAACAGATAATCATAAAAGATAACACTTCGGATATTGTCTGCTGTGTAGTTACCATCAGAAAGAGCCGAAAAACCGCCCAAAAGCGTCTGCTGAGTTTTCCGGCATCATGACGATAAAGAATAAAGTCAGTAGATGCTTTTTTGGCTGTTTTTTGCTCTTCCTAGCAAAGCTTATTATGCATAACGTTTCATGCATGACGTTTTCAAACACAACAGATAACATACTAAGTGTTATCTGTTGCATACTGCCTGTTGAAACCGCGCATCCTTGTGTTATTTTTCATGAAACTTCTGACAGTGTACCAAGTGTTCCAAAATAAAAAACTAAATTTTGAAGCTTCTTGTGCCCTGTACTTATTTGTTGAAAGAGTTGTCGGCGGGCTGAAGTCAAAACTCAGTCAAAACGGCGCAAAAAAGTCATAGATCCAAAACGAAACGGCTTCTTTGGGGGGAGGATGAGGGCTGGGGACCAAGTTTACAACTTGGTTTACAAGCTCATAAATACACTGTTAGACTCTGTCTTTGTCCTGTATGTTCAAGCAGTGGGGCTCTTTAGGTTTCAGTTACCCTTCACCCCGACTGTACGATCAGATTTGCTCCGAATATAACTTGTTCAAAATTATGGAACCTTATCCCAGATGAGCTGAAAGGTAGGCGCTCTCTTGCGTCATTTAAAAAAAAATGAAAAAATCATTTATTAGCATTACAGAAGACTAATTAAATAAGGTCTGGTAAAAAAAAAAAAAAAAAAAAAAAAAAAATATTCTTAAGAATAAAATAATAATTAAATTTTTGTATGATGGGGTGGCTTCCCCTGGGGTAAGATGCAGGAATGTAATTGGTTAGTTGTTTTGTTTTTGAGAGGCAAGGTTGTAGGGCAAGGAGTAGGAACAGTGACCACTCAGCGTATTATGTCTAAAATGTAATGATTGTGGTTCTCGTGTTTTGATTATATATGATTTATTTTTGTATTTGTTAATAAACCCATTGAACTTGAAATTGAACTTGAACAACTTAACATATAACAAACTTGGAAAACAACTTTGAGAGCTGAACAATTTACAATTAGTACATTGTGTGCTATTTATTGCGTAATAAATTAGATAGCTTGATAGACATAGACATATACAATTATTTTATTAGTTAAAATAACAGAATCAAATTAAACTGGCATACGAAATAATCATACGATATGACAACTAAACCTGAACTAAACATATACAAAATATGACAATTTACAATTAATTGGCTATATAGGTATTGTGTCCTGTATAGCGGAATAAATTAGATACATAGATAGAATATGAACCTATACAATTTATTATATAAGTTTATAATAACAAATAAAACTGAAGTTGTGTACGAAGTAGGGCAGGGATGCCGAATAAACAGTTATGCCGGGCGGAAGGCTTAGCCAATCAGTCGGTGGGATAACAAATTAATAATAATAACACTAAGACGGGTTTGATTGTTTCAAGTGCTTTTCTTTGATCTGTTCATGTGTGGTTGATCCAGTACATCCACAACGGTCGGGAGATGAACCAGGATTTCAGTTTTCTGGATGCAGTCTTGGTTTTGTGTTTGTGTGTTGTGTTTTTGTGCTCATGCTTTATATCTTTTCATTTTATCAGTTTTTGGGATCCCAAAACGTAAGTGGAGGGATACCTATGACGTCGTAAAAGTTGTCCGTCTGTCCGTCTGTTAGCACGATAACTCTCGAACGGGATGAGATATTTTTATAAAACTGGTCAAGGGTAGCCTAAGGTCAAGTTCGTAGATGGGCTCTGTAGCCCTACATTTAGGGGTGGGGGAGGGGGTTCAAATTAATTGTTAAACAGCTAATGTGATAGTCGATTATCGGTAAGAAGACATGCTGAACATGAATATGCAAAAAAAATTCTCCTCCGACGAGTAGTTCGCCCAGAATCTGGCAAAAACCGGAAAGTTAGTTAAAAGTAAAAGTTTGATTTTGAAGCTGATTAAATGTTCGATTTAGGGGTAAGTAGACATGCCGAACACTTGTGTGAAAAACATTTTCTATCTGGACAACTAATTTGCCCGGAATCCGACCAAAACCGGAAAATTTGTAAAAAGTAATAAGTTTTGTTGAAGTTGATTAGATGGCAGATTTAGGGATAAGAAAAGATGCTGAGTCTGTATATGACAATCATTTTTTAACCGGCCATATAATTCGTCTGGAATCCGGTTGTAACCGGGTTTTTTTTAGAAGCTAAATTTTATTTGAAATTATATAGATGTTCCTTATGGGGATAAGGAGATACCGTACGCTGAATTCGATTCTGAATTTTCTTTCTTTGCCGGACAAGTAGTTCGCTCGTAATTCGGCCGAAACCGGAAATTTCGCAGAAGTAAAGCAGGAAGTTTCGGTCAGCATCTTCAAAATAGATATGGCTTATAGCAGTGTCGCCATTCAGTAAACCTCAGGGGGGGGGGGGGGCAAAAATCCATTTTGGGCCCCCATCCTAGATTTTTTTTGCTGAAACGCAAAATTTAATTGCTTTTTTTTGTAAAATAAAGCAGTTTTAAAATATACCATAATGGACACATGCAAGAATCACGCATTGTTCAAAGACCCTTCACAAATAAAAATTTTCACTGGAGTATGCTCTGACATGAAGTTTGAGCCCTATCCATATACACAATAAGCCACTTTAGACCCTCTGAGGCTTTCGATCGAAACCCTATCGAGATTTTTCGCGATCTCGAGAAGTAGATCTGGATTCGTGAAATCGTTTGAGTTCGGATACGGGTTAACGTCTCAAAACATTTACCAAACACCAAATTATCTTGAAAATGAGCGCCGCAGGAAAAAAAAAAATCGGCCTGTTTTCTGCTAAAATACAAAGATTTTGGTTCAAAACCAGATTACTAACTGTGCGGTGCAGTGTGAAATTTACGATTTGATAAATGTCTTTACTTCAGCATGTCAAACAACAAGGAATAAAGACAAAAAACTCGGATTTTGGGACACTTTCAAATTCACGGGGGACCATGACCCCCCTCCCCCCCCCCCCAAATGGCGCCACTGGCTTATAGAGGTATATCTGAACTTGGTTTTCTCTAATGATCAGCCTGGCGAAGACTGGATCTGGCGAAGACAAGACCCAGTTGTCTGGATCAAATATTAGATTTTTGGGATCCCATGTTGTTGTTGGTTTCACCCAATTTTGCTTGTACTCTATCACGTCTTAGTAATGCTAAGTCACAGCTGTGTATTGTGATATGGTAAATTCTGTCAGTACTTTTGTTTTGGGTTTGGGGTTGGAGGTTGAGGGTTGGAAAGGAAGTCAATGGAGGGAGAAGGTTCGGAGGCCTAGAGCATTCGGCATATATCACTATGCTGGACGCGAGAGGCATAGCCAATCAGTCGGTGGGCGGTCGTGGGCACTGGAAGGTAGATACAGAGTTCTACTTAGGTTGGATGGGTCTTTTTCGATAGAAAAATGAGGGGGGGGGGCAGGAAAGTGCATGAAGAGTATTGGAAGTATTTAAAAACAATATCCATTTCTAGCAAGCCTAGTCGGGCTATTGCTGTCCTCGGCGGAAGTCATGGACTCTACGCGGTACTAAACCATCCGGCTAGGCCTAGAGAGTTCGGTACTATGAATATTATTTTAAATTCGGACTGTCGGCTCAGGTACTCAGGGTATGGTTCCAACTCCGGACTAACTCTCTTCCATTACGGTACAGTAAGAAAGTTTTTGATAGGAGAAAACAGGTCGGTGAGGAGAATTACAATGGCCCACTTTGTTGCACTGGGCAAGATACCATTGACCACCTTCTAGGACAGTGCCAAGAGCTTCCTTCATTGGGTTCAGTTGGGATGGTTGGTGGCGTTCTCCTCCCTGGTATCTTAAAGTCCACAAATAAAAGTGTAATTCGTGAGGTCGTTTTTTTCGTTCTGAATGCAATGAAAAGAAGAAAATAGTTTGTGTTTGCATTTTAGTAGTATAAATTGTTGTTGGCGTTTCAGGTGTCTGTTGTATGGCCGTATTAGGCTTTTTTTATGGCACTTGCCCTTCGGCCAAGTGCTATATAGCGATCGCAATTTCTGTCCGTCCGTCGGTCTGTCGGTCTGTCCAGGTTTTGCTAGTTCGGGCACTTCCACATAAGCTAGGACGATAAAACTTGGCAGGCGTATCAGGGATCCCAAAAGATTAAGTTGGAGATAGTCACTTCCCCGATCCGAGCACCGTGTGGGGGAGTGGAGGGAGGGGGAATCCGGAATCTTGAGGTATTTTTAACTTTTGAACGGGTGATCGGATCTCGATGAAACTTGATATTTGGAACGATCTCATGCCTCAGACGACCCACTTAAAATCCGGACCGGATCCGGTGACTTGTGGGGGGAGCTGGAGGGGGCAACCGGAAATCTTGGGAAACGCTATGAGTGGAGGGATCGAGATGAAACTTGGTGGGAAGACACCTAGCAAACACTAGATACATCATTGACATAACCGAGCCGATTCGGGCACTGTGGGGGGAGTGGAGGGAGGGGGAATCCGGAATCTTGAGGTATTTATAACTTTTGAACGGGTGATCGGATCTCGATGGAACTTGATATTTGGAACGACCTCATGCCTCAGACGACCCACTTAAAATCCGGACCGGATCCGGTGACTTTTGGGGGGAGCTGGAGGGGGCAGCCGGAAATCTTGGGAAACGCTATGAGTGGAGGGATCGAGATGAAACTTGGTGGGAAGACACCTATCAAACACTAGATACATCATTGACATAACCGAGCCGATTCGGGCACTGTGGGGGGAGTGGAGGGAGGGGGAATCCGGAATCTTGAGGTATTTATAACTTTTGAACGGATGATCGGATCTCGATGGAACTTGATATTTGGAAAGACCTCATGCCTCAGACGACCCACTTAAAATCCGGACCGGATCCGGTGACTTTTGGGGGGAGCTGGAGGAGGCAACCGGAAATCTTGGGAAACGCTATGAGTGGAGTGGTCGAGATGAAACTTGGTGGGAAGACACCTAGCAAACACTAGATACATAATTGACATGACCGAGCCGATTCGGGCACTGTCGGGGGAGTGGAGGGAGGGGGAATCCGGAATCTTGAGGTATTTATAACTTTTGAACGTGTGACCGGATCTCGATGAAACTTGATATTTTGAACGACCTCATGCCTCAGACGACCCACTTAAAATCCGGACCGGATCCGGTGACTTTTGGGGGGAGCTGGAGGGGGCAACCGGAAATCTTGGGAAACGCTGTGAGTGGAGGGATCGATATGAAACTTGGTGGGAAGACACCTAGCAAACACTAGATACATCATTGACATAACCGAGCCAATTCGGGCACTGTGGGGGGAGTGGAGGGAGAGGGAATCCGGAATCTTGAGGTATTTATAACTTTTGAACGGGTGATCGGATCTCGATGGAACTTGATATTTGGAAGGCCTCATGCCTCAGACGACCCACTTAAAATCCGGACCGGATCCGGTGACTTTTGGGGGGAGCTGGAGGGGGCAACCGGAAATCTTGGGAAACGCTATGAGTGGAGGGATCGAGATGAAACTTGGTGGGAAGACACCTAGCAAACACTAGATACATCATTGACATGACCGAGCCGATTCGGGCACTGTCGGGGGAGTGGAGGGAGGGGGAATCCGGAATCTTGAGGTATTTATAACTTTTGAACGGGTGACCGGATCTCGATGAAACTTGATATTCGGAAAGACCTCATGCTTCAGACGACCCACTTAAATTCCGGACCGGATCCGGTGACTTTTGGGGGGAGCTGGAGGGGAGAACCGGAAATATTGGAAAACGCTATGAGTGGAGGGATCGAGATGAAACTTGGTGGGAAGACACCTAGCAAACACTAGATATATCATTGACATAACCGAGCCGTGCCTACGCCGAACAAGTGCCATATGAGCTCGTAGCTCTTGTTCGTATAAATTATTATTATATCACTAACTCGTTCGGCTTCTTCAAATGCGATTAACAGTCAGCTGGAGTTGAAGCAATACCAACATTTACCTAACGCATCTGGTTCAGGGGTTGGTTAGGCCTAAATAACATCTGACGAAGTAGCCGATTGTCCGGATCGAGATGTCTAATAAATATTCTCCTTTGGGATTCCACCGAAACCTTTGGTCTTGTTACATTCTTATTTATTCCAGTTCCTCCTGCCGTACATTCTACACTTCAGCTGGTCAGTGCTCCTGCAGGAAGTGACGTCATGTTAGAATGCACCGTCGAAGCATCGCCACGTGCCGTCTCTTATTGGGCAAAAAATCAAGGTAAACTATTTGTTTATTGTCTCATGCTAATAATCATTTACTTTTGTTTAAGAAACAAAACTGAAAGCGGTGTTTCGCCTTATAAGATCGGAAGGTTCTTCTCGTGCATCTAATTTTTCCTTTTGTAAAAGACTTTAAAGGACCCCCTGGCAGTATATACTCTTCAACTCGCAGTAGTTAAAAATAATTGAATACTTTGAGACTGGGCTCTACTTTCAACAAATTATCCCCGGCGTTGGCTGTTTAAAGTCTTTTTTGACACCCTTTGACTCGTAGCGAAAACGAAAAAAAATTTACATAACCAGTTTTTCTGATGGAAAACTTCTCGCAGACAAACGCGACTGCCTGATAAACATCGAAGGTAGTAATGCACGGCAAGTGAGAAAATCAACGAAGTCTTCTTAGAGGGGTTAGAATGTACCCTAGGAAATTCAAGCCTCCGGGCTTAGAAATGGTTGGAAGGGATTACGGAAGTAAGCTGCGTTGGTATGATATGTGAGACATCTCCTTTCGGTGTTCACTTTTTCGTTCAAGCTGGTAAAACAGTTGATTTAAGCGTAAGGTGACATGCTGATTTGTTGAAAGTAAGTAGGGTAAGGAGACAGGCTGGATTCACACTTGAACTTGTCTTTTCTCGCCGGATAAGTAGTTCGCCCGGAATCCGGTAAGAACCTTAAATTTATGAAGAGTAAAAGTATTGTCTGAGGTCGGTTATTGAATTAGGGGTAAAAAAAAAAAAAAAAAGCTTACTTCGTTTTCATTGCGGCCATCCCGGTCCGACATTTGGCCCCGGCAAAAAACAGAATTTCAGTTGTGGGGTAAGTTGACATGCTGTATCGATGTGTCAAGTTTGTTTTTCTACCTAGTAGATGCTAAGGACGGAATCCGGTGAAAACCGGAAATTCCAAAGCCTGGTGTTATGTTTTGTCGAGTGTTCAGAGTTGTGGTTTAGTTAAGAACACATGAAACATCGATATTCCAAATTCGTAATAATTGCCAAGTCGAACGTTCGGATTCACAGCAATCGGGCGAAAAAAGTAGTTCGATAGTTCTAATAATATCTTTTCTAGTTGGTTTTATTCAGTACAGGGTTGATGAGACTGGATCCGTTTATCTACTCAGTGTTCCTAGGTATGACCAGAATCTGACGTAAATCGAAAATTTCCGAAAGAATATGTCCTCGGATAAAACTTACAGAGCGGTGTATTTAGAGATAAAGGACATGTGTCTGATCAGAACTGTCCACGACTTTTCCACTGGATTTGCTTTTCATTCGTAATCTAGGCTAGACCGGAAAATAAAGACAGAGGAAATTGCCTAATGGATCTGGTTGAGGGGTTGACTGGGGATAAATAACATGTTTACGGGGTCTGGTCAAGACCGCCAATCTGCAAGACTTGATTGTCTGTATGAATAAGACCCAATAAACATGTCCATTTAGGGTCCCACCAAAACCTTTGGTCTTGTTTGTTTTCTTATTATCTGTTCTGTTCCGCATCCTCACGTTCACCCGATGGATTACTCACTCCTGTGATCTGGCAAAACCACCATTCCGAAAAGTAATGTAGCCTAAGCCAAATTTATTGTATAATATATATATAAATATTCCTTCAGCCTTAAGCCAAGAAGAGCCGAAGTATAGCTACAATAAAATTCAGCTGACGTATCCATTTTGCATATCGAGTATAATACATACATATATATTGAGATATATACAGTTTCACAGTATAGGTGTAGGCAGCACAAAAAAAGTAAGCGGTCCCTCAGATTCACCCTCTGTGTTGATTCATGGGTTGTAAATAAATAAAGTGAGTTTCTCCTCCATTAGCTGTAACTACCTAGAGTTTACTTTTCCGCTACTCTTTTCCTCTGAGTGTAATTTGAGAGTAGAAAACAATTTCAGTAACAATAAATTTTGTTTCCTTCAAGTACAAGAGACCTTGTTTGAAAAAAAATGTTGGGAGCATTACTGAAATTAGGTGTCAGTGACGGACTGGAAATTCAAAGTAGACTATGGAAAGTGCTGAGGGGTGGGGGGATAATTTCTTTTTCCTTTTAACAAAATGGTGAAACCAAGAGAGGACTGAGATCAGGCCGAGAAGTTCCACTGTGAATAGTCATTCCTAGAAAAGAATAATTCTTCACAGTCTAACTTCTCGGCTACATCTCGCCCATGTGTTGCTTTCGCCAATTAGTTAGAAGGAAAGATAATTATTTACAATTACTGTAGAGGAACCGAGTAGGTAAGCCCATTTCCTGCCTAAAAGATTCGGGTTGTCAAAGCTAGGTGGACTAATGCTTGTTTAACCTAAATACAAAGATATTATGTGGACTGTTTATACAACTTCAAGAACCAATCGTCATTTGACTACGCTTTGAAGGGGTCGGTGCTTATTCTGTTCATTTTTCTTTGTATTTAGTAAAAATTAAATGAACTGTCCTAGTTCGCTGTCGATTGGGATTGGATTGTGTACTGGCCTGTTGCGTCGTCAAACTTCTCAAATAGTATTACTTTGTAAATTCTTTAGAAAAGCTTATGCTTGTTCAAAGTAAAACCTTTGTCAACATGTATCTATGCAATTTTCTCCGAAAACCAAGTCTATAAGGTCGCTGATGTTACGTAAAATGGAAACGAGATTGATCTTTACAGACAGGACTTTTCCAATTTTACGATCTTTAATTATGGTATGATGCCTTCTATCCCACAATTCTTAGAAGTCGTATAGGGCAAGTATTGTCTTGATTCGTGTTTTATAATTTCAGTTGGATTCCAATGTCAAATGCTCCTTTAAAATAAAAAGACATAGACTTCATTTATTTTCCTCTCTATTTTTTCAATAGGGATTTTAATATTATCTGCAGTAGTTTCACTATTCCTTAAGTATTAGATTCCTTACAAACATTCCCATCTGACCCGATTTTTTTTCTCACAAACTGGTGAGACAATATGAACCGAGTCGAGGTTAAACAAAATAAAGATTTTCATTCATGGTCTCTGCTTTGCTGACCGGACGTTTTCTGTGCGCCAAGATTGTCAGATCTTCTTGTAAATACCTCTGTAGTAGGTCTGGACCTGCACTTGAATTCTAGACCGGCAACCGATGTACCTCCGACTCGATTGGGAGTTCTCGATGGGATAAGAAGGACCATAATCCCTCGATTGGTTTGTATTATTTTTCAACCCCTCTCTGAACTTTTCAAGGTCCAAACTATTATTCTTATATTTATGGCCCTTGACTGATCAAGAATGGTTAAAAAAAAGCATTCCAGTTCGTTTGCGGGATGACAAACGAAAAAATATTTGAGCCCTGCAAATCTTAAATTTGCCGCGGACCATAGGGACAGCGATCAGCATGTAGAGCACGGCTAAAAATCAACCGGAATGAATTAGACTGACCTCGACATAATATCAGTTAGCCACGACCGCGAATGCGAGGGGTTAATGCCTTCTGCAAATAGCCAGAAGGACAAATGCTATGCTGGCCATAAGTCAGATAAGACTGGATCATGGGCGCCATTTCAGTAAGCCTTTGGGGGGTTGGGGGGAGGGGGGGGCTAAATGTCAGTTTTGGCCCCCATACAAGGTTCGTTACTCAGACTCAAAATTTAGTTAATCTTTTTGTAGTTAAATTAAAGTTGTTTTCGAATCTACCGTTCTTAAAGTCATTGCTTTCCATTTTGTCGTTTAACTTATTTAGGGGCCAAGGTACCGGAGTGTCCGTCCGTGCTTCTTCTGTATGCCCTTCAAAGTGCCCTTCTGAAATGCTGGGTTGGATTAGACTTTCCGCCAGTGGATTTCGAAGCGATAGGTACAATCCGATAGTACAAAATGACCATAGCCTACTAGGAATATTTGTTTTCCTTAAGGCTTCTCCCGCGCTTGATGCTTGCTGTTTTGCAACATCTCTTGAGCTTTTTGAGTTTGAAGATATTAGACTTGTTACCAGTGGGTGGTCTCAAGCTTTCCCGGATATACCCCCCTAGGAAAGTCTGAGTTTGTTACTCAGACTCAAAATTTAGTTACTCTTTTTGTGGTAGAATTAAAGTAGTTTTTGAATCTACCGTCATTCAAGTCATTGCTTTACATTTTGTCTTTTAACTTATTTAAGGGCCAGGGTGCCGTAGTGTCCGTCTGTGCTTTTTCTGCACGCCCTTCAAAGTGCCTTCATTCTGAAATGGCGCCTCTGGGCTGGATTAGACTTTCCACTAGTGGACTTTGAACCGAAATATAGGATCCTTAGTACAAAATGACCATAGCCTACAAGGAATATTTATTTTCCTCAAGGCTTCTCCCGCGCTTGATGCTTGTTGTTTTGCAACATCTCTTTGAGCTTTTTGAGTTCGAAGATATTAGAGTTCTTAGTGGATGATCTCAAGCTTTCTCGGATATTCCCCCCTAGGAAACAAACAGGTTCCGTGTTTTAATTTTCCACTTCGAAAATCACAGAGAAAATCTTTTCTTCTCATAGGCTTTCCCTTATCAAAGCTGGAATGCAAATGATTGATTTTGAGAGACGTAATGCTCCCTGAACCGGGATAATTCTAACGAATGTCACTTCGCCCTTCCGCCCAGAAATTTAGAAAATTCGCAGACATTGGGATTAGCCTGCGCTAATTGGCTGGTCCTTATCAGTATTGGTCAGGCCCTCTGCCTATTCTTGTGTGTCAAGTTTCGATTGAAAATTATCCAGCGTTTTACTCCTCGGGGTCTTCAAATCAATAAAATCGTTTATTGACAAACCAACTTCATAGCTTTCTTCGTCGGAAGATGCTAAATTACGCTGGTCATACAGTAATAAAATAAATATATTACACTAATTATTCACTTTGTTAAAAATCTCTGTAAAAAAGGGCACAAACGAGTTCATGAACCTTGACGTTCGTCCTCTGACAGCCAGTAGTTGGTTTTGCTGTCTTGTCCTGCTGTTTTTCGGAGCATCAGGGCGGAGCACTGATCGGTTGCTCTCATTTGCCAACAGTTATTTTTTCTCTAAAGTTCATATCAGTTCTGTTCTTCGGTTGTAGAGGCTCGGGATTCTCGACACAGACAGTGCTTGCTCGTAAGACAGATAGCCAGGACCCATTATAATTTACCTTTAAGCACATGGCCCGGATCCCGGTCATTTGTGACCGGAATTGACGGCTCGGCTTTCTTACCTTCATCACTCCCAGTTGGAGAAGTCAAAATAGTTTTAACTAATCCACGCGGGAAGACTCAACTAGTAACACTTGCGCTTTCATGTATTGAAATCGAAAAATCCAAATCTTATAGTTGAAGTATCAGAATCTGCGTAGCAAGCGTTCATTTATCTTTTTTCCTGTATGTACTGTGCAAATGCCTTATTACTAGTCTGCATGTCATACATTCATTCATTCATTCAAGACTACAATTTCGTGCAGATAGGTTCGCTTAGACTGGTGACTGGCAAGACGTTTATTTCGCGGTTGTTTTACACGTTTCGCTGTATGTTTTTTTTTGCTTCATAAACATTATTATTATTACTGTTGAGTTTATTTTTGTTCTGAGCTGTCGCTTGAGACCATCTAATAAAGGGTTATTTTTATTTAATTTGTTTAAACCCGCTTACCCTGTTTGCTCTGACCGAGTGACGAACATGAATATACATTATATTTTGGAGAGTGAGTAATGGGAAAATATTTTATCTGCTCTAAGAACCGACGGACATGGCAAAAGCACAAATTTCCCCTCCCGTCTTCCGTGCGTCGGTCCGAGAGGAATACTGGCTTTCATTCCATCATTTATTTCTGGTAATTTCTTGTAAGTGTATAAGTTAAATTGTTTCTTGTGTGTCTGTGTATTTTGTAAATTTGTATTCCTTTTCTAGCTTTTAGCTATTCGGATTAAACTTGATTGATTGAAATACAACAATAGACAGAAATGAAAACAGATACAGCCCTTAGATTATATTTTAGATATTTTCTTTCATTTACTCCGCTTTTTCAAAATGGCGGGTTACAAATATATTACTTACTTACTTACTTACTTACTAGACTCAGTTATCCCTGAGCAACCTCGCCAACTGTTTTATATCACTGAAACGCAGATACATTTTTATTATTAGTTTTGAACTTTCTTTTGTTCATGATTGACTATCCCTGAAGATCCTTGCAAACTGTTTTCAGATTGTCAAAACGATGAAGATCCTTGCAACTGTTTTTATAGTGTCAAAACGAGTTTTCCCCAATTACGCTGCAAACCCATTCCTCGTCCGCAACCCTTCCATTCGCTCCAAATATATGTAATCGAAGTTCAATCAAGCTTTGACGTTCACGCATAAAATACTTGAAGGACCCCTCGCACTATTTACTCTTCACTTACAGTATTTTTAAATGTTTGAATACTTTCAAACTAGGCTGTGCTTTCAAGAAATAACACACGCTTTTGGCTGTTTTAAGCCTTTTCCGAAACCCGTTGACTTGTAGCGAAAACAGGGAAACAATTTACATAACCGGTGTCTCTGATGGAAAAACTTCTCGCAGACAACCGTCAACACAGCGCGATACACATCGAAAGTAGCAAAACACGGCAAGTGAGAAAATTAGCGTGGTTTTCTTAGAGGTGTTAGAATGTACCGTACGAAATTGGGGTCTCCGGGTTTAGGAATATATGGAAGGGTTATGGAAGTAAGTTGCATTAATACTATAGGTAAGACAGACAGGTCCTTTAAGGTTCGCATTAATACTGACAAAATCCGTTAGCAAGAGCATACAAAGAACGAACAGGGAAATAATCAACAAAGAAACCAAAACCGCGAAAAGGTGAATTCCTGCCACTATTCACTATGAGTCATTCCTAAAATTAGTATAGTAAACGCAATAAGAATAATTGTAAATCAATTAAATAAATTATTTTCTTCATGGCCGATTCCTCAAAGCCATTTAATATTCATATATTTTTTTTAAATATTTCAATAAAATACTCTGTACCAGCATGCTACAGAGATCTTTAGCTGTATTTATAAAGATTAGTGGGATGAGGAACCTCAGAAACAGACCAAGAAGACAAACTCCTGCTCGTCTCCAACGATCAACAGAATTCGGCAGCTTGGGCACCCGGAGCTTTTAATAGCATTCAGGCTAGATTCTTTCATGGGATCTAACGGGAATGAGCTTACGAGAGTTCTTTCTCGTGAAAAATCAGCGTGGGAAACAAGGCCATAAGTGACTATTTCTAAGCCGTATTTCGTTTCAGGGGAAGTAATCCTGCCCGGAGAAAGAATTAAAATAGAAGAAACGCAGCTGAATTCCTACAGCGTCCGGCTGCGATTGATAATCCGACGGGCTGGGGCCAATGATTTTTGCGGGTACAAATGCGCAGCTAAGAATTCAGTCGGCGAAGCCGAAGCGCATATCCGACTTTACGGTAAGTTTTTTGTTATGTATTAGTTGCGTTTTTGATCCGAATTCTCCTGTTTCGCGTTTTTTGACTATTCAGATGAAGTGAATTCTCCTTTTCTTGTGTTTTTGTCAGAATCGAGAACCGGGAAAGCCTCGCGATTCTGCAGACTCGAGAAGTTGCTCCACTGGTGAATTCTCGATTCTCCTATCTGCGCTCTCCTTCCTGATTCGTCAATAGAGTGTGGCTGTTCAATATGCATAAACACGTATACCGGGTTGCGGACGAGCTGCAAAATTAGTGTTGTCGTCAAAAGCGAGAATCAAGAATTCAGAAGCGAGGATTCGGAACGGAGAATTCGGATCAAAACGCAACTATTTTCTTCGTCGTGGCGTCATGACTTTTCTGGGCGTTCTTAGAGATGGAAACTGAAGCCAGACAAAATCCTTAGGGTTTTAGAAGACGGATGCTGCTAGAGAAAGCAAGACATTCACAAGCATCATGGTTTTACTCAACGTTAGACCTTAGTGGCCCCTGCATCTCTGCGCTTAAGACACAAGAAGAGTCCCCCAGTCATCTACTTGGGCAAATTCATTCAGGTCTGAGGAGCAGGTTTTGCCAGAGAAAGTAAGACAGTCACAGACGTCATTGTTTTATCTTATCTTCGATCGTAGTTCCTCCTACACCTTCAGTAGCGTTTCCAGTATCCAAGAACAGTCGCTAGCCGCCCGTGATAGAAGCCGCTGCCCAAACATCGTCCTATTCAGGTCGGTGGACGCGTTGGTGTGCTACAATTTAATAAAATAGTACTTTAGGACAAGAGATTTTGGTTAAGCCAGCAAAAAGTCGGAAGCTGGGCTATGATCTGAAGTACGAGCGGTTGATATACCCTTTGATTTCGTCTGAAAGTCGTTGGTAGAAAGAAAGAAATTGAAGGTGATGAACCTGCTTACCAGCTATGGAGGAAAGAGGGTGAGGGGTAGTTTACTTACTGAGAGAGTGCTCGCAGCTTCCCGAGTAAAAGGAGGCTTGCTTTAAAGGATCTGTCTTACCTATAATACTAATGCAACCTACTTCCATAATCACTCCGTGTATTTCTAAACCCTAGACCCCAATTTCATACGGTACATTCTAGCCCCTATAACAGAACCACGCTGATTTTCTCATTTGCCTGATTTCGCTACCTTCGATTTGTATCACGCTGTTGACGATTGTCTGCGAGAAGTTTTTCCATCAGAAAAACGGTTATGTAAATTGTTTCCCTGTCTTCGCTTCAAGTCTGCAGGTCTCGGAAAAGGCTTTAACAGCCAAAACCTTGGGTTATTTGTTGGAAACACAGCCGAGAACACAGCATAGTTTTAAAGTATTCAAATATTTTAAAATACTGTAAGTTGAAGAGTAAATAGTGTGAGGGGTCCTTTAAGGGCTTGTCTTAAAAAAACAGAAATAAAGATACCCAAAAGAATATGCAAAAACTGAATACGTCATTAAGGGAATTGACAAAGGTGTCGTCTGCTCTAAAGCCGATTTAGGATTCTGCTTCTGTAGAGCTAGCCTCAATGATATCGTGATGGTAAAAAAATAGTCATGATGAAAGACCAGTTCCAAAGCCAATGATTTTTTCTAGAAATGAAAGTCGACACAACGAAAAACATTCACGCCACCACCACTGCAATCCAGACCCAATCCGACGACGCCAACTACTATGACGAAATATATGACGATCGGAGGGAGATACCGTTTCGTGACGTCACAGAGCTTCCCTATGTTGCAACGACGTCACGTGCGAATTTCGGGGCTGAAGATCCCAGAAAGAGTAATGGGGGGTTGATATTATCCAGTGTTTGGGGGATTGTTATCAGTTTGTTTCTGGTTTGATGAGATCGAAGTACCGGTATGTGATGGATCGCGTTGCGGCAGTTTTGTGTTATGTCACGTTTCTTCCAGTATGAACATTAAATGTCGGGTCCGACAATCAGTGGCACTGCGCTAGTCTTCCGTTCTTTGCAAAGACCATATCATCTGATCAATGCCAGTGCAGAAGGCCAATACGCCACGGAGGCAAATGTTCCAGTTCAAAGCCGAAATTGGCCCCTACCCCAACACGACACCACCTGACAGGATTCAAAATAAAAGGCCAATGTGTCGGGACAAAACCAGAAAAGTCAGGTGCAGGGCAAACGTTCCCAGATGTTGGAAAATGGCGTTGTAACTTTTCTGGTATGACAATGACTGCGATAACGTAAAATGGCCTGAGTATCAGTAAAATTCACGATATCGGGAAATGTAGGGTAGTGTCGTTTAATCTTCCCACCCAAACGTCGATTTGAGCCTTTACTTCAACAAGACGTTGCTTTGCACAACGAAACGTGACTATAAAATTCGGCCCATGACTAAACATTCGGAAGTGCGGAAAAATGGCGTTGTGACGGCTGGTAGTATGATCGCAGTCCAGTGCTCTAAGCGATTTCGTTTCTTTTTGTTCCCTCTTGCCTAATTATCACCATCTATAACAGAAGAGATAGTACAGAAGATCCATTAAGGATAGTGGAAAACTCCCATCATGTCGTTCGGAAAAGAAGCGAGGCTCGTTTTTCTGTTGGCACAAAATGAACTAAACACATATCCTAGCAGATTCTTTGTAGACGTTGCTGATGGTGATGAGCAGTGGGGGACCAATAGGAAAGCCGTATGGTGGTTCTTAATTATATTAGCCGACGGAGAAATGACAGTTTGAGGCTGTTACAGTTTGATCTTAGATGGTTTTTCCGGGTTTCTTAGCTTCCTTAGCTACGGAATATTTTGCGCTGTTCTAGATTTAATTTCCGGTGTGTTCACTACTGTCGGATTGAGGTCAACAAGATGACATTGACCGTGTGTTTCGGTGGGTTGATAATTGACTTCCGGATACATTAGAGTTATGCTTCTTAGCAAATTAGTTAACTTTTGACAGTGCAGTTCTGGGCGAAATGGTAAAATGAAGGCCAAAAAACAATGATTTTAGGCACCTTAAACACCGAAGTCCCAAAAACAGACCTTAATTAGCTAACGTTCGTGACTGGTAGTAGACTTTAGTCAACAGTGGATGAAATTGGTGCTGTTCAAAGGTAAATAATGTTTAGAAGCGCACTCCTACTGTAAGACCTTGACAGTGTTCAGTGCCATGCCTGGCCCTGTGTCAAGTAGTTTATAATAAAGTTTGTGTTGACGACACTACGTATACCAAAAAATAGCCAGTATAGATACACATTTGTAAGTAAGTAGGTATATACCGAGTTTATCAGAAAAAGTGAAATACGAACACGAAACGCAGTTGGCAGCGTTTCCATGTTTGGCCTATTCGTGCTAAAGATCAAGATCAAACTATACAAGGTCATCTGTAGCAACTTTTAAGCCTGTATCCTTCATTTAGACTATCCCCCCAAAGAATGCTTTCCACCGAGTGAAAAATGTGCCAATTTTTTGTATGGAAAAGATGATATTTGACGGTTCAAAACGGATAATTCAGCTAGATTTTACTATAGCTATATTTCGACCCTTCTTAGCAAGGGTCCTCTTCAGGCTCAAGCCACTCAAGCATACTTTCTCAAGCTTACTTTTCTGAAAAGTTTCCGCCCGGAGAAAATTGTTTTAAGAAGAATAACGGGCTTTAAAGGTACGACAAGGAGTTTAATTAGAAACATGGTAGAAAAATGTGACAAGAACATGAAAATTATTTGAAATTTCAGTGCAGAATACCTCTGGCATCGTTTCTGTATTTGGTGGATTCTTAATTATTGTCGCAAGCGGTTTCTTAAAAAAAAAATCTCAAAGATCGCAAATGTTTTCGTGTTTGCGGATTACTTTGGTGATGCCGGAACTGGTGTTTCCAATCGAGATTCAAACACCGTATTACCATCTGTAAGAACACGGTCGGACATATCTGTGTACCAGTTGTAAGCCTTTATCCCTTTGTTTAGACACTGTCCCTGCCAAACTTTAACGAAAAAGGCGATTCGTATTTTTGTTATGCTAAATGATACGTGACAAGATCCAACAACATTTGTTTACCAACCTTTCCCTCCTGTCTTTCCCGAAAACTGGTGGACTACATTTATGTTAGACTTGTCGTACTCGTGGTACTATCGAAAAAGCTGAAATTTTAACGCGGAACGCCAGTGTTTCCGTATTTGGCGTTTTCAAGAAACAAATTTTTGAACCAACGAAAAAAGTGTCGCTAGGTGAAACATGTGGAAAGACCAGGCCCGTATCCAGGAATTTTTTTCGGGGGGGGGGGTTGCCTTTCGGGGGGGTTTCTGCCGGCGAGTCGGACAAAAAAGACATAGATCAGAGGGAAAAGCCTGTAAAAATTACTATTTTTGTGGGTTTCGGGGGGGGGTTCAACCCCCTAAGGCCCTCCCCCTAGATACGGCCTTGGGAAAGACCCTAGAGATTTAATGTTTTCCAGACTGACGTACCGTACCGACCTGACGTACCGAAGACCGTTTTTCATAAGTGGAAATCGCGTTTTTCTGAAAAATATCGTGCGGTTTGTGGTATCAATACAATGTATTACATAGATGACTTTGTCGGACCAGGAACAGCGTCACCAAAGACGGAAACCCTACCAGACATCACTTGGAAGTAACGTCCTAGCCTAGTTGGCGTCCTCGACGCCGTCCGTTAGAGACTTCAAAACAGGCCAAAGCTTAGCAAACTTACAGAGTAAAGGGTTACGAGAAAGAAGTGTTGGCTCTATTCAACAGAGCAAAATAACACTAGGGAGCAGCGCCAAGACCAGAGCAAAATAACACCAGGGAGTAGCGCCAAAACCTATACTTTCCATGCTTTGCAAACGGGCCATACTCAAAGCACCACCAACTACGCTTGCGGCATTGAAAGCGAGACAAACTTGCGGGTTTAGAAATTGCTAGTAAAGCAAAGGCGTGGTATGCACACATCAAGGAAACAATGGAGGCTGTATAAATTTTTAGCAAAGTTCAGAATATGAAATTATCAGAGCCAGTGTTGGTGAACGACTAAATGAGTTTCAGTAGGGATGTTCTCTATCGCTAGTGGTGCTAGTATCGCTGCTATACGAGTGTGTGTCAATTTTTTCAAGTCTTGGCACTGTTTTCTAGTGTTATTTTGCTCTGGCCAAGGGCGGTCTATACTCCTAGCGCCAGCCACTTTAAGCACTTAAAGCGAGCCAAACTTGCGGGTTTAGAAATTTCTAGAAAAGCAAAAGTGAAGAAAAGCAAAAAAGCAAAAAAGCACCAAGGAAACAATGGAAGCTGTATAATTTGTTTGCTATGTTCAGGATATGAACTTATCGGGGACAGCACTGGTGAACGACTGAATGAGTTTTAGTAGGAATGTTCCCTATCACTAGTGGTGCTAGTATCACTGCTATTCGACTGTGTCAATTTTGGCGTTACTCCCTTGTGTTATTTTGCTCTGCTATTCAAGCACTAAATGAATATATTCCTCAAGTCCCTTGTAATCAAATCAACTATCTCATGAAAAAGACCGAAGGTACAGTCAGGGGCGTCACTAAGGGGGGGGGGGGGCCAAAAGGTCTTGAAAAAGTAGAAGCCCGGCGAAAGTTTACTTGTTTGTCGGTTTGCGCCGGCAAACACAGAAGAAATAAAATTTTGTATGCTTTTCTCAGGCGTCGGTTGACTCGTCGACACATCGGGTTCTTTTTACACACAAAAGAAATGAAACCCTGCAAACATTTGTCGGGCAAAACACTGAAGAAATCGAATTCTGAATGCTTTTGTCGTGCCTCGGTATTCTCGTCGGCACATTGGGTTCTTTTCATACATACGGAATCCAGAAGAAATAATTTTGTTATGCTCTTGTCGGGCGTCGGTCGACTCGTCGGCACATCGGGTTTTACTTGTACGAAGAAACCAAATTTTGCAAGCTTTGTTGGGCGCACCCGGGAAGTTTAAGTCTCATCGGCACAAGGGGTTAATTTACGCGTAAGAAATCAAGTTATGTACAGTCTAGTCGAGCGAAACACAGAAAAAATCAAATGCTCGATGGTTTTGTCAGGCGTCGGTATTCTCGTCGGCACATCAGGTTCTTTTTGCACGTAAAAAAACAAGACCAAAGGTTTCGATGGGATCCCAACAATTCAATATCTGATCCAGACAACTGGGTCTTGTCTTAGCCAGATCCAGTCTTCGCCAGACTCCTTGAACATTTTTACAATTAAAATTCAGAAACAGATTAAGGCCAAATAGCTAATCACCTGAGAAAACCAAGTTCAGATTTGGATTCAGCATGTGTGTTTACCCCTATAAGTCATATCTGTTTTGACGAAAACTTCCTGCCAATTCCCGGTTCCGGCCGAACTCCAGAACTACTTGTCCGGCGAAAAAAGAAAGCTCAAAGACGAAATCAGGGTATCTTCTTTCCCCAGTAATGAACATCTAATCAACTTCAAATAGAAATTTAGCTTATAACAAATTTTCCGATTCCAGCCGGATTCCGGTCGAACTATATGTCCGGGTAAAATACGATTGTCACACAGGGACTCAGCATCTCTTCTTACCCCTAAATCGCTTATCTAATCAACTAGAAATAAAACTTTGACTTCCAACAGTTTTCCGGTTTTGGCCGGATTCCGGACGAACTACATGTCCGGGTAGAAACTTGTTTTCACATAAGTGTTCAGCATGTCTTCTTGCCCTAAATCGAACATCCAATCAACTCCAAATTAAACTTTTAATTTTGACAAACTTTCCGGTTTGGGCCGGATTCCGGTCGAAATACTTGTCCGTCGAGAAAATAGTTTTCACCATCATCTTCAGCATGTCTCCCTACCTCTAAATCGAACATTTAATCAACTTCAAATAAAACTTTTACTTTCAACAAACTTTCCGGTTTGGGCCGGATTCCGGGCGAAATACTTGTCCATCGAGAAAATAGTTTTCACCATCGCCTTCAGCATGTCTTCCTACCCCT
This sequence comes from Branchinecta lynchi, assembly GCA_023053575.1. Taxonomy (NCBI): domain Eukaryota; kingdom Metazoa; phylum Arthropoda; class Branchiopoda; order Anostraca; family Branchinectidae; genus Branchinecta; species Branchinecta lynchi. The sequence continues at coordinate 17,315,098 of JAKZAP010000014.1, read as the reverse complement.
AAATCGAACATCTAATCAATTTCAAATAAAACTTTTACTTTCAACAAACTTTCCGGTTTGGGCCGGATTCCGGGCGAAATACTTGTCCGTCGAGAAAATAATTTTCACCATCGTCTTCAGCATGTCTTCCTACCCCTAAATCGAACATCTAATCAACTTCAAATAAAACTTTTACTTTCAACACTTGTCTACTTGTCCGATGACAAAATGGTTTTCACCATCGTGTTCAGCATGTCTTCTTACCCCATAATCGACTATCACATTAGCTGTTTCAAAATATTTTGTTTGTCCCTTAATTTCAATCCCCTCCCCCACCCCTAAATGTAGAGCTACAAAGCCCATCTACGAACTTGACTGGTCCGACGACCCAACGAACCTTCTCAGCAAGTTTCATCAAAATATCTCATTCCCTTCGAGAGTTATCGTGCTTACAGACGGACGGACGGACAGACGGACAACTTTTGCGATGTCATAGGTATCCCTCCACTTACGTTTTGGGATCCCAAAAACCAGATTCTGTAAATTTTTATAGGGCGCATGCCAAAAGTTCAAGTCTCGTCGGTACATCGGCTTCTTTTTACACGTAAAAAATAAAGTTCTTTACAGTCTTGTCCGGCAAAACACAGATGAAATCGAATTCTGAATGCTTCTGAAAATTCTGCAAACATTTGTCGGGCGCAAAATTTCCCGGAAAAAAATACAGATTTAATAAAATTTCGCCGTCGTTGCTTAGTTCATCTTGTTCTGGGTACAGTCGTTGGAAGCTTCGCTTTTTAGCGAAAGTTGAAACGAAAAGCCCAATCGGACCAGGGACCAGGTGTGAAACTGGTCCATCGGACAAGTATCAGACGGTACTGACGAAAACACCTCGCCAAAATGCCTTCCCCAAAGCTCAGCAATCTGGGCAGGACCTGAAACACCCCCGACAGTCTCAGCAGGTTTAGGGACAGAATTTTTATTGCATTTGGCAAGTGAAACAAGTGGGTTTAAGAAGAGGTGCATTAGATATTTCATTTAGTGTCCGAACGGTGTGCGGTCAAGGCGGGGGAGCTGTAGGGGGTGGGGGGAATAGTACGTATGGCACACGTAGGGAACAAACGGACGAAATTGAACGATATAGCAAAGATCATGTCCTCTAGTTATACATTTTTGGAGTTCTAGTCGATCTCAGGGAGGGGGATTGGAGGGAGGTAAAGTTTTCAGATTCGACTGAGACTTGCTGTATGCCGTCTGGAAATGCGTCTGGTATCGGATGGAAGTGGATGGACGGTTCCGGAAATGATGTGCCACACGTATGAAACAACTGTTGAATCCAACTTAACGGTCCACAAATCAAATATTCTATCTGCACCATTTTGAGAATCCGGCCGGATCCGACCTCTATCGGGGGAGTGAAGGGGGGTGTTTAACATTTACCGGAAATTTTCTTATTCTAGTAAGCACCCTAGACGTATCCTTTTGGTGTCCAAACGCCCACGGTGTGGGGAGACAGAAAGGGTCCCGAACTTCTTTGACACGCACAGGGACCCAACAGGTTGAGCGACTGAGACTAGAGGCGTTACTAGCCAAAATGTTTTGATTTTGGGGGGCAAGGTATTACCGACTGGTTGGTAATTTTTACCGACTGTTTTGCAGATTTATTCGATTATTACTGAGAAAAAACTACTGTGTTGCCGACAGGCCCGTATCCAGGAATGTATGTTTCGGGGGGGGGCGGTCAACCCCCTACCCCCCTCCCCTGGATACGGCCTTGGTTGCCGAATATTTCTGATGAGAGTTACGAGGAGAAAAATATTCTTTGAGCCCAAACTGACTTTGAAACCTTTGTTCAAACAATATTTACAACGGATACGTCAGCTCAGATTCTTCATCAGCGATATTTCGGCCCTTCTTGGCAAGGGTCCTCGTCATAGGTACGAGGAGATGCCCTAGGTGTCCGATTTCTCGGTTCGAACCACACCCGGTGTTGGTGGGGTATTTAGAGGAGGGGGGGGGGGCTTTTTGTGGCGTCCTCATTTACTTTCTTTGACCACACACTCGTCACACTCATAAGAATTGCCATATGAGCTCGTAGCTCTTATTTTATTACAGGACTTTCGAGCCTAATGTAACCGAGACTCTTCCCCATACCCTCGCAGTCGCTGGAATTTAATTACCGCCTCATTTAGTGCCGCAGAAATTACATCCACCCTCCTTGAAGAAACAACATAAACAAAATGGAAATCGTTGGATTGCGAGACGGGGTATTAAGGCCAGAACTGAAAACGGAGTTCCTCGATACTAATTCTATAACGGTGTCTCCCCCATTTCTTAATGATCATGTCCTCGGAACGCTTGCCAAACGATTGAGCCTGAATGCTTCTGGATAATTACTCCCTTTAGATAGTTTGCCTTTTGTATGTGTTTGACGTTAATTGATTGATACTCTGATACGGAAATATCGCTTATACTGCGATTTATTCTACTCTACCAATTAAACAATTTAAGCAGAAGGGTGCGATAGTGTAAAAGGGGATGCGGAAACGAAGATCTGTCACTTGGATCCCCCCAAAGTGAAAGTTGCGATAGTATCCTTGACGTACCGTAGTCGAGGTGGTGAGATAACGTCCTCGACTTGGCCGATCCGTCTTCCAAACAGAAAAGCGTAGAAAAACCGGGAACGTTCATCTGGACAGGTTTCCAGTGTGTTAGCGTTAGTAAATCTCAATCAGTAATAATAATAAAAAAAAAGTCAAGGTCAGCTACGGACCGAGATTTCTCGTTTTCATGGCGCTTCGAGAAAAACAGTATATGTTGGACAGGTTAAGTCTTGGGAATGGAGTCTTTTTCTGAAGGAACTGAACTGGTATCTTCATCCAAATTACGAAATTAAGTTCCGACGGATATCGTGGGTACTGCACTTTATTGTAACTTGACAAGTAATGGAGGGCGAGTAATAGCAGTATTTCCAGCAAGTAGCGCGTACCATACATGCAGTGCTGTAAAGTTGATAGCACCTGCAGAGCAACCTCAACCCGCCGCATACAGAGAATACAATATATCCGTCATAGCTGTTGGAAAATATTGTTGTTGTTTTCAATTGTAATGTGTATTATTGTTTTGTTAGTATATGACCCCTGGGCTTTTAAATACACTTATTATTATTACTATAGTGCAGTTCTCCAGTGAAGTACTGGAAATCATGGGTGGCAAGAAGGGGCGGGGGTGCGAGTGTGGTGATTCACATGCCCTGCCTTTTGCTAAGTCGTATCAGTCGTTTATTTTGGCCTCACCAAGGTCCCGGGCGCTCATTTTTGTCATACAATCAGTCGTTTAAAAAAATTAAAAATAAATAGTATGACACTATCCAGCTTTAGTCGTAAATCTGTCCCATTCAAAGGCAAGCCGAGTCGTTTAAACCAGGTTTCAGAAACCCGTTAAGTCGGACATATGGTTATTTGTTGCTGAACTGGCAGCAATTACCTTTAAAACCTCTTTTATTCGTATATAATTTGTATCTGTCTAACTCAGGTCGTTGACATTTTAGACTGTCAAAAACACTGCAGGTTAGTTGAAGATAAGTCCAACTGATTAACATGAATAAAACTTAAAGCACAGAGGACAGTATTTACGATTTAATTTATGTAAATACCTCAAGAATAAAGAGTTTCCAAATGGTACGAGCCATCGCTTCAAAATTTGTCGTTTGTGAGTTCTTGCAGAACCTCATAACCTAAGCGTGCGATGGAGATAGATGATCGCTACAAACCACAAATATTCAAAATTGTTTCGGTGCATGTGTTCTGAGAAATGAATTTCAAATCTTCAAGAAAGTGCGATCTATATGATTGTTGCAGTTAAAGTCAGGGTTTTCATCAGTTTTACACCAATTACAACCTTTTTTGAGTGGCGGTATTATGTCAGAGTTGTTTTTTATTCCTCTAGTATTTTTGACTGCATTATGATGGGTGAGAGATAAGCGAGACAAGCGATGATGGGAGAGACAAAGTGAGAGACAAGGTTACGTGCATGGAGTGAGGGTCAAACTTTGACTACAAGGGGAAAAGAGGCATGAAACTTTTGAACGCAATCAAAAGGCAATCAGAATTCAAACGACAAGCCCCGCGAATCCCTTCCTAAGCAAGTGTGTCCAGAACAGTGAAATAATACCGATTACAAACCGAGGCTGAGGTGGGTGGGCACAACGCTTAAAAAGGACAAGGAAGATTTTGATAAACACCCAAACTTCGTTTAACATGGCAGGAGTGGTACTACAGTCGCTGGAACAGCTCATTCAAGTCGAGAGGTAAAATTTTTGGCTACAATGTCTTAAAGTTCAATGGGCACATCAAACTACGCCAATCCCACTCTGTAACAGCCTAGGAACAATGCTTACCCCCTAGATCAGCAGCTTTTTCAACAGTTTCCCCTCTATGATATTTCAAAGCGTAATTTTTTGGGCCAGTACGTGCTCAATTCACTAGCTTGGACAAAGATAAAAGTGATGGTTCTTATAATACTTAGTAGATCTTTATTTTATGCATAAATCAGTTTGTATAGTTCAGATTTGAATAGGTTATTTGTTTTTGAATGATTTCTGTAGCTACGTTGTTTTTTATAAGCTTATTGCATATTCTGGTACATTTTATAAAGCAAGTTAATAAAGCTTCACAACACTATTCCACAAAGGAAAACTTGTAAGGCACTTTAAGCCATGGAACTTCTGATGAAACACTAGAACAATCAGGTAAATTGCATCTGCGGCTTGACTTTGGTGACATCTCAAATATATCCTTTTCTATCAAGCATTGCTGGGAGTTTTTGAATTTTCCGCCACGATATCCCAGCTCCTAAGATTTGGATCGCCGAAATGCCAGAGAGGTTAAGACAAGGGATAACAAGAAAACGGCCGATTTTCGTAGCGCCCATTTCACAAATTGTTTATTTGTGAAGCATTTAATACAAAGTAAAGCATTAGAAGTGTCCATTGTGCTTTAAAGCACACCTGCAAAGCCTTCGTAAAATTCCACAATTTATCATATGAAATAGTTGTTTTGGACACACCTACAACTATCTGTTCTGACTGCAAGTCATATTGACTGTAAGCGAATTTTTCTGCACGTTTAGAGCATCATTCGTCGCCTAATCAGCAGAGGCGTTACTAGCCAAAACGTGGGGGGGGGGGGGCAAGCATTAGCCGACTGGCTGGTTTTTTTACAGAATGTTTTTGCAGTAAAAACGACTGATTTTAAGAAAAAACACCACTGTTTTTTATGAAAAAATCGACAATTTTTACCGAAAACCGACTGTTTTGAAGAAAAATCGACTGTTTTTACGAAAAATACCGACGCTTCGCGACGACTCGGATATTTTTTTTTTTTACTGAGGCGGACCTAAGTTGCTGGTAATTAAGGTCACAGAAGAAGACTGAGGAAGATAGATTTGCTTTCAGATTTCCTTTTATGTAGTTTCACCATCGTCTCACATGCTTTTGTTTTAGTTCTGAAAATATAGGATGCCGAATGGGCAAATAAAATGGAACAAATCTACTTTGTGTCTACTTTATTCAGGATTGCGACAGTTCTGTCCTTTTTTTAGACCGGCAGATTTGCGACTTCATAGATATTCTCCAGTTTTCATTTGGGTCTTCTCCTCGGCGTTTCCAAAAATTACGCCTTTGGCGCATTTCATAGTATTCTCGATTAGAACAGTGTGTCATTTTGGCGATGAGACTTGGAAATTTTGGGATTTGATGCACATTAAACACTAGAACTCGTATAGAAAGTATATTTAAATTCTACCAGAAAAAGGCAGATTAAAAGAATTTAGCCTGCGGCGCTTACTTTAATTTATCCTACATAGGCATTAAAGGCTTCAATTTTTCGCGTAAGTTGAAAATGGGAAATGTGCTCCGTGGCCGCACAGCGGCAACGGTGCTTTCTTGTCGGTACTTTCGAGAGTTTCGAGTCGTACATTGTGACGCAGAAGTCGTTGAAATTAGCCTCCCCCCCCCCCCTGGCCTGTGCTTCGGGCCACCACTGAGGAGATTGCAAGTTTATTTTATTACCATTCATGTCCTTTCTTTCTTCTTCCATTTTTATTTTTATTTTTTAATTACTTACTCTGTCTCCGGGTACAATTTTGCAATATGATGGTTATTAAATCAATAACAAAGGTAATTACCATTTTGTTTCAGATCCTCCAGATAAAGCCATTTTCCGGCGCACGTTAGGTTTCAACCGGAAAACACCGGACATTTTTCTGACCAAATTACAGTCGTTCATTATTACTCTTGATGACTATCTCTCCTTGCCGATGTAAGATCTCCGGCCTCTCTGGGTACCTAGCAGAAGAAAGGCAGAAGTGGTGTATATAAGGTTTGAAGCCAAGCTGACCATTCATTACGAAAGAAATAGAAAACCTCGCTTTCGCTGAGGACGGTTTGCCGGAATTGCAGCCGAAATATCCGAATTTATATTTATCCCTCGCACTTCATCCTAGAGGGATAATTAGCTGATCAAGAAAACACCCGGAAAATCACGGTTTTCTATTTCTTTAGAAGTGGTGTCACATCTGCTTCCAAGGATCGCCGTCATTGGTTGACACAGGATTTGAGTCGTTAAGTTTGGGTCGTTACGTAGACGCTTACTCCTTCTTCCTGAGGATCACTGGCGTGTTTTCGACTTAAACATATACAGTATTGCCTCGGCTGAGTAACTTACAGACTAAACCACAATTTATATTTCTAACTAGACACGCTAAAACTTTTTCTCTGAACGAGTGAGCATGTAAATTAAATGGTGATAGATGGCGTAATGTCAGAACTGATCCAAATGTTACGAAGTTGGTAGTATAATTTGTTCTTATGGAGGCTATGGAGCAGACACACGATCAGTGTTTCCCGAGCGGAAAAAAAGATGGTGCCGACAGCCTGAGACCTACTGAACCTGACCGTCCGCTCGAAGCACTAAGAGCAGACCCTATTTGTAAGCAAAACCCTAGAGGAAAAAATGGCAATGAGGTCATGGGGATCATGAAAATGCATATTTTGCTTAAAAGTATTTTTCTTAATTTGCGGTCATGATTGGTACTTTAAGGAATGGTAGGATTTGGAAAGTGGCGAATTCTAAGCCAATCTTGTCGAATTTCTAATATTCCAGCCAAGTTTCATCGGCCTAGCACATTTGGAAGTACCTTTACTCGCGATCACCTGGATTCCGAACTCCCCCTTAAACTCCCCCCACAGTCGCCTGAGCCAACCCGGTTCTGTAAATGATTTATCCGGAGCATCTATTAGTTATTCCCACAAAGTTCCATCCCTATCTCTCCAGTCTAAGTCGGTCACATATTTTGTTCTCTGTTCAATTACAAAATTTCACTCAAATTCGATCACCCGTTCCAAAGTTGCGCATGACTCAATATTCCGGATTCCCCCTTCCTCTACTCCCCCACGACTATCGGATCGAGTAAATTTTTATTTACATGTCAGTTTGATAGGGTCCCTGATACGCCTCCCAAGTTTCGTCGTGAAAATCCCCAGAACCGCCATCACCGGAATTCCGGGAAACACCCCTCCACTCAAGTGCCCGTATCCAGTCCATATGTGTAAACGATTTATCTGGAGCAGATGCTGGTTATTCCCAGCAAGTTTCACTCCGATCCCTCCATTCTAACCGTTTCTCGGGATTTCCGGTCTCCCCCCTCCCCCAACTCCTCCATAGCTGTCGAATCCAGTTCGGACTTCAAATGGAACATCAGAGATATGTCATTTATTCAGGAATTAAGTTTCATTTCAATCCGATCACCCGTTCGAAAGTTACACACCACTCAATTTTCCGGATTCCCTCACCCTCCACTCCCCCAAAATGGTCGGATCGGGAAACTGATTATTTCCAGGTTGGTTTGGTCGGGGCTCTGATATGCCTGCCAAGTTTCATCATCCTAGCACCCCCTAGTCTATATCAAACAACATAATTTGCCAACCCCTTCAACCTTAGATTGATCTATTTCTCTCCGAACGAATTCTAGCAAAGAATGACCCAGCCACGAGCAGAACTATAGTAGTGTGATGAAAGAATGTGTCATCCATGCACAGAGCTATACAAGTGCGAAGAAAGGGGTAGGGGTTTGACGAAAACTAGAAAAAGCATTACGAGTTCTCCAGCCCTTCAGCCCCCACCAGTTATCGGATCCGATCCGAATTTGAAAATGAACATCCAAGACATTTGTTCTTCATACCTGTCAAGTTTGATGCACGCACGATTATCCGCTATATCAACACCTACTAAGGTTCAACAACAAATTTTGCCAACCCCTTCGACCTTCGATTGACGTAGCTCTCTGCGAACGAATCCTAGCAAATCATCCACGAGTACGGCTATACTAAGTGTGATGAAAGAATGACTCATCCATGCGTAGAGCTATACTAGTGCGAAGAAAGGGGTAGGGGTCTGACGAAAACTAGAAAATGCATTTCAAGAGATTTCGGGCGTCCCCCTCCCAGTTATCGGATCCGATCCGAATTTGACATTGAACATCCGAGACATTTGTTCTTGATACCTGTCAAGTTTAATGCACGCCCGATTATCTGTTCCAAAGTTATGAATGTTGCTAATTTCCGGATTCCCCATGTTGCCACTCCCCATTGATGGTCGGATCGGGGAAGTGATTATTTCCAAGTTAATCCGGTTGGGTCCCTGATATGCGTGCCAAGTTTTATCGTCCTAGGTCATGTGGAAGTGACCAAACTAGCAAAATGCGAACAGACCGACAGACCGACAGACAGACAGACATTACGATCGCTATATGGCACTTGAGTAAGCTCAAGTGCCATAAAAATTGTTGACAAATAGTTTTTGGTGCATTGTTGTCCGCCTTGCACAGGTGACCTATTGTCACATGTTAAGACGTAGTATTGGTATATGAATATGTTGAATGTTGGTTATGTTAAAGGTGAATAAACAACTGAACGATAAAACAAGAGCTACGAGCTCATATGGCACTTGTTAAGAGTAGGCACGGCTCGGTTATGTCAATGATATATCTAGTGTTTGCTAGGTGTCTTCACACCAAGTTTCACCTCGATCCCTCCACTCATAGCGTTTTCCAATATTTCCGGCTCTCCCCTCCAGCTCCCCCCAAAAGTCACCGGATCCGGTCCGGATTTTAAGTGGGTCGTCTGAGGCATGAGGCCTTTCCAAATATCAAGTTCCATCGAGATCCGATAACCCGTTCAAAAGTTATAAATACCTCAAGATTCCGGATTCCACCTCCCTCCACTCCCCCGACAGTGCCCGAATCGGCTCGGTCATGTCAATGAATCTAGTGTTTGCTAGGTGTCTTCCCACCAAGTTTCATCTCGATCCCTCCACTCATAGCGTTTCCCAAGATTTCCGGTTGCCCCCTCCAGCTCCCCCCAAAAGTCACCGGATCCGGTCCGGATTTTAAGTGTGTCGTCTGAGGCATGAGGCCTTTCCAAATATCAAGTTCCATCGAAATCCGATAACCCGTTCAAAAGTTATAAATACCTCAAGATTCCAGATTCCCCCTCCCTCCACTCCCCCCACAGTGCCCGAATTGGCTCGGTTATGTCAATGATGTATCTAGTGTTTGCTAGGTGTCTTCCCACCAAGTTTCATCTCGATCCCTCCACTCACAGCGTTTCCCAAGATTTCCGGTTGCCCCCTCCAGCTCCCCCCAAAAGTCACCGGATCCGGTCCGGATTTTAAGTGGGTCGTCTGAGGCACGAGGTCGTTCCAAATATCAAGTTTCATCGAGATCCGGTCACCCGTTCAAAAGTTATAAATACCTCAAGATTCCGGATTCCCCCTCCCTCCACTCCCCCGACAGTGCCCGAATCGGCTCGGTCATGTCAATTATGTATCTAGTGTTTGCTAGGTGTCTTCCCACCAAGTTTCATCTCGACCCCTCCACTCATAGCGTTTCCCCAGATTTCCGGTTGCCTCCTCCAGCTCCCCCAAAAAGTCACCAGATCCGGTCCGGATTTTAAGTGGGTCGTCTGAGGCATGAGGTCTTTCCAAATATCAAGTTCCATCGAGATCCGATCACCTGTTCAAAAGTTATAAATACCTCAAGATTCCGGATTCCCCCTCCCTCCACTCCCCCCACAGTGCCCGAATCGGCTCGGTTATGTCAATGATGTATCTAGTGTTTGCTAGGTGTCTTCCCACCAAGTTTCATCTCGATCCCTCCACTCATAGCGTTTCCCAAGATTTCCGGTTGCCCCCTGCAGCTCCCCCCAAAAGTCACCGGATCCGGTCCAGATTTTAAGTGGGTCGTCTGAGGTATGAGGTCTTTCCAAATATCAAGTTCCATCGAGATCCGATCACCCGTTCAAAAGTTATAAATACCTCAAGATTCCGGATTCCCCCTCCCTCCACTCCCCCACAGTACCCGAATCGGCTCGGTTATGTCAATGATGTATCTAGTGTTTGCTAGGTCTCTTCCCACCAAGTTTCATCTCGATCCCTCCACTCATAGCGGTTCCCAAGATTTCCGGTTGCCCCCTCCAGCTCCCCCCAAAAGTCACCGGATCCGGTCCGGATTTTAAGTGGGTCGTCTGAGGCATGAGGTCTTTCCCAATATCAAGTTCCATCGAGATCTGATCACCTGTTCAAAAGTTATAAATACCTCAAGATTCCGGATTCCCCCTCCCTCCACTCCCCCCCACAGTGCCCGAATCGGCTCGGTTATGTCAATGATGTATCTAGTGTTTGCTAGGTGTCTTCCCACCAAGTTTCATCTCGATCCCTCCACTCATAGCGTTTCCCAAGATTTCCGGTTGCCCCCTCCAGCTCCCCCCAAAAGTCACCGGATCCGGTCCGGATTTTAAGTGGGTCGTCTGGGGCATGATGTCGTTCCAAATATCAAGTTTCATCGAGATCCGATCACCCGTTCAAAAGTTAAAAATACCTCAAGATTCCGGATTCCCCCTCCCTCCACTCCCCCCACGGTGCTCGGATCGGGGAAGTGACTATTTCCAACTTAATTATTTGGGGTCCCTGATACGCCTGCCAAGTTTTATCGTCCTAGCTTATGTGGAAGTGCCCGAACTAGCAAAACCTGGACAGACCGACAGACCGACGGACGGACAGAAATTGCGATCGCTATATGGCACTTGGCCGAAGGGCAAGTGCCATAAAAATACAGAAGCATTTCGCTAGCTGCTTCATTGCTACAGACTCACTTAACTGCCAGATTGTGTCATAGGTGACAACTCTCAACACTTCGGATGTTATCCATTGTGTTTGAACACGTTATGCATAACAAGCATAGCCAGAAGAGCAAAAAAATGGCCAAAAAAATATCTGCTGACTTTTTTATTTGTTGACGATGTCGGAGAATTCAGTAGATGCTTTATTGGCGGTTTTTCGGCTCTTCCTGGCAATGCCTGTTCTGGATAACATTTTATGCATAAGATTTTTCGCGACAACAGATTACATCTCAAATCGTGTCTCTTACGCATAGTCTGTTGAAGCCGCGCATCCTTGTGTTGTCTGTTATGAAACTTCTGACCGTGTGATCAAAACGCGTTTTAAATGAAGCAAAGAGAGAAAAGGGCGAAGAGAGAAGAGTAACAGACGACAGCAGTAAGACGAGCAGTCAGGATATTCCCCTTTCCCGAAGGGACTATGATAACTCATTGAGAGACTTAATAGATGAGGGCAGTAGCAGTCCCATCTGATTCCCAGGGAATAAGGCTTAGAGATAAAGGGAAATATGCTTAACAGAAAAGGATGGTCATGAAACCTCCGTGGTGCCCGTTCAAATGAAGCTTGAGATTTGTCCATACGAATGCCAAAGGGACACATCCACTTGAAGCAGTAAATCGGGAACATTTTGCAATTGGCAAGATCTAGGACACCTCGTCAAAGTTCAAACCAGGACTGGATATGACTGTACGCTAATCTAGTGGTATGTTTCGAAAGCTCAAAACAGATTTCACATTGTGACAAAGAAAGAACAAGAAAAGAGAAAGATCTTTGTAGAACAAGACCAAAGGTGTCGATGGGATCCCAAAAATCTAAGATTTGATCAAGACACTTGGGTCTTGTCTTCGCCAGATCCAGTCTTCGCCACGCTAATCACCAGAGAAAACCAAGTTAGATATTCTACCTATCTATCTATCTATACCTCTATAAGCAATATCTATTTTGACGATACTGACCGAAACTTCCTGCTTTACGTCTGCCAAATTTGCGGTTTCGCCCGAATTCGAGCGAACTACTAGTGGAGCAACAAAAGAAAATTCAGAAATGAATCCAGCGTATCTCCTTATCCCTATAAAAAACATCTAATCAACTTCAAATAAAACTTTGACTTAGAAATAAATGCGGGTAAAGCCGGATTCCGGACTAAGTATTTGTCTGGATAAAAATTGATTGTCATATACGGACACAGCGTCTCTTCTTACCCCTAAATCTATTATCTAATCAACTTGAGATAAAACTTTTGCTTTTAACATATTTTCCGGTTTTGGCCGGATTCCAGGCGAACTAGTTGTCCGGCGATAAAATGGTTTTACCATCTTGTTCAACATGTGTCCTTACCCTTCAATCAAACATTTAATCAACTTCAAATGAAACTTTTACTTCTAACCAACTTTCCGGTTTTGCCGGATTCCGGACGAACTACTTGTCCAGTGAGAAAATAGTTTTCACCCTCGTGTTCAGCATGTTTTCTTACCCTTTAATCGAACATTTAATCAACTTCAAATGAAACTTTTACTTTTAACAAGCTTTCCGATTTTTGCCGGATTTCGGACGAACTACTTGTCCGGCGAGAAAATGATTTTCACCATCGTACTCAACATGTCTTCTTACCTCATAATCAACTATCATATTAGCTGTTTAACAATAGTTTTTTTTGTCCCTTAATTTGAACCCCACCCCCAAATATAGGGCTACAGGGCCCATCTATGAACTCGACCTTAGTCTTGACCCAAAGAATCGTTACACCAAGTTTCATCAAAATATCTCATTCCCTTCGAGAGTTATCGTGCTCACAGACGGACGGACGGACAGACGAACAACTTTTCCGATGTCATAGGTATCCCTCCACTTACGTTTTGGGATCCCAAGAACAAGCAATTAATTTGAGAACGACGCGAATGGGTTGATTGCGTTAAAGGTTGGATGCCGTTCCCCATGTTTGTGAATTATAATAATGGTGTATGGTGTTAGGATATTAGAAAGAGAAATGGTATAGTCGTGTTCACGACACGTGTTCACAAGTCAGTCACAATAAATCATCCCAAACAAGCCCGCTTTCAGTCGACCTATCGTATTTCAAATGCGCATCCTTCTTACCCCTCGCTTAAAGGGGTGTCACGTAAGCACGGTGGTAGACTGACTGGTTTCTTGCAGCAAGGCAAAACAGATCGGACATGCTGTAGGTTGTTCAACCACCCAACTAAAACGAAGGATCAGTAGGCAACTTAGTTGTCCTGACAAAACCGCATCTAATACATCAGTACCTGATAAGGCACAATGAACAAATCCGGAACTAGCCTAGATGCCTATACTCTTCAGGCTCCTCTTTTAGGCCGATTTAGGCTAAGCTCAGAAAGGAGAAGGGTATTTCTACGGAACCCCCTCACCACACTAACCGTTCTGTTCCGCCTCTACCCTCCTCTAGACATCCGGGTGTGAAAAGGTCGTACCCCTGCTGCATAGTGCTGCGTTATAAGGACACGATCTTCTTTGATTTTCCGACGTGCGATAGAATCGCAGGAATGTTCGCAGAACCCTTGGTTCACACTGCTACTTCGTGTGCGACACGGTTTTTTCTTTGATTTTCTGACGTGCGACAGAATCGCGTGGACGTTCCCACTACCACGCAGACGCAAATGGAAAACGAAATTTTCCGACGAGATTATTCTACAAAAGGACAAAGAAACCCTTGGGGAAACAGAGTCTGAAGATGCTGGGAGATTACCCACCTGAATACCACCCATCATTAGGAAATAGTCAGTCAAATCCCATATGTCATCTTGTTCAAAACAGGTTAATACATGTTTATTCAGAAGATATTTTGCATTCAGCCATCCTAGGATTACAGTCAGACCAAGGTAGAGCAATTTTTAGTCTTGAAAATTAACTAGTCTTTGTTTTTGTCTTTTCTTTCACTCAAGAATCGCATGCGTCATGTCGGATCAGTTGAAATATTTCAACGCATCCAACACTGCGACAAAACGCAAAAGTTCTGCGTTGCTTGTCGCACGATTTGTGTCGTATGTTGCATGACGCAGAATTCTGCGCGAAATCGCAGCACTTTGTACCATGGGCAGGGGCGTCGCAAGTGCATTTTCGGTGGGGGGGGGGGGGTGCAGAGCCAAAATTTTACCGTATCTTTCAAAGTTCTTACCGAGTCCTAGAACTAAGAATTTAAGCTTTAAATTATGGAACAGAAAGCATTACGTAGGAAGAGCAACAATAAAGAGCAGCGAACGACGATAAGCCAACTATTAAGCGGTGTTTTGGCGAATCCCACATGTAGAATATATTGCAGGTCATGATTGCAGTAGCAACATCTATCTATTATAGTCAATAGAAAATTAAATCGAGCGCCGCAGGCGAAAATTTTCGGAATCCATTTTTTTTTCTGTAGGACCGGATAGACCGACGTTCCGGCAGTAGCAGCAACTGTAGTCTAGTCATTATACTACCTATAATCACATAAAGTGAGCGCCGCAGGCGAATTTTTGTTTGGCTTTTTCCTCCCAATTTGATTTCCATCCAAATTCTAGCTTTTAATGTTTCGAAATCTCAATCCTAAAACTGGCTTAAAACCCCTGTCAAATGACAGAGAATATTACGATAAGTTCTGCAGGCGGAGTTTTCGAAATATTTATGATTAGATATTCTTTTTGGGATCCAAAATAAAAGTGAGGACTATGGATGTTATCATAGATCCATCCCTTTTGTCTGCGACCAGTGCTTCACTCGATCTCTTCTGAGTTTCGAGGTTCGTGGCAACTTCTGAATCCTGGCAATTATAACGAATGAATTACCGAATCTCAGTTATTATACCGAATAAGTTTAGACCGATAGCATGTTCAGGATTCTGTATAACTACCGTATCCCGGTTATTTTACCGAATTGTTTTGGTATCGGAAGACTACCGAACAAGATTCATATTCGGTATACTTTCGTCAAAACTGGAACAAAGTCAGAATTCGTGGTTAACTTCCTAATCCTGGAAACTATACTGAATAAATTACCGAATATCAATCATGATACCAAATAATTTCGAACCAATAGCTTATTTGGGATTCTGTGTAACTACGGAATCTCCATAAATATACCGAATAGTTCCGCCATCGAACAAGAGCTAAGAGCTCATATGGCACTTGTACGAGTAGGCTGTACAAGAAAGTAGATGAGAACGTCACAAAACACACCCGCCATCCAAAAATGCGGTTCGGAAATAGAAATAGGATATTTAGTTTCACTCATTTCTGAACAGTTCCGGCATCGTCTCGATTGTCCGTAGCAAATGCACATGACTGTTCAAACTTTCATTCCAATAAATCCATTTGTTTCATCCTTAGACGTGCTACACAATTTCCGGTACTCACTCTATCTCCACCTACCGTGGCCGAATCTGGTTCGGAATAAAAAAAAATCGACCACCTAAAGCTTCTTCGTTTATACCATCTATCAAGTTTCACTCGAATCTGAGCATTTTCGGAGAGTTCCGGTACCCCCCCCCCCCTCCCACCAACGTTGTCGGAGCCGGTCCGGGCCCAATCTCTTAATTCCCTGTTCCTGTCCATCAAGTTTGACTGAAATTGGACCATAGCCTATCTGCAAGTTTCCAGTACCCCCCCCCCCCCCTACCTTGGCCGAATCCGGCCCGGACGCCAAATAACAAATCTAGGCCGCATAAACTCGGCACTGTCTAATTTGCATCTCATTCGGTTCATCCGTTTGGTTTTTGTGCATGTCAAAAGTCCCCCCACCCCCAATTCCCCTAATCGTGGTCGCATATGGTTCGAACGCATGTTTTACATGTCGAGGCCATCGATTCGTATCACCCATGAAGTTTCACTCGAATCAGACCACTCGTTCGCAATTTATAGAAGTCAATTTCCATATTTCTCTTCTCTTGCTCCCCAAAAAATGCTCGGATCTAGGAACGGAAGTTTCCGGGGGTATGTTGTGTCAGGTTCTTAAGTCAAGATAATTCGGGTCGCTAATATGCCTGCAAAGTTTCGTTGTCGTTTTACATCTGGAACTATTCTAACTCACGACTACCGGAATTCCAGGAAACCCCCTCCAACTCCCCCCACAGAGCCCCGAAACCATCTGGCTCCGTCAATTTCATCTTGGCCTAATGCTTGTTCCATCCTTTAAGTTTCGTCCCAATCCCTCTGCTTTTAGAGTTTCTTGAGTTTCACCCCCCCCATCCCCACAGGTATCGGACCCGACCCAGACGTGACACTGAACGTCCGAGGCGATAGCTCACCAGACAAGTTTCATTCAAATCCGATCACCCGTTCAAAAGTTATGCACGCCACTAGATTCCGGACTCCCCATCCACCCACTCCCCCCACGATGGTCGGGTCGGGGAAACGGCTGTTCTCAATTTAATCTGTTCGGATCCCTGACATACCTGCCAAGTTTCATCGCCCTAGGACATCAGGAAGTATGCCGAACTCGCGGGATCGCTAGAAATCCGGACCCCCACCCCAACTCCCCCACAGTGCCCTGATCCGGTCCGGTTATGTCAATGACGTGTCTAGGACCTGTGCTTGTTTTTCCCACCAAGTTTCATCCCGATCCCTCCACTTTAAGCGTTTCTAAAAATTTCCGGTTCCCTCCTTCAACTCCCCCCAGTGTCATCGGATCCGGCCCGGATTTAAAGTGAGATGTCTGAGACACGAGGTCATCCTAAATATCAATTTTCATCAAGATCCGATCACCCGTTCGCAAGCTAAAAATACGTCAAATTTTGGCTTCACCCTCCCTCCACCCCCCACCCCCCCCCCCAGATGGTTGAATCGGGGAATTGACGATTTCCTATTTAATCTGGTCGGGTCCAAGACATGCCTGTCAATTTCCATCGTCCCAGCACATCAGGAAACACGGAACTCGCGGGATCACTACAAATTTGGACTTCTCCCCCCCCCCCCAACTCCCCCAAAGTAAGTGAATCCGTTCCGGTTATATCAGTCACGTATCTAGGACTTTTGCTTGTACTTTCCACCAATTTTCATCCGGATCCCTCCACTCGAAGTGTTTTCCAAGATTTCCGGTTTCCCCCTGCAACTCCCCCCAGTGTCACCGGATCCGGTCTGGATAAAATGGAGGGTCTGAGACACGAAGTCCTTCCATATATCAAGTTTCATTAAGATCCGATCACCCGTTCGTAAGCTAAAAATATATCATTTTTCCTATTTTTTCCGGATTCCCCCTCCCTCCACTCCCCTCCAGATGGTCGGATCGAGGAAGCGACAATTTCTAATTTAATCTGGTCCAGTTCCTGATATGCCTGCCAAGTTTCATCGTCCTAGCTTTTCAAGAAGTGCCAGAACTAGCAAAACCGGGACCGACAGACCGACAGATCGCTATATGGCACTTGAGTAAGCTCAAGTGCCATAAAAATTACCAAATGATTTCAGTAAATTCTCTCACCAAATTCGTGATAACTACCGAATACTGGCAACTATACCGAATCCCGATCATTATAGCGAAGACATTTGTACAGATAGCCTATTTAGGATTCTGTATAACTACCGAATTCCCGTAAATCTATCGAACAGTTCTGCTGTCGAAAAAACACCGAACAATTACCCAATACCCAAAATTTTTACCGAATCTCAAAAATGTGGGTGATCTCTATTTGTATTATCGATTGGTATTCGAAAAAACTGGCAAGCCTTTCATTTGTTTAGTGAGGGGTCGGCAAATTCCATTTTTTTTTAATTTTACAAGCGTAAGTTGCCCACACCTCACGAGATACTAAACAGAGGAAAAGTATGGCACAGCTTGCCAGTTTTTTCTAATACTAAAAGGCTAACTTTTACAAATGTTAGTTGCTGACCCCGTAGAGGAAAGGCTTGCCAGTTTTTTAGAATTCCTAATTTCTTTCCTCGTTTTGGTACTCTCCGTGACAAGCTACTAAAACCAGGAAAGAAATGGTGGACTTGAAATATCTTAGTTGCCGAACCCTCGCTGGAATCATCATCGCCTACCGACAAGGTACTAAAAGGAGGAAAAGGTGAACTTTTACAAATGTAAGTTGCCGACCCCTCACGAGAAATTAACTGAGGAAAAGCACGGCACAGCGTGCCAGTTTAATCGAATACTAAAAGGAGGAAAAGGTGAACTGTTACAAATGTAAGTTTCCGACCCCTCACGGGATACTAAACAGAGGAAAGGCTTGCCAGTTTTTCGAATCCTCGATTTCCTCGTTTTAGTTTGCCCTTCCTGATTTTAGTATTCTTTCCTGCTTTTCTCTTGCCTTTCCTTTCCTGCTTTTAGTCGATCCCAATTTTCAGCAGAATTTACGAAAGTTCTGTTGCCACATGGCTTAAAGAATATCTTTTAAAAGTAATTGATCGAAAGCAGTTTGGTAACATTCCTACGTGTTCGACAGTCCATTACCTAGTTAATCCGATTGATTTTATTTTAAAACATCTAGATGAACCTGGCAAATGGATAAAGTTAATTGCAATTGATTTTAAAAAAGCATTTGACCTTGTTGACCATAAAATTCTTTTAGAAAAAAATGGTGGAAAAAAGTATACCCAATCTTATCGTCAAAATCATCAAGAGCTTTTTGACAAATAGAGAGCAAACTGTAAAGTATAAAGGCCATTTTTCTACTTCCTTACCAGTTTTTTGTGGAGTTCCACACGGAACTGTGATCGGTCCGCTGTGCTTCCTCCTCATGATAAATGAAATTGCCGCTGGGCTGGAGGACAGATGGAAATACGTTGCTGATTTGTCCCTAGCGGAAGTCGTATCTGAGGATTTGGAAAGTAACGCTGCCGGTTTCATCGACAGGTTACCTCAGAGGCGACTGAAATCAATATGGTTGTGAATAAAGATAAGTGCTCGGTGATCGAACCTCCTATCGACCCTGGGCTCATCAGTGATAAAATAGCGCTACTAGGTGTAGTGATCTCTTCTGATCTTTCATGGCATGAAAATACAAAGACAATTGTAAAGAAAGCTAACAGCGCAATTAAAAACACTGAAAAAGTTTCGGGTTCCTAAGCTCTTTCATTCGAGCCTTAGTCGAATATGCTTGTCCGGTTTGGCACGTTGCTCTTACTCAAGGTGAAACTGACAAAATAGAGCGAGTTCAGAAGATATCGCTGCAAATTATCTATGGTGGTTCCCCCCTACCATACTCAATTTAAAATTGAATCCCTTTCTTCCCGGTTCGAAAAACTATGCCGCAGCCTTGGCTCCTCCCTTCTCCAGCACCCCATGTACCATTCATTCCTTCCCCCACCCTCTGTTTCTGTAAGATCTCATCCCCCCCATCCCCGAGAAGTGGCTGAAAAGGTTCCCAAACTGACCCCAATCTACTGTAACATTATGCGCTACAGTAGAAGCTTTTGTGCCGAGCTTCGTAAAGCATTTATCTGCCTTGTTAATTTTTGTTCTTTTAAATTATCTGCCTTGGTAATTTTTGTTCTTTTAAATTATCTGTTGACAACTTATTTTATCTTTATTTATGACTACAAAAACATCGTATTTGGGCTCTGCTCACGAGAGATATGTTTTGCTTTGTTACTGAATAAACTAGACCTACGTTGCCCGGGCAACGTGAAGTGTTGCGGCAACCTTTGTCCGGCTTCGCCGACTAAAGTGTTGCGAGAGCAACACTTTGGTTTTGTTTCTTCGCTGTCGGTTATATGCTGAAATTATCAACTTATCGAAATTTTTAAAACGGTATGTTCTAAAAAGAATAATCACATCGCGACACTTTGGTTTTGTTTCGTCGCTAATGATTTAACGCAGAAGATGTCAACCGAAAATGTTAACCGGTACACACATTGTATAGAAACTGGACAGGTTATACCATTACCGTTATGAGCCTACTTTCTTACGGTTGACACTGATAAACTTTGAAACGAATTTATTAATTTCATATGCATTATAAAGATATAATACATACACGAATAACAGGAACTGTACATGTATGACGACAGACCAACGGACGGACAGAAACTGCGATCGCTATATGGCAGTTGGCCGAAGGGCAAGTGCCATACAAAATATGCAGTTGACGAAATTAGTCTGGATTCATCTTATTTTTGGTTTTGTCTATTCTTTTTGTTTGTAACTAATTTTACTTTGTAGCAACACCAGCAAAATTTGATTAACCTCCGAATCTGAAAGGGAGTCCTTTTTGATGATGGTGATGGTAAACGGAGCATTCCCCGTTCGTGGGGTGTGAGGTGAGGATACGGGGAGTGAGGGAAACTGGTGTATCTCATGAAGGAATTTTTGTACCAAAAAATGGATGGCATATACTTTGATCAGCTCATCAATGGCTATCGATTGCGGTCGAAAAATTCTACCTGTCTTAGTTAAAAAGTTGACTTTTTTGCCGCAGGCCAACTTTCTAACGCCACGACTTAGAAAGGAGCAAAGGATAAGCTGTAGTTTCTTTAGCAAAGAGAGAACTTTCAAAGTTTAAGAGGTACATCTCATACCGTTACTCTACCGCAAACCCAAGTGCAAAAAGAAAAATATGATAAACTCTGCTGAAATCGTCGCAGACACGGATAGAAATAATAGATGGCAGCACTTTCGGACCCGTGGGAAAAAGCCGCTTTTTTGTCTCTGTAGATTTTTCTATTTATCACTCAAAGAAGATATGTTGGCTGTGGGGCCGGGTAACTGCCGCATATATTTAACACTTATAGATTTTAGTCCATCTTCAATTTGAAGCTGGTGCCTGCCTGCTAGCGTGCTAGAACGGAGCTTTCCACTCGAAAGCAGAAACATGGTTTGATGAAACGAAAGGTTCTTCTAGCCCCTCCTGAACCGATTCTTACTTAGAAGTCCCTCTCCGGTGACTGACATCAAATTCACCGGAAACAAATAATGGATACAACAGCTAGCAAAAGTTGCTAACCCCTCATCGCTGAATATGATTATAGCATAAAAGCCGATTACTACTTACAAGTCCCATGCATGGCTTACAATTGGGAAAAATTTATTCAAACAATGTTTACAACGGATACGTCAGCTCTGATTTTTCATCAGCGATATTTCGACCCTTCTTGGCAAGGGTCCTCGTCAGGCTGTTAATCTTCTTGTTCAGCTTCGGGGAAGGAAACAAACCTGTAATCAAACGGTGGATTACACCGTTTGATAACGGTGGATTACAGGTTTGTTTCCTTCCCCGAAGCTGAACAAGAAGATTAACAGCCTGACGAGGACCCTTGCCAAGAAGGGTCGAAATATCGCTGATGAAAAATCAGAGCTGACGTATCCGTTGTAAACATTGTTTGAATAAATGTTTCAAAGTCAGCTTGGGCTCAAAGAATATTTATTGGGAAAAAAATTGTTCTTACCATCGAATACACCTGAAACAAATAACAGGTATACCAACTAGCAAAAGCTGCAAACTCCTCATTGCCGAAGATGATTATGAGCTAACAGTCCTCTACATGTCTCACAACTGTTATCGCCTATTTTCGGTTTCAGTGTGTACCTTACTACTGAAGTTGTCAACCCCTTGAAACTTTCAAACTGGTCTATTTCATGATGGAATTTTTGTGCCAAAAAATGGATGACATATACTTTGATCAGCTCATGAGTGGCTATCGATTGCCGTCGAAAAAAAAATTCTACCTGTCTTAGTTCAAAAGTTGACTTTTTTGCCGTAGGCCAACTTTCTAACGTCACCACTTAGAAAGGAGCAAAGTATAAGCTCTAGTTTCTTTAGCAATGAGAGAACTTCTAAAGTTTAAGAGTTCATCTGATACCATTTCTCTACCGCAAACCCAAGTGCAAAAAACCGAATGATAAACTCAGCTGAAATCGTGTACACAAATGGATAGATATCAAGCTCACCGGATAAAAATAATGGGTACACCGGCTAGCAAAAGTTGCAAACCCCTCATCGCTGAAGATTTTTGTAGCATAACAGCCGATTATTACTAACAAGTGCCTTGCATGTCTTACAATTGGGAACCAAGCTGTTCTTACCATCAAATGACAGGTACGACAACTAGCGAAAGCGGCAAACCCCTCAATGCCGAAGATTATTATGAGGTAACAGTCGACTGTCGCGTACAATTCCCCTACATGTCTCACAACTGGTATCGCCTATTTTCGGTTTCAGTGTGTACCTTACTACTGAAGTTGTCAACCCCTTGAAACTTTCAAACTGGTGTATTTCATGATGGAATTTTTGTGCCAAAAAATGGATGACATATACTTTGATCAGCTCATCAGCGGCTATCGATTGCCGTCGAAAACAAAATTCTACCTGTCTTAGTTCAAAAGTTGACTTTTTTGCCATAGGCCAACTTTCTAACGTCACCACTTAGAAAGGAGCAAAGGATAAGCTCTAGTTTCTTTAGCAATGAGAGAACTTCTAAAGTTTAAGAGTTCATCTGATACCATTTCTCTACCGCAAACCCAAGTGCAAAAAAACGAATGATAAACTCAGCTGAAATCGCGTACACAAATGGATAGTTGCGTAAACAGTTAATCCTAGGTTACAGCGATAGACCATCGATACAAACTTTCTACCGTCAGGTTTATAGAAATCGAATACAATGTGCACCAATTTACAAAAGTTCTAGCCCCTCGTGAACCGATTCTTACTTACAAGTCTCTCTCCCGTGATAGACATCAAGTTCACCGGATAAAAATAATGGGTATACTAGCGAGCAGAAGTTGTAAACCCCTCATCCCTGAAGATGATTGTAGCATACAATGTGCACCCAATTGCAAAAATTCCTAGCCACTCGTGAACCGATTCCTACTTACAAGTCCCTCTCCCGTGATATACATTAACCCTTAAACGAAAACAAATACTGGGTACACCAGCTAGCAAAAGTTGCAAACCCATCATCGCAGAAGATGATTGTAGCATAACAGCCGATTATTACTTACAAGTCCCTTGCATATCTTACCATTGGGAACCAAATTGTTCTTACCATCGAATACACCGGAAACAAATAACAGGTACACCAACTAGCAAAAGCGGCAAACCCCTCATTGCCGAAGATGATTATGAGCCAACAGTCGACTGTTGCTTAAAAGTCCCCAACATGTCTCATAACAGGTATCGCCTATTTTTGTTTTCGTGTACCTTACTACTGAAGTTGTCAACCCCTTTGAAATTTTCAAACTGGTGTATCTCATGAAGGAATTTTTGTACCAAAAAATGGATGACATATACTTTGATCAGCTCATCAATGGCTATCGATTGCCGTCGAAAAAAAAATTCTACCTGTCTTAGTTCAAAAGTTGACTTTTTTGCCGTAGGCCAACTTTCTAACGTCACGACTTAGAAAGGAGCAAAGGATAAGCTCTAGTTTCTTTAGCAATGAGAGAACTTTTAAAGTTTAAGGGGCACATCTGATACCGTTACTCTACCGCAAACCCAAGTGCAAAAAAAAAAATTTATAAACTCAGCTGGAATCGTCGCAGACATGGACAGAAACAATAGATGGCAGCACTTTCGGACCCGTGGGAAAAAGCCACTTTTTTGTCTCTGTAGATTTTTCTATTTATCACTCAAAGAAGATATGTTGGCTGTGGGGCCGGGTAACTGCCGCATATATTTAACACTTATAGATTTTAGTCCATCTTCAATTTGAAACTGGTGCCTGCCTGCTAGCGTGCTAGAACGGAGCTTTCCACTCGAAAGCAGAAACATGGTTTGATGAAACGAAAGGTTCGCTACACAACTTGAGATGGTCCTCTCCGACATAGGCTATACAACTCCACTTCACTTCGCAAACCGTAGGCTCTGGCTCGATGACAAGCAAAAACCATCCTTATTGGCCCCAGGCAAGAGTTCTACGGAGCTTTCCAAAATGTAATGTCATATTCATCAATCCGGCCTAAGGTCCACACTTTCCGTAAAAACCGCACAGGTTAGACCCTTCCCAGTTACCAGGAATAAAATGAAATCGGAGTCATAGGAAAAAAAAAAAAAAAAAAAAAAAAAAAAACAGGACAAAACCAAAGTGTTGCTCTCGCAACACAATTGAAAAAATTGAAAACTATTCGAGTGTATGTCACTTTTTTCAAGTCTTGGCGCTACTCCCTAATGTTATTTTGCTCTTCTTACGGATTAAAAGACTAACCTACAAGGTATGCTTTTAAATCAACAGTAGCTCTCAGACAAAATTGTCACGAGATATTGTTCTATGTTAAGTGTGAAGTAAAAAAAAAAAGGCTTCTTGAGTGCATGGCTACCTCTACAGTCAGGGAAAAATGAAACCAGATATACTGCCCTGGAAGTTGCTGCCATTCGTATAATATTTAGTTACTGCAAGCCTTCAAATTGGAATTTGAGTTGAAACTGATCTCATATGGTGGCCAAAGATATCCATGGGCCATTTCTTTCCCTCATCATCATATGCGTAGGCTGTGTATGGGAGGATGTGTATGGTTAGGTGAGTCGCGCTGTCGTTCGCCTATTTTGTTCCTAGAATACTTTTGGGAATTTTACCAGTTTCTGCATTCGCAATACTGACAAGTATAGCCCAACCTTAGCATTGGTAAGCCTCTGAGTTACCTGGGCCGCTGACCAAGACATATTATGACACATACTGTCAATCTGTCATGTGGGCCAATCCCCAAGACTTGAACGTCATTCCTCTTCGGGGCATGGCCAGTTCTCTTCATTTCGGTTTCATAGCCGTTATAATCAGACACATTACTCCTGTTCCATCCCAGTAAGAAATATCCCCCCCCCCTTCTCCTCTTCTCTTTAAATCTCTTAAAAGAGCATGAAAAACTCTTCTTCGAGACTGAAGCATGGGATTTTTACTGGTCCCATCCATCTGCTAATCGTTATAGGTGTTATAAGCAGAGATTGATTTCTGTTCCACCAGCCAAGTCAGACAAATAACTTCTTCATTGCAGTAGATATTTTGCAATTCGTACTGGCACTGGATCCGTTCTCTCTTGCATCCGAAGCAGAAGTAGTCAATCAGAATGGAACCAAGACAACAAGAGCCAATTTGATAAAAGCGACTTCAAATTTTCCTCCAGAACATTTTTGAATTAACAATCAAGATGCAAACACACCGTAATTCCCCATGCACGCTCCGTCGAATGGGGGACGTTTAACTTAATTTTCCAGAACTCTGTCTGCCACAGAACTTCTCTTATGCCGGTCATGTATTTCAAACTTTGATTGCGCAGCCTGACTTCAACAGAAAGATAGACAAAAGATTTTGCCTAAGTCTATTGCAAATCTTTTCTGGGGAAAGACTGGCAAAGAATAAAAGAGGAGATGAAGCGTTCAGTTTTGGCACCAATGGCAAAAAAGAAGAAGAAAAAAGAAATGGAATAGGAAATGCCACAAAAAAGATCCATTCAAAGTGGTGTAGGGATCTTCTCTCTCCTAACAACTTGACCTCGAAAAATTTAGAACTGGTCCTCCACACTGTACAGTGCGTTACAAATGCATCTAAAACAAGGCCAAGGAAATGTTTACTGATCTACTTGATTCAGACAGTCGGGTATTGTAGATTTCCGGCCTTCGCCATAGATATTCCTTCAGCCGTTTCTGTTCTTTCTGCAATCCTCAGTATAGACTACCAATTCTTCTCCAGCCTTCTTGTCCCTATAGCAACACCGACCACACGACGAAATCTTTGACGAGTTTTGTCGAGTTTTCCTAAGTATCAGCCGTCTTAGCAACTTAGGAGGGTCACAAGATTCCGGACTCCCCCTTCCTCTACCCCCATTTGGAGGATCGGATCCGGGAAAAGAAGGTTTCGGTAAGCATCTGGTTCGAGTCATATATCTGTCTGCCAACTTTCATCGTCCTAGTTACTTGAAAGTGCCCGAACTAGTAAAACCGGGACACATGTTAAGATCGCCAAGTGGCGCTTACTGAGCCGAAGGTTACAAGTGCCATAAAATGTATCACTTGTCCAAAAGTATCTTTTGTAGTAAAGGTGCTTTGTCTATAGGCCCGATCCTCAAATAAGGAAAGGAACGGTGCATCCTATGCTTGCCTACTGGCAAAGCTTCCCCATTTAAATGTGCCTTTCCCGTTTTTAGCAGTCTTAACCCCTGCATCGCGCCTTTCCATTCCCTTTTTGGGATCCCAAAATGTAAGTGGGCGGGATACCTATGACATCGCAAAAGTTGTCCGTCGGTCCGTCTGTCTGTCCGTCCGTCCGTCTTTCCATCCGTCCGCCGTCTGCCCGTATGTGCGCACCATAACTCTCGAAGGGAATGACATATTTTGATGAAACTTGGTGTGAGGATTCTTTGAGTCAAGAGTAAGGTCGAGTTCGTAGATGGGCTCTGTAGCCCTAAATTTAGTGGTGGGGATGGGGTTTAAATTAAGGGGCAAATTAAATATTTTTATATAAATAATGTGATAGTCGGTTATGGTGAACAAGATCGTGAAAACAATTTTGTCATCAGACAAGTAGTTCGCCCGGAATCCGGCCCAAACCGGAAAGTCTGTTAAAAGTAAAACTGTTATTTGAAGTTGATTAGATGTTCGATTGAGAGATAAGAAGACATGCTGAACATGACTGTGAAAACCATTTTCTCGCCTGACAAGGAGTTCGCCCGTAATCCGGCCAAAACCGGAAAATTGTTAAACGTTAAAGTTTATTCGTCATAAGTTAAATTTTTATTTGAAGTGGACTAGATGTTCAATATTGGGGAAAGAAGATACGCCGAGTTCTATTTTCAGCTTTCTTTTTTCTCCGGACAAGTAGTTCCGGAATCCAGTCGTAACCGGAAAATTGGCAGAAGTAAGGCAGGAAGTTTTCGGCAAAACAGATATGACTCATAGGGGTAAACACACATGCTGAATAAATATCTGAACTTGGTTTCTCAGATGATTAGCTATTTGGCCTTAATCTGTTTCTGAATTTTTATTGTAAAAATGTTCAAGGGGTCCGCAGAAGACTGGATCTGGCGAAAACAAGACCCAATCCTCTGGATCAAAGATTGAATTTTTTGGATCCCATAGAAACCTTCGTTCTTGTTTGGTCAGAGCTTAAACTAACAGGCAGCCTTTGCAAAAATACAGATGTCACAGCTTAATTTGTAACATACAAGTCGCGATCACCACTAAATATAGAGCTAACCCAACCCCTTAAACCAATTTTGAATAAATTGCCTCAACTCGTCTTCTTTCTCTACAGTTATTTCAGTGATAAAGGGCGTGTTTCACCCTATACTTACCGTAGTTACTATGCATGACGTCACGAATTCTGTCTTTTTGCCGTCAGGTTGGAACGATTTTTCTATTTTCCAGCAGAATATCATGTGACTGGCGAATCCAACCAATCACGTTACGGAGATGCGTAGTTACCATGCTTACGACGCTCCCGAGCATGGTAAGCAAATAGTTACTATGAGTTACTATTTCGAGACGGTTGAAACGTCAGCGTAGTAACTTTTCGTGCGGATGGAACGGAAATGGGTCATTCCAGCAAAATAAAGCCAGGCAAAAAAATCGATTTCTCAGATTTTGACGAAAATTTCTCAGAATGATCTACCAGGGTCCAGGACCTTCCCAAATGTCTTTTCGGCGAAAAAAAATTTGTTCGGATTGTTTAAATTTTTGAAATTTTCGGCCAAATATTCCATTGTTGATGGACGAAAATGTTAATATTTTTCAAAATTTCGACAAAAATCAGGGAAATTCAACACGACCTTCACATTTTTAAGCTTCTTACTTACTGTTGGGACTTCAAATCTCGAGATGTTCAAGTATGTAGGTACTCTTCTTTCCTTTTTACGGTAATTTAGGCAAGGTAAGGTAAAAAAAAGTGGGTGTTGGTAGATCCACTTCAGAAGAACCGGCCAGATCGAAAAAATTCTGAGATTCCCCACGGTAGTAGAATGAAGAACGAGCTGCATTTCTGCATTAGCTCTTTTGTGGCTATCGAGCCAGAAATGGTCTTGAATAGCGATGTTAGAAAACTGAAATTCTTTCGTTTCTCTTCGTTCTCTTCTCTCTCGTTTTTATGACAAAATGAATTAGTCTCACAACCTAAAAATAACAAGTGCGCAAGCGCTCAGACGTGGAGTGTGAAAGTAAAATGCTGATTACTTTTTACATACAATCAGCTTTACAACCAATACATTTCACATCCCCAACAACCAAACAAGTATTGAAATAACCTAATTCGGAATCATCCCACTTTAAAAGCTTTAAATGTAAACAAACCGCAAGTATAAATCCAAAGAAATATTGAAGATCTTGCACGAACAGCTTGAGCCAGTCCGACCCATTAAA
Organism: Branchinecta lynchi; assembly: GCA_023053575.1. Taxonomy (NCBI): domain Eukaryota; kingdom Metazoa; phylum Arthropoda; class Branchiopoda; order Anostraca; family Branchinectidae; genus Branchinecta; species Branchinecta lynchi. The sequence goes on along the minus strand of JAKZAP010000014.1, from coordinate 17,286,664 downwards.
CCTCTTTTCCATTAGCAAGGTAATAACAAGCAGGGGCTATCACCCCCCCCCCCCCCAATGTTTTCGTCAAAACATTTAATTTTGTTCATGAGAACAGTCAGTTTTTCTGAAAATGAGTCGATTTCTGGCAAAACAGTCGGTTTTTCTGAAAATCGGCCGATTTTTTTCAAAACTGTCGTTTTTTCTTGAAACCAGTCGTTTTTGGGATCCAAACGAAGTGGAGAGATACCTATGACATCGCAAAAGTTTTCCGTCTGTCCGTCTTTCGCGCTATAACTCTCGAAGGGAATGAGATATTTTGATGAAACTTGGTGTGAGGATTCATTGGGTCAAGGGTAAGGTCAAGTTCGTGGATGGGCTCTGTAGGGGGTTCAAATTAAGGGACAAACAAAATATTTTTTAAACAGCTAATGTGATAGTCGATTACGGTGTAAGAAGGCATGCTGAGCACGATAGTGAAAACCATTTTCTCGCCGGACAATTAGTTCGTCCGGAATCCGGCAAAAACTGGGAAGTTGGTTAAAAGTAAAAGTTTTATTTGAAGTTGATTAAATAGCCGATTTTGGTGTAAGAAGACATGCTGAACGCGATGGTGAAAACTATTTTTTCATCGAACAAGTAGTTCGTCCGGAATCCGGCAAAAAACGGAAAGTTGGTTAAAAGTAAAAGTTTCATTTGAAGTTGATTAAATGTTCGATTTAGGGGTAAGAAGACATGCTGAACACGATGGTCAAAGCCGTTTTCTCCCCGGGCAACTAGTTCGCCCGGAATCCGGCCAAAACCGGAAAATTTGTTAAAAGCAAAAGTTTGATTAGATGACAGATTAAGGGGTAAGAAGAGAGGCCGAGTCTGTATATGAAAATCATTTTTTACCCAGACATATAATTAGTCCGGAATCCGGTTGTAACCGGATTTTTTTTTATATTCAAAGTTGATTACCGGTAGATATTCTTTACAGAGATTTGACGCTAGATTTGTTTCTGAATTTTCTTTTTTTTTCTGGACTAGTAGTTTGCTGAGAATACGGGCGAAACCGGAAACTTGGCAGAAGTAGAGCAGGAAGTCTCGGTCAGTACCGTCAAAATAAATATGGCTTATAGAGGTATATCTGAAGTTGGTTTTCTCTGACGATTATCCTGGCGAAGAGTGAATCTAGCGAAGACAAGACCCTATTGTCTGAAACAAATATTAGATTTTTGGGATTCCATCAACACCTTTGGTCTTGTTTTCTTGGAAAACAGTCGTTTTTCTGCAGAAACGGTCGGTAAAAATTACCAGCCAGTCGGTAAATGCCTTGTCCCCCCCCCCAAACATTTTGGCTAGTAACGCCTCTGATAACAAGTGCTATAAACCGAATCGTAGCAGCCTAATACCCCCTTTGTCACAATTCATTAAGATCGATATCATCTATCATATGACAAAACAGTTAAGTTTGCAACTGTTCATTAAAGATTAAAGTACGACGCGTCGTCTTATTTGTTGGCGTTGCACAAAAATCCTCGTCCATAGATCCTCATACCAAAATATACAGGAGTTGGACTTGAGAACTGTCATAGACGAACTTAACTCATGGGAAATCTGGGCCCAGCTGCCCATGAACGGAAGGGGGGGGGGTCAGGACCAATCAAAAAGCGTATTTACTCCTCTTGTTCCTCAAGTAGACCAGCTTAGGGTTTGATCCCAGTCACGGGTCAAAAACTTTTTTCATAGCCAATTTGGGCCCACTTGCCCATGAACGCGGAGGATGGGGGTGGTTCAACTCCACACAAGCACAAAGCAATTTCATCGCCTTATTTCAAGTTATTGCCAAGTTAAAAAATTGAAAAAATGGGTAATCTGGGCCCAATTGCCCCTAAACCAAGTGAGGGTGGGGTTTGGGACCAGCAAAAAGTAAAGAGACCCCAATGCTCACAAACCTACCAAGTTTCAACTTGATACCGGTTGATTCCTGTCACGGGTAACGAACTTTTACTCCTGGGCAATTTGGGCCCGGTTGACTATGTGGGGAAGGTGCAACTTTAAAAGTATTTTCCCAGCCCTAGGATCGACATGTACAAGGAATTTCATCGTCCTATGTTCTGGTCAAGTTATGAACCTTATTCATTGGGCAATCTGAGCCCGTTTCCCTCTGACCGGGTTGGGGGGGGGGGGACCCCAAATGCACAACTAGACCCCAATACCCGCAAGTGTACCAAGTTTGAACTTGATACTTGCACTGGTTCACGAGTTATCAGCTCCACAAAATACAATGAAAACCGAAAACCAGAAACCGAAAGCCGCTACAGCGCTCGCAACAGTGGATTGTTCCAAGGAACATTCCACTAAAAATTGAGAAATGAATGCTGCTGCAGAAACCTTGGTTTCTCAGTTTCTAGTTTCGTAGTTTCAGCTCGGCGGAATGCTGCCGGAGTAGAGTACATAACTGAAGATAGACAAACTTGTAACTTCGCCATAATATTAACGTGTTCTATATTTCTTTGTACTTAGTTGCAAATACAAAATTTCAGGTTCTTAAATAGTTGCAGCCTACAGATAATAAAAATGTACTGACAACGGAACTCGGTTAGCGTTTCAGAATTGCGTATAACCAAGTATATTAGTAATTTACCGCCCTCGCGCAAACTTGGACGTGAAAAGAGCAAAAACATGCATTGTAGTAAGTTTCTGAAAGAAGGCTAAAGAGATTTCCAGCCCTTGGACAGCTAAGAATTGGTCCAGGCAGGTTGTGGTCTAACAGTAAGATCTGATAACTGAAATTTATTTCTCAGTTTTTATTTTTAGGTTGTGAGACTAATTTATTTTGTCATAAAATTAATGCATTTCCCCAAGAATTTCAGTTTTCTAACTTCGCTATTTAAGACCATTTCTGGCTCGATAGCCACAAAGTTATTATGCAGAAATGTAGCTCGTTCTTCACTCTACTACCATGGGGAATCTCAGAATTTTCACGATCTGGCCGGTTCTTCTGGAGTGGATCTACCAACACCCACATTTTTTTTTACCTTACCTTGCCTAAATTACCGTAAAAAAGAAAGAAAAGTACCTACATACTTGAACGTCTCGAGATCTGAAGTCCCAAAAATAGGTAAGAAGTTCAACAAATTTCAAGGTCGTGTTGAATTTCCCTGATTTTTGTCGAATTTTTGAAATATATTGACATTTTCGACCATCCAATCATTCTGAGAAATTTTCGTCAAAATCTGAGAAATCAATTTTTTTGCCTGGGTTTATTTCGCTGGAATGACCCAAATAGTAACTAATAGTTACTAGCTACTACTGTTAGAAGGGTGGAACAAGCACAAATTATGGGGTCTGCTATCTGCTTATCGTGCATTGGGGAAAAAAACGCGGAACATTGTACGCGCCACCAGTTGCAAATAAGCTCCGGATTTGTCTGAAATATCTCAGACTTCCTCAAGGACCTTAAGTCCTCTACCTCAGTGGTTCGGTAGTGGTTTTTAGGTAGTTTTTTCCCACACTACCTATAACAAACTGGGTTGCGTGTTTGTTTCAAGCGAATAAAGTTCCCCGTCTCAGTTCTAAGCTAGGTTGTTACTAGTCAAACAGTTACAGGAGAAATAAAAACGATACTGATACTAGATTTACAATCTTATTTTCTCAAGCGTCCTCTACGCCAGTGGTTCCCAACCTTTTCAGAACCGCGTACCCCTAATCAAGGTTCGAAAAGATTGCGTACCCCCTTTTTCAGAAAGTGAGAAAGGCGATAGGGATTATCCTAAATCATAGTTGTGAAATGCCGCGACGCAAACTTTTTCATTAGCTTAATTCGCAGTCTGAATGACAGTATCACTTGCAATGTCTTCGATTCTTTTTAAAACAACATTGTTTGACACATGAACAGATTTACGGCAGTAGGCTAGCTATTTTTTGAATCAACACTATTTCACGGACTCTCACTAGGGCTTGTAACCAGAGGCGTCACGCACTGGTTGACATCACCCATCCCCTCAAAGGTCGGCCGGTCGTTGAAAAAGACAAGAGTCGGCGCGAAGCGCCGCGATTTTTCGTAAAAGGAGTTGCTTGAAAAAAAAAAAGACTACCGGTTGGGAACTACTGCTCTACCTCACCCTTTTCTTACCTCACCTTAACCTGTCACCGCAGCAGAACATCTCCATGCCGGGATCCTTTATTCATACAACCAGAAGGTGAATGAATGAATGAATGAATGAATTTATTACATGCAGCCTTGTAATAAGGCATTTGCACAGTACATACAAAAAAAAAGGTAAAGGTGACGGTATAGGAATAATAAACATCTTAATTAGATTGAGGTTTTTGTTTGGGTGCTGTTTCTTTCACGAGCTTTGTGTTTTTATGGCACTTGCCTTCCGGCCAAGTGCCATATACCGATCATTTTTCCGTCGGTCTGTCGGTCGGTCGGTCGGCCAGTCCGGTGTTTGCGAGTTAAGGGAACTTCCAGATGTGCTAGGACGATGAAACTTGGCAGGCGTCTTAGCGACCCGCCAAACCAACTTGGAAATAGTCACTTGCTCGATCCGACTATCTTCGGGGGAGGGAGGGGAACCGGAATCCGGAATTTAGTGACATGTATAACTTTTGAACGGGTGATCGGATCTTAATGAAACTTGATATTTGGAAAGATGTCATGTCTCAGATGTCCCAGTTCAAGTCCGGACCGAATCCGATTAATGTAACGGGTAGTCTGAGGGGGGGGGACCGGAAATCATGTGACACGCTTAGACAGGAGTGATTGGGATGAAACTTGAAGGGAGGAACAAGCGCAAGCTCTAGGTATGTAATTAACGGAATCGGACCGGATTCGTGCACTGTGTGGGGAGTTGGAGGGGGATTGCGGAATTCCGGTGATACGGAGTTAAGTTACTTCCAGGTGGGCTAGGACAATGAAACTTGGCAGGCAAGTCACGAATCCGACCAGATTATCCTGGAAATAGTCAACTTCCCGATCCGACCACTGTGAGGGGAGTGGAGGGAGGGGGAATCTGGAATCTTGAGGAGTGTATAACAATGGAACGGGTGATCGGATCTTCACGAAACCTTATATTTGGAAAGACCTCGTGTCTCGGATGACCCATTTAAAGGCTTGACCGGATCAACGACTTTACTTTAAAACTAGTTCAGATTTACTCCCAAAAGTGTTGATTCAGTTTTGAATCTATGAAATAAGCCTGGGAATAGGGCCCATAATTGGTCTTTTGCCCCCCTCTCGTCACGGTTTACAGAAATGGCGCCTCCGTGCATGTAATCTAAAATAATCCATCAAACTGAAATAATTGCCGACGTGTTACACAGCCTGACTCCCCAGCCTTTTCTGCTCCTTAACGTATATATATAACATACGTATACGTACTGATTCATATCTATACCGTGGGTTCACCCGTTCATTCGCGATGAAAAGTTTATCTCAAATAGTAGTATGAAGTTGTACGAAAAAGTAGCATGCAGTACTAACTGATGCTACTTTATGCTTTTACTACAAGGCTACCGTTTTACTGCATTCTACTGCATGCTACTATTAACAAGACTGGATGCTACTGGATACTACTGCTTAATATTGGACCAGTCTGAGGCACATAAATGATAGTATTCTTTACTATTACAGAGTATTGCATGCAACTTTTTCGTATAACTATCATACAACTACGCAAGCTACAAATTTTTCATTGGGTCTTTTACTGGTGACAGAAAACAAATTCACTTGGACGAGCTTGCCTCCGTACAGTTGTTATTTACCAGCCTACTGGTGTTAATAATATAAATACAAAATCATACAGCTAGCCTACTGATTCCCCTGAACTGAAGTTGTCGTAGAAAAAGCTGCTTTGGCCACCAGGCTCCTGCATCCTGGCAAGTCAATGAAGTAGGTTTTGGAGGTGAAGTTAGGGCTTTTTAGATACTAAATTAAATTTAAGTAATTATGGTATACATGTACCGGAACCCGACCAGAAGGCTACACATTACAAAATTGAGGAAAAAAATAAGATAAAAAACGTTAATTGTTTTTGTAGTAGTTTGGACGGGTCAGACACAGGCTAGACGATGCGTGTTGCGCGAAGCGAAGCGCAACACACTCACAAAAATTGGAAGTAGCACTTTTTTTCCATAGAAAACACGTTTTCAGTCTACAGCATCACGAAAAATTTCAGTGGAGTGGCAACCCGGGTTACAGGTCACTGAAGTTACAAAATTCATTTCATGGACGTAAGGTATGGTAGGTTACAATTAACAATGTTAGAAAATTAGTTTTAAAATATTATTAGAGTGGATGACATTAATAAGGAAAGAATTGGGCAAGGTAGGATTGAATGTCATCGAGGGAAGAGGAGTCGAGCGTCAAGTTGGTGTGAAATCTAGTTTCGGAAGTGTGGAAAAACTGCTACGCGGTAAAAGAAATAAGAAGAAGAAATAATAATAATAATTTATTTCTTACCCACAAATTCCAGAGGAAAAACAAGTGGAGTACAGTAAAGAAAAAGAAAGGAAGGCAAAACTAAAATAACTATACACACAAAAACACTAGCACATAGTAAGGGGGTGGTGTGGTGAAAACCGAGAGTAGGCTGAACCCGACAGCTTCCTGTGTAGCATTAGTAATTTCTTCGAAATATCTAAAACACCGAATTTACGAATAATTACTCTATTCCGATGTTTAAAGACCCCACGAGTCTTGTTCTTAGTTCCTTTCTACACACCAACTTTTCCGGCGAACGCTACACTAATGTCGTTACCCGTCTTTTAAAAGTTTGGGCCTCTATTTAAAAGTCTTTTGTGGTCATTTTATCTGCCAGGAACTTTGCTTCCAAGGAACGTTCCAGAAGAAAAGGACGTTGCGGCCGATGCATATTAATAATGACTGAGAAAAGTTTTCAGTCTTTCTTTTGTTGGACTGGCTGAAAGCGACACGGAACCTATCTTTGTACTTGGAAATCATTCATTGCTTTCAGGAGAGTATGTCTGTTGGTTCGGTAGGGAATGAAAAATACAATACCTGGCACGATCCATTGTTCATCGCAGAGCGTTTCAATTTGCAAAAATTTGTGGTCTCAGCGGATACGAATGTAAATAGAAGGAGACAGAGGCGTTACTAGCAAAAATGTTTGGGGGGGACGAGGCATTTACCGACTGGCTGGTAACTTTTAACCGACTTTTTCTGCAGAAAATGACGTTTGATAAAAATCGACTGGTTTTCAGAAAAATCCACTGATTTTCATGAAAAAAAAATGCTTCGACGAAAAATCGCGACGGTTCTTGCCGACTCGGTTATTTTTTACCCATTGGGCCCCCCCCCCCTCCATTCGTGACGCCCCTGACTATGGGAACTACGAAAACGTATTGTTTGCCCAAAAGTATTTTTTTTTGTACTTTGCCGTTAAGATCGGGACTGAGATTTCCAGTTCCTCCCCCCCTAAATCTTCCCACAGTTGTTGGATCCAGTCCGGAATTGAAGCTGAACATCAGAGACACGTGCTCTTATCAATTATCAAGTTTCACTCGAATCCGGTCACCCGTTCAAAAGCTATGCATGACAAGATATTCCCTCCATAACCCTGCCAATGCATATGCTTGCCAATTTTCATCATTGTAACACATCTGGAAGTACCTTGACTTGTGCTAACCTGAATTCCTCCAACTCCCCCTACAGTGCCCGGATCAGATCTAGTTCTGTAATTAGTGTATGCTTGTCTGTCCTTGTTCTCCAACAAGTGTCATCGCGATCCCTCCAAACATGTCACTATCTTTCATGCACCCCTCCCCCCTCCAACTGCCCTCACATATCGTCAGCTCTGGTCCGGATGTAAATTCGAGCATCTGAGACATGTGCTCTTTCCAATTATCAAGTTTCATCGTGATCGGATCACCCGTTCGAAAGTTACGTATGACTTAATATTCCGGATTCTCTCTCCCTCCACTCCCCCCACGATGGTCAAATCGAGAAAGTGTATTTTCAGGTCAAGTTTTGTCGGGTACTGGATACGCCTGTCAAGTATCATAATTCTAGCACGTGTGGAAGTACCCTAACTCGCGGTCACCGGACTGATACGACCGGCCGACCGATGGAAAAGTGACTGGTATATAGTACTTGGTAAACATTTTCGTCCTACGCAGTGAACATTTTGGGTCCTGGGTTCAAATCCCGGCTCAGGAGCATTTTTCTCTTTCAGTTCACATATTCATCAACATTTTCGGTTACTTCTCCGGCCAAAAACCGTATTCCACGAAAAAAACATATGGCATCCGAAGAACATTGCTTTACAGATCGTATACGGATTTGTGATTGTCTTCGATGATAAATGATTTCTTGTTTCCAGTTTGGGTTCAAATCCCGGGTCAGGAGCAGTTTTCACTTTTAGTTCACATATTCATAAACATTTTCTGTTACTTCTCCAGCCAAAAACCGTATTCCACGAAAAAAACATATGGCATCCGAAGAACATTGCTTTACAGATCGTATACGGATTTGTGATTGTCTCCGATGATAAATGGTATCTTGTTTCCAGTTTGGGTTCAAATCCCGGCTCAGGAGCAGTTTTCTCTTTCAGTTCACATATTCATAAACATTTTCTGTTACTTCTCCGGCTAAAAACCGTATTCCACGAACAAAACATATGGCATCCGAAGAACATTGCTTTACAGATCTTACACGGATTTGTGATTGCCTCCGATGATAAATGGTTTCTTGTTTCCAGTGTGGGACCAAATTCCGGCAGCACAGAACAAGGTGACTGATTTATTGTGTTAAAGTTCCTAGGGGATTGTCAATCACAGCGAACCAGGATTATTTCTGGGATTGCGATACACGTACCGACCATACCCGGATTACGTACCCGCCATACCCGGATTACGGTTCGAAAACTTTAGAGTATGCCCAGCATGCTCCTTAGGCTCAGAGTCGTGTCCATACTTTTCTGCATATTATGTTAATTATGTCATTCTCTCGGGATTCATTTACATACGCGACAAACAAAACCACAGACGAAGGACGTGTTCGTCATTGTTGAAACTCTTGCGAGCCTGGATAATGTTTTCGTTTCTGGCTGAAATCCGGTTTCCGATAGGATGGTCAAAATGGTAGAAATGACACTATCACAAAATCTTCCGGGCGTTTTTCCGATTTTGTCCGGAAAATTGAAGGGATCTGAGAGTAGAGAGTAGAGAGTAGAGATACATTTATTAAAAAAACAGACACTATTCGCCTTTCGCCTGCCAAGAAAGGCAATGAAGCTTGGAAGGGCAAGCGATGTAATTCATTTATAATTATTCACTACATTCATACCGAGCTACTCATACACTAAATATTCAACTAATGAATGATACAGATGAAAATACAAGAAGAAGATGATACAGCAACAAATAAAGAAAATCAGAGAACAATACCTTGAATAAAATGGACAACCATGCCTTGAATAGAATGGACAACCTGGATCGGGTTTCTCACCAGTTTCATTCCCGAGACAAAAGGAAGTTCTTTGCCCGTGACTTGAAAGCAGGAAGACTAGGCGCATATATTTTCCGAAGAAATAAGAATCCTCAGAAACATCTTGCCAATTGCTGAAACTTCGAAACTGAGACTGGAAGAGGGAAGCTATAGGGAGGGAGACTTTCCTTCCTTCGTTGTTAAGAGCTGCATGTTGTTTAAATATAGTAGATACATGCTTATTTGAATGTTTTTCTAAATTTCCGACTATCATGGTTTGGTTTTCTACCTTAAAAACATTCAAATGAATTTTCAAATGTATTTTTTTTAAGAATTAGTCACCGGGTCCGGTCCGGATCTAAAATGTAACGTCTGAGGCACGAGGTTTTTCTAAATATCAAGTTTCATTTAAATCCGATTGTTATTGCCAAGTACCAATATCATTTTTATTATTTATTTAAACAAGAGTTCAATAACTGAGCTTTCCACTAGATTCCGGATTCCCGATCCCTCCACCCCCTACGATGGTTGGATCGGGGAAACTATATTATCAAGTAAATCTGTTCAGAGATTCCAGATTCCAGAGCTCTGGCTCCTCCACAGTGCCCGAATCTGGTTCTCTAAATTTCAGACTATCATGGTTTGGTTTTCTACCTCAAAAAAATTCAAATGGAGCAATAAATTCGAAATAAATAAAGAAATTAATATTGACTATGTGCTAAGTGTTTCAGCCTTTTTTTGACAAAAAGAATTAATCAAACTCTCTAGACCTACTTTCCCAGGGTTGGTCATCAAGAACCAGGGTGTACGAGTTACTTCAGGATACTTTGGGCTATTTAGGGTTACTTTGGGTTACTTTTGGTTACTTTAGGATACATTGCATTGGGTTGCATTGGATTACGTTGGGTTACATCGGGTTACTTCGGGATAATGTTTGTTACTTTCCAGGGTGTATACGCAGTTACTTTTGGTGACCAACCGTGGCTACTTTCTATTTTCCTTTTAATCCTCTCTTTATTCTGTTGGGAAAAAGTAGACGAGTCGATGAGGTAGAACCATTTAGCAGTGACCTAGCAGGAGAAGGGTGCGACGTGACTGAGTTAAAAAGAGTAAAGATTCAAAATGACAACAGTGTAAGGTTTTCATGCACCTTATTTTAATTATTTGCGAACAAATATTTGCTGAGTTTGGATTTCGTTATATTCTTCGGCGACCCTTGTTATTGCCAAGTACCAATATCATTTTTATTCTTTATTTAAACAAGAGTGAATGTAAAAATAATGAACAGCATCACATTCATAAGCAATTACATAAATATCTGTTATATCACTATTGTACTACTGTACTGTATGAGAAAGGAAAGCAGATTATCACAAATTAGCTTCTCATGTCAACGGAAGTACATTAAGCCTCTGTCTTCCGTACAGGAGAATCAGATGGAACGGAAAGCTCGCCTTTATCCAACTCCCACCTTCCCGCTATCATTTGCGCCGTCCCGTCTCGAATCTGAATAAAACTTAACGCCTGTCAAGAGCCTTTAAAACGAACACAAGTTTCGCATTTCACCATTCTGCCCCAAGTGTTTAATCTTCACTGGAAATTCGCTTTTGTATGTACAAATAGATCCATTCCAACATTAAATTAACCCCGGGCCGCCAAGTGCCCTTGGAGATTCATTTCCAGGCCTTTGTACGCCTCATGCTTTGTCGAGTGCTGGAGATAGCTGGCGACTGCGACTCTTTGTAATGGAGGACAGGAGAGGAATGGATGCTGTTTAAGAGCTGCATGAAATTCGAATTAAACCTTGAAGCTCTTGTGCGAATAGAATAAACGTAATAGTATTTTAGTAGTACTCAAATTGTAGTGTATTTAACTACGTGATCATGTTAAGGACCGTTCAAGCTTACGTTTAAGGCGCAGAATTTCCGAGTTATACGTGCTATTCGCGAATATGTGTGGTAAATTTTCATCCAGCCCAGGCTTGCTGTGGTAAAAATTAATAGTAATGGCGTCTATTGTGTGTGTTCAAAATCATCCATGACCAATCACAGCAATGCATTTCCATCACGTGACTACTAAAGAAGAAAGAGAGAAACGTTTAAGGAGAGATATTTGTAATATAAATGTAGCTGAATGAGCTCCTTGAATGAAAGTCAGTCGTATTAAAGTATATTACTAATTATGTTTACAAGCTTTTACCTTATCTGGAATAATAAGAGCAATCCTGGTAGGTTCATAACTATCGTGAAATATGCACTAGTCCAAGTCCAACAGACACGTAGCAACAGATATTATACTGGATTCTGGATTGTTTTGAAACCGGTAGAGTCTGATCTAAAATTCCGGATGAAAGTCATCAGAGGTTATGTTCTCTTAGGCAAACTCTTGGGATTCATTAGCTACGTTCTTTGTCACGGGAGTTCTCACCGGTGGTCTCCGGTTTTTCTTACAAGCCGTTTTTGCATCCATCGGTGACTTCTCACCAGTCCGTGAACTAACCGCTGTCCGGTTTTATCTCACCAGTGCGGACTAACCAGAACCTGCTCGTGAGCCCTGCTGCAGCGAGGTGTTAGCCGGTTTTCATCAACTCACAGGTGAACCAAAAGAACGCGTTTTAAGGGAAGAACCGGACACTGGTGACTGAAAACCAGAGACAGCCCGGAGTGCAACGAACGCAGCTATTGTCAGGCTCTATTTTGAAAATCTGCGCATACGTGTTTCAGACGTCGGCTAGCGGCGTACAACTTGATTTCAAGTTGAACGGCTGCAGAGGATAAGGCTTACAACGCGGAGTATTTTTATTCGTGTTAAACATAAGCGTGAACGGTCCTTTATCTTATCGTGTATTATGTGGTATCGCTTTGTGCTTGTTCATCACCCTACCGAGTACGTCGGCGGTGTCAAGCGGAAACCATGTATCCGGTCAAATTTTGCGATTTCCACTTTTTGACACAGTTCTACTCGCCGAAAAATTCTGCGTCGATCGGCGCGTATCTCGATTGCCTCCGACTCACAGTTTGGGAAATACAACCAATGCGAAAACCACGTATCTCAGATTAACATAGGGGGCTGTACTACTAACGAGAAAAAGTTATAATGATTTTTTCACCTCCTGAAAAGTTTTGAAAAAGGGAGATACGGGGTTTATGCTTGACACCGACGATGACGAGTGTTGACATGAATGAATACGAATCTGAGTGCCGTAGCTGTAGGCTATAGTTAGTTTAGTCTAGTAGGAGATGCACAAGTAACAGGACCAAAGGTTCCGATGGGATTCCAAAAACTGAATATCTGATGCAGACAATTAATCAAATCGAATCGGTTTAATTCTCCACAATAGCATACACCTAGCCTCGGACTGTCAACATTAGAATTACAATTAGGTTTTATTTTCGCCGGATCAAGTGTTCATCGCCGCACTTTTTCGACATTTTTACTTTTAAAATTTAGAAACAGAGCAAGGCCAAATTACTGATCATCTAAGAAAACCAAGTTCAGATATGGATTCTGCATGTGTGTTTACTCGTATAAGCTGGTCGGTTTTCACCATCGTGTTCAGCATGTCTTCTTACCCCATAATCGACTATCACATTAACTGTTTAATAATATTTCATTTGCCCCTTAATTTAAACCCCCCTCCCCCACCCCTAAATCTAGGACTACAGAGCCCATCTACGAACTCGATCTTACTCTTGACCTAAAGAATTCTCACACCAAGTTTCATCAAAATATCTCATTCTCTTCGAGAGTAATAGTGCGCACAGACGGACAACTTCACCCATAAGTTTCATTCGAATCGGACCACCCGTTCGCAACTTACGGAATTTCTGGATTCCCCTTCCCTCAACTCCCCCAAAGATGGTCGGATCCAGCAACACAAGTTTTCCTACAGCATTGTGTTGGGTCCTTAAGTCACCTGCAAAGTTTCATGGAGGACAGTGGCGACCAACGGAATTCCGGCAAAGACCCTCCAACTCCCCCCACAGAGCCCCGATACGATCTGGTTCTGTCAATTATGTATCTAGGGCTAATACTTGTTCTTCCCACCAAGTTTCTTCTCAACCCTTCCAATCTAAGTGTTTCCAAAGATCTTCGGTTCGCCCCTCTTGCCCCCCCCCCCCCCAATGTCACCGAATCCGGTCCGGATTTAAAATGGAACGTCTAAGGCACGAGGTTTTTCTAAATATCGAGTTTCATTTAAATACGATCACCCGTTCAATAACTGAGCTTGCCACTAGATTCCGGATTCCCGATCCCTCCACTCAACCCCCACGATGGTCGGATCGGTGAAACTACATTATCAAGTCAATCTGTTCGGGTCCCTGCCAAGCTTGCCAAGTTTCACCGTCCTAGCACATCAGGAAGTACCGAACTCGCAGGATCACCAGCAATTCGGCCCCCCCCCCCCCAACTAACCCGCCGTAACCTGATCATGTCCATTTATGTCATTCACGTATCTAGGACTTCTGCTTGTTCTTCCCACCAAGTTTTGTCCACAACCCTCCACTCTAAGCGTTAACCAAGATTTCAGCTCCCCCCTCCAACTCTCCCCAAGGTCACCGGATCCGGTCCAGATTTAAAACCTCGTGTCAGAGACACGAGGTCTTTCTATACATCAAGTTTCATTAAGGTCCGATCACCTGATCGTAGGTTAAAAAATACCTCACTTTTCCGGATTCCCCCTCCCTCCACGCCCCCCCCCCCCAGATGTTTGGATCAGGGAAACAACTATTCTCAAGTCAATCTGTTCGGGCCCCTAACATGCCTACCAAGTTTCATCGTCCTAGCACATCAGGAAGAACCGAAATCGCAGATCACTAGAAATTCGGACCCCCCCCCCCCCCCTCTCCAGATCTCCCACAGTGAGCGAATTGTCACTCACGTATCTAAGACTTGCGCTTGTTCTTTCCACCAAGTTTCATCCCAATCTCTCCACCCTAAGCGTTTCCCAAGATTTCCGGTCCACCCCCTCCAACTCCCCCCAGTGGCATTTTCGAGACGCGAGTTCTTTCTATATATCAAGTTTCATTAATATCGGATCACCCCGTCGTAAGTAAAAAATACCTATTTTTTCCTGATTCACCCTCCCTCCCCCCCCCTCAGATGCTCGGATCCGGGAAGTAACTATTTTTAACTTAATCATTTGGGGTCCCTGATACGCCCGCCAAGTTTCATAGTCCTAGCTTCTTTGGAACTGCTCAAACTATCGAAACCTGGACCGACAAACGGACGGACGGAAAGGAACTGCGATCGCTATATGACACTTGGCCAAAGGGCAAGTGACATAAAAATAATCTGCTCCAGAAATTTATAATAGTTAACATACATCCATCTCGGATCCGTATAACAACCTCTACGGCCATTTAAATATATCAACCTCGCAGCGCTCGGCTGATATGTTTCATAACCTGCCTTTCCTTCGGCTCGGACAGGTTATTTTCAATGGCCGTCTCGTTGTTATTTTTCGATTTCAGCCTCGATGTCTGAAGTTAACCTTTAATATCATAAGTATTCTAGAATTTGCAACGTCTAGGCCCCCCCCCCCCCACCCAAGATCCAAGATGACTCGATCCGACCGCTGAGTCATCTAGCAGCACGGGTCGGAAGCGATGGGGAGGATGGAATCATAGTTTGACTTCGGATCTAAAAAAATATTTTGATTGTAGCAGGCATATGGAAAATGTGTAGAAAAATTAAACTAATTATTTGCATTATCGATTTCTTGAAGTATTTTGTTTTGTGTTTTTTCTTATTAATTCCTGCAAGTCCAAAGAATTAAGGATGTAAACTAGATCAGGACAAACAAACGCCATAAATTATACTAAATTCGTTATATTGATTTCTTGAAGATTCTGAAACTGACCTAAATAATATTCAGCTTCCGAGACCAAAAATGTCAAACTGGTCGATGATTTCTTCTTTTCTTTCGACATATCTAAACGTCCACATGGTGATCTACTTAGTTGTTTTAATCCTCTTACACGCCACTCGATCTTTTCAAAGGTTCTAGTAATCTTTTGACCAGTGTCAGGAGATCAATGAATAGTTAATTAGCAATGGCGGATTGGCGTTCATGAGTGAATTGTGTTAAAGTAATTTGTGGATAACGTTGGCTACCGTGAGGATTTTCGGGAAAACAAAGGTATCGCACTGTGTTCGTAAATATTCGACCAATCGAAAAATGATGGTGTTTCCCACCTTCTCGGCCGACATGAATCAAAGACTTTATATACTGGCTCAAATTTCATTATTGTCTTTTTGGGATCCAAAAACATAAGTGGAGGGATACCTACTATGACATCGCAAAAGTTGTCCGTCTGTAAGCATGACAACTCTCGATGGGAACGAGATATTTTGATGAAACTTGGTGTGAGGACTCTTTGGGTCAAGGGAAAGGTTGGATTCTTAGATGGGATCTGTAGATCAACATTTAGCGGTGGGAGAGGGGTTTCAAATTAAGGAGCACTTTTGTTTTAAACAGCTAATGACATGCTGAACATGAATATGAAAACCATTTTCTCGCCGGACAATTAGTTCTTCCAAGATCCGGCCAGAACCGGAAAGTTTATTAAAAGTAAAAGTTTTATATAAGGTTGATTCGGTGTCCGGTCTAGGAGTAAAAAGACATGCTGAACATTTATATGAAAATCATTTTCCTGTCCATTTTCCTGGACCAGAATCCGTCCGAAACCGGAAAACTTGTTGGAAGTAAAAGTTTTATCTGGAGATGATTAGATGTTCTAGGTACGGGTACGAAGACATGCTCAATCCGCTTTTGACAATCATTTTCTACCTGGACGAATAGTTCGCCCGGAATCCGGCTGAAACCAGAAAATTTGTTAAAAGTTAAAGTCTTATCTAAAGTTGATTAGATGTTTGATATAGCGGCAAGGTGATACGCTAAATTCATTTTTAGGCTTTAGTTTGTGCCGGACAAGTAGTTCGCCCGGAATCCGGTGGAAACCGGAGATTTGGCAGAAGTAAGGCACGAGGATTTGATCATTTTCGTCGATATGACGTATAGCCTAGGGGTAAATACACACGTGGTGAATCCATATCTGAACATGGTTTTCTCAGATGATTAGCCATTGACCTTCTTCTGTTTCTAAATCTTATTAGTAAAAATGTTCAAGGAGTCTGGCGAAGACCGGACATCTACAAGACCAAATTGTCTGGATCAAGTATTAAATGTTTGGTATCCCATCGAAACCTTTGGTCTTGTTCATTATTACTACGTACAACTTTGTTAGAATTATATACAATCCGATCATTCGATACCAGAATGCGTATCGGACAGAGGGTGGGTTGCGAGACAACTGAAAATATTTTCTTTTGGCAAAAAATAAGTCAATCACACTCTATCTTCTACCTTTACTGAATTTCCGATTTTGGCCGGATTCCAGGCAAAACAGCCTATTTGTCAGACAACAAAATAAACTTCAGACTTCAGGATTCCGGCCGAAGTTCTTCTTTGTCAAGAAAATAAATTTAAGCACGTTTAGGCCTACCATTATTATCTTTGAAAATAGTTTCCACCCCTTAATCAGAGCCCACCTCTCCATCTCAAAATATAGGGGCTACGGGGCCCATCTATGAACTTGTACAGTTCTTTGATCCAGAGAATCCTCACACCAAGTTTGATAAAAAAAAAAAAAACATATCAATCCCCTACAGAGTTATCACGCTAACAGATGGATGGATAGACAGACGGAGGAACAAATTTTACGAAATCGTAGGTCACTGACGTTTAGGATCCCAAAAAGGCAGACCACGCTTCGGTCAGAGGGCCCAAAGCTACTAAAATCAAATCACCAGTATGAATCCCCAGTGTAAGTTTGTCTCTATTCACAGCTGCTTCACGTGGAACGTGCTACCTGATGCTCACCGTAAGTCATTTCCCGGATATGGCTCCGAAGGGACTAATTTGTCACTCGGAATACTTTGGACAAAATCGTTATAACGAAAAATGTTCCAAACTGTTATTACAGCTGACAACTCTGAGACATAATGTGAGCAGGCAATTCATAGCCCAACTTAATCACGGAAACTACCTAGGATGATTCGAAAACTTTCCGTATGGGCAACTTGTCCAAGAACCACACGGCCCTTTCTCTGGATGGGGGAAACATATAGTTCAGCTGGAAGAAGATGAAGGGTAACAAACAAACAATCTCGAGGAAAAGCAGAGGGGACTCCAAACTAGGCCTTTGAGCAGCGATCGAAAAGATCGGACAAGCAAGGCAGAACACTCTTCACTGCACTTAACAATCGAAATTCCCTAATATTAAAACAGTGAAGTTAAAGCAGAATATAGTTGAAAAATCTGCCCTTCAATGGTAATAGGCGTTGCTCCCTCACTGGACTGGACTGGACTGGGCAAGTAGGGAAACCGAAGAAAATATTCAGGGATCCATAACAGTAAAATGTCTTTTACTCAGGGGTGGCCCGAAGCACTCAGACCGGGGGGGGGGGGGAGACCCCTCACCTCAACGACTTCTGGATCGCAATATAAGCCTCGCACGTACAGACATCAATTAACTGTTGCTACTTCGCGTCAACAGCACACTTTCCCCGCCAACAAATAATATAACTGGTGTAAAACTAACTGCAATGCATCAGCTGATATTGTTCTTGTAATCAAAATTTGTTTATGCACAAATTCACGACCCCAGCTTTTCATTTCAGCTTTTGCTAAAGAGGCAAACTTCCAACGACAGTACCGAGGACAATTAAAGCAAGCGCCGCCGGCGAAATTTTTAAAATCTGTTTTTGTCTGGCAAGATTTAACTACTTACCATAAAAATTCTAGTCTTTAATATGTTTCAAGATTCAAAAAGCGTAATCGCCAAATAAATCACATATCTTTCTTCTAAATAGAACGAAATGCACCACACGGTAGATTTTGTGAAACGCCCAGGAGCTGAGCGTCTTTTTGCGATCCCAGTGAAAATTAAAGGATAGCTATGAAATAATAAATCTGTCAGTCGAAAAAAGTGACAAAAAAGTTGCCATCGAAGAAAAAATAGACATTTTCCGAATTTAAGCAAAAAAAAGTAGTTTTCCAGTTAAAGACACGCTTACTTAGAAACAAAAGGAGGAACACAGGTTTGCCAGTGCATTTAAAAAAAAAAAAAAATCCGATTTACGGACGTAACCAAGCATTTGGTCGTCGAACAACAGGAGTTTACAGATTTGGACTTGACTTTTGATGTTCAAAAGACGCCGGTTCGCCGATGAGACTTAAGTTGCGTTTTTTTCGGGTGTAGTTTCACTGTAGTTTTGACGTACTTTTGTTTAATTACTAAAGTATTAAAACGGTGTACCGTTGTCGTTGTCCGTTCGAAACACTGTACTTTCATAGCTAGAACAAAAGTACGTCAAACTACAGTGAAAGTACATCCTTCATTCCTTCTGTGTAAAAACAAAACCCGACTCATTGACGAAATAAACTTTCGGCTTTCGCCCTGTAGAAACACTATGTATCCCCAGCGCAGCATATTAAAGCACATCTGAAAGGTTTCTATCCGCCTCAATCTTCATCTGCGACCTTACGACCAAATTAGGTCCGAGTCTCAGTAGAAGATGCCATACACAGAAATTGAAGAACGAGAAGTTCGCTTTCAGAACAACTTAATTTGAAAAGCAAAAATTTGTTCTGATATTTTCACATGATAGACTGTGAAATTTTACGAAGCTTTTCAGATGTACTTTAACACTAGCATAGAGGCCTAAAATTTATCTCCCGATATGAATTGAGCTATTCCAGCGTCTGCAGAACCCCTCATGTCCTGGGAAACGAATTTTGGGTGTTTATTAAAATCTTCCTTGTCATTTTCAATTGTCATTTGTCATTTTCAGTTGTAGGCTACCAGGTCAACCTTGAAATCGAAACTTTTCCACTGTTCTCGGTACACTTCTTTCGCGGATCTCCTGCCATCTGAATTCTGAGTGCTTTTCCATTATGTATAAGAATCCCAGTCTTGGAGTCAAAGTTTGACCCACAGTCTATGCACATAACCTTGTCTCTCGCTTTTAGTCTATAAACCGTACAGTCAGACTTCCCTTCACTTTAAACACTAACGTATTTTAATTTTGACAGGCTAAAATCTGAAAGACCTGAGTGAGATAGTTACAAACCTCATGGGAGTGAAACAGGTAACCAATTGCTGCCGCCATGAATCATGCCGCCGACCTAAGGGAGTTATGAAACCTGGTTAAAACGACTATGACAGGGACGGGTTTACGACTGGAGCTGGGCAATAACAAATTTCTTGATTTCTGTTGCGAGAGCAACACTTTGGTTTTGTCCTCGTTTTTATGGCACTTGAGCATACTCAAGTGCCATATAGCAATCGTAATTTCTGTCGGTCTGTCGGTCTGTCTGTCTGTCGTTCTGTCGCTCTGTCGTTCTGTCGGTCTGTCCAGGTTTTGCTAGTTTGGGCACTTCCACACAAGCTAGGACGATGAAACTTCACAGGCATATCAGGGACCCGACCAGATCAACTTACAAATAATCACTTTCCCAATCCAACTTTCCCCGGATCCGGGAGTCCGGAAACTATAAAGTAAAACGGGAGCAAAAAGTGAAACGTGAGCAAAAGAAAGCGCTGGCCAAATGCGTCGCTGGCCAGGAACCTTTGGGTACCACTGAGCCATGCGACGATGTATCAAAGACCGAATGCGCGAATAATAAGGGTTTAGAGATGGTCAGTCAAAGTCAAAGAAATCTAGTGAAACGCTTGGCAGGAATATCAGCGAACCGACCAGATTAACTTGGATATAATCATATTCCGGATCCGATCATAGTGGGGGGAGTGGAGGGGTGGGAAATCCGGAAACTATTAACATGCATAACTTTGGAAAGGGTAATCAGACATACGTGAAACTTGAGCTTTGTGTTGCCAGTCCAGTTTTCTACCACTGAGCCATGCCATGATGTATAAAAAGTGAATGCGAGAATAGATACCGTTTAAAGATGGTCAGTCCAAGTCAAACGAATCTAGTGAAACGCTTAGCAGGAATATCAGGGAACCGACCAGAATAACTTGAGATATAATCATATTCCGGATACGATCATAGTGGGGGAAGTGGAGGGATGAGAAATCCGGAAACGACGGTCTGTCCCCGGTTTTGCTAGTTTGGGCACGTCCACATAAGCTAGGACGATGAAACTTGGCAGGCGTATAAGGGACCGAACCAGATTAACATGGAAACAATCACTTCTCCGATCCGGCCATCGTGGGGGGGGGGGGGTGGAGCAACAAGAAATCCGGAAACTAGTAACATGCATAACTTTAGAACGGGTAATCGGCTTTGCTTGAAACTTGACATATGTCAAGAACAATTGCCGATAACTGGGGGGGGGGGGCTGGAGGGGGACTCCCAAAACCCTCGTGAAACGCTTCCACATAAGCTAGAACGATGAAAATTGGCAGGCTTGTTGGGAAACCGACCAGATTAACTTGGCAATAATTACTTCCCCGATCCGGCCATACGGGGGCAGTGGAGGGATGGGAAATCAGGAGAGTAGTAGCATGCCTAACTTTTGAAAGGGTAATCAGATATGCATGAAACTTGACATATGTCAAGAACACAGTGCTTCAGAAGCTCAAATTCAAATCCGAACCAGATCAGATAACTTGGGCGGGGGGGGGGGGCTGGAGGGGGCACCGGAAATCTCATGAAACGCTTCCACATAAGATAGGACAACGAAATTTGACAGGCATATCAGGGAAGCGACCAGAAGAACTTGGAAATAATCACTTTCCCCATCCGATCATTGTGGGAGGAGTGGAGGGATGGGAAATCCGGAAACTAGTAACATGCATAACTTCGGAACAGGTAATCAGACATGCATGAAACTTGACATATGTCAAGAACAAGTGCTTCAGATGCTCAGTTTCAAATCTGGACCAGATCCGATCACTGGGGGGGGGAGGTGTAGGGGTAACCGGAAATCTGGTGAAACGCTTCCAAATAAGCTAGCACAAATAAAACTTGACAGGCATATGAGGGAACCAACCAGATTAACATGGAAATAATCGCTTCCCCGATCGTGCTATCGCGGGGGGGGGGGGGTGGAGGGAAGGGGATCCGGAAAATAGAAACATGCATAACTCTGGAATGGATAATCGGACATGCATACAAGTTGACAATTGTGAAGAACAAGTGTCTCAGATTTTCAGTTTCAGATCTGGACCAAATCCGAAGAGAGGGGGATTAGAGGGGGGGGGCGGAAATGTCGTGAAATGCTTAGGGTCGATGGATCGGGATGTCACAGTAGAGGGGTTGGAAGGGGTTTTCCCAGATTTCCGGTGATCACGAGTTAGGGGTACTTCCACATGTACTAGGACCTAGACTAGGTACTCTTCCAGGTCAACTTGAAAATAGTTCTTTTCCCGATCCGATAATCATGGGGGAGATTCTATTGACATGCATAACTTTGGAACAGGTGATCAGACGTGCATGAAACTTGTCAAGTGTCAAGAACAAGTGACTCAGATAATAAATTTCAAGTCTGGAACGGATCTGATAACATCGGGAGGAGCTGAGGGGGGGGGGGAGAAATCTCTTGAACCTGCTTAGAGTCGAGAGATCGGGATGGGACTTGGAGGCAAGAACAAGCATAAGCCATAGATACATTGTAGAGCCTTAACGGCATGCCATTCAATTTGCTAATATATTATTATTATTATTATTTTTGTTGACAAAACAGGACCGATCGTGTCAAAGTGGGGGAGTTGGAGGGGGTTTTCCCTAATTCCGATGATCACGAGTTAGGGTACTTCCAGATGTGAAACTTTGCAGGCATGTTAGGGACTCTACTAGATTGGCGTGAAAATATAGTCCCTCCCCTGTTCCGATCATCGAAGGAGGAAGATACAGTTGTCAATGAGTGGTATAACCATTTCAGATCTACTAGATCAAGCCCATTTTCTGATGAAATGAATATCGGGAGAGAGATCCAGCCTTGAAAACTGCAAACCGTATCTGACAAACATGCTAACTGTTCTTACAAGTGCCATATGAGCTTTCAGCTCTTGTTTTTCATTGACTCCGATTTCATTTTATTCCTAGTAACTGGTAAGGGTCTAACCTGTGCGGATTTTACGGAATGTGTGGACCTTAGGCCGGATTGATGAATATGACATTGCATTTTGGAAAGCTCCGTAGAACTCTTGCCTGGGACCAACAAGGATGGTTTTTGCTTGTCCTCGAGCCAGAGCCTACGGTGTGCGAAGTGAAGTGGAGTTATATAGCCCATGTCAGAGAGGACTATCTGAAGTTGTGTAGCGAACCTTTCGTTTCATCAAACCATGTTTCTGCTTTCGAGTGGAAAGCTCCGTTCTAGCACGCAAGCAGGCAGGCACCAGCTTCAAATTGAAGATGGACTAAAATCAATAAGTGTTAAATATAGATAGATAGATAGATACTTTAATTTTAGCCGTTAGGCCATACACAAAATCATACATTTTTTAAACACTTCGAGAGAGCGGTTATATAAACTCACATGTAAAACGATTTAAACTCCCACTACCAATAACTATTTACATCTCCTTAACGCTCCTTTGACAAAACCTGTAACTGCCATTATCGCTGACCGTGAAGATGACTTTAGGATACCAGGAAAGAGCAACCCATCTTCACCAAAAAATCTTACTCTCAAATCCGAGAGCCCCTTGCATCTTGACAGGAAGTGAGACAGATTTTCCTCCTCCAAACCACATAACGGCAGTTACCCGGCCCCACAGCCAACATATCTTCTTTGAGTGATAGATAGAAAAATCTACAGAAACCAAAAAGGGGCTTTTTCCCACGGGTCCGAAAGTGCTGCCGTCTATTGTTTCTAGCCATTTCTGTTCGCGATTTCAGCTGAGTTCATCATTCGTTTTTGCACTTGGGTTTGCGGCAGAGAAATGGTATCAGATGTGTCTCTTAAACTATTAAAGTTCTCTCATTGCTAAAGATACTAGAGCTTACCCTTTGTTCCTTTCTAAGTGGTGACGTTAGAAAGTTGGCCTACCGCAAAAAAGTAAACTTTTGAACTAAGACAGGCAATCGATAGCCGTTGATAAGCTGATCAAGTATATGTCATCCATTTTTTTGTACAAAAATTCTTTCATGAGATACACCAGTTTGAAATTTTCAAGGGGTTGACAACTTCAGTAGTAAGGTACACACTGAAACCAAAAATAGGCGATACGAGTTGCGGGACATGTAGGGGAATTGTAACCAACAGTCGACTCTTAGCTCATAATCATCTTCGGAGATGAGGGGTTTGCAGCTTTTGCCAGTTGGTGTACCTGTTATTTGTTTCCGGTGTATTCGATGGTAAGAATATTTTGGTTCCCAATTGTAAGATAGGCAAGGGAGTTGTAAGTGATAATCGGCTGTTATGCTACACTCATCTTCAGCGATGAGGGGCTTGCAACTTTGCTAGCTGGTGTACCCATTATTTGTTTTCAGTAAACGTGTTGTCTATCACGGGAGAGGGACTTGTAAGTAGGAATCGGTTGACGAGGGGTTAGAAATTTTTGCAAATGGGTGCACATTGTGTCGATTTGTATAAATCTGACGGTAAGAAAGTTTGTGTCAATGGTCTATCGCTGTTCTAGGATTGACTTTTTACGCAACGGATACAAACGAAAATATAAAACAAGGAGGTAGTTTCATAATAATTAATAGTGGCATCTGTGGTATTTTAATCCTGAAAAGTTACGGATAGCTTTATAATACCAACTAGATTATATAAGATATTGTTCCAAGTTTTCATCCGTCACGATGTCTACGACTGAAAAGGATCAAATTCAACTGATTGCAAAGCCAATTTAGTCCCTTCTTCCGATATTCTTTTGTTGTTGTTTTTACAACGATGGCTGTTATCATCTTCAGCGATGAGGGGTTTCCAACTTTTGCTGGCTGGTGTACCCATTACTTGTTTCCGGTGAACTTGATGTCTATCACGGGGGAGGGACTTGTAAGTAAGAATCGGTTCACGAGGGGCTAGAAATGTGTGCAAATTGGTGCACATTGTATTTGATAAATCTGACGGTAAGAAAGTTTGTATCAATAGTCTATCACTGTAACCTAGATTAACTGTTTGTGCAACGGGTACAAACTATATTGTAAAACATGAGGTTTTTTCGTAATAATTAATAGTGTCATCTATGGTATTTTAATCCTGAAAAGTTATGGATAGCTTTATACTACCAACTAGATTATGTAAGGTATTGTTCCAAGTTTTCATCCTTCATGATGTCTACGATTGAAAAGGATAAAGTTCAACTGACTGCAAAGTCAATTTAGTCCCTTCTTCCGATATTCTTTTGTTGTTGTTAGGGCAATCGATAGCTCTTGATGAGATGATCAAAGTATATGTCATCCATTTTCGGTACAAAAATTCGTTCAAGAGATACACCAGTTTGAAAGTTTCACGGGGTTGGCAACTTCAGTAGTAAGGTACACAGTGAAACCAAATATAGGCGATACCAGTTTAGTCCCTTCTTCCGATACTCTTTTGTTGTTGCTTTTACAACGCTGAGGATGAATAGTGTCATAATTCACAACAGCCTTTGATCATGTGATTACTGATTGTGTTCTTCTTAGAAAATACCGTTTTATAAGCTTCGATAAGTTGACAACTTCAGCATTTAACTGACAGCAAAGAAAAAAGACCAAAGTATTGCTCTCGCAACACTTCATCCGGGACAAAGGTTGCCGCAACACTTCATGTTGCCCAGGCATCGTAGGTCTAGTTTTTGGGATCCCAAGACGTAAGTGGAGGGATACCTATGACATCGCAAAAGTTGCCCGTCTGTCCGTCCGTCCGTCTGTCGGTCCATCCGTCTGTCCGTCCGTCGGTGCGCACTACAACTCTCGAAGGGAATGAGATATTTTGATGAAACTTGGTATGACGGTTTTTTGGGTCAAGAGTAAGGTCGAGTTCGTAGATGGGCTTTGTAGCCCTACATTTAGGGGTGGGGGAGGGGGTTTAAATTAAGGAGCAAATGAAATGTTTTTAAACATATAATGTGATGGTCGATTATGAGGTAAGAAAACATGCTGAGCACGATGCTGAAAACCATTTTGTCTTCAGACAAGTAGTTCGCCCAGAATCCGGCCGAAACCAGAAAGTTTGTTAAAAGTGAAAGTTTTATTTGAGGTTGATTAGATTTTCGATTAAGGGGTAAGAAGACATGCTGAACACGATGGTCAAAACCGATTTTTTTTTGCCGGACAAGTAGTTAGCCCGGAATCCGGCCAAAACCGGAAAGTCTATTAAAAGTAAAAGTTTTATTTGAATTTGATTAGATGTTCGATTTAGGGGTAAGAAGACATGATGAACACTTATGTGAAAATTATTGTATACCTTGACAACTTTTTCGCCCGGAATCAGGCCAGAACCGGAAAATTTGTTAAAAGCAAAAGTTTTATTTGAAGTTGAATAGATGACAGATTTAGGGATAAGAAAATACGCTGAATCTGTATATGACAATCTTTTTTTTTTACCGGGAGATATAGATCGTTCGGAATCCGGTTGAAGCCGGATTTCTTTTATAAGTTAAAGTTTTACTTGAAGTTGATTAGTTGTTCTTTATACGGATAAGGAGATACGCTGAATTCGCTTCTGAACTTTCTTTTTTTTTTTCTGGACAAGTATATGGTAGTTCGTTCGCAATTGTCTGGATCAAATATTAGATTTTTGGGATCCCATCGAAACCTTTGGTCTTGTTCTTAAACCAGTCGGGTTCTCTTTGACTAAAATGAATGCCTGGGACCTCGGCGAGGCCAAAATAGACAACTGATACAACTTAACAAAAGGCAGGGGGGTGAATCGTCCCACCTCATCCCCCTCGGGACACTCCTGCTTTTACTCTGCATTTCATTGCATATTTTCAGTCACTTTTACAGAGTTTATTTTCTACGCGTAGCCTAATCAGCTTTTGTAAGTTACCATATCAGGGCTAAACAAAATATTTCAGCCTAATCTAGGATCGACCCCCGGACCAACTGTCATTATCTAGAAGCAAGTGGCGTCAAAAGAACCGCAGGTTTTGTTGTAAAAGCTACTTACTTTGCAAATTTAATTGTCACTCAGCCTAAAGGAAACGAGTGCAAAATAATTCTGACCGTCAAGCTGTCAATTTTAGAAGTGCGCCACCACTGGGTTATTGTTATATGGTTTACGGGAAGTGTATTTTTATGGCACTTGCGGTCTCTGGCTCAAGTGCCATATACCGATCGCAATTCCGTCTGTCGGTCGGTCGGTCCGGTTTTTTGTCACACTTTTTCGAGGTACTTCCCGATGTGCTACGATTATGAAACTTGGCAGTCATGTCAAGGATCCGATCAAACTAACCTTGAAATAATCAATTTTCCGATCCGACCATCATGGGGGGGGTGGAGGGCGGGGGAATCCTGAAAATTTAGTAGTGTGTAACTTTCGAAAGGGTGATTGGATTGGAATGAAACTTAATAACTGAATAAATGAAATATATCTGATGTCCCACCTGAAGTCCGGACCGGATTCGGTAGCTATGGCGGAGCTGGGAGGTAGGCAGTCAACCACAAACCCCTGATTTTTGGATACCCTATGCCAAACGCCGGATATGTCTAGCGTTTGGCATACCCTATGCCTAACGCTGGATACACTATGCCAGGTGCTGGATACTGCAACCCAGTAAAATATTGATGATTTGTGTGAAGCTAAAAAATCAACCAATCATAACTCCTTTCTGTTGAGGTAGGTCAGGGTTAGGTTACCAACAGGTATCCAGTGTTTGGAATAGGGTATCCAGCGTTAGGCATAGGCTATGCTAACTGCTAGATATACCCAACGTTTGGCATAGGGTATCCAAAAATCAGGGATTTGTGGTAGACTGGGGGGGGGGGGCTGAAATCTCGAGTAACGGTCAGAATGGAGGGATCGGAGTGAAACTTGCTGGAAAGAACAAGTATCTGTTCCAGATGAATCGTTTGCACAATTGGACTGGATTTAGACACTTGGGGAGCGAGCAATACCACCAAGATTCACAAACTCGGGAGCGAACTGGGGCGGACAATTAAAAAGTAATACTTGTGATTTCACAGCATTCAATGCCAAATTTATACATTTATAATTATTTTCAACTAGAACATCATTTATAAATAGAACTTTATGAACATCATTAATAAATAGAAGATCAAGCTTACGAGCTTACGATTCTGTACTAGGAGTTATCCACAGTTTTTTCTATCCGCTGCTTCTCTCAAAAATTAACTTATTACTTGAACTTGATTATACCTAAAAATTTGAATTTAAAGACAAATTTGCCAGAGGGCGAGCCACTAGTATGAACGATCGTTTTAATTTAAAAGAAAAACTATCACAGCGAAATGCCGAATTCGTTTCTTCGTGTATAGTAAAGTTCTTCGTGTCAAACGTCAAAAATACACTGAATGAAATATAAATTACCAAAAATAAAACATTGTCATAAAACAAACTCAATTTGCATTATACCATTCAGTAAAACTAGGCACGAAACTTTTCTTGAACCGGTCAGTGCGGCAATGAATTGGGGCGAGCTTACCAGTTTACTTTGTTGGGTGAGGAAAAAACATTGTGTGGCACACAAACGACCCCAGAAACATTCTTTTCGAACTATGGCCTCTTTGTAGGATCGGAAAGGTACATGCCTACACACCGTCCTGTTTTCACAGTTGGATGCGAATTTCCTCCCTTGTTCCGAAATTTTGACGCATCGCATGCAGGCCTCCCCACAGGGTGTGTTCCACCATACTTACCATAGTTATTACGCATGACGCCACGGATCCTGGCTTCTCGTCATTAGGTCAATCACGTCACAGAGATCGTAGATACCACGCTAACTGCGCTACCGAGGATGGTAAGCAAATAGTTACTATTAATTACTATTTTGAGAAGGTTGGAACTGTCGGCATAGTAACTGTTCACGAAGTTGGAACGAAAATAGTAACTAATGGTTGCTATTGCTAGACGGGTGGAACAGGTTCGCAGTGACACAAATTTCGCATACGTATTTTTGGATAAGAAATTTTATTAGACTCTGTGTGTACGTAGCTTAATTAATCCAGAGAAGAGCAAGTGTGATCCTCCTGTCCCGCCTGAGCAGACAAACAAGAAGAAATTCCGAGAGAAAATACAGTCGACCACGCTGGCACCATGGCGTGCAGACCAAAGCGGTCTTTTCGTGATATAAGTAAGACGCAAGCCAGCACAAGTCAAAAACTAAGCCATAGCAAAGCGAATGTCTGACAGAAGCATTCTGCCAAGGTCCAGCTCCTCACATTTTATGTGCGGCCCGCTCCCTCCTCCAGATTAGAGACAATTTCTGCAATCGCCGTTCCCGGAATACATTTTGTGGTTTAATAGTCCGGCAGGAATCTGATATTGTTTCGGAGGGTGAGCAAAGCAGAAAATTGCTCCCTAGCCCCTTCCCACATTGCTGTCTTGCTGTTTTACGCTTGTCCGGCCCAGCTACTTTCACAGGAGATTCCAAGAGGCTCCCCAAACAACTCATTTGGCTTCCGCATCATTTGGACAAAACCTCAAAAGCAAACAAATATGGAACTTTCCTTGCTGGTTCCCGTGCTGTAGAAAACACCGGCATTTCCAGTAGAAGAGAGCCATATCTTTAATCATATGACGTTTTATCCGAGCCCAGGAATTTGATAATCAAAATTCTGGCAATCCTGAGGAATTTCCCGGTCTTCTTTGTGACACAACGGTCAGTTAAAATGGATTGATAGCGCAGGAAAATGAGATGGGACAAAGATGGTGCTGGTCTTCCCAAGCAATTGGTTAAACAAAAAGAGCTGAAAGCTCATATGGCGCTTGCAAAAACAGTTATCATGTACCCTGTCGTCAACATTGGACAGCTTACACCCTCCCACTCCCCCGCAGTGGCCGGATCCAATCCGGATTTATATATTGGATATATGAGAACTACGGTGTGTCCATCCACTAACTTTTGACCCTTCAAAACTGCCCTCAGTGCCCGGATCTTACCCGGCTCCACAAATGGTATATCTAGAACAAACGAGAGTACTGGCCCTAAGTTCCGCCCCGATTCCTCGATCTATCCTAGGCATGCTTGTCACAAGATTTCCGGGATCTCCCTCTAACTCTCCCCAAAAGTTGGACACTTGTCAACTATTAAGTTTGATTCAGATCGGATCGCTCGATCGCGAGTTGTGCATGCCACCAACATTTCCGGAATCCCCTACCCCCTTGAAATTCCCACAGAGCCCTGATCCAGTTCGGATTTAAACGGCACACCTCTTCTGACCGCCCGTCTCGCAAAACTACTTCCCGATCCAATAAGCTTGCAGCAAGATCCCCCCACCTTCAATTGCCCCTCAGGGTTGCCACAACAAAATTTTTAGAGAGTGACTTTTGGTCCAAAACAGAGAGTGAATTGAGAGTGAAATTTATTTTCATGAAACGTTCACTTTTGGTTGGAATCGCTTCTCTAAAAATTACACATCTTAACTTTACTTTTATGAAACAAACTTAAAATAGTCGCTTTTGGTCGGAATTCCTGCTGCAAAAAATGACACATTTGGTCATTTACTGAAATAGTGACTTTTTGCGTCCTACCCAGGACAAGAGTGACGAAAACAAAACAGAGTGACAATTCAAACTATCGTGCGACATGCGGCAACTCTGTTACCCCTACAATGCCAGAATCCAGTCTAGACAGCTCTCAATGAACATGCAGGACATGCACACTTACCAACTATCAAATCTCATCCAGATCGGATCTTTCGATCGAAAATTCTGTTACAAGTTTTCCGGACCCCCTTCTACCACTCGGTACGGCTGTGGGGTGATCTAGTGGCAGGATTCAGAAGAACAAGTCTGGGAGCTCTCAAGACAGCTCGCAGATCTAAGCGAAAGACAAACATTTAGCTGGCTTGTGGATAAAAAGTAAAACAAACGCCTAAATATTTTGTAGGAGAAACTATTATATTTTATAAGATTACACATTATAAATGATAATTTCTCCTGACAGATGTTTAGCTGTTTTCACACGAATGTTGATTTATTTTAGGTCTAACTAACCTATAATATCCTATATAGGTATAAATAGGTTGACTATCAAACTCTACCCGGACCAGGTCACTAGTTCGAAAGTTATACACGCTACAAGATCCCCCCCTCCCCTCCTGCAACTCATCCTCACAGTTACCGGATCCAGTTCGGATGAAATAACGTCTAGGTACTTTCAGGTTTCACCCGGATCAGATCCATTCATTCTAGAGTTATGCATGCCAAAAGATTCGGGATTCCCGGTCCCCCCCCCCTCTCCCCCGGATTGCCGATCTCTGACCGACCGACCAACAGAAAAGTGATGAGTGTCCTGCAAGTGCCATACAAACTAAGCCAAGATAAATAACCGTAAAATTGCTGCTTCCCTTAAAACAAATTTTGCCACTTGGAAAGTTTACAGAGTGAGAACAGAAAAATGTCTTGCCCTTTCTAATCAGAAGGCTGAGATAAGAATTTATTACCCAATTACCCAGTCCTACGCAGACAGAAAAGAGGTTTCATTATTCGTAAGTGTTTACACTGATAGGGAGCATTAACCCTCCAATCTTCGCATTCCTGATGACAAGACCGAATTGTTTCTGCGAGTTAGCAAATGAATCGTTAGATGGGAAACAAGATTAGAAAGCAACCCAGTGCCGGATTACCGAATTGGCAAGTGAGCAGCAGCCGATGGGTCCACCTTTAAAGTTTAGCTGAAAAGTCAGCTTATATCACATCTGATATTTGTATATATGATAATTTGTTCAACTGGGGCTCTGGTAATATCGTTCATAATGTGCGCTTGCTTGCACGACGCCATAAAGTTCACCCAGACGCGGTAAATTTGAATATCCAACAAAAGCCTGCATTTCCTTGGTTAAAAGCCAGTAGGCTCCGAGAAGTAACGGCCGAAGAAAGCATGAAGAAAATGTTGAGATATATCTTACAAGGTTTCTGCCATTTTTAAAGTTTAACTGAAAAGCAAACTTATTTTTGTATCATTTAGTTGAATACACTGAGTATTTAGACTCTGCTAAGAGATTTTTTGATTTTCCACTATCTGCTCTAGTAGTGAGGTTCAGAATATCCACTGCTGTCCTCACAGCGCAAATTCTACTATGACGCGGAATATTTGAATCTGAACACAAACGCGGCTTTTCAGTGGGCGGTGATAAGCTTGGTGAAGACTGCTTAGTGCCTGAACTAAAAAATGTCATAAATCTTTTTCGTCAAGCATACGACACAGGTAGTAACACAAATCTGACAGGGAAATTCCACTATTTGAAAAATTATTTTTCGTGAATCTCGGAGCCACGAAGTAACGCATTTTCATCGGATCTTCAAGCCTCCTTAAGTGAATAGGTGAGGGGTAACAAGACTGTCCCATCTCTGCCCTTTTCAGTTAAACTTTAAGTAATTTTTCGGCAACGACTTACCTTTGTAGTTGCTCAACATCTCAAGCATAGCGCACCTGATGAAAAATTTGTAGCCTGCGTAGTGATATGGTAGTAGTACGAGAGCGTTGCATGTAATACTATGTAATAGCAAAGAATACTATCATTTAATGTGCCTCATACTGGTCCAATCTTATGTAGTAGTATCCAGTAGCATCCTATCTTGACATAGTAGCATCCGGTCTTGCTAATAGTAGCATATAGTAGTATGCAGTAACACGGTATCCTTGAAGTAGAAGCATGTAGTAGCATCCTTAGTATCGCATGCTACTTCTTCGTACTATAAATCAGACAGAATTTACAAATACAATTCGGTTTATTTATCGATAAATATCTTTAAAAACAAAAAATAGTGCTGGACATGTCAATACAGTAAAGAATAAGTTTAGTCGATGAAATCGATTATCTATGGATAGCGGAGAAATAAAGGAACGCATTTTTATCGGGTTTTCAAGCCTTTTAGGTGATTAAGTGATTTGTCAGATCTCAGATTTAGTCAAACTTTAAGGTTTTGCACAGAAGGTCTTTCGCAGTCGGATGCAAATTTCCTAGTTCACTCTGAAATGTTAGCTGCGCTATTTGTCACGGGAGTTCTCACCGCTGGTCTGCGTTTTTATGGCACTTGAGCATACTCAAGTGCCATATAGCGATCGTAATTTCTGTCGGTCTGTCGGTCCGTCTGTCTGTCGTTCTGTCGTTCTGTCGGTCTGTCCAGGTTTTGCTAGTTTGGGCACTTCCACACAAGCTAGGACGATGAAACTTCACAGGCATATCAGGGACCCGACCAGATCAACTTACAAATAATCACTTCCCCAATCCAACTTTCCCCGGATCCGGGAGTCCGGAAACTATAAAGTAAAACGGGAGCAAAAAGTAAAACGGGAGCAAAACAAAGCGCTGACCGAGTACGGGTTTGAACCAGGAACCTTGCGGTTAACAGTCCAGTATTCTACCACTGAGCTATGCGACGATGTATCAACAAGCGAATGCTGGTACAACTTCCGTTTAAAGATGGTCAGTCCAAGTCAAGCAAATCTAGTGAAACGTTTGGCAGGAATATCAGCGAACCAACCAGATTAACTTGGATGTAATCATATTTCGGATCCGATCATAGTGGGGGGAGTGGAGGGATGGGAAATCTGGAAACTATTAACATGCATAACTTTGGAAAGGGTAATCAGACATACGTGAAACTTGACCTTTGTGTTGCCAGTCCAGTTTTCTACCACTGAGCCATGCCATGATGTATAAAAAGCGAATGCGAGAATAGATACGGTTTAAAGATGGTCAGTCCAAGTCAAACAAATCTAGTGAAACGCTTAGCAGGAATATCAGGGAACCAACCAGATTAACTTGGATATAATCATATTCCGGATACGATCATAGTGGGGGGAGTGGAGGGATGAGAAATCCGGAAACGACGGTCTGTCCCGGTTTTGCTAGTTTGGGCACTTCCACATAAGCTAGGACGATGAAACTTGGCAGGCGTATAAGGGACCGAACCAGATTAACATGGAAACAGTCACTTCCCCGGTCCGGCCATCGTGGGGGGGGGGGTGGAGCAACAAGAAATCCGGAAACTAGTAACATGCATAACTTTAGAACGGGTAATCAGACTTGTGTGAAACTTGACATATGTCAAGAACAATTGCCGATAACTGGGGGGGGGCTGGAGGGGGGCACCCAAAACCTCGTGAAACGCTTCTACATAAGCTAGAACGATGGAACTTGGCAGGCGTGTTGGGAAACCGACCAAATTAACTTGGAAATAATCACTTCCCCGATCCGGCCATCTTGGGGGCAGTGGAGGGATGGGAAATCCGGAAAGTAGTAGCATGCCTAACTTTTGAACGGGTAATCAGATATGCCTGAAACTTGACATATGTCAAGAACAAGTGCTTCAGAAGCTCAATTTCAAATCCGGACCAGATCCGATAACTTGGAGGGGGGGCTGAAGGGGTCACCGGAAATCTCATGAAACGCTTCCACATAAGCTAGGACAATGAAATTTGGCAGGCATATCAGGGAACCGACCAGAAGAACTTGGAAATAATCACTTTCCCCATCCGGTCATTGTGGGAGGAGTGGAGGGATGGGAAATCCGGAAACTAGTAACATGCATAACTTTGGAACGGGTAATCAGACATGCAAGAAACTTGACATATGTCAAGAACAAGTGCTTCAGATGCTAAGTTTCAAATCCGGACCAGATCCGATCACTGGGGGGGGGGAGCTGGAGGGGCAACCGGAAATCTGGTGAAACGCTTCCAAATAAGCTAGCACAATAAAACTTGACAGGCATATGAGGGAACCAACCAGATTAACATGGAAATAATCGCTTCCCCGATCCTGCTATCGCGGGGGGGGGGGGGGGTAGAGGGAAGGGGAGTCCGGAAATTCCCCCGGAAACGCTTAGCAGGAATATCAGGGAACCAACCAGATAAACTTGGATATAATCATATTCCGGATACGATCATAGTGGGGGGAGTGGAGGGATGAGAAATCCGGAAAGTAGTAGCATGCCTAACTTTTGAACGGGTAATCAGATATGCCTGAAACTTGACATATGTCAAGAACAAGTGCTTCAGAAGCTCAATTTCAAATCCGGACCAGATCCGATAAATTGGGGGGGGGGGGTGCTGGAGGGGGCTCCGGAAATCTCATGAAACGCTTCCACATAAGCTAGGACAATGAAATTTGGCATGCATATCAGGGAACCGACCAGAAAAACTTGGAAATAATCACTTTCCCCGTCCGGTCATTGTGGGAGGAGTGGAGGGATGGGAAATCCGGAAACTAGTAACATGCATAACTTTGGAACGGGTAATCAGACATGCAAGAAACTTGACATATGTCAAGAACAAGTGCTTCAGATGCTCAGTTTCCAATCCGGACCAGATCCGATCACTGGGGGGGGGAGCTGGAGGGGCAACCGGAAATCTGGTGAAACGCTTCTAAATAAGCTAGCACAATACAACTTGACAGGCATATGAGGGAACCAACCAGATTAACATGGAAATAGTCGCTTCCCCGATCCTGCTATCGCGGGGGGGGGGGGGGGGGGGTAGAAGGAAGGGGAGTCCGGAAACTAGAAACATGCATAACTCTGGAATGGATAATCGGACATGCATAAAACTTGACAATTGTGAAGAACAAGTGTCTCAGATTTTCAGTTTCAAGTCTGGACCAAATCCGAAGAAAGGGGGATTAGAGGGGGGACCGGAAATGTCGTGAAATGCTTAGGGTCGATGGATCGGGATGTCACAGTAGAGGGGATGCAAGGGGTTTTCCCGGATTTCCGGTGATCACGAGTTAGGGTACTTCCACATGTAATAGGACCATGAAACTTGGCAGACATATTAGGTACTCTTCCAGGTCAACTTGAAAATAGTTATTTTCCCGATCCGACGATCATGGGGGAGATTCTATTGACATGCATAACTTTGGAACAAGTGATCAGACGTGCATGAAACTTGTCAAGTGTCAAGAACAAGTGACTCAGATGATCAATTTCAAGTCTGGAACGGATCCGATAGCATAGGAAGGAGCTGGAGGCGGGGGGAGAAATCTCTTGAAACGCTTAGAGTCGAGAGATCGGGATGGGACTTGGAGGGAAGAACAAGCATAAGCCATAGATACATTGTAGAGGTTTAACGGCCTGCCATTCAATTTGCAAATATATTATATTATTATTATTATTATTATTGACAAACAGGACCGATCGTGTCACAGTGGGGGGAGTTGGAGGGGTTTTTCCCTAATTCCGATGATCACGAGTTAGGGTACTTCCAGATGTGCTATGACCGTGAAACTTTGCAGGCATGTTAGGGACTCTATTAGATTGCCTTGAAAATATAGTCCCTCCCCCGATCCGATCATCGTTGGAGGAAGATACAGTTGTCAATGAGTGGTATAACCATTTCAGATCTACTAGATCAAGCCCATTTTCTGATGAAATGAATATCGGGAGAGAGATCCAGCCTTCCCCGAAAATCACGGTTTTCTATTTCTTTCGACAAACATGCTAACTGTTCTTACAAGTGCCATATGAGCTTTCAGCTCTTGTTTTCTTATAAGCCGTTTTTAGTGGAGTGTTCTTTGGAACAATTCACTATTGCGAGCCCTGTATCAGCTTTCGGCTTTCGGGTTCCGGTTTTCGGTTTTCCATTTTCGGTTTCCACCGTATTTTGTGGAGCTCATAACTCGTGAACCAGTGCAAGCTCTTGTGGTGGGTGTTTGGGTCTAGTTGTGCCTTTTCAGGGTCCCATCTCCCACCCCAGCAAATGGGCCCAGATTGCCCAGTGAATATAGTTCATAACTTGATCAGAACTGGATATAGGACGATGAAATTCCTTGGACGTGTAGATCCTAGGGCTGTGAAATTGTTTTTAAAGTTGCACCTCTCCCACCCATCCCGTTCATGGGCAACTGGGCCCAGAATTGCCCAGGAGTAAAGTTCGTCACCCTTGCCAGGAATCAACAGGTATCAAGTTGAAACTTGGTAGGATTGTGAGCATGGGGATCTATTTTTACTTTTTGCGGGTCCCAAAACCCCACCACCACTTGGTTCAGAGGCCCATTTTCTAATGTTTTTAATTTGACAATGACGATGAAATTCCCTTGTGCTTTTGGATTATAGGGGCCGGGGAGAGTTGAACCACCTCCACCCTCCCCGTTCATGGGCAAGTGGGCCCAGATTTCCCGTGAGTTAAGTTCGTCTATGACAGGTCGCAAGTCAAACTCTTTTATATTTGGGGAGATATATCCCAGGATGAGGATCTGGTGTAACATCAACAAACAAGACGACGCGACGTACTTTAATCTTTAAGGAACAGTTGGAAACTGGACTGTTTTGTCATATGATCGATGACGTGCCGTTCTTAATGAATTGTGACAAAGGGGACATCCGTTTGCTACAAATTGGTTTATTGCACTTGTTGTTACCTTGCTAATGGAAAAGAGGTTTAAAGGGTGGGACTGGCAGGCAGGCCATTCAGTGTTCGAACAAATGCTATTCGTGCAAGATCTTCAACGTTTCTTTGGATTTATATTGGCGGTTTGTTCACATTTAAAGATTTTAAAGGGGGGTGATTACAAAGTTATTTCAATACTTGTTCGATTATTAAGGAAGAGAAATGTCTTGGTTCTAAAGCCGTTTGTATATAAAACTTGATAAACATTTTACTTTTATACTCCACGTCTGAGCGCTTGCGCACCTGTTGCATCCACCGGTGACTGCTCACCAGTCTCATAACCTGTTTTTGAACTAACCGGTGTCCGGTTTTACCTCACGGATGCGGACTAACCAGAACCTGCTCGGGAGCCCGGCTTCAGCGAGGAGTTAGCAAATTTTCGTCAACTCACTGTGGAACCAAAAAACGTGTTATAAAAGAAGAACCGGACACTGATGGTGACAAAACACAAGAGAGAGCCCGGAGTGCAACGACCGCAGCTGTTGACCCATCGCATGCAAGTTTCTCCATAGTGACGACGAAATTTAGAATGTGAATTTAGAATGCGAATAATTAATCGAAGCCTTGTTTGTCACTGAGGTTTGCAATTTGTTTATTTCTTATTTATTTACTTTATTTCTATTCGCCAAAATCGGCTAGTGCATTACAAAGTGAGGAAAGTGATTAGAAGTTTTTAGTATTTCTCAAAAGAAAAAAAAAGAATTTGCGTTAGGAAATTATTAATTAATAATGTGTTTAACCAATAGTTGCTAACGTGTGCCAAAATCATTTAATTAAATCGTTTTAGTGTACGAAGACAATTTGCGGAAAGCCTAGATCCACAGGGTTTAATTCACAACTGAGCGCAAAAGAAAACATTGCGAACACACCAGCACACATACACCCCTAGAGAGGTTCTAATTTAATTAAAGCCACATGTTAGCTGTCTTTGACGGCTTGCCACAAAAAAATTGAACACACAGAACATGATACGCAAATGTGATAATAAAATCCCACCCTACCAATTTCCTAAGATCGTTTTACAATTCGAGATAGTGGATCTGTACAAAAAAAAGAAGAAAGGTTCGGTTGGATCCCTGAC
This sequence comes from Branchinecta lynchi, assembly GCA_023053575.1. Lineage (NCBI taxonomy): Eukaryota > Metazoa > Arthropoda > Branchiopoda > Anostraca > Branchinectidae > Branchinecta > Branchinecta lynchi. The sequence continues at coordinate 17,248,692 of JAKZAP010000014.1, read as the reverse complement.
TGTGCCTATACTTCGACTTGCTCGAGTCAGTTTCGGTTTTGCAGAAAAAAGGAAAGAAGATTAGCTCCATAGACGATTGACCCGCGTAGACTGCGTGCTCAGGTCCAATGAAATATCCTTTAGCCCGCTGAAGTTTTCTCCGACTTCAGTTAAACTGCCGCTCCCGATATAGAGCGACCGGAAGAGATATGTCTCCCCCCGTATCGGCAAATCCAACAAATCCATCATGAAATATGAAGCTTTTTATCAGCTTTTCTCCGGGATCTAGCCAAAATATTCACTATTGCCGAAAATTCAGTTCATATATCCTCAGTTCATATATTTTATTTAGATCCGTTTTCAAATTGATATTTCGTGAACGAATTTCGGTCGATTTATCGGTCTGGTTTAAAACCCGATCACGAAACCAATACATGGTCTAAATGCAGCATGACTATTACCTTTGTACCTACCCACAATATTGATCGAAATGGGTTCATTCGAAAGTTTGCGGTTTATCTGGATTCGGTCCAAGTATCAACCAGAGGGAATACCTCACCCGTGACACCATCTCAAGAGCTCGAAAGACAATTTTTGAAACCCTCTAAGTATAAGGTCAGTCTACAAATCCAGCCTGTACTTTAAACAAAAGGATCTTCGCAATGTGAAAATAAAAGTTTCGATCTCTTCAAAAGTTAACGTACTAACAGACATTTGACTTGTAACCGGCAAATTTCCGTAATGCGTAAAATGACCGAACAATTAACAGCGGTCTAGCAGCTACTGCAACTTTTCAACTAATCTTAAAACACGATTAGAAATTCTCTTATTTTACTGCTACCGTTCGATAAGTTTTCCAAGAATATATTGGAATCTCGAAAACAAATACAACTGGGAATACACATTGAAAAATAATCGTTTTTATAGGCTTAAACCTCGTATCTATGTTTTTGTCATACTGTTTTGTATGGATTAGGTCCGACCGGCGAGGAGACCCCCCCTCCCCTCGAAAACAAATTCCTGGATCCTGACCTGATGTACATCTTTCTGTGGAATGTTATGACATATGCCGAGATTATTTATCTTATTACCCTTTTAACTGTTCCGTTTCGCGAAAAGATAACACTTAAAAGGGTCAAAACATAAACCAGCTTAAGTACAGAGAAATCTAAAATACAGACGTAAATACGAACACACAGAATTATAAATACATTACGAAATTTGTCGAAACGGAAGAATAGAATAGGAGAGTTTTTTACCGTCTTGTACGTTTTCGTCGATGGTTTCTCTTTGTTTCCATGTTAGCTTGAAACCTAAAATACTAAGCTGATAACAAAGTTCGAAGTTCCCAATGACGACGCTTTGGTTCGTTTCACAAGAAAATTGGCAGTGACCTTCCCATATTACAATCTTTCCCCTTCTTTAGACAACATTAATTTTCCGGTGTTTTATTTTGTTTTGTTTTTCTTTCATTTTTTAGCTGCATATTTAAATGGCTTTGCTGCCGTGTAAGTTGATTTATGATACAAGTCAATCCGACGTCTGCTATTTTATTTTTATTTACTCCTATTCGGCAATTCGAGGAATGTATAAGCAATAATAGTAATAAAATAGTATCTCCATTAGCTCTTCGGTCGCTCTTAACTATTCGGTTATTTTAAAGAACCCCTCGCACTACTTACAGTTTATGTTCCAGTATTTTAAAATGCTTGAATACTGTAAAACTAGGCTCTGTTTTAACAAATTACGGCTTTGGCTGTTTAAGACTTTTTCCAGGCCCGTTGACTAAGCCTCTCGTCTACCGCTTGATACGCAATAAAGGTAGGGAAACAAAGCAAGTGAGGGAATCAGTGAGTTGTCGTTAGGGAGGTTAGAACGGGCCATATGAAATTGATTGAATGAAATGTGAATGAATGAAATGAGGATTAATATTATAGTTGCATTAGTATTATTGGTAAGACAGGTGCTTTAAGGATTACGGAAGTCGGTTGAATGAAATGCGAATGAAAGAAAATGAGTATTAGTATTATAGTTGCATTTAGTATCATCGGGTGCTTTAAGGTTACGAAAATGTGTCTCTTACAGGTGAAAGCTAGTATCGTAACTCGGAAGAGCTCGAAGCTTTTTGTTCGCACTGCCAATATCCTTTCTTTAAGGTACAGGTACCAGGGCCGTATCCAGGAGGGGGGGGGGGGTAGGGGGTTGAAACTCTCCCCGAAATATGCATAATACTCGTTTTTATAGGATTTTCCCTCTGAACTATGTTTTTTTTGTACTTTTTTGTCCGACCCGCAGGCCCCCCCCCCCGAAATAAATTCTTGGATGAGGGCCTGACAGGTACAGATCGGATATTACGACCATTTTAAGTGTTACGTTTCGTGAAAAGATAACACTTGAAAGGGTCATAACAAAAATACTAATGGCTTCCAATAATAACACAAGGATGCGTATCCATGTGTCAGATATTATCCAGCTTCTGACAGTGTGGTTTCCAGACCTGCAGAAATGACTGATCTACTAAAACCCCCATGGGAAAAAGTGTCTCCTCAAGGGACCTTGGTTATCAATATTTCCCTCCCTTCTTACCGCTTAAGTGACTTTCCCTCTTTGGGAAAATAATGTCTCAAGAAGGAGGTAAAAACATTTTTTTTGGGCGGTTCCACCCTTCATAAACGCCAGTAATGATGTTTTCCCTACAGGTCCATAATTGTCTTTTCCTCGGCTGCTCGTCCTGCGTTTGACAAGTTCTAACGAGCTGACAAAATAGCATGTTGGCCCAGAAAGATTTCTATGGAAAACAATTTGTACGAGTGACGTTACACGTCACCTACTCGAGAGGAAATCCGTTAGTGGATTTATTGTTCCTGAAGGCTCTCAATAAGGTTTGGGGAAAGTGAATCTCAGACATTCAACCTACGCCACTGCCCGGGACAAACACGGCAAAAGGTTTCACTGGGATCTCAAAGGAAAGTTTCTAATCGACTTCTGAAAATACTTCTGCCAAATTTACGGTCAGATTCCGGGTGAACGACTTGTCCGGCAACAAAAATAAAGTTAAACAAGAGCTATGAGCTCATATGGGCGGTACGAGAAAGTAGATGAGAACGTCAAAAATTCACCCGCAATCCAAAAATGCGGCTCGGAAATACAAATAGGATATTTAGTCTCACTCAATTCTAAGCAGTTCCGGCATCGTCTCGGATTATCTGTTGCAAATTCGCATGCCTGTTCAAGCTTCCAAGTTTCAGCCTAATAAATCCACTCGTGGCCCTAAACATGCTACACGATTTCCTGTACTCCCTCCGTCTCCCCTACCGTGGCCGAATCTGGTTCGGACTCAAAAGTGGATCATCTCAAGCATCTTCTTTTATAACAAGACCAAAGGTTTCGATGCGATCCCAAAAATGCAATATCTGATCCAGACAACTGGATCTTGTCTTAGCCAGATCCAGTCATCGCCAGACTCCTTGAACATTTTTACAATTAAAATTCAGAAACAGATTAAGGCCAAATAGCTAATCACCTGAGAAAACCAAGTTCAGATATGAATTCAGTATGTGTGTTTACCCCTATCAGACATATCTTTTTTGACGAAAACTTCCTGCCACTTCTGCCAATTTCCCGGTTTCGGCCGAAACCGGGAACTGATCCGGCGAAAAAAGAAAGCTCAAAGACGAAATCAGGGTACCTTCTTTCCCCAGTAATGAACATCTAATCAACTTGAAATAAAAATTTAGCTTATAACAAATTTTCCGATTCCAGCCGAATTCCGGTCGAACTATATGTCCGGGTAAAATATGATTGTCATACAGGGACTCAGCATCTCTTCTTACCCCTAAGTCGCTTATCTAATCAACTAGAAATAAAACTTTAACTTCCAACAGTTTTCCGGTTTTGGCCGGATTCCGGGCGAACTACATGTCCGGGTAGAAAATTGTTTTCACATAAGTGTTCAGCATATCTTCTTGCCCTAAATCGAACATCTAATCAACTCCAAATAAAACTTTTAATTTTGACAAACTTTCCGGTTTGGGCCGGATTCCGGGTGAAATACTTGTCCGTCGAGAAAATATTTTTCACTATCGTCTTCAGCATGTCTTCCTACCCCCAATTCGAACATTTAATCAACTTCAAATAAAACTTTTACTTTCAACAAACTTTCCGGTTTGGGCCGGATTCCGGGCGAAATACTTGTCCGTCGAGAAAATATTTTTCACCATCACCTTCAGCATGTCTTCCTACCCCCAAATCACACATCTAATCAACTTCAAATAAAACTTTTACTTTCAACAAACTTTCCGGTTTTGGCCGGATTCCGGGCGAACTACTTATCCGATGACAAAATGGTTTTCACTATCGTGTTCAACATGTCTTCTTACCCCGTAATCGACTCACATTAGCTGTTTAAAAATATTTTGTTTGCCCCTTAATTTTGAACCCCCTCCCCCACCCCTAAATGTAGGGCTACAAAGCCCATCTGCGAACTTGACTGGTCCGACGACCCAACGAATCTTCACACCAAGTTTCATCAAAATATCTCATTCCCTTCGAGAGTTATCGTGCTTACAGACGGACGGACGGACAGACGGACAACTTTTGCGATGTCATAGGTACCCTCTACTTACGTTTTGGGATCCCAAAAATCTATCAAGTTTCACTCGAATCTGAGCATTTTTGGAAAATAAGAGATACGTCGTATCTCTTAATCCCCTCTTCCCGTCCATCAAGTTTTACTGAAATCGGAGGATAGCCTATCTGCAAATTTCCGGTACTCCCCCCCCCCCCCTCCCTACCTTGGCCAAATCCGGCCCGGACACCAAATAACAAATCTAGGCCGCATAAACTCGGCACTGTCGAACTTACATCTCATTCATTCGGTCCATCCGTTCGGTTTTTGTGCATGTCCAAAGTTCTCCCCCCCCCCAATTCCCCCAACCGTGGTCGCATGTAGTTTGAATGTATGTTTTACATGTCTAGGTCATTGATTGTTATCAGTCATTAAGTTTCACTTGAATCAGACCACTCGTTCGCAATTTGAAGAAGTCAATTTCCATATTTCCCTCCCTCACTTTAGGAACGGAAGTTTCTGGGGGTATGTTGTGTCAGGTTCTTAAGTCAATCAAGTCGGGTCATTAATATACCTTCAAATTTTCGTCGTCTTAGTACATCTGGAACTATTCAAACTCACGACTACCGCAATTCCAGGAAACACCCTTCAACTCCCCCCACAGTTCCCCGAAACCATCTGGCTCCGTCAATTTCGTATCTAGGCTTAATATTGTTCTCTCCATTAAGTTCCGTCCCAATCTCTCTGCTTTAAGAGTTTCTTGAGTTCCCCCCCCCCCCCACAGGTATCAGACCCGACCCGGACTTGACACTCAACATCTGAGGCGATAGCTCTTTCAGTCCGACAACTTTCATTCAAATCTGATCACTGGTTCAAAAGTTATGCATGCTACTAGATTCCGGACTCCCCATCCATCCACTCCCCCCACAATCAATCTGTTCGGATCCCTGAAATAGCTGCCAAGTTTCATCGTCCTTGCACATCAGGAAGTATGCCGAACTCGCGGGACCGCTAAAAATCCAGACCCCCCCTCAACTCCCCCACAGTGCCCGGATCCGGTCCGGTTATGTCAATGACGTATCCAGGACTTGTGCTTGTTCTTCCCACCAAGTTTCATCCCGATCCCTCCATTCTAAGTGTTTCTCAAGATTTCTGGTTGCCTCCTCCAACTCGACCCAGTATCATCGGATCCGGTCCGGAGTTAAAGGGGGAAGTCTGAGACATGAGGTCATCCTCAATATCAACTTTCATCAAGATCCGATCACCCGTTTGCAAGTTAAAAATACCTCATATTCGGTTTCCCCCTCCCTACACACACCACCAGATGGTCGGATCGAGGAAATGACTATTTCCTATTTAATCAGGTCGGCTCCCTGTCATGCCTGTCAATTTTCATCGTCCTAACATCAGGAGGCACCGAACTCGCGTGATCACTAGTAATTCGGACCCCCCAACTCCCCCAAACTGAGCGGATCCGTTTCGGTTATGTCAGTCACGTATCTAGGACTTGTGCGTGTTCTTTCCACCAAGTTTCAACCGGATCTCTTCACTCTTAGCGTTATTTACCCCTCCAACTTCTCCAATGTCACCAGATATCAATGTCACCTGGATTTAAAATGGAAAGTCTGAGACACGAGGTCCTACCATATATCAAGTTTCATTAAGATCCGGTCACCCGTTCGTAAGCTAAAAATATATCATTTTTCAGATTTTTCCGGACTCCCCCTCCCTCCACTCCCCTCCAGAAGGTGGGATCGGGGAAGCGAATATTTCTAATTTAATCTGGTCCGGTCCCTGCCATGACTGCCAAGTTTCATCGTCCTAGCTTATCTGGAAGTGCCCAAACTAGCAAAACCGGAACCGACAGACCGACTGACGGACAGAAATTACAATCGCTATATGGCACTTGGCCGAAGGGTAAGTGCCAGAAAAACCGATCCAGCATGTCTCCTTATCCCTATACTGAACATTTCTCAATTTCAGAAAAAAAAACTTATGCGTTTATGAAATTTCCGGTTTTGGCCCAATCCCGGGCGAAATTCATTCATTCATTAAACTCCTGTCTTCGCGAGACCCTTAAGCATATTATTTATCCCTGGTCAATCTCTTGAAAATGAACAAATATAAGATATGGACACAATATTTATGTTTACCCCTATACCGAATCTATTCTAGAACAAATTTTCACCTTCTATCAATTTTCCGGTTTCGACTGGATTCATTGCCAACTGCTTGTCCGGCAACAAAACAAAGTTTAAAAATGGATTCAGAATGCCCCTTTATCCCCTATATCGAAGCTTTAATCAACTACAGAAAGAACTTTTCTCTATATTCAACATCTAATCAGCTTTGGGACTAGGCTCCTTCTTGGTAAAAAAAAAAAAAAAAGAACGTTAAGAGATGTATTCAGCATGAATTTATACTCCTACATCGAATCTCTAACAGATTTGAGAAAAAAGACATTAATTTTTCGGCAAGGGGATAAGGTCAAGAAGTGGATTCAGCATGTCTTCTTATCTTATGTCATTAACATAAAAAAATCACCACTTAAATTGAAACCCCTGCCCCAGAAATTGGGATAGGGACCTACGAACTTGACATCTACTTAGACCCAAAGTATCCTCACACAAAGTTTGAACAAAATATTTCAACGAGATTATCGTGCTAACAGACGGACGGACGACAGAAGGAGAACTTTACGAAGTCTTTGACTATTGTAACTCGTCACTTTTTGGGATCACGAATAAGTGACTTAAAGGACTTGTCTTACCTTTAGTACTAGCGCAATCTACTTCCATAATCACTCCATATATTTCTAAACCCGGAGACCCCGATTTTGTACGGTACATTCTAACCCCTCTAACAAAACAACACTGGTTTTCTCATTTGCCGTCTTTCGCTACCTTCGATGTGTATCATACTGTCGGCGGTTGTCTGCGACAAGTGTTTTCATCAGAAAACCGATTATGTAAATTGTTTTCCTGTTTTCGCTACAAGTCAACGGGTTTCGGATAAGGCTTAAAACATCCAAAGCCGTCGGTTATTTCTTGAAAGCACAGCATGGTTTTAAAGTATTCAAATGTTTTAAAATACTGTAAGTTGAAGCTTTAATAGTACGAGGGGTCCTTTTAAGTCTACTAACTTGCACTTTAACCGAATTTCCGTTTTTTTGTAAAATTCGGCAGAACTCCTTGTCTATAATGAGAAAATAAAATCAGAAATATAAAAATTGTTTAGTATATATATACAAAAAACAGATGTCAAATAATAAGTAGGGTTTATTTCGATGACTCCTAAATGCATCTATTGTTTAAGGGTGAGAACGAATTGATGGTGATTTGAGAGGTTCGAGAGATTAGCAAGATGAAGTTCCTATGAAATATAGTGGAAAATAGATACACACAGAACAGATTTGGTATAAAGAGCAAGGTTTATTTAGATGATGCACCTTAAGTATATCAACTGTTTACGGCTGATCATTAATTGGTGGTAATTTGAGAGATTCAATAGATTAGCAAGATGGACTTGTCATGAAATTTAGAGGGATAGGCTATATATATAAGAAACAGATTGCTTGTAACGAGTATGATTTATTGACATGAGTAGTATTAAACGTATCTATAGTTTAGGATTCATCATGTATTCGGGATGACTTTACAAATATATTCTTTATCAAAGTATTCAGGGCTGACTTTACAAAGCCATGGGTATCTCGTAATTGTCGTATTGGGAACACAAATACGAACACGGGTAAGACTATGCTACCGATGTAGAACGTCATTTGAACGGACCAGTCAGCTGAAGTTTTATTTCAGCGACTATTCGCAATGCTGCTCCTCAGGTCGTACTTAAAGGACCCCTCGCACTATTTACTCTTCAGCTTACAGTATTTTAAAATGTTTGAATACTTCAAAACTAGGCTGTTTTTTCAACAAATGTTTTAAGCCATTTCCGAGACCCGTTGACTTGTAGCGAAAACAGAGAAACAATTTACATATCCGGTTTTCTGATGGAAAAATTTCTCGCATACAACTGTCGACGGCGTGATACACATCGAAGGTAGCAAAACAGCGCAAGTGAGAAAATCAGCGTGGTTCTGTTAGAGCGGTTAGAATGTACCGTACGAAATTGGGGTCTCCGGGTTTTAGAAATATATGGAGTGATTATGGAAGTAGGTTGCGTTAGTATTATAGGCAAGACAGGTCCTTAAGACTAAGAGCCTAGCATCAGACCGCAAGATAAATTGCGACCATGAACATTTTCAGCTAGTAATCTGACCATCGCGGAGGAATACCAGTTTAACACAAACCTAACTGGCCGTATACCTGTTCAGAGCCCCAAGCGGTTTGGAATCCGTTTGTTTATGAGTAGTTAACTGAAAGACAGAGATCCTCAGCCGGGATTTGAAACTAGGACCTTCCAGACACAAGGCGACCGCTCGACCAACTATGCTACCGAGAGGCCTAAGTCCCTTGTATAAAGCGTACAAATCTTGCAGTATTTGCTACTGGGATTAATCTTGTCTCTAATATCTTATCTCTAATTTGGATTAATCTCATCTCAGTAGAGATAAGATTAATCCTAGTAGCAAATACTGTAGTTAACTTTTATCCTGACTCGGAGAAACTTTTTACAGTGTATGTAACATCTCTGTTTGTGCCTCCTTGCCTCGTTGTCAGCATCCATAACACAGAGATAGTACAAATAGATCCACAACAATAATAATAATAAATTCATCTGTTACCGTCAGAAAACACAATGCATAGCGGAGTAAGAGAAGAGAGTTAATAGGAGAAGTCATATAAGTTAAATGTGAAGATAATTAAGTTAATAAATATTCCTTCAGACCAAGCTGACTGCGAATTATATTTGACGATGCAAAACGGATAAGTCAGCTACATTTTATTAGAGCTATATTTCGGCCCTTCTTGGCAAGGGTCCTCTTCAGGCTCAAACCGCTCAAGCTGGACAATGAACGTATGGAAGAACAATTGAAGATTCTTCCTTAAATCTGATTTTGTGAAATTCTTCTCTGAAAATTGGTTGGAGTTAAAGTGGGTTTTCCAATTTTCAATTTTCCTTCCAGTTTTCAGAGAAGAATTTCACAAAATCAGATTCAAGAAAGAATCTTCAATTGTTTTTCCACATGTTCATTGTCCAGCTTGAGCGGTTTGAGCCTGAAGAGGACCCTTGCCAAGAAGGGCCGAAATATAGCTCTAATAAAGTGTAGCTGACTTATCCGTTTTGCATCGTCAAATATAATTAAGTTAACGAACTAGAAAGAAAAGCTTTCACTTTTTAATCTTAAATTCATGAGCTTATCACTTCGGGATCCAAGAAACTAAAGTTTGCAGAGCAAATCCGTTGCAAGAGACAAGAAAAAAAAAAACATTAAAAGACTGGAGAAAGCAGTCCTTTTTCTACTTCTGTCCTTCGAAGTTAATTTCGGGCTCTATTTTTTTTTACTTATTTATCTGGCTCTTTTACTCCTATAATCAAAGGCAGATGAAAAAATTACTGCTGTACTTTTTCCAAGAAAGGGGAACAAACGGGAAAACTGGAAAAAAACGACCAAATTAAAGCAAATCTGTTTACCGTAGCGTATAAAAATAGGAACATCTGGAGCGGAAGATGATCCCTCTGGAAGTCGAGAATATGACGGCTTTTTTATGACTAAACCTTTCTTCTCGCTTCACTGAAACTGGAAAATTTCTGAACGTGAGTTTGCTTAGAAACAGTTTTGCATTATCAAATACACTTCTACTTCAAAATTGGACGTAAAGGGTCTTAGATTCAGAGGCTGAGACACTGTTCAGGCGAGGCTACATACAGTACTCCGGCTCAGAGGCGTTACTAGCCAACATGTTTGGGGGGGGGGACGAGGGATTTACCGACTGGCTGGTACTTTTTACCGACTTTTTCTGCAGAAAAAACGACTGTTTTCGACTGGCTGGTACTTTTTACCGACTTTTTCTGCAGAAAAAACGACTGTTTTCAACAACAAAAATGAACATTTTTGAAAAAAATCGACTGACTTTCAGAAAAAACGACAATTTGACGAAAAATTGACCAATTTTCAGAAAAACCGACTGTTTTCATGAAAAAATCAACTGTTCTGACGAAAAATCGCGGCGCGTACCGACTGGCCAACAGCATTGGGGGGAGCGTCCCCACCCCCCTCCAGTCGTGACGCCCCTGCTCCGTCTATTCAGCCATTCATTGGCTGAATAGCCGGAGTACTGTACCAGGCGTCGAACATTAAAGATAACTGTTCTTGGGATCCCAAAAGGTAGGTGACGGGATACCTATGATTTCATAAAAGTTGTCCTAGAAGGGGTTGAGATATTTTATTCAAACTTGGCACGTGGACTTTGGGTCAAAGTAGGCTACAGGTCAAGTTCGTAGGTGAGCCCTGCAGCCCAATATTTGGGGGTGGGGGAGGGCTTGCAAATTAAGGGACGAACAAAATATTTTAAAAGCCGAAGAGATTGTCGATCTAGGGGCCCATATCGGAGACTTATTTTATCGCCGGACAATTAGTGCCATTTCTCCGCACTCCACCTAGGAAGAAGATTTTTTAGACCCGACTAGTCCCTTTTATTTCTTTTTTTAAAACTTTATTTTTTTATCTCGTGCATTTACTACATTATTGAAAGCTCAGTGTATTTTTTCCTTTTATTTGTCTATACTGCACTATTTCCTCTCCTTAAGTGCGTTAATAAAATCATCATCATCATCATGATCTTAGTTCGTCCAACATCCGGCCAAAACCGGAACATGGAAAGCCGGAAAAGTTTTATTTGAAGTTGATTATTTGTTCGATTCGATTTGCTCGGAGACGTGCTGAATCCTTATATGACAATCGTTTTCTACCCGGACAAGTAGTTTGCCCAGTATCCGAACAAAACCGGAAAGTTTGTTAAAAGTAAAGTTTTATCTGAAGTTGATTAAATGTTCGATTTGGGGGTAATAAGACATGCTTAATCCATATATGACACTCATTTTCTACCCGTACATATAGTTCACCCGGAATCCGTCCGAAACCGGAAAGTCTTAAAAAGTATCATCTGAAGTTGACCAGAGATTCGATGATATAGTGGTAAGGGAAGAATGCTGAATCCGTTTTTGAAAATTATTTTCTCGCCGGACAAATAGTTCGCCCGGAATCCCGCCAAAACCTGAAAGTGTGTTACATGTTACAGTTTAACTGAAGTAGACTAGCAGTTCGATATATACGGGTAAGAAGATATGCTGAATTTGTTTTGAGATTTAATTTTTTGCGGGACAAGTAGTTCATCCTTCATATTTGGCAGAAGTAGGGAAGGAAGCTTTGATAATTTCGTCAAAGTAGGTATGACTGTATAGGGGTAAACACACATGCTGCATCCATACCTGAACTTGGCTTTCTCAGATGACTAGCCATTGGCATTAATCTGTTTCTAAATTCTAATAGCACAAAATTTAATAAGTAAAAGAATTAAATTTCCCGCATAGGTCTATCAACAAGACGCAATTGTCTGGATAAAATATTAAATTTTTGGGATCCCATCGAAACCTTAGGTCTTCTCTACACCGTGTTCCCGTCTTTCCCCTTGACAAAATTTATCACATTGGTTAGTGAGTCTTGGCTAGTAAACGATCGGCTTACGTCATCACACAGTGCCGTCTTTACCCTTAGGCCGGTTAGGCCTGTGCTGGGGGGCCAGGGGAAACGAGAGGCCAAGCGACCGGTGTAAATCGTTTAGCAACCAGGCTACCGTTGCTAGCCGTGTTGCCCTGCTCATTACGATACAGGTGTGACCAACTACGTTGCACCGTCATATACGTTACCGAAATTAGGTTCAGGTGTGACCAGTGCTCGACCAAGAATCGTCTGTGCTAATGTGCAGGCGCGTTTACAATATTGATTCATGAAAAGGGGCCAAAAACCGATCGATGGCCTAGGCTCCACCAAAAGTAAAAGACGGCACTATCATCACATGTCTTTTATGAACGGGACGGTCGGCAGACGTGTCTGCCAATAACTGATCCGTCGGCCGACGTTGCCGACCTGTCTTCTATGAACGAAACCGTCGGTAGAACAGGGAGAGAGAGTCATGAAGTCTTATGGAAAAAAAAAAGTTAGTTCTTGGCTTTGGAGTTAACCTACAGATTCGGCTGCTTGAGCTTTTTTGAAGTCTTAAAGGACCTATCTTTACTATAATACAAATGCAACATACTTCCATAATCACTCCAAACATTTCTAAACCCGGAGACCCCAATTTCATACAGTAAATTCTAACCACTCTAACAAAACCACGCTGATTTTCTCACTTGCCGTGCTTAACACCTTCGATGTGTATCACGCTGTAGATGGTTGTCTGCGAGAAAATTTTCCATCAGAAAAACCGGTTATGTAGATTGTTTCGCTGTTTTCGCTACAAGTCAACGAGTCTCGGGAAAGGCTTAAAAAAGCCAAAACCGTAGGTTATTTTTTGAAAGAACAGCCTAGTTTTAAACTATAAACTATTTTAAAATACTGTACTTTGAAGAGTAAATAGTGCAAGGGGTCCTTTAAGGATAAATGACTTAATTGAGTGAAAAATTAAGAGATTTTAACCCTTTCAGACCTGACCCAAGATGGAGTCATGGTAAAATTCTGAAACTTTGAGCAATTGATCAGATAAGCACCCTCATGAAAAATCAGTGGTGAAAAAAATATATTTCGTTCCAGTTCAAAATTTGGAATGGTAACCATATGGTCACACCAGGCCTTTATGAGCTATCATTCATTAGGTAAAGACGGAAGGACAAAATCAGTTCGAATTGAAATCTATGAAACAATGTCTGGCTGGATTCAGGCATGTCGTCCCTAACCTAACACTTCTCAATGTGGCACTGCCTCTTCTGGATTGTGTCAGAAAGGAGATTTGTGAGGCCATATCTGACGGATTTGGCAGGCATACCTTCCATCGTAGTAGCTGATATGTGCTTGGTTGTTACGATGGACCTGCCAGATCAAGTTCTTGCTACTTTTGCTCGCTACTTTTAACCCTGCGTATTGATTTTGGGCCAAGACCCTTTCCAGGTAATATCTCTGCCTTCGTGTCCTTTCTTCGACCACTTGTTGTCCGTTTGGTCGCTGGTGTAATGGAATAGCAGGAGGTGCAAGTTGAGCGACAAAGCTTGTGCTTCAGGGTGTCAATATTTTCTCAGCCTTTGCCTTTGACTGTCGGCAGCGGAAGTGGAGATGACGAAACGGACGATTTTATCAATGAACTTAGTAAAGGTGTATGAGACAAGCTGGGTGGAGTCGAAAGACTTTGATTCAGTACTTGCTCGTCCGGATCAAGTACTGCATCCGAAGCACTGCCTTCGTCTGGCCTGTCTATTTCAGTTCCCGGGATTACTGACAGTGGAAGATTTTCACTGCAATCTTCGTCGTTGAAGGCCAAATAATGTACATTCTGTAAATATAGAAACTCATTATCTGGATTATCTGGCCTCCAACCGGGGTCCTTATCATCATCAGATGATAGAATGGGGTCAGAAGCGCCTGGTATGAAGAGAAGGTTTAAAGCTTCTTCAGCAGTGAACTTTCGTCTTTCTCTTTCTTGGAGATTTTCTCCTGATGACGTCGAGAACAGCGACGTCGTCCAACGCGAATGCTTGGTACGTCGTTAGTCGTTTGGTTGCCGGACGAGACTGCTCGTGCTTCAGCTGCAGATTCAGAATCGCACTGTCTTGCACCACCCGTTTAATTAAAGTCAAAAACATGTGTTTTTCGTATTTTTAATATCTTCAAAATAAACCATGTTTGCATGCGAGATGTACAAGCCCTATGACACCTAGGGAGTGAAAAAAAAGAAATCAGTGATACAGTTCGGAGCATGCGCTTTCTCGTGGTAGATCGCGCTGGCTCCGACGTCGAACAGCTACTGCAGAAACAAGAGCTGGAAGCTCATATGGCACTTGCAGGCTGGGTCAGAGGATTGAAGTTAGTATTCGTCAATTCGGGGTTTTGTTGTGATCATTTGTAAGCAAAACCGTTGAGATAAAAATAGTCACGGGTCCTTGGAATCACGATAATGTATTGTTCGTAGAAACTATTTATTTGTGCATTTGGCCGTGATGATTCGCACTTTAAGGGCACTAGAGATTCACCTGTGGACACTCATGGAGCAAAAATGAAAAAAAAAAAATAGCTAGCCATAATTCAGACGTTGCTTCCCTCCCTTGGGCTTCTGTGCTGAAGCGGTAGGTGTGCCCGTCTTTGTGAATTTGTTGTATGGTTTATCTGTTATGTGTAGATATATAACGTTTTCTGTTTTTTGTCTCTTTTTCTCTTTTATTCTCCATCTGTTTGTTTTCGATGGGAATTAAATGATATATATACATATATATAAGCTCTTTGGAATCATGAAAATGTATATTTTGATTAAAATCAGCAAATTCAGTTGTGAGATAAACCCTTGAGGCAAAAATGATCACATGGGCCCTTGGGGACATTAATATACGTCGTTTGGTTAAAGTATTTTTTTTTTACTTTTCGGTTAAGAAACGCACTTTAAGGGTGCTAAAAATTTGTTTTTGAGCAACACCTTTGAGTTAAAATGTATACTTTGCTCAAAAGTATTTTTTATACTTTGTGGTTAGGATTAGTAGGCAACTTAAAGGTACTTTAAGGGATAGGCCGATCTGAGATGTGACAATTTCTTGTCAAGTTTCTAATGTTCAAGCCAAGTTCCATCACCCTAGCACATCTGGAAGTAGGCTACCTTAATTCACAATCACCGAAATTCCGGACCCCCCCCCCCCCACCAACTTCCCTCACAGTGTCCAAACCCGGTCCGGTTTTGCCACTGATGTATCTAGTTCTTGTCCACCAAATTTCATCTCAATCGCTATACTCTATGCGTGTCTCAAGATTCCCCCCCCCCCACACACATTCATCGGATCCGGTCCGAACTTAAAATGGGACATCCGAGACGTCTTTCCAAATATCAAGTTTCGTTAAGATCCGACCACTCGTTGAAAAGTTACACATACCTCATGATTCCACATCCCCCCCCCCCCCCCCTCCTCCGCCACAAGTGTTGGTTCGGAGAACTGACTATTTCTATGGCGATCATGTCAAGTCTCTAATGTTCAAGCCAACTTCCATCGACCTAGCACATCTGGAAATACCTTAACTCGCGATAACCGGAATTCCGGACTCCCCCTCTAACTCCCCCCATAGTGCCCAAATCTGATCCGGTTCTATCACTGAAGTATCTAGTTATTGTGCTTGTCCTTCCCATCAAGTTTCATCCCAATCGCTCCACTCTGAGCGTGACACAAGATTTCCGGGTCCCCCCCCACACATTCATCGGATCCGGTCCGGACTTTAGATAAGTCATCCCAGACACGAGGTCTTTCGAAATGTCAAGTTTCGTTAAGATCCGATCACCCGTTCGAATGTTATACATTTCTCGAAATTCCGGATTCCCCGTCCCTCCACTCCCCCTACGGTGGTTGGATCGGGAAGTTGACTATTTCCCAGGTAATCTGGTCGGACCCCTGACTTGCCCACCTGGTAGTAACTTAACTCCGTTTCACCTGAACTCCGGAACCGCCCTCCAACTCTCCCCACAGTGCACGAATCCGGTCTGGTTCTGTCAATGATGTACCTAGGGCTTGTGCTTGTCCCTCCCACCAAGTTTCATCCGATCGCTCCACTCTAAGTGTGTCACATGATTTGCGGTTCTCCCCTCTGACCCTCCCCCCCCCACCCACATTCATCGGATTCTGTTCAGATTTGAAATAGGACATCTGAGACATGACATCTTTCCAAATATCAAGTTCCATTAAGATCCGATCACCCGTTCGAAAGTTATGCATGTCACTAATTCCGGATTCCGGCTACCCTCCCTCCCCCGCGATGGTAGGATCGAACAAGTGACTATTTCAAAGTTAGTTTGGTTGGATCCCTAATACACCTGCCAGGTTTCATCGTCCTAGCACATCTAGAAGTACCCTAACTCGCAAACACCGGACTGACCGACCGACAGACCGTCGGAAAAGTGATCAGTATACGGCACTTGGCCGGAAGCCAATTGCCATAAAACTACTTCTCTTTTCAAATATTTCATTTTTCCATCAAGCGTTCGCATATACTTTATTTATTTACTTTTTGGGATCCCAAAACGTAAGTGGAGGGATACCTGTGACATCGCAAAAGTTGTCCGTCTGTCCGTCCGTCCGTCTGTGCGCGCTATAACTATCGAAGGGAATGAGATATTTTGATGAAACTTGGTGTGAGGATTCACGGGGTCAAGGGTAAGGTCTAGTTCGTAGATGGGCTCTGTAGCCCTACATTTAGGGGTGGGGGAGGGGATTCAAATTAAGGGACAAACAAAATATTTTTAAACAGCTAATGTGATAGTCGATTATGATGTAAGAAGGCATGCTGAGCACGATAGCGAAAACCATTTTCTCGCCGGACAATTAGTTCGTCCGGAATCCGGCAAAAACCGGAAAGTTGGTTAAAAGTAAAAGTTTTATTTGAGGTTGATTAAATGGCAGATTTTAGTGTAAGAAGACATGCTGAACACGATGGTGAAAACCATTTTCTCATCGAACAAGTAGTTCGTCCGGAATCCACGAAAAACCGGAAAGTTGGTTAAAAGTAAAAGTTTCATTTGAAGTTGATTAAATGTTCGATTTAGGGGTGAAAAGACATGCTGAACACGATGTTCAAAGCCATTTTCTCGCCGGGCAACTAGTTCGCCTAGAATCCGGCCAAAATCGGAAAATTTGTTAAAAGCAAAAGTTTGATTAGATGACAGATGAAGGGGTAAGAAGAGAGGCCGAGCTGTATATGACAAATTTTTTTTACCTAGACATAATTAGTCCTGAATCCGGTTCTAACCGGATTTTTACTTTAATTCAACCTTTTATTCAAAGTTGATTACCGGTTCTTTATAGGGATTTGACGCTGGATTTGTTTCTGGATTTTCTTTTTTTGCTGGACTAGTAGTTTGCTCAGAATTCGGGCGAAACCGGAAACTTGTCAGAAGTAAAGCAGGAAGTCTCGGTCAGGCTCAACTCGGCTCAACTTGGATTTCTCTGATGATTAGCCTGGCGAAGAGTGGATCTGGCGAAGACAATACCCTATTGTCTGAATCAAATATTACATTTTTGGGATCCCATCGGCACCTTTGGTCTTGTTTCTCTCTGAACTACACTATCTAAAAAACTGTTTCTAATCATACTGAATATTAACCCTTTCATACCTACGGTAACCATATGGCTACCGTTAGTTAACGATTTTGTATGACACTCGCCTTCAGGCCAAGTGTCATATACCGATCACTTTTCCGTCGGTCTGTCTGTCGGTCGGTCAGTCCGGTGTTTGCGAGTTAGGGTGGAGGGGGAGGTGTTTTCAAATTAAGGGGCGAACAAAATATTTGTTAATAGCTAATGAGATAGTTGATTTAGGGGTAAGGAGACATGCTGAGCACGAATATGAAAATCGTTTTCTCGCCGGACAAGTAGTTCGACCGGAATCCGGCCGAAACCAGAAAGTTTGTTACAAGTCAAAGTTGTACTTGAAGTTGATTAGATGTTGGATTTAGGGGTAAGAAGACATGCTAATATTTATTTGAAAATCATTTGTCTTCACGCAAAAGTAGTTCGACCGGAATCGAGCAAGAACCAGAAAATTTGTTAAAAGTAAAAGTTATATCTGAAGATGATTAGATGTTCGATTTGGGGGTAAGAAGACATACTCAGTCCGTATATGACAATCACTTTCTACCCGGACATATAGTTCGCCCGGAAACCGGACAATTTCTTTAATGTTGAAGTTTTATCTGAAGTTGATTAGAGGTTCGATAAGGAGATGTGCTGAATTAGTTTGTGAGCTTTACTTTTTTGCCGGACAACTAGTTCTGACAAAATTCGGCTGAAACCGAAAATGTGTCAGAATTATAAGGCAGGGAAGTTTTGATCAATTTCGTCTATGCGGATATGACGAACTGGTGTAAATACAGCTGAACTTAGTTTTCTCCGATGATTAGACAGCGGCTTTATTCTGCTTCAAAATCTTAATAGTAAAAATGTCCAAGGAGTCTGGCGAAGACCGGATATTTACAAGACCAATTGTCTCGATCAAATGTTAAATTTTTGTAATCCCTCGAAATCTTAAGTCTTGTTAAGAACAAAAGAGTAAGTGAGGTTAAAGCAGGGTAAACTGTTAGATGAGTTTTATATTAACGTCACTGAGGTAGAAGTGGAGACGTAGCCACTTGCTTAGTTCAATCCAAAACAAGAAAGCAAAACAAGAACCTATGGGAGAATTTAAAAAAAAAAAACGCTGTTTTTTTGCTGATGTTTATTTTCCCAGGTAGCTAGGGCTTAGAAAGCTTGGGAGCGGGGGCGCATCCCAAATCATGTTCCTGCTGAAGCCATTTCCTAACTCAATTTTCTAATCGGACACGTCCATCACCTGGGAATCCGGCAAAACCCGGAAGTTTGTAAAAGTGAATGTTTTGATACGGGGATATCTGAATCAACATAATTTGTTCTATGTAGTTTTCTCGCCGGATCAGTCGTTTGGCCTTCACCCGCCGAAGCCACAGCTTTTATTCATTCTGCATTTTTGAAATTTAGCTATTGTTGCGTTTTTGCAGATATCATGGTATCTGATAACACGGACTAAAGTCGTTTTTGCAGGCGTGTTTGCCATCGAGGTATCTGGCCAGACACCCTGGTATCTGATATTCAGATAACTAGATCTGCAATTTCTGATATTCAGACCTGAATGATCTGATCTGATATTCAGATACCACGGTCCGCCCGTGGTAACTGACCGTGGTATCTGAAAAGTCATCTCACTTTATCATCGCCGACAATAGAGCCTAGGATTTTGTCAAATTGGTGGGAAAGAAGTTTGTCACTTAGTGATGAGACTGGATACCAGGTTTTTGGGGGGATGACTAATTTCGAAAACGGTCTTTTTGCAGATCAACAGTAGTATCAGATACCACGACAAATGCAAACACGAGTAATTGCAGATCTAGTTACCGTGTGCCCAGATTCCCAGACGTCCGGGGCTTCCGCACAGTCAAGCCAAACCTTCTAGATTTTCATGATAATGATGACATCTAATTTTGCTATTCGTCAACATTTACTAGATATCCCCTCGCATTTTAAATATCTCTTGCATCCCAGTCAGAACTGTTAATCATTTTCCCTTTCCTTCCTACATTTGCATATTTGTTCTGTCTCTCGAATGGACTGCTTCTATGGTAACTTCCAGTCATCCGGAATCTGGGGTGTCCAACAACCCAGACTTCCAAACGTTTTTGGCCTGGCTTCACCTTCCAGACCCGTCCCGAAGAAAACGGCTGTCTGGAATCCGGAAGGAAAATCTGGAAGGTGAAGCCTCGCTTATAGTCAAGCCAACCTTTCCAGATTCTCATGATAATGATGACAGCTAAATTTGCTGTTCTTCAACATTTCCTAGATCTCCCCTTTACATTTGAAATATCTCTTGCAGTGGCACCTCGGTCACAACTGTCAATCACTTTCCCTTTTCTTCCGCCATTTGCATATTTGCAGTGTCTCTCGAACGGGTTGCCTCTATGCCACCTTCCAGATATCCGGAATCTGGGGTGTCCAACACCCCGGACTTCCAGACGTTTATAGCCCTGGCTTCACCTTCCAGATCCGTCTCGACGAAAACGGCTGTCTGGAATCCGGAAGGTGAAGCCTCGCTTTAAACTTGCTGTTCTTCAAAATTTCTTAAATGTCCCCTTTACATTTAAAATATCTCTTGCATCCCAATCACGGCTGTCAATCACTTTCCCTTTTCTTCCTTCATTTGCATATTTGGTGTGTCTTTCGAACGGGTTGCCTCTATGGCACCTTCCAGACATCCGGAATCTCGGGTGTCCAACACCCCGGACTTCCAGACGGTTTTCGCCTAGCTTCACCTTCCAGATCCGTCTCGACGAAAACGGATGTCTGGAATCCGGAAGAAAAATCTAGAAGGTGAAGCCTCACCTTTATCATGAGCTCATGCAATTGGACATATAGATCGGGAGGGTGTCGCACCTGGACCAGTAATAGGCTGGACCATTGTTAGTACTGGAGATACAGAGATATCAGACTGTTTAATTTTCCTCGACAAATGTTTTGTATTGGTTTAAAGATAGACCAAAGGTTGATTTATAATTATGGAAAAGGGTTATTAGTCATAGTCTGGTTGATCTAGGTAAGGAATTAAGGGTGTTATTGTTTTGGTTGAAGACAGAAAATGTGAAGAAAAGGTACATACGGGCGGGAGTGGGGGGTACCTCGCTTTTTGGAGGGTGGGTGTAAAAATTTAGGGACACACAAAGTTTCCAATAATACTGGTTTGGACGGCTGGTATTCCAGGAAATGATATTGGGAATAAAACAATATAAATATTTGATCTCACCCGGATGGATAGTCCGGCCCGAATACGAAAACATAAACAGACAAAAAATACTGGTAAAACAAACGTTCCCATTTGCACTGTCAGAAGTTTCATAACAGATAGCGTATAACACTTTCAAGAATAACACCTTTTCACTTAGAAATAAAGTGTTATGACCAAATAAGTTTACACTTTTTCGTGCCGAGATCTCCAGCAACACCTTCAATTGGTAAAAATACTAACGGGAACGAAAGAAACATAACAGATAACATCCCAAACTGTTATCTGTTGAAACCGCGCATCCTTCTGTTGTCGGTGTATAACTTCTGACAGTGTAGTATTTTTACCTATTGAAGGTGTTGCTGGAGATCTAGGTACGAAATAGTATAAACTTAATTGGTCATAACACTTTATTTCTAAGTGAAAAGGTGTTATTCTTGAAAGTGTTATGCGCAATCTGTTATGAAAGTTCTGACAGTGTGGTATCCGATCGCAACCTTTGTTCTTGTTCGCTACTATACGTTATCAACCTCGAATACACTCAATGCGAAATTTTTGCAAATATCCTTCAAAATGTATTGTTAACCTGATAAACAGACTAGGCTACAGAAGACTTCCCGTGCCAGAATCTGGAATCGAGTCGATCCAAAATTCACACGACTTTCCTTGAAGGCTTTTCAATTTTTTATACAGCACTTCGATTTCAACCCGGACAATCAAAGATTCATTCACGTTTTCTCGCAAAGTTGTCAGAACAAATGTCAGAACCGTCAACAGTCAATCTTCGCTTTAGAAAGCCTGGAGTAAAAGGGAAGAGTGGGAAAGCATAATATCGGACTTATATCCGCCCTGGACCCTATCAAAACTGTCACCTCACGCCAGAGGGCGTGAATGAAATCGACATACGTTTTTGTAACAGGACATGCAGCAGAATCCAGTTTGTTTGGCAATATAAGACCAAAGGTTTCTATGGGATCCCAAAAATCTAATATTTGATCCAGACAATTGGGTCTTGTCTTCGCCAGATCCACTCTTCGCCAGGATAATCACCAGAGAATATACTGACCGAAACTTCCTGCTTTACTTCTGCCAAATTTCTGGTTTCGACCGAATTCCAAGGGTACTAATATATCCTTATAAAGATCATCTAATCAACTTCAAATAAAACTTTAATTTATAACAAAAAGATTCCGGACGAATTATATTTCCGGGTAAAAAATGATTGTCATATACAGACTCAGCGTCTCTTCTTGCCCCTAAGTCTGTCATGTAATCAACTTCAAATAAAGCTTTTGCTTTCAACAAGTTTTCCGGTTTTGGCTAGATTCCGGGTGAACTAGTTGTTCGGTTAGAAAATGCTTTTCGCCATCTTATTCAGTATGTCTTCTTACCCCATAGACTATCACATTGGCTGCTTAAAAATATTTTGTTTGCCCCTTAATTTGAACCCCCCTCCCCGGCCCCTAAATGTGGGGCTACATAGCCCATCTACGAACTTGACCTCCCCCTTGACCGAAAGAATCCTCTTACCAAGTTTCATCAAAATATTTCATTCCCTTCGAGAGTAATCGTGCTCACAGACAGACGGACAGACGGACTACTTTTGCGATGTCACTGGTATCCCTCCACTTACGTTTTGGGATCCCAACAAGACACTTTGTCTTGTCTCTTTAAAGCACAGAAATTCCAAGAAAAGGGTTTTTCACTACAAAACGGCCAAGAAATGTTGTGTTTAAAAAATATTCATACTTGCCTCGTGAAATTAGCGATTATTTGTTGGCGCTTGCCGACTCTGACCGGTCTTCGCGCAAAAATATTTGCGAAAAGATTAAAACAAATATGCGACGTGGATATATGATGGGAGATCAGAGCGAAAAAACCTGCGTCGGTGCGTCAGAGACAAATCAGGCAACACTTGAAAATCTCGTCTATCAATGAATATGGAAAGTTCAAATCAATTTATACACAAGGATTTTGTAAAGAGGGAGATTTCGGAGGTTAGTGCACCTCGTACTTTGTAACTGGGGGGGGGGAGGGAATAGTGAAAAGAAAGAGGTGTCCTTTAAAATCATTAGAAGATTAGCACATTCAAGAAATTCATTTAAAACGTACAGTCCTCAGTAAAACGTCCTCAGTCAAAGAAACGGAGCAAAACTGCAAAACGTCACTGAAGCTCGCTTGAAGAGCTGGTGAGCGATAAAAAAGAACGTCCAATGACGGCGGAAGAAAATCCAACTATGTCAGCGTGTTCCGCCCTACTTTTGGTAGTTCCTACGCATGACGTCACGAACTCTAGCTTTTTGCCGTCAAGGCTAAAACGATTTTTCTGTTTACCAGCAGAATATCATGGCACGGGTGAATCCGACCAATCACGTTACACAGATGCGTAGTTACTCGTTTACTATTAGGTACTATTTCGAAAAGCTTGGAACGGTCAGCGTAGTAACTTTTTACGAGGTTGGAACGAAAATAGTAACTAATAGTTATTACTGTTAGAAATGTGAAGAAGATGTCAGAAACAGAGTTCACAAATTAAACAAGAGCTGAAAGCTAACATGGCACTTGTAAGAACAGTTAGCATGTTTGTCAGATACGTTTTGCAGTTGTCAAGGCTGCATGTCTCTCCCGATATTCATTTCATCAGAAAATCGGCTTGATCTACTAAATCTGAAATGGTTATTCCACACACTGATATCTGTTTCTCCCACAACGATGATCGGATCGGGGGGGGGGGGGGGAGACTATTACTAAGCCAATCTGACAGAGTCCCTAACATGCCTGCCAAGTTTCATGGTCATAGCACATTTGGAAGTACCCCAGCTCGTGATGACCAGAATTGTGGAAAACCCTCTCAAACTGTGACAAGATCCCGTCCTGTTTTCTTTAGTATTGTCTCATATTGTCTCTACGTCTTATGCGTGTTCTTTCCTCTAAGTCCCATCCCGATCTCTCGACTCTAAGCGTTTCACGAGATTTCTTGCAACCCCCTCCAGATCCCCCTCCCCAGTTATTGGTTTCGTTCCGAACTTAAAATTGATCATCTGAGACACTTGTTCTTGACACTTGTCAAGTTTCATTCACGTCCGATCACCCATTCTAAAGTTACGCATGTCACTAGCAGGGGCGTCGCAAGGGGGGGGGGGGGGGGTGCAGCACCCCCCCCCCCCCCCACCTTTTTAAGATTCGGTAAAATTTTGGGCCGGAGGCCCGAAATTTTACTGAAATTGTTCGGTATTTTTTCTATAGCAGAACTTCTCGATATATTTACGGGGATTCGGTAGTGATACAGAATCCTAAATAGGCTTTCTGTACAAATCTCTTCGGTATAATGATCGGGATTCGGTATAATTGCCAGTGTTCGGTAGTTATCACGAATTTGGTGAAAGTATTGACTGAAATTATTGGGTAATTTTTCGATGCCGGAACTATTCGGTATATTTATGGAGATTCCGTAGTTACACAGAATCCCGAATAAGCTATTGGTTCAAAATTATTCGATATCATGATTGGGATTCGGTAATTTATTCAGCATAATTTCCAGGATTGGGAAGTTAACCAAGAATCCTGACTTTGTTCCAGTTTCGACGAAAGTGTACCGAATATGAATATTTGTTCGGTAGTCTTTCGATACTAAAAAAATTCGGTATAATAACCGGGATATGGTAGTTATACAGAACCCCGAACATGCTATCGCTCTTAACTTATTCGGTATAATAACTGGGACTCGGTAATTTATTCTTTATAACTACCAGGATTCGGAAGTTACCACGAACCTCGAAACTCAGAAGAGGTCGAGTAAAGCACTGGTCGCAGACAAAAGGGATGATCTATAATATCATCGATAGTCCTGACTTTGATTTTGGATCCCAAAAAGAATATATAACGATAAATATTTCAAAAATTCCGCCTGCAGCACTTTTCGTAATATTCTTTATTTTGTGGAAGGGCGCGTCATTTGACGGAGGTTTTAAGCCAGTTTTAGGATTGAGATTTCGAAACATTAAAAGCTAGAATCTGGATGGAAATTAAATTTGGCACGAAAAAGCAAAAAAAAAATCTCGCCTGCGGCGCTCACTTTATGTGATCATGGGCATTATTGGCTAGACTACAGTAGCTGCTGCTGCCAGAACGTCGCTTTATCCGGTTTCTGGAGCTTCTTAGAGTCTCGGTATTTAATCAACGGTAAATGATAGAATTTGTAAGAGAAGCAGTTAAATTTTAGCCTACAAAAAAAAATGGGATTTAGAAAATTTTCCCCTGCGGCGCTCGATTTAATTTTCTATTGGGTATAATAGATAGAAGCTGTTACTGCAATCATGCCCGGCAATATATTCTCCATGTGGGCTTCGCCAAAACGCCGCCTAATAGTTGGCTTATCGTATTTATATTTATATATCGTGGCTTATCGTTATTGTTACTCTTCCTCCCTTTATTGTTACTCTTCCTACGTAATCGTTTCTGTTCCATCATTTAAAGCTCGAATTCTTAGTTGTAGGATTCGGTAAAATTTTTGAAAGATTTGGTAAAATTTTGGTTCTGCACCCCCCCACCGAAAATGCACTTGCGACGCCCCTGGTCACTAGATGCTGGATTCCCCATCCTCCCTCCAACATCACCGTATCGGGGAAGGAACTATTTTCAATCGACCTAGGAGAGTACCTAATATGCCTGCCAAATTTCATGGTCATAGTACATCTGGAAGTACCCTAACTCGTGATCACCGCGGAAATCCAAGAAACCCCCTCCGACACCCTCCACTGCGACACGATCCGGTCCTATTTTGTCAATAAAGTATCTAGGGATAATGCTCGTTCTTCCCTTCACGTTCCATCCTGATCCCTCGGCCCTAAGCGTTTCAAAAGATTTCCGGTCCCCCCTCCACCCCCACCCCCAGTTACCGGATTCGGGACAGATTGAAATTGCAAATCTGAGACACTTGTTCTTCAAACTTGTCAAGTTTCATGCATTTCTGATTACCCGTTCCAAAGTTATGTATAATTCTAGTTTCTTGATTCCCCGTCCCTCCACTCCCCCCCGCGATAGCTGGATCGGGGAAGTGATTATTTCCAAGTTAACCGTTTTATTGTCCTAGCTTATGTGGAAGCGTTTCAGGAGATTTCCCGTGCCCCCCTCCAGCCCCCCCCCCCCCCACAGGTATCGTATTTGGTCCGGATTTGAAACTAAATATCCGAAACACTTGTCGGTAGCCTGATATGCCTGCCAAGTTTCATTGTGCTAACTTATGTGGAAGCGTTTCACGAGATAAATATTCTTTGAGCCCAAGCTGACTTTGAAACATTTATTCAAACAATGTTTACACGGATACGTCAGCTCTGATTTTTCATCAGCGATATTTCGGCCCTTCTTGGCAAGGGTCCTCGACCCTTGCCAAGAAGGGCCGAAATATCGCTGATGAAAAATCAGAGCTGACGTATCCGTGTAAACATTGTTTGAATAAATGTTTCACGAGATTTGTTTAGTCTAAGTTTAGTTAGCATCAGAGCAAAATAGCTCTAGTTATTTTGCTCTGGTTAGCATTTAGCATTCGTTCTGACCACTGGTCTAACAAGACCAAAGGTTTCGATGGGATCCCAAAAATTCAATATCTGATCCAGACAACTGGGTCTTGTCTTAGCCAGATCCAGTCTTCGCCAGACTCCTTGAACATTTTTACAATTAAAATTCAGAAACAGATTAAGGCCAAATAGCTAATCACCTGAGAAAACCAAGTTCGGATTTGGATTCAGCATGTGTGTTTACCCCTATAAGTCATATCTGTTTTGACAAAAACTTCCTGCCACTTCTGCCAATTTCCCGGTTCCGGCCGAACTCCAGAACTACTTGTCTTGCGAAAAAAGAAAGCTCAAACACGAAATCAGGGTATCTTCTTTCCCCAGTAATGAACATCTAATCAACTTCAAATAGAAATTTAGCTTATAACAAATTTTCCGATTCCAGCCGGATTCCGGTCGAACTATATGTCCGGGTAAAATACGATTGTCATACAGGGACTCAGCATCTCTTCTTACCCCTAAATCGCTTATCTAATCGACTAGAAATAAAACTTTGACTTCCAACAGTTTTCCGGTTTTGGCCAGATTCCGGACGAACTACATGTCCGGGTAGAAACTTGTTTTCACATAAGTGTTCAGCATGTCTTCTTGCCCTAAATCGAACATCTAATCAACTCCAAATAAAACTTTTAATTTTGACAAACTTTCTGGTTTGGGCGGGATTCCGGTCGAAATACTTGTCCGTCGAGAAAATAGTTTTCACCATCGTCTTCAGCATGTCTTCCTACCTCTAAATCGAACATTTAATCAACTTCAAATAAAACTTTTACTTTCAACAAACTTTCCGGTTTGGGCCGGATTCCGGGCGAAATACTTGTCCGTCGAGAAAATAGTTTTCACCATCGTCTCCAGCATGTCTTCCTACCCCTAAATCGAACATCTAATAAATTTCAAATAAAACTTTTACTTTCAACAAACTTTCCGGTTTGGGCCGGATTCCGGGCGAAATACTTGTCCGTCGAGAAAATGTTTTTCACCATCGTCTTCAGCATGTCTTCCTACCTCTAAATCGAACATCTAATCAACTTCAAATAAAACTTTTACTTTCAACAAACTTTCCGGTTTTGGCCGGATTCCGGGCGAACTACTTGTCCGATGACAAAATGGTTTTCACCATCGTGTTCAGCATGTCTTCTTACCCCATAATCGACTATCACATTAGCTGTTTCAAAATATTTTGTTTGTCCCTTAATTTGAATCCCCTCCCCCACCCCTAAATGTAGAGCTACAAAGCCCATCTACGAACTTGACTGGTCCGACGACTCAACGAACCCTCACACCAAGTTTCATCAAAATATCTCATTCCCTTCGAGAGTTATCGTGCTTACAGACGGACGGACAGACGGACGGACAGACGGACAACTTTTGCGATGTCATAGGTATCCCTCCACTTACGTTTTGGGATCCCAAAAACCGTAGCGCCCTGGTAGAGCGATCGACCTACGTCACAGACGTCCGTGGATCGATACCGCATTTGGGGAGCGCTCTCTTTGCTACCTTTTGCTACCGTTGTTCCTAGTTTCCGATCCGTCTAGTCGGGTCCCTGATATGCCTGCGAAGTTTCAAGGTCCTAGCTTGCGTGGAAGTACCCGAAATAGATCAACCCCTACTATGGTTCAACATCATATTCTACCAACCCTTTCGACCTATACAAGTGTAAAGAAAGAATGACTCATTAACGCGCAGAGCTATACTAGTGTGAAGAAAGGGGTAGGGGTTTGACAAAAACTAGAAAAAGTGGTTCAAGAGATTCGGGTGTCCCCCTCCAGCCCAAACTAGAAAAACCTGGACCGAGCACCCGACCGACAGACCGCAGACCGATGGACGGACAAAAATTGCGATCGCTATAAAAATATAGAAAAATGAACCGGATAGCCAACTATATTAAACCCGGTTCAATGACTCTACTGTTACCCATTAAAGGTTAACCAGCGAAGGAATTATCTCTCTTCTAAAGGATAATGTGTTTTTTCAGAAATGTTTGTTATTTACACGTTAAAAAAAGAAAAATTCCAAGATTTTCTACAACCTTCCCAAATTGCGACATTCGTGGCAACACATCCATCATTTTTGCGACTTCTTCTCAAACAAACGAAATCTGCCATCGCAAAAAAAAAAAAAATACCATCTCTTAATTAAAACCTCATCTTTCTCCCCGCTGTCCCCACAGTTCTAAAGATCGAACCTCTTCCATGAACTTATTTAGCGTGGCTCCTTCTCAAACTCTGCAAATATTTGACACAACTCTTAAGTTAATGGAAACGGGACCCCTGTTAGCACAGGCTGATACGTATTCTTACAAGACGGGGACCTGTAAGCTCCATTTTGACCACAGTGTCAATATAGGTCTTTGTTTCCCTGGAAAATACTTCTGGTTGATGAGTTTTTGTTTAAACAGTTCCTAACTGGGAGTTTCTAAGATCGACGAGAAAAGTCTGAATATTTATTCAGACTCATTATCATTAGCCAAGCCTACTTCTACCCACTTTATTAAAGTTTAACTGAAAGCGCAGCTTATTTTTACATCTGATATCTGAACACACTGAATTATTTGTAATCATCTAAAAGATTTTGTATTTTTTCACCCGGGGATCGAGTAATGATGTTCAGAATGTGCGCTGCTTGCAAGACAACCCACAATAATCGTCTAGATGCGGAGAATTTGAAATTTCAACAAAAGCCTGCATTTCTTTGTGTTCCGGAGGCTACGTTCCGAAAGGTCATGGCTCAAGAAAAACTGCGTTCGTTGCACTCCGGGCTGTCTCTGGTCTGTTGTCACCAGTATCCGGTTCTTCTCTTATAACACGTTTTTTGGTTCACCAGTGAGTTGACGAAAACTTGCTAACTCCTCGCTGAAGCCGGGCTCCCGAGCAGGTTCTAGTTAGTCCGCACCGGTGAGGTAAACCGGACACCGCTTAGTTCAAAAACGGGTTATAAGACTGGCTAGTCGCACCGGTGGGTGCAAAAACGGCTTACAAGAAAAACCGGAGACCACCGGTGAGAACTCCCGTGACAAAGAACGCAGCTAAAGTAGGAAAGTGAAAATAATATGAGTCTTTCTGTTATGTGTGTTATTTTTCGGCAATCGCCAACCTTTGTAATTGCTAAACATTTCCAACATAGAGGGACATAGAGGCACCACAAACCGGAAAGAACAAGTTTATTCGATGAATGATTATCTGTTGACAGCGGAAAAACGAAGTAATGGTGGGTTTACACACTGTGTAAAATCCGAGCGTATTTTACGCACGTATTTGAGCTTGAAAAGATTTCTAGCATTACGGACGTATTTAGATACAAAACGGACCGATTTCTCATAATACGTCCGTATTGCTGGAGATCTATTCAAGCCCAAATAGTTGCGTAAAATAAGCTCGGATTTACGCAGTGTGTAAACGTAACATAATGCATTTTTTACCGGATTTTCTGGAATATTTAAGTATATTAGTGAAGTGTAACTAGACTATCGGATCTCATCCCTATTCGGTCAAACTTTAATGATGTAAAAGTATCGCTAGAATATAAACCTTAGCGGAACTACGATCAAATATAATTACAGAAGAGGACACGAATTTGAGTCTATGTCCAATCCGCCCGCCAAGTCTGTAGACGTTAGTTAGTTGAAAGTAATACATTTTTTTTGGGTAAGTGAAGTATTGGTTAAAATTAATTATATCTTAGCACAGAAATATAGTTCAAGTCAAGAAATATGCCAGGTGCCTACTCCCCTGTCTTATAAACAGAAAATTACAAAGGTTGATACCTGACTGCATACACTTTTCGGGTACTTTTTGAGACAAGGAAATCAGAAGGTTAAGATTAATTTCCCAAAGATTTTGTGTTCAAACTTGTTATTCAAGTTCATTGATATTTGCGATTCAAGATTAACTTCGGATCGAGATTAGGGTCAACCAGTAGAGAATTGCAGTTCCTGCCAGGATTTCTGTATCTTCACTAAATCCGTAAAAGTTGACTAGTATACTTTATAATGCAAATGCAGAAAATCCGGCTTAGAAAACATAATCGTTTTTCCGGACCAGAAAACGGAGTCGAAGTCCAAGCGAAAAACATAAAGTTCCGGACAGGCCC
The DNA here is from genome assembly GCA_023053575.1 of Branchinecta lynchi. Classification (NCBI taxonomy): domain Eukaryota; kingdom Metazoa; phylum Arthropoda; class Branchiopoda; order Anostraca; family Branchinectidae; genus Branchinecta; species Branchinecta lynchi. The sequence continues at coordinate 17,218,061 of JAKZAP010000014.1, read as the reverse complement.
GGGTCCATCTTACATGGCGTTTCTCTCACGAAAGTAGTCTGAATATTGTCTAAAGCTACGTGCACACAGTCCGATAAGACTTCAAATGGGAAATTTGCGTCACTATGGGGAAAACTGCATATGATGCGTCAACATTCTGCAGCGAAGGAGGAAATTCGCATCCGGCTACGAAAATGGACTGTGTATGCACGTAGCTTAAAGATGTGTTTTTTGCTCGTCAATAAGAGCAACCATGTCCAAGATGAAATCCCAGCCCTAGCTCCCCCCCCCCCAATTCCTAAGACCTAACTCGTAGAAATATGTATTCGAACTATGTTTACAACGGATACGTCAGCTACGATTCTTCATAAGCGATATTTCGGCCCTTATTGGCAACGGTCCTCGTCAGGCTGTCAATCTTCTGGGTCAACGTCGCGGAAGGACACAAACCCGTAATAAATAGCTGGAGCTTCTGCCGACTCTAAATATCTTATTAGGGTAAATTACTTCCAAATACCACTAGGAAAAAACTAGTCCTGAGATTAAATTTTTGACACGGCCGCTGTTTTTGCAAAATGCAGAAAAAAAACATTTCCTGTTGTCGCCCCAATCGTGCAGCAAAAACAGCAGCCGTGTTAAAAATTAAATCTCAGCACTAGTTTTTCCGTGCAATGATTATTAAAAGTAATAGATACAGGCGAGTACTTCATAATAGAAACGTGGAACGAGGTTATTAATGAAATAATATTTTAAGTTTTCAGTCCTTTATTAATAACAAAACCGAAGCTGATGAAAATACAGATAAAACTCTTTCCTGTCATAGCCCCAATCGTGCAGCAAAAACAGCGGCCGTGTCAAAAATTAAATCTCAGGACTACTTCTTTCCTTACAGTGGTATTTGAAAGTAATTTACCCTAATAAGATATTTATAGTCGGTAGAAGCTTCAGTTATTTATTACATGTTTGTTTCCTTCCCCGACATTGACCCAGAAGATTGACAGCCTGACGAGGACCCTTGCCAAGAAGGGCCGAAATATTCTTCATCGCTGATGAAGAATCGTAGCTGACGTATCCGTTGCAAACATTGTTTGAATATATGTTTCAAAGTCAGCTTGGGCTCAAACAATATTTATAGGAATATGATATTTATAGATAGTCCTTCAGCCCAAGCTGACTGCGAATCATATTTGACGGTGCAAAACGGATAAGTTAGAGCTATATTTCGGCCATTCTTGGCAAGGGTCCTCTTCAGGCTCAAGCAGCTCAAGCTGGAAAATGAAGAGAACCCTTAACAAGAAGGGCCGAAATATCGCTAGAACAAATCTCAACTGACTAGACCGTTCAGCGCCATCTAACACCACAAAGCAATATAGTCAACGCAATCTACGTGAAGCGGGGATACACAAGATCAATCTGCGGCATGTTTGTCCACATTTGGGGAACAGTTTACAAATACGGATCGCCTAAAAAGAGGCACGGCAAGGCATAGTGTAGGAGGCACTAGTACTAAAGTAGGCACGAAAACTAAAGGGACCCTTTCAGGCTTCAGAGTGATGGGCAGGACGTGCCTTCTTTTCGGCTCTGGATTTACAAACTCTCACTTACTTGTCTACATCTACTACTTGCTAATCTCATTTTAATCCTCGCGCCTCCTGTGCCATGCCGTGCCTCTTTTTAGTCGATCCATTATTATACCTATCGATGGCTCTTTAGAGGAATGAGCAGCCCAAACCATCTGATGATTTTACCCTCATTATTGTCAAGGACCCCACTTGAGAGCTGAGAAAAGCAGTGGCAGAGCATAGTATTTGAGTCCTATTTTTCAACAGCAAACGACGTGATGATTCCTTCGGTTACCCTCTATTCCTGGTCATTAGCAAGAGTGATAGAATTATTGCAGATCAACTTTACAACCCTGCTAATTTTACGAAGGGGGGGGGGGGGGGGGTGGCTTTGAAAGCTGGGGTCTAGCCAAGGCCATATCCAGGGGGGGGGGATATGCGGTTGAACTCCCCCCTTCCGAAACATAAAAAAATAACGATTTTCTAAGCTTTTCCCTCTGATCCATGTGTTTTTTGTACTTTTTTGTCCGACCAGCAGGCAATACCCCCCCCCCCCTCCCCACCCCCGAAATTAATTTTTGGATACGGGCCTGGGTCTAGCCAACAGTCCCGAAGAAAGGATTGTTGCCAGACTTGCCAGTCAGTGACTATTAAGCTTGGTTCCCGAAGATTCCGAAGTTCGGAATCGGACACGAAAAACCGGATGCCGGTCAACACTTGCAGCACTGAGCCCATCCGAATATCCATATCTTCCCTGGTATTTTTAAAGTAAAATATTTACAAAATAATGAAATTGTGCGTTTTCAAATAGGAGTAAAATAAGAATTCAAACAGGAGTAAAATAGGAGTTTGTAAAAAAAAACAAAAAACAGTTTTGATCCAATTTCTCCGTTCCGAATTCTCGCTTCTGAATTCTCGATTCTCGTACAAATTACCATGTTTGCTCCTCCGACTTCTCCATTCTCGCTTTTGACAAAAACACCAATTTTGCAGCTCGTCCGCAACCGGTATACGTGTTCATATTGAACACCTGCACTCTGTTGACCAATCAGGGCGGAGAACGGAGAGAGAAGAATCAAGAATTCGCCATCGGAGCAACTTCTCGATTCTGCAGAATCGAACTATACAGTTTGAATGCAAAAACGCATGAAAAGGAGAATACTCTATATGACCAAATCCAAAACAAGCCAGCGATTCTCAGGAAGAACGAGTAAGCGTGTCTGTGGGACTCAAACTCAACGACTCAAATTCTGTGTCGATCAATCACTGCAATGTTTGGGACCAGCTGTGACACCACTTCTGCCTTTCTTCTGCTAGATACCCCGAGAGGCCGGAGATTTTACATCGGCAAGGAGAGATTGTCATCAAGAGTGTTCCGTTCATCTGAATAGTCCAAAAAAACAGAAATAGGAGAATCGCGAGGACAATTCGGATCAAAAACGCAACTAATTTGTATGAATTATTGAGTATACGTATCAGTACAATACGTATGAGTGAATCAAGGGTAATACAAATAAAAGATAGTTGTAGTGCATAAAGGGTAATGTAAATAGTTTAATTGTTAACATCACGAACGTGATGTTATCGAACTATATAGTTCGAATGCTCACACTCTTATGTTATGACGTCTACGAACTACAAATCAGTAAACTTGTTGGTAAAGTGTATAGGGGGTAATTTATACAGGAGATGGTTGTTTTACTAAAGATTATCAAGACGCACGACGGCTGCAGTATTGAAATTCACTCTTCTCAGTTTCGACATCTAGGAATACAAAAGCAAATACAAAAGAATAAAATATTTGGTAGAGTAGGCTACCTACATAAAGGAAAACTTCAAGTTTAATGGGATGGGTGATTCCTGGAAATTATGTGTATGATATGTTTAATGAGACGTTGTATGCACAAATTGATGACTAAATTTGATTTAATTTCGTTTCATTTCAAAATTTCCCATAGTTTTATTTCACATCATTTACGGAAACTGAAATTTGAAGTGCGTGAAAAAAGAGACCAAGCGACATGATTTAGAGAAGACGGTGTCGAACGAGCTTGCAAACGACTGATAAACAGCAGGAAAAGCAAGGCCAAGGGAACCAAAGCATGAAAAGTTACTCACCTACCCCTGAAGCGGCGTACTTCAGTCCAACTCGGCATCCAGAACATGGTTGACTGTCACATCTGGACGATCTGCACTCATAGGTCCAGCCTGGTGTGTTCCCCTTCACCTTAGTCGCAGTAGTTCCATTTCTTCCTCAACAAGATTACTCCAAGGCTATAATTTCCCACCTCGTTTGTCTTACCAGACAGCGGGGTGCGTCGAATAAGGGTAATCGTCTTGGTCAGGTTACTTTACAAGTAAACCCACAATTATCCGAGACCACTCAGTAATCCAGTAACTTTGCACAAAATTAAAATAGTACCTCGAACAGTACTTGGACATTATGGTGACTACAGGTCTATTTGCTCCCCTGTCACAAAAATACAACACAAATCTAACCAACACACCACAATTTTTACCGTTGGCTTTCAACGTATTTCGGATAACAGCGAGGTCACCCCGAATTAGCCTCTCGTATAGCTTCAACCGAACCCCCAGATTTCTTAAAAAGGCAAAGTATATTTATTTTCTTGTTAGAGTGAAAACTCGTCTTTGAACATAATTTTGCATCGTCTACATGGAGTAAAAGCTTGTGACTCCCTAACCAATAGGTCAAAAATGTGTGCGCGTGAGAATTCCAACAATCCCTCGCAGGACTGGGACGAGCGAGTCCAATCATGACACAGGTTACTGTAGTAAGAAGATTTGACCACCATCGTCTTTATCGACGAGATCTATAGCCTATAACCCCTTTGGTGACGTCGGTTCAGGAAGTTCCTCAAGCAGGTTGTGCAGCATCGAGACCGTTTTTGTCAGTAGGCTAAGTTTTTTGTGTGTGTTCATATTGACTTTATGAGTATTGTCTTGTTATATTTTGGTTTTCCCGCCACGACCCTTCGGCATTTTTAGTCAGTAGTACAACAGAGGATTTTTTTGTTTGTCTATTGGCAAGGCAATACATAACTCGAAGAACCCCCGGGTCTTGTCGCAGCGTCATGACAGTAATTCACTCTTCGATCGGCCCTAAGAAAATAGATCCTGCAGGAATAACGCAACGTAACGATGTGAAAGAAATTAAAAATTAAATTAAATGTGAAAGCATGATTGGTTCTTTCTACGATCGTTCAGGTTAGCTTAGACGCCAATCTTTACTGTGTTGCTTTTTTTTCGCGGGACGGTATAAACAGTACTAATAAACTATAGACGATCTACCAGGCCCAAGTATATGCATATTATTATGAGATGTGGTCATGTCAGAGAGAACCAGTTCGCTAACGATGAGCTAAAACTTTACTGAAACCTCGTACTCATGCTTTAAGCTACTAAGCCTTCCGTTAATGAAGAACTAGACCTACGTTGCCCGGGCAACGTGAAGTGTTGCGGCAACCTTTGTCCGGCTTCGCCGGCTAAAGTGTTGCGAGAGCAACACTTTGGTTTTGTTTCTTCGCTGTCGGTTAAATGCTGAAATTGTCAACTTATCGAAGCTTTTAAAACGGTATGTTCTAAAAAGAATAATCACATAATCAAAAGCTGTTCTTTAGCGTTGTAAAACCAACAACAAAACAATATCGAAAGAAGGCTATCCGTAACGTTTCAGGATTAAAATACCACAGATGACACTATTAATTATTACAAAATTACCTTATTGTTTTACATTACCGTATCGTTTGTACCCGTTGCGTAAACAGTTAATCCCAGGTTATAGCGATAGACCATCGATACAAACTTTCTTACTGTCATATTTACAGAAATCGAATACAATGTGCACCAATTTTCAAAAATTTCTAGCCCCTCGTGAACCGATCTTACTTACAAGTCCGTCTCCCGTGATTGACATCAAATTCACCGGAAACAAATAATGGATACACCAGCTATCAAAAGTTGCAAACCCCTCATCGCTGAAGATGATTATAGCATAAAAGCCGATTATTACTTACAAGTCCCATGCATGTCTTACAATTGGGAACAAAATTATTCTTACCATCGAATACACCTGAGACAAATAACAGGTATACCAACTAGCAAAAGCTGCAAACTCCTCGTTGCCGAAGATGATTATGAGCTAACAGTCGACTGTTGCTTACAATCGACTGTTGCTTACAAGTCCCTTACATGTCTCACAACTGGTATCGCCTATTTTTGGTTTCAGTGTGTACCTTACTCCTGAAGTTGTCAACCGCTTCAAACTTTCAAACTGGTTTATCTCATGAAGGATTTTTGTTCAAAAAAATGGATGGCATATATTTTGATCAGCTCTTCAAGTGCTATCGATTGCCCTAACCACAACAAAAGCATATCGGAAAAAGGGACTAAATTGACTTTGCAGTCAGTTGAACTTTATCCTTTTCAATCGTAGACATCGTGACGGATGAAAACTTGGAATAATATCCTATATAATCTAGTTGGTATTATAAAGCTATCCGTAACTTTTTAGGATTAAAATACCATAGATGACACTATTAATTATTACGAAACTACCTTGTTTTACATTACAGTATCGTTTGTACCCGTTGCGTTAACAGTAAATCCTAGGTTACAGCGATAGACCAACGATACAAACTTTCTTACCGTCAGATTTATATAAATCGAATACAATGTGCAACAATTTGCACAAATTTCTAGCCCCTCGTGCACCGATTCTACTGACAAGCCCCTTTCCCGTGATAGACATCAAGTTCACCGGATAAAAATAATAGGTACACCGACTAGCAAAAGTTGCAAGCCCCTCATCGCTGAAGATTTGTGAAGCATAACAGCCGATTATTACTTACAAGTCCCTTGCATGTTTTACATTTGGGAACCAAATTGTTCATCAAATGACAGGTACGCCAACTAGCGAGAGCTGCAAACCCCTCATTGCCGAAGATGATTATGAGCTAATAGTCGCCTGTCGCGTACAAGTCCCCTAAATGTCTCACAACTGGTATCGCCCATTTTTGGTTTCAGTGTGTACCTTACTACTGAAGTTGTCAACCCCTTGAAACTTTCAAACTGGTGTATCTCATAAATGAATTTTTTTTACCAAAAAATGGATGTCATATACTTTGATCAGCTCATCAGCGGCTATCGATTGCCGTCGAAGTTGAACTTTATCCTTTTCAATCGTAGATATCGTGACGGATGAAAACTTGGAACAATATCTTATATAATCTAGTTGATATTATAAAGCTATCCGTAACTTCTTTTCAGGATTAAAATACCATAGATGACACTTTTAATTATTACAAAATTACCTTATTGTTTTACATTACCGTATCGTTTGTACCCGTTGCGTAAACAGTTAATCCTAGGTTATAGCGATAGACCATCGATACAAACTTTCTTACTGTCATATTTACAGAAATCGAATACAATGTGCAACAATTTTCAAAAATTTCTAGCCCCTCGTGAACCGATTCTTACTTACAAGTCCGTCTCCCGTGATTGACATCAAATTCACCGGAAACAAATAATGGATATACCAGCTATCAAAAGTTGCAAACCCCTCATCGCTGAAGATGATTATAGCATAAGCTTTTTAAACGGGATGCTCTAAAAAAATTAATCATATGATCAAAAGGTATTCTTCAGCGTTGTAAAAACAACAACAAAATAATATAGGAAGAAGGGACTAAATTAACTTTGCAGTCAGTTGTACTTTATCCTTTTCAATCGTAGACATCGTGACGGTTGAAAACTTGGAACAATATCTTATATAATCTAGTTGGTAATAGAAAGCTATCCGTAACTTTTCAGGATTAAAATACCAGAGATGACACTATTAATTATTATGAAACTACCTCATTGCTTTACATTTTCGTTTGTATCCGTTGTGTAAACAGTTAATCCTCGGTTACATTGATAGACCATCGACACAAACTTTCTTACCGTCAGATTTATAGAAATCGAATACAATGTGCACCCATTTGCAAAAATTCCTAGCCCCTCGTGAACCGATTCCTACTTACAAGTCCCTCTCCCGTGATATACATTAAGTTAACCGGAAACAAATAATGGGTACACCAGCTAGCAAAAGCTGCAAACCCATCATCGCAGAAGATGATTGTAGCATAACAGCCGATTATTACTTACAAGTCCCTTGCATATCTTACCATTGGGAACCAAATTGTTCTTACCATCGAATACACCGGAAACAAATAACAGGTATACCAGCTAGCAAAAGCTGCAAACCCCTCATTACCGAAGATGATTATGGGCTAACAGTCGACTGTTGCTTAAAAGTCCCCTATATGTATCATAACTGGTATCGCCTATTTTTGGTTTCAATGTACCTTACTATGAAGTTGTCAACCCCTTTGAAATTTTCAAACTGGTGTATCTCATGAAGGAATTTTTGTACCAAAAAATGGATGACATATACTTTGATCAGCTCATCAATGGCTATCGATTGCCGTCGAAAAAAAAATTCTACCTGTCTTAGTTCAAAAGTTGACTTTTTTGCCGTAGGCCAACTTTCTAACGTAACGACTTAGAAAGGAGCAAAGGATAAGCTCTAATTTCTTTAGCAATGAGAGAACTTTTAAAGTTTAAGAGGCACATCTGATACCGTTACTCTACCACAAACCAAAGTGCAAAAAAAAAAAATTATAAACTCAGCTGAAATCGTCGCAGACATGGACAGAAACAATAGATGGCAGCACTTTCGGACCCGTGGGAAAAAGCCACTTTTTTGTCTCTGTAGATTTTTCTATTTATCACTCAAAGAAGATATGTTGGCTGTGGGGCCGGGTAACTGCCGCATATATTTAACACTTATAGATTTTAGTCCATCTTCAATTTGAAACTGGTGCCTGCCTGCTTGCGTGCTAGAACGGAGCTTTCCACTCGAAAGCAGAAACATCTTTTGATGAAACGAAAGGTTCGCTACACAACTTCAGATAGTCCTCTCTGACATAGGCTATACAACTCCACTTCACTTCGCAAACCGTAGGCTCTGGCTCGATGACAAGCAAAAACCATCCTTATTGGCCCCAGGCAAGAGTTCTACGGAGCTTTCCAAAATGAAATGTCATATTCATCAATCCGGCCTAAGGTCCACACTTTCCGTAAAAACCGCACAGGTTAGACCCTTCTCAGTTACCAGGAATAAAATGAAATCGGAGTCATAGGAAAAAAAAAAAAAAAAAAAAAAAAAAACGAGGACAAAACCAAAGTGTTGCTCTCGCAACACAATTACCAAGGCTTTACAAGATGGATACTAAGCTGCTTGAACAAGTCCAAACGAATCCCAAGTCACCTAAGGAATCCGCCCAGCCTACTGAAGAAACTAGACCGTTGATAGCTAGCTGCAAGGCAAAGCCGGCTCATGTCATGGTCTTTGGGGGGCTGTGCCGAAAGAACAGTTGCGTTTTACAGATACTATGGTATTTGATACCAAGGCCAATAGGCGTTTTTGCAGTTATCGTGGTATCCGGCTAGTTATCGTGGTATCTGAAAAAGTCATCTCGCTTTCATCAATTTTTGTCAAATTGGTGGGAAAGAAGTTTGGCACTTAGTGATGTGACTGACTATCAGTTTTTCTTTTGTGATGACTTCGAAAAGCGCAATTTCGGCAACTGTCGTTTTTCCAGGGCAACCGTATATCAGATACCACGGTAACTGCAAAAACAACTAATTGCAGATCCAGTTACCGTGGTAACAGATACAATGGTATCTGCAAACCGCAAGTAATCTGACAATGTGCTAACGAAAAATAACCTTTTATATGCCGATAACAGGGTCTTTTAAAGAGACTTAATTTCCATGTAAAAAAATGGCGTTATATGGACCAGCCATCGGGGACGAGGACCCTTGCCCAAAAGGGCTAAAATATCGCTGGAGCATGTTGGCTGACTTATCCGTTACGCGCCATCTTTGTACATAATTCGCAGTCAGCTTGGGCTGAAATTTATCACTTTATTTCCACTGAGCGCAAAAACGATACAGAGATCAGGATGGCTTATAAACACGGACGGACTGAGTTTCTGAGATCAAGCCGTTTCTATTCGAGATATATGAGCAACTATATTCAATTCCAAAAAGAGTCTTCGTCGGAACTTTTCCGGCCATGACTCAACACGAAAGATTCCGGAGCAGAACTATCCTCCCTGTCCGGATATGGAATTACATCAGATTTCTTTTCCGATGGGAAAGCAGGTCCGTTTTTCCCGGGTTCCACCCTAACCGACTCACCACTTACAGGGCTTTTCCTTTTACTGGCAGGTTTTTCGCCGATGTTAGCGTTTTCAAGCCAGTTTATCTGCAATCCCTCTATCTGTATGTTCTCCGACTGAGCTTGATAGGGCACCGATTTTACACTGCTTTTCCGGTCGGACAGGCTAGAAATCGAACTAGGGCTACCTGGTAGTCTTCTAGCATCTGTACTTAATCCGGTAGCAAAGTTCGACATCATTTCCGGCCGGAATTCTGGAAATTCGTCAGAAAACGAGCATTCTTCAGCTCTGCTGGAAAAGCGAACACTACTTTTAGGTGGTACACTGGGCGATTCCGGATTCCCCACTTCTGCAAGAACGTCAACACCGGTTGATAGTTTTTTGACAAGGCTCTTTAGAATCAAGTCCGGATTGCTCTCCCGCACGTTCAGATCCGGCAGATCGAAATTCGTGGCTCGCACGGCATCGGAGAGTGCTTTCAGCTGCGGTGGGCCTTCGACCGTTACGCTGTCTGTCAGCTCGTCCTCGCTCTGAGTGTACATTTTACACTTATTCCTTCGAGCCTCAGAAACTGCATGGTCTTTTTTCACGTCAATCTTTGGATTCGGTTCCGAGGAACCGGAAACATTTCTATTTTCGGCAGTCGGGGAGATTTCTTGTCGTGGTCCGTCAGTATCAGCCGGTCCCAACTCCGTAAATACGCTTAGAACATCATTCTCTTTCCTCGTATCTATTTGGTAAACAATGTTTGAACAATCTTTGTCCAAATGGACTTGAATGGTTTCCAGAGATCCAACTTCTTCCTCCACTGAGGATCCATGGAATGCCAGCCTATTTGAAGTCAGTGTACGATTAAGGTACTGATCAAGCTCGGAGCTCACAGGGCTTGTGGGTCGCAGGGCGTCTAACGCTGATCTAAAAACGCCGGCGGAAGCGGTTTCTTTAAGCGCGGCCCGCGCACTATCCTCGCAGTTTGAAACAGGGGATTCTTGCCTGGTTTCACTCTGATCTCGCATTACGGAAATATTGAGCTGCGCACACTTATCATTGATTCCCACAGGTCGTTGTGCTTCCGGAATTTTAGCTTCTTTCTTCGCTAACGATTCAGGATAGCTTGCCAGTCCTTCATTATTTTCAACTAGGTGCTGGAAACTGGACACTTGATGCCCCTTACTTCCATTTCCTACCCTTTGTTTGAAGAGCTCTTGCTCCGTAAGCCCATTATCCGCAGTCGAGGTAGTTGGGTGTTCGTACTTTTCAAGTGGCTTCTGACCAGTTGTTGCCTCCTCTTCGCTTCCAATTCTCTGCTTAAGTTCCTTTTCTCTATTTCCTTCTGTTGAACTGTTTGTGACTTCATATTTTTCTACCGGACGACGAAAAGATGTTTCTTGGTTTTGTTTGTCTTCTGCCCACTTAAAGTCATCCTTGTACTTACCTTGCAAGGCAGGAATAACATCAACACCGCTCGTGGCACTGCCAGTAGAAGACAAGGAACTGGGGACATTCAATCCCGAAAGTTCACTCGATTTCTCAACTACTGCCTCAAGCTCTCTCTTTGGACTGGAGCTGAGTTCCTTGAAACAGTCCACACCGTTACTATCAATGCGAACATCACTTTTTGAGATCTTACTAATATTAACGACGTTTTTATCTCTATCAAAATCCAGCTTTCGCGGATCATTATCACCACGATTAAAATAATTACTGAGATCAACCATTTCGCTTTGTCTACTTCTTTCTTGGTCACTTTCACTTATGCTGTAGACATCTTCACAGCTAACTTTCTTCTGAAAGTCGAGAGACTTAGTCAATTTACTACCTTCGACTTTGCCTCCCTGGCCAATCCAGTTGGCACAATAGGCAGTAGGGCCATCCGCTCTAGCTTCCAGCGCATGCCTTGTGAACTCACTATCAGTAGAGTAATGTGGCTTGGTGAAGCCTGAGCCTTCACCCCGTTCTGAACTCACTGTATTACAAAAAGTGTTAGTCTTAGATTGGTCACTCTGACGATACTGGGCTTTAGTGAAGCTTGAGCTCTCGTCCGGTCTCAGAGTTTCACTAAATGTGAGTTTGCGTTTGGTTTCCGCACTCGTGGTAGGTTGTTTGTGAAACGGCGCGCGGTGCTTCATCGGTGTGAAGTATTCAAGCTCACTACCTGACGAAGCTGAGACATTTACTATTGATTTAATATGAAAAATCTCTTCCACACCATTGGACGTGGTCACTCTTGGACAGTCCACTATCTCCACAGATCGTGTCTGGGTATTTCTTTGACGGCGGAATGATGCTTCAGTAGCCAAACTACTATCAGAGTAGGCTTCAAACGACACTGGCTTTGACAGCTCCCTTCCAACTGAACAACCTCTACTGATGATCTGGCTTGTGACTCTGTGTCTCGAACTACTTCTTCGAAGCTCTAAGTCGGAGCTCGACAACTCACTATCGCTTAAACGCTCCTTCCGAACAGGGGCGCGACTTGACTGCTCAAATCGTACAACTGCGCGATCCCGTAAACCAAGGGACGAGGAATGCCCTTGGTGCACTTTCGTAGCACTCCGCTCTTTAGAGGCTTCTATTGGTTTTGCAACCAACGGGGATTGCTCAAAGTCTGAAGAGCTCAGATCGCTAGGGGGCTCGAGCTTTTTTCTGGGTGTACTAGTGAGAAGCTTATGACGAGGCATCAGTGGTGATTTTAAGGAAGGCGAATCCCTCCCAAATCGCCCCTTGATTTCTTCCTCAAGGAGCATTAACTTCTTACAAGCTTCATTCAAATACTCGACAACCATGCCATCTGGGGAGTTATTTACAAGCTGCGAGCTTTGAAGCTCGATATGCTTGTAGGCATTTTCCAGAGACTCAACAGCCTCTGTTAGTTTAAGCCTGCATTCGTCAAGTTCATTTTCCAAGTGCCGGTTTGCAAAGACAATGTCACTGTTGGTTTTTCGCAGTTTTGCGATTTCTTGATTCATTGCGTTCCCTTGCTCTTTGTAATGTCGGCATTCACTTTTAAGCAACACGTTCTTTCGCAATATTTCTTCCCTTTGCTGATTTACTATGTCAAACTGTTTTTGCACGTTCGTAAATCGCGTCTGCAAATTTTTCAGCTCCGATTCAAGACCCAACTTTTCTTCAGTTATGACCACAAGCTTCGGAGTCAGCACCGTTTCGTACTCCAAGTTCTTCTCAAGTAGTGCTGCCGTATCTTTTCTCAGCCGTCTAAGCTCGGCCTCGGTTTGAGCAAGTTTTGACTTCTCCTGAGTATAGAGACCACTTAGCTCCCCTGTCTGAGAGGCCTCAGAAATGCGGCTACCTATAACCGAGCGAAGCGACTCAACTTGAAGCCTCTGCTCTTCCACAACAGCTTCCAGCTTGCCTTTTGCTTCTTTCAATCTCGACAAGCACGAATTTTCGATTTTAAGCTTTTCAGTCTCAAATCGAGCGTTGTGAACTTCTGTTTTTAAGCTTATTATAGTCTCTTCCCTCTCTCTTAGCTCCTTTTCCAGTCTCATCTTTTCATATTCGTATTTCTCCTGAATTTCTTTTAAGGCACTATCAAACCCAAATGTCGCTTTCATATTCAACAACTCATCCCTTAACTTTCTGACCTCATCCCTACTGTCACTCACTTCATGCCTCTCTTCTTTAACCACTTTTATCTTTTCCGCTTTCAGATTTTCAAGCTCTTTTTTCAGCTCTTTCAGTTCCGTTTTAACTGCATCTTCAGAGGTTTTTACTTTGTATCGGTCTTCTTCTTTCTTTCTAGCAATGACAGCTTCTGTCACCTGTTGCCTCAATTTGGAAACTTCGTCTTTCAGCGAATCCCCTTGCGGCGATAAGGACCGGACTGAGTCTGATTGGTTAGAATACTCGACGGCATCTAACTTGGACCCCGAGGCCCTGTTATTGTATGGTTTTGGAAGTCTAGCAGGTGGCGTTGTTTGATGTTGATTGCTGATTAGCTGGCTTATCGTCGCTGTTAGCTGAACAATCGCTTGCTGAGACTGTTCAAGCGATTTCGAATATTTTTCTACCAGCATGCCATTTCTAAAATAAAAGAAAAGCCCTTAAGTCTGGAGAAACAGATCTACTTTTGACACCCCGATGATTGTTTCACGATGAGACACCTAGATCACGCCATATTTGATGGTGCAAAACGGATACGTCAGCTGAATTTTATTGGAGCTATACTCCATCAACCCAAACGCAGAAAAATCTCTACCCGACCAACGACCCAATCGAGCAGCAAAAACAGCAGCCGTGTCCAAAAGAAAATCACAGCAACCTTTTTAACTCCAAGCAAGTCCCACGAAGGAATTTACGAAGTTAAATACTTATGGCTAGGCTAGAATCTTTAGTTTTGTGTTTCCCACAAGTTCCTTTTTCCAACTCGAGCGGTTTTGTGGCTGAAGAGGAAACATTTGTAAATAGTGAACTGATAAGACAAAAATGCTCCTCAGCCGGGATTTGAACCCAGGACCCTTTGCTTACAAGGCAAGGCAGTCACTCTACCACTGAGCTACCGAGGGGCTTGTGAACAGACTTCGCAAACCACTACAATAGTCTGTTAGAAGCCGGCCATAGGAACAGTGTTGTGTAAAGCGCCATCTATATTACTGAAGAGGACAATTGCCAAGAAGGACCGGAATATAGCTCCAATAAAATTCAGCTGACGTATCCGTTTTGCACCATCAAATATGATTCGCAGTCAGCTCGGGCTGAAGGAATATTTATAGACCACGCCGTCAGGAATATTCCCGAACGCTATCTTTCAGCGGTAACCGGAGGGAGCCAGACGAAGAGGGTTGCCCAATAATACTCTCCGCCACGTCTACCAATCAAATCTCCGCAACATTGACGCGCCCATTCAGCCCGGACGGGTCAGACGTCTGTACAGCAGCTTTTCTGAGAGACGAGTAGTGACTCTTTCCCCTAAGCACCTCCCGAGTTACAGGAGCAACTAAGGTCTAAATGTAAGGTAGTCTGACAAAGTGATTACTTTTCAATTCGGGTGTATGATGATTCCTAGGACTCTTTCCTCTTAGCTTATTCGATGCCCTACTTTCTAAATTTGTAGTGGACTTGATTTCTAGTAAACTAAGAGGCGTAACAGCTTTACTTGAGCAATATATTTATTTATTTCCAAGTCCGCACGACTTCTGCAACACCTCGGGGCGTTTGGTAATGAACGGGATCAGTCTCGGCCCGACCTGTCGTAGCAAGAGAGAGAACCGAAAGAATAGTTGCTTTTTTGCTGATACCATGGTATCTGTTACCACGGTCTAAAGTCGTTTTGCAGTTATCGTGGTATCTGATACCGTGGTGAAAAGACGTTCTTGCAGTTATCGTGGTATCTGGCCAGTTATCGTGGTATCAGATATTCAGATACTATGGTCCGACCGTGGTATCTGGTAAGTCATCTCATTTTCATCAAATTTTGTCAGATTGGTGAGAAAGAAATTTAGCCCTTAGTGACGTCACTGGATATCTGTTTTTCTTTTGGGATGACTTCGAAAAGTGCAATTTCGGCAATAGTCGTTTTTGCAGAGCACCGTGTATCAAATACCACGATACTGCAAAAACGACTAACTGTAGATCCAGTTACCGTGGTAACAGATACCACGGTATCAGCAAAAACGCAACTGATTTGATGCGGAATCTGATGTCGAAAAAAAGAGCGGAATCTGAAGCGTGGATGCGAAGGTTTGGTTGAACTTCGATTAAAATAGTTGGGGCTTTTGGGATGACTTCGAAAAGTGCAATTTCGGCAATAGTCGTTTTTGCAGAGCACACTGTATCAGATACCGCGATAACTGCAAAAAACGACTAACTGCAGATCCAGTTACCGTGGTAACAGATACCATGGTATCAGCAAAAACGCAACTAATATGATGCGGAATCTGATGTCGAAAAAAAGAACGGAATCTGATCCGTGGATGCGAAGGTTTGGTTGAACTTAGATTAAAAAAGTTGGGGCGAATGGAAAGGTGCGAATGAAAAATGGGTGTACAGCGTCACAGGGAAGAGTCGTTTTGATAATATAAAACAATTTGTGAGGTTCTCCAGTGCAGCCCTAACCCACAGGGACAGGTGCCCTGGCGGTTATATTTGTTTTCAATTTGTCTATTCGTTTTGACATGTCCATTGAATCTTAAGTGCAAACAAAAGCTTATTTTATATACAGAGATAACCATGTTTACGTATTTTGTATTAATGACCATCTACACTTCAAAAAATTAATTTTGTTTTGTCATCAACGAGACGGTTATACTAGTAGAACGGCACACTTAGATGGTCAGCAAGCATACTTTTGCATTGACCGTAACATTAATTCCGCGTGGGCGAATGGTGTAATAAATTAGTTTCGTATTTTAAGACTATTTGAATCAAAAGATAATCAATTACAGATTATGATGGATATTCGGGAACACAGAAAAAATGAATCATCGCACCGTCGGGTGACACTATACCACCGCTATGACACTGATGCTGTCAATGCTCTTATAAGGAATAAGTAACTTATAACTTTGACGTTCGACGAATTCAGTACAAAAAAAAGTAGCCTACTTACTCCTTAGTATCGTCAGATCTGGATGATCCGCAGCCTCTTTGACATTCTGTAGACTTGTCGCGTGAAGGAGCCTGGAAATACGTTCTGTTAGTCTTTCATGTTCTACGGACTGGAAAAATCCCCACAGAATTTGACGAGTTCTTCGTTGGCCTGTCTCATTCACTGACGCCTAGCGCCAACACTCACGTGACTACGAAAAGCACTGCAACTACTTGCGCTTGCTCCCGAAAGGTCACCTAATCCATGCTCTACAAAGAGTTATTTCGATACTATAAAACAGTTGACGAGGCTCATCACGGTAGCACTTTCGGGGTGAGTGCTTGCCTCTAGGTTGTCTCAGAGCATGTTTCACCCTTCCAACAATAGTAACTATTAGTTAATATTTCCGTTCCAACCTCACGAAAAGTTACTACGCTGACCGTTCCAACCTTCTCGAAATAGTAACTACCCTATTTGCTTACAAGCTTGGAACTACTCGGGAGCGTAGTTGGCGTGGTAACTACGGTTCTATGTAACGTGATTGGCTGCGTGACCCCGTGGAGTGGTATTTTACGAAAAATTTAACAATGCGTCCCAGCCTTGACACCAAGAAGCCAAAATTCGTGACGTCATGCGTAGTAACTACGTTAAGTAGGGTGGAACACGCTCTTGTGGGTCTTCATTTTCGTCTATCTACGTTTAACCTACTCTTTGCAAAGATGTTAGCTCTTCGCGCGAATGATATCTTCGCTTATAACATAAGAAACTTAGAATTTAATCTATAAAATCTAGGATTTGAATCAGAGCTGCTAAACAAGCACTATCTATACCGTGTTTTCTCTGTATTCGTTGTAAAATCCATGTCACAGTTTTTTCAGAAAAAAAAAATTGAAACTCGTATATCCCTTCACATTGGTTAGAACAACGCCATCGTTTTAGTAATTATTGATAGAGAGTTAGGGCTTTTCCTACACAGGACATAATGAATTTTTTTTTTATTGATTTAACGTTTGTATTTTTAATTTTTTCACCTTCAATGTATTATTTTATTTGTAGTACTACAAATTTATTACTTGTAAGGTCATGAAATATCGGCTCCTGAACTGCAAGTCTTAAGCCTGTCTTACCTGTCCTTTGTCTTAAGAAACGAGAGGAAGAACAACAACAGAACAGGGCCCTTCCTCGTTTTCTGCGGCGTTCAGGATATACAGGTAGAAGGTCCGATAACACAGCCAATGTTACGGTCGGCGTCGCTGAGGAAAGGGGTAGCCTGCTACTTTTGACTGATTGGTGGAACTGCAGTATCGGCTGACTTGACAATACAAAAATCATATTCCGACCCGCCCCCTTACACCGCCGTTCTACGATCCAAGACTGCTTTCTCCTTATAGGCTACTCCTATCACAAGAAAACTGCCCCACCTTTTGTTTGGCTTGCTTCGGCTTCCTTTCTTGTTGTGACTTAGCTTGATTATCCGTCTTGTCTGCACTAGCACTCCCAGAATGACTGAAAAGGAGGGAGAATTGTTACAGGGTGATGCAAAGGAAAATAGCCCAAAAGGATTCAACCAGAACTCATTATCCTATGAATTATAGATTGTGGTCTGCTGAGCATCTGATGCGTTTGTAAAACTAAACAGCTTCGCCCGAGCATTAGGCAGATTTAAGAGCGTGTTCCACCCTTCCACAAATAGTAACTATTAGTTACTATTTCCGTTCCATCCTCACGAACCTTGTCGAACTCCAACCTTGTCGGAATAGTAACTAATAGTTACTATTTGCTTACCATGCTCGGGAGCGTAGTAAGCGTAGTAACTATGCATCTCTGTAACGTGATTGGTCGGATTCGCTCCTGGCGTGAGATCCTGCTGGAAAATAGAAAAATCGTTCCAGCCTTGACGGCAAAAAGCCAGAATTTGTGACGTCATGCGTAGTAATTACGGAAAGTAGGATGGAACACGCTCTAAGTTAATAGCTGACTAGTTGGCAACTAAAAATCGCTCACGACACAAACAGAATCATAATAGTTGCCAAGTTGGCTACCAGAGGTGGCAGACGGTACGTCCGACATCAGCGTCAAAGTGTCTGCAGTGACGAAAGCATGGGTGATAGGAAAACGGTATGGGTTGCTCACTCTCACTTACAGGAGCCAGATGTAGCATGCACTTCATGGCTTGTCTAACTCATAGTATCGAAAGAGAAGATAAGCCTTCCGGCCATAATACAACCGAGAATGGATGTGATAAAAACAAGAGCTGTAAGCTCATATGGCAAATGCATGGGTTGAGATGTTTTGATTGATTAAAAGTAAGTTTCAACTTTGCGGTTGAGATGCGCACTCTAAGGGAGCTAGAGCTTCATTTGTAAGCAAGACCCTGGAGGCAAAAATGATAATGGGCTGATGGGCACCATGAAAATGCATATATTGCTTAAAAGTATTTCTTTTACTTTGCGGTCAAGATTGGTACTTTAAGGAATAACTGGGTTTGGGAAGTAGCAATTTCGAAGCAAACGTTGTTGAATCTCTAATATTACAGCGAAGTTTCATCGTCCTAGCACATCTGGAAGTACCTTAACTCGCGATCACCGGAATCCCAGACCCCCCCCCCCCCCCCTCCAACTCCACCCACAATACCCGGAGCCAATCCGCTTATGTAAATGATTAATCTAGAGCATCTGTTTGTTATTCGCACGAAGTTCGATCCCGATCACACCAGTCTAAGCGGGTCAAGTATTCCCCCCCCCACCCCCAATAATTGTCGGATTCGGTCCGGAAATGAAAAAGATCACCAGAGAGAAAGGTCCTCTGTTCAATTATTAAATTTCAGTCGAATCCGATCACCCGTTCCAAAGTTACGCATGATTAAATATTCCGGATTGCCCTCCCTCAACTCCCCCCCCCCCCCAAGATTATCATATCGAGGATTTTTTTTTATTCCAAGTCAGTTTGTCCGGGTCCCTGATATGTCCGGGACGGGTGCGCGCCTGTACATAGACACGACGCTACGTAGACACGTCAGTAAGTGGACAAAATCCGACGCTACATGGACAAATTTCCCGACACTACGTGGACAAAAAAAAACCGACACTACGCGGACACGACGGTACATCGAACGACGCTACGTAGACACGACGGTACATCGAACGACACTACGTAGACACGACGGTACGTCGAACGACACTACGTAGACACGACGGTACGTCGAACGACACTACGTGGACACGTCACTACGAGGACAAAATCCGACACTACGTCGAAAATCAAAAAGTGTCTAAGTAGTGTCGGTACCTGTACCGTCGTGTCTATGTAGTGTCGGTACTTGTACCGTCGTGTCCATGTACTGTCGGTACCTGTACCGTCGTGTCCATGTAGTGTCGGTCTTCGTACCGTCGTGTCTCTGTAGTGACGTGTCCATGTACTGACGCTTTTTTCGTTTCGATGTAGTGACGTGTCCATGTACTGACGCTTTTTTCGTTTCGACGTAGTGTCGTGTCTTCGTACTGTCGCCTGTGTGTTTTGTCTCTGTAGTGTCGCCAGTCTGTTGAAATTCTCCAGCGTTTCTATTTTAAGGAATATAGGATGTATTGCTAGCTAGCTTCACTTTTGTTTCTTGGTTTGAGTCCGCCCATGTTCGGCTCCCGGACAGTAGATGGTGCTATGGGTTTGCGGAAGCCGTTTTATATATAATGAAAAGCTTGACGGTGGGAATCGGATTGCATGTCTCTGAGCTTGAGCATGCGTGGGTTAGTAGCTTGGGGTTGGGAAGATATGGTAGGATGGTTGAAATTCTGACCAGACTTACGATTCACCAGCAACATTTCTTCCCCTAGGCTAGCTTAGGGATTCCGCATGCGACCATATCCAGTCGGTTTTTCTTGAAATCAGTCGATTTTTTTCAAAACTTTCGTTTTCTCCGGCAAAAATAGTCGGTAAAAATGACCGCCATTTGGTAAAAACCTTGCCCCCCCCCCCCGCCCCCCCCAAAAAAAAAAAAAAAAATCTTTTGGCTAGTAACGCCTCTGATCCTCAATATCGTCAAGTGAATTGTAAATCACAGTCTGCTGATTGTCCCCAGAGTCACCAAAGGTCACATCCCAAGGACTTATAATCCTCATCGGTCAACACAGTGAATATACGCACCAATATGCTTTTAAAACGGGATGTTCTAAAAAAGATAATCACATGATCAAAAGCTATTCTTCAGCGTGTTAAAAACAACAACAAAATAATATCGGAAGAAGGGACTAAATTGACTTCAGTCAGTTGAACTTTTTCCTTTTCAATCGTTGACATCGTGGCGGATGAAAACTTGGAACAATATCTTATATAATCTAGTTGGTATTAGAAAGCTATGCGTAACTTTCCAGGATTAAATTACCATAGATGACACTAAAAATTATTATGAAACTACCTCATTGTTTTACATTTTCATTTGTATCCGTCGCGTAAACAGTTAATCCTAAGATCCTATAGACCATCGACACAAACTTTCTTACCGTCAGATTTATAGAAATCGAATACAACGTGCACCCATTTGCAAAAATTTCTAGACCCTCGTGAACCGATTCCTTCTTACAAGTCCCTCTTCCGTGATGGACATCAAGTTCACAGAAAACAAATAATGGGTAGGCCTACACCAGCTAGCAAAAGCTGCAAAGCCCTCATCTCTGAAGATGATTGTAGCATAACAGCCGATCATTACTTATCTTACCACTGGAACCAAATTGTTCTTACCATCGAATACACCGGAAACAAATAACAGTTACACCAACTAGCAAAAGGTGCAAACCCCTCATTACCGAAGATGATTATGAGCTAACAGTAGACTGTTTGCTTAGAAGTCCCCTACATGTCTCACAACTGATATCGCCTATTTTTGGTTTCAGTGTGTACCTTACTACTGAAGTTGTCAACCCCTTGAAATTTTCAAACTGGTGTATCTCATGAAGGAATTTTTGTACCAAGGAATGGATGACATATACTTTGATCAACTCATCCACGGCTATCGATTGCCGTCGAAAAAATTTCTACCTGTCTTAGTTCAAAAGTTGGCCAACTTTCTAACGTCACCACTTAGAAAGGAGCAAAGGATAAGCTCTAGTTTCTTTAGCAATCAGATAACTTTTTAAGGGGCAGTTTAAGAGGCATATCTGATATCATTTCTCTACCGCAAACCCAAATGCAAAAAAACGAAACAATAGATGGCAGCACTTTCGGACCCGTGTCAAAAAGCCACTTTTTTGTTTCTGTAGGTTTTTCTTTTTATCACTCAAAGAAGATATGTTGGCTGTGGGGCGGGGTAACTGCCGCATATATTTAACACTTACAGATTTTAGTCCATCTTCAATTTGAAACTGGTGCCTGCTTGCTTGCGTGCTAGAACGGAGCTTTCCACTCGAAAGCAGTAACATGGTTTGATGAAACGAAAGGTTCGCTACACAACTTCAGATAGTCCTCTCTGACATGGCCTATATAAATCCACTTCACTTCGCACACCGTAGGCTCTGGTTCGAGGACGAGCAAAAACCATCCTTATTGGCCCCAGGCAAGAGTTCTGAGCTTTCCAAAATGTAACGTCATATTCATCAATCCGGCCTAAGGTCCACACTTTCCGTAAAATCCGCACAGGTTAGACCCTTACCAGTTACTAGGAATAAAATGAAATCGGCGGCATAGGAAAAAAAACAACCTTAGGACAAAAACAAAGTGTTGCTCTCGCAACACAAAAATGTAAATAGGTAAAATTAAATTTGTCTGGATCAAATATTAATTTTTTGGGATCCCATCGTAACCTTTGGTCTTGTTCTTTTTACCGTTAATTACGCGCGTATATCTGTGAATTCCGTCAGGGGATCCAGCAGATGGGCTGACGGCAAGAATTTACAGATTCACTCCTACAAGAGAGGCCGGATTGACTTCCAAAGTGGCATAATTAGAACCCCACCAAGTTTTGTTGACGGTTCTGTTTGGAAGTTTTGATTGGTCTGAACTGGATTATCCTGAATATCGTCAAGTTATAGCTTGTTACACGGGGCCGAAACAGCTGCCAATTCTCGATTATCGGCTGATTTACGCGCGTACTTACCGGTTGAAAAAAAAACAAACAGCGGTCGATCTTCCAAATAGGCGCGTATTATTGCGATAAGGTGAATTCTCGGAATGCGACCTTTGATGTCTCAAGGGATAGTATACAAACCGTATTTACGGGAATTAGTCAAACTCGGTGAGTGTTAGGTCAATCCAGTTCAAATTCTGTCAGACCGATGTTGGACATAGCATGGTTTTTCATCCGAGGATTACTAAACGATTTCGAAAAAGGTACATCAGCGGATGTTCTGTTTATGCTTGATTTTCCTATTCAGCCCTCGCTAAAAAGTGACTGAACAATAATAAAAGTTGCATTCTGTTTTCGTATTATTTATTTTATAGATAATTATCCCTTATGTTCTCATATAAACATGAAAATATTTAAATTAATTTTATTTGCTTTATGAGTTAAAATTGCTAAGTCGCCTGAAATCTGTCAACTATTTGGCTGTGACACACCCACAAGATGTTTTGTGTTAATTTCATACATTTTGTTACAAACAAAGAGAATATTCGAAATTTCGGAAGTTTTGCAGTTTTGCAACAGTTGATACGTCGTACTGAGCAGGTCAGCCGCTGTATACGCGTTTATTTCGGTCCCGTGTGAACAAGCTTTTAGACTGAAAATCCTAAATTACAGTCTGCTGGTCATCCCAAAGGGTTTATAATCCTCATCGATCGTGAAACCCGTGAAAATGATGAAAACCCGATGAAAAACCGTGATGAAAATCCGCACGTGGCTGAGTTTGGATTATTTTTTTACCGCTAATTATACGCGTATCATCTTTGAATTCCGCCAGCGCTCCTAGCAGATAGGCTGCTGGCAAGAGCTTACAGACTCGCTCCCCCCACAGAGGCCGGATTTGGTTCGGACTCCTAAAGAGACACAACTAGAATCCTAGCTCTTAGTTCCAACCAAGTTTGGTTTGGACCCGACCATCTTTTCGGGTCTATTTGCTGATCATTGAATTCTGGAAAGCCCCCCCCCTCCCCCTCCCCTAACCTATGGGTCGGATCGCAACCGGACTTGTTTCTGTCTATTTCAGGCCCTAAGCTTTCTTTGGGTACAAAATTTCATAGTCCTCGCTTTCTTATGAGGGCCCGAAATCGAGATCCCACAGACACACAAACCAAAGCCAAATTTTAACAGTTAGCAGAGACAAGGTTGGGGTGTCATCTAGTGTTGTGTGGCGTACGCGTTGGGGGAGCAGGCAGAAACTTTATTGTTATTTTGAACTTAAACATGTAAAAAAAAAAAAAAAAATCCTGGACAGTATCCTAAGCTGGAATTTCGATATGGAAGAGTTACAAATTTCCGACACTACAGGGACACGACGCTACATGGACACGTCAGAACGAAGAAAAACAAAGGCCCGACACTACGAAGACACGTCACTACGTCGAAAACGAAAAGGCGTCACTACATAGACACGACGGTATGTCGAACGACGCTACGTAGACGCGACGGTACATCGAACGACACTACGTAGACACGACGGTACATCGAACGACACTACGTAGACACGACGGTACGTCGAACGACACTACGTGGACACGTCACTATGAGGACAAAATCCGACACTACGTCGAAAATCAAAAAATATCTACGTAGTGTCGGTACCTGTACCGTCGTGTCTATGTAGTGTCGGTACTTGTACCGTCGTGTCCATGTAGCGTCGGTACCTGTACCGTCGTGTCAATGTAGTGTCGGTCTTCGTACCGTCGTGTCTCTGTAGTGACGTGTCCATGTACTGACACTTTTTTCGTTTCGATGTAGTGTCGTGTCTTCGTAGTGTCGTGTCTACGTAGAGACATCATCCCGTCCGGGACCAAGTTTCGTCGTGAAAAACACAAAAAAAGGAATTCTGGGAAACCCCCTCCCCCCCCCTCAAGTGTCCGAATCCAGTCAAATTGTGTAAAAGATTTACATGGAGCAGATCTTTGTTCTTCCTAGCAAGTTTCACTCCGATCCCTCCATTCTAACCGTTTCTGGAGATTTCCGCCCCCCCCCAACTCCCCCACGGTGTCCGTAGCCAATCCGATTCAGTAAATGATTTACCTAGAGCATCTGTTTGTTCTTCCCACAAAGTTCCATCCCGATCTCTCTATTCTAAGCAGGTCACATATTTTTCAAAGTTCCTGTTCCAAAGTTACGCATGACTGAATAGTCCAGATTCCCCTCCCTCCACTCCCCCCATCATTATCAGATCGACAAAATTTGTAGTTTGAAGTCAGTTTAATCGGGTCCTTGATATGCCTGCCAAGTTTCATCGTGAAAACCCCCAAAACCGCCATCACCGGAATTGCGGGACCCCCCCCCCCCCCCCTAAGTGTCCGGGTCCAGCACAATAGTCTAAACGTTTATGTAGAGCAGATGCTTGTTCTTCCCAGCAAGTTTCACTCCGATCCCTGCATTCTAACCGTTTCTTGAAATTTCCGGTCTCCCCCCCCCAACTCCCCCCTGGCTACCGAATCCGGTCAAGACTTTAACCGGGACATCACAGATATATAATCTATTCAGTTATTAAGTTTCATTAGAATCCAATCACCCGTTCGAAAGTCACACTACTCAATTTCCCGGATTCCCCTGCCCTCCATTCCCCCCCCCCCCAAAAAAAAATGGTCGATCGGAAAACTGATTATTTCTAAGTTTGTTTGGTCGGGTCTCTGATACGCCTGCCAAGTTTCATAGTCCTAGCATATCTGGAAGTACCCTAACTCGAAAAAGTGTAACAAAATGCCCTCAATTTTCAAGTTTCCATCGCCCTCCACTCCCCCGCATATGGTCGGATCGGGAAACTGATTATTTCCAGGTTAGTTTGGTCGGGTCCCTGATATGCCTGCCAAGTTTCATTGTCCTAGCACATTTGGAAGTACCCTAACTCGAAAAAGTGTGACAAAAAACTCGGACCGACCGAAAGACGGAATTGTGATCGGTATATGGCACTGAGCCAGAGGATTCAAGTGCCATAAAAAGAGGCCAGGTTGAAGCTGTGTACGCACCAGCTTCTGAACGAGAGCAGGTTGCCCGCAGCACTAATACCTTCTAGCAGATGACACGCTGCAGCAATACAAAGTGTAGCCGGATTGCTTACATTGTATTTTCTTTGGTTTACTGAGAGCTATCGCTAAGGACCCAGAAGAGCTGTGTCAGATGGGTTCAATGTAGTATGTGTTCGTAATCCAAGGAGATCTGAATTAGTAAGTAGCTCTCACCTTCGCTGCAACTCAGCCTGGAGAGAACTTTTGAACTGGGCAACAGTTCCTTCAATCACATTCTTGATCTCCTGATGAATCCTATCCCGAGCAACATCATTCTTCTTGTAAACAATGCTTCTTGGCTTTCCCGATTGGCTATTTGAATGGCTGTTGTTGGCTACATTTTCCCCTTCTCCTTGTGCATTCGGTTCCATTTTTGCAGCGTAGTGAGGTCCCCTTGTTGACAGGACCTGACTGGGCCTACAGACTCATCTTCTACAAAATATAAATAGTTTAACATCTTTGCGACTACAATTACAATAGACACATGGTACTTCTGATTGTAACTTTGGAAAGTGCAGTTCTTGGCTTAATGTTTTGAACAAAAAAATGTAGTCTACCATAAACCCCTGATTTTTGAATACCCTATGCCTAATGCTGGATACTCTATGCCAAATGCCGGATACCTACCTGTAAGCTGCCTATAGCTAGTCTACCCTAACTGTGGCCAAATATCAATAAGTTACTGGGTTATGGTATATAGCTCACAGGGTACATAGTGTTAGACGAAACACTATACCAAACGCCAGTTATACACAGCATTTGGCATAGTGTCTCCAAAAATTTGAGGTTTGTGGTAGATTCCTCAGATGTTTTTAGGACAATTTCACAATCTACTCTGACCACAGCTAATCTTCTGCCATGTTTTATCAAAAATTTACGAAACACTCCTGCCTTTTCAGGCCCCATGGCTTGAGATAGAAGCACAACAAACATGATTTAAGTGGTCATTCCAAGCAATGAGCTCCTTGGGAGCAATGACAGGAAGTCGCTGACTGGTTCAACTTTATTGTCAAACGTTTCGGTTGAGTTTCCAAAGATCCATCGTCGGTTAGCGCTCAACCGTTGGATTTTCCGGTGAAGGTCACCATATGGCATGGCGTCAAGTGAAGAAGATGCACTGCCTTGGGCAGGATTATTTTACCAGTCAATGCTGAATTTTCTGCAGAAATGCCTGGAATTAGGTATTGAAGACGATGTTATAAAGAAGTTTGCGTCCGAGTATTTTGCAGCCGAGACAAATGTTAGTGCCAAAACGCTGGCATGGTCCCTGCTTTCCCTATTGAGATTCCTTCTAGACGACTCAGTGCGGCCAACTTTGCATGCAAAACCCTTGACTATGTAGAAAAGGAAATGAGGTTTTTCACACCTGTCATCAGCCAAGCCCTTTTGTTTTTGTTGTGAAAAATATATAAAGGATTGTCTTTGATTTCTCTAATTCATGGTAGTAATTTCAGCCCTGTCCGAGCTGGTGCTCAGTTGTCATGACAGAAACTGTTTTTTTGATGTATGCACTGTATACTGAAATCCATGCCCCATACATGAAACAGACATGAAATCCAAGGTATAGTGCTTGAACGTCTAGCACCCAGGCATGGTGCTAGACGTTTAAGCACTGTGCCTGAAAAAGGGCTAGTGTACTAGACTGGGGGGGGGGGCGGGCTTCCCCTCCAGTCGTGACGCCCCTGCCATCCAGGCTAGAGACAAATCACCAATCACTTTTATTACCAATCAAACAAATTGTTTCTCTGTCTCAGTGTTGTCAAGAGCTCAACTCATGAAAGTGTCACAATTGCTGACAAAAAGGTGCTTTTTGACACCTCGAATTGTTTCTGTGCATATATTCTAATAATGAAGACAACGGATACGTTAGCAACGATGCTTCATCAGGGAATTTTGGCCCTCCTTGTCAAGGTTCCTCGCCAGGCTGTCGATCTTCAGGGTCAACTTCGGGCCGTCGGGGAAGGAAACAAACCTGTGATAAATAACTGAAGCTTCTGTCTACTATAAATATCTTATTCGGGCAAATTACTTTCAAATACCACTATAGGGAAAAAACGAGTCCTGAGATTTAATTTTTGACACGGCCACTGTTTTTGCTGCACGGTTGGGGCAATGACAGGAATTTTTTTTTTATTAATGTAATTTGCCAGAATAAGATATTATTGTCGGTAGAATCTTAATTTATTTGTTACAAGTTCGTTTTCCTTCCCCGAAGTTGACCCTGAAGATCGAAAGCCTGACAAGGACCCTTACCAAGAAGGGCCAAAATATCGCTGATGAAGCATAGTAGCTGACGTATCCGTTGTATACATTATTTGAATTTATGTTTCAAAGTCAGCTTGGGCTCAAGGAATATTTGTTATTGTGCATTCCTGCTGCACAACGCGCAAAATACGAATAATTGGTAATAACTGAAACAACATTTTTGAAATACAGTTTTGTAACAAGGTTAATCGGAAATGAGCTTTATTTAAGGCTTCAAACTGTTATTGGATGCTAAACAAAAGTAAAGTATATGTTTTGGCAGTGTTATGGCGGCGGTAATCAGTCAGTTTAATAAATGGAAAAAGTGTTTTTCTGACCCAAAAAGTGTAACTCGTACCTTCAGAGAAAAAGTGTCACGGTGTCACCCAGAGGCAAAAAGCGTTGAAAAGCACCAAATGTGTTACACATGGCAACACTGGTCTCCGACGTATTTTGTCCATCTATTCTCTAAACGCAATGCATAGTTCTATCCGGATAAAATTTCGTTGTTTCATAGTAATCAACAGAAGCACAAAAGAAACAGGGGGTGATGCGAGGCAAAAGATCGTGATGCGGGGAACCTCTGGCCAAAAACGGAGCATCTTCCTGGGATCCCAAGACGTTGGTGACGGATACGTATGACTTCGTAAAGTCTATCCGTCCGCTCGTTTGTAGGCACGAGAAGTCTTGAAGATCCTTCAGAGAAAGCTTTTGTACAAGATTGTTGACTTTGGTCAGATTCCGGTCACAGATAGGCTACAGGTCAACCGGAAATTTGGTGTGGGTAAAAGTCTGAAGTCCATTACAGTTTCAGTATATGGGTAAATTTATAATTTTATTAATTTTATTTTATTTCCTCGACGGATTAGCAGTTTGCACAGAATCAGACCAAATCGAAAGTTCTGTTTGTGGAGTTGATTATAGATTCGAACTAAGAAATACATGCTGAATCCAAATCTGAACTATATTGTTTGAACGGACAGTTGAGCAGTCTTGAATCCGAAAAGAATGGAAATTCGATAGAATTCGATAGAAGTTAGCTCGGAAGTCGTAGCCTAGCCCACAGAATAAGTAAATAAATAATAGTCAATTCAGCTGATTTGAGAGCAAGAATGCATTGTCTATCCATATATGTTCTTAGTTTTCTCCGCGGATCACAACATTAGCCACAATCTGCAGAAAACCATTACTTCCTCTTTGTTTTTTGTCAGGATATTCTTTCGGTGTAGACCAAGATGTAATTAGTGAGAACTGTCAAAAAGACCTGAGCGACATAAAAATTATTAATATATCGGTAAAAAATAACAAGAGCTAAGAGCTCATATGGCACTTGTTACTAGTCCCCTTCTCGTAACAAACGAGAAACGAGAAAATAAATCTGGTACTTTTCCGGGAATTCCAATGCTCCTCCCCACATTGCTCGGTTCCGCCCAGACACTAAAATGTGCCATCCAAGGCATACGATCTCTCTATTTTCCAAGTTCCATTCAAATCAACTCACTGTGGCCAAACACGACTCGGGCACGTAAACATCGCATCTCTAACATCTCCTCTTCCCGTCCATCAAGTTTAACTCGAATCGGAGCATACCTGAAAATTGTCGGTTCCCGCTTCATGGTCCTCTTACCTTGGCCAGATCCGGTTTAGACGCCAAATGTCAAATCCAGGCCGCATAAACCTGTTACTGTCCAACTTGAATCCCATTCTGCCCATCCGTTTGGTTTATGTGCATGTCACGAAGTTTCCGGACACAAAGTTTTCCCCCTCCCCCAATCGTGGCCGCATGGAGTTCGTACACACGCTTTGCATATCTAGGTCATCAGTTCTTATCACCCGTAAAGTTTCACGTGAATCGAACCATTTTTCCGCAACCTACAGAAGTCAGTAATTTCCGGATTCCACCTCCCTCAACTCCCCGGAAAATGCTCGGATCCAAGAACGGAAGTCTTCCTAGGGCACTGTGTCGGGTCCTTAAAAATATTTGGCCGGGTCACTAATATGCCTGACAAGTTTTATAGTGCTTAGCACATCTGGAAGTATCTTATCTCGCGATCACCGGGATTCCGGGAAACTCCCTCCAACTTCCCCAACGAGCCCAAATACGATCAGGTTCTGTCAAGAACTTATCTAATACTTATTCTTCCCACCAAATTCCATCCCGATCCCTCGACACTAAGCGTTTCAAAAGAATTCCGGTGCCCCCATCTAGCCCCCCCCCCAAATTTTTTTTTTTTTTTTATCAGATCCGGTCTGAACTTTACACGGAACATCTGAGACAATAGCCAAACCTTTCCACTTGCCAAGTTTCATTCAAATGCGATCGCTCGTTCGAAAGTTATAAACGCTACTGGATTCCGGATTCCCCATTCCTTCAGTCCACCCATGACGTTCGGATCGTGCAAACGACTGTTCTCAAGTCTGTCAATTCGGATCCCTCATACTCCTGCCGAGTTTCATCATCCTATTACATCAGGAAGTACCGAACTCGCTGGATCACCAGAATCCCCCCCCCCCCCATGCTCGAATCCGGTCCGATTATGTCAATGATGTATCTAGGACTTGTGCTTGTTCTTCCCACCAATTTTCATCCCGATCTCTCCATTCTAGCGTTTCCCAAGATTTCCGGTCCCCCCTCCAACTCCCCCCAAAGTTACCGGATCCGGTTTGGATTTGAAGTGGGTCGTCTGAGACACGAGGGCTTTTCAAATATAAAGTTTCGTTAAGATCCAATCACCCGTTCAAAATTTATAAATACCTCAATATTCCCGATTCCCCCTCCCTCCACTCCCCCCACAACGCTCGGACCGGGGAAGTCACTATTTCTAACTTAAATCCTTTGGGGTCCCTGATATACCTGCCAAGTTTATGCGTCCTAGCTTATGTGGAAGTGCCCAAACTAGCAAAACCCGGACCGACCGACAGACCGACGTACGGACAGAAATTGCGATCGCTATATGGAACTTGGCCGAAGTTTTATGGCACTTGCAGCTCCGCTCAAGTGCCACATACCGTTCACTTTTCGGTCTGTCGGTCGTTCTCGAGTTAGAGTTCTTCCAGAAGGGACCCAACCAAACTAATTTGGAAATAGTCACTTCCCCGATCCGACCACCGTAGTGGAGGGAAGGGGAATCCGGAAACTTGGGGAACTTTTAACTTTGGAACGGGTAATCAGATCCTAATGAAACTCGATATTTAAAACGACCTCGTGTCTCAGATGTCACACTTCAAGTCCAGAATGGATCCGGTGACTTTTGGGGGAGTTAGAGGGGGGAAATGGAAATCGTGTGACATGTTCAAAGTTGACGGATTGGGATTAAACTTGGTGGAAGGAACGAGCGCAAGTCCTAGATACATAGTTGACAAGACCGGATCGGATTCGAGTACTGTGGGGGGAGTCACCGGAATTCCGCTGATCCCCACTAAGATGCTTACAATATGCTAGGACGATAAAACTTGGCAGTCATATTCAGGACCCGATCAAAGTAACTTGGAAATAGTCACTTACCTGATCCGACCACCGTGGGGAGAGTGGAGGGAGGTGGAATACAGAACATTGACCTATTTTATAACTTTTGAGCGGGGAATTGGATCTTCATGAAACTTGATATTTGGAAATACCTCGTGTCTCACATGTCACACTTCATGTCGGGAATGGATCCGATGACTGTGGGGGGAGTTAGAGGGGAGAACCGGAATTCGTGTGACATGGTCAGAGTGGTCAGATCGGGATGAAGCTTGGTAGGAAGAACAAGCACAAACCCTAGACACAGGGTTGACAAGACCGGTCCGGATCCGAGCACTGTGGGGGGAGTTGGAGGGAGGGTTCCGGAATTCCGGTGATCCCGACTAAAGATGCTTACACATGTTCTAGGACGAAAAAAACTAAGCAGGTGGCAGGTATATGGACCCAACCAACCTAACTTTGGAAGTAGTCACTTCCCCAGTCGTGATCCCCACTTAAGATGCTTACCCATGTGCTAGGACGATGAAACATGGCATGCATATTAGCGACCCGACCAAAATAACTTGGAAACAGTCACTTCCACGATCCGACCACTGTGGGAGGAGTGGAGAGAACGGGAGCCCGGAATATTGACGTATTTATAACTTTTGAACGGGGAATCGGATCTTAATGAAACTTGATACTTGGAAAAATCTCGTATCTCAGATACCGCAACTGAAGTCTGGCATCGATCCGGACTTTGGGGGAGTTGGAGGGGGGAAACGGAAATCTTGTGACATGTTCAGAGTGGACGGATCGGAATGAAATTTAGTGGGAACAAGCCCTAGATATAGAGTTGACAAGGCCAGACCGGATCCGAAAACTGTAAGGAGAGTTGGAGGGAGGATTCTGGAATTCCGGTGATACCGACTTAAGATGCTTACAGATGTGCTAGGACGATGAAACATGGCAGGCATATCAGCGACTCCGTAATTTTAATTGAAGAACAGTCGTCTCTCCGATTTGACCATCGAGGGGGGGGGAGGAAGGAGGGGGAATCTTGAGGCATGTCCAACTTTTGAATGGGGAATCGGATCTT
Organism: Branchinecta lynchi; assembly: GCA_023053575.1. Lineage (NCBI taxonomy): Eukaryota > Metazoa > Arthropoda > Branchiopoda > Anostraca > Branchinectidae > Branchinecta > Branchinecta lynchi. The sequence goes on along the minus strand of JAKZAP010000014.1, from coordinate 17,185,807 downwards.
AATGAAAATTGATATTCGGAAAGTATTCAAGTCTCAGATATCCATTTCTAGTGCTGACAGGATCCGGTCAATGTGGGGGGAGTTCAAGGGGGGTCCAGAATGATCCCCATGGGCCCATGACCATTTTTGCCAAAAAAGTTCTGCTTGGAAATGAATTTCTAGCACCCGTAAAGTGCGCATCTTAACTGAAAAGTAAAAAAAAAAACCGCTTTGACCAAACCATATACATTCATGATCCTAATAGGGCAGGGTCGTTTTTGCCTCAAGGGTTTGGGTTGAGCCAAGTGCAAAAAAAGAAAAATTTAATAAACGATACATTCTCGTGATTTCCAAGGATCCATCGTCATTCTTATCTCAAGGGTTTTGCTTACAAATGATCACAACAAACCCACAAATTGGCGAATTCCTACTTTCTTCCTTTTACCAAGCCTTGCAAGTGCCATATGAGCTTCCAGCTCTTGTTTCGTCACCCCGACATTTTTAATAATGCCGCTTGACCCCTCAATGCGTGACAGTGACGATATTAATAATACCTATACATAGGTAAGGAACATGTTCGAATACAATATTTTACGTTTTTTATGGCACTTGCAGCTTCGCTCCAGTGCCATAAATCGATAACTTTTCCGTCAGTCCGTCGGTTCACTGTTCTCGAATTATGGTACTTCCAGAAGTGCTAGGATTATGAAACTTGGCAGGCATATCAGGGAACCGACCAAACGATCTTGGAAATAGTAAGTTCCCCGATCTGACAACCGTGGGTGGAGTGGAGGGAGCGGGAAGCCGCAATCTTGAGGTATGTATGACTTTGGAACGGGTGATCGGATCTTAATGAAACTTGATATTTGGAACAACCTCGTAACTCAGATGTCCTATTTCGAATCCGGACCAGATCCAATGAACATGGGGGGGGGGGAGTCCGAGGGGGGACCAGAAATCTTGTGACACGCTTAGAGTGCAGCCATCAGGATGAAACTTGATGGGAGGAACAATCACAAGCCCTAGTTTCATCACTGACAGAACTGGACCGGATTTGGGCACTGTGGGGGGAGCTGGAGGGGGATTCCGTAATTAAGGTACTTCCAGGTGGGCTAAGACGCTGAAACTTGTCAGGTGTATCAGAGACCCCCATATTAACTTGGAAATAGTCAGTTCCCCGATCCGACTAAGGGGGAATCCTGAATCTTGAGGTACGTATAACTTTCGAAAGGATGAGATGAAACTTGGTTGGAAGAACAAGCACAAGCCCTAGATAGATTAGTGACAGAACCGGGCAGGATTCGGGCACTGTGGAGGGAGATGGAGGGGACGGGATCGGAAGTTTCGACGATCGCGAATTAAAGTACTTCCATATGTGCTAGGAAGAAGAACCGCCGCTTCAGACAGCCAAGCTTAACAAACATCTTGCCACGATTGTTCAAACATTCCCTCCTCTCGCAGTCAACCAACACATCCCCGAAACTCCAAAAGAAAAAATTCCCGTAATTTCAGCGAAAGAAATAATTACAAAAATACATGGGCTGAAGATTACTAGTATATGTCCGATTGATATCCCAGTGGATCTAATAAAAGCATTTCCTGATAAGTTAGTAACACCCCTTGCAGACATTTTCAATGATACAGTAAATCCGAAAATTACCCGTCTTGCTGGAAGCTGGGTTATATCACACCAATCCAAAAGAAGGGGATCGTTCGAACGATTTTAGTGGTGTTCGACCAATAACACTGACCCCAGTTTTTTCAAAAATGTACGAGGGTTTCTTGGCCGATTGGTTATAGGCAGAGATTCTTGATCTTATTGATTTACAACAATTCGGGAACCTCAAGGAGGTCTCTACTTCGTACTACCTTGTTAGTCTGCTTGACACTATTCTGAAAAATCTTGAAAACCCTGATACTTGGTTGAATCTTTTATTAATAGATCTCCAGAAAGCTTTCGACCTAATTGACCACAATATCCTTGTAAACAAACTGTTGATCGAGTTCCAAGTGAGTCCTTTTTTAGTCAAAATTGTTGCTTCTTTATTAACAAATCGTTCTCAAGTGCTTAAATACAAAAACGTCTTTTCTGATCCCCTCCCTATTTTTTGTGGTGTCCCCCAAGGAACTCTAATGGGACCAATTTTATTTTTAATAATGATCAATAGCCTATTGACTGACCACCCAGATCGTTGGAAGTACGTGGACGACCTGTCTGCACTGGAGGTATGTCGACGGAACATAAAAAGTTCAATTACGGCTCTACTTGAGGATGCTACTCAGCAAGCGTCTTTGTCGAAGATGAGGATTAACTCCCAAAAATCATCGATCATGACTGTGAAATTTTTAATCGCAAAATTTGTTAATCTTAATCGCAAATAAAGTGAAAGAAACTTTTGACCAAACGATACACTTCATGATCACAGAAGGACTACGATTATTTTTGTGTCAAGGCTTTTGCTTAATGGTCACAACAAACCCACGAATTGGCAAACTCCTACTTTCATCCTCCGACCCAGCCTTGCAAGTGCCATATGAGCTTCTAGATCTTGTTCAATTAGCATTGGTATTCCGGTCGCAATCAGGCCAAAAGCTGGGTACAGTGTAAAAGTTTCTCCGAGTACAGATTAAAGGTAACTGCAGTATTTGCTACTGGGATTAATCTCATCTCTACGGAGATAAGATTAATCCGAATAAGAGATAAGACTATCTTTTTAGAGACAAGATCAGTAACAGTAGAAAATACTGCAGGATTTTGTTTACAGTGTAGTCTGACCTGGGGCCATATAACGAGTTTGCGGAACCTGGCGACGACAGAAAAACCCGATTGTCTGGAAGAAGAAGTCCAATAAATATTCACCTTTAGGATCCTATCGAACCCTTTGGTCTTGTTGATTATGGGGTAGTTTTATTCTGAACCGTGAACATGAACAGAATCTGCAAAACGTAACAAAAACGGAGAGAACAGTGTATAACACTCACAAACGGGCTCAGGGCGAACAAAAACCAGCGACATTATAATATCGGTACAATATAATACGGTTCAAGATGAGTTCACATTTAGAATTAAAAACTTTTTGGTTACGAAATAGGCCAAAAGGCACCGAAATAGAGGGACCGATATGTTGGGTTAGCAGGACCAGACAGCCGCTGCACTGCTTTGTTTCGCTGACAGAGCAATCTAGCAGGAATCTTGACTTTGGGATCTATAGCGAGTTGAGCTTGTGCACTTTGTCACCAGAGCACTCACTGGTGGTTTCTGATTTTCCTATACTCCGTTTTGGATCTGGGACTCCCCAGCGCTGTAACAAATTTCATGGCTCAATTTTCCTGCTCAACAGTGTCTATACCTCATATTTGATGGTGCAAAACGAATACGTCAGCTCAATTTTATTGGAGCTATATTTCGGCCCTTATTGGCAAGGGTCCTCTTCAGGCTCAAAACCGCTCAAGTTGGAAGGACGTGTTTCCCACAAGCTAGTTTTTCAAACTTGAGCGGTTTTGAGCCTGAAGAGGACCCTTGCCAAGAAGGGCCGAAATACAGCTCCAATAAAATTCAGCTGACGTATCCGTTTGCACCATCAAATATGATTCGCAGTCAGCTTGGGCTGAAGGAATATTTGTCCATACCTCATTGAGGAGGGCGTGGTTGGGAAGCAGGTTCTGTCAAGAAGTCACGAGAAGATGATAAGACCAAATAAACTCCAAGGAAACAACATAGACAGGGAATAAAGACTAGAAACTACAAACGCCCCTATTACAATTGAAACTAGGGCTCAAAACTTAAATCGCGGTATAGTTTTCACAGTACAGGGTGGCACTCGTGAAAGACGTGTTCCAACATCTTACAAACAGTACATTGCTCAAAGCGGGAAGACTAACACGGAGTCTTTGAAAAGCCAAAAGTATCCCAACCATTATAGTTACCGAGGTTTCGAACTCCCATTGTCATTTTATCGCCCTTACGGGCATTACGCTAATTTGTGCATGTTTGACTCTTTTGTTGCGAGGCTCCTATTGTTTCCCAAAAGATCACTGGTCCGAAACTACCGATTTTACTTTAGTTTTCTAGGGAGCAGTCACCAATGAATACCAAAACGTCATATAGGTAAAAAACAGGAGACCACTAGAGAGTCCTCTGGCGGTAAAGAACGCAGCTTATATCCAACACTAATGTCTATATCAAGCTCGATATCCAGAACTGACTTCACAATCTGCGGAGAAGGTAGGAGAGTTCTGAAATGGTAAAGCTCAGTACAGGACGACCCTACACAATCATTAGGGCGATCTCATAGAGAACCGACCGAGCAGCAGGACAAACGGAAAGTCCTTGCGCCTTTACAACTACTCGCTGGCTAACCGAGCCCAGTTTCCAGGTACGGAGTGGACTCACTTTTCACGTCACTTTCCAAACCTAGCGGAGCGCCAGAAAGCCTCGGAAAGCGAAGCGAGATTTTGGCCGCAGTCACAAAACACACGACGTATAAGCCTAAGGAGCTTTTCAGACCGCCAGAATCGCCCTAGTAACTCTACTGTCTGGCAGAAGCATTTAAACTGACTGAGAACTAGTCATGCGCAGTATAAGAATCCGACCCTACATAACAACAAAAATGGCCATTCGTAATCTCACAGCCGGCTATATATCTAGCAAAGTGTGTGCTAAAATACGGACAGGTTAGCGCTTTTGACTGGGTCAGCTACGCAGCCGTACTATAAGAGTGCTATGGTTTACACGCTAATGTAGAACTGAACTATAGCTCTAAGATACAGTAAAAATAGATAATAAACCCTCCGAATAATGCCATGCATGGCTTTTGTGTGGGGACAAAACCAGAACACGCAAACCGTATTCCAACCCCCAAGAGCACAAGCCAATTAGTTTTGGTATTTGACTCGAGGACTGACCATTGTCAAATATAGCTTGTCCCTTTAGGGGGTCAACTGCAAAGAATGCCTTTGTAGGCTGTGTTCCAACACAATTCGCCTGCAGCAAATTTCAAGAGAGCTCTATGCTTCGCACTGAAGATCCAGCCAAGCTCCAACAAATCAATACACTAATGAAACTTTAACTGTTTTTTTTTTATGTATTTTCGCTTAAAAGCCGTTTTATTTATCCATTCCGTTTGCTGTAGTTTCGAGCCTGAAACTACAAACTACCTTGCCGACGTAGTAAGACAAAACAAGAGCCAAACTGCAAACTTTTCGAAACAGAAGGGAATAAACGAAACAGAAAGGGAAAAATTATAGTCGGGACAGTAGATTATCTATTCTTGCATGTACCAAGAGCATATGACGCGTTATTCATAGACATTCACAAGGACGTTCTACTGGCATAATTTCTCAACGACCTCCCGCCCCGTATAAGCTTTCACGTTTGACGCTAGATGACGTACAGCTAAGACGAAATGCATATGGCGCGCCATACTTTGGATAAACGGGACACTCAGTAGACAAATACCGGAACAAAATAAAATATGACCGATTTCGGTTGTGTTCCACCCTACTTACCGTAGTAACTACGCATTACGTTTCTGCTTCTGGCTTCTTGACGTCAAGGCTGGAAAGTTTTTTCTACTTCTGGCAAGATATCGGGCCATGCGCCAATCCCGCCAATCGCATCACAGAGATCGTGGTTATCATGCTTACTACGCTCTCCAGCGTGGTAAGCAAATACTACTAACAGTTACTATTTCGAGAAAGCTGGAACGGTCAGCGTAGTAGCTTTTCACGAGGTTGGAACGAAAACAGTAAACTAATAAACTGTAGGAAGGGTGGAACACGCTCTTTGTTGGTTGAAGCATTTTATTATATCCGTCCAAAGAAAGATGTCACTTGTGGCCACTCATACGCACTGAAGAAAAAAAAAACTGATCTTGAATCAAGTGAGGTGAAAACCACTATGTTAAAAGTCGCAGAAAAAAAATAAACAAAATCCACTTCTTTCGTCAAAGTATCTTACTTCATCTAACCAAGAAAGGAACGTAAAAAAGGTTACACATGGACAGAAACTGAACATAAACTGAGTGGGAAGTGGAGAAGAAGTAAGGAGTTAAAGATAAATGGAAGAGTAGGTTCCACTGAGAGGAGGGGGGGTATTAAAGGAAGAGTGGGAAGAAGATGCTATGTTAGAGGTCGCGGAAAATCCTTGTGAACATCTAAGTTACGAACAAATTATGGGCCCTTGCTAGTACTCGCAACCCTGAACTGGGAAACACATCGAGTACAAGAACTATAGGGTACAGATAAATTGATTGTCACAAAAACTACTGAAAATCACGAAATTCTAAAGTTTCAGAGTTCGACTGGAGTTCCACAACGTCTCAACAGGTCACATTATCTGATTCTCCACGCATTCACAAGCTTCACCAGCCGTTTTAACAAGTAATACCAAAATGGTTTCTTTGGGCGATATTTACGACCACATAAATTTGTTGAGGTGTAAAAGTCAACAACTGCTAAATCAAAGTAACTCCTTGTGGGCGGATGAACATTTAACAGAAAATCTGATTGCGTGTTTATTATGACTTCCCCATCCGAAGTCGAATGAGCGTCAAAGTAACATACCTCTACCGTAGCAAGTATCGATGATGCCGTCGACTAACGCCCCATTCCAAACCGACCATTTTCCGACAAAGGGGAGGGGTTGCTAACTCGAGTCATCTCCTATACTACACGCATGCATAGCAAAATCGACGAAGTGATTTTCGTTCAGCCACTAACCACTTTGGGCGTTTGGACAACATCATTATTTCATCAGGCGTAATTTTCTGTACACAACAGCAGCATTAGGTGAAATATTTTTGTCTCCAACGTAAAGTATCTCTGTTATGCATCGGGCTGTCGTGTACTGTAGTTCCTGCCAGAATTTTCGGCATCCTCATCAAGTTAGGTGAGGAAAAGTTGATCACTTTATGATCAAACATATAGAAAATCCGGACGGAAAAACCTGATTTCTATCATCAGCCTGGACAAAAACTTGATTGGTTCCTTCAAACAGAAAAGTTCCCACTCTTTCTCTGTCAATTACGGCCACAGGCCTCTCCTACTCGAACATGATTTCCTCTTTGTTACTTTTGTGATGACGAAATGACGCCCAACAAAACGATTTCTAGATGGAATTCAAAGGTCGCTGGTGAATCGCTGGTCTATAGGGCTAATGCACGGGGGATGCACGGACGTTACTACAAGAGTTGCGGGTACAGTTCGCGACGATCCTGGGCAATTTAAAGAACGAGCTCACTAATCTTCCAAAAGCTCGTGCCTATTCACTAATCTGTAGGTACTGCATTTACCCGATGCCCTTATCATCATTTTCGCTGTACTAATGAAAAGGGGTTGTGCGGCGAAGCGGAATCCGGAGAACTAGTGCACTTTCTGCTGACACGATCGGCAGAGAATTAGTGCAGTGGTAATTGATGAGATGACTAACGCTGTCGAAGACTCTATCTTTCGTTCGGACCTGCAAGCAAAATCGGAGTTAAGAAAGTCAAAAACAGAGAGATAATGAGGGGTGTCGTGCAAAAGAAAGAAGCTTCGGCTTAAAGTTCAATGGGCACATCAAACTACCCCAATTCCATTCTGTAACAACCTAGGAACAATGCTTACCCCCTAGATCAGCAGCTTTTTCGACAGTTTCCTCTCTGTTATATTTCAAAGCGTAATTTTTTGGGCCAGTACATGCTCAATTTACCAGCTTTGACAAAGATAAGAGCGATTTTTCTCATAATACTTAGTAGACCTTTATTTTATGTATAAATCAGCTTGTATAATTCAGATTTGAATAGGTTATTTGTTTTTGAATGATTTTTGTAGCTATGTTATTTTTTATAAGCTTATTGCATATTCTGGTACATTTTATAAAGTAAGTTAATCAAGCTTCACAACACTATTCCACAAAGAAAAACTTTTAATAGGCACTTTATGCCATAGAACTTCGGACGAAACACTAGAACAATCAGGGAAACTGCATCTGCTGCTTGACTTTGGTGACATCTCAAATATATCCTTTTCTATCAAGCATTGCTGGGAGTTTTTGAATTTCCTGCCACGATATCCAGCTCCTAAGATTTGGATCGCCGAAATGCCAGAGAGGTAAAGACAAGGGATAACAAGAAAACGGCCGATTTTCGTAGCGCCTTCTAAAGGAAGTTGGAAATGTTTATTTATGTAGCATTTAATACAAAGTAAAGCATTATAAGTGTCCATTGTGCTTTAAGGTATTTTTCTATTAATAAATAAATAATAAATTTTTATTTTTTTTTAAAGCCAATTTCTATTAAATCAGAGCTGATTGAAATATTACCCGTTATAATATTTCTGAATGTGCTGGTTTATTTCCATCCCACTTAGTGCTTTTCTTCTCTTGCCCACTCGCTACAGACTGATGATCTGGTAGAGATAAATCGCGTGAGTCAACCCCATAATATCTCGGCACCTAAAAGACGACTAGACAATAAACGTCTTCTGAGGTAAAACTAACGGAATGAACAACATCAAACATATTTTGATTTTCTCAACTGTCCTGAGGCAGTAGGCCTATGGTATACAAGCCAAGCTTCAAGGCCAAAACGCCTGGAAGTCCGGTGTTGGGACGCCCCCGACTACGAGATTTGTAAGGGTGTCATAAGGTCCTTATTTTAAATATGGGCCCCCTCGCTGCCTTGTGTTATCGATAACATCAGAGGAGAACACAAATCTGTTGCTTTCAATTTGTCCTTAAAAGTCGCTAGCTATCCTTCGCACTGTTTGGTAACTGTCCATTCTTGCAGGTTTGTTTCTTCCCCAACGTTGACCCGTGCCAAGATGGGCCGAAATATCGCTGCCAAAGCATCGTAGCATCCAAGCGGGGCTAGGAGAACGGTTCGTTCATTGACAGTTCAAGTTCAAGTTTTTTTAATTTTACACAAAAATACAAATAGATGACACAAGCACTGTGGAGAAAAACAATTCGAACATGCAGTGCTTGTTAAAAATTGTACTATAGTAACAACAACCACGTACCCTATAAATCTAACGAAAATAATATAACTTAATTTATCCGACCTGTATGAAATGACCTGCTATCTACCAAATAAATAAATACAAATTTATATTTTGCCCTCTTGGGAAAAATAAACAAAAATGACAAACTATTTGACGTAGTAAGCGAGAACGCGTACAGCATAAACCAACCACACACGAAACAGTCATTCAATTAACCAACCACACTGATAAAGAAAAAAGGGTCTATCAATCACAGGGTGTATCAATTGTTTTAATATATGTTTCCCAGTCAGTTGGGCCTCAACAAGTATTTATGTCCATTCTCATGAGCTTCGAGAACACTATGGGCGGAAACCATGAACATTAATTAACTGATAAAGATACAAAAATATAAGGTGGGGCAAGGAACTACGCAAATCACTGAAAAAAAAAGTCTAGACCTTCAAATCTACTTTTAAACCAAGCGTAGTTACAGCTTCAACTACATTGACTGGCTCACGTGAGAGAACGAAGGAGGCTGCACTCTTCCCATCCTGCTATGCAGATTTTAGAGCTTAACCAAAACGTAACATAGAGATGAGCGAAATAGGAGGAATTTTAAGTATAATTAACACCTAACTAATTGGAAGAAGCTACCGGATCTTATCAGTGGAGCTACCAGATTACCAGGTTCAAGACACCCTCCCTAGTCTTGTTGGGTACCACCTTTGTTGCCGACTACCATAAAATCAAGCTCTCAGTCGCACACTCATGTTCAGGTTCTGGTCCATATACGAGAGTTCGAGAAAGACGGCTGCGGCGTTTAAGCGAATAGGCTGCGTTCCAATCGTCTTAATCCCCACGAGTTTCCACTAGGTGGCTCTGCCCCATGTTTTCATAAATAATATGAAATTTTACTATATATAATAATAATAATTTATTTTTAACCCACAAATCATACAAGACGAAAACCAGTACAAAAGAAAACATGAAGACGTAATTAGGGAAAAACACAACACATACAAACAAAATCTACTTAAGAGTCAAACAGACGCATAATGATTTGTTTACACACTGCGTAAAATCCGAGCGTATTTTGAAATCCGAGCGAATTTTACGCACGTTTTGAGCTTGAAAACATTTCTAGCAATACGGACGTATTTGAGAAATCGGTCCGTTTTGTATCCAAATACGTCCGTATTGCTAGAAATCTTTTGAAGCTCAAAAATGCGTAAAATACGCTTGGGTCTTAAAATACACTCGGATTTTACGCAGTGTGTAAATGGACCATAAGCCCATGGAGGGCGACAGGCGCACATACGCCGTTTTGGACAATTTTCTGTGTAGAAAGACAATTTATGAAATATTATCTAACCCTTCTGGCGAATGCTACCCGTAACAAGAGCTACGAGCTCATATGGCACTTGTTACGAGTAGGCACGGCTCGGTTATGTCAATGATATATCTAGTGTTTGCTAGGTGTCTTCCCACCAAGTTTCATCTCGATCCCTCCACTCATAGCGTTTTCCAATATTTCCGGTTCTCCCTCCAGGTCCCCCCAAAAGTCACCGGATCCGGTCCGGATTTTAAGTGGGTTGTCTGAGGCATGAGGTCTTTCCAAATATCAAGTTTCATCGAGATCCGGTCACCCGTTCAAAAGTTATAAATACCTCAAGATTCCGGATTCCCCCTCCCTCCACTCCCCCGACAGTGCCCGAATCGGCTCGGTTATGTCAATGATGTATCTAGTGTTTGCTAGGTGTCTTCCCACCAAGTTTCATCTCGATCCCTCCACTCATAGCGTTTCCAAAGATTTCCGGTTGCCCCCTCCAGCTCACCCCAAAAGTCACCGGATCCGGTCCAGATTTTAAGTGGGTCGTCTGAGGGATGAGGTCTTTCCAAATATCAAGCTCCATCGAGATCCGATCACCCGTTCAAAAGTTATAAATACCTCAAGATTCCGGATTCCCCCTCCCTCTACTCCCCCCACAGTACCCGAATCGGCTCGGTTATGTCAATGATGTATCTAGTGTTTGCTAGGTGTCTTCCCACCAAGTTTCATCTCGATCCCTCCACTCATAGCGTTTCCCAAGATTTCCGGTTGCCCCCTCCAGCTCCCCCCAAAAGTCACCGGATCCGGTCCAGATTTTAAGTGGGTCGTCTGAGAGATGAGGTCTTTCCAAATATCAAGTTCCATCGAGATCCGATCCCCCGTTCAAAAGTTATAAATACCTCAAGATTCCGGATTCCCCCTCCCTCTACTCCCCCCACAGTGCCCGAATCGGCTCGGTTATGTCAACGATGTATCTAGTGTTTGCTAGGTGTCTTCCCACCAAGTTTCATCTCGATCCCTCCACTCATAGCGTTTCCCAAGATTTCCGGTTGCCCCCTCCAGCTCCCCCCAAAAGTCACCGGATCCGGTCCAGATTTTAAGTGGGTCGTCTGAGGGATGAGGTCTTTCCAAATATCAAGTTCCATCGAGATCCGATCACCCGTTCAAAAGTTATAAATACCTCAAGATTCCGGATTCCCCCTCCCTCTACTCCCCCCACAGTACCCGAATCGGCTCGGTTATGTCAATGATGTATCTAGTGTTTGCTAGGTGTCTTTCCACCAAGTTTCATCTCGATCCCTCCACTCATAGCGTTTCCCAAGATTTCCGGTTGCCCCCTCCAGCTCCCCCCAAAAGTCACCGGATCCGGTCCGGATTTTAAGTAGGTCGTCTGAGGCATGAGGTCTTTCCAAATATCAAGTTCCATCGAGATCCGATCACCCGTTCAAAAGTTATAAATACCTCAAGATTCCGGATTCCCCCTCCCTCTACTCCCCCCACAGTACCCGAATCGGCTCGGATATGTCAATGATGTATCTAGTGTTTGCTAGGTGTCTTCCCACCAAGTTTCATCTCGATCCCTCCACTCATAGCGTTTCCCAAGATTTCCGGTTGCCCCCTCCAGCTCCCCCCAAAAGTCACCGGATCCGGTCCGGATTTTAAGTAGGTCGTCTGAGGCATGAGGTCTTTCCAAACATCAAGTTCCATCGAGATCCGATCACCCGTTCAAAAGTTATAAATACCTCAAGATTCCGGATTCCCCCTCCCTCCACTCCCCCCCACAGTGCCCGAATCGGCTCGGTTATGTCAACGATGTATCTAGTGTTTGCTAGGTGTCTTCCCACCAAGTTTCATCTCGATCCCTCCACTCATAGCGTTTCCCAAGATTTCCGGTTGCCCCCTCCAGCTCCCCCCAAAAGTCACCGGATCCGGTCCAGTTTTTAAGTGGGTCGTCTGAGGCATGAGGTCGTTCCAAATATCAAGTTTCATCGAGATCCGATCACCCGTTCAAAAGTTAAAAATACCTCAAGATTCCGGATTCCCCCTCCCTCCACTCCCCCCACGGTGCTCGGATCGGGGAAGTGACTATTTCCAACTTAATCATTTGGGGTCCCTGATATGCCTGCCAAGTTTTATCATCCTAGCTTATGTGGAAGTGCCCGAACTAGCAAAACCTGGACAGACCGACAGACCGACGGACGGACAGAAATTGCGATCGCTATATGGCACTTGGCCGAAGGGCAAGTGCCATAAAAAGCATATTCGTTACATCTATCAACGTTTCTCTAAATACCAACCACCTCTCCGTCCCTCGATCCGTATAAGAAGAATTCCCACAACCTACACAATAACTGAACCCGTCAGCAGCGTTCGAACGGAGATTATACAGATTTAATAAGCAAGTCCATTTTACTACAATTGTGACTACAAATCTGCAAATTAAGGCAACTCCTAGCACAGACGCACCAAAGACACAACTCAAGAAACCGCACGTAAAATCTACGGAGCGGTATCTCAAGTCATTTGTTCCCTATTTTGTGAAGTTTTTTAACGGATCGGAATTATGAATTTTAAATTGAAATGTTTTGTAAATATGTTTGTTATTGTATTGTGTTTGAAGATTTTAAAATTGTAACATATATGTGATTTTTATGACTATGTCGACCATGTATGACGATCCACCACTATTTTTGTTAAAAGATATCATGGAAATAAACAAATTTGAATTTGAAGTTGACGCGGAAGAATTCATTATGCGACAAGCCGTATGGCTTACTCCTTTATTGAATAAAATAAATAAAATAAAAAATAAATAAATTTATCCCGTATTTCTTTGCCCGAGCTGACGGCGAGTCACATATTTGAAGAGGGAACTTGCCAAGAAGGGCCAAAAATCACAATATCCCTAGAAGAAATATAAGCTGACTTGTCCGTTTACCAAGTCAACTAAAATTTGACCAACAAACAACGTCTAAACAAATTTATGCTCATTCTATTCAAAGCTGAAGCTCGAATACGATGAGATTAAGGCATACTGAATACGTATAAACTGATCTTGAAGAGTTTGTACATGTGGACCATCTTTGTTTTCCATTTTTTCTTATTTTATTTTAGTATTCAAATGGTTGGGGGAAAACGAAGGGTGGTAGAAAGTAGTGATTGCAAGGCAAAGATACGCAAAATTCACATTTAAGAAATGTTAAAGAACAACAAAAATGCCAAACTAACCATCATTATAACCATGAAAATCCGGAAGGTTTGGCACAGCTGTGGGGAAGCCCCGCATATCTAGGTGTCTAGAAGGTTAGGCAATACGGTCATCATGACGAAAGGTCCCGTCAATACGTGACACTGCTCCGTTCATGTTCACAAATATGGGCAAGAAACAATGTTACAAGATATCTGATTAAACTAATACAATTCCACGACACACTATAGTTGTAAAGAGCTTAAGCTGTTCAGTATGTAAAAGAGCAAGGATTAATTTGTCAAAAACAACAAGTCCTTACATTCGAACTAGGTATTAGTACCGAAGAGTCTACAATCAGATCCAACAACCAGAGTGAGGAATTGAAAGTACCAAACAAGCCGAACACTGATGATGGTGGTGAAAACGGAAGCGAGGAAGAGACTTTGGTGAGTCAGTGAAAGTCCGTATCCAAACCTGGAGTTGTTAATTCTAATCCAATGCTCAGACTTTGTTTCACAAACCAACCCTCTAGACGCGTTAAGGTTTCAGGATTAACTTAATTAAAACTCAGGAATATGCCATTCACACATAAATCATTAAGCTAACAGAAGGAAATTAGAAGTTCTGGCGTCACGAAATCTTGTGACAGACGATGAGCAAAGGGATAGAGACCCTCCAACTAATAACCCAAAGGAAGTAAATGCATGTGCACTTTCGTCACTGCTTATGATACTTGTGTAAAATCATAAGTTTATTCGTATGATGAAATACAGAGTGGAGTTGTTTTTACAGCAGAAAGATGGTATTTTGCGCCCGTTTCTTATCATTTTCTAGCGGTTCGTAGACTAATTCGTTGAAAACACCGGGTCCTAAATTCCAAACTACCACGGAAGTTTCAATCGTCTCCCAACAGATGGGACGATAAGCTAAAAGTGCAAAACAAGCAGAAAACTGACGCCGATGGGGTTGACAAGGGACATCGGCAAATCGGTTAAACTGTATTTTCATAAATTTCATATCACATGATGAGTAGGTTTCTTCCGTTCTAATCAGATTTCAGATTCAGATTTTCAGATTCAGATATTTACTTCACCAAAAAAACACAACTACATTGTACAAAAAAAACTCAACAACCACATAAAAGACAAAAGTCCTGTGGGTGGCTGTATCTTCTAACCACCTTTTAACTTGAAATTATTCAATAAATAATGACATAAAAACTAATCTAATATATTTTCAAAGAAAGAAAAGAAAAAAGAGGTAAAGAAAGAGAGAGAGAAAAAAAGAATATAGGAAAGGAAAATGATTTCCTCGTCACAACCATACAAATCATCCACAACCATACAATAATGATACAAGTCACAACCATACAAGATATCATCATGTTAGTTGGATTTTTTTCTGCGTTTCCAGAAACACAAGCCTTGAATTTATTTGAAGACAGATCAGCTCATGCATGCAGCCTCAATTTTACCTACGACCGAAAGTCTCACTTTATTTCCATACTGAAGTTATGGAAAGTTATTAACTTTCCCCAACAGAAAATTATGAACCTGAGAAAATCAGCCAGCGTTCAAAGAGAGCTTCAGGACCGTGTGTCGAAATCAGACTTATTTACTAAATAACGAATCTTCCGGAAGTGAAGTTACGAGACCGCTGAACTGTCAGTAAGGCTAAGGAGTCGGAATTCAACCTTCAATTTTGGCCACACGTAAGTAAACAAGCTTAATTTTACCCGCAAACTCTTTTTGGATAGAAAAACAGCGGAGTACACAAGATAGCTGAAGCTATATGCGCACTAGTTGAAAAGAGACAGGAAAAATAATTCATTTCCACTGGATCCTAAGAAACTCAGTAAGAATAAGGGTATATATTTACATTAGCCATTTATAACCATCGGAACATCAAATGGTAGTGGTGTCGCTTCCCGAAGATTTTTTATGGCACTTGCCCTTCGGCCAAGTGCCATATAGCGATCGCAATTTCTGTCCGTCCGTCGGTCTGTCGGTCTGTCCAGGTTTTGCTAGTTCGGGCACTTCCAGATAAGCTAGGACGATCAAACTTGGCAAGCGTATCAGGAACCCCAAATGATTAAGTTGGAAATAGTCACTTCCCCGATCCGAGCACCGTGGGGGGAGTGGAGGGAGGGGGAATTCGGAATCTTGAGGTATTTTTAACTTTTGAACGGGTGATCGGATCTCGATGAAACTTGATATTTGGAACGACCTCATGCCTCAGACGACCCACTTAAAATCCGGACCGGATCCGGTGACTTTTGGGGGGAGCTGGAGGGGGCAACCGAGAATCTTGGGAAACGCTATGAGTGGAGGGATCGAGATGAAACTTGGTGGGAAGACACCTAGCAAACACTAGATACATCATTGACATAACCGAGCCGATTCGGGCACTGTGGGGGGGAGTGGAGGGAGGGGGAATCCGGAACCTTGGGGTATTTATAACTTTTGAACGGGTGATCGGATCTCGATGGAACTTGATATTTGGAAAGACCTCATGCCTCAGACGACGTACTTAAAATCCGGACCGGATCCGGTGACTTTTGGGGGGAGCTGGAGGGGGCAACCGGAAATCTTGGGAAACGCTATGAGTGGAGGGATCGAGATGAAACTTGGTGGGAAGACACCTAGCAAACACTAGATACATCATTGACATAACCGAGCCGATTCGGGTACTGTGGGGGGGGGGAGTGGAGGGAGGGGGAATCCGGAATCTTGAGGTATTTATAACTTTTGAACGGGTGATCGGATCTCGATGAAACTTGTATTTGGAACGACCTCATGCCTCAGACGACCCACTTAAAATCCGGACCGGATCCGGTGACTTTTGGGGGGAGCTGGAGGGGGCAACCGGAAATCTTGGGAAACGCTATGAGTGGAGGGATCGAGATGAAACTTGGTGGGAAGACACCTAGCAAACACTAGATACATCATTGACATAACCGAGCCGATTCGGGTACTGTGGGGGGGGGGGGAGTGGAGGGAGAGGGAATCCGGAATCTTGAGGTATTTATAACTTTTTAACGGGTGACCGGATCTCGATGAAACTTGATATTTGGAACGACCTCATGCCTCAGACGACCCACTTAAAATCCGGACCGGATCCGGTGACTTTTGGGGGGAGCTGCAGGGGGCAACCGGAAATCTTGGGAAACACTGTGAGTGGAGGGATCGAGATGAAACTTGGTGTGAAGATACATCATTGACATAACCGAGCCAATTCGGGCACTGTGGGGGGAGTGGAGGGAGGGGGAATCCGGATCTTGAGGTATTTATAACTTTTGAACGGGTGATCGGATCTCAATGGAACTTGATATTTGGAAAGGCCTCATGCCTCAGACGACCCACTTAAAATCCGGACCGGACCCGGTGACTTTTGGGGGAGCTGGAGGGGTTAACCGGAAATCTTGGGAAACGTTATGAGTGGAGGGATCGAGATGAAACTTGGTGGGAAGACACCTAGCAAACACTAGATACATCATTGACATGACCGAGCCGATTCGGGCACTCTTGGGGGAGTGGAGGGAGGGGGAATCCGGAATCTTGAGGTATTTATAACTTTCGAACGGGTGACCGGATCTCGATGAAACTTGATATTTGGAAAGACCTCATGCCTCAGACGACCCACTTAAAATCCGGACCGGATCCGGTGACTTTTGGGGGGAGCTGGAGGGGGCAACCGGAAATCTTGGGAAACGCTATGAGTAGAGGGATCGAGATGAAACTTGGTGGGAAGACACCTAGCAAACACTAGATACATCATTGACATAACCGAGCCGATTCGGGTACTGTGGGGGGGAGTGCAGGGAGAGGGAATCCGGAATCTTAAGGTATTTATAACTTTTTAACGGGTGACCGGATCTCGATGAAACTTGATATTTGGAACGACCTCATGCCTCAGACGACCCACTTAAAATCCGGACCGGATCCGGTGACTTTTGGGGGGAGCTGCAGGGGGCAACCGGAAATCTTGGGAAACACTGTGAGTGGAGGGATCGAGATGAAACTTGGTGTGAAGATACATCATTGACATGACCGAGCCGATTCGGGCACTCTTGGGGGAGTGGAGGGAGGGGGAATCCGGAATCTTGAGGTATTTATAACTTTCGAACGGGTGACCGGATCTCGATGAAACTTGATATTTGGAACGACCTCATGCCTCAGACGACCCACTTAAAATCCGGACCGGATCCGGTGACTTTTGGGGGGAGCTGCAGGGGGCAACCGGAAATCTTGGGAAACACTGTGAGTGGAGGGATCGAGATGAAACTTGGTGTGAAGATACATCATTGACATAACCGAGCCAATTCGGGCACTGTGGGGGGAGTGGAGGGAGGGGGAATCCGGATCTTGAGGTATTTACAACTTTTGAACGGGTGATCGGATCTCGATGGAACTTGATATTTGGAAAGGCCTCATGCCTCAGACGACCCACTTAAAATCCGGACCGGATCCGGTGACTTTTGGGGGAGCTGGAGGGGTTAACCGGAAATCTTGGGAAACGTTATGAGTGGAGGGATCGAGATGAAACTTGGTGGGAAGACACCTAGCAAACACTAGATACATCATTGACATGACCGAGCCGATTCGGGCACTCTTGGGGGAGTGGAGGGAGGGGGAATCCGGAATCTTGAGGTATTTATAACTTTCGAACGGGTGACCGGATCTCGATGAAACTTGATATTTGGAAAGACGTCATGCTTCAGACGACCCACTTAAAATCCGGACCGGATCCGGTGACTTTTGGGGGGAGCTGGAGGGGAGAACCGGAAATATTGGAAAACGCTATGAGTGGAGGGATCGAGATGAAACTTGGTGGGAAGACACCTAGCAAACACTAGATATATCATTGACATAACCGAGCCGTGCCTACTCGTAACAAGTGTCATATGAGCTTGTAGCTCTTGTTTTTTCTCAAAATAGTAGTATGAAGTTGTACGAAAAAGCAGTACGAACTGATGCTAATGCTTCTATGTCGGAGTGTGTATTAAAGTTTAACCAAAAAGGGCTGGGATAGGACAATCTAGTTACCCATCAATTGATCGTTAAAACTGGCTTGAAGACAAGCTGAAAATGCGTTATTTCGTTGTTCCGCTATTCACGAATAATCGCTTTTCAAATAGTGGAATTTCCTCATGATTTGTGGTACCTCTATGCGCTGTTATTTTTTTTTGTATGCCTTACGAGAAAAATTTATTATTTTTTTGTTGTTCAGGGACTAAGCAATCTTCACCAGTCTCACCACCGCCCAATGAAAAGCCGCGTTTGTGTTGAGATTAAAGTTTCCCGCGTCATAGTAGAATTTACGGTGTGGGGACGGCCGCAGATATTCTGAACGTCACAACTAGAGCAGATAGTGGAAAATAAAAAAAATCTTTTGCAGAATCCAAATTATTCAGTGTATTCATTTAATCGACACAAAAATAAGTTGGCTTTTCAGTTAAACTTTAACGGAGAGCTACGAATTTCGTACCAGATCTGCGCGATCTCCCCTACCAAGTGAGATTTAACTAAGTTGTACCTTCCCTCTGTTGCAAACAGATTTTTTAGAGGAGACCTGATTGAAACATTCAAATTAATCAACGGAAGTTACGACAATTTTGAAGTGACTGATTTAGTAAGATTTAGCATTAACCGTCATCATCGGGGGCACGCGTAGAAGCTTGCAAAATCAAGATTTTTCTTTGGGTTTGGCACCTCTTTGGAAGTTGTTTTCTAACTCAGACACAAA
This sequence comes from Branchinecta lynchi, assembly GCA_023053575.1. NCBI lineage: Eukaryota > Metazoa > Arthropoda > Branchiopoda > Anostraca > Branchinectidae > Branchinecta > Branchinecta lynchi. The sequence goes on along the minus strand of JAKZAP010000014.1, from coordinate 17,166,599 downwards.
CTATGTCCCGAAGTATTTTACAAATATGAAAAGTATCTGCGGAGTGCTCCACAATGGACAAGTAAATTCTTTCGAGGAAACAATGGCGTAGCACGGCACACATTTGCAGTATTCGTGAGCCTTAAGCGCAACCCCGACTCGACGCCCGCTCTGCGTAGTGCAATTCTTCAGTGATGCAGTTTATAATCACGTTTCTGTTGTTGCCTTATGTTCTTTTTGTAACGGCTCAGATCGTTATAATAACATATATTATTTATTCAAACAATGTTTACACGGATACGTCAGCTCTGATTTACGTCAGCTGATGAAAAATCAGAGCTGACGTATCCGTGTAAACATTGTTTGAATAAATGTTTCAAAGTCAGCTTGGGCTCAAAGAATATTTAACATATATTATATTGATAAATCAAATAACCAAAAGGATAGTTTCACTGTTATATACACTAGCTCACCCAGGTTCCCCTCCAAACCAGTCAGCTCTTACTGCTTCCGAACCACGAATAAATCTGATCTATTCCATTTCATTCCCAACCAGACGCGTTACTAGCCAAAATGTTTGAGGGGGGGGGGGGGGGGGGGGGGGGGGAGAGGCGTTTACCGACTGGCTGGTAAATTTACCGACCTTTTCTGCAGAAAAACGACTGTTTTCAACAAGAAAAATTACATTTTTGAAAAAAAACGACTGATTTTCAGAAAAACCGACTATTTTGACGAAAAATCGACCAATTTTCAGAAAAGCCGACTATTTTCATGAAAAATGTCAACTGTCCCCCCCCCCCCCCCCCAGTTGTGACGCCCCTGTTCCCAACGCAGCGTCGCTCGTGAAAAGCGCAGCGGCGATCTTAAAAATATGTGTCGGACGTCACACTTTTCTTTTCTTTTATTTTCTAACTGAATTACTCCGTCTCTACGTACATAACTGTGGGATCCAGCAACGTCTCTGTTGCTTCCATTTATATTCTTTCTGTTCTGTTCTTTCTTTTGTTTTCTTTCCTATTTAAGGCCATTTTCTACGACACAATTGTGGGCCACACACTTCTGGGTATTTGTCGCGGAAACAAGATTGTGTGCCACAGTCGAGACACGAGTTGAAACTCGCGGACACGCTTTTGTCTATTTTTTGGGCGGAAACTAAAAAAATCTGAAAATAAAAAAAAAATTCACGTAAAGTCTCAATAAATAGAACTCCAGGGTTATTTCCTTACCATTGTGTACAAAAGGGATCCTCAGTTTTAAGTCTATATGCTTTGAAAAGTAGTTAACTTTATTGTTTGGACACTATTTTGCTGCTTAATTTGAATTTCACGCCAGAATCGAGCCACAAAATCGATAATCACCTCACCAGTTGTTTGTCGAATTTGAGCCACAAAGCGAGCCACGAAAATCTTGTTGGTCGCGGAAACACAGTTGGTGGGCCGCCAAATTAATTACTCCGTCTGTATGTACAGGACTGTACTAGCAGTTTCTATTGTTGTGCAAATGTTATGAAACTTCTAACAGTGTAGTCAAAGTGAAAGGGCCCGAAATCAATGAAGAAAATAGACTTACCACCCCCTCTGGGTCGACTAGAAGCAGATGTTTGAAATTCCCTTGCTGGAGACCGCTGAGAACATACTGTCCCGAAGATGACTGAGACTCGCGGACCAGAAATTCACCATCCTGGAACATTCAAATAGATCAGCAAACTTTAATTATTTGTAGAAATTACATTGGCAATTGGTTGTCAATTCTTTTTCGAATTTTTTTTTCTGGGCTCCGCAGGGCCAACCATCGGGGTGCGAGAAGAGAAAAATAAAAATGTTACCCCTATTATCGAAACGCATATAGCAATCCATCATTCCCTCGCATTCATGTCTTACAACCCACACTTGAGGATCAAAAGGGGTATTTTAAGCCAATTCAGACTGTGTCAGATTACAGGGGTGCAGAATAAATAAGGAAGGGGTTACTGTGTAGGAGTAGACGGAAGAGGGGGTCATTAAGCCCATTAAATATTTATTCCGAAACGCTTGAAAATCTGAAAAGCTTGTAAAGTGATAAACAAAGAACGTACTGTTTGAATAGATACCTCCACGAGGAAAATCAAGAGTAGTGCAGGAATTTTTTTATACAACTATTATAGTGGTATATAAATTTTACTATCACCCAGAACCATAAGATTTGGAGAAATGTTCAGCTTTATGAAAACTTTACCAAGGGAAACTGGCCGTAGCAGACAGCCAGATGAGACCTCTTCCAAAAGATAAAGTCGCCCCAAAATTTAGAAGAATCCCCAATTCATTAAATAGACAAAGTGTTGCTTATAGTTTAAAGGTGTTATTCTTTACAGGTGTTACAGAGTGTCGGACCAACCAAGTATTCCCAAAGGTTATTCCCTCATTTCTGAATATTTTCAACACTGAAAATTTAAACTGATTTTAAAGTTGAACGAGTGTTTTAATCTTTGCAGGCTAAATATGTATAAAAGTAACTATGTAAGTAAATTAATGTATTATAACCCGTCATTTCGAAAAAGCGGAGTAAATGAAAGAAAATAAATAAGACACATAAAGACACAGAAAAAAGACTGCAATGTCAGAAGTTTCATGGCAGATAACACAAGGACTTTTCTGTTTGTCGTCTGACTTCGGAAAAGTCAGCAGATGCTTTTCCGTGCTCTTCCTAGCAATCCCTGTTATGCTTAAGATTTAATGCATACCCTTGTCAAAATAACAACAGATTACATCCCAAGTGTTGTCTGGCAAAACCGCGCATCCTTGTGTTATCTGTTATGAAACTTTTGACAGTGTAAAACATGTCTGATTATAAAAGATATATACTGTGGGAGGAGCTACGTGATGAAAAAGCGATGCTGTTTTTTTATTAATACCGCAGGATATGTTTTTTAATAATAAAGATGCACTGATCAGAGGTGGCCTGAAGCACTCATGCCAGGGGGGGGGGGGACCCCTCCGTTTCAACGACTCATGGGTCAAAATATACAACTCGCACGTACCGACAAAAGTGAGCCGTTGCCGCTCCGCGCCAACAAATAATATAATCGGTGTAAAACTAACTGCAATGTTTCGGCCAAAAAGTGTTCTTAAAATCCAAATTTGAATATACATACATTCACAACGATAGCTTTTCTTCTCAGCTATTTCGCTTAAAAGGTAACCTCCCAACGTTTGTACCCAGAACCATTTCAAGCAAGCGCCGCAGGCGATTTTTTTAATCTGCACTCGTCTGGCAATCTGGCATAACCTAACTACTTATCATATAGATTCTGGCCTTCAGCGGGTTTCACATCTCGAGATTTCTAAGCCTAATCGCCAAATAAGTGACACTTCGTTCTTCTAAATAGAGAATACTACGAAATGCGCCATCGGCAGAAGATTCTGACCTCCGAGGCGCAGAGCGTCTTTTTGATCCAAATGAAAAGTAAGGAATACCTGTAAAATCACAAATCTGTTCGTCTATAAATGTGACGAAACAGTGGCCACTGAAAAAAACAAGAGCTACGAGCTCATATGGCATTTTCACGAGTAGGTGCTGTAACAAAGTAGATGAGAACGACACAAAATACCCCCATCCCCCCCCCCCCCAGGATCGGACTTAAAAACAGGATATCTAGTTTCACTCGAGTCTGAGCAGTTCCGGCATCGCTTTGGATAATCTAGGGTGAATGTTGTGTCCCACTAGGTTGATTCCTAGGAGTGCAACACTATTTCCGCCCCCTCAAACTCCCCCTATAGCGGCCGAATCTGGTCCGGACACACACAAAAAAACCCATCGAAAGCATTTTCTCTTACCGGCTATCAAGTTTCAATCGTGTCTGAATATTTTTCAGAAACTTCTGCCCCCCCCCCCCCCTCACCGTGCTCAGATCCGGTCCGTACCATAGAATTTGACATCTTGGGCATATGTTCTCTCTTCTTTTCGAGTTTCCCTCGTTTGACCCCTGCGCGAGCAACGAAATTCCCGACGCTCCCCCCAACTCCCTCCCACTGTGGCCTAAAACGACTAAACTTTGATCTCTGACATCTCCTCTTCTCGTCCTTCAAGCTCGAGTCGGGTCGGACCATATCTACAAATTTCCGGTTTCCGCTTCTTCCTCCTGCTGTGGCCGGATCCGGTCAGGGCGCCAAATAACAAACTAGGCCGCATTAGCTCGGCACTGCCAAACTCGCATCCTATTGACCCATTCGTTTGGTTTTTGGGATCCCAAAACGTAAGTGGAGGGATACCTATGACATCGCAAAAGTTGTCCGTCTGTCCGTCCGTCCGTCTGTGCGCGCTATAACTCTCGAAGGGGATGATATATTTTGATGAAACTTGGTGTGAGGACTCTTTGGGTCAAGGGTAAGATCGAGTTCGTAGATGGCTTCTGTAGCCCTAGATTTAGGGGTGGGGGAGGGGGTTTAAATTAAGGGGCGAATGAAATATTTTTAAACAGATGATGTGACAGTCGGTTATGGGGTAAGAAGACAAGCTGAACACGATGGCGAAAACCATTTTGTCATCGGACAAGTATTTCGCTGTGGATCCGGCCAAAACCGGAAAGTTTGTTAAAAGTAAAAGTTTTATTTGAAGCTGATTAGATGTTCGATATAGGGGCAAGAAGACATGTTGAACACGATGGTGAAAACCACTTTCTCGCAGGGCAATAAGTTGGCCCGGAATTCGGCCAAAACCGGAAAGTTTGTTAAAAGTAAAAGTTTTATCTGAAGTTAATTAGATGTTAGATTTAGGGGTAAGAAGAGTGTTGTCTACCCGGACAACTTGTTCGCCCGGAATCAGGACGAAACCGGAAAATTTGTTAAAATCAAAAGATTTATCTGAAGTTGATTAGATGACAGATTTAGGGGTAAGAAGACACGCTGAATCTGTATATGACAATCTTTTTTTTTACCGGGACATATGGTTCGTTCGGTAGCATGGTACAAGGTACAAGTATGGTAGTTCGTTTGCAATTGTCTGGATCAAGTATTAGATTTTTGGGATCCCATCGAAACCTTTGGTCTTGTTATTCATGTGACAAAGTTTCCGGCCCCCACCTCCAATTCCCCCTGGTATGACTGCTGTCTCGGAGACATGTTTTGCATATCTAGGTCATTAGTTCGTAACACCCATACAGTTTCACTCGAATCGGACCACCCGTTCGCAATCTACGGAAGTCAGTAAATACCGGATTCCGCTTCCCTTAACACCCTCCAAAAGAGATCGGACCTAGGGGTCGCCACGGGACGTTTCGCCGAGAACCCGTGACTATTTCCAATTCAATCTTTTGGGGTCCCTGATATGCCGGCCAAGTTTCATCGTTCTAGCTTATCTGGAATTACCCGAACTGGCAAAACCCAGGCCGACCGACTGACGGATGGACAGAAATTTCGACGGCTATATGGCACTTGTCGAAGTGCAAGTGCCATACAAATTCGGTACATAGCAGATTTGTTGGGAACTAAAAGCGTTTGAGATATACTTACTCAGAAACAAAATGAGGAGAATAGGTTTACCGTTGAATTTGAAAAAATAAGAAATCGAGATTTATGAGCACAACGAATTTTCGGTCTTTGCCCGATAGGACTGTGCAAATATGAACTTGACTCTTAATGCTTAAAAAGACACCGACTCACGGATGAGACTTGAACTTCGTTTATTCGGGGTATTTTAACTGTAGTTTAACGTGTTTTATTTAGTGATGAAATTGCCGTGTACCTTACAGTTTTATTTGTCCATTCGAAATACTGTAATTTCATAAATAAAACAAATGTACATCATACTATACAGTGAAACTACATCCGAGAAACTACAATATTAAACTGGTTTGGTTTGCAGAATTTGATTCGTTTTATGTAACATCAAAATCGGACTCATTGACAAACGAACTTTCAGCTTTCACTACTCTCTATCTATCCCAATGCTGCATTTTAAAGCACATATGAAAGGATTTATCTGCCTCTGACCTGCTTCAGTCTTCATCTGGGACCTTACCACCAAATCACGTCCGAGTTTCACTACGCGACGGAAGAGCTATACACAACATTTGAAGAACGAGAAGTTCACTTTAACACAAAAAGATATTGTTATCGAGCTGTAATAGTGTTCTAATATTTTCATGTGATGGACTGTGGACTGTAGCAAAGGCATTTCAGATGTGCTTTAAAACTAGCACAGAATCAAAAAATTCAACCCCCGACTTGAATGAGCTATTCCAGGTACCCACCTCAACCTCGCTTCATAATCGACATTTCTTCACTGTCCTGGGTACACTTGTTACGCGAGTCTCCTGTCTCTCGAGTTCTGATGGCTTTTCCACTACCCACAATCCATGCACATAACCTTGTCTCTCGCTTTTGGTCTATAAGGTTTATTCATATCATCCCATCAAGTCAGACTTCACTTTAACCACTAAGTTATTATAATTTGACAGGCTAAAATCTCTGTCATGCTAAAGACTTTAGTTGGACGTCGATACAGATCACAAGGGAATAAAACAGGTTTTGAAACAAAAACGAATGCTGCCATGACGAACCATGTCTCCGACCTAATGAGGTTACGAAACCTGGTTTAAACGAGTCGCTTCTTTGACAGGGACCGGGTTTAGACTAAATCTGGGTATTGCCAAAATCATTTTTTTTTTTTCGGGATTGTCGTTGACTATAAAGAGTGTCCGGGACCTTGGCGAGGCCCAAATTAAACGACTATTAAGACTGAGCAAAAGGAAGGGGTGGGTGAATCAGACCCCCTTCACCCCCCCCCCCCCCCCTCCCCTTCGGGCCACCCCCCGTACTGATTGATAGAAGGATATAAACACGCCATTACAAGAATTGTTCAGAAGTGCTAACGTAACGGTTCTTTATAGTCGAAGCATCCTTTGAAAAGAATATTTAACAAAGTAATACTATGAACGTGTTCCATCCTACTTACCGTAGTTACTACGCATGACGTCACAAATTCTGGCTTTTTGCCGTCAAGGCTGGAACGACTTTTATATTTTCCAGCAGAATATCATGCCACGGGCGAATCCGACCAATCACGTTGCAGAGATGCGTAGTTACTACGCTCGGGAGCGTAGTAAGCAAATAGTTACTATTAGTTACTATTTCGAGAAGGTTGGAACGGTCAGCGTAGTAACTTTTGGTGAGGTTGGAACGGAAATAGTAACTAATTGTTACTATTTGTGGAAGGGTGGAACACGCTCTATAATGAGTGAATGAGATGCGTAAGGGAATAGGGACGGTCAGTGAAATTCGGTACATCAAAAGTTTCGCCTGTACGTAATGCGTAGTATCGTATTGTGTATTGGAATTTGCATTAGAAACTATTTGTATTCTTCTCGAAATATTCTACTGAGTGTGGTATAACAGCTGGAACTATAGGCTTTAGGAGAAAGAGAAACAAATCAACATTGTGAAACTTTCTTAAATGACCCTTCTTTCTAAAAAAAATTCCGTTGCCATTCCAACTTTAGGAGGCGGGCCTGCAATGCCTTCCAAGGCCTACTATATCATGGAACAGACTGTGGGAACGTAACAAGACCAAAGGTTTCGATGGGATCCCAAAAACGGAACATTTACTGGACCTCTTGATCCAGACAATCGGGTCCTGCAAAAATTTTGTGTCACAAATTACGGACAAACGGCTAACTGGATATGGATCCTATATATGTATTTATCCATCTATATATATCTAATAACAAGAAAATAAACTTGAAAAATGAACTCGCCGTGTGTTCTTAACCCTGAGACGAACCTCTAATCGACTTAAGAACGAACTTCTACTTTTCCGGTTTTGGCCGAATTCCGGACGAACTGTACTCGTTCAGCGAGAAGAAAAGTTCCAGATTAGATTCAAAATGTTCGTTTACCCCTGGATCAAAAGTCCAAACAATTTCCGAATAAAATGTTGTTGCTTACTAACTTTTCGGTTCTGACCGGATTCCGGCCGAGCTAGTTGTTCGGCGAGAAAACAAGTTTCAGAACTAGATTTAACATGCCTTTAATAAAGTTCAGGTAAGACTTTTCTGTTGTTCCGGATATCGGACGAACTAGTTGTCCTGCGAGAAAATTAAGTCTCAGACATGGATTCTCATTGGCTTATTATAGAGCTATCGGGCCCATCTACGAACTTGAACTGAGCTTTGACCCCAAAGTAGAGCACATAGGTATCCCTCCACTTACGTTCTGGGATCCCAAAACCTAAATGAAAACTATGCATGATTACCCCCTCCTCTCATGCTACAGAACATCTGGTTCCATTTCTTTTACTCGACAGGTGTCACAGCTTGATTTTGAAGTGGGTTACAAATAAATAATGGTAATAATAATACCCCTCGGCTAGGAGCAAATACTTGATTGAGGCCCACCAATCTGACGCGCAGAAGGTTGGGCCGTGGGCGTTGTACTCACATTTTTCAGAAGATTTTCTGCATCCTTTCTGCTAATCGGACCATGGTACCATAATTCTTGATGAAGCTGTGCTTTTTGTACCCCTGGTGATAATCGAGGGGGGAGGCCCAATGAGGTACCTGGGAGGTTGGGGCTGAAGGGAGGAGGCACTAGTGGGCTGGGAAGAGAGGACTGCAGCTGACCTAAAAAAAAGGGGATAAGGTCAGGCTAAACTATATAGTTTTCGACAGTTCAGGGAGTTCCGTATTCTGTTTGCTGTTGCGTCGGAAAAGGACTGGAGTGGAAGACAGGCCATTCGAAAATTTAGGACTACAGTCCGATAAGATTTCGCACGCGAAATTCGTATGGAGAATTCCCGTCACGGCGAAACCTGCAAGCGATGCGTCAAGATCTGGGAGCGAAAAGGGGGATTTGCGAGCGGTTGCCTACTTCCTGGCACCTGCTGTACACCCTTTCCCTGCACCGGCCGACACAATCGAAAACAGCGGTGCCGAATATATATCAGGCGATTCATCTATTCCACGCTTCTAAACATGCTGATATTAATGTTCTAACACGTGGCAACCGGTTCCGGCTGGTGTCAGCCGGGAACCGGGTCACTCGGCACTTGTTGTACACTAAAATCGAGAGTGGTTAGCCCCTCGGGAATTCGTATCCAACTAAGAAAATCGGACTGGATGTTTGCCTAAGTTTAAGCATCATAGCAACCAGACCGGAATCCAAAGGACAGTCTAGTGTGTAATTTTTTTAAAATAAAAAAAAGCAGTTTAAAAGAGCTGCAAACTTGATTTGAAGACAAATATCGACAGCAACATGTCAACGGCCTGCAAGAACATGATTTTAATCTGAGCGGCAAAAAGAGAGTTCTTTTTCCAAAACAGAGAACGCCCTTTCATTCCAAACTGTAACGACAACCTTTACACTGGAACAACTGTACAATACCAATACTTTAGAAGAACTTTGTAGAAGCCAATGACATGTTTTTGTGCATTGTAAGTCCTCGCTACGGCGGAGCTGCCTGAAGAAAAAAAACAACTTAAAGCACAATGGACACTTCTAATGCTTTACTTCGTATCAAATGCTTCACAAATAAACATTTCCAACTTCCTTTAAAAGGCGCTACGAAAATCGGCCGTTTTCTTGTTATCCCTTGTCTTAACCTCTCTGGCTTTTCGGCGATCCAAATCTTAGGAGCTGGGATATCGGGGCAGGAAATTCAAAAACTCCCAGCAAAGCTTGATAGAGAAGAATATATTTGAGATGTCACCAAGGTCGAGCCGCAGATGCAGTTTACCTGATTGTTCTAGTGTTTCATCAGAAGCTCCATAGCTTAAAGTGCCTACTAAAAGTTTTTCCATGTGGAATAGTGTTGTGAAGCTTGATTAGCTTGCTTTATAAAATGTACCAGAATATGCAATAAGCCTATCAAAAATAGCATAGCTACAAAAATCATTCAAAATCAAATAGCCTATTCAAATCTGAACTATACCAGCTGATTTATGCATAAAATAAAGATCTACTAAGTATTATAAGAAATTTCACTTTTATCTTTGTTCAAGCTAGTAAATTGAGAATGTACTGGCCCAAAAAATTACGCTTTGAAATATCACAAAGAGGAAACTGTTGAAAAAGCTGCTGATCTAGGGGATAAGACTTGTTCCTAGGTTGTTACAGAGTGGGATTGGGATAGTTTGATGTGCCCATTGAACTTTAAGTCGGGAGTGAAAGGACACTTACCTGTATTGAACGGATCTTCTGCAGCTGGCGTCGACATAGAAGATGGAGTATTGACATAGTCGTGAATAGAATGTTTCGGATTTCCGATAGGAGATGGCACTGCTCCCTCCGACGAGAAGTCGATAAGATTACTTTCTGCAAAAGAAGTTGGACAAATCACCAGACTGGTTAACAAACGTCACTGTTGCAGTTCCATACACCGTTCATATCCCTTAAAGTTTAACTGCAAAGGCAGCTTATATTATTTAAACTGAATTACTTCGACTCCTCTAAAGGGTAACGGGTTTTAGCTAATACTAAACCCGTTACAACGGGTTTTAGCTAATACTCGATCCCAGCCAGTTCCGGAAATCGCTCTGAGACCGATAATTAGCTGGGTCTCTCCCTTCCGATGCAGAATCTCCGGGTACCTGCGGAAGAACGGAAGAAACGGTGTCACAGCTGCGCTGACTCGGGATTTGAGTCAATGAGTTTGAGTCGTTACGGACACGCTTGCTCCTTCTTCCTAAGAATCACTGGCGTGTTTTGGACTTAGTCATATAGAGTATTGATATTGGTGCCAGTTTCGGGTACGAGCTAGTCTCGGCCCCAAGTTGAAATCAGTTCAACTTTTGAGGGTAATAGTCAATCAGATCACTTAGGGGAATACTGAGGAATATTCCGATTAGCTAATGCTGAACCACGTCAGAACGAGTAACAATGATCTACATTCACTTTCGGTTTTCAAGACATCAAGGAGTGGATGTGATTTTATCTATTGGGCTTGGTTCGAAACTAGCCAATCAGACTATTCCTCAATATTTCCCAAAATAATCTGATTAGCTAGTAGCCTAACCTCAAAAGCTGACTTGGGTCCGAGACTAGCTGGTACCCGAAACTGGCAGCTGTATTCATTGCGAACGACAGAAAGCTGACATAGCTTCGGTCTTGGGAGAGATTTTCAGAACTAGCTGGTACCGAGAATTAGTTAAAACCCGATGCGAACGGGCCTTAAGGGATTTTGTATTTTTTCATTCGAGGCTCTAGCTATAACGCTCAGAATATGCGCTGTTTGCGCGATAATCCAAAATTCACCAAGACACGAAGGATTTGAATATCAACCAAAGCCTGCATTTCTATGAGGGTGTTCCATCCTACTTACTGTAGTTACTACGCATGACGTCACGAATTCTGGCTTTTTCCCGTCAAGGCTGGAATAATTTTTCTATTTTCCAGCAGAATATCATGCCACGGGCGAATCCGACCAATCACGTTACAGAGATCCGTAGTTACTACGCTCCCGAGCGTGGTAAGCAAATAGTTACTATTAGTTACTATTTCGGGACGGTTGGAACGGTCAGCGAAGTAACTTTTGGTGAGGTTGGAACGGAAATAGTAACTAATAGTTACTATTTGTAGAAGGGTGGAACACGCTCTACGTGTTACATACGCTAGGCTCGGAAAGTCACGGATGAAGAAAGTAGGAAAGTCATGTAATATATGTCCTGCAAGGAATCTGCCGTTATATTTTATTTTTCGGCAATGGTTTCCTTTGTAGGGGATGATGTCTCTACGTAGACACGACACTACGAAGACACGACAGTACATCGAAACGAAAAAAGCGTCAGTACATGGACACGTCACTACAGAGACACGACGGTACGAAGACCGACACTACATGGACACGACGGTACAGGTACCGACACTACATAGACACGACGGTACAAGTACCGACACTACAGAGACACGACGGTACAGGTACCGACACTACGTAGACACTTTTTGATTTTCGACGTAGTGTCGGATTTTGTCCTCATAGTGACGTGTCCACGTAGTGTCGTTCGACGTACCGTCGTGTCTACGTAGTGTCGTTCGATGTACCGTCGTGTCTACGTAGTGTCGTTCGATGTACCGTCGTGTCCACGTAGCGTCGTTCGACATACCGTCGTGTCTATGTAGTGACGCCTTTTCGTTTTCGACGTAGTGACGTGTCTTCGTAGTGTCGGGCCTTTGTTTTTCTTCGTTCTGACGTGTCCATGTAGCGTCGTGTCCCTGTAGTGTCGGAAATTTGTGTCTCTTCCATGTCGAAATTCCAGCTTAGGATATTGTCCAGGATTTTTTTTTTTTTTTTACATGTTTAAGTTAAAAATAACAATAAAGTTTCTGCCTGCTCCCCTTTGCGTACGCCAACACTTGATTTAAAGTCGCTAGATGACACCCCAACCTTGTCTCTGCTATCTGTTAAAATTTGGCTTTGGTTTGTGCGTCTGCGGGATCTCGATTTCGGGCACTCATAAGAAAGCGAGGACTATGAAATTTTGTACCCAAATAAAGCTTAGGACCTGAAATAGACAGAAAGTCCGGTTGCGATCCGACCCATAGGTTAGGGGAGGGCGGAGGCTTTCCAGAATTCAATGATCAGCAAATAGACCCGAAAGGATGGTCGGGTCCAAACCAAACTTGGTTGGAACTAAGAGCTAGGAATCTAGTTGTGTCTCTTTAGGAGTCCGAACCCAATCCGGCCTCTGTGGGGGGAGCGAGTCTGTAAGCTCTTGCCAGCAGCCTATCTGCTAGGAGCGCTGGCGGAATTCAAAGATGATACGCGTGTAATTAGCGGTTAAAAAATAATCCTAACTCAGCCACGTGCGGATTTTCATCTCGGTTTTTCATCGGGTTTTCATCATTTTCACGGGTTTCACGATCGATGAGGATTATAAACCCTTTGGGATGACCAGCAGACTGTAATTTAGGGTTTTCAAGCTAAAAGCTTGTTCACACGGGACCGAAATAAACGCGTAAACAGCGGCTGACCTGCTCAATACGACGTACCAACTGTCGCAAAACTGCAAAACTTCCGAAATTTCGAATATTCTCTTTGTTTGTAACAAAACGTAGGAAATTAACACAAAACATCTTGTGGGTGTGTCACAGCCAAAAACAGTTGACAGATTTCAGGCGACTTTTAACTCATAAAGCAAATAAAATTAATTTAAATATTTTCATGTTTATATGAGAACATAAGGGATAATTATCTATAAAATAAATAATACGAAAACAGAAGCAACTTCTATTATTGTTCAGTCACTTTTTAGTGACGTCTGAATGGGAAAATCAAGCATAAACAGAACATCCGCTGATGTACCTTTTTCGAAATCGTTTAGTAATCCTCGGATGAAAAACCATGCTATGTTCAACATCGGTCTGACAGAATTTGAACTAGATTGACCTAACACTCACCAAGTTTGACCTAATTCCCCTAAATACGGTTTGTATACTATCCCTTGAGACATCAAAGGTCGCATTCCGAGAATTCACCTTATCTCAATAATACGCACCTATTTGGAAGATCGTCCGCTGTTTTTTTTTCAACCGGTAAGTACGAGCGTAAATCAGCCGATAATCGAGAATTGGCCGCTGTTTCGGCCCCGTGTAACAAGCTATAACTTGACGATATTCAGGATAATCCAGTTCAGACCAATCAAAACTTCCAAACAGAACCGTCAACAAAACTTGGTGGGGTTCTAATTATGCCTCTTTGGAGGTCAATCCGGCCTCTCTTGTGGGAGTGCATCTGTAAATTCTTGCCGTCAGCCCATCTGCTAGATCCCCTGGCGGAATTCAAAGATATACGCGCGTAATTAACGGTAAAAAGAACAAGACCAAGGTTACGATGGGATCCCAAAAATTTAATATTTGATCCAGACAACTGTGTCTTGTAGATAGGCCTATCCGGGAAACTTCATTCTTTTAATTTTACCTATTTACATTTTTGTGTTGCGAGAGCAACACTTTGATTTTGTCCTAAGGTGTTTTTTTTTGTTTCCTATGCCGCAGATTTCATTTTATTCCTAGTAACTGGTAAGGGTCTAACCTGTGCGGATTTTACGGAAAGTGTTAGGCCGCATTGTTGAATATGACATTACATTTTGGAAAGCTCAGAACTCTTGCCTGGGGCCAATGAGGATGGTTTTTGCTTGTCCTCGAGCCAGAGCCTACGGTGTGCGAAGTGAAGTGGAGTTATATAGCCTATGTCAGAGAGGACTATCTGAAGTTGTGTAGCGAACCTTTCGTTTCATCAAACCATGTTACTGCTTTCGAGTGGAAAGCTCCGTTCTAGCACGCAAGCAAGCAGGCACCAGTTTCAAATTGAAGATGGACTAAAATCTATAAGTGTTAAATATATGCGGCAGTTACCCGGCCCCAAAGCCAACATATCTTCTTTGAGTGATAAATAGAAAACATTTACAGAAAAAAAAGTGGCTTTTTTACACGGGTCCGAAAGTGCTGCCATCTATTGTTTCGTTTTTTTTTTGCATTTGGGTTTGCGATAGAGAAATGGTATCAGACATGCCTCTTAAACTTTAAAAGTTATCTCATTGCTAAAGAAACTAGAGCTTATCCTTTACTCCTTTCTAAGTGGTGACGTTAGAAAGTTGGTCAACTTTTGAACTAAGACAGGTAGAATTTTTTTCGACGGCAATCGATAGCCGTGGATGAGTTGATCAAAGTATATGTCATCCATTTCTTAGTACAAAAATTCCTTCATGAGATACACCAGTTTGAAAATTTCAAGGGGTTGACAACTTCAGTATTATGGTACACACTGAAACCAAAAATAGGCGATACCAGTTGTGAGACATGTAGGGGACTTCTAAGCAAACAGTCTACTGTTAGCTCATAATCATCTTCGGCAATGAGGGGTTTGCACCTTTTGCTAGTTGGTGTAACTGTTATTTGTTTCCGGTGTATTCGATGGTAAGAACAATTTGGTTCCCAGTGGTAAGATATGCAAAGGACTTGTAAGTAATGGTCGGCTGTTATGCTACAATCATCTTCATCGATGAGGGCTTTGCAGCTTTTGCTAGCTGGTCTACCTATTATTTGTTTTCTGTGAACTTGATGTCCATCACAGAAGATGGACTTGTAAGTAGGAATCGGTTCACGAGGGTCTAGACATTTTTGCAAATGGGCGCACGTTGTATTCGATTTCTATAAATCTGATGGTGAAAGTTTGTGTCGATGGTCTATCGCTCTAACTTAGGATTAACTGTTTACGCGACGGATACAAATGAATACAAATACGGATACAAATCATCTATGGTATTTTAATCCTGGAAAGTTACGCATAGCTTTCTAATACCAACTAGATTATTTAAGATATTGTTCAAAAGTGTTCATCCGTCACGATGTGTACGATTGAAAAGGTTAAAGTTCAACTGACTGCAAAGTCAATTTAGTCTCTTCTTCCGATATTATTTTGTTGTTGTTTTTAACACGCTGAAGAATAGCTTTTGATCATGTGATTATCTTTTTTAGAACATCCCGTTTTAAAAGTATATTGGTGCGTATTTTCATTGTGTTGACTGATGAGGATTATAAGTCCTTGGGGATGTGACCCTTGGTGACTCTGGGGACAATCAGCAGACTGTGATTTACAGTTCACTTGACGATATTCAGGATCAGAGGCGTTACTAGCCAAAAGATTTTATTTTTTGTTGGGGGGGGGGGGGGGGGGGGTGCAAGGTTTTTACAAATGGCGGTCATTTTTACCGACTATTTTTGCCGGAGAAAACGAACGTTTTGAAAAAAATCGACTGATTTCAAGAAAAACCGACTGGATATGGTCGCATGCGGAATCCCTAAGCTAGCCTAGGGGAAGAAATGTTGCTGGTGAATCGTAAGTCTGGTCAGAATTTCAACCATCCTACCATATCTTCCAAACCCCAAACTACTAACCCACGCATGCTCAAGCTCAGAGACATGCAATCCGATTCCCACCGTCAAGCTTTCCATTATATATAAAACGGCTTCCGCAAACCCATAGCACCATCTATTGTCCGGGCGCCGAACATGACTACGAACATGGGCGGACTCAAACCAAGAAACAAAAGTGAAGCTAGCTAGCAAGACATCCTATATTCCTTAAAATAGAAACGCTGGAGAGTTTTAACAGACTGGCGACACTACAGAGACAAAACACACAGGCGACACTACGAAGACACGACACTACATCGAAACGAAAAAAGCGTCAGTACATGGACACGACACTACATCGAAACGAAAAAAGCGTCAGTACATGGACACGTCACTACAGAGACACGACGGTACGAAGACCGACACTACATGGACACGACGGTACAGGTACCGACACTACATGGACACGACAGTACAAGTACCGACACTACATAGACACGACGGTACAGGTACCGACACTACGTAGACAATTTTTGATTTTCGACGTAGTGTCGGATTTTGTCCTCGTAGTGACGTGTCCACGTAGTGTCGTTCGACGTACCGTCGTGTCTACGTAGTGTCGTTCGACGTACTGTCGTGTCTACGTAGTGTCGTTCGATGTACCGTCGTGTCTACGTAGCGTCGTTCGATGTACCGTCGTGTCCACGTAGTGTCGTTTTTTTTTTGTCCACGTAGTGTCGGGAAATTTGTCCATGTAGCGTCGGATTTTGTCCACTTACTGACGTGTCTACGTAGCGTCGTGTCTATGTAGAGGCGCGCACCCCTTTGTAGTTGCTGAATATTTCTAAGCATAGAGGGACAAGCAAATAGAGGTACCTCAAATCCGAAAGAATAAGTTCCCTCGATTAAACCGATTATCTTTGTATAGCGGACAGACGAAGTAACGCATTTTATCGGATTTTCAGTAAGTATTTCTCTTGCATTTTCCATACTTGCCTCTTTTCGAGGCGGATCAGACTCCCGCTTGTCATTTCCCAGGAGCTCAACGGTCACAAACACTGGTAATGCAAGTTTTACCATGCTTCTCATCAAATTGAGGCTAAAACCAGCCGCGGATTTTTTTCTTGGAGAAAAAAAACGGATAAATATTCTTTGAGCCCAAGCTGACTTTGAAACATTTATTCAAACAATGTTTACACAGATACGTCAGCTCTGATTTTTCATCAGCGATATTTCGGCCCTTCTTGGCAAGGGTCCTCGTCAGGCTGTCAATCTTCTTGTTCAACTTCGGGGAAGGAAACAAACCTGTAACAAATAACTAAAGCTTCTACCGACTATAAATATCTTATTAAGGTAAATTATCTTCAAGTACCAGTATAATGAAAAAACTAGTCCTGAGATTTAATTTTTGACAACGACGCTGTTTTTGCAGCATGATTGGGGCGATGACAGGAAAGGGTTTTTTCTGCATTTTGATCAACTTCGGTTTTTTCATTAATAAGGGGCTGAAAACTTAAATATTATTGTATTAATGACCTCGTTCTACGTTTCTATTATGAGTACTTGCCTGAATCTATAACTTTGAATAATCACTGCACGGAAAAACTAGTGCTGAGATTTAATTTTTGACACGGCTGCTGTTTTTGCTGCACGATTGGGGCGACGGCAGGAAATATTTTTTTCTGCATTTTCGACTTCGGTTTTGTTGTTAATAAGGGACTGAGGCTTAAATTTTCTTCCCTTAATAACCCCGTTCCACGTTTCCGGTAAAGAGTACTCGCCTGTATCTCGGTTAATGCCTGTTCGGTCATTAACACAATAATATTTAAGTTTTCAGCCCCTTATTAATGAAAAAACCGAAGTTGATCAAAATGCAGAAAAAACCCTTTCCTGTCATCGCCCCAATCATGCAGCAAAAACAGCGTCGTTGTCAAAAATTAAATCTCAGGACTAGTTTTTTCATTATACTGGTACTTGAAGATAATTTACCTTAATAAGATATTTATAGTCGGTAGAAGCTTTAGTTATTTGTTACAGGTTTGTTTCCTTCCCCGAAGTTGAACAAGAAGATTGACAGCCTGACGAGGACCCTTGCCAAGAAGGGCCGAAATATCGCTGATGAAAAATCAGAGCTGACGTATCTGTGTAAACATTGTTTGAATAAAAAAACGGAGTTTCAAAGGAGTCACGAATGTAGAAGATTTGATGAGTCTGTATCGACGGGGACTTTGCTTTAAAGGATACATCGCACTGTTTTAGGTTAAGAAAAAAAATAGGAATACGTTAATGATAATGAGGAACTTTGTTTGATAGGGGTTAAGGTCGAGACAAAGTTAATATTGTTGGAAAACGTTATTTAATTTTTTTTATTAGTTTACATGACTTTTCAATATTATCAATATCAGGGTAAATTAGAACATAATATCATCGAGGGGAAAGAGCATCACCAAACTGGTGTCAAATCTAGTTTGAAAGGTGTGAAAAAACTACTATGCAAACAAATTCCATAAAAAAGATATGTCGTAATCGATTGCCCTGAAGGTACTGCTCTGACAACCCTCTCTCCAGCCCTCTTACATACTCGAAACACGTCAATGAATACATAACTTGTCTTTCTGCGTCCTTTTCGGAGACAGGAAAATAGTCAAATCTGAGTGTAGTATCGTGGGTAGACTTAGGATATAGTACGTCATACAGTTCCAGTATCGACAACAACATGAAGCGATCAGAAATGGCGGGGTCTTGGAAATGACTTCTTTCCTCGACATTTTGAATACTTGCAATGGCTGCGTTTGTTACACTCCAGGCTGTTTCTGGTGTTTTGTCACCCGTGTCCAGTTTTTCTATTATAACGCGTGTTTTGGTTCACCGGTGAGTTGATGAAAACTTGCTAACTCCTCGGTAAAGACGGGCTTCCGACCAGGTTCTGGATAGTCCGCACCGGTGAGGTAAAACTGGGCACCGATTAGTTAAAAAACGGGTTATAATAAGACTGTTGAGTAGTCACTGGTGGATGCAAAAAGGCTTACAATAACAAGACCAAAGGTTTCGATGGGATCCTAAAAATCTAATATTTGATCCAGACAATTGCGAACGAACTACCATACTTGTCCAGAAAAAAAAAGGTCAGAAACGAATTCAGCGTATCACCTTATCCGTATAAAGAACATCTAATCAACTTCAAGTAAAAGTTCAACTTATAAAAACAAGAGCTACGAGCTCATATGGCACTTGTTACGAGTAGGCACGGCTCGGTTATGTCAATGATATATCTAGTGTTTGCTAGGTGTCTTCCCACCAAGTTTCATCTCGATCCCTCCACTCATAGCGTTTTCCAATATTTCCGGTTCTCCCCTCCAGCTCCCCCCAAAAGTCACCGGACCCGGTCCGGATTTTAAGTGGGTCGTCTGAGGCATGAGGTCTTTCCAAATATCAAGTTTCATCGAGATCCGGTCACCCGTTCAAAAGTTATAAATACCTCAAGATTCCGGATTCCCCCTCCCTCCACTCCCCCGACAGTGCCCGAATCGGCTCGGTTATGTCAATGATGTATCTAGTGTTTGCTAGGTGTCTTCCCACCAAGTTTCATTTCGATCCCTCCACTCATAGCGTTTCCCAAGATTTCCGGTTGCCCCCTCCAGCTCCCCCCAAAAGTCACCGGATCCGGTCCGGATTTTAAGTAGGTCGTCTGAGGCATGAGATCTTTCCACATATCAAGTTCCATCGAGATCCGATCACCCGTTCAAAAGTTATAAATACCTCAAGATTCCGGATTCCCCCTCCCTCCACTCCCCCCACAGTGCCCGAATCGGCTCGGTTATGTCAACGATGTATCTAGTGTTTGCTAAGTGTCTTCCCACCAAGTTTCATCTCGATCCCTCCACTCATAGCGTTTCCCAAGATTTCCGGTTGCCCCCTCCAGCTCCCCCCAAAAGTCTCCGGATCCGGTCCGGATTTTAAGTGGGTCGTCTGAGGCATGAGGTCGTTCCAAATATCAAGTTTCATCGAGATCCGATCACCCGTTCAAAAGTTAAAAATACCTCAAAATTCCGGATTCCCCCTCCCTCCACTCCCCCCACGGTGCTCGGATCGGGGAAGTGACTATTTCCAACTTAATCATTTGGGGTCCCTGATATGCCTGCCAAGTTTTATCATCCTAGCTTATGTGGAAGTGCCCGAACTAGCAAAACCTGGACAGACCGACAGACCGACGGACGGACAGAAATTGCGATCGCTATATGGCACTTGGCCGAAGGGCAAGTGCCATAAAAAATCCGGTTTCAACCGGATTCCAAACGAATATATGTCCAGGTAAAAAAAAAGATTGTCAGATACAGATTCAGCTTGTTTTCTTACCCCTAAATCTGTCATCTAATCAACTTTAAATAAAACTTTTGCTTCTAACAAATTTTCCGGTTTGGCCTGATTCCGGCCGAACAAGTTGTCCTGGTAGAAAATACTGTTCCCATAAGGGTTCAGTATGTCTTCTTACCCCTTAACCGAACATCTAATCAACTTAAAACAAAACTTTTACTTTCAACAAACTTTCCGGTTTTGGCCGAATTCCGGGCAAACTACTTGCCCGGCGAGAAAATGGTTTTCACCATCGTGTTCAGCACGTCTTCTTATCCCTAAATCGAACATCTAATCAACTTCAAATAAAACTTTTACTTTTAACAGACTTTCCGGTTTTGGCCGGATTGCGGGCTAACTACTTGTCCGGCGAACGAATGTGTTTCACCATCATGTTCAGCATGTCTTTTTATCCCTAAATCGAACATCTAATCAACTTCAAATAAAACTTACATGTCCGATGACAAAATGGTTTTCACCACCGTGTTCAGCACCATAATCGACTATCACATTATATGTTTAAGAATATTTCATTTGCCCCTTAAATTAACCCCCCTCCCCCACCCCTAAATGTAGGGCTACAGAGCCCATCTACGAACTTGACCTTACTCTTGACCCAAACAATGTTTACACCAAGTTTCATCAAAATATCTCATTCCATTCGAGAGTTATAGTGCTTACAGACGGACAGACGGACGGACGGACAACTTTTGTGATGTCATAGGTATCCCTCCACTTACGTTTTGGGATCCCAAAAACCGGAGACCACCGGTGAGAACTCCCGTGACAAAGAACGCAGCTAATGGTCCATTTACACACTGCGTAAAATCCGAGCGTATTTTACGTACGTTTTGAGCTTGAAAAGATTTCAGCAATACGGACGTATTTAAATACAAAACGGACCGATTTCTCTAATACGTCCGTATTGCTAGAAGTCTTTTCAAGCTCAAAACGTGCGTAAAATACGCTCGGATTTTACGCAGTGTGTAAACCCACCATAATGCATTCGATTCACCCTAACGATACATTCCGAGTCCTGCAGTGGACGCTCGTGTCTGTTCCCAATCTTCTGACTCCAGAAGCATGAATAACTTCATAGCCATACGATGGGAAAGACAAATAAACTGGGAAAAGTTCGAACAACTACTTCTCAGCCAAGGTGGTGATCGTCTGGAGCAGAGCAAAAGAACTCTAGCTCCACTAGCGGATACGAACATCCCTACCGAAACTCAACCAATCGCAGAGCAGAATTTTTTTGCTCTGACCAATCGTGAACGAGCGCTAGCTAGAATCTACGTCAGCCACTGCATGCGAACAAAGTGACGGAGGCCCATTTTCGTCTTCGCGGTAGTCTCTAGAGTTATTTTGCTCTGGTCTGGAGCCTGCTAATGGAACACAATTGTCTGAATTCATGGCAATATTTAAATATCGTTTAAACAAGTCGCGGAAGAAAAAAACACCCACATATCAATCGTATAACAAATCCTGTTGAACTACTCTTCAAAATCAACAGCAATAACCAACATGACCATCGAAAAACATCCAACAAGAAAACCAACAAAAAACAGAGCACAAAATATCCACCATAGAACTAGATTCGCTCCCAAATGCGAGTTATGGTAATTAAGGTAACGTTGGTAACTTAAAGTTTAACTGAAAATAGCAGAGATACGACATTCTAGCTACCAGTCACTTATTCACTTCAAAATACTAGAAGAACAGACAAATACGCGATACTTCGTTGTTCGCTATTCACGAATCGTCAATTTTCATACTGGTACCTCGTAACTGCTTATACATCTATCGCTGAATATTTACAATACTATCACTACAGCGGCAAACAATTCCCACAATATGCCACGAAAAGCCTTATGGGCTTCGATGGCGTTACCCATGGAACGCGACCCGATCAAAGGAGAGGCCAGTTATGGCGAGTTGTGGTAATTAAGGTAACGATGGTAACTTAAAGTTCAGTTGAGTATTGATGAGTGAGAGAGATTGGATTTCTTTTTTCTTCTTTTTTCTTTTTTTCCTTTTATAGGTAAGTAGTTATGTGGACTTTCGCGCGAACGCAAACCCTCATAGGTTTTTTCTCCAGCGCGAATGTGTTGTTTTTTATTTATTTGGTGAATGTTGAAAAATAATAAACTTGAACTTAAACTTGAACTTGAAAACTGAAAATAGCAGAGATACGACATTCTAGCTACCAGTCACTTATTTACTTCAATATACTAGAAGAACAGACAAATACGCGATACTTCGTTGTTCGCTATTCACGAATCGTCAATTTTCATACTGGTACCTCGTAACTGCTTATACATATATCCTTGAATATTTACAATTTAATACTATAGCTACAGCGGCAAACAATTCCCACAACATGCCATGGGAACGCGACCCCGATCAAAGGAGAGGCCAGAAAAATCACGTTTATTCTCTTGATTAGCGGTTCAGCTGTGGAGCCGGTCTTGTCGGGAGTCCGTCTATACATATAAAACTGAAAATCCGCAAAGAGAGTCAAAATAATTCAGTGCGTTCGAAAAGAATCCATAACAAGACCAAAGGTTTCGATCGAGGTTTCGACGGGATCCCAAAAATGTAATATCTCGTCCAGACAATTTGGTCCTGTCTTCTCCAGACAGACATTTTTACTACACAAATTTAGAAACTGATTAAGGCCAAATAGCAAACCATCTGAAAAACCAAATTCAGATATGGATTTAGCATGTGTGTTTACCCCTATAAGTCATACTTGTTTCGACAAAACTGATCAAAACTTTCGGAAACTGCTTATCCGAAAAAATAACAAAGCTCAATAAGAGCTACGAGCTCATATGGCACTTGTACGAGTAGGCTGTACAAGAAAGTAGTTGAGAACGTCACAAAATACACCCGCCATCCAAAAATGCGGTTCGGAAATAGAAATAGGATATTTAGTTTCACTCATTTCTGAGCAGTTCCGGCATCGTCTCGATACTGTAGCACATGCACATGACTGTTCAAACTTTCATCCCAATAAGTCCATTTGTTTGATCCCTAGACGTGCTACATGATTTCCGGTACTCACTCTATCTCCACCTACCGTGGCCGAATCTGGTTGGGAATAAAAAAAATCGACCACCTAAAGTATCTTCGTTTATACCATCTATCAAGTTTCATTCGAATCTGAGCATTTTTGAAAAGTTCCGGTACCCCCCCCCCTCCCACCAACGTTGTCGGAGCCGGTTCGGGCCCAATCTCTTAATTCCCTGTTCCTGTCCATCAAGTTTGACTGAAATTGGAGCATAGCCTATCTGCAAGTTTCCAGTACCCCCCCCCCCCTACCTTGGCCGAATCCGGCCCGGACGCCAAATAACAAATCAAAACCGCATAAACTCGGCACTGTCGAATTGCATCTCATTCGGTCTATCCGTTTGGTTTTGTGCATGTCAAAAGTCCCCCCACCCCCAATTCCCCTAATCGTGGTCGCATATGGTTCGAACGCATGTTTTACATGTCGAGGCCATCGATTCGTATCACTCATGAAGTTTCACTCGAATCAGACCACTCGTTCGCAATTTATGGAAGTCAATTTCCATATTTTTCTTCTCTTGCTCCCCAAAAAATGCTCGGATCTAGGAACGGAAGTTTCCGGGGGTATGTTGTGTCAGGTTCTTAAGTCAAGATAATTCGGGTCGCTAATATGCCTGCAAAGTTTCGTTGTCGTTTTACATCTGGAACTATTCTAACTCACGACTACCGGAATTCCAGGAAACCCCCTCCAACTCCCCCCACAGAGCCCCGAAACCATCTGGCTCCGTCAATTTCATCTAGGCCTAATGCTTGTTCCATCCATTAATATTCGTCCCAATCCCTCTGCTTTTAGAGTTTCTTGAGTTTTCAACCCACCCCCCCCCCATCCCCACAGGTATCGGACCCGACCCGGACGTGACACTGAACGTCCGAGGCGATAGCTCACCAGACAAGTTTCATTCAAATCCGATCACCCGTTCAAAAGTTATGCACGCCACTAGATTCCGGACTCCCCATCCACCCACTCCCCCCACGATGGTCGGGTCGGGGAAACGGCTGTTCTCAAGTCAATCTGCTCGGATCCCTGACATACCAGCCAAGTTTCATCGCCCTAGGACATCAGGAAGTATGCCGAAACTCGCTGGATCGCTAGAAATCCGGACCCCCACCCCAACTCCCCCACAGTGCCCTGATCCAGTCCGGTTATGTCACTGACGTGTCCAGGACCTGTGCTTGTTTTTCCCACCAAGTTTCATCCCGATCCCTCCACTTTAAGCGTTTCTCACAATTTCCGGTTCCCTCCTCCAACTCCCCCCAGTGTCATCGGATCCGGCCCGGATTTAAAGTGAGATGTCTGAGACACGAGGTCATCCTAAATATCAATTTTCATCAAGATCCGATCACCCGTTCGCAAGCTAAAAATACCTCAAATTATGGCTTCACCCTCCCTCCACTCCCCCCCCCCAGATGGTCGAATCGGGGAATTGACGATTTCCTATTTAATTTGGTCGGGTCCCAGACATACCTGTAAATTTCCATCGTCCCAGCACATCAGGAAGCACGGAACTCGCGGGATCACTACAAATTCGGACTTCTCCCCCCCCCCCCCCAACTCCCCCAAAGTGAGCAGATCCGTTCCGGTTATATCAGTCACATATCTAGGACTTTTGCTTGTACTTTCCACCAAGTTTCATCCGGATCCCTCCACTCTAAGTGTTTTCCAAGATTTCCGGTTTCCCCCTCCAGCTCCCCCCAGTGTCACCGGATCTGGTCTGGATTTAAAATGGAGGTTCTGAGACACGAAGTCCTTCCATATATCAAGTTTCATTAAGATCCGATCACCCGTTCGTAAGCTAAAAATATCTCATTTTTCCTCATTTTTCCGGATTCCCCCTTCCTCCACTCCCCTCCAGATGGTCGGATCGAGGACGCGACAATTTCTAATTTAATCTGGTCCAGTTCCTGATATGCCTGCCAAGTTTCATCGTCCTAGCTTATCTGGAAGTGCCCCAACTAGCAAAACCGGGACCGACAGACCGACAGACCGACTGACGGACAGAAATTACAATCGCTATATGGCACTTGAGTAAGCTCAAGTGCCATAAAAACGAGTTCAGCGTATCTCGTTACCGGCCCTATATCGAGCATCTAATCAACTTGAAACTAGACCTACGTTGCCGGGGCAACGTGAAGTGTTGCGGCAACCTTTGTCCGGCTTCGCCGACTAAAGTGTTGCGAGAGCAACACTTTGGTTTTGTTTCTTCACTGTCGGTTAAATGCTGAAATTGTCAACTTATCGAAGCTTTTAAAACGGTATGTTCTAAAAAGAATAATCATATGATCAAAAGCTGTTCTTTAGCGTTGTAAAACCAACAACAAAACAATATCGGAAGAAGGGACTAAATTGACTTGGCGGTCAGTTGAACTTTATCCTTTTCAATCGTAGATATCGTGACGGATGAAACTTGGAACAATATCTTATATAATCTAGTTGGTATTATAAAGCTATCCGTAACGTTTCAGGATTAAAATACCATAGATGACACTATTAATTATTACAAAACTACCTTATTGTTTCAGATTACCGTATCGTTTGTACCCGTTGTGTAAACAGTTAATCCTCGGTTATAGCGATAGACCATCGATACAAATTTTCTTACCGTCATATTTACAGATATCGAATACAATGTGCACCAATTTTCAAAAATTTCTAGCCCCTCGTGAACCGATTCTTACTTACAAGTCCCTCTCCCGTGATTGACATCAAATTCATCGGAGCAAATAATGGATACACCAGCTATTAAAAGTTGCAAACCCCTCCTCGCTGAAGATGATTATAGCATAAAAGCCTTTTGGCTTTTTGGGAACAAAATTGTTCTTGCCATCTAATACACCTGATACAAACAACAGGTATACCAACTAGCAAAAGCTGCAAACTCCTCATTGCCGAAGAGGATTATGAGCTAACAGTCGACTGTTGCTTACAGTCGACTGTTGCTTACAAGTCTCTTACATGTCTCACAACTGGTATTGCCTATTTTTGGTTTCAGTGTGTACCTTACTCCTGAAGTTGTCAACCCCTTGAAACTTTCAAACTGGTTTATCTCATGAAGGATTTTTGTTCAAAAAAATGGATGACATATACTTTGATCAGCTCATCAAGGGCATCGATTGCCCTAACCACAACAAAAGAATATCGGAAAAAGGGACTAAATTGACTTTGCAGTCAGTTGAACTTTATCCTTTTCAATCGTAGACATCGTGACGGATGAAAACTTGGAACAATATCCTATATAATCTAGTTGGTATTATAAAGCTATCCGTAACTTTTCAGGATTAAAATACCGTAGATGACACTATTAATTATTACGAAACTACCTTAACTCCTCATTGCCGAAGATGATTATGAGCTAACAGTCGACTGTTGCTTACAGTCGACTGTTGCTTACAAGTCCCTTACATGTCTCACAACTGGTATCGCCTATTTTTGGTTTCAGTGTGTACCTTACTCCTGAAGTTGTCAACCCCTTGAAACTTTCAAACTGGTTTATCTCATGAAGGATTTTTGTTCAAAAAAATGGATGACATATACTTTGATCAGCTCATCAAGGGCATCGATTGCCCTAACCACAACAAAAGAATATCGGAAAAAGGGACTAAATTGACTTTGCAGTCAGTTGAACTTTATCCTTTTCAATCGTAGACATCGTGACGGATGAAAACTTGGGACAATATCCTATATAATCTAGTTGGTATTATAAAGCTATCCGTAACTTTTCAGGATTAAAATACCATAGATGACACTATTAATTATTACGAAACTACCTTGTTTTACATTATCGTTTGTACCCGTTGCGAAAACAGTAAATCCTAGGATACAGCGAGAGACCATCGATACAAACTTTCTTACCGTCAGTTTTATATAAATTGAATACAATGTGCAACAATTTGCACAAATTTCTAGCCCCTCGTGCACCGATTCTACTGACAAGTCCCTTTCCCGTGATAGACATCAAGTTCACCGGATAAAAATAATGGGTACACCGGCTAGCAAAAGTTGCAAACCCCTCATCGCTGAAGATTTTTGTAACATAACAGCCTATTATTACTGACAAGTCCCTTGCATGTCTTACAATTGGGAACCTAATTGTTCTTAACATCAAATGACAGGTACGTCAACTAGCGAAAGCTGCAAACCCCTCATTGCCGAAGATGATTATGAGCTAACACTCGACTGCCGCGTACAAGTCCCCTACATGTCTCACAACTGGTATCACCTATTTTTGGTTTCAGTGTGTACCTTACTACTGAAGTTGTCAACCCCTTGAAACTTTCAAACTGGTGTATCTCATGAAGGAATTTGTGTACCAAAAAATGGATGACATATACTTTGATCAGCTCATCAGCGGCTATCGATTGCCGCCGAAAAAAAAAATTCTACCTGTCTTAGTTCAAAAGTTGACTTTCTTGCCGTAGGCCAACTTTCTAACGTCACCACTTAGAAAGGAGCAAAGGATAAGCTCTAGTTTCTTTAGCAATGAGAGAACTTCTAAAGTTTAAGAGGTACATCTGATACCATTTCTCTACCGCAAACCCAAGTGCAAAAAAACGAATGATAAACTCAGCTGAAATCGCGTACACAAATGGAACTAAATTGTTCTTACCATCGAATACACCGGAAACAAATAACAGGTACACCAACTAGCAAAAGCTGCAAGGCCCTCATTACCGAAGATGATTATGAGCTAACAGTCGACTGTTGCTTAAAAGTCCCCTACATGGCTCATAACTGCTATCGCCTATTTTTGGTTTCAATGTACCTTACTACTGAAGTTGTCAACCCCTTTGAAATTTTCAAACTGGTTTATCTCATGAAGGAATTTTTGTACCAAAAAATGGATGACATATACTTTGATCAGCTCATCAGTGGCTATCGATTGCCGTCGAAAAAAAAATTCTACCTGTCTTAGTTCAAAAGTTGACTCTTTTGCCGTAGGCCAACTTTCTAACGTCACGGCTTAGAAAGGAGCAAAGGATAAGCTCTAGTTTCCTTAGCAATGAGATAACTTTTAAAGTTTAAGGGGCACATCTGATACCGTTACTCTACCGCAAACCCAAGTGCAAAAAAAAATAAATTATAAACTCAGCTGGAATCGTCGCAGACATGGACAGAAACAATAGATGGCAGCACTTTCGGACCCGTGGGAAAAAGCCACTTTTTTGTCTCTGTAGATTTTTCTATTTATCACTCAAAGAAGTTATGTTGGCTGTGGGGCCGGGTAACTGCCGCATATATTTAACACTTATAGATTTTAGTCCATCTTCAATTTGAAACTGGTGCCTGCCTGCTAGCGTGCTAGAACGGAGCTTTCCACTCGAAAGCAGAAACATGGTTTGATGAAACGAAAGGTTCGCTACACAACTTGAGATGGTCCTCTCCGACATAGGCTATACAACTCCACTTCACTTCGCAAACCGTAGGCTCTGGCTCGATGACAAGCAAAAACCATCCTTATTGGCCCCAGGCAAGAGTTCTACGGAGCTTTCCAAAATGTAATGTCATATTCATCAATCCGGCCTAAGGTCCACACTTTCCGTAAAAACCGCACAGGTTAGACCCTTCCCAGTTACCAGGAATAAAATGAAATCGGAGTCATAGGAAAAAAAAAAAAAAAAAAAAAAAAAAACGAGGACAAAACCAAAGTGTTGCTCTCGCAACACAATAAAGCTTTAACTCATGACTAATTTTCCAGTTTCAGCCGGATTCCGGGCGAACTACGTGTCCGGGTAAAAAAAACGATTGTCATATACGGATTAAGCATATCCTCATACCCCTAAATCGGAATCTAATCAACTACAAATAAGACTTTTGTTTTTAACAAATTTTCCGGACTTGGTCGGACACCGGGCGAACTACTTGTCCGGCGAGAAAATGGTTTGCACCATCGTGTTCAGCATGTCTTCATACCCCATAATCGACTATCACATTAGCTGTTTAAAAATATTTTGTTCGCCCCTTAATTTAACCCCCCCCCCCACCACTAAATGTAGGGCTACAAATCCCATCTACGCACTCGAGCTTACTCTTGACCCAAAGAATCCTCCCACCAAGTTTCATCAAAATATCTCATTCCGTTCGAGAGTTATCGTGCTTACAGACGGACGGACAGACGGACAACCACTTATCCACTTATCCCAAAAATAAGTTGGCTTTTCAGTTAAACTTTAAGGGGGGGAATACAAATTAATGTTAACTATTTAACATTATTCGGGACATACTGATTATGAAGTTAAAAGTGGTCAGTCAAGCAAATTAAAAAGTGTCACATCGCACACTCATTTGATCTCATTTTCAAATTGCACTATTAATCATACTTGCAAGATTCCTGACAGACAAAAGTTCGAACGGCAGACGAATAAAAGGTTACCACGCTCCGCGCTGTTGCCAGGTAGACGGAACACCGGAATCCTGAACACATCACGCCACACTTCCATTTCCGGGATTAAGTATACATACGACACCGAAGTCCCAAGAATACATATAGCATTTCTGGAAACGGGAACAGGTATCCTTTTAAGCGCTAAGAACACGCTCGTAGCAATGGGAAAGAATCAGTGTCTACTCCTCAAGATCGTACCCGAGTCCTTCTCAAGCTTAGGTTAGTGTTTGACCGGTCTCTTTAGCGAAGTGAACAAGATCCTCAGACATTTCTATGACTTAATTACACACGAGTGAAGAAACGAGCGGATGCGAGTATCCTGGGAATAATAATTATAGTTTTATTAAAGCCAAAGGCCATATACAAGAAAATACATATAAATCAACAAAACAAAATAACTTTACATGAAAGAAACTGCGCCATTGCTCTCTCGAAATTTCACCACACCATCAACAAATCTGCAAACTTTAAAGGCTTGGCGTCGTGCTCTTTAAGATGTCAGAAAGTAGCATAACCTCACCTCCCAATAATTCCCTTCTTAACCCAGAAAGATCTGGACACCGGGACAGAACATGAACCAAATCATCAACTCTATTACCACATAGACGGCAAGCAAACCCGGATGGCTAGTCTTCATCTTTTCTCTTCAAACAAGACCAAAGGTTTCGATGGGATCCCAAAAATTCAATATCTGATCCAGACAACTGGGTCTTGTCTTAGTCAGATCCAGTCATCGCCAGACTCCTTGAACATTTTTACAATTAAAATTCAGAAACAGATTAAGGCCAAATAGCTAGTCATCTTAGAAAACCGAGTTCAGATATGGATTCAGCATGTGTGTTTACCCCTATATATCATATCTGTTTTGACGAAAACTTCCTGCCACTTCTGCCAATTTCCTGGTTTCGGCCGAACTCCAGAACTACTTGTCCGGCGAAAAAAGAAAGCTCAAAAACGAACTCAGGGTATCTTCTTCCCCCCCCCCCCCAATAATGAAAATCTAATCAACTTCAAATAAAAATTTAACTTATAACAAATTTTCCGGCTCCAGCCGGATTCCGGTCGAACTAAATTTCAGGATAAAATATGATTTTCAAACACGGATTCAGCATCTCTTCTTACCCTAAAATCGGTTGTCTAATCAACTAGACATACAAATTAAGCTTCTAACAATTTTCCGGTTTTGGCCGGATTCGGGGGGAACTAAATGTCCAGGTAGCAAATTTTTTCACGGAAGTGTTCAGCATGTCTTCTTGCCCTAAATCGGACATCTAATCAACTCCAAATAAAACTTTTAATTTTAACAAACTTTTCGGTTTGGGCCGGATTCCGGGCGAACTACTTGTCCGATGACAAAATGGTTTTCACCATCGTCCTCAGCATGTCTTCCTACCCCTAAATCGAACATTTAATCAACTTCAAATAAAACTTTTACTTTTAACAAACTTTCGGGTTTTGGCCGGATTCCGGGCGAACTACTTGTCCGATGACAAAATGGTTTTCACCATCGTGTTCAGCATGTCTTCTTACCCCATAATCGACTATCAAATTAGCCGTTTCAACATATTTCGTTTGCCCCTTAATTTGAACCCCCACCCCTATATGTAGGGCTACAAAAGCCCATCTACGAACTTGACTGGTCCGACGACCCAACGAATCCTCACACCAAGTTTCATCAAAATATCTCATTCCCTTCGAGAGTTATCGTGCTTACAGATGGACAGACGGACAACTTTTGCGATGTCATAAGTATCCCTCCACTTACGTTTTGGGATCCCAAAAATAACTATGTCTATGCACTGATATGCATCATCTGCTCTCATATAACTCGGTGTACAACCTTGGTAGGCAACGGCCTAAGAAAGTGACATTCATCCGCCCCTTCTAGAACTTGCGATGACGTTAGCGTATACTGGCATCCGTTCATTCCAAACTCAGAATGACTTTAGCATATATCAACATCCACCCGGACTAGAACTCAAGATGAACTGAGCATGTACCAACATCCGTCCGGACCATAACTCAAAACAACTTGATTCGACCATGAATTATGGTGCTGAATTATGGGGTCATGAACAGGCAAAACAGCTGGAAACGCAACAGCTGCAATATTTTAAGAGGGTGTTTGTCTCCATATAAAACCACGCATAGCTTAGTAATGAGGGGTGATTTTGGTACTTTTTGGGATCCCAAAACGTAAGTGATGGGATACCTATGACATGGCAAAAGTTGTCCGTCTGTCTGTCTGTGAGCATGATAACTCTCGATGGGAACGATATATTTTGATGAAACTTGGTGGAAGGATCCTTTGGGGCAATGGAAAGTTAGAGTTCGTAGATGGACTATGTAGCCCTATATTTAGGGGTAGGGGAGTGGGTTCAAATTAAGAGACAAACAAACTATTTTTAAACACTTAATGAGATAGTCGATTAAGGGGTAAGAAAACATTCTCAACACGAATATGAAAACTATTTTCTCGTCGGACAAGTAGTTCGCCCGGAATCCGTCCAAAACCGGAAAGTTTGTTAAAAGTAAAAGTTTTATTTGAAGTTGATTAGATGTTCGATTTAGGGGTAAGAAGGCATGCTAGACGCTGAAAAGCTTTTTCTACCCGGGCAACTAGTTCACCCAATATCCGGTCTATATCGAAAACGGAAACGGTTTATAGCACTAGCGAGCAGTCACCAGTGCATACAAAAAAGACTTAGTACGCAGTTATTATACAATTATTCCAAGTCTAAACAGCCGCTTTACCTTTACGAGTCCTCAGGGTCGGATGCCCTCCCGCCGTACCATGCTGACTTACTGCCGAGGAGGTAGATGGCACTGGAGACGCACGAGGGGGTTGTGGGGAAATTCGAGGGTGCACTGCATCATGGTCGTCACCATCCCGCACGTCACCATTGCGGCGCGTTTCAGAAGGAGAGGATCTCTAAAAAAAATAATTCTGCACTTGGTGTATAATGGATCAGCCTCAATTCTTTTAAAAATTCTTTTTTTTTTTCAAAATTCTTTTTGGCTGTCTTGAGATCCATCGACAGGATGAAGGAAAACTGTAACCACCCATGGAGCTCCATGATGTTCCGGTTTACTGAATTTCAATTATTTTGGTTGTTGTTTGTTTCTCTCTCTTTTCATTTTTTATTTTATTTATTTATTTCAAAATATTGCCAACTGGGGCTACATAACAACTCATTTATATACAGCTACATAACAACTCATTTATATACACTAAGAAAACTAAAAAACAAATATGCTGAAGGCACGAAGCCTCCAACAAACAAAATACTCAATCAGGATGGGTCAACCCACTCAAATCAGGATGTGTCAAACCCACAGTAAATTTCTTTCCCCCATGCTTGCCACAGAGGCAGAGACAAGGCGCATTTGCGGACCACACATAATCACCAGCAGAGGATTGCTCGACGCCAGAATTCGAGACTGAAGAGAAAGAATGGAGGAACGACGGATTTCAGGGAGAGAAGGGACTCCTTCACCAACAAACATACCCGAAGCACTACAGTTCCATCTAAACCCATGTAACCACCGGAAAGAGTTGTTATACAAGACGCGAAAGGTCTTTTCGCGCTTGTGAGATTGGTTAGTCACATGAGTAGTAGAGAGTAACATTGTTACTCGTCTTTACCTAGACGGGTTACAAATAAAATTTAATTTAATTTAAAAACGAGCATGTCCCCCTCTCTTTCACAATGCATTCATTCACTCATTAATGGATCCTTCCTAAACTGATGATGCCGAGATTTGCGACTAAAGTAGAAATTAGACCTTGAAGACTCGGACAAAAAAAATTTACCATGCAAGTAAAACTTATGGGGTAAGAAGTAAGAAGGCATGCTGAGCACGATAGTGAAAACCATTTTCTTGCCGGACAAGTAGTTCGTCCAGAATCCGGCAAAAACCGGAAAGTTGGTTAAACTTAAGTTTTATTTGAAGTTGATTAAATGTTAAATTTAGGGGTAAGAAGACATGCTGAACACGGTGGTTAAACCCATATTCTTGCCGAACAAGTACTTTATCCGGAATCCGGTGAAAACCGGAAAGTTGGTTAAAAGTAAAAGTTTAATCTGAAGTTGATTAAATGTTAGATTTAGGATATGTTGGACACCATGGTGAAAACCATTTTCTCTTCGGACAACTAGTTCGCCCGGAATCAAGCCAAAACCGGAAAATTGGTTAAAAGCAAAAGTTTGACTAGATTACAGGTTAAGGGGTAAGAAGAGAGGCTGAGTCTGTATATGACACTCATTTTTTACCCGGACATACAATTAGTCCGCAAACCGGTTGTAACCCGAATTTTGTGTTAAGTCAAAGTTTTATTTAAAGTTGATTAGGGATATGGAGATATGCTGGATTCGTTTCTGAATTTTTTTTTGCTGGGCTAGTAGTTCGCTCGGAATTTGGGCGAAACCGGAAACTTGGCAGAAGTAAAGCAGGAAGTCTCGGTCAGTACCGTCAAAATATATATGGCTTATAAAGGTATATCTGAACTTGCTTTTCTTTGAAGACTAGCCTGGCAAAGACTAGATCTGGTGAAGACAAGACCCAATTGTCTGAATCAAATATTAGATTTTTGGGCTCCCATCGACACCTTTGGTCTTGTTAGACTAGCAACTCCGAGGAATCTAGCCACATTGAAATAGCGACGGTTATTGCACAGTCAGCAGTTTCATAAGAGACAACATAAGGATGCGCGGTTTCAACAGACAATACTTCGGATGCTTTCTTTTGTGTTTGAAAATGTTACGCATAACAAGCGTTGCGATCAGGAAGAGCCGAAAAATCGCCAAAAATCATCGGCAGAATTTTCCGGCATCATGACGACAAACAAAGAAGTCAGTAGATGCTTTTTAGGCTCTTCTTGGCATCCATAACATTTCATGTTTAAAGTTCAATAGGCACATCAAACTACCCCAATCCCACTCTGTAACAACCTAGGAACAATGCTTACCCCCTAGATCAGCAGCATTTTCAAGAGTTTCCTCTCTGTGATATTTCAAAGCGTAATTATTTGGGCCAGTACATGCTCAATTTACTAGCTTGGACAAAGATAAAAGTGATGTTTCTTATAATACTTAGTACATCTTTATTGTATGCATAAATCAGCTTGTATAATTCAGATTTGAATAGGTTATTTGTTTTTTAATGATGTTTGTAGCTATGTTATTTTTTATAAGCTTATTGCATATTCTGGTACATTTTATAAAGCAAGCTAATCAACCTTCACAACACTATTCCACAAAAGAAAAACTTTTAATAGGCACTTTAAGCCATGGAACTTCTGATGAAACACTAGAACAACCAGGTAAACTACATCAGCGGCTTGACTTTGGTGACATCTCAAATATATCCTTTTCTATCAAGCATTGCTGGGAGTTTTTGAATTTCCTGCCACGATATCCCAGCTCCTAAGATTTGGATCGTCGAAATGCCAGAGAGGTAAAGACAAGGGATAACAAGAAAACGGTCGATTTTCGTAGCGCCTTCTAAAGGAAGTCGAAAATGTTTATTTGTGAGGCATTTAATACAAATTAAAGCATCAGAAGTGTCCATTGTGCTTTAACGTTTTCCAACACAATAGATGACATCCGAACTGTTGTCTGTTACGAACTGTCTGTTGGAACCGCGCGTCCTCCTGTTGTCTGTTATGAAAATTCTCACAGTGTGGTTACGTATGTGGTCACCGAGGGAGTTGATTCAAATAGAAGAAAACCAACCTCCCCCGCACAGCCATGACAGTTCCCTATTTCATTTCGCACATTGAGCGGAGAGCAGAATTTATTTCTTGCTAGGGTGTCAAATCGAGGAAAACATGGTCTAATAAAAAGGAAATCCCCTGTCGGGAAATGAAACGAATTCCCCTGAGATTTCCTCAGAAATGAGAAGGCTCGACCTCAGAGCTACTCTTTTCCGGCCCGAGAAACTGGAACAGTCTCCGAAACATGTCTGGCCGGGCCGGGTTACAAGAGTGCAGCTTCGAGAGAAGAAAATAATAATAATAACAACAAATATTGTCGTAAGTGTTAATTGTTATTATTTGTAACATCGACACGCTTTTAGCTTACCGTTTTTTTTTCAGAGATAATGAATTAAGAACTTATTTTTTAACCACTGTACATACAGGTTAAATATAGTGGAGGATGAGAGAAAAGAAACACTGAGCACAACAAACAACAACTGAAAAAGACTCAATTGAAAAACTGCCTTGCGAAAAATAAGGTGTCGCCGCCCCCTCCTTACTTTCTCTAGCCCCCAAATAGCGTTTTTATGACAGACTATAAGTACATGAAAAACATGAAGACATCATCTACACATGGGCTTTAAAGTAATAATCTTAGGCAGTCTTAAGAACTAATGTCTTAACTCGGTCCACTGAGAGAAATGCGGATCGATTACGATAGTGAATGGGAATTTTATCCGATAGGTTTGTAGCTTAATATAATTCATAACGCTTAAGCGCTAGCGTGTACATGATCCATTGTCAC
The DNA here is from genome assembly GCA_023053575.1 of Branchinecta lynchi. Classification (NCBI taxonomy): domain Eukaryota; kingdom Metazoa; phylum Arthropoda; class Branchiopoda; order Anostraca; family Branchinectidae; genus Branchinecta; species Branchinecta lynchi. The sequence goes on along the minus strand of JAKZAP010000014.1, from coordinate 17,130,491 downwards.
AGCTTGATGGGCCACCTTTCTATATTTTGAGTCCGACAAGACTTACCGTCCTTCTGCCGCGTGAGGTAGTGACGAGAATATTCCCGAGTGCATTATAATTATTAGAATAAGTAAGTAAGTAATTAAAGTAGGTAATTTATTTATGACCCGCCATTTCGGAAAGGCGGAGTAAATGAAGAAAGTAAACAAAACACATACAAACACAGAAAAAGACACTTAATTTTTAATCTTCGGTCAGGAAACAGTGGACGACGTCGTGTGCTGGTTGGGCCCTGTCGTCCATGATTTTTGAAAGTGATGAGGAAACATCCAAAAGGGTAGCACTTGCATCTTGAATTTTGAACTTCTCCGTCAATGTATGGTTATGACATAATTTCGATAAGTGGAGCAGGTGCTTTGCATATTTAAAATAACATGAATGATGATGATGATGATGAAATTTTATTTACGCACTTAAGAAGAGGAAAATAGTGCAGCATAGACAAAGAAAAGCAATACAATACACTGAGCTTTCAATAATGTAGTAAATGCACGAGATCATAAATAAATAAATAAAAAAAAGAAAGAAAGGGGACTAATCGGGTCTAAAAAATCTTCGTCCTAGATGGAGTGCGGAGAAATGGCCAAGGGCAGAGACGTGAAGGTCTAGATGGTCGAATGATAGTTCGGATAGAGCTGGTAATCTCAGTTACTTTTAGGAAGCGCTGTCGTTTATTAAGTAAAAGAGACTAAGTTAGGTCATTTGTGTTCAGTTTGTTTTATTCTGATTATTATAAACATTGCTTCTAAGGAAAGGCGTATTTTTTTTTATAAAATATTTTAGCGCAACCCGAAAGTCAGGAATAATAAAATCGGAAAAAGGAAGAAGAACAGAAAAGAAAACCGGCGATAAATTAATATCGAGAGAATATCGTAGCAAGGACGATTCGATGCCCCCCCCCCCCCCGTGCCTAGCTAAGAGAAAGATACTCCCAGTCATGTGCAATCTTGCAAGAATGACATTCGTAGCTTTTGAACTTGTTAGAATACTCTTGATGACTATCTCTCCTTGGTGAAGCAAAATCTCCGGCCTCTCCGGGTATCTAGCGGAAGAAAGGCAGAAGTGATGTCACAGCTGCATCCAAAGATCGCGGTGATTGGCTGAAACAGGAGTCGTTGAGTTTGAGTCGTACGTAGACGCTTACTCCTTCTTCCTGAGGATCGCTGGCGTGTTATAGAGTATATCATTCGTATGTTTTGAGCTTGTAAGCCTGCGAGATTCGTACTCTCAGTCTTATGTTGTGAAGTTGTCAGAATGACCGTCGTATGTATTGAGCTTTTCAAAATGACAGTCTCATGCAGCGTGTGGGCCAGACATAATCGTGGTCTCAGTCGTATGTTTTCAGCTTGTCACAATAACGGTCGTATGTTTTGAGCTTGTCAAAATGACATAACGGCAGTTAATAAATCCGTGAATCCGCCGACGCATGACCTGTTTAGTCGCTTGGTTAGAAGAGCTAGCAATCAGGGTTGCCACATGAACAAAATTTAGAGTGACTTTTGGCCCAAAACAGAGAGTGAAATGGGAGTGAAATTTTTGTTTCATGAAAAAAAAACGTGAAATGCTCTCTTTTGGTCGGAATCGCCTCTGCAAAAATGAAAAAACCTAATTTATTTTCACAAAAAAAACTTGAAATATTCAGTTCTAGTTGGAATCCCTGCTGCAAAAATTACACATTTGAACATTTTATACAATAGACTGATTTTTATGTCCTACGTAGGACCAGAGTGACAAGAACAAAATAGAGTGACAATTCACACTATCGTGCGACGTGTGGCAACCCTGCTAGCAATCTAGGATGACACTAAAATCGTGTGTGGCTGAAGCAGTACGTCTAGAGCGAGATACGCTGACGCCGACAAGGAGAATTACTAGGGAAAAAGTAAAGCCGCCCTGGTCTTTAAGATCTTGCTTACAACTCTTTGGTCCTTGTAATAGAGGGACTTCTTCTGGAGCAGAGATCGATCTGAGTGAAATGTCAGAGGTCGGAACGCGAAACTCGAAGGAGAGAAGAGGTTTTATTTAGATAACGACAGGACAAGACGATAGAGTAAAAGAATTACATTTACCCGGGAATGAAGATCAAAGTTTTTGTAAACACAATGGCTTGACACATTCGTGTTGAAAAAGAATGGAACGAAAGCGGGGTTTTAAAGTAGATGACACGACTGTCAAAGGAATTTAATCAGAAGGATTCTAGCATTTCCAATTTTGAAACAACCCTCGTCCATGACGCCAGTTTAAACCAGGCCTCGTTATGGCCCCGGGAATCTAGTGGCGCGAAGCATCGCGACTGGGCAAGCTCAAAACATACCTGAATAAGAAAATCGGACGGACATTTTTTTTTGGCTGGTATAAAAGTATAAACAAGAGCTAGAAACTCATAAGGCAGTTGCGAGGCTGGGTCAGAGGATGAAAGCAGGAACTTGCCAATCCATGGGTTTGTTGTAATGATCTGTCAATAAAACTACCGAGATAAAAATGACCATGGATAATCACGAGGCTGTATTGTTTCATAAAAAGCATTTTATTTTGGCTTTTGTAAATGGCTTTGAGAACCCGCAAATAGCGGCAAAGCCCATATTGCCCTCAGGACACAATAAATATAATAATAATAATTTATTTGTAACCCACTGCACAAAAACAATGTGAAGATAGGGAAGTAAAAAAGAGAAAGAAGAAATAAATACAGAAGAAACACTAGTACAACGAAATCGACATAAAAATCAACAGAAAAAACGGATGAGCCCGAGATATGAAATTGGTATGCTTGTCCAGATGAACTGCCATGATGCTCGTGGAATTTTGCTGTTATATCGGGATCTTCGTATTTTCGGATTATTCTCCGATTTCGATACGATATAGACAAATAAAGCAGGTACTTACAGTATTTGTCGTAACATCTAAGTAGTTTACATATTTCACTCTTTTTCAGTGGAATAAAAGTGCCAGAGAGACAGAGTACAGAGTGATCGCACAAAACTGAAATACAGAGAAACCAAAGCCTTTAGGCTATACTTAGACCGGTTTGACACAATTTTAGAGTATCCAAATCTAATTTTATTTTTACAAGATTTGGATACTGCCGACTGGCGGTAGGACAGAATAATTTCACAAAATGTTAAACCAATGTGTTTTACACACTTTGAAATCTGTCAATTATAATTAACTGTTCATAAGAAAATTATTATCTGTAGAAAAAAATACTAGGATTAGATCCCCTACTATTCTATTTGGTACTCTTAGAATAAATGGAAGAATAAAATGAAAAGTAAAAAACCGGGTCAATGTAGGAAGATGTATAACGTTTGGGTGCACGTTAGGACTGCATGTTATAACCAGCCTTTTAAATGCATGTGTTAGACATTAACCATGTACCGTTAAAAAGATCTTAATTTCCAGATGTATCATAATGTACGCCGAAAGAACGAGCCATCAGTCCCCGAATCCTAATAGAACTCGCTATTAACCTCTCACATGACCCCAGGGCCTAGTAACTGTCAGCCCAACTAAACTCAGTTAACTTTGGCCGCTGAGCCCTAAAACAAATGCCCGCCTAGAAGTAAATAAATACAGACTTGTTAATGACAGAATCCTCCCGGTGTCTGAGCCAATTGATTCTAAAGATAGGCTAGTTCTTCCGGTTCACATAATCGGTTTCCAATCTTTTCCGGAAGACGATAGCGAGCAGACACACGCCAGACCAGTAGCGTTTTGTCGTTCCAGAATGAAACTATCGCGCGTCTTCTTGTCAGTAATAATACTAATTTATTTCTACCCACAATTCCGCAAAGAAGAACAAGTGGAGTAAACAAACAAACAAAAATAAAGAACAGTATTGGAAACAACTATACAAATACACTAACACACGGATAGTGTAAGAGGGGTACTGCCGAAAGGCCGGAATAGGCTGATCCCGACGGCTTCTTGTGTAGTAGTAGAGCTTCCTCAGAAATTTCTGAACACCGAACTTCCTAACAATATTTGTATCCTTCCTATTAATATTTGTGTCTTGGAAGAAGCATGGTGAAATAGTATCGGCAAAATCAGCTAGAGGATTGGGAGTGATGCGGAGGCTCAAAAAAGTGTTCCCAATAGCAGTTGTCAAACTGTTATACAGTGCTATTGTGCATCCTTACATCGTGTACGGTTGTTCTGTTTAGGCAAGTAATTTCTTAGCCAATTATAAAAGAACCCAAATAATACAAAACAAAGCGCTGCGTCTCATAGGAGAATTTCAAAATTGTCAGAATACTACGGAGTGTTTTAGAAAGAATGGGATTTTGAACGTAGGTGAGCTTCGTGATTACCAGCTAGCGATTTTTGTTTTTCAAAGTGTAAATAAGGTAAGCCCTGAGTACTTTTTTGACACTAACTCGTTTTATAACCCTTATTTTACCCGACATTCAGAGGATTTAGCTCACGAGAGAAGAAACACAACAAGAGCAGGATTTGTTCTCAGGAACATAGGTGTGAGTGTCTGGAATGACCTTCCAGAATCGGTCAGGGAGGCTGTAACTCTGGCATCATTCAAGAGAATGGTTAAATCCCATTATTTGAAAAGGAAAGAAGTGTGATAAGAGGAAAGGGTATTTATTTAAAAAAACAAAAAAATGTACCCCTCCCCAAGGGGAGGAGGGGGGGGGGGGTAATCAGGGAATGATATAGCGGATTCATGGTGGTTAGAATTACGGCCACAATCAGGCTTTTATTTTGTCTTAAAAGTGGCCGTTAATGGTAAATTGTTTGTTTAATTTATGTGTTTTTGATGAGATTAAAAAAATGTCTATGTCTATTCCGAAAGGGGGAGGGGGGGGGGGTCCTCCACCTCTTACCTACAAGTGACAAGATATCGCAGGAATTTATAAATGCTCGATGATAAATCTAAAGACCATGATAAAGGCTAATGAGTTTAAACTGTATATTGTTATCAGGCCCGTATCCAGGAATTTATTTGGGGGGGGGGGGGTGCTTTTGGGGAGGGGGGGGGGTGCCAGCCAGTCGGACGAAAAGTACAAAAAAGACATAAATCAGACGAAAAAGCCTATAAAAATGAGTATTATTGCATGTTTTGGGGACGGAGGTTCAACCCCCTAACCACCACCCCCTGGATACGGCCTTGATTGTTATCCAGACTCAAATAAATAATGATGAACAAATGAATAAATATTCTTTGAGCCCAAGCTGACTTTGAAACATGTATTCAAACAATGTTTATAACGGATACGTCAGCTATGATTCTTCATCAGCGATATTTCGGCCCTTCTTGGCAAGGGTCCTCGTCAGGCTGTCAATACTCTATCCTCTTTTTTTTTTTTTTAATAGATGAACAAATGACTCGAACAAAGGGTAAGGAAATTAAAAAACGCCAGTCCAAAGATAATCAGTTAAAATTTGTAAGCTGACCTCACGACACAACAAGACCAAAGGTTTCGATGGGATCCCAAAAATTCAATATCTGATCCAGACAACTGGGTCTTGTCTTAGCCAGATCCGGTCATCGGCAGACTCCTTGAACATTTTTACAATTAAAATTCAGAAACAGATTAAGGCCAAATAGTTAGTCATCAGAGAAAACCAAGTTCAGATATGGATTCAGCATGTGTGTTTACCCATATAAGTCATATCTGTTTTGACGAAAACTTCCTGCCACTTCTGCCAATTTCCTGGTTTCGGCCGAACTCCAGAACTACTTGTCCGGCGAAAAAAGAAAGCTAAGAAACGAACTCAGGGTATCTTCTTTCCCCAATAATGAACATTTAATCGACTTCAAATAAAAATTTAACTTATAACAAATTTTCCGACTCCAGCCCGATTCCAGTCGAACTAAATTTCCGGGTAAAATATGACTGTCAAATACCGATTCAGCATCTCTTCTTACCCATAAATCGGTTATCTAATCAACTAGAAATTAAGCTTCTAACAATTTTGCGGTTTTTGCCGGATTCGGAGGAACTACAGGTCCAGGTAGAAAACTTTTTCACATAAGTGTTCAGCATGTCTTCTTGCCCTAAATCGAACATCTAATCAACTCCAAGTAAAACTTTTAATTTTAACAAACTTTCCGGTTTGGGCCGAATTCCGGGCGAACTACTTGTCCGTCGAGAAAATGGTTTTCACCATCGTCCTCAGCATGTCTTCCTACCTCTAAATCGAACATTTAATCAACTTCAAATAAAACTTTTACTTTTAACAAGCTTTCTGGTTTTGGCCGGATTCCGGGAGAACTACTTGTCCGATGACAAAATGGTTTTCACCATCGTGTTCAGCATGTCTTCTTACCCCATAATCGACTATCAAATTAGCTGTTTCAAAATATTTTGTTTGTCCCTTAATTTGAACCCCCTCCCCCACCACTAAATGTAGGGCTACAAAGCCCATCTACGAACTTGAATGGTCCGACAACCCAACGAATCCTCACACCAAGTTTCATCAAAATATCTCAATCCCTTCGAGAGTTATCGTGCTCACAGACGGACGGACAGACGGACAGACGGAGAACTTTTACGATGTCATAGGTATCCCTCCACTTACGTTTTGGGATCCCAAAAAGCAACAGCCGTCTGCTGAGATATATGACAAGAAAAAAAGGAATAATACACTCACACATCACGTCGTGCCTACCGCTCCTCGGTTCCATTATTATCCAATTAGAATCAGAAATTCCTTATGGGGAATCCCCGTTAATTTCCAATCTTCTAATAGTCTCTCACTGAATTTGTATCAGACATCTGCCAAGTGAAAACTGCTACATGTTTTGCTTGGGACCTGATTTCTAGTAGAGAAGTAGAGAAGTAAATGAAGAAGATCCAAAGACAAAAAGAACCAAGCCATTCCAGCAGAGGAAAATCGGAATTTAAATAAAAAGCTGGTCAAGACGAACATCAAGCCAAACCTATAAGCTGACGTCATGGTGGTATCTAAACAAAGCTTCCTATATATAATGCCTCATAAAATACAATGAAATACAAGAGGATAATAGGTTTTGAGAGATTCAGCGTGACTTCTTACCTCTAAATCGATTGTTTCATTACATTTTTGCTCACATCCTTTCTTAAACCCCTTCACCAACTCTAAATAGCATTATTTATTACCGCCCCTCAATTTTTCTAAATTCCTGTTACGTTTTTTTTGTTGTTAGTTTGTTTAGATATCCAACACTTAAACAAGTTTTGATCAAACCTGCTGAATAAATGATTTCCAGCAGAGAAAATCGCGAGTAAACAAACAAGGCCAAAGTTCTCGATGGGATCCCACAACTGCTAATATTTGATCCAGACAATTGCGTCTTGTAGATACCCAGTCTTCGCCAGACTCCTTGAACATTTTTACTTTTAAATTTTAAAAACAGATTAATGCCGTGGCTAGTCATCCGAGAAATAAAGTTCAGCTATGGATTCATTATGTGTGTTTATCCTTATACGCAGGGTTGCGACATGTGGCACGATAGTGTGAACTGTCACTCTATTTTGTTTTTGTCACTCTTGTCCTACGTAGGACATAAAAATCACTTTATTTCTGAAAATGACCAAATGTGTTATTTTTGCAGCAGGGATTCCGACCAGAAGTGAATATTAATTTTTTTTTTCATGAAAGTAAAATTAAGATGTGTCATTTTTACGGATGCGGTTCCGACCAAAAGTGAACGTTTCATGAAAATACATTTCACTCCCGATTCACTCTCTGTTTTGGGCCAAAAGTAACTCTCTAAATATTTTTCATGTGGCTAACCCTGCCTATACGTCATATCTACTTTGACAAGATCGAAACTTCCTTCCTTACTTCCGCCAAATATCCGGTTTCGGCCGGATTCCGGATTAACTGCTTGTCCGGCAAAAAACTAAAGCTCAAGACGAATTCAGTATATTTCCTTACCCCTATATCGGACCTTAATCAACTCCAGACAAAATACGGATTCAGCATATGGATTACCCCTTAGAGAGTTATCGTGCTGACAGACGGACAACTTTTACGAAGTCCTAGGTATCCCTCTATTACGCTTTGGGATCCCAAAAACCTAGTCAAAAAAGATTTCAATCCAACCTTGTCAGCTGATGTCAAGGTGGTATCTAAACAAAGTTTCCAATTTACAACGGCTGTCAATCGAAATAAAATACGACACAAAAAAGAAGATTACACTCGCGCATCGCAGGGTTTCTACCACTCCCTGATCCCCATTAATATTCAATTAGCACAAAGAACTCCTTACGGGGAAGTCCCCGTTACTTTACAATTTTCTATTAGCATTTATTCTCTCTATTTTAGGTTGTCAATCTGCTTGGTTCATGTTCTTGTTAATATACGTTTGTTAACGTACGTTGTATGTTATTAATACTGATTGCTTTTGTCTTGGTACAGTACAGGGACGGTACTTTTGGAAATAGCCTAACCTGAACGCGGCGAAAGAACCTAGCAAATATGTCACTGTAAAAAGTTTCTCCGAGTAATGATTAAAGTTAACTGCAGTATTTGCTACTGGGATTAATCTTATTTCTACTGAGATAAGATAACCCGAATTAGAGAAAAGATTATCTCAGTAGAGGCAAGATTAATCCCAGTAGCGAATACTGCAAGATTTTTTTTAAAGTGATATGCACATACCTCAGTGTAAAGAACAATTTTATTGTTTTAATACTTTAATTTAATTGCCTTACTTGCTTTTGCAACACTTCCAGCCATGTTACGGCATCCAAGGAACTTGGACCGTTCTGCATTACTTTAAAGACGTTCCTAGAAAGAAATATTTTCCAATTTCCACCCGTGTTAGCCTAGTGCTACCAGGGTTAAAATTAAATTGATTGGTTGAAGCATCCTAACAGTAGAAAAAGAACATGCAATGTGATACGTCGAACCAAATTATTTGAATATTGTTTCAAATATTTACGTCGTAAGCAAACTGAAACACACGTCGCAACGTGATGATGATGATTTATTTTTCAAAATAAACTTTCACAGCATGATTGCGGAACTGAGCGTCTCACGTACCAACTGTACCAGTATATATACAAATTTAAACATAAAACAAATCTAACTTGGCTTGTCACTGAAATTTTATGTAAATGTGAATGAAAAAGCTATAAAAAGACTAAAAATACCATTTGATCGAAAATTTAATTTGCAAGTTCGTCGAAAAAAATTAAACAAACTAAGAACCGTGGCATATTAAGGCCCCGACAAGGACTTACGTGGAACAAAACAAACAGTGGAACTCAAAGGCAAAGTAAAGGGTATAATAGCTTAACAGACACCGTTTATGTTCAGAATCTCCAACTGCCATCGGCACTCACGGAAGATCGGAATATAAACAGGAGTGGTCCGAAGCACCCAGGCCAGGGGGGGGGGGTGATACCCCTCATTTCAACGACTCCTGGATCGGACGACTCGCACGTACCAACAAATATTAACTGTTGCGACTACGCGGCAATGGTGCAAATTCCCCGCCCAAAAAACAACAAAAACAAAACAGTCTCCCCCTCCGGCCAAAAAAACGGTATCACTTTTAGGAAAAATGTTCGTGTTTGGCTTCCCAAAACGAAGTGGAGGGATACCTATGACTTCACAAAAGTTGTCCGTCTGTCAGCACGATAACTCGCGAAGGGAATGAGATATTTTGATGAACTTGGTGTGAGGATTCTTTGGGTCAAGGGAAAGGTCGAGTTCGTAGATGGGCCTCATAGCTCTGTATTTAGGGGAGGGGGAGAGGTTTCAAATTAAGGGGGAAAAATAATTTTTAAGAGCTAATGAGTACGTTAGTCGATTTAGGGGTAAGGAGCTATGCTGAATCCGGATATGAAAATCATTTTCTCGCCGGACAAGTGGCTCCCTTGGAATCCGGCTAAACACAGAAAATTTGTCAAAAATAAAAGTTTCATATGAAGTTGATCGGAGGTTCGATTTGCGGTGATTTCAATATGGATCTAAGAACAGTAAATAGTAATTTTAAAGTCAGAGAACATTTAAATATGATGTTGGGTTACGGGCTACAGCCTTCTGTTAATATATGTACAAGGGTAAAAAACGATTCAGCGACACTTATTGATAATATATTTTTAAATACTGGGTACAGTAGTGCTGACGTCATAGTGAACGATGTTTCTGATCATTTTGGTTTATTGGTATCTATTCCGTCTTTATTGAACCAGTCTAGGTCAGAGCGTCATGATTTGCCGAAAAAAGACCTGAGCGTTATAAATGTATTAAAATTAAAGAAAGAACTTCAAGCGAAAAATTGTGATTATTTAGAAAGTGCAGATTTGGATGTGAATGATAAGTTTACGCTTTGGTACTCGATGATTAAGGATGCTGTAGTTACATGTTCCCAGATAAAGAAGAAGCGACATTATTTTGATTCGCCGAAGAAGCCTTGGGTTACGAAGAGCATTCTAGTTTCTTTAGCTAGGCGACAGCAGTTGTATAAAAAGTCAGTATTAAGTAATGATAATAATGATGTAGGTATTTATAAAACTTATAGTAATAAGCTGAATAGTATTCTCCGTAAAGCGAAATTTGATTACCTGAGTGATCGTTTTAAAAAGGCGGAAGGTAACCCAGGCAAGACTTGGAATGTGATAAAATCTGTGATTAAGCCGAATAAGCCTGAAATCCTTTGTAGTATTGTAGATGGTGAAAACATTCAGCAAACTAGTGAGCGTATGTGTGAGCATTTTTCGAGTGTAGGCGGCAGGTTAGCGTCGTCGGTTGAATGGCACCCAGGTGATGGTGAGTTTACTCAATTTTTGCCTGATAGTAGTGACGTTTCTATGCATTTGCGACCAGTTACTGTACAAGAATTGTTTGACGTAGTGAAAAGTATGCGAAATAGTGCTTCGGGGTCAGATTTATTATCAACTAAAGTTTTTAAGTCAATTTTCCCTATAGTTGCGCACCAACTTTTGAATTTAATTAATTTGTGTTTCAAAAGTGGTATATATCCGGAATGCCTTAAAAGTGCTAGAGTAATTCCGTTATTTAAGGGGGGTGATAGGAAAAATGTGAATGATTATCGACCGATATCCCTTATTTCTATTATATCTAGGCTAGTAGAGAAACTTATAAATTTTAGGGCATCTGAGTTTTTGGAGAATAGGTGTTTTTTTCATCCAAATCAGTTCGGTTTTCGTAAAGGGATGTCAACAGAACATGCAGTATTATTATTGACAACATTTGTGCATGATGCTTTGGACCAGGGTTTTAAAGTGGCGTCTATATTTCTTGATATTGTAAAAGCGTTCGATACAGTTGATCATGCAATTTTAATTCAGAAGTTAGAACATTGTGGTATTCGAGGAAAAGCGCTGACATTATTCGAATCTTTTTTGAGTGGTAGGACCCATCACGTAGAAATTTGTAATACTAAGTCTAGTGATAGAGTAGTTGAGTATGGTGTTCCGCAGGGCTCCGTTTTAGGTCCACTTCTGTTTTTGGTGTACATTAATGATTTACGTTTTTCTGTTTCGGATCTGATAGATATTGTAGATGGATCACTCCCCAATTGTAAGGTCATTATCCCTAGTTTTGCTGATGATACTCATTTTACCGTGGCAGCTAAGACCGCATCCGATTTAATAGCAACAATGAAAAAGGGTATGGTATGTATAGATAAGTGGATGAGAGTAAATAAACTTTTGTTAAATCATAGTAAATCAGGTTTTGTTCTGTATGGTCGGTCTTCTAACTTTTATCCTTGGATTGTAGATGTACAAATGGATAGCTATGTTATCAAGCGTACTAATACTATACGGTATCTTGGAGTTATTTTGGATGAATGCCTTAGTTTTAAAGACCATATTTCGTTTATAAGTAGTAAGATAGCTAGAAATGTTGGAATGATGAGAAAGTTAAAAAATATGTTTCCTAATTCAGTGATGAGATTAATCTATTTCTCTTTAGTTCACCCTTACTTGGTGTATTGTGTGAGTGTTTGGTCCAGTACTTTCTCTGTTCATTTGCAACAGTTACGTGTGATGCAAAATATGGCACTACGCGTGTTGTCTGGGGATAGAAATAGAACGTCGGTAAGATCAAGATATGTGCAGTTAAATATTATTCCTTTGTCTGGGCTTGGAAAATTTTACCGTGCATTATTTATGTTTAAGTATTTTTCGAACCAGGTTCCCAATTGTTTCCTGAATATGTTTATTTCAGGAGGTGCTGTACATAATTATCCAACGCGTAATGCTAGTGACATACGAATGCCACAGGTTGTTAGCACAAGGTCACTATTTTCACTACGTCATGCTGGGCCGATTGTATGGAATATATTGCCAGAATCGTTAAGAAGGTCAGAGAATTTGTGTGAGTTCCGTCGAGATCTTAAAACCCTTTGTCTTCACCAATATGAGTTTTAAATTGTTTTATGTTGATTTGAGTCGTTCTCAGGTTGGCCCAGATTCCGTTATGTTTATTTAATCATTTATTCTTCATTTATTTATTTGGTTTTGTTTGTTTTTGGAGACGGGATTTTGGAGTGTATAAATTTTTTGTTTGTTGGGTGTTCGACCAGGAACCGAGTAAGTGTTTTGTTTACTTTTTTCTCTTCTCTTCTTTTCTTTTTCTTATTTCTTTATTTATTATAGTGTTATGTAGGTTAATCTCTCAAAGGGGGTTTGTTAAACCTCTTAACAAGTGTAAACTTCTAGAGGGTTTTGTAGTTCTTAGTATTTTTTTCCAATAAACCCCATATATAATCTAATCTAATAATCTAAGGATAGAGAAACATACTGAATCCGAATAAGAAAATTATTTTCTCGTCGGACAAGTAGATCGCCTGGAATCCGGCCAAACTGGAAAACTTGTTAAAGTATAAGTTTTATTTGAATTTCATTAGGTGATCGACTTATGTGTAGGAAGACATGCTGACTTCGTGTAAGACAATTATTTTCTACCAGGACACATAGTTCGCCACGAATGTGACTGAAGTCGGAAAATCTTTTAAAAATTGAAGTTTTACCTGAAGTTGATTAGAGGTTTGACATAGGGGTAAGAAGATACGCTGAATCCATTTTTGAACTTCAATTTTTGCAAGACAAGTAATTCGCCTGGAATCCGGCCAAAACAGGAAATTTGGCAGAAGTAAAGCAGCAACTTCTGTCAAAGTGAATATGACGCAGGCTACTGAGGTAAACACACATGCTGAATCCATATTTGAACTTGGTCTTCCCAGATGATTACCATTTGCCTTAATCTGTTTCTAAATTGTCTTAGTAGCGTAAACTGTTCAAGGAGTCTGATGAAGACCGGATCTTTACAAGACCCAATTGTCTGGGTCAAATATTAAATTTTTGGGGTCCCATCGAAACCTTTGGTCTTGTTTTACGGTGTTATGTCTTTCCGTGTATTAATTTTTACACTTTCGTCTTTCTCTTTGTGAGTGTATGATGAGTAATAGATAAATTATTATTATTAGTAGTAGTATATATAGAGGCAAGCGGCCAGCGAGCCGCCTTCACGCGTCAACAGTAAATTAGCGTGTCTAGGGAAAATTCTTAAGTGCTCGCGGTCCAAACTTCAGTTTTAATACGCTTTTTTTAGTTTCCTATATAATTTCAGTCGAGGGGGGGGGGGGCGTGTTTTTTTTTTTTTTGGGGGGGGGGGGGCACCTAGACCCATATAAGTTATGGTCAGGGCGGTGTTTTGGAATCCCGAACGATCTCGGTCATATAATGAAATGCAAACCACCCAGCCCGATAGAAAGCTATCAAACGAGTTTTGAAAACCTTAGCTACAATACATTTCTTACATTAAATCAGCATTTTGAGTTAAAAAAAAATGAGAAATCCAGGAAGTCGTGAGTTTCTCGTGAGACCAGAAAAACAAAATTAACAACATCGGGGAAACACGAGACCTCGTGCGCAGTCGTGCGAAATCATAAGAATTGGAAACAGTGGATTTTACTCCAATAAACTCATCCTTAATCTCACACCTTCTTTTCTCCTCTTTTTGTTCTCTCTCCTCTTTTTGTTTACTTTCCTACTGTTCAAACCCTCTACCTACCTACTCCACGACATACCACCAGCGACTGTAATACAGGGTTGCCACATCAAAATATTTAGAGAGTGACTTTTGGCCCAAAACAGAGAGTGAATTGGGAGTGAAATTTATTTTCACGAAATGTACATTTTTGGTCCGAATCGTCTCTGTAAAAATTACACATCTTAATTTTACTTTAATGAAAAAAACTTGAAATAGTCATTTCTGGTCGGAATCCCTGCTGCAAAAATGACTCATGGTCATTCCTGAAATAGAGTGATTTTTATGTAGGACAAGAGTGACAAAAACAAAATAGAGTGACAATTCACACTAACGTGCGACACGTGGCAACTCTGCTCTCATGCCCTACCGCAGCTCCGGCCGAGTATATTATGCCGGACTCTCCGGTCGGGGTTTAATCCGGGGAAGCCTCCGACCCCCTCTCTACCCTTCACTTCTCCCTAAATCGCCTAATACGTCCGTAGTGCTAGAAATCCTTTCAAGCTCAAAAAGTGCGTAAAATACGCTCGGATTTTACGCAGTGTGTAAACCCACCATTAGAGCCGCCCGCGACAAGTGAAAGACAAGACTTACCTTTAGGGTCATTGCAGGCAATGGTGTCACTACAGGAGTTGTGAGGTCAGGCGCAACCTTTCCCGGGAGGTCGTTATAATAGTCAGGATCGTCCTGCCTTGGCAACGGGGGATGGGGCTGGTCTGAACCTGATTTAGGCGCCCTTTTTAGATATTCCTTAAAGCGCAGCTCGAAGGCCTGACCGACTGTGGTTATGACATCCTGAGCAAGCACCTCGGTGCATTTCAAGACGAAGCAAGAGCGACCGTACCGGGAATCCTTTGCAACGTAAGCGACGAAGTCGAGAGTTTCCTGTAAAAGAGATAACGTCAGCAGTAGGTTCCTGGAAAGCCACTAATCCGCAGAATTCGAGAGTATGTTGTCATGTGATATTTCGGGAAGCTCTTTGAAGCAGTAGATAAAGGTGATTACAGGGGACGTGTCATATCACTAATTAAGACCATTAAACGGGGGAGGGGGGCAGCGTTAGCCTGGCCAGGCAGATACGCAGTTTGCAATGAAATTCTGCCAAGTCATGACACAGGTTACCACACTATAGAACAGCCGAATAAGATTCTTTGGTAAGTTTGCTATACAACTTGGTAAAGTCAGGTAGAAACCCAAACCACCTAATGGAGTCTGCCACAAGTCCCTGATTTTGGATATACTATGTAAATCTTGGGCACCCGAGCTCCATAAATATTGTTAGATTAGATTATTTTATTGCTAAATTACATAATAACCGATCTTGATAGGTAACCGCCCATGAGAAGACATAAATGCACTGGCGCTGGGCGGTTACCACAAACTACTTTAACTTAACTTAAACAATAACTTAATTTCATTTCAACACTAATTAATAAAAAAAAATTCCATATACCACACAAATGAAAAAAGAAAAAAAAAATTAATTAAAAATATTTATTAGTGGGTTAGGGGGCCTAATGTGTGAAATAGGGCAACCGGCGTTTGCCATAGGCTATGCCAAACATCGGGTATTAGGGATTTGAGGTGGTCTAGTGCCAGAAAACTCTTATTTCGGGTATATAGTATGATTCTTTGGTTTTTCAGCACTCAGTCACTACGACAACTCGCAAAGGTAAATCCAAGACACATAGTCTGAGAGTTGAAATTTCAAAATTCTGGATCTATCTTTGCTTAGTTTCTACTGCCAACTTTTGAGGGTCCAAAGTTTCACACGGTGCATTCAAACGTAAAGCTACGCACCGCTTGACCGATATCGCTCTTTCGTTGTTCGAAAGTCGGATTTTAAACAGCTCGACCAATTACCAACAGAAGAAAGATAATATATGAATGGTAAGGAAACAATCCAAACACTAGAACGAAAAGTGCTCATTTATGCCAAAAGGAATATTTTAGAATGTTGACCAGAACAACATTTATCATCCACTACTGAACATAATTACTCATTTCCGGAACCGGAAACACGTACCGGAAAATGGCTATATATGCTTCATGGAAAATCAACATTATTACCCAAAATGTCTATCTGAGTTTTACCGGAAGTCACATAAAATACCAGTATTTGCTAAGGCCAATGCCAGGCTTCCAGACTTCAATGCTGCTAATTATGTGTCGAATGAAAATATAATCAGTAATGCTATAACCACCAAATCAACACCAGAGCCTCCCAGACATATCCACCTACGCCTGACGTCATATAACAGATTCTGATTAACAGAGTGTCAAAACATTTGACGTTCAACCACGCTCAGTCGACTCCACATGACAAAGGGCCTCCCAAATGTACAACTTACATTGTTCTAGATGAACGTTTTCCTGGTATGATAGTGTGACTGACAGTACAATCAGAAGTTGCTGTCTTTTTGCGTTCAACAATGTTGGCGTAATAAGGTAAGGTGAAAAAGCAGTTCAGACGTGAAATGAGTAAGGTGGCGCCTTCCGCCAAGATCAGCGATAAAAACTGGTGTCATCATATCATATGCAAGAATTGCTGCTGAAGACCGTTTTGTTATAAAATGTACAATCATGACGCTAGCCACTTTGTATAGGCCTATGTTGCCCCATGTGTAAATAAGAGTCTCAAAAACTATGTGTTACATCTTGTGTCTTCTTGTTTTTTTTTTATTTTATACTCCATTTGTGACTTGTGTCCTAAAAATGGGAAATAAATTTAATACATTCATTCAGGATTCAACAACTTTACTAAAAAAAATCATTCCGGCTTGACGGCCGGTTACAAACAAAGCACATACGTGCTTGAAAAACGCAACCAGTACACATTTACTACCATCTTATATAACTAATCAAACATTCATTCAGAGAATGACAAAAAATCTGTCTCTATCTGTGTAGCGAAAGTGGGGATACAACGGGTTCCACCCATCCTGATTGAAACTGGTGCGCTGCTATTGTTGAAGCTTTCTTCTTTTTGTTTGTATAAGTTAAGATTTTATTTGCGCTAAGAGCCAACGCCATGGAAAAAATATAAAAAATATATAAAAAATTAACAACAAAACACACAAAAATAATACCCGTATAGGTACCCCGGGGCGTCACTATCCAACTCGCCCGACGAAGTACTTTCTCAAGAACTTTGGGAGTCCCCCCCTCCCCCCATAGTGACGCCCGTGCAGGCACCTATCACTATGGACTAGGACTACGCTGAGGAGCCTAACCGCCTGTTTGATATTTCCAAAACAGCTATTCCTCGTTATGTCACACATCCATTCTTCATTCACTCCAAAAATGTCTAACATTAAGGTCACTAAAACTTTCGCATTCACACAACAAATGTCTCCACGCTACCACACATCGCACATGAATAAGGACCGGACCGACCCTTTCCCCTTCTAATTTGTATGTATTGAGTTGTATTTTTAATGTAGCAGCCCCCGTTGGTTATATTTTGAAACCAACAAATTCCAATTCCTGATACTGACAATCAGCCATCCATAGCCGGCTATGGCCCATAGGGATTTTTCGGGAGTACATAATTCCTAAACCCCTCGCAATTCCATCCGGAATCTATCCCGGATATCCACCGGAAACTTCCCCAAGCGTGCAGAAAACAACAACAATTCCCAGCTGGATATTTGTGGAACTACGGACGTCCATACGCTGAAAGATAAGAGCCTTTACGAAATCCAAAGGATCTTCTTCTGGGTAATGAAGATTTGAAATAATTAATAGACTGAAGAGGATGTTTACAGAGGCGTTCGAGAAGGCGGAGGTACAGGTCTACCAACTGGAGCTAGAAGACGATATTGTGGTAATGGTAGCGAGAACAAATAATCTGACAGAACCTCCGTCTCCCTATCTCTGTAGTATGACTATGCGGAGTCGAATATTTCCCCATAGTCTGTCCGCTATGAACGAGGGGAGGTTACTAGCGTCGCACCACATCACGTTTCCCTACCTCTACAAATAGCTAAATCGCTGTTAAGTCGCTGGTGAGGAAAAGTAGGAGTAAAAGCTGATTGGTTCAATGGACGCACTCCAGAGCGGGTCAGCGCGCGGAGTACGTCTCCTGCCAGCCTTCTTCACTATTTCTTGTGCGATAAGCAACGGCGAAGACGGAAGATGAGTAAAGTGGTATCAACTAGGGTTGCCACATCGAAAAAAAAAATTGTGAGTGACTTTTGGTCCAAAACAGAGAGTGATTCGGAAGTGAAATTATGTTTTCATGAAAAAATGGGAAACTGTCACTTTTGGTGCGAATCGATGCTGCAAAAATTACAAATCTTAATTTAGTGTCCTTGAAAAAACGTGAAATAATCACTTTAGGTCGGAATCACTGCTGGAAAATTACAGCTCTGGACGTTTTTTGAAATAGAGTGAATTTTGTGTCCTACGTAGGACAAGAGTGACACATATAAGATAGAGTGACAATTCACTATATCGTGCGATATGTGGCAATCCTGGTATCAACATCAGTTCAGTTCAGTTCAAGGTCCGACTAAAGACACATTTCTTGGCAAAACACCATTGATAACATTTTACTCCATCTGTTAGTTGATTCGTTGATTTTGGTTACGACGGCAGGGTTTCCCACTTATTGTTTGTTGTTGTTTTGTTCGTTGCTTTCTTCCATCATTTCTTTTTGTTCTAACAGTTTTCTTCTCTTTTTTGAAAAAGTATTTGAAAATTAATGTAAAGTGATTTTTTTTTTGTTTTTTTTTTCTCCCCTCACAGGCCCATTCGGGCTTTCCTGCAGTCCTGGGTATCAGCTACATGTATAAAGGATGTTAAAAAGGTTACAAAAGGAGTGTTCATGTAGTTTAGCATGTAAAAGTTGGTTTGTATAATAAAGAGAACATCAGCTCAAAGATAGAGTAAATACCTCTAGGTCCGCTCAGTATCGTCGTTTTTTTTTATAGTTGACTAAAGACAGAAGTTCTATCTGATTATTTGTCCTTGATGGTAGGCAGAAATCCAGTCCTTCCCATAATCCAATGTGATCGAGTCTGGATGAGAGTGTGGTTCATATGGATGGAGGAAAGAACAGTATGGTGAGTGTGAATTGAACGAAGAATGGTTTAAAAGAGTTATTAAGGATGGGTGTTTTGCTAGTATTGAGAGAATGGGGCGCTTACGTGGTTTACGAAGGAACTGTTTATGGGGTAAAAAAAATTTAATAAAATAAGGAAATGGATTGCTGAATGTTGTCATATGTCATTCAATTAGAGGAAGATTCTGGAGGAGATTCCTATTTGTGTTCAACTGTTGTCGTGGCCTGTGGGCTAATTAGAAATAATCTATATATAGCCTAATTCACAGGAGAGCCCTGAACCGATAAGGGAACTTTATTTGGTAGCACGATTGGTAGCACGATTGCGGCGAGCAGAGTCACTTCAACCACCGTCAGACGAACCACCGCAGTCCGTCAAGCCGTTGGTTCAGTTACCAGTCACTTCAACCCCCCGACATCCACCGGTCACTTCGATAAACTACTACTCGGTCAGCCGTCAGTTCGCACCCTTCAGCCTTCAGTTCAACTACACGAAAAGTACGACCACCTAACGTTGCCGAGCAAATCCCATGCAAAGGCAGGCATAGCAGGCGAACCTGGATTTATGCATTCCTAGGCTACCCTGTCTGATTCTAAATTCTTTCGCTAGATGGTAATACTCGGAAAGGACTTACAGGATCTCCACCGGAGGCAAACGAAATGTTTGGCATTTCATGGCATGCGATCGGCGAGCCATCTTTCGAGGTTAGCTTCAAAAATGTGCTGTTGACAACCAGAGTTACGTCACTTCCACCGCTGGTCAGAACTGGGCGATCGCCAAGAATTCTCAGTAACTTTTTATCCGTCTAAAAAAAAAAAATGAAGTCATTTTGCAAACTCGATTGCGGAAATTTCTTGAGTTTCCGAAACTTAGGAAACATTTGCATGAACAAGGGGGATAGCTTCACTTGAGCTTGTACGAAGGAAAAACGCCTTTTTGGCTGATCTGGGTTGAGATTTCATACAATTCGGCTATGAACGTTCCTAAAAACCTGGCATCATTAACGCATTAGCCTCTCACACTGACGCCAATACAAGAATTGCGGTTGGAAAATCTCCGCGACGAATGAGATTCAAGTCCAGCCCAACCCATCGAAACCCACACAGATATTAATTGACATGAAACAATATATATAATACACATAAGACATACATATATGAATACGGTACTCATCCAATGAATATATATATCAACCCCACAAAAAATTAATTTTCGTCAAACTAGGCTACATATTTTGCTTATTCCCAGCGAATGGACTTTCGCGATCTGACAGGACCGACGCAGCTCATGGGCATCGCGGACTACACTGTACAAAAAATCTTGCAGTATTTGCTACTGGGATTAATCTTGTCTTTATTGAGATAAGATTACCCCTCATTCGGATTAATCACATCCCAGTAGAGATAAGATTAATCGACCAATTTTTCTTAAAACAGTGATTTTTGGTAAACGTAGTTTTTGGTAAACGTAAGTGGAGGATACCTATGACGTCGCAAAAGTTGTCCGTCTGTCCGCACGATAACTCTCGAAGGGATTGAGATATTTTGACGAAATTTGCTGGGAGGATACTTTGGGTCAAGGTACTGGTCAAGTTCGAAGATGGGCTGTGTAGCCCTATATTTGAGGGTGGGGGGGGGTCAAATTAAGTGGCACAATTTTAGCTATTTTTTCCGAAATGTCCGAATATGACATGTATTTTCTCACTGGACACTAAGTTCGGCCGGAATCCGGCCAAAACCGGAGAGTTTTTAAAAGTAAAAGTTTTATTTAAATTTGATAAGATATTCGATTTGCGGGTAAGAAAACATACTGAATTCGCATATGACAATCATTTTCTCATCGGACGTTTTTTTTTAGCTTTTTTTGCCAGACAAGTAGTTTTCCCGGAATCCGGCCGAAACCGGAAGTTGGGCAGAAGTAAGGAAGGAAGGAGATACGAAGTAGGCTATACGGTAAACCATATGCTGAATCCTTATCTGAATATTTGACAGCGCAAAACGGATACTTGAATATATGTGAACTTGTTGAAACTCAGCTGGCGTCTCCGGTTTGCTCTGTCAAACGCGAACTTGGTCTTCTCCGATTATCACCATTGGCCTTAACCTGTTTGTAAATTTTAAAAGTAAAAATGTTAAAGAAGTCTGTTGAAGACCGAATATCTACAAGACCGAATTGTCGGGAAAAAATATTGAAATTTTGGGATCCCATCGAAACCTTTGGTCTTATTCTTCAAGAACTTGAGGATTTTTCTTTAAGAACAACAGATTTTTCTTCAAGAACAATCGATTTTTGTCCTTAAAAAAAAAAGTCAAATTCGCTTAAAATAGTCGATTTTTAAGAATCGAGCTGAGAACTGTCGCTCTGGCCTCCGCTTCTGAGTGGGGCCAGCTGTATAGAGTATGAAGCAAAAGCGGATCTTGTAATATATTTGCACATTTCCCCAAAATTCATGAAAGTTGAAACACCTTCTGGCTTATACCGTTTTTCTTCCAAAAATTTGGATTTTAACTAAATTCAACTGAAATTTACTAGATCTTCTAAATTACTAGATTTTTATGTTCATTAAATCTAGGAAGATTTTACTGCCGGTGTCAACACGGAACACTTCACCCGATTCCGTGGCTTGTCCACGAGGCGTTCGAAAATATCGCCAGAGGCGTCATAATGTATGCAATTTGAACAAAGGTTTGTGCGATTGGGCGGGGGAAATGGATGGCGTGCTTGAAGAGCTTGAAGCTATGAGGAAAAGGCGTTGTTGAGTTATAAAACTGACGGAGTCGAAAACACTTTCGAAAGATGAAGTCGAGAATTTCACCTTGAAACCTTGATCAAGTGAATGTCCTGCTGCTTTAAGTGGAGTGGAGAACAAAAACAAATACTTTAACTTTTCCGGTTTTGGCCGGATTCGGGGGGAACTATATGTCCAGGTAGAAAATTTTTTCACATAAGTGTTCAACATGTCTTCTTGCCCTAAATCTAACATCTAATCAACTCCAAATAAAACTTTTAATTTTAACAAACTTTCCGGTTTGGGCCGGATTCCGGGTGAACTACTTGTCCGATGACAAAATAATTTTCACCATCGTGTTCAGCATGTCTTCTTACCCCATAATCGACTATCAAATTAGCTGTTTCAATATATTTTGTTTGCCCCTTAATTTGTACCCCCTCCCCCACCCCTAAATGTAGGGCTACAAAGCCCATCTACAAACTTGAATGGTCCGACGACCCAACGAATCCTCACACCAAGTTTCATCAAAATATCTCATTCCCTTCGAGAGTTATCGTGCTTACGGACGGACAGACGGATAACTTTTGCGATGTCATAGGTATCCCTCCACTTACGTTTTCGGATCCCAAAAACAAATTAAGGCGTTATAATTCGTTAAAAATGGAACTGCACAGTTTTTCGAATGTTTACAACCCGGGGCTTTCGCGCAGAAGTCCTTGCTCTTGACGGCCGTCTTGCCCCTCTTCTCCGGAGTTTCTTGTTCCGCTCGCCTGAATCGTGGGATCCAGCACATTATAGCGCATTTCCTCCGTTAATAGATGGCGACGTGGGACATAATTTGGGATTTTACATTTGTTTCCAAGCAGTCCACCCACACAGTCTGGAAACAGGAGTCAGCAGTTCATATTATTGAGTCAGTTTATGATATGTCGGAGCCAGTTGTCTACTATATTACTACACTCACTAGCACTTATACTGTTTTATTACTCTTTTACTAGCAGCATGGTAAACATACACTTTACAATATATATATCGGTACAGTAAATTCTGAGTGTCAGCAACAACTTATACAGTAGTTGTAACTTGTTGATGTCAATGGGAATGTCATCTTTGTCGTGAGTCATGCCCCAGTTTGCGGATGAGCACTCGATACTGAACCCTCGGTCGGAAGACCTGCGAGGAGTGTCGGAAAACATAGTAGTGCTTTCGTGAGAATCATGAATTTCTCAATATTACCCTTGAAACTCAGAAAAAGAAACAAAAATCTGTTCTGATCTCTTCTCTTGCAATTTTGCAGCTCATTCAAGGTTCATGCGTTGCGCCCCCATGGCCCCGCACATACACTGTAAAAAGTTTCTCCGAATAGGGATGCAGTATTTACTACTGGGATTAATCCCAGTTCCTTGATTGGCCGACCCGACAACCTAGGAGGATCTTCCCTTCTTCCTCAAATCCGTGACGCCTCTGCTCTATAAACGAACTTTACGGTTCGATAGACTTTCACTGCTTTCTATACAGATCGGAAATGTGACTCAAGAGTGACCTTTTTCCATCAAAAATCTTTCGATATTTCCAAAGAAACCTGTGGCTGATAACAAATGTTAAGGTAATACTTTTTTGCTCAAATGTAGTACATACATATTATCTTGTGCGGCATTTTGGAAAATGAGCCTAGAATACTTCAAGATTGCGTCCACTTTCTAAGTGACAGTGGCAGAAAATAATGTAAGTACGTTGAAGGTTAATAAAGTAAGTAAGTAAGTAATTTATTTATAACCCGCCATTTGAAAAAGCGGAGTACTCAACCGGCGAATCTACAGGATGTTCAACCAACCTTAGTCGCCGGCCAGTGCGATTTAAGGTAATTTAAGGTAAATGAAAAAAAAAAAAAATAACAAACATAAACACACACAAAAGACACTTAATTTTCAATCTTCGGCCAGTAAGCAGTGGATGTGAATAACGTCGTGCGCTGGTTGGGTTCATGATTTTTGAAAGAGATGAGGAAACATCCAAAAACAACCAATTAACACTTGCATCTTGAATATTGAACTTCTCCGTCAATTTGGTGACCTTCGGAGGCGGTCAATTCTTTCCCTTCAAACCAGGATCGTCCGATCCCCTAGCCTACTTCTTAGGATCCTTTGTGGGCCTCAGATGCGGCTTTCTCTGCCTGTATGGTATGCGTGGACTCGTGAGTTGTACGCGGGGCTTTTGACGGGAGTCACGTAAGTGACCTGGTACTTACATTTGTTTGTTTGTTCAGTGTGTTTTTGTTATATTGTGGCCCACGTTGGCCTTATTTGAAATAAAATAAAATAAATAAAATAAATAATGTATGGTAGACATAATTTCGACAAGTGGATCGACATCCAGTAGCGCAGATACTGCCTATGATCGGTTGATAAGGGCACTCAAAGTATATAACATGACAGAAAAGCATTCATTCTGTGATAAAGGAGACAGAATGGGTCGTAATTCCGTACTTTATGTGTCTTTTAGAGCCGTCCATCGAAACAGTCGTACGCAATTCGTATCATGGGCTCATGCCACAGCTCTACTGTTTTAATACTAGCAACTTGGTAAAAATCCGCTTTACTACGATAACATAATTTCGTTCAACACGAGTCTTAAAGCACAATGGACACTTCTAATGCTTTATTTTGTATTAAATGCTTCGCAAATAAACATTTCCGACTACCTTTAGAAGGCGCTACAAAAATCGGCCGTTTTCTTGTTATCCCTTGTCTTTACCTCTCTTGCATTTTGGCGATCCAAATCTTAGGAGCTGGGATATCGTGGCAGGAAATTCAAAAATCCCAGCAATGCTTGATAGAAAGGGATATATTTGAGATGTCACCAATATGTGTCATCAGAAGTTCCATGTTTTAAGTGCCTATTAAAGTTTTTCTTTGTGGACTAGTGTTGTGAAGCTTGATTAACTTGCTTTATAAAATGTACCAGAATATGCAATAAGTTTATAAAAAATAACATAGCTACTAAAATCATTCAAAAACAAATAGCCTATCCAAATCTGAATTAGACAAGCTGATTTATGCATACAATAAAGATCTAATAAGTATTATAAGAAATATCACTTTTATCTTTGTCCAAGCTAGTAAATTGAGCATGTACTGGCCCAAAAAGTTACGCTTTGAAATATCACAGAGAGGAAACTCTTGAAAAAGCTGCTGAGCGGGGGTAAGCATTGTTCCTAGGTTGTTACAGAGTGGGATTGGGGTAGTTTAATGTGCCCATTGAACTTTAAGTCTTGAGAGCGTGCAACGGGAAGTGTAAAAATGTTGAAACGTTTTGAGACAAATATTCCTTGAAGAACTGAACATTGTACTTTCGTGGCAGGATCGAGAGAAAACCAGAGTAAAGCTAACTGAAATTCAGCAGAAAGTTTCCAGCGTCTCAAAAGCTTTAAGCGACCACACCCCTATTCACTTTTCAACTTGCAGTATTTTAAGATGTTTGAATACTTTAAAACTAGGCTGTGCTTTAAGCAAATAACCCACGGTTTTGCCTGTTTTAAGCCTTTTTCGAGACTTATAGCGAAAACAGGGAAACAATTTAAATAACTGTTTTTTCTGTGGATAACTTCTCGCAGACAACCGTCGACAGCGCGATACACATCGAAAGTAGCAAATCACGGCAAGTGAGAAAATCAGCGTGGCTTTGTTAGAGGGATTAGAATGTACCGTACGCAATCGGGGTCTCCGGTATGGAGTGATTATGGAAGTAGGTTGCGTTAGTATTATAGGTAAGACAGGTCCTTTAAGGTTCATGGCATTCCTTGTGTCCACGACTCCACTATTGTTGTCCTGGTAGTTACTAGCCGAACAAGACCAAAGGTGTCGATGGGATCCCAAAAATCTAATCTTTAATTCAGGCAATCGGGTCTTGTCTTCGCCAGGCTAATCATCAGAGAAAACCAAGTCAGATATACCTCTATAAGCCATATCTATTTTGACGATACTGACCGAGAATTCCTGCTTTACTTCTGCCAAATTTCCGGTTTCGCCCGAATTCCGAACGAACTACTAGTCCAGCAAAAAAAAGAAAATTCAGAAACAAATCCAGCGTATCTCCTATAAAGAACATCTAATCAACTATGAATAAAAGTTAAATCCGGTTACAACCGGATTCCAGACTAATTATATGTCCGGGTAAAAAATGATTTCATATACAGACTCAGCCTCTCTTCTTACCCCTTAATCTGTCATCTAATCGAACTTTTGCTTTTCACAAATTTTCCGGTTTTGACCGGATTTTACCCCTAAATCGAACATTTAATCAACTTCATATGAAACTTCTGATATTAACCAACTTTCCGTTTTTTGCCGGATTCCAGACGAACTAATTGTTCGGCGAAAAAATGGTTGTAACCATCGTGTTCAGCATGTCCTCTTACCCCAAAACCGACCATTTAACCAACTTCAAATAAAACTTTTACTTTTAACCAACTTTCCGGTTTTTGCCGGATTCCGGACGAACTACCTTGTCCGGCGAGAAAATGGTTTTCACTATCGTGCTCAGAATCCCTTCTTACCCCATAATCGACCATCACATTAGCTGTTCAAAAATATTTGTTTGTGTCCCTTAATTTGAACCCCCACCACTAAATGTAGGGCTACAGGACCCTTTGTCCCTTCTACGAACTCGACCTTACTCTTGACCCAAAGAATCGTAACATCAAGTTTCATCAAAATATCTCATTCCCTTCGAGAGTTATCGTGCTCACAGACGAACGGACAGACGGACAACTTTTGCGATGTCATAGGTATCCCTCCACTTACGTTTTGGGATCTCAAAAACTGTTATCTTTACATGAACGCAGAAATTGCATCCCTGGGTCAACATTTGACCAATGTTGCCACCCGACACAAAATAAGTTTACTAAACTCCGGAGAATTTTTTTAGTAGATTCGAATAAAATTTCCTAACTCAAAATTATGCATGACATTTTATGCATAACAAAGATTGCTAGGAAGAAAATCACCAAAAAAGCATCTGCTGAATTCTCGATATCAAGACGACAAACAAAAAAGACAGCAGACACTTTTTGGCGGTTTTCAACTCTTCCTGACAATGCTTGTTAAGCATAACATTTCATGCATAACTTCTGTCACGACAACAGATGATAACAGTCTGTTGAAACCGCGCATCCTTGTTTTGTCTGTTATAAAAGTTCTGACAGTGAGCCGATAAGGGGGCTTCGACTCTGTTAACCGACTAGGTGCCCTAGATATGCAAGTCCGGGCATGGCTACACTCCGGGATCCAACGCAAACCTTTTACTTTTGCTTTACTGGGAGCGATTCCTTAGAACAGGGAAGGTGTCCTCTCTTCCAAACCTAATAGACCGAGGCCCTCGAAGTATTCCTCATCTGAACTCTGTCACCAATCGTTAATCAACACAAACATCCTCACACCACATAATCCCTCCCCCTATTTCATTATTTCCGAAATTACTCAGACCTTGGCGGGGGTATTAGTTTAGCTTAGTGCCCGATTACAGTAGGAGAGCGGAAATTCGTCCCACGCGGGGCTCAGGTATCGATTCCCTGGTTCAAACAACGCTCGGGAGTGGTGGGCGAAGAGATATTTTCCCCGGGAGTTTTGCTCCTGTGAATGAGAAGCATAAACAGCAAGCTCCACGGAAGTGGATGAGGAGCAGGAGTCCGTCAAGGAAGAGTTACAGATTCCCTACAACTAGGAAAGCCTTTCTGAGGCGAGAATGAAACCAATTTATCTCCTCTTAAGAAACAGCCATACAAAGGAAAGAGGGCGAAGATGGAATAAGGCTTGTATAAATAGGGAGCTTAAGTAGTCAGTAATTCTTACAGTACTGAAGCAACGGGATTGCTGTCACTACCGAAACGTCTACTTGCTCCTATCATAGAAGGTCTCGAACGGATTCACAAGAAGGAGCGCGGGTTGAAAGAAAGAGTATAGTAGTATAACTGGTGCGAAGAAAAAACGGGGGTATAAAAAAAGGGCTTAGTGCACTAGACTGCTCAGCTAACATCTGTTACAGGGATGAACAGATTGGCGGTAATACTATCAGTCGACAAGAATGATTACTGAAAGCCCTACAGTCCATTTTCTTCTGGAAAATCCCAACACCAGCCAAGACTATTCGCATCTAACAGAAAATTAATCGACGCTTTCTAACAATGATTCCGTCAACCCACTCTGATCAGAGTTTTGGCGGTCGCTGTTACGATACGGAGAAATGATCGGAAGATTTATTATCCTACCAAAGAAGACACGTCAACTAAAAAAAGCTAGGGGGGGGGGGACAAAGAACGGTAGTCCACCCCTCAACGTACTAAAACGCGTACTCAAAATAATCAGTTTAAAATCAAATCTCTTCCCTGTTTCCTGGAATATGCAAGCATTTCGTACCACCAAAGTGTCAAGCAAAGACAATGGCGCAACTCAACAAACACAGACATCCTATTGTGCCTCCTTCACGTTTTTAATCAAAGAGTCTACAACCCCTTTGCTCTAGAGATATCTTTGCCAGGGGCGGTATGTAGTGGGAAGGGGCAAGACTTTCCATGGGGGCCCAGAGCTACCCACAAAAAAAAACTGTAAGACCTAGTTGACCCAACATATACATGCTGTACATATTATGTTTTAAAGCAGCCTTCGTTAACATATTGTTTCCTTTTCATTCACAACGTATGTTATTCATCACTTATGTGTTCGGTCCCCCCAATGTCAGACATTAAGGAATGAAAACGGGGCCCAGACGATGCCATTGCTCCCCACCCTTTAGGTTTCTGAAAATGACGCCTGAAAATTCTTGCTGAAACTAGAGCCTTATGAGTATTCTGAATGTATTCTTTCTTTTTCATCATCTTTCTTTCTCGATATTACTTGCTATTTAGGACGGGAGTGTTTCATGACTGAAATCCTTGATTCTGAAATTGCCTTAAGCACTGTAGAGCAAAACAAACGTTAAGGCCCATTCACAACGGGTTTTAGCTAATTTTCGATGCCAGCCAGTTCCGGAAATCGCTCTGAGACCAAGAATTAGCTGGGTTTCTGCCGTTCGCAATTGATATTGGTGCCAGTTTCAGGTACTAGCTAGTCTCGCACCCAAGTTGAAATCAGTTCAACTTTTCAGATTGCTCGCCAATCACATTACTTAGGGGAATACTCAGGAATGTTCCAGTTGGCTAACGCTGAACCACGTCAGACCAAATAACAATGACCTGAATTCACTTTCGGTTTTCAAGACAGCAAGGAGTGGATGTGATTTTATCTATTGGGCTTGGTTCAAAACTAGCTAATCAGAATATTCCTCAATATTCCCCAAAATAATCTGATTGGCTGGTACCCTAAAAAGTTGAACTGATTTCAACTTGGGTGCGAGACTAGCTGGTATCCCAAACTGCACCAATATCAATTGCGAACGGCAGAAACCCAGCTAATCCTCGGTCTCAGATCGATTTCCGGAACTGGCCTGTACCGAGTATTAGTTAAAACCCGTTCTGAAAGGGCCTTTACTGACTTTCGCTCGCATAATTTCGCCCTCTTTTATTACATACGTGCCGCTCCCTCCCCACTACCACTCAGCTCTGAAACCTCAGTTCT
This sequence comes from Branchinecta lynchi, assembly GCA_023053575.1. Classification (NCBI taxonomy): domain Eukaryota; kingdom Metazoa; phylum Arthropoda; class Branchiopoda; order Anostraca; family Branchinectidae; genus Branchinecta; species Branchinecta lynchi. The sequence goes on along the minus strand of JAKZAP010000014.1, from coordinate 17,101,076 downwards.
GCCAGTGCCAGCACTCCAAAACTCTGACGTCAAGAACGTATGCCAGGAGGGCAAACAAAAGGGCTCTTGCTTGAGTGACTAACACTATTCTCAGGTTAAAAGCAAGCTTTCAATTCATAAGCGACCTTAGCTCTCTCCGAGGGGATGCGTACTTCTTGAAAGACGCTTCTTAGACTATGGCATCATGTGGGGAACGAACAGGAAATGGTGGAGAACTGGTTGAAATCTGATATGGAAAGGAAGTGTATACACCAAGACCGTATCCAGGGGGGGGGGGGGTTACCCCCCCCCCCGAAACATACAAAAATACTCATTTTTAGAGGCTTTTCCCTCTGATCTATGTCATTTGTGTACTATTTTGTGCGACCCGCAGGCGACCCCCCCCCCCCCCCGAAATAAATTCCTGGATACGGGCCTGGTATACACTGTCAGAAGTTCCATACACAAAACACAAGGATGCACAGTTTTAACAGAAAACCCTTGGGATGTAAAATATGCATAATAAACATTTCAAGGAAGAACCAGAAAACGCCGAAAAAGCATCTGCTGAGTTTTTCTTTTGTCGTCATGATATCTGAAAAGTCAGCAGATGCTTTTTCGGCGGTTTTACGGCAAAATAATTACTAGATGACTATGACAATATAAATATTATGCCGTAAAACCGCCGAAAAAGCATCTGCTGACTTTTTTATTGTCATGATATCTGAAAAGTCAGCAGATGCTTTTTCGGCGGTTTTACGGCAAAATAATTACTATATGACTATGAAAATATAAATATTATGCCGTAAAACCGCCGAAAAAGCATCTGCTGACTTTTTTATTGTCATGATATCTGAAAAGTCAGCAGATGCTTTTTCGGCGGTTTTACGGCAAAATAATTACTATATGACTATGAAAATATAAATATTATGCCGTAAAACCGCCGAAAAAGCATCTGCTGACTTTTTTATTGTCATGATATCTGAAAAGTCAGCAGATGCTTTTTCGGCGGTTTTACGGCAAAATAATTACTATATGACTATGAAAATATAAATATTATGCCGTAAAACCGCCGAAAAAGCATCTCCTGACTTTTCAGATATCATGACAATAAAAAAGTCAGCAGATACTTTTTCGGCGGTTTTCGACACTTCCTGGAAATGTTTATTATGTATAACATGTGATGCATAACGTTTTCAAAATCAATCACATCCCAAGTGTGTTCTATTAAAACCGCGCATTCTCGTGTTATATGGTACAAGATTTCCGACAGTGTAGATGGTTATTTTGTCCGTTTCGCATAGGATGTTCAGCTTTTTGAAGCGGGGCACAGGCAGTGGTGAACTAGCCTGCGGACCACAAACTCGGAAAGGGGCACGACCAGGGGCCAAAAGAACAGGTTGTGCTTGTCTATTTGTCCCTTGTATAACATTCCATCTTTACCTAAGATCTGTTCCGGGACATGGGTATGCGAACTGGTTAGATGAATACTCCCTGAGCCCAAGCTGACTGGAAAACATGTATTCAAACAATGCATAAAACGGGTATGTCAGCTACGATGCTTTGGAAGCGATATTTCGGTCCTTCTTTGCCAGGGTCCTCGTCAGGCTATCGAACTTCAGGGTCAGGGTGTTAAATACATTCCATGTCAAAAATTAAATCTCAGGACTAGTTTTTCTATACAATGGTACTTAAAAGCAATTCCCCGAATAGGATATTTACAATCGGTAGAAGCTTCAGTTATTTCTTGCAAGTTGGTCCTTCCCCAACGTTGACCCTGAAGTTAGACAGCGCGACGAGGACCCTTGACAAGTAGGTCCGAATACTGCTGCCAAAGCATCGTATAGATCTGACATATCCGTGTATGCATTGTTTGAATATATGCTTCTGCGGGATCACTGCTCGTATGGACCGCTTCTTTATGACTATTGTAGTGGTTTGCGAAGTACGTTTACAGGGCCTGCTGTAAATCAGTGGTATAGCTAATGCTAAACGGATACGTCAGCTGAATTTTCTTAGAGCTTTCAAATTCATTTTCCAGCTTGAGCGGCTTGAGACTGAAAAGGACTCTTACCAAGAAGGGCCGAAATGTAGCTCTAATTAAACTCGGCTGACGTATCCCTTTAGGTTTTTCCACAAGTTCGTTTTCCAGCTTGAGCGGCCTGAGCCTGAAGAGGACCCTTGCTATTCCGAGAGGATCCGAAATTTAGCTCTAATAAAATTCATCTGATGCATCCGTTTTGCACTGTCAAAGTAGCCGTTTAGCACTGTCAATTATGATTCGTGATCAGCTGTGACCAAGGCCGTATACAGGGGGGGGGGGGGGGTAGGGCGGTGACCCCCCCCCCCCCCCGAAACATACAAAAATAACGATTTTTATAGGCTTTTCCCTCTGATTTATGTGTTTTTTGTTCTTTTTTGTCCGACCAGCAGGCAACCCCCCCCCCCCCCCCCCGAAATAAATTCCTGGATACGGGCTTGGCTGTGACTGATAGAAGATTTGCAGTGGTAGTCATTGGCCCAGAAAGCCGTAAATGTTGGGTGAAAATCCCGGCCGAGGATCATTATTCATAGAGCATTATACGCTGTGGAAATATGGTTTCCACAATACTCCATCTTTAACGTAACATCTTGTACATATGAGTTTATACAATTTCACAAGTTCAAACGAGTGCCCCCATAATGACAGTTGTTTCTAAACGGAAGAACTACCCTACTATAAAATATGTTCGATGAAATTTCACATCTACGACCAAGAGATCAGATTTTCAATTGTTTAGTTAAAAAGACGAGACCATGTTATTTTAAATATGCGCAACCTGCTGCACTTGTCGAAATTATGTCATAACCATACATTGACGGAGAAATTCCAAAAGTCAAGATGCAAGTGTGACCCTTTTGGATGTTTCCTCATCGCTGTCCAAAATCATGGACAACAGGGCCCAACCAGCGCACGACGTCGTCCACTGCTTCCTGACCGAAGATTGAACATTAAGTGTTTTTTTCTGCGTTTTGTTTATTTTTTTTATTTTCTTTATTTACTCCGCCTTTTCAAAATGGCGGGTCATAAATAAATTACTTACTTACTTACTTAGTAGGCTACTTTAGCACCTTCTGTGAGTTTTCATAATCCCACTTAATTCAAAGTTGTAGTAACTACCTTTGGTTAATTTTTGTCTCAGCTAAATGACTAGTATAATTCCACAAGAGCTTGTCATCCCTCAAATTCTGCGAGAAAAGTCCTTGGGGAGCAGAACGTGTCAAGACCATGAGAAGAGAGGCAAGAGATCCCATTCCGAATCTCCAAAAATGTTTATACCTTATGCTCCGAGTAAAAGGTGAGGAGTAAGTAACAACATCATTAAAATCTACGGTTCAAAACATTCATGCAATACCTAGGTGCCCGTGTGAAAAGTCCAAGAGTGGAACATTTCTAGCCATGGTTCCTCTAAAATCGCCGATATCAGAAAACGGTATTGTGTGCTCAAAAAACGTGGATCTGCAGAATAGACTAAAGAGTCTATCGGACGAAAAAATCGACTGATTTTCGGAAAAAAAACGAAATGTTGTCATGAAAACATAAAAAAAGTCGAGGCGCTTCGCGCTGACTCGTTTATTTTTTACTGACTGGCCGACAACATTGGAGAAAAGGGGGGGGGGGGCGTCCGTCCCATAGTGACACGCCCCTGCGTGTCACTGATCTAAGAAGTTAACTGACATGGCGGATAATACAAGAGAGACCATTACCAATCGACAGGAATGGTTATTTTAGACACAATTGCAATTCTTTCTCCAAAACCCTAACTTTAGCCAACATCATTCGCAAATAACAGGAATCAACTTCCCGTTTGCAAGAACAAGTCCGTCGATCTGGTAGTTATTCAGAGGATAATAGATCGTTAACTAGCTTAGTTGAGACACCTTTTCTTCTTTAAAATGTAGCTCACTATTAAGCAGAAAAGGTCTGCTAAACTAAAAAATTCACAGAAAGAAATACACTGCGGAACATATAGGTATTGTATGATTTACACCTGCTAAATATTTCAATTCATCTTTGTTTCTTGTCACTACTTTGACAGTGCCCAGTCGTTTACATTCCAAATACCGAACCGTGGCCTCAACTAACGTCTTATTTACTACTTGACTTGGGCACAGCAGTGTAATTTTTTACCTTCCTTTAAACTGCAATATTTCCCTTCGCACAAAATCTGATCAACCACTCGTTATCGAAAGCACAGTGTAATTTTGTGCCTTTCTTTAAACTGTAATATTTCCATTTCCATGAAATCATCAAAATCATTCCCTAAGAAAAAAAAAATCCGATCAACCACTCAACTCAGTACAATTTTTTACCTTTCTTTAAACTGCAATATTTCCCTTTGCACGAAATCCCCTTGCACGAAATCCCTTTGCACCATCACAATCCCCCCCCCCAAAAAAAAATCTGATCAACCCCTGGTACAGAAACCTGAAAGACGGTAAAGACCCCTTCGTCGCAGAAGATGATTTAACCCACGCCTGGACAACGAAGAGAAGGAATCCTAGTGCCGAACCACGAATCTTTTAACTGCAATATTTCCCTTTGCATTACAGCCCCACCCCCCAAAAAATATCCGATCAACCACTGGTACAGAAACCTGAAAGAAGGTAAGGACCCCTTCTTCGCGGAAGATGATTTAGCCCACGCCTGGACAACGAAGAAAAGGCATCCTAGTGCCGAACCACGAAGCAGCAACCGTCACCGTGCAACGACAAAAGAACACAAGTCTATTATGGCCAGCTACCAGGGGAATGAAATACCAAATTACTTCCCGGACGATTGGACAAAACCTGACGACGAGCCATATCATAATAGCAACTACCTGGATACACTGTCGATGGCAGAGTGGACGCCTCCACCAAGTTGGCAGGACAACGCTCATTGACATATTTTTCATTCGTTTCTGGCATGTTTACGAGCAAAGGGGTTCTATTTCATGCGTGCTGGAAAGCTGGACGAATTTGATTACACACTGGAACTAGGTGGTCCAAATCAACACCAGTGCAAAACAACACGAGCTGGACAGCGTCTGCAAAATCCGACCATTCACAACCAATGGAACCATTTCAGCGCTTGGGGGGATGGAGGCAAATATCAATTTTTGTCCCCAGTCCCAGGTTTATTACACAGACTCAAATTTAATTTGTCTACTCTTTCTAGTTAAATTTAAAGCAGTATTCGAATATACCTCCAAGCAAAGACATTGCATTTTTCCTACTAAAATCAATTTAGCAAAAAAACAAGATCTAGAAGCTCAAATAGCCACTTGGAAGGCTGGTTCAGAAGAGGAAATATAGAGTTTGCCTTTTCGTGGGTATGTTCTGATCTTTTGTATGCAAAACCCTTGAGCTAAGAGTGATCGTGGACTTAGCAATCACGAGAACGTATCGTTTGGTAAAAAGTATTTTATTCTTTAACTTGGCTGTAATGATGCGCACTTTAAAGGCGCTAGAGATTGATCTATAAGCAATTTTCGGTTAAGATGCGCACTTTAAGGGTGTTAGAAATAAATTTTTAAGCAAAACCCATGTGGCACAAATGATCGTGGGTTGAGATGTATCATTTGATAAAAAGTAATCTCGACTTCGCGGTTAAGATGCGCACTTTAAGGGAGCTAAAAGTTCATTTGTAAGCAAAATCCTCGAGGCAAAAATGACAATGGGCTCATTGGGATCATGAAAATCTATTCTTACTTTGCGGTCAAGGTTGGTACTTTAAGGAAGTCAGACTTGGGAAGTGGCAATTTCTAAGCCAATCTTGTCGAATCTCTAATATTCCAGCCAAGTTTCATCGTATATTCAAATAGTGCATAAAACGGATACGTCAGCTACAATGCTTTAGCAGCGATATTTTGTCTCTTCTTGGAGAGGGTCCTCGTCAGGGTGTCAACAAAATATCGCTGCTAAAGCATCGTAGCTGACATATCCGTTTTATGAATTATTTGAATATATATAAAGTCAGCTTGGGCTCAAGGAATCTTCGTGTTTCATCGTCCTGGCACAGCTTGATTCTGGAATTACCTTAACTCTCGATCACCGGAATTCCGGACCCCCTCTCAAACTCCCCCTATAGTGCCCGGAGCCAATCCGGTTATGTAGATTACTCATCCAGAGCATCTATTTGTTATACGATCTCTCCATGCAGTCTAAGCCGGTCACGTATTTTCCGGCCGTTCACCCTCCCCCCTCCCAATAGTTGTCGAATCCGGTCCTGACATGAAAAAGATCACCAGAGACATGTCCTCTGTTCAATTATTACATTTCAGTCGAAACCTATCACCAGTTCCAAAGTTACGCATTACTCAATGTTCCGGATTCGCCCTCCCTCCACTCCCCCTACAATTATCGGTTCGAGGACACTTTTATTTCCAAGTCAGTTTGATCGGGTCCCTGGTACCACCATCACAGGAATTCAGGGAAACCCCCTCCACCCCCCAAGTGTCCTAATACAGTCCAATTGTGCTTGTTCTTCCCAGAACGTTGCACTCCGATCCCTCCATTCTAACCGTTTCTCGAGAATTCTGGTCTCCACCCCCACCCCCACCCCCATACCTGTCGAATCCAGTCCGGACTTCAAATGGGAAATCAGAAATATGTCATTTATTCAGTTATCAAGTTTCATTCCAATCCGACAACCCGCTCGAAAGTTACACATTACTCAATTTTCCGGATTCCCCCCCCCCCCGACCCGCCCCCCTCGATGGTCGGATTGGGAAACTGATTACTTCCAGGTTAGTTTGATAGGGTCCCTCATACACCTGCCAAGTTTCATCGTCCTAGCACATCAGGGAGTACCCTAACTCGAAAAAGTGACAGACGGAATTGCGAAGCAAGAGACTGCAAGTGCCTTGTCTTCGCCAGACTCCTTGAATATTTTTAATATCAAAATTCAGAGACAGATTAAGGCCGAAGAGCTAATAATCTGTGAAAATTAAGTTCAGATATGGATTCAGCATGTGTGTTTACCCCTATAAGTCATATCTATTTTGACGAAAACTTTCTGCCTTACTTCTGCCAATTTTCTGGTTTCGACTGAATTCCGGAACTAGTTGTCCGGTGAAAAAAGAAAGCTAAGAAACGAATTCAGCGTATTTTCTTTCCCCCATATCAAACATCTAATCAACTTCAAATAAAAATTTAACTTATAACAAATTTTCCGGTTCCATCCGGATTCCGGACTCCGGATTAACTATATGTCCGAGTAAAAAATGATTGTCATATACGGATTCAGCATCACTGCTTACACCTATATCGGATTTCTAATCAACTACAAGTAAAACTTTTACCTTTAACAAATTTTCCGGTTTTGGCCGGATTCCGGACGAACTGCTTGTCCGGGTAGAAAATGATTTTCACACGTATTCAGCAAGTCTTCTTACCTCTTAATCGATCATCTAATCAACATCATATTAAAATTTTACTTTTAGCAAATTTGTACGGCGAGAAAATGGTTTTTGTTTGTATTTTGTTTGCCCCTTGATCCACCCCCCTCCCCCACCCCTAAATGTACGGCTACAAAGCCCATCTACGAACTTGACTTGTCCGATCACCAAAGAGTCCTCACACCAAGTTTCATCAAAATATCTCTTTCCTTCGAGAGTTATCGTGCTTACAGACGGACGGACGGACGGACGCACAACTTTTGCGATGTCATAGGTATCCCTCCAATTGCGTTTCGGGATCCCAAAACAACAAGGAGGAAGATTTTGAAACCTAGGGTGACACGGCCATCCTGTCCCCCCCCCCCCCCCCCATATCAAACGGCACGTTTTCGCACAACCTTTATGGGACGCTACTCTATACCAGATAGTCCCGGCAGCACGACAGCAGACACTGTCCGACGTTCATAAAATTTCTTCCAGATTCTTTATTTGACGCTAGAAGGGCTTGCATAAAGTAAACAATGACACGTTACTTATTGGTTTACGCTTAACCAGGTTTGTTTAGCTATTTTCAATTCCTCTTAGGCCTAGCCATTTTTAAGATTGTTTAAATGCCTATGCCTCTATGTGTGCTCTATCCAACTCTGTTCTGTAAAACTTAATCAAGTTTGTCAATTCTGGCTTCAATTCAATGCTGACTGCTCGTTTACCTTTCCACGTGGCTAATGGGCGATTCGGTATGAACCGAAAGCCTTATCGCTTATTCTCCCTTCAGACAACCTACACCAAAATCTAACGTGTGATTGTTATTGTTTCTGCCGAGCATCTGGCGGCAATGCATCATTGGAGGCCCAAGATAGACCATCAATAGCAGTGAGGTTAAATAGTGATAATTTCAAATCAAAATATTAAAGCGCTCTTAGGTGATGCAAAGTCTTCATGTGTTTTCTGTCTTCTGTGCGTGACCCGATGTTATCTGTTGAGGTTAATATTAGTATATCTATGTGCATATTACTGGGATCGAATAAAAAGAGGCACGGCATGGCACGACATAGGAAGGAGGCACTAGTACTAAAAAGAGGCACGAAAACTCCTGGCATCACAGTGAGGGCCAGGAAAAACGTTCTAACGCGCCTTCTTTCAGGCTCTGGAGTAACGAACTCTCACTTACTTGTTTACTTTTATTACTTCAGTTTCAGTTTCAGTTTATTTCAAATATCAACACATATCGTGGCTTGGGGCCAAATGGCGTGTTGAATACGTCAATATACATGAAGGCAAATCAATAATGTCTGTCATAATATCAACATAAATAATTCAGACTGAATATGGCCTAACACAAAAACATAGAAGCGAGACACACACAAGAATGACTAAACCTCTTTGTTGAAAATATGTACAAATTTAGGGATAAAACTATTACGGTACCGCTTCGTACGGTAGTAGCGGGGTTCTAGCTTGGGTATTCTCTCCGCACACGCTCTTTGCGGACGCAAACGTTGAGGTTGGAAGAGAGGCGGCAGAAGGGAGCGGAAGGAGGGGTTCTGTAGGAACTTCATACCAAAATCTCTGCACAGCCTCTCCCGTCTATGATGGAGGGTCTCAAATTTAAAATGATTTAAAAGAAAACAATAAGGCATTTTAGGTCCTCTGTATATAATCCTGAGAGCACGTTTCTGTACACTTTCAGTGGAATCTGTGTCCTCTTTTGTCAGAGCATATATTCAAGTAGACTTCGGACAAACACACAAAATAGATTAATCAATACCTTTTCTGAAACAACAAATTTAGTCGGGGTTTTAACTATTGACATGGATGAATTTGCTTTTTTTTATTAAATTTTTTGTATTCTTCTTCCAAGTTACATCCGAAGAGAGCGTAACTCCAAGAAGGGTAATTTGTTCAACAATTAAACCATTTTCAGGGACAGGGAAAAATTCTGGGCTACTTTTTAAAAAGGAAAAACTTACAATTGATGACTTATCTGTATTTAAAACCATATTAGCAGTTAGGGCCTCGTCGGCTATATCTTGAAGAATAGTCACTGCGTTACTTTTTAAATTTCGACCAACAACTAGAGATTAGCATTACTTGCTAATCTCTTTTTATTACTCGTGCCTCCCACGCCATAACGTGCCGTGCCGTGCCTCTTTTTAGTCGATCCTCATATTACTGATTTTTTTTGTCTGCTTGGATTAAGATTAAGAAAGATACAAGCGTTTGCCACGCTACCTAAGCTACATCAGCAAAAATCCAAAACTAATCACTTTCGGACAAAATAAAATGGTCCCACCTACGCTAGCACACGTACTGTAGTGTCAAAAGCCTTTTTACTGCATTGATATTATTATCATTATATCACAAGTCGCTACACCAGCTTTGTTGATTTCTCCTTTTTTGCTGTGCATATTCCTACAAGTAAGTAATCTATTTGTAACCCGCCGTTTGCAATGCCTAACCAAAAGCATGCCCAACCAAGCAGAGACACCTAGGCACACGCCAAGGTTTAGCCAGTCACCAATTTCTAGAGCCTAGAACACCGTACCTGGCCCAAAATCTCTGCATAAGCCTGTTTGGTCCAGGGTAGGTCAGAGGTCATTAAGATTTTGCTCCTGACATTAGACCTAGTAAACATTTTTTAAGGCCGATTTTGAGGTTATGTAATTCCAGGTTTGAGACCTCTCCGTGCCTAGATATCTGTGCTTGACTAGGCACATGCCAAGGCTTAGCCAGTCACCGATTTCTAGAGCCTAGAACACCGTACCAGACCCAAAATTTGTGCATAGACCTGTGTGTGAACGGTGATGCTAGGCACGCGCCTACTGTGCTTGACCATATGCATGCTTGTCAACGGGGATTAACGTTGTGCTTAGTCGTTAGGTCATTAGCTTCGTGTTTTTTTCTTTTCTTTTCTTTCCTCTTCATTTTTCTACTTTGTCTGTTTCTTTCTTTGAAAACAGAATACGAAAGAAAATTAAGCCCCATCCATTGTAAGGCGGTAGCCTATAGCCCTACGGCATGGCTTTAAAGAGATAATGATGTCTTTTTCTCTTTGTGATTAAGTCAAAGAAGATGGAAGATTTTTATCAAGGTGGTAAGGCGGGCAGGTTGAACAAAATGACTTACCGGTTTTTTCCGACCGATTGCTCGGACTCCAGCAGCCTCGCACACTCGGTTGATACATTCCCTGAAAAATAAGAAAGGTGAGTGACCCCTAATACAAATATAAGTTGGGCTAAAAGACCAAAACGGAAAAACCTTAAAAATAAAAATTATAAAAAGACCAAAACGGAAAAAATTTAAAAATAAAAATTATAAAATAAGGCTGTTCCGCCTCTTACTTCACTAGGAACAAGTCCACTACCCATTTAAAGACAATAAGTAAGTAAGTAAGTAATTTATTTATGACACGCCATTTTGAAAAGGCGGAGTAAATGAAGAAAATAAAGAAAATAAACAAAACACATACACACACAGAAAAAGACAATTAATTTTCAATCTTCCGTCAGGTAGCAGTGGGCGACGTCGTGCGCTGGTTGGGCCCTGTTGTCCATGATTTTTGAAAGCGATGAGGAAACATCCAAAAGGGTAACACTTGCAACTTGAATTTTGAATTTCTCGTCAATGTATGGTTATGACATAATTTCGACAAGTGGAGCAGGTGCTTCGCATATTTAAAATAACATGTTCTCATCTTTTTAATCTCCTTCTTTCGCAGAACATGAGTGACGCCAGAACGAAATAGTATAGAAGGAGCGCAGAAGGTGCTGTACAAATTTCCCAAAGCTTGTACAGCAATGTAAATAAGAAGCTAGAATAATTATTCCTTCAGCCCAAGCTAATTGCGAATCCTATTTGTATTAGATAGTGCAAAACGGATACGTCAGCTGAATTTTATTAGAAAAATCAAAAAATTCTGATAAAATTCCGCTGATGTATCCGTTTTGCATTATCAAACATGATTCACAGTCAGCTTTGGCTGAATGGAATATGAATCTTATTTGGCGGCGCTAATTTTATCGGCTGTTCTTGTCAAGGGTCTTCTTCAGGCTCAAAGCTAGAAAACTGAACCTGTGATGAGTTGAGATATCGGTTTAGAGCAGTCAACTATATGGGGCTCAAAATCATCGAGGACCAAACATGGAGCAACCCATTAAAATTTTGCTTCCGATTATTTAAAGCCGGCAAGAGCTAAAAATGAAGCGAGAACTGCTGAGAAAAAAGACGACAGAACAATAATGAATGACTCACTTGGCGATGAGTGACCGAGTGTCGAAGTCTAGGCTCTTCATCGAAGTGTTGACGGCGACACAGCCAATGTACTGAAAGAAATGACGAGTTTCACCAATAAGAAAAGATGAAGCAGATTGCAAGGCTTACCGACGAAACCTCCTCATGGCAAATATTCTTTGAGCCCAAGCTGACTTTGAAACATATATTCAAACAATGTTTGCAACGGATATACGTCAGCTAAGATTCTTCATCAGCGATATTTCGGCCCTTCTTGGCAAGGGTCCTCGCCAGGCTGTCAATCTTCTGGGTCAACGACGGGGAAGGAAACAAACCTTCAATGAATAACTGAAGCTTCTACCAACTATAAATATCTTTTTTAGGGCAAATTACTTTCAAATACCACTGAAAGGAAAAAAACTAGTCCAGAGATTTAATTTGACACGTCCGATGTTTTTGCTGCACGATTGGGGCGACGACAGAGAAGTTTTTTACTGTATTTTGATCAACTACGGTTTTGTTATTATTAAGGGACTGAAAACTTGTATTATGGAGTGCTCGCCTGTATCTATTACTTTTAATAATCACTGCACGGAAAAACTAGTGCTGAGATTTAATTTTTGACAAGGCTGCTGTTTTTGCTGCACGATTCAATGACACTCCTCATGGCAAAATGTCCCCGTGGCAAAACGTCCTCAGAGGGCCCCAGAGCCCCAGAGGCGAAACGTTTCCAATCGCTTACGATTGGGATTTTAGATTCACCGTTTCTGTTAAACTATTTTGATCGTTCACAACTCAACAAAATTCAACTTTCCTACTACTGCTGAAAAAAATTAGGTCTTCTTTCAGTACTTGGAAACCAAATCAACAGTTTCCGACAGAAAACAACTGAAAACGATCGTAAACAGTTGTTCAATGACACTTGAAAAAAAACAATTGTAAACAGTTGTAAAATTACGATTGGAAACAGTTGTTTCCAATCGTTTGCGATTGGGATTTTAAATTCGCCGTTTCAGTTATTCTGTTTTGATCGTTTACAACTCAACAAAATTCAACTTTCCTACTACCGCTGTAAAAAATCAGGTCTTGTTTCAGTACTTGGAAACCAAACCAACTGTTTCCGATCGAAAACAACTGAAAACGATCGAAAACAACCGAACACGATCGTAAACAGTTGTTCAATATTGAACAAAATAACAATCGTAAACAATTGTAAAAATTACAATCGGAAACAGTTGTTTCCAAGGCCGTATCCAGGGGGGTTAGGGGATTGAACCCCCCCCCCCCGAAACATACAAAAAGAACGATATTTATAGGCTTTTCCCTCTGATCTATGTGTTTTTTGTACTTTTTTGTCCGACCAGAAGGCAACCCCCCCCCCCCTCCCCCGAAATAAATTCCTCGATACGGGACTGGTTGTTTTCAATCGCTTACGATTGGGAATTTAGATTCACCGTTTCAGTTAAACTATTTTGATCATTTACGACTAAAAAAAAATTCAACTTCCCTATTACCGCTGTAAAAAATTAGGTCCTGTTTCGGGACTTCGTAACCAAAGTTGTTAAACTCATTTTTTGTTGTTACACAGTTGTTAAAACTCCCGAGTTGTTAAAACTCCCGAGTTGTTAAAACCCGGGTCTGTATGTCACGACTTGAAAACAAAACCAACTGTTTCCGACTGAAAACAATTGAAAACGAAGGAAACAACTGACAACGATCATTTTGAATGGATACGAAAAATACGATCGGAAAATTACGATCGGAAAGAACTGTTTCCAATTGTTAACAATTGTTTACAGTTGTTAACAATTATTTATAGTTGTAAAAAATTGTGTACAGTTGTTAACGATCGTAAACAACTGAAAAAAATTGTTTACGAGTTAATTATTTCCATACGGGGAATGGCACGTGAAGTTCAAGATCTTGTTTCGTGGATCTTGCATATCTCGGGATAATATTTAAATTGTAAACCTAGGCGATTTTAATCTCTTATTCCCATGCTCTGGTCCGAAATGAAATAACGCCGGGCATGATATAAATCATTAAATCCCCCCCCCCCCACCAAAAAAAAAAAATGTGTATTATTTTGATTTGTCTTTTGGTTCACTTTAACCGGGGACGTCTCGCCACGGGGACATTTAGCCACTGGGTTTCTCATGGAGAGGTTTCGCCACGGGGTCGTTTCGCCGATGCCGACGTTCGTCCCTGTGGAGACGTTTTGACATGGGGACATTTCGCCAGGGGCTGCCAAGAAAGCACTCATTCGTGCTTTCCTGGCAGGAATGTAAATTATGTATTTTTTGTTTGTCTTTAAATCTAGTCCAATGAAACTGAGCTGATGTTTCAAATGGAGAAGTTTCGCGACAACCCGCTTGCATGCTGCCAGTGGTTATAGTTCAACCAAGGAAGGGGATCATAATGATCATTCTCGTTCGTTTCAATGCGATTATCTGGAATAATGTCTCTGCAATCTTCTACCTCAGTACGATGTTACCCGTCACCGCAGATGACTCTACAGTGCGAGCGAGTTGACTGCATTGCGTCTATAAGAGACGCGCACCAGCGCCTAAGGATCACAGTGTTAAGCGTTAAGCGCCGCGGGTTGAAGAAGATAGACTAACACAGAGATATGCCCTCAAAGCTGAAACAAAACTGATTTCCTAATAATCATAAGAACCGACAATCTTTTGGAGAACAATTGTGCACTGCCTACTGAAGCAATCGCAATCTTATTTTTTTGTACAGAGGGGACCGCCTGAACACAGTAGCTTAGGAAGCTAGGAATGTTGGTAGTGAGGCTAATTCACGAAGAAATAAAACAATAGAGTAACCTAGCCCTTCAATTCTACTTTGAAGTTAGTGACACCAGAGAAAATGTTTGGTACCTGGCCCTTCGGAAGTTCCATGTGGTCTTGTCCAGCCTACCGAGGGGTTACTGACTCCCAAAATAGCATTACAGTAAGTACCCGGTGCCCACCAGGAGTAAACCCTCGCAGCTTACTATTCATAAGAGAAGCTGGTCTAACCCAGACGAATCCCTAGACAGATTGACCGTACAAGCTAAAAGCTTAACGCTAAATGAAATAATAAATAACCGGCGCCTCCGCACTACTACTTTCCCGTTAATAACTCTTGTGATAGCAATCGACATTCACTCTAACTATCTAAAATTAGCAGCTGTCTATGAGTCAAGATTAGCCTTAGCAAAATATCGCCCGAATTAAACGTGTGGTTAAATTTAGAGCGAGAGGTACATCAACACACAGCTTGATTGAAACAGTTTTTCATAATTGAATTCGTTTGCATGATTATTACTTCTGGGATGAAGGCAGCAAGCACTCCTGGCAAACAAGTCGGCTTCTGATAAAAGATCTCTGTTGTCAACTGTATAGCTGATACTGTTTGATTTTACTTGCCAGAAAAACAGTCGCTGGGAATACGGAAAGGAAAAGAGACACTTCCGCACTTTTCCATTTCACTTATATTTACTTTCGTATCATCGAAGCACTCAGTTAGCAGTATTTTTTCATTCCTTGCATGAACGGAATTAATTAGCGAATGACAAGCCACGACATACTTGTAAGTTTCAGATACTGTCTTTTGAACAATTTTATTCATCCTTATGAACATTCGCATGTCATCTTCCGCTTTTATTCAGTCCTTTAAATTTGTTGTCGGGTTTTTGATGAATGACATCACATAATGCCCTGATGGTACCATTCACCACGCGGCGGACACTTAAAGGCGTACTTCCACCATTCTCAGGGGACTCCTCCCACAGAGAAGTATCCACGTTTTCGTTATGTAACTCCCTCTATTCTCACTTCAAGAGTTGTTTGCCTGAAGCAACAGTAAAAGACTGGATCAGATTAGGTCCAATGTTTCTTTAGCACTTATTAAACAGATTGTTGCGTTCTTGCCGTTCTCACGAACACGGCTATGTTTTTCAGAAAAAAGGCCAAAGAAAAACTAGAAGCAAAAGCTGAAGATCAGAATATGATTAGAGAGTCCATCGTCTTATATGGACTTTACTAGTAAAACCGAACTATGTTGCACTGCAGGGACATTACAATAGCGTTCGTCATTCTGCAAGGACTCCCTCCCACAGGAGTATCCACGTTTGTTGTTGTTTAACTCCCTCTATTATCGCTGTACGCCTCAAGAGTGAGTTTGTCGGAAGCAAAAGCTGAAGACTGGATCAGGATTAGGGAGTCCAAGTTATCCTTAGGACTTTATTAAGTTAAACTCGAAGACTGCTGCGTCCTTACCGTCCTCACAAACACGGCTACTTTTTTTTCGAAAAAAAAGCCAAAGAACAAGCTGAAAGCTCATATGGCACTTGTAAGAACAGTAGCATGTTTGTCAGATATGGTTTGCAGTTGCCACGTCTGGATCTCTCTCCCGATATTCATTCCAACAGAAAATCGGCTTCATCTAGTAAATCTGGAATGGTTATTCCACTCATTGACAACTGTTTCTCCCCACAACGATTATCGGATCAGGGGAGGGGTTATTTTTAAGCCAATCTGATAGAGTCCCTAACATGCCTACCAGGTTTCATGGTCATAGCACATTTGGAAGTACCCCAACTCGTGATCATCGGAATTGTGGAAAACCCTATCGAACTCCCCCCCACTGTGATATGATCCGGTCCTGTTTTGTCAATATTTTTTCTACGGCTTGTGCTTGTTCTCTCCTTTACGTCCCATCCCGATCTCTCGACTCTTAAGCGTTACACGAGATTTCCAGCAAACCCCCTCCAGCTCCCCCCCCCCCCAGTTATCGAATTCGTTCCAGACTTGAAATTGATCATCTGAGCCACTTGGTCTTGACACTTGTCAAGATTCATTCCCGTCCAATCACCCGTTCCAAAGTTATGCATGTCACTAGATCTTGGATTCCCCATCCCTCCACTCCCCCCAAGATCATCTTATCGGGAGAGGAACTATTTTCAAGTCGACCTGGGAGAGTATCTAATATGTCTGCCAAGTTTCATGGTCCTGGTACATCTGGCAGCACCCTAAAGCTAAGTACACCCACAGTCCGGTGAGATCCCGCACGCGAAAACGCGCACGCAAAATTCGCGACAGGTTTTTTTTTTTTTTTTTTCGCCCGACAGGTTTTTCAGATGAAACGAAATTCGGACGGGAAACTTGGCCCCAGATTTGAAAAATCCACTGCTTAGCCTACAGTCAGATAATGCTGATTGATTGCCGAATGTTTGCAAATTCTCTGTCATTAAAAAATGTCTGTTTTATAATTTATTATATAAAATACAGGAGGTGTAGCCTATGTCACTTTGAACAGTTCTGAGGAGTATCAAAGAAAGATGCACTTAAGAAACTGCTTTGATTGACCAGTATTTTCCTTTTATTGCAGCAAGTGTATGAAATGGTAGCTTGCATTCAGCAGACACTTGCCGCCAAGATCTTTCTCTAATAAACATGGTTTTGCAGCTGACATTAAATAGGTCATAGATACATTTCAAATTCCAAACATCTATAATTTTTCAGTTCTCAGAGGACAATTTCGCATGCGTTTAACATTCGCTCCGGAAAAAGTAGAGTATTTTCTACTCAATAAGCAACGAAATTATCAGACCGAATCCGCATGCGATGCGTCGAAATTACGGAATGGAGAAGGAAATTCGCATCTGACTGCGAAATTCGAACTGTGTGTGCACGCTACGTAACTCGTGTCGTGATAACCGGAAACCCCCTCCGACACCCTTCACTGCGAAACGATCCGGTCCCGTTTTGTCAATAAAGTAACTAGGATTAATGCTCATTCTTCCCTCCAAGTTCCACCCCGACCCTAAGCGTTTGACAAGATTTTCCGCCCCCCCCCCTCTACCCCCACCCCCATTTTTCGGATTCGGGCCAGATTTGAAATTAAAAATCTGAGAAACTTGTTCTTCACACTTGTCAAGTTTCATGCATGTCCGATTACCATTCCAAAGTTATGCATGATTCTAGTTTCCGGATTCCCCATTTCTCCACTCCCACCCCGATGGCTGGATCGGGGAAGTGATTATTTCCAAGTTAGCCTGGTCCGTTCCCTCACATGCCTGGCAAGTTTTATTGTCCTAGCTTGTGTCTCGGCTTAAGTGGAAACGTTTCACGAGAACACAAGCAAGAACGGCGGTTTAGGCTAGCGGGCGAGGCTTCCACCAAAGAGGACGTTGGATCGATACCACGTCCGGGCATTACTTTGTGCTCCCCTTTTACTACCCGTTTTCTTAGTTTCCGTAGTCCCGGATCCGGGGAAAGTCGGCTCGGGGAAGTGATTATTTTTAAGTTAATCTGGTCGGGTCCCTGATATGCCAGCCAAGTTTCATCGTTCTAGCTTTTGCAGAAGTGCCCAAACTAGCAAAACCGGGACAGACCGACAGACCGCCAGAAATTACGATTGCTCTATGGCACTTGAGTATGCTCAAGTGCAATAAAAATTAGAAGCAAAAGCCGAAGATTAGAATATGATGAGCGTTTTATATGGGCTTTGCTAGTAAAACCGAACAATGTTGCGCTGCAGAGATATTACTATAACTTTCGGTTAGGACTGACCTTCTCAAAATTCAAAGAAAAGTCTTGGAAATGTTTAGTACGTGCTTTGAGAGTAACTGGAAGAATGTAGCATTGCAGTGATTCTGATAGAACCGTGTGTACCCCCGTAACAGAAAACACAGGGTTACGGGCCCATCTTCAAATCTGTTCTGTATCCTGACCTGATAGACCGTCGCATCAAATATGAAACACCTTCCTCACAGGATTTATGCAAGGGGCTTCCTTCGTGGTTCGGTGGACTTTAGACAATGACTTAACAATGACTTTGCTGGTGTACCTATTAATCCTATTATTTGTTTCTGGTGTATTTGAACTGAAAACAATTTAGTACTATATCTATCACGGGGAGCTGGACTTGTAACTAGGAATCGGTTGCTAGAAGGGGTTCATAAGGGGCTAGAAACTAGTGCAAATTGGTGCACATTTTATTTGACCTCTATAAATCTGAGGGTAATAAATTTAGTCTCCATGGTTTTTCACTGGAACTTGGAATTAAGTCTTTGAGGGGTTGACAACTTTAGTGGTAGGGTACACACTCACACAAAAAATAGGCGGAACCACGACTGGTGGATTGTAATTAACAGTCGGCGAGTACTCCATAATTATCTTCGGTGACGAGGGGCTTCCGACTTTTTCTAGTAAGTGTAACTATTTTGTTTCCGGTGTTTTTTTTGGCGATAAGGATAGTTTGGTTCATGTCGTCGTTCAAGAATTTGGTTACTACGGCATTGTCATTTTCATTAGATGCTAGAATGGTCTATGGTGATAGTCTTTCACTGTAACCTAGAATTAAGTGTTAACGTAACGGATACTAATGACAATGTAAAACAAGGATATGTTTCGCAATAATTAGCAGAGTGACATCTGTGGTATTTTGAACTAAAAAGCTATGGATAGCTTTATATTACCAACTAGGTTATATAAGATAATATTCCAAGTTTCCACAGGTCACGATGTCTACGGTTGAAAAGGATAAAGTTCAACTGGGTGCAAAGTCAATTTAGTCAATACTTCCGATATTCTTCTTCTTTTTTTTTTTCAACGCTGCGGATAACCATGTTTTGAAATTCTCGATTGGTTGACAAATTCAGCATTTAACCGTTAGCGAAGAAACAAAACCAAAGTGTTGCTCTCGCAACACTTTAGTCGGCGAAGGCGAACAAAGGTTGCTACAACACTTCACGTTGCCGAGGCAACGTAGGTCTAGTTTATTTTGTCGGATTTGTTGTTTTCAGTGTTAATATGGACGATAACCACAAAATCGGATAGACCGTTGTATTGGAAGATAAGAAATTCCACTGAATTGAACTAACGGACGGACAAACTTTTGGACGTCATCGGTATCCCATCGTTTACGTTTTGGGATCTCAAAAAGCGAAAGAAATAGTACCGTGACATGGGGATGCGAACTGCTTTCGTGAATTTGGCCCAAACTGTTTAAGAAATTCCACTGAATTGAACTGACAAACTTTTGGACGTTATGGGTATCTCATCGTTTACGTTTTGGGATCTCAAAAAGCGAAAGAAATAGTACCGTGACATGGGGATGTGAACTGCTTTTAATTTGCCTTCAGCGGGATCACTGGTCCTATGACCCGCTTCTCTCTGAATATTGCAGTGATTTGCTAACTATGTTCACAGGCCTCTATAGCTCAGTGGTGGAGCAGTGGCCTAGAAAGCCAAAGGTCCTGGGTTCAAATCCCGGCTGATGAGCAATTCTGCCTTGTCAGTTCACTACTTAAAAATGAAAGAGAGAAGTTCCCTCCTTATCTGACTATGGCTTAATGAGCACCTACTTCTTTGGCAGCTGAAGCCACCGCCGAGTCGCGATTGTAACGAAGCAACGGCCTTGCAGGTCATTGGCTTGAATTCAGTATTGCTGGGTCGCTGTTTTGAGCAGAGCGTGATTTATTATACAAGCCACACTGGGAAGAGTAAGGAAAGAAGGGTGTGTAGCGCCGCTCGAACACGTTGATTTTGCATGCTCAGGCGACGGAAAGGCGCCTGGACCTGCGAGTCGCGTTAATTTAGTTGTTTTGATTGTCAGTTTGATTGGTACTTAGGAATTAGTTAAAGATTAGTGAATCGACGGATTGACGGACGGGGTCGGCCCGGAGGCTGGAACCAGTTGGTGAAGCCCACGATCGCATATTGAAGCTGACAGGATCAATTGAGAAGATCACGCGAGTCTCCTTCCCCAAGTGAGATGTTGAGTTGCCTTCATTTTAATGACCACCTTTCACTGAGACACGCGTTACCAAAATCATACATCCCGAAACGATCCACAGGAAGGACGATAGTTCTCTCACGGAGTGCGGAGCGACCCACCGGCAGATTTATTAAATGAGCCAGTTAATATCAGTCTAAGAGAAACAAGACCAAAGGTTTCGATGAGATCCCAAAAATTCAATATTTGGTCCAGACAATTGGGTCTTGTCTTAGTCAGATCCAGTCATCGCCAGACTCCTTGAACATTTTTACAATTAAAATTCAGAAACAGATTAAGGCCAAATAGCTAATCACCTGAGAAAACCAAGTTCAGATATGAATTCAGCATGTGTGTTTACCCTTATAAGTCATATCGAAAACTTCCTGCCATTTCTGCCAATTTCCCGATTTCGGACGAACTCCAGAGCTACTTGTCCGGCGAAAAAAGAAAGCTCAAAGACGAAATCAGGGTATCTTCTTTCCCCAGTAATGAACATCTAATCAACTTCAAATAAAAATTTAGCTTATAACAAATTTTCCGATTCCAGCCGGATTCCGGTCGAACTATATGTCCGGGTAAAATATGATTGTCATACAGGGACTCAGCATCTCTTCTTACCCCTAAATCGCTTATCTAATCAACTAGAAATAAAACTTTAACTTCCAACAGTTTTCCGGTTTTGGCCGGATTCCGGGCGAACTACATGTCTGGGTAGAAACTTGTTTTCACATAAGTGTTCAGCATGTCTTCTTGCCCTAAATCGAACATCTAATCAACTCCAAATAAAACTTTTAATTTTGACAAACTTTCCGGTTTGGGCCGGATTCCGGTCGAAATACTTGTCCGTCGAGAAAATAGTTTTCACCATCGTCTTCAGCATGTCTTCCTTCCCTCTAAATCGAACATCTAATCAACTCCAAATAAAACTTTTAATTTTGACAAAGTTTCCGGGTTTGGCCGGATTCCGGGCGAACTACTTGTCCGATAACAAAATGGTTTTCACCATCGTGTTCAGCATGTCTTCTTACCCCATACTCGACTATCACATTGCTGTTTCAAAATATTTTGTTTGGCCCTTAATTTGCACCCCCTCCCCCACCCCTAAATGTAGGGCTACAAAGCCCAACTACGAACTTGACTGGTCCGACGACCCAACGAATCCTCACACCAAGTTTCATCAAAATATCTCATTCCCTTCGAGAGTTATCGTGCTTACAGACGGACGAATATAAGGTTTGAAGCCAAGCTGACCATTCATTACGAAAGAAAAAAACCCCGAAAATCACGGTTTTCTATTTCTTACAGACGGACGGACGGACAGACGGACAACTTTTACGATGTCATAGGTATCCCTCCACTTACGTTTTGGCTGCGCTAGGCTGCGCGTGAAAAATTCATTCATTCATATCACAGGAATTAGGTGAAAAACCATTTCCAGTCGATGGAAACGATTGTTAGGAACAGAACTTTACGTTTTACACAATTTAGCCCTTGGGCAACTCCATCGTTACCTACGTAACGTTTTGTACGCTTAGAAAGTCGGTAGCGTCATCGATTCTCAACTTGGAGGACTCGTTTTTGGGATCCCAAAACGTAAGTGGAGGGACACCTATGACATCTTAAAGTTGTCCGTCTGTCCGTCCGTCTGTTAGCACGATAACTTTCGAAGGGGTTGAGATATTTTGATCAAACTTGGCACGAGGACTGTTCAGGTCAGAGTACAGGTCAAGTTCGAAGATGGGCTATGTAGCTCTATATTTAGGGGTGGGGGAGGGGTTTAAAATTAAGGGGAGCAAAAAATATTTTTTAAAGCTAATGAAATAGTCGAATTAGGGATAAGAAGACATGCTGAATCCGAATATGAAATTTATTTTCTCGCCGGACAAATATTTCACCCGGAATCCGGCGAAAACCGGAATATTTGTGAAAAGTAATATGAAGTTGATTGGAGGTTCGGTTTAGGGGCAGGGAAACGTGCTCCGAATATGAAAATTACTTTCTCGCCGGACAATTAGTTCGGCCGGAATATTCCAAAACCGGAGAATTTGTTAAAAGTAAAAGTTTAATTGCAAGTTGATTAGAGGTTGGATGTAGGGTTAAGGAGACATGCTGAATTCGTTTTTGAGCTTTACTTTTCGCCGGACAAGCAGTTCCCGAATTCCGCCGAAACCGGAAAATCGACAGAAGTAAGGCAGGAAGTTTCGATCTGCTTCGTCAAAATAGATATGACTTAAAGGGGTAAACACATATGCTGAATCCATATCTGAACTTGGTTTTCTCATATGATTAGCTATTTTGCCTTAATCTTTTTCTAAATTTTAAACTAAAAGTTTTCAAGGAGTCTGGCGAAGACTGGATCTGGCGAAGACAAGACCCAATTGTCTGGATCAAATTTGAACTTTTGGGATCCCATCGAAACCTTTGGTCTTGTTACTGTATGTCAAGGTCAAGCCTTCTTCTTTCTTATGTAAAGTATTCCAGCAATTTCCATTGAACAGTTTGTGTACGGCTCCAAAAACAACGCGTTTCCAACGTAACAAAAAACGGAAGTGACTTTTTGGTAGTGTTCACATATTCTCAATTTTTAGCGAATCTGTAAGGTCTGGCGAACTGATTTTTTTTGTTTCGTCAGTTAACAACAGTCTTAGGATTCTTAACGCAGTAGATTGAGCCTTATGCTTCGTTTCTACGATTTACTTTCCTCCGTTACAAACGCAACAAATTTTCGTTACAACGTAACTCGTACGAATTCTCACCATAATCTTCAGCAAAACGGTTTTATTTGTAAAAGAAAAGTGAATAATGATTTAAGAATCGGACTCTACATAATTGTTGGAAGAACGGGTTCTATTACTACCGACAGGAGTTGGGGGGAGGGGGGGGGGTAGGAGGGTAGCCTTTTTTCTATGTATCATCTCGGATTAAAAAAAAATACTACTCTTTAGTCTGCCCTGCGACAAAAGGCGCACATTGCATCGGTTTAACATATGCACCTTCTTTCTCTAAGCTTTGGATCATCGCAGGGAAGTAGAATTAAGTAGGTTCTGCCCTTCTGACCTATTCCCTCTCCTTGAGCCCATGCTGACCGGGAAACATATATTCAAACAATGCATAATTTCTCTCCTCTAATTTGTGTTCTCCGATTGGAAAATTACCTGTCCATGATCCCATCAACGTGGTTCTAAATTAGTGAACCTTTATGGAAAATATTTGTTGAGTTTTTTGCGATTATTTTATATTTCTTTATCTTTTTTACTGCACTTACGCCCTTGGGCAGTGCGTCATAAATTCATTCATTCATTCATAAACGGATACGCAGGGTATGAGTGCAGGCTTGTTCCTTCCCCAACGTTGATCCTGAAGTTTGACAGCCTGACAAGGACCCTTGCCAGGACGGGCCGAAATATCGCTGCCAAACCATCGTAGCTGACGTATCCGTTTTATGCATTTGTTTGAATATATCTTCTCTCTAGATATTCCTTCTCGCAATCGAAAAACTTTTCAACTCATTTGTTTGCAATGCCAAAAAAATCACTGATGTGCCCAGAGGCGTAACTAGCCGAAATGTTTGAGGGGGGGGGGAGAGGTGCAAGGTATTTACTGAATGACTGATCACTTTCACCAACTAATTTTTTGCAGAAAAATGACTTTTTTAAGAAAAACCGATGAATTTTAAGAAATTCTAAGAATTTTAAGAAGTTGTTTGCGAAAAATCGACTATTTTGCGAAAAACTGATTGTTTTCACGACAAATCGCGGCGCTTCATCTAAATTTTACCGACTGGCAGACAAACATTGGGGGTGTGGGCACCCCCAGAGGTGACGCCCCTGGGTATGCCCCTAGCCCTCCCCCCAATCCTCCAATCAATATATATGTAATATTTGCTTATTAAGGGCACTTTACATTGGTCAGGGTGATTTACACCGTGTCAGATTTGCTGACATTGTCAGCGTTACTGACGTAACAGTGGGCTGTTACGTCAGTAACGCAAATTTTGTTGCGTTTGTAACTAAAATTACTATTTACTGACGTTCTTACACTTTCTTAACTTGCTTGAACTCAGTTGTAGACACACGAGGTGCCACTTTTTCGTTACAAACGTAACATTAGATGGCTTTCCGTGCAGCACTGATAAAATCTAATCCGTCAAGAATAGCTTCTTCGAATAAACTCAATCTTGTTCAGGGCTAGCGGAGTATGGTACTTAAGAAGATTAGGGGTTATGCCTAGGTGGGTTCTCATAGCCTCAAAAATGATCATAAAATGTGGCAATCCTTGAAGCTGATCAGCTTAAGATTTGGACAGCTGAAAAAATTAGAAAGGATGCTCCAATTTTGAAACTTGGAACAGATTCTTAAGGCCCAGGGTATGGTCTATAAGAAAAACTTAAAAATGTTCCATCACTTTTATTTGAAAATTTATCCCTCGGTAGACCATCTCATAAGAGTTACCCCCTTAGCGCAACTTTTAACTCTTTTTGGGCAGCACAAACACCTTTTTTTTTTTAATGTCGCGGACATTAAAGCAGAAGAGATAACAAACTCAAAATAAATTAAATACTCCTTTAGCCCAAGCTGACGGCGAGTCAAAATATTGCAGGTTCGGTTCGTCTAGGCTAGAGTTCTAGCTATAGTCTAACGAGGACCCGTACCAAGAGGGTCCAAAAAATCGGTGGAGCAAATCCTGACTGACTAGTTTGTGTAGCGCCATTTTTTTTTACAAAACCAAGCAAATTATCGAAAAAAATAAGACCAGCTATTTCTTTTACTCAATCCATGAGTTTGGCGATGCTTACAGATGCGCCACTAGATGATCTCACCGTCGTATCGAGTCTGGATTTGGGTGAACTAGACAGATGCGCAGAAAGAATAACAGAAATGCGAAAATACTTGCGAATTAGTTTCTTCACACAGTCAAACGGCAACAATAGAGGGGTTAACTTTTGGGGGAATTTCAGGGCGGAAAAAAAGATATCGGGATACCCTCGTATGGATTTCGTTTGAAAATTCGAAGATACGCCCCTTACCAGACTCATTCCGGTGACGTATGTGAAAGGCTACGGTCTACTTTACTGTCTCTTCGTTTATTAAGATTCTTTACCTATTCGATTGTAGAAACGCGTTTACTAAAAAACAGACACATTTGTCTAAAATCAGTCATATCTGTCTAGGAGACTGACGATTGACGATGGGAATCCTTTTAACACACCCTACTATCTATTTTCAAAAAACCAGCAATACAAGCAACCAGCGTTGCCACATCAAAAACAAGACCAAAGGTTCGATGGGATCCCAACAAAATCAATATTTCATCTAGACAATTTGGTCTCGTCTTCGCAAGACTTCTAGAACATTTTTACTATTAAAATTCAGAAACAAATTAAGGCCAAGTAGCCAATCATATAAGAAAACCAAGTTCAGATATCGATTCAACATGTGTGTTTACTCCTATAAGTCATATCAATTTTATCAAAAACTTCATGCCTTACTTCTGCCAATTTTCCAGTTTCGGCCAAATTCCGGAAGTACTTGTCCGGCGAAAAAATTAAGCTAAGAAACTAATTCAGCATATCTCCTTTTCCCTATATCGAACATCTAATCAACTTCAAATAAAATTTAAAGTTTAACTGAAAAGGGCTGAGGTAGGACAATCTAGTTACCCTTCAGTTATTTAATTAAAGAGGCTCGAAAACCCCATGAAAATGCGTTACTTCGTTGCTGCGCTATTCACGAATAATCGATTTCCAAATAGTGGAATTTCCCTGTCAGATTTGTGGTACCTGTATCACTTTAACTGTGTTGTGTGCTTGATGAAAATGATTTACGGAAAATAAGTGTTGACGCTGTGACCGCACCTTCCACAGGATGATCTCTGGCCACTGAAAAGCCACGTTTCGATTGAGATTAAAATTTTCCGCGTCATAGTAGAATTTTGTACTGTGAGGACAGCCGTTGATATTCTGAACGTCATTCTAGAGCGAATAGTTAAAATATACAAAAAAAAACTTTGCACAAACCAAATAATGCAGTGTCTTGAATTAACTGATACAAAAATAAGTTGGCTTTTCAGTTAAACTTTAACTTATAACAAATCTTCCGGTTCCAGCTGGATTCCGTGCGAACTACAGGTCCGGGTAAAAATGTTGTAATACACGGATTACCCCTCTCTTCTTACCCCTAAATCGGATATCCAATCAACTACAAATAAAACTTTTGCTTTTGACAAATTTTCCGGTTTTGGTCGGATTCCGGGCGAACTACTTTTCCGGGAAGAAAATGATTTTCACACAAGTCTTCAGCATGTTTCTTACCCCTAAACCAAAAATCTAATCAACATGAAATAAAACTTTTACTTTTAATAGACCTCCCGGTTTTAGCCGGATTCCTGGCGAACTATATGTCCGGCTAAAAAGTGACTGTTATACGAATTCAGCATCTATTCTTACCCTTAAATCGGTCATCTAATCAACTACAAATACAACTTATGCTTTTAACAAATTTTCTGGTTTGGGTCGTATTCCGGGCGAACTACTTGTCGGCGTAGAAAATGATTTTCACATAAGCGTTCAGCATGCTTTCTTACCCCTAAATCGAACATCTAATCAACTTCAAATAAAACTTTTACTTTTAACAAACTTTCCGGTTTTGGCCGGATTCCGGGCGAGCTACTTGTCCGACGAGAAAATGGTTTTCAAAATCGTGATCATATTGTCTTCTTACCCCTTAATCAACTATCCCATTAAGTGTTTACAAATATTTTGTGTGTCCCTTAATTTGAACCCCCTGCCCCACCCCTAAATATAGGGCTACAGAGCACCAACTACCACCTCGATCTCTCCCTTGTCCCAAAGGATCCTCCCACCAAGTTTCATCAAAATATCTCATACCCTTCGAGAGTTATCGTGCTCACAGACAGACAGACAGACGGACAACTTTTGCCATGTCATAGGTATCCCTCCACTTACGTTTTGGGATCCCAAAAAAACGACGGTGATTGGCCCAGAACAGATTGAACTGGAAGTTAATATTATTTTCATGAAAAACGTTTGAAATCACTGCTGCAAAAATAACTCATCGTAGCTTTACTTTCACGAAAAAACATGAAATAGTCACTTCCGGTCTGATTACCGCTGCAAAAGTGACACATGGACGTTTTCTGAAACAGAGTGAATTTTCTGTCAGATGTAGGACAAGAGCAACAAAAACAAAACAGAGTGACAGTTCACACTATCGTGCGATATCTGGCAACCTTGCAAGCCACCCCCCAACTGACTCCCCATCGAATCTCGAAAAATATCCTTTTCACAAGGGATGGTGATGAGAACTGAAGCACTCCTAGTCAGTTGGGACTCGCAAGAATGATGGAAGTGAGTCCCTGTGTACGAAAAGGGACGGTGAACGGCCAGTCAAATTCAGGGGCATGTGTCTAGGGAAAGGGAAGGAGAACAGGCACTACTTCCACGAAGTCTCCTTCTAACACTCTCTGCAAATATGCTTTTCTCCGAGTGCGTGATGAAGTGAATAACAATCGAAACATATGAATCACTCAGTTATATACGATTACCGACACCTATTATCCAAGATGCATAACATGACATGGGCCGAACAAGCAAATTTCCGCACGGGTGGACAGATGCACGCTTTGCATCTCAAGCACCAGACGAATCTTCTCGATTACATCACCAGCAGAAGCTATCTCTGACTGCAAACCCTTAAAATATCATTTGCTGTTTTTCAGATGACTTATATTTGCCGTTTGGCAGTCTTAACATGAGAGGCCCCTTTCATACGAATAAAGCGTTAAAGTCAAGTATAACCTTTCAGATTACCAGATATCTGGGTGTTCCGTACGTTAAAGCCAATTCTTTCGGAAACCATGAAAATTATTATACTGAATTCGCTATTACTCGTAATTTCGTAGAGCCTCCCAAACTTTCAATCATGGTCCGTTGTCCCCTACCCCATATCGTTTTACGGTCTGGATTCCGGAATATGAGGTGTTTAACGCATTCTTGCGTTCCAAGCATTTTGTCTGGCTTCACCTTCTAGATCTCCCTCGACAGAAAAGGATATCGGGAATCCGGAAGAAAAATCTCTAGGGTGAAAACCTGGCAATTACTCAATAAACTACACACGGCTCACAGCCACTCTGAAAACCGTGCATGTTCTGTCGGTTGTGGTAAATTTTCGATCCAGACCAAGATTCTTGACCCTACCTAGGTTGCGCGATAAGTAACTAAGCGAAACATGACAATTATTGTTTCTTAGCTAAAACTCTGTGCGACAAATAGGCCCGAACTACCAAACCAGTGTTGCCAGTTGTGGCAGAATTCTGGGATTTGTCACAGATTTCTCGACAAAGACCTCTTCGACAAAGCAAGCCAGAATTCAGCAACCGGTTTCTTACCGGTTTCTTACCATAGCAAGAGCATCTGCTCTAATTACAGAGGTATAACCCTTCTCTCAGTCCCTGGAAAGCTCTTTGCCATGACCCTGCTAGACAGATGCTCGAGTATCCTCCGAAGAAAAAGGAGAGTTCAGCAGGCCGGATTTATGCCAGGGAGGTCCACTGTCGAACAAATCTTCACTATGCGCCAGTTAATTGAGAAAACTAGAGAATTCAGGAGGAACGCATACGTGGCCTTCGTAGACTTCAAAGCTGCTTTTGACTCCGTCGATCGTAACTCTGTTTGGCTAATACTTAGATCGACGGGTCTACCAGATAAATACTGCAAGCTTTTTGAAAAGCTGTACGAAGAGACCGAGAGTTGCGTCCAAGTCAACGGAAAACGGAGCACGACATTCAATATCAAAACTGGCGTTCGCCAAGGGTGTGCCGCCGCCCCGGAATTGTTCAATTGTGTGATAGACTATGTGATGACAAGAACTACAAATCGCCTGCCCTTTGGTCTGCAGTTTGGAGATCGCATTCTGACGGATGCGGACTTCGCAGACGATCTTGCTCTCGTTGCCGACTCAATCGACCAGCTGACTGACGCTCTGGAAGTCCTGAAGGAAGAGGCAGCAAAAGTGGGGCTGAAAATCAACTGGCTCAAAACTAAGATTATGGCAATTGAACCCCCAGGTCCAGTCTCGCACCCTGATACCATAACTGTCTGCGGAACACTTGTTGAAGTCGTTAAAAACTTCACTTACCTCGGCTCTGTGCTGTCCAATGATGGCTCCGTAGACGAAGAGGTATGCAGCCGAATATCGAAAGCCTCTTCCATCGTCGGTAGACTCAACAGTCTATGGAGAATGCCGCACATATCAAGGCGTAAAATGCGAATCTATAACGCATCCGTAAGCTCCGTCCTGCTCTACGCGGCTGAAACCTGGCCCCTCAAATCAACCATCCTTAAAATGATAGACGTCTGTCAGACGAAACAGCTTCGCCGGATTGAGGGATTCCGGTGGGATGATTTTGTAAGCAACGCAAGGCTGCTTACTCTCACCTCCCAGGTGCCATTCTCCGTCCAAATAGCGCAGAGGTCTCTCAGATGGTTCGGACACCTCCTACGAATGCCGACATCAACGCCAGCCCGAATAGTGTACGATTTCGACCCAAAAGCACATGGCTGGTCTCGCCCGAGGGGCAGACCTCGGACAAGGTGGAAAGACAGCCTCGACAAATTCTTGGTGATGGCCAACATTGCTGTCGACGAGGCGTCTCATTTAGCAGCAGACCGGTCCGCCTGGAGAAGTCAAGTTGCGAAGCTCTCTACGCCGCACCCCATGCGGCAGGAGCCTTAAGTCAAAGTAAGTCAAGTTTCTTACCAGTAAAAACATAAATGAAGCAAAAAACTTGAAGCATATAATTATGAAGATGATAAAGAGAATTCTCGTTTAAATGGGTAAAAAAAAAAACAGTTTCGTAGGCACCAGAATATCACAGGTTTTGTGGCCAAAAGTCACAGGTTCCGTGAGAGAAACTTGGCAATACAATACCAAACCTAAAGCCCCATCTAACGCAAGGAAGTGCAATGTGATGATGTCACAGTTCCATCCGCCTGTCTGTGGCCACTAAAACTCCCGAACGGAGTGGGCAATTTTGTTAAAGAGTTCGAGTAATAGAATTGAACAGAGTTCGTAAATAGAATTGTAACCTACCTCAAACTTAGGGTGGAGGAGGGGCGCTTAAGTTATGGAGAGAAAAGTCCTTACAGTCAACTGATTAGAAAGTTTAAAAAGAAATGTGTCTTAGATTTTGCCTCGGTTGGATAGTTTTGCGGATAAATGTAAGTAAGGCTAAATTTTAGAGTAAAACACCATGCTAAGTCTGAATACGTTGTTAGTTTTCGGATCAAACAGAGAGCTGGAATCCGGTAAAAACTAGACATTTGTGGAAGGATAAAATCGGAAACAAACAGATAAGATCGGAAAGTAACGATGCAGGACCCGACACAGGCAAAAAGAACATCACACAAACAAGGACATCTTTATCCGTTTCCTTCGGTATATAGCGTAAACAATAATGATGTGTGACCTGTGCTTAATAGTCAGCTATAAGAAGGTTAAAGTTCAAGTTGGTGAATCTTCAACCTTCCCAGAATGAATGGAGAAAACGTGAGAAAATTGTAAAATAAGTTCCCACCCTTTCAAAGTGACAATGATGTGCGAGGTATGACAGATGGAGAAGAACAAGAGCAAAGGTTTCGACGGAATCCCAAAAATTCAGTATTTGATCCAGACAATTGGGTCTTGTCTTAGCAGATCCAGTCTTCGCCAGACTCCATGAAGATTTTTACTATTCAAATTCAAAAAGAGAATAAGGACAAATAGCTAATCATATGAGAAAACCAAGTTCAGATATGGATTCAGCATGTTTTGATGAAAACTTCCTGCCGCTTCTGCCAATTTCCCGGTTTCGGCCGAATTCCGGAACTACTTGTCCGGCAAAAAAAGAAAGCTGAAAACGAACTCAGCGTATCTTCCAAAACGAACTCAGCGTATCTTCTTTCCCCAACGCTGAACATCTAATCAACTTCAAACAAAATTTAACTTATAACAAATTTTCCAGCTCCAGCCGAATTCCGGTCGAACTATACGTCTGGGTAATAAATGATTGTCAAACACGGATTCAGTATCTCTTCTTACCCCTAAACCGGATATCTAGTCAACTACAAATAAAAATTTTAACAATTTTCCTGTTTGGGCCGGATTCTGGGCGAACTACTTGTCCGGGTAGAAAATTGTTTTCACATAAGTGTTCAGCATGTCTTCTTACCCATAAACTGAACATCTAATCAACTCCAAATAAAACTTTTACTTCTAACACACTTTCCAGTTTTGGCCGGATTCCGGGCGAACTACTTGTCCGGCGTGAAATGGTTTTCACCATGGTGTGCGGCATGTCCTACATCTAAATCGAACATCTAATCATCTTCAAATAAAACTTTCACTTTTGACAGCCTTTCCGGTTTTGGCTTGATTTCCAGCTATCTACTTGTCCGGCGAAAAAAAATAGATTTTACCATTGTGTTCAGCATGTCTTCTTAGCCCATAATCGACTATCACATTATCTGTTTAAAAATATTTCCTTTGCCCCTTAATTTAAATCCCTAAATGTAGGGCTACAGAGCCCATCTACGAACTCCAACCCAACCCAAAGAATCCCAAAGAATCCTCACACCAAGTTTCATCAAAATATCTCATTCCCTTCGAGAGTTATAGTGCGCACAGACGGACAACTTTTGCGATGTCATAGGTATCCCTCCACTTACATTTGGGATCCCAAAAAGCAGGAGCGACTGAGCAACGTTCTATATGATACAATAATGATATCATACCATATCAGATAGAGCATAGCTCAATCTCCCCTACTTACGCGGCTTGCTTTGACCGCCTTCCCAACCCAAACACAAGACCAATGAAAAAATTTCGAAGGGACGATATCACTGATGTCAGCCGACGAACTGCACTTGTTTGCCCAGTTCACTAGACTTCTAACGAGATGAAAGCCAACCTATTTTGCAGCACTTGTGTCTAAGCCACCAGCAAACTCGAACAAAATTTGGAGCTCGATTAGTAGTTTGTTCATTTATTTTATTGATTGAGGTCTGAACTATAGGCTAAGCATAACCTCGTTAGTTTTTTCTTCTTTTTTCTAGGTCCCGCAATATTGGCAGGATAAAAATCCTTTACTATTGTTATGGTATAATAGATATTTTACTAGGAAAGTATAGTCTGCTTCAAAGATTTTTCTCTTCGCATGAATCTCTTGCCCCGCTGTGAAGAACAAGACCTAAGGTTTCGATGGGATCCCAAAAATCTAATATTTGATCCAGACAACTGGGTCTTGTCTTAGCCAGATCCAGTCTTCGCCAGGCTAATTATTAGAGAAAATCAAGTCCAGATCTACCTCTGTAAGCCATATCTATTTGATAGGCTACTGACCGAAACTTCCTGCTTTACTTCTGTCAAATTTCCGATTTCGACCGAATTCGGAGCGAACTATTTGTATAGCAAAAAATAAAATTCAGAATCAAATTCAGCGTACGGTATCGCCTTATTTCTATAAAGAAAATCTAATCAATTTCAAATAAAACTTTAGCTTCTAAAAGAATAACGGTTACAACCGGGTTCCGGACGAATTATATGTCCGGTTAAAAAATGATTGTCATATAAAGACTCAGCGTCTCTTCTTACCCCTAAATCTGTCATCTAATCAACTTCAAATAAAACTTAGTACTTTCAACAGATTTTCCAGTTTTAGCCGGATTCCGGGCGAATTAGTTGTCCGGGTAGAAAATGCTTTTCACATAAGTGTTCAGCATGTCTGCTTACCCCTAAATCGAACATTTAATCACTACAAATCAAACTTTTACTTTTAATCAACTATCTGGTTTTTGCCGGATTCCGGACAAACTACTCGTCTGGCGAGAAAATGCTTTTAACCGTCGTCTTCGGCATGTCTTCTTATCCCTAAATCGAATATTTAATCAACTTCAAATGAAACTTTTACTTTTAACCAACTTTCCGGTTTTTGCCCGATTCCGGGCGAACTACTTGTCGGACGAGAAAATATTTTGCATATTCGTGTTCAGCATGTCTTCTTACCCCATAATCGACTATCACATTAGCTTTTTAAAAATATTTTGTTTGCCCCTTAATTTGAACCCCCTCCCCCACCCCTAAATATAGGGCTACAGAGCCAAGCTACGAACTTGACCTTACCCTTGACCCAAAGAGTCCCCACACTAAGTTTCATCAAAATATCTCATTCCCTTCGACAGTTATCGTGCTAACAGACAGACAGACGGACAACTTTTACGATGTCATAGGTCCACTTACCATAGGTCTCCACTTACGTTTTGGGATCCCAAAAAGGACATAAGCTTCTGATCATCCCTGCATACACGTTATTTTAAAGGTTAAAAGACAGGCTGAGATACGACAGTCTAGTTATCCATCTTTTATTCACTTAAATAGGCCTGAAGGCCACACCAAAATGTTACTTCGTTACTTGGCTGTTCCGGTCAATCGATTTTATCAAATGAATCTATTCTTACAGACTAGTCGTACCTCTACGTCCTTGTATCTCTGTGCTCAAAGTATTGTATACTACGCCCTCATACACCTCATCATACTTTGAAGCCATCGTATCTCGCCTTGATCATGTTCTCCGTCATCATAAGCTTCTTATGCTAACTGTTGAAATTCACGCTTTTGCTGACATTCAAATTCGCCGTGGCTGGATTAATTTTGACTTGTCGTGCAAGCAGCACATATTCTGAACGTCAGTACTAGAGCCAGAGATGAAAAAATAAGAATCCCTTGGAAAAATAAAAATAATTCACTGTACTCGAATTCAAGATCAAATCGGAAGCATTATAGCACCTGCAACGTTTAGATCACCCCCACCCAAGGCACGACTTCAAACCGGGACTAGGTGCCGGCGTCGTAGCATCTAAGGACGCGATTTGGAAGCACCCTTATCCTGAATCCAGAAAAAGCATTTCCTGGCCGGAATTTCTTCACTTTGATCATAACGTCAACTTTTTCATACTGAAGTGAAGATGGTGGCGAACATCCCGGTAGGAATCCCAGTCCGGGGGCGCCCGACCCTGAATCGTGTGCTCGCACTTGTATGGACAAGCTCAACATAGCTTTTAAAAGAAGATCAAACAAAAGACAAACATTTAGCCAGTATATGGATAAAAAGTAAACAAGTGCGCAAGCGCTGAGATGTGGAGTGTAAAATAATGAACTGAACTTACCTAAGATTTCTCCCTTTCCGTAACGTTTAGTATTAGTTGTGTTGCGAGAGCAACACTTTGGTTTTGTCCTCGTTTTTTTGTTTGTTTTTTTTCCTAGGCCGCCGATTTCATTTTATTCCTAGTAACTGGTAAGGGTCTAACCTGTGCGGTTCTTACGGAAAGTGTGGACCTTTGGCCGAATGGATAAATATGAGATTACATTTTGGAAAGCTCCGTAGAACTCTTGCCCGAGGCCAATAAGGATGGTTTTTGCTTTTCCTCGAGCCAGAGCCTACGGTGTGCGAAGTGAAGTGAAGTTATGAGCGTGTTCCGTCCTACTTACCATAGTTACTACGCATGACGTCACGAATTCTGGCTTTTTGCCGTCAAGGTTGGAAAGATTTTTCTATTTTCCAGCAGGATCTCACGCCAGGGACGAATCCGACCAATCACGTTCCAGAGATGCGTAGTTACTACGCTTACCACGCTTCCGAGCATGGTAAGCAAATAGTAACTATTAGTTACTATTCCGACAAGGTTGGAACGGTCAGCGTAGTAACTTTTCGTGAGGATGGAACGGAAATAGTAACTAATAGTAACTATTGTTACAAGGGTGGAACACGCTCTATATAGCCCATGTCAGAGAGAATTATCTGAAGTTGTGTAGCGAACCTGTCCTTTCATCAAACCATGTTTCTGCTTTCGAGTGGAAGCACACACTCCGTTCTAGCACGCAAACAGGCAGCCGCCAGTTGCGGCAGTTACCCAGCCTCACAGCCAACATATCTTCTTTGAGTGATAAATAGAAAAATCTACAGGAACAAACAAGTGGATTTTTCCCAAGGGTCCCAAAGTGATGTCATCTATTGTTTCTATCTATGTCTGTTCGCGATTTCAGCTGAGTTTATCATTCGTTTTTTTGCACTCGGGTTTGCGGTAGAGAAATGGTATCAGATGTGGTTCTAAAACTTTAAAAGTTCTCTCATTGCTAAAGAAACTAGAGCTTATCCTTTGATCCTTTCTAAGTGGTGACGTTAGAAAGTTAGCCTTCGGCAAAAAAGTCAACTTTTGAACTCAGACAGGTAGAATTTGTTTTTAGACGTCAATCGATAGCCGTTGATGAGCTGATCAAAGTATATGTCATCCATTTTTTGGTACAAAAGTTCCTTCATGAGATACACCAGTTTGAAAATTGCAAAGGGTTGACAACTTGAGTTACTTGAGTAGTAAGGTATATGCACACTGAAATCAAAAATAGGCGATACCAGTTGTGTGACATGTATGCAACAGTCAACTGTTACTTCATAATCATCGAAGTACCATACTTGTCCAGAAAAGAAAAGAGTTCAGAAACGAATTCAGCGTATCTCCTTATCCATATAAAGAACATCTAATCAACTTCAAGTAAAACTTTAACTTCTACAAAAATCCGGTTTCTACCAAATTCCGAACGAACTATATGAGCCGGTAGAAAAAGGTTGTCATATACAGATTCAGCGTCTCTTCATACCCCTAAATCTGTAATCTAATCAAATTCAGATAAAACTTTTGCTTTTAACAAATTTTCCGGTTTTGGCCTGATTCCGGGCGAAAAAATTGTCCGGGTAGAAAATATTTTTCACATAAGTGTTCAGCATGTCTTCTTATCCCTGAATCAAACACCTAATCAACTTCGAATAAAACTAAAAATTTAAACTTTTAACAAACTTTCCGGTTTTGGCCAAATTCCGGGCTAATTACTTGCCCGACAAGAAAATGGTTTTCACCGTCGTGTTCAGCATGTCTTCCTATCCCTAAATCGAACATCTAATCAACTTCAAATACAACTATGACTCCTAACAAACTTTCCGGTTTTGGCCGGATTCAGGGCTAATTACTTGTCCGGCGAAAACATCATTTTCACCATCGTATTCAGCATGTCTTCTTACCCCTAAATCATACATCTAATCAACTTCAAATAAAACTTTTACTTTTAACAAACTTTCCGGTTTTGGCCGGATTCCGGGCGAATTACTTGCCCGATGACAAAATGGTTTTCACCATCGTGTGAGCATGTCTTCTTACTTCATAATCGAATATCTAATCAACTTCAAATAAAACTTTTACTTTTAACAAACTTTCCGGCTTGGGCCGGATTCCGGGCGAACTACTTGTCCGATGACAAAACTGTTTTCACCAGCGTGTTCAGCACGTCTTCTTATCCCATAATCAACTATCACATTATCTATTTCATAATATTTCATTTACCCCTTAATTTAACCCCCCCCCCCCACCCCACCCCTAAATGTAGGGCTACAGAGCCCATCTACGAACTCGACTTTACTTATGACCCAAAGAACCCTCACACCAAGTTTCATCAAAATATCTCATTCCCTCGAGAGTTATAGTGCGGACAGACGGGCAACCTTTGCGATGTCATAGGTATCCCTCCACTTACGTTTTGGGATCCCAAAACAAGACCACAGTTTTCGATGGGATCCCAAAAATTTAAGACAATTTGGTCTTATAGATATCTGTTTTTTTATTTTAACATTTATTATTAAGATGTAGAAACAGAAGAAGGCCAATGGCTAATCCTCTGAGAAAACCATTTCAGATAAGGCTTCACCATGTGTGTATTTTTACCCCTAGGCTATACGTCATATCTACTTTGACAAAACCGATCAAATATTCCTGCCTTACTTCCACCAAATCTCCAGTTCCGACCAGATTCCGGGCGAACTACTTGTCCTGCAAATACTAAAGCTTAAAAACAAATTCAGCGTATCACGAACATCTAGTCAACTTCAGATAAAACTTTTACTTTTGAAAAAAAAAATCCGGTTTTGGACGGATTCCGCGCAAACTACTTGTCCGACAAGAAAATTATTTTCATATAAATGTTTAGCATGTTCTGTTATCCCTAAATCGACTATATCATTGGCTGTTTAAAAAAAAAATTATTCGCCCTTAATTTGAAGCCCCTCCCCCACCCCTAAATGTTGAGCTACAGAGCCCATCTACGAACTCGACCTCTCCCTTGACCCAAATAGTCCTCACACCAAGTTCGGACAACTTTTGAGATGTCATGGGCATCCATCCACTTTCGTTCTGGGATCCCAAAAACGTATACATCTAGACTCCAACGACAACAATCTTTCCAAGTTTCTACTTGATACCGGCCACCATTTGTGGGCACAGTTGCCCCTGAAACCAAGGAATGGTAAAAGTGTGTGGGGGTGCGTCCGACCAACAACGTATAATCAGATGGAACCTCCGTCTTTGGTACCATGCAGCGACTATGAATACACCAACAAAACTTAGCGGACCTAGAGATATTTACTGTAGCTTTTTACCCGCCTTCGCCGTTGCTCATCGCAGAGAAAGAAAATGTAGGAGGCGTAATCCACGCGCTGACACACTCCTGAGCTCGTCCAAAGATCCAATCATCTTTATCTTCTACTTTTCCTCAAGGTGGTGTCTCAGCGATATAGCTAATTGTAGAGGTAACGAAACGTGACGTGGCGCGATAGCTACTAACCCCGCTCATTCACAGCGGAAAAGGTACGTGGAAATGCTCGACTCCGCATAGTCAAAGTACAGAGATGGGGAGACGGCGGTTCTATCTGATTATTTGTTCTTGGTCTGAAGCACTAAGTGATTTATGAGAGGGTGGGATTGATGACTGACTCGTTGTCATTAGATTTGATTCAGTTTCTCTTAGTTTGAGTAGATGTTGACTGGTGTTGACCGACCTATCGACTGACAATGATACCTCCCCTCCCCCCTTTTCCATCGTATAAATGAACTCCATTAACGTTCATCACGTCTAGGTACAATTTTTCAAGTAATTAAAATCCGTTTGCAAGTTCTTGCCCGTCTTGCTCTTCGCTTCTTTATTCTTACATCAATGCATGCTAATCTTCAAGTGCCACATAAATGGGCATCAGATCCAGGGGCGCACCCATCTCAAATTTTCATGCTCAATTGCTAGCAATGTTAGGGTTCAAAGTTCCGGGTTTATGTTTGGGTATGGCGCCGTGAATAGAAGAATACAAGCCTTCTTGAAGCTGGTACGCGCCAGGATAGTTGAACCCTGAGCGCAAGGCTGAAAACCAAGTTGCGAAAGTCATATTTCACTGGACAGCAAATGTTTTCGAAGAACCACCTATGATACAGTGCGAAAATAAAAACAAGAGTTAAAAGCACGTATGGCACTTGCAAGGCTGGTTAACAAATATGTATGTTACGAAAGGCTCGCGGTTTGAAGGGTAGATATGGCTCTTCCGGGACACCCCCGACTACCCCCGCAGTCCTTGGATCCGGTTCGGATAGATGAATTGTGCATTTACGGTTATGATCGTCCTACCCACCAATTTCCGGCCCACTCCCTCCCAAGTTAGGCATGCAGTGACCGAATCTAATCCGGAAAATAAAATCTAGGGCATTTGCTCTTGCTATTCAAGTTTCAACAGATCGCGTCACGCATTCATTTGGGAGTAGTTCATGACACAAGATTCGGGATTCCACTCTCTCCGCCCCCTGGATGGTCAAATCCGAAAATTAAAATTTCCAACTGAATCCGGTAGGTCCCTAATACAACTTTCATCCTCACAACCTATCTGGAAGGGCCCTTGGTCGCGACCAGCGGACCGGAAGCGGCTCGGAAGCCCTAAATTTAGGGGTGGGGAGGGGGTCCGAATTAAGGGGCAAACAAAATATTTTCAAACAGCTAATGAGATAGTCGAATAAGGGGTAAGAAGGCACGCTGAACACGATTATGAAAACAATTCTCTCGCCGAACAAGTAGTTAGTCCGGAATCCAGCCAAAATCTGAAAGTGTGTCAAAAGTAAAAGTTTTATTTGAAGTTGATTAGATGTTCGATTTAGGGGTAAGAAGACATGCTGAAGTGAAAATCATTCTCCACCCGGACAAGTAGTTCGCCCCGAATCCTGCCATAGCCAAAAAATTTGTTAAAAGCAAAAGTTGTGTAGTTGATTAGATGTCCGATTTAGGGGTAAGAAGAGATGCTGAATCGGTATGTGACAATCAATTTTTAACCGAACCTATAGTTCGCCTGGAATCCGGCTGAAAACGGAAAATCTTGTATAAGTTAAATTTGTATTTGAAGTTGATTAGATGTTGGATATAGGGGTAAGGAGAAACACTGAATTCGTGTTTGGCTTTATTTTTTTGCCGGACAAGTAGTTCCGGAATTCCGCCGCAGAACTAATGCAGGAAGTTTCGACCTGTTTCGTCAAAACAGATATGACTTATAGGGGTAAACCAGGGTAAACACATATGCTGAATCCATATCTAAACTTGGTTTTCTCAGATGTTTAGTTATTTTGCCTTAATCAGTTTCTAAATTTTAATAGTAAAAATGTTCAAGGAGTCTGGTGACGAAGAATCGGCGTGTGCCTATCGAAGAACCAGAAACGTCACCACAACGACGTAAACATTGGTTTATACCGAATCTGAGCCAGGTTTGTTTGTATGACGTTTCTTGTTCTTCCCTCGGATCACGATCACCGGCAAGTCGTACAAAATACTAAAGAGCCATCCCAGCGAAACATATAGTTCCCCTACCTACGAAATCTTCAGCAAGATACCTAAATTCATTCGTTCCGTATTTTACTAGCATTTTAACTGTTCATGATTTATGTTCGTTTCTTGTTTATTGTTTGTTGGTTTGTGTTTTATTTGTATTGCTAGTGCGTGTTTATTTGTCCAATTCCCGCCCGTGTTAGGCTGGTGCTATTAGGGTTGAAAATAAAATTGATTGATTGATTGATTGAAAATGGAAAAGGTAGTCAGGCTACTGCGCAGACAAGCTCAAACTTTTCCTTTGATGAAAGGATTTCCTTTGATTTCCTTTGATAACCCATTTAAGGTTTTTTAATTAAAGATTATAAATAAATCCTGTTAAGATTTATTTATAATACTGTAAGATATATTTGCGCATTGGATGGGCAATATTAGAAAGTTGGCCTACTGCAAGAAAATCAACTTTTGAACTAATACAGATAGAATTTTTTTTTCAACGGTTAGCGATAGCTCTTGATGAGTTGATCGAAGTATGTGTCATTAGTCATTTTGTACAAAAAATCCTTCGTGAGATATACCAATTTGAAAGTTTTGAGGGGTTGACAACTTCAGTGGTAAGGTATACACACTGAAAATATACGTATGCAAATTGCGAGCCATATCAGGAACTTTAACGTAAAAAGCTGTTGGATCATAGCTATCTTCCGCGGTGAGTGGTTTACAACTTTTGCTAGTTGGTGTACCTATTACTTGTTTCCGGTGTTTTATGATAAGAACGATTTGGTTCCATGCCTATCCCGGAGAAAGGGATTAGTAAGTAAGAACAGGTTGCCAGAGCATTGTCATTTTCATTAGTGGCTAGAAACTTGTACAAA
Organism: Branchinecta lynchi; assembly: GCA_023053575.1. NCBI lineage: Eukaryota > Metazoa > Arthropoda > Branchiopoda > Anostraca > Branchinectidae > Branchinecta > Branchinecta lynchi. The sequence goes on along the minus strand of JAKZAP010000014.1, from coordinate 17,060,075 downwards.
TTAGTGAAAATTCTATTTGACCTCTATAAATCTGAGGGTAAGAAAATCCGTCTCCGAAGCCTGTCACTGTAACCTATAGTTAAGTGTTTACGCAACGGATACAAGTTATAATGTAAAACAACAACGTAGTTTCGCAATAATAGTAGAGTGGCATCTATGGATATTTTCATCCTGAAAAAGTACCGATAGCTTTATAGTACCAACTAGGTTATATAAGATAATGTTCCAAGTTTTCTTCCGTCATGATGTCTACGATTGAAAAGGGTAACGTTCAGCTGGCAGCAAAGTCAATTTAGTCTATACAAACCATATTCTGTTGTTATTTTTTTTCAACGGTCAGGGATAGCCATGGTAATTAGGGATTGTGTCATCAGTTAAAATCTTGATACATATCATTTTGAAAACCTTGATGGGATGACAACTTCAGCGAAGTAAAGGTTGCTGCAATACTTCAGGTTGACCACGCAAAGTAGATGTAGCTTTTCATTTAAAAGGGTGCAACTATTAGTCTACATAATCCTCAATGCGTGTACGTTATTTACGAAAGGATAACTACTCAAGAATAATCCATTCATACCACCATATTACGGCGTTTTTGAGGGGCCATGAGATACTGCACTGAACGTATACACACACAATATAAACCATGCCAAGACAAAGTAAAAGAGTAACTTTCTGCTTTAATAGCCGTTGGAAACCATGACAGAGCCTCGCTCCGCTCGGCAGTTATCTTTAATTACTCGTGTATAAATGTCTACAAAACGTACGTATTTACTTAAGAAAACTCAACAATTAATGAAATATCGATACATGGACCCATAAGCCCCCGTATACACTGTCAGAAGTTTCATAACAGATTGCGCATAACACTTTCAAGAATAACACCTTTTCACTTGGAAGAAAAGTGTTGTGACCAATTAAGTTTATATTATTTCTTGCCTAAATCTCCAACAACACCTTCAATAGGTAAAAATACTACACTGTCAGAAGTTACATAACGACAACAGAAGGATGCGCGATTTCAACAGATAACACTTTGGGATGTTATCTGTTATGTTTCTTTCGTTCCCGCTAGTATTTTTACCAATTGAAGGTGTTGGTGGAGGTCTAGGCACGAAATAGTGTAAACTTAATTGGTCATAACACTTTATTTATAAGTGAAAAGGTGTTATTCTTGAAAGTGTTATACGCTATCTGTTATGAAACTTCTGACAGTGTAGTGGGGTGGGGTAAAAAATTCAGTTTAGCCCGCATCTGCATTTTCTGGAATTTCATCTATTCTGGGACAGTAAACATTACTACAACAATTATTAATATACCCCTCTTTAATGTCTCCGTGTTAGAGTATAAACATTACTATAACAATTATTAATATACCCCTATGTCTCCGTGTTAGAGTAAAAATTACTATAACAATTATTAATATACCCCCTCTTTAGACTTTAATGTCTCTATGTTAGCGGGAGCTACTACATTGTTATTGGTCACTGCTCTGTCGCGGTATAAACGCGTTTGTTTCAATGCTATTGCTATCGCTTTTAGGGACATCTTTAGTGTCGAATTTATCGCAGAAATCAACCAGGTTGCTTGAAACTGGCTACAACCGGGTAGCCAGCCGCATCTACAGACTTCCGTGGATGTGCACCGTGAACCACGAGCTTGTCTTATGCATGGGACTCACTCAACGAGGTTGTTGCTGGTGAGTTGCTCCAAGCCAATTTTCACCAGCGCTTTTTTTTTCGCTCGGATAATAACCTAGTCGGGTATGCCGCTGATTCCTTCTTCAGTTGTCTTCCCGCGTGACGGCCTCCTAGCGCGTCTTAGGTTTTTAGTTGTATTTTTCTGTTGTTATGTTATATTTTATTTCGAAACGGTAGGCTATGTAATTATATCGTCCTATGCAGGCCAGTATCCAGGAATTTATTTTGGGGGGGAGGGGGTTTGCCTTTCGGGGGGTAGGGGTTGGCCTGCCGGTCGGACAAAAAAGACATAGATCAGAGGGAAGAGCCTATAAATGATTACTTTTGCAGGTTGGTTCGACCTGTGTCGAGCTTGATCAAACTTTTGTCAAGGTCGATACGACTTTTCTAGAGGTTGTTACGACATTTCTGGAATTTATCTGGTAGGTCTTCACTGATTTAGCCTACTGAAACACCGTAAAGAAGGTGTAAAAGTTTGTCAGGCTCCCGTACCCGCACTTCCCCACTTAATCAATAACAGCCTAGGTCATACCTTGTTGCATACACTCAAATTTCAACTTAAAATACAGCTTGTCAACTGATACAACGTCTTACTTTCCCTTGCTCTCGCAGTTAGTACTTCTCATAAGCCTAGGCTTGACAGTGTTATCATCATTATTGTCCTTACAACACTTCTTACTGACCCTACTTTAAACATCCTGCAAAGGAGGCGTAAATTTTTTCCTTGGTCGTTTATCCCACGCTTCACCTGGGACGCCAGAACGCCTGGAACCAGGAGTCCGCATTAGCTCCGCTTCCAGGTTTCCAGCCATACGCTATCATCTGATTTTCTATTGGAAAAAAAGGCCGTGTGGGCGGCCGAAGTTGGATACTAGTCAACTACCGGAAAATTACGTTCAACTCGTTCCCCGAAATCGAATTTAATGCAAAGTAGAAGCTGGAAAGGGATTGGAAAAACTTGTCAAGCAAAATGAGACAAATAAGTGTGAACCGTATGAACAGTGGAGGTCGAGGATTCTGAGAGAGAAGGAATATAGGCTACAAGATTAGACTATAATGAATCTTCTTGCGTGAACATTCTTGTCAATACACCCTCGCCTTTGGTTATATACCGGCTTAACAGCATCGAGAACCTCAATATATGTATATATATTTTATTTGTAACCCGCCAAATACAGAAGGTGATAGCGGAGTAAAGAGAATAACGAAAAACAACACAAGATTAAAAATTTTGACATAATTTATAACTGTGCCTGAACTCGATGACCTGGATGACGAGATGTAAATAGTAGTGACGCTGACGGTTTCTCTAGTGAACGAATGACATCTTGGACGCCAAACTTCTGAACTAATTTTTAATACGTTTTCCTGCTTATACCCTATGCCTCCAACGTCAGGCTCAAGCCGCTCAAGCCGAAATAGCTCTAATAAACTATCGCTGATACATCAGCTAATACATAGTAGTGACGCTGACGTTATCTCTAGTGAACGAATTAGTGTTGGGCGATATTTGGATTTTTCGATATATCGATATAGCGATATTTTTACTTTCGATATTCGATAAATTCGATAACGATATTTCTTTAGTATGTTTCGCTATAGGATACGTCTCGTTTCGCCAAATTCACTAAGGAAATTGTCGTTAAATGGCATCTTGCATCATCTCAAACTCCGAACAAATAAGAACTGAATGTCGGAAAACATATGCCTCCAATTTCCGATATATGAATGTAGGTCATGCTGGATTCTTTACAATAATTATGAATGAAAAATATCGTTTTCAATATCGATATTTACGTTTTGATATTCGATACCGATTTGGTACGATATATCGATATATCGTTAACACTAGAACGAATGACATCATGGATGCCAAACTACTAATTTTCAACATGTTTTTCTGCTTATAGTTTATGCCCCCAAAGGCAGGCTCAAGCCGCTCAAGCTGGAATCAAGCTAGTTCCGGCTAGAGCGGCTTGAGCCTGAAGGGGGCCCTTGCCAAGAAAGGCAGAAATAGCTCTAATCAAATGTAGCTGGTACATCAGCTATAGCCTAACTATAACAAGCGACAGCTTTAAAAAGTTCATATTCCAGCTAGAGTGGATTGAGCCTGAAGAGGGCCCTTGCCAAAGGGCCAAAATATAGCTCGAACAAAATGCAGCTGACGTACCTGTTTTGCAGTGTCAAACATGATTGGCAGTGAGCTTGGGCTGAAGGAATATTTATAAACAATTTATTAAATTCGGACTTGGTTTCGACAACTTTGTTAAAGTTTGTGTTACTACAGAGATAAGCCTAACTTTGAAGGATTTCGAAGGAAAACTCAAAGCTAGCAGATCTGATGCATGGTAATACACGCAAAAAAAAACATTTGAGTGCGACCAAATTAAACTGAGGCCGCATACTACATCTTTTTTATGTTTTGTTCTGTTTTGCTTAGTTGCTTCTCCAGTCTCCAACTGCCAGGCTACAGCGTAAGAAATTTTGCGACAGTTCTGCGTCACTTTCACAACCATTCAAACTAACCCAAAACGGGAAGAAAGCGGAAACACTAGTTGCAGAAAAGAATATGTTTTTAATTTATCAGTCCTGACTGTTTTAGAGGTTTAGGGGAGTATTCAAAGAAGCACACCTTTACTGTCGGAACAGAACTAGGAGTGAACCTTGACTTACCATAACTTGATACGACACTCCCTCTCGAACCAACTGTTGATCATGATGCAGCCAGCCCCTGGTTGGCTTGTTCATAAAGCTTCCACCAGGGGTCTCAACAGCTGAGTGTGAATCCATATTGCCCTCTTTTGGCAACCACGCAACAATAATCTCGCCACCAGCAACCAGATGGCGACCCAAGATTGGCGCTTCTCTATCACCACAAACGATAGTGCTGGATAGTCCCTGAAAAGAAAATTATGTCACTGACAACTACTTTCTCGGACCAACTAGAATAGGATCCAGTCGATAAGTATTTTTCACAGCGAAAGCCAAATCTGACTTTGTCGTCAACATCGAAACTTCGATCAAAAATGAATAAATTGCCTAAACGAATAAATCAAAAATTTGTTTAACCAACCAAAAGACAAAAGAGAACAAGACCAAAGGAGCCGATGGGATCCCAAAAATCTAATATTTGATTCAGACAATTGGGTCTTGTCTTCGCCAGGCTATAAACAGCGTCTAATCAACTTTAAATAAAACTTTGACTTAAAAAAAAATTCCGTTTACAACCGGATTCCGGACTAATTATATGTCCGGGTAGAAATGAGTGTCCTATACAGACTCAGCCTCTCTTCTTACCCCTTAATCTGTCATCTAATCAAACTTTTACTTTTAAAACATTTTCCGGTCTTGGCCGGGTTCTGGTCGAACTAGTTGTTCCGCGAGAAAATCGTTTTCACCATCGTGTTCAGTATGTCTTTTTACCCCTAAATAAATAGAACATTTAATCAACTTCAAATGAAACTTTTAATTTTAACCAACTTTCCGGTTTTCGCCGGATCCCGGACTAACTACTTGTTTGGCGAGAAAATGGTTTTCACCATCGTGTTCAACATGTCTTCTTACCCTTAAATCGAACATTTAATCAACTTCAAATAAAACTTTTACTTTTAACCAACTTTCAGTTTTTTGCCGGATTCCGCACGAACTACTTGTCCGGCGAGAAAATGGTTTTCACTATTGCGATCAGCATGTCTTCTTACCCCATAATCGACTATGACATTAGCTGTTTCAAAACATTTTGCTTGTCCCTTAATTTGAACCCCCTCCCCCACCCGTAAATATAGGGCTACAGAGCCCATCTGCGAACTTGACCTTACCCTTGACCCAATGAATCCTCATAGCAAGTTTCATCAAAATATCTCATTCGTATCGTGCTCACAGACAGACGGACAGACGGACATTTTTGCGATGTCATAGACATCTTGGAATGACATGATGCATGATGTCATTCATGCGCGGTACGAAAGAAGTTTTGTCCCCTCCTTTGTGAGTTTTTTCAACGCGAAGTTTTTAATTCTTTTCGTATTTTTTAGGTTAATTATTGAAGTTTAGCGCTCACATTGTTGCAATTCTTGTACTTGTGTAATTATTGGATATTTGACTATGTAAAAGCGCAATTGTATATAGTTATGTTTGACGAGAGAACAAATATTCGGTTTTTTGTTAATACCGTAAGGAATGTTTTTCGAATAATAAAGATCGAATAGAATAGGTATCCCTCCACTTACGATTTGGGATCCCAAAAAGATGAGTATTCAAATTTAAATACTTTATTAACCTCAAAGATCGTAGAGTATAAAATGAAATAAATACAAACAAATTGGCACAACATGTAATACTACAAAAAAACAATCTGTCCAAAGAATACTAAATATACAAGAAAATAAAATTACCCACACGCGTTAAACTATATAAACTCTTTAACCGCTAAAAATAAGTTATGAGTAAGAGAAAAAACAACAACAAAAAAAACAGCAACAAAAGACAAGACAGCACTATCCTTGATATCAAATCAAACAAATCTCGTTAGAAAAGAATACCCAGTCATGGATGAGCACATCCTTATCACTGACGTTCGCTACAAGGTTATCAACAAAATCATCAGCTACTAGACTCAAGGCTTTCAAAACGAATATACCAACAACATGTTAGATTTGGCATGATGTCACGCATCGCTACACCCATTTCACATCGTCCAGTCTTCACTAGGCTCCGATATTATTCCATCTGACTGGAAAGAAGCATACATGACTCCCATTTTAAAACAAGAGCTAGAAGTTCATATGACACTTGCAAGGCTGGATCAGAGGATGAAAGTAGGAATTTGACGATTCGAGGGTTTGTTGTGATGATTTGTTAGCAAAAAGATGAGTACTTTAAGGGATGGTCGGATCAGAAGAAGTGATAATTTATGACTTCCAAGCCAATCTTCTAAAATCTCTAATGTTCAAGCCAAGTTTCATCGTCCTAGCACATGTGGAAGCACCGTAACTCGCGATCACCGAAATTCCGAACCCCCTCCAACACTCCCGACATTGCCCGAATCTGGTTCGATTTTGCCACTGATGTATCTAGGATTTGTGCTTGTTCTTCCCACCAAGTTTCATCCCGATCGCTGCACCACTGAAAGCGTGTCAGATGATTTTCGGTTCTCCCCTCCATCCCACCCCCCACAGACACATTCATCGCATCCGTTCCGGACTTGAATTGGGAAGTTCGATACACGAGGTCTCCCCAAATATCAAGTTTCATCAAGGTCCGATCCCCGTTCGAAAGTTATAGGCTACATACCTGAAGATTCAGGAATCCCTCCTCTACCCCCCCCCCCCTCCATTTTTAAGCCAATCTTGTCGCTAATGTTCAAACAAAGTTTCATCCTTCCAGCATGTCTGGAAGCACCTTAACTCGCGATCACCGGAATTCCGGTACCCCCCCCCCCCCTCTCTAACTTCCCCCATAGTGCTCGAATCCAGTCCGGTTCCGTCAAAGATGTACCTAGGGCTTGTGCTTGTTCTTCCCACCAAGTTCCATCCCAATCACTCTCTACTCCAAGCGTGTCATAAGATCTCCGGTTTCCACATTCATCTGATCCTGTCCGGACTTAAAATGGGACATCTGAGACACAAGGTCTTTCCCAATATCCAGTTTCATTAAGATCCCATCACCCGTTCCAAAGTTATACATACCCCAAGATTCCGGATTCCCCCTCCCTCCACTCCCCCACGGTGGTTGGATCGGAGAAGTGACTATTTCCAAGTCAGTTTGGTCGGGTCCCTGATATGCCTGCCAAGTTCCATCGTCCTAGCACTTCTGGAAGTACCCTAACTCGAGAACAGTGGACCGACAGACCGACCAAAAAGTGATCAGTACATGGGACTTCAGAGAGGATGCAATTGCCATAAAAAGGGGATAAATCCGGAGCACATATCTACAGACCAATGCGTAACATCCGCCGTTGTCAAACTTCTAGAGAGAATCGTGAACGACGCAGTCCATGATGACCTAACGGCCCACAAGGTACTTTCCAACAACCAACATGGATTTGTCGCAACAAATCGGTGGAAATCATCCTTCTTGAAACCTACAACATCCAAGCTTCTAGACGCCGGTGTACCAGTTGACCTGATTCTCGTAGACAAGGCGTTGGATAAGGTTCCACACGGGTTACTCTGCCTCAAGCTCCTCTCGGCAGGCTTGAACCAGACGACAATTGACTGGCTCATGAATTTTCCGGAATTTTCTCACAAAATATTCCAAACCTTGCGATGTCATCAGTGGTGTCTCACAAGGTACAGTCGCTGGCCCAACCATCTTCTTGACAAATATCAACGACTTAGTCACCAGGGTCAGCAATAATATCACACTATTCGCCGAAGATTCCAACCTCTTGAGCCCGGCAGACAGTTCATGCCTTCAAGCCGGTCTCCGCGATTTCCAGGAGTGGGCCGAAGAGTGGTTACTATCATTCAACATCAGCAAATGTCCGTCTTACACTTCGGACCAAAGAACGAAAACGTGGGATCCTAACAAGCGAACCCAGACCTCCAAACCCACAACGAGGAAAGGGAATTAGGTGTACTCGTGGACAATCAGCTTAAGTTCCACTCCCACACAAGGCACGCGGTTACAAAACCGAACGCAGGACTTGGCCTACTCAAGAGATCTATTACTAGCAGATTCCCCAAAGTCTTTCTCAGACTGTATAAAGCCATCGTAAGACCCAGCCTCAAGTTTGGAACCTGCCCAGCCTCTCTCCAATACAAAGGCGACATCAGACTTTTTGAGGGTGTACAGAGAAGCGCCACGAAGGTTATAGATGGCCTTAAATACCTCCCATATGAAGAAAGACTGAAACAAAAATCAAACTACAACACTGGTGTACCGGCGCAGATGAGGTAACATGCTACTTAGCCATAAACTTTACAATGACACAACTAGTCCCACTGACCTGTTCAAGTTCAACATACAAGAGGACACTCCGAGAAACTATCCCAATGCCACGTGAAAACAAGAGTACGTCAAAACTTCTTTTCCGAAAGAGTGGTCAATCACTGAAATTCCCTTTCGAATCTACAGTATCAGCAACTTCTCCTGAAGCTTTTCAAGAAGTCACTGGATAAAGAGTAGTCATGCAAGGACTGGAAATACAGGTTGGAGAATCCAGACCAGAAAGAGATGTCAGCCATCATCACTCACGGAACAACACAGATCCATTGGCACTTAATCGCTCTGAAGTGCGGATTCTCTTAAACAGCACAATCCCATTTCGACATTTCCAGGCAGATTCCGTCCGAAAAATCGGCAAGGAGTAAAGTTGGTAACGCATTTTATTTTATTTCATATTATTTTACACCACTGTTTCCGGAGGGGGGAGCTCTCTCGTGGTTTACTGGGAATTGCGTGTTTTATTTTTATGAACAACCGGCTTGCATCAGAAGATTGCCTAAGCACCCAGTAGGGTAAAACAGAACTGAGACACAGAAGTTGATTTCCCGGTGCTTTAAAGGTGAAAACGATTAGTCGATGCAGGTCCTTCGGGAGGTTCCTTTGCATGCAACATGTTCGCTGCAAAATTAGCACACAATCCATTCGTTTCGTCCTACAAAACGAACAGGGATCATTACGTTGAAACCACCAGTCGAACTGCAAACACCTAATACAAAAAATCAAACCACAAAACAATAAAAATGGATTTTTTTTTAAATCCCATTCATCTTTAGCCTATTGTGGATCATTATTTTGTTAAGATACTAGGGGTTACCCACTCCCCGGCACGTGTTGTACACCTTTTCCAGGCACCGACCACGGACCTAGTAACGGCCAAAACCAACGGTGCCGGCCATTAATTTGCCGATTCATCCGTAAGCAAGCGGATGTTGATATTCTAAAACGTGGCAACCGGGCAGGCACCGACCGGGCACCGCGGCACCAGGCGCTTACTGTACACCAAAATCAAGAGTGGGCAACAACTCTTTAAGATCTCAAGGAAGAAAACACAACCGTACCCCCTTCTCCGGAACTTAATTATCCTTTGATGATGCGAAGATCGATCAATAGTTTTAAGTGCATGTTGATCAGATTTTTAACTCTGATCAGTTCAACTACTCAAAATTTCTTAGAGCTATTTAGAGGCGAAAGCCTTTTCTCTTGCTTTGTATTATTATTATTATTATTTGGCAAATTATTTTTTAAGTATCTTAATATTCATAAATCTGTGGACCGAGGCGGCCTTTTTTTAAACAAATTTGTAGTCGAATGGGCGGCTTCTAGGATCATTAAGGTGGTAGCGTTTGAGGTTGAATGGGAAGCATTCAAGCAACCGTTTATCATGGCTGGTCGGCTTGTGGTTTCTCGAGAACGATGTAAAGCCATTTACAAGACCATAAATCTACGGACTGCGGTTCCTAAGGGTATAATTTATGTTGTTGCTCTTTTTGCTGTATTGACGTATCTACGCAATGCGAACTTTATATGTGGAAAACAAGTACTCTTATAATTCCACGTAAGAAAAGTGTCTTTTTATTGTTTCATCTCCATGGTCAACGGTGCTAAACGGACGAGTCAGCAGATATTTGCATAGAACCTAACTGAAGGTCCGTTCTTCCAGCAACACCCTAAAAGATCCTTGGCAAGAAGGGCCGAGATATCGCTGGAATAGATTGCAGCTGATGTTGATTACAGATCCCTTCTTCTAGCTAGACTTTTCAGACGTTTCACAACAGACACCACAAGGATGCGCAGTTTCAATAGATAACACTTGGGATGTTATCATTTATAATTTTCCAAAAAGTAGCCTATGCATTAGATCTTTGCATAACAAGCAAGGCCGTATCCGGGGGGGGGGGGGGGGGTAGGAGGTTGACCCCCCCCCCATCCCCGAAACATACAAAAAAAAATCATTTATAAGCTTTTCCCTCTGATCTATGCCTTTTTTGTCCGAGCCACAGCCCCCCCCCCCCGAAATAAATTCCTGGATACGGGCCTGATAAGAAGTATTGCCAGAAAGAGCGGAACCGCAGAACAGCATCTGCTGAATTTTCTGGTATCATGTTTTTTGGCGGTGTTTCGGCGTAACGTCTGGAAACATAACAGCTAACATCTTACGTGTTATCTATTGAAATCGCGCATCCTTATTTATCTACTATGAAACTTCTGACAGCGTAGAGCCTGACGAGGACCCTTGAAAAACGGGCTGAAATACAACTGGAATAAATCTCAGCTGACTGATCTATTTAGCGGGGTCGACCATGATAAGTAGTAAGCTTGGGTTGAAGAAATTGCCTACTTACGCTCCCTCTCCATCCCCATTCAATCTATTTAGTCCCACTGAATTGCAATTGGCGTTGAGTTATTATTTTTATTTGCGTACACCGCCTGCAAGGTCAATACCTACCAAATCAATCGTTCCAATGAAAGTCACTAAAATCAGATACTTGTCGTTGCTAGAATATGTATGTCTTTCATCACAGGTTCACTTTTCTAGCTTTGGGCCTGACGAGGACCCTTGCCAAGAAGGGACGAAATATCAATCAAGTAAATTCAGCTGACGTACACGTTTAGCGCAGTCAGCCATGATTCGCAGTCAGCTTGGGCTGAAGAAATATTTATTTCTGCCATGGAAAAGGAGCAAATTCCGAGCTTAACAGGGAACCGATGCACTCCAGCTTAACGTTTTGGTTTCTAATCCAGATTCCTCCACAATCCATCCTCCAGCTGGAGCAGCTTGACGGATGAGTTCAGATTTGGCTCTATGAATCATTTACAATCAATCCTATTACGAATAAAACCCATAAAGGGAAAATCATCACTGCAGACACTTCCGGTCCCCGCAGGTGATTCTTGGCTATAATTCTGAATGAGCGCCAAACTGAGCGTGCTTTTCCGCAACCGGTTAATTGCAGAAAACGCACGTTCTTTCCGGCCCATAGCGAGGTCTTCTATGACAGGGTGACGCAAATTACAGCCTAGCCTGCTAGCCCCCAGAAAGTGCATCTACAAATGCACTATGCTAGTATTGATACGTATCATTTACTGCAAATCATAAACAAAATATAATATATTTCAACGAAAGCCCGAATGCCAGGGCAAAAAAATAATGTTAACTAACATGGGTTTGAATAAACATAATTTCAATAAACATAGACTGTGCTAAACGGATACGTCTGCTGAGATATTTTCTAGACATATTTTGGTCTTTCGTGCCAAGGATTCTAACTTATTAGCTAAACTTTTGTCACTTCAACTCAGTTTGACAAGCTCTTTATAAATGTAAATGTGTTGCAAAGTATTTGAAATTCCCTATGTATTGTCTTAACGAAGAATGTTTGGAGAAACTGAGTGAACTGAGTGAACTGAGTGAACTGAATCTGAATTCCTATAACGGCACAAGGCACGACTTCGACTTCGATAATACTGATCCAGCCAGATAACTAAACTTCTAACGAAGGATTCAAGATCGAACACTGGAAAGAGCAGTCTCCTACTGCTACTAAATCTGTTTTTTCTTTTCTCACCTTTTCTTTTGTTCTGCTTTCCTCTTTTCTGTGTTTCCTTCGTTTGGGTTTTACTTTCTTCTAATGTTTAAGTTAAAGTTTAGCTAGGCCTAAACAAGTTTCTTGTCCTTCTAGGCCGGTAAATCAAGTTGTCCAGTGCTCTGTTATTTATAATACGTAAATAAATACTTGAATAATACTACAAATATTAATCTTATTCTTGATACTAAGCATTCTTTCTGCCCACACTGACTGAACGAATTTATTACGTGATTTAGTCTTACGGCATTTCACAACTAACAAAGAAACAAAACCAAACATCTAAAATAAATAACAATGACTGCGGATCATACGTATTGTATGTATGTATGTATGTATTTATTTATAACCCATCTACAACAGCTACAAAAGCATGAAACGGAGTACAGAACAAAGAAAAGAAAAAAAGAAGGAACTAATAAACTCATACCCAAATACAAAAACAACAACAAATTCGATAAATACTAAAATAGAATGCCGCTCCAGGGGTGGTGAGACGGCTTGTCTGCAGTCATCCGCTTGAAGTGTTCGGCCATTTCAGTTACCGGTTCCCGCAGACCGTATTTTCGCACTAGAGGTCTATTTCTTGACCAGCACGGGATTCCAAGGAGATATTTCCCATATTTAAAATAAATTTTTCGGAGGTCAGCTTTATCACTGTCACTTAATATGTCCCATTGGACTGAGTATTGGACTGAGCTAAACAGGTAAGTCTGCTGAGATATACTCAAGCGATATTTCGGCACTTCCTGCAAAAGGTTCGAACTTACTTGAAGTATTCGAATCAGCATACATCTACTGTAGGCTACATTACGGCATCAGCCCATCGACAGCGGGATGGGCTGACATGTTCAATCGATTTATCTGCTTTGTTTTCCTGCTCGGCTGATACTACCGAGGGAACACGGTGGAAACTGGAAATTCGGTAGTCATCATGTTACGTCTTTGTCGGGTGTTTAATGTTTCGATAAAGGGATCCGACAAATACCCTACTCCTCTTTGGGATTCCATCGAAACCTTTGGTCTTGTTACACCTTCACGTCAAAGCCTGACTACCTAACTGGTCAGTACTGCTATGCTGAATCAGATCTGCTTTCGTTTGGTAGGGTACCGTACTAACTCTGTACAAAGCCTCTGGTATAAGCGCACGCTCAATATTTGCGGAAGAGATTTTTGCTCAGTAGATTGGCTGAGAGAAATAGATTGGTATCAGTATCCGTCCTTAGTCTCAGGTACCCTGCCAAGCGCCATCCCTCCTTTTAAATCCAAAACCCAGGCTATTGAAAAAGAGGGTAGGACTTCCAAGGAAGGTTGGTTACACCAAAACCTCAGCAGTTCCGGTCTTGTTCGCAAATCCCTCCATTTCGACAACGTCCCTACATACTTAGGCTCAAGTCACACCTCAGAGGTAACTGTCGGCTGTTGCCAACTCGGTCAAGTAAAACACCGAGGGTCTTGCTGTGTGCGACGCTCGTTACGCGTATTCATGAACAAGGTGTGCATTAGATTTGCTTTTTGTTTGACGCCGATGCGCATTCATCTATCAGTCACTGAAAGTCAAATTTATCGGCACCACCGTTGTCGACACGAGTCCCAACCCGTCGTTGGCAAGCTGCGGCGAGTGACCACTTTTTGCGCGTGGGTTACGTGGTGCAGCTCGCCTGCAGCGTGTAGATCCTGGTGTATTATCATCATATGTGCCAAACACCAGGCTCATTGTGTGAACCAATCAATTACTGTTGAAAAACATTTCGCAATGGATTGGTAAAAAACAAATTTCTGTCTTCAGTAAGGCACATCATATACAGTTAAGTTCCTACATAGTCACACGATTTAGTGATTAAACAAAAAACATAACATTTGGAAGTTCAAAAAGAAAATGATTTGTTTTAATTTGCGCTGCAAAACCCAAAAGTGGGAACAAAACTTCCCTCGTACGTACATGTGAAGTAGGTTGGATTGGATCTATGCTGCGCTGCCAGCCTCTGTGGCCTTGTAACTATGTAAGTATAGTACTACAGTAATTTTACTGACTATTTGGATTACGACCAAAACGAGGTATAACGTTGGAGAATTTTGTTATACATTTTATTTACCTCTTAAACTCCTCTGGTTTATGTAGAGGGAACACAAGAGAAATCCTAACTAAAAGACTAACGGTTTCGATGGGATCCCAAAAATCTAACATTTGATTCAAAGAATTGGGTCACGTCTTCGCCATTCAGTCTTCGTCAGATTCCTTGAATATTTTTACTGTTAAAATAAAGTTTAAAAATGGATTCAGCATGTCTCCTTGCCCCGATACCGAAACCGAATCTCTAATCGATTTCAGAAACAACTTTGAGCTTCAACCAACTTCAGCCGAATTCGTGATGAATCGTTTGTCCAGCAATAAAACTAAGTGCATATAATAATAATAATAATTTATTTTTAACCCACTACAACATTCAAGAAAAAGTGGAGTAATAAGCTAAATAAACAAAAAAGAAACCAAAAAGAAAGAAAATAACTCAACTACGAGAAAAACATTGTAGAAGACCATGGAAAGGCTCAAGGTTCGAAACTGCAGACCCGGATAACCCCTCGTGTAGCAAGGCCAGCTTTGCCGTGACATCCGAAGCGTTAAAATTCTGGATAATTTGTCTATTCTTATACCACGGTGGCAAATAAAGTAAAAATCTCAAATACCGGAAATACGCGGATCGGAGAGCTTGGATATCTTTTGTAAGAAAAATTGGGAACAACCCAGACAAAAATAAAACAGAGTGGTCACAATAGGTCGAGTACAGTTTCGCTAATGCATTACGGTTATATTTACTTCTGTTAGCAACAATTTTTGAGTAACCAATCTGGAGCTTAAGCTTAGCGTCAGAAACTGTACGCGAACGAAGTGACCGTAGATTACTAGTAATCGAGATTCCCAACCACCTAATAGATTCAACCAAAGGTATAGAAAAATTTAGACAAGTAAGTGATGATCTAGAGGAAGACTTAACGTTGAAAGTAAGGAACTCACATTTATCAACATTTAGAGAAAGTCCCAACCTGGAGAAAGAAGAAGCAACAAAGCCCACAGAATCTGAGAGATGCATATATAGATGCAGCGGACCTTCTTACCCCTTAAATGAATATCTTATTGCTCATAAAACATACATGTTCTCCTCTGCCTCTAAATATAGGACTAAAGGACCCACCTAGGAACTTGACCTGTACATTGCCAGTGAATCCTCATACTAAGCTTGAACAACATATATCAACCCCTACTAAGCTTGAACAAGATATACCAACCCCTTCGACCTTTGATTACACTAGCTCTCTCCAACATTGATAGATTATGTCATCATCCAAGCGTAGAGCTATACTAGTGTGAAGAAAGGGGAGCGACAGCTATAGCCAAAAATTGGTCGACAAATTTTGTGTCCGGTTTTTGCCGGATTCCAGGTGAACTACTTGTCCGGTGAGAAAATAACTTTCATATTCGGATTCAGCATGTCTCCTTATCCCTAAATCAACTATCACAATAGCTTTCAAAAAATATTTTCTTTGCCACTTAATTTGAAACTCTCAAATATAGGGCTACAGAGCCCATCTTCGAACTTGACCTGTACTTTGAACCAAAGGTTCCTCCCACCAAGTTTCATCAACATATCTCAATCTCCTTGAGAGTTATCGTACGGACAGACGGACAGCTTGTGCGATGTCATAGGTAGCCTATCCCTGCACTTCCATTCTGGGATCCCAAAAAGTCACAAAGTGAGATGGATTTGGTAGTAGCCTACATTAAAGCCTTGAACTGCTGCTATTTCTAGGGTCCCCTACTATCTTACTATTGTAGTGGTTTGCGAAATATGTTTATATGCCCCTCTGTACCTCAGCGGTAGAGCAATGGAAGTGAAGCGTAAGCCGAAAGATCGCAGGTTCAAATCCCGCATACGGAGCACTTTTGTCTTCCAGCTTACTACTTAAAATGCTAATATCTACCGCCCTCGTTCCAAACTGCAACATAGCTCCAATAGACACCGTCCACGAATAACTACCACTGCTAAAGTTGTATCTACCATACTTCCTGCCATGGTAAAGGCCCATTCACGACTTGTTTTAGCCAAGCATGTAACATTTTACGGTGAGTAGGCCCCCTCCCCCCTACACACGTCAGATTCTTTCGACCCCGCCACCCGTGAAGGCTGTTGGCCGCATGTATGAATTATTATGCGTTTATATCAAGGTTTAGCCTACTGTCGATAACTGTAAAATTGTTTAAAATCAGA
Source organism: Branchinecta lynchi (assembly GCA_023053575.1). Taxonomy (NCBI): domain Eukaryota; kingdom Metazoa; phylum Arthropoda; class Branchiopoda; order Anostraca; family Branchinectidae; genus Branchinecta; species Branchinecta lynchi. The sequence continues at coordinate 17,043,575 of JAKZAP010000014.1, read as the reverse complement.
AAACAGACAGTAGGGTGGGGTGGGAGGGTGTAAATTTTCATCAGCCTTACCTGATTACCAAGCAATAAATCCTGAAAAGCGGACGAGATCGGGCCTTTCCTCTGCCCTTCACCGGAACTAGACCCGAAAACTTCACTGAACGTCTTCCACTGCCCTACCGGGCTATTGCTAAATTTACTAACAGTTGTCCGGGCTAAGGCTAATTCATCACAGGGGTGAATTCGACTAGCATTCTCCACTGACCGCGACCGCTTCTTTGGCGCTAGTGTCCCACTAGTACTCGGTGTCAAGCTTTCCTTTCTGTCCGTCGAAAACTTCTGGTTTCGCTCCAAAGACCGCGATCGGCAAGCTGTCCCAACTCCACTAAAACTGGGGAAAATTCGAGCGCCTGAAAATCGCTCTAAACTTCGAGAGCGGGGTCGAACACTCAAGAACGGTGTTCCACAACGGGAGTCTTTACTTGCACGACGGGGTAAAGGAACGGGGGTTAACTGGCTTCCGTCACTCTCTTGCTCCTTTATCCGGGCTTGCTCACTCACTAACAAATTATCGTCACAACGTCTCGGTCCTCCTCGCCCAGTCCAGAAGGTGGAAAAGATACTAGGCGTCTCCCTTCGCTCTCTCGGTAAACGTACCGTAGCAAAGACGCTCAATCCCGAGTCGGCCTTAATCCGGGACGGTGGGAGGCTGATCTTCGACCCGTGTAGGTCCTGATCCGACTTGGACTTCTCACGTAACTTCCGGCGCCGTAACGCCCTCACGAAACTAAAATGTTTGTTCGAATGTACTGGGGGTAAGCGGCTGTATATATTTGCCTGCAAATTTGTCACAGGTCCTCTATGAGGGTGGGCAAACACACGCGTCCGGCTTGAACAGCTTATATGAAACTTCTCACTATGAACACTCGTTGGAGATAGTGGGGGGTCGCCGAAGCTATCATCACTAGCAACACCACTACTTGGACTACTATGTCTACTCCCCCCGTGTTTCCGCCATCGGGAAAACGCGGCACGTATCCCCCTCCAACGGTGCCCCCCTTGGTCTAGTGAAGAGTCCGTGGGTGGTTGACTATGCGTGCTTACAATCAGGGACTCTGAATTGGCACGACTCCGCGAGGGTACCGCGGTGACAGTGTACCGACTAGATGACGTTAAAGCTGCATTATCAGCATCTGAAAGAGAAGAGAACTGAAGTCATACATTGTTCCACTATATAATTTCGTAGTCCCAAGTAGCTTTCTCGTCGTTCTGGTGACTGTGAAAAATGAACTCTAGTCGGAATATGCTTCGGGTCACTCTTGCCTCTAGGTCCTACAGTAATACGGCATCACATGTCTATTTCTTGATTATAATTGCATTTATGCCCTAGTCCTACCAACTAAACTCTTGCGCACACAGTCTTGGTTCCTTTGATATCTGAGATCCTTCGCTGGATCTCGGACAAGTTATAATTTTTCTAGAACAAAGATGACAAAACGGAGAAAATCACCCAGGTTTTTTCGGAAAAACTTCCCGGTCCGAACGGGCTTGACCAATACAACACCATCGGGAAATTCTCAACGAAAAAATATCGCTCAATGGGTGGATGCACCATTTCATTTCATATTAAACGCACGAACACTCGTTTTAACGAAGAAATGCCGTTTTATGAGTACTAGGGTCAAGACGTGATTCAGCTCATGACTGCTGAAAACCAAAACGTGTTCTCTTCACACTCATACAAAAACTCAAGAGACACGTGGCCGGTGCAGAAGACGAGGACACCAACCGTATGTTGGTGGTCGTTGTAAAATTTTATACGAAACGCACAAACGTCATGTTTTAATGCGGAGTCGCAACCTGTGGGGATCACTTTGCTACAGCCTGACAAGAAACCTTGACAAGAAGGGCCGAAGTATCGATACATAGATGGCACTTACACAAGGGACTTGTACCGTGACCAATACAAATAAGGTAGAGCGCCTGCCTTGTAAGCAGAGGATCCTAGGTTCAAATCCCCGCTGAGGAGCTTTTTTGTCTTTCAGTTTACTATTTATAAAATGCAAAAGTATCGCTGCCATAAACCTGAGCTGACTTCTCGGCTTAGCGCCATCACATATGATTCGCAGTCAGCTTGGGGTCGAATACTTATGTGGGGACTAGGTGCAAGACTTACTTCTACTCCAGGTCGCCCAAATCCAAGAATTAACTTCTTCACTTAAATATAAGCTTTGAATACAGGTAGATGGCGCCGTAATTTCACACCAAAAACTAGGATTAATTTCGCTAGTTTCAAGGGAGTCAAGCCATTTATTCAACACGAGATCATGCGTGAACTGTCTTCGCTAAACCTACTGAATCAACTTACCATGACTAGGGATGGGAGGAAGGACTGAGTAGGTAGGGTCTTCCTCCAAATATCTATAAGATGCAGCTTTAAAGCTTTTCATTCTTTACTATCACATTTTCTCACCACCATTTTGAATGGGTCTTTATCTAAGTACAGTTTAATCGAAGGATTGATAACCGGTTCAGGATATAAAGTGCATTTTTTATTTGTTTTGATAAGCTGTTTTTTTCCAGGGTTTTATACAAACACACTGTTTTCCGGAACTGCGTAGGAAATATTTGTATTATAATCCAGACAAGGATACTTGATTCTGACAATCTATTACTTCTGGTGCTGTCTCCCTCTGCCGCTTTCTTAATCTTCAACTGACGAACTTTTATTCTTTTCTTTTGTCAGTCTTATCTGTGTTTTTTATGTGTATGTTTGTTTGAGTGGCGCGAGTTGGCCGTTAGTTTAATAGCTAAATAAATACAAATAAAATAATAAAATCGTCGTCTTTTCCCTGAGTGCGCGTAATAGATATTAACTGAGGAAAAAACAAAACAAAATGTTGAAGAAAAATGAATCTCTGTCCGAAAGAATCGTTTCCATTAAGGTAAGAAAATATGGAGACAAAGAAAACTATAGTACAAAAAATGTTTCCCCATCAATTGTATCTGGTTAATTAATCCGCAGTTCTCTTGACAAGGCCGTACGGCGGAAGTCATTCTACAACTGTAGGATTATAATCTACGAAATACGATATAAGTTCCACACGAGTACTCTAATTGGTCATCATTTAGCGCCTTTGCTTCCGTCAGCGCCAAGAAAACTCGGTAGGAACAACTGGAACGTTAAAGGACCCATCGTGCCTATAATGCCAATGCAACCTACTTCCGCAATTGCATTAATTTATATTCTAAGCCCGCTAACAAAATCTCACTAGTAATTGCACTTGCCACGATTCACTAGTTTCCATGCGCATTATGCTCCCAACCAGTGTTCACGTCTCACGCTGTTGATGCGTAAAACCGGTTATCTGAATTTTGCCGATAATTTGCTTGAAGTCATTGGGCCTGGGAAAAGGCTCAAAACCGCCAAGGCCGTGGATAATTTGTTAAAGAAGAACCTAGCTTTACAGTATTCAGATAGTTCTGAATATTGGAACATAAACAGTAAATACTGCGAGGTGTGCGTTAAGTGTAGAACATAATCCGGCTCAGTGCTAAGCCCTTCTGAATAGAAAGGTCCGTACTTCTTCCCTGTGTGTGGAGTAGATAATAGATAGATAGATAGATATTTTTTATGGTCTAACTCGTAGCACCGACATGGCACTAAATACGTCGACCATTACATTTAATGTGTTAAAATACTTATATACAATTATTATATAAAAAAAAAAAATCACTTGGAATTCATGAAGGAAAGTCAAATGTATTTTATGTGGAATGAGACGAGCTGAAGGAAGTAAGGGACGATTTTTTTAGGAAAATTTAGGGGAGGATTAGGGGTTAATCGAGAAGTCAATGAAAGTCTAATTTACTGTGCGTGTAAATGAGACGAGCTGAAAGAAATAAGGGATGATTTTTTCTTCTGGGGGGGGGGGGATTTTAGGGGAGAATTAGGGGTTAATGTATAGTCAATGCTTCGGTCTAGTTACAAATTCAGCAAGGCTCATTTGAATAGAGGTGAAGCGTCCCGAAATCTTTATGTAAAAAAGTATGTATGCTTTTTCTGGTTTAGTGATTGATTTTTCCATTACTGTGCATTTGTTGTTGCTGCAGACAGTTGGCTTTTGCAGTTCAATATCACAAATGACATGCACGTGGGTGCAAGTGCTTACGCTTGAAATTTCGAAGCTCAAAACAACGTCACAACTCCCATTTGGTCTACTGGGGTTAACGATCAAAGAGACAATTGACGCTGGAGGTTTTTGATTATCTATTTTATTTACTTTTCATACTCTAGTTTATTCGGAGGGAGAATAAAAACAACAATTAAAATCATAAACTGGGATGACTTTGATAGTACATTAAAGCCTGATAATGTCGTTGTTGGTTACAGGTTTGACAACTAAATGAGCCATAACTCCATAAAAGTAGTTCTTTTTTCAGCAATTTGGGCAAAAGCCAAAACAACGCGCATCCAAAAATTCCAGCATTTTAGCAGCAGAAAAGTGACAATCGTGGCGATGCCGGAAGTGCGAACTAGAAGTTTTTGCCATGTAAGGAACCAGCCTCGGGCTTCAGATCGTGTTAACTATTGGCCTGGCGATACATTTAGTGTTAAAACAGAATCGTAATGAACATGGTCCCCTCGAGGCGACTCTTGTGTTACTACTCGTATGGATGATACTATCGTTTTTTGCTACCGGGTTTAGATCTGCTTGAAGACCCAAGCGGCAAGAGATAAAAATAATTAAAGATGCAATAAGAGAACTCGTCAATATCAACCGCTTTAGATAAAGAACCACACAAAAAGTGTACTAAACTAAAGTTCTTTTCAAGCAACAGTTGTATGGATGAGGTCGTAAACACCAGTACTACGAGAGTTGGTAAGAACAGTAGTTTGAATGAATGTATGAATATTCTATAACCCACTTTTTTTAAAGAGAAACAGCCGGGTAAGTTAATAAATACAGAAAGAAGCAATTTGGGTGGAAACAAACAATCGCATGTGAGGGGCGAACGCTGGGAATGACAGCTTTCTGTCCAGCTCTTCAAGTTGGGAAGTTGTATCTGGGACTGAATATTTATCGATAATATTACGATTTGTTTAAACATATCTTTGCAGCTTATTCCAGCGTGGTCAATAACGACGTGTTATAAGACGGTTGGTGGTTGAATATTTTTTTGCTTACGGCTAACACTACTGGTCCATTACCCTGTCGGGAAATACAGCAAAAAAAAATTGGACGCTATAGTCAGAAGTTTAGTTCAAAGTTGGTTTGAATTATCAGCAATATAAATTAATGCACTCAAACTCTCAGGCCAAGCAAATTGATACACCAAATACATATATTGCTCAAACCTCAAAACCCAAGATTCTAACGAGTTCCTCCTACTGTAACAATTGTCGCCGTTAAGAAAGGGATCTGAGAATAATGAAACTGAGCACAACAAAACTCAAAGGCATCCTTTGGAAAAATGTAGAAAGTTTGTTTGATATTAGTTTCAATGACTCAATGCCTAAATAAACGGTAAAAATGGTAAAATAGTAAAAGTATTCGACGGGCATCCGACATGCATGAACATTGAGTTTACCGGTAGCTTCTGCCTAGGTTGAGAGCCTACTCTCGGTAACTGATCCTATTTTTGCAAAAAAATAAGAATCAAATTAAGAATATCTACACTTGACTTCACATTCAGCGACTGGTCGCGTTCATGAATTTCTTGTTTATTCGAAAGTACAAATCTGCTATTGCCGCTTTGGCGAAACAGGTTTAAAAAAAAGAAGTCCTGATGCTCAGAGCGAGACGAAAAAACAATGGTAACGAAAAGAAACAGCTTATCAAATTCGATCAGAAATCCGCTGTATTTAATCCTGAACCGCAAACACTCGGATATACACCTTTGTAGCGAGCGTTCCGACTGAGAAGATTCAGTCTTGCCAAGCTTCGAGGCAAGAGCCCATCCCACTCCATGAATGACGCTACCTAGTCAATGGGACGGTGCAGGCGCGTGAGAGTGAATGGGAGGCCGGGTGCACGGCGCGAGATAACCTGGGAACTCCGGAGACTTGTTACTCCCAAAAGAAAATGAGGATGAAACTGGACAAAATCCTAGGAGGGATTACACCCTGCGGTGGGTTATCCACTCCCCAGTACCTGCTGTACACCCTTTCCCGGCACCAGCCGAAACCAGCGTTGACAGCCATAAATTAGGCGATTCATCTCTCAAACGAGGGGTTACCCACTCCCGGAACTTGCTCCGACCGAAACCAGTGGTACCGACAGCGGTGTCGGCAATAATTTAGGCGATTCTTGCTCTTAACATGCTGATTTTAATGTTATAACACGTGGCAACCGGTGTCAGCTGGTGTCAGTCGGTGCCGGAACAGAGTCACCAGGCTCGTAGTGTACACTAAAATCGAGATTGGGCAGCCCCTCACTTCAAACGCTTCCAAACATGCTGATTTAATGTTCTAACATGTGGCAATCAGTGGTGGCAACGCCCTAACACCGTGGCGCCGGCCAATTGCTGCACTAAAATCGACGGCACCCTCGATGGGTGGAATTTCGATGGGTTTAATCCAATAACAAAACAAGCAAACTCCCCAATTAACAAGAGCTGTAAGCTCATACTGCATTTGCAAGCATACGTAGGAGGTAGCTAAGTAGCAGCTAAGATTTGTGCTGTGTTCAGGCACACGATTATGGACCTTTCGAATTCATGAAAAATGTGCTGTTTAGTAAAAATATGCCATGCACTTTGCTGTTACAATACGCAATGTAAGGGGGCTAGGAATCCATTGGGTAAGTAAATGCACTGGTACACAATTGATCATGGGCCTGGCGTCATGAAAGTATATATCATTCGCTCAAAAGTTTTTTTTTTTACATTTTGCGGCTAAGATGCGCACATTAAAGGGATCGAACTGTATTTGGAAGAAAAATACTTGGGGCACAGATGGTCATGGCCCTTGGGTATCTTAACAAGTGCGCAAGCGCTCAGACGTAGAGTGTAAAAGTAAAATGTTTATCACATTATATATACAAACAGCTTTAGAACCAAGAGATCTCTCTTTCCCAGTAACCCAACAAGTACTGAAATAACCTTGTAATCATGTTAAAAGCTGTAAATGAAACAAACAGCCAGTATAAATCCAAAGAAATGTTGAAGATCTTGCACGAATAGCATTTGTTCGAACACTGAATGGTCTGCCTGACAGTCCACCCTTTATACCTCTTTTCCATTACCAAGGTAATAACAAGTGCAATAAACCAATTCGTAGCAGACTAATGCCCCCTTTGTCACAATTCATTAAGAACGGCATATCACCGATCATATGACAGAAGAGTCTGGTTTTCAACTGTTGATTAAAGAAGTATGTCGCGTCGTCTTGTTTGCTTTTGTTAAACCAAAATCCTCATCCATAGATATAACTCCCCAAATATGCAAAAGTTGAACTTGAGACCTGTCACAGACGAACAAACTCATCGGAAATCTAGGCCTAGCTACCCATGGACGGGAGGGGGGGGGAGGGTCGGGACCGATCAAAATGCGTATTTACTCCTCTTTTTCCTCAAGTATACCAGCTTAGAATTTGATTACAGTCACGGGTCAAAACCTTTATGGGCAATTTGTGCCCACTTGCCCATGAATGGAGAGGGTGGGGGTGGTTCAACTCCATGATATATCCCCAACCACTATGATCCAAAAGCACAAAGAAATTTCATTGTCTTATCTTCAGTCATTGTCAAGTTAAAAACATTAACAAATTGGCAATCTGGGCCAAATTGCCCCCTGAACCAAGTGGGGGTGGAGTTTGGGACAGGCAAAAAGTAAAAAGAAACCCCAATCCTCACAAACCTACCAAGTTTCAACCTAATATCTGTTGATTCCTGTCACGGGTAACGAACTTTACTCCTGGGCAATCTGGGCCCAGTTGCCCAGGAACGGGGTGAGTGGGGGAGGTGTAACTTTAAAAACAACTTCCCAGCCCTAGGATCTACATGTACAAGGAATTTCATCGTCCTATGTCCAGTTCTGGTCAAGTTATGAACATTGTTCACTGGGCAATATGGGCCCATTTGCCCCTGAACCGGGTAGGGGTGGGCAGCGGGACCCCCCAAAGGCACAACTAGACCCCAATATCCACTAGTATACCAAGTTTGAACTTGATACTTGCAGTCGTTCACGAGTTACGAGCTCCACAAAATATGGTGAAAATTTAGATCCGATTACCTGTTTGAAAGTTACGAATGCCTCAATATTCCGGATTCGCCCTCCCTCCACTCCCACCACGGTGGTCGGATCGGGGAGGTGACTATTTCCAAGTTAGTCTGGTCGGGTCCCTAATCTACCTGCCTCATCAAGTCTCATCGTCCTAGCACATCTGGAAGTACCCTAGCTCGAGAAGAGTGGACAGACCGACCGACAGAAAGGTGATCGGTATATGGCACTTGAGCGAAGCTGCAAGTGCCAGAAAAACCCTAAAACGTCAACAATACAAAATACTTGAAAAATAAGAAAGAAAGAGAAGCAATATGAGTCTCGACGGTGCAGAAACCAGGTCCGGACAAAAAGATCCAGGTATCCTAGGCAGTCAGCTTTGCTTTTAATGTTTTGTTTATTTAACGTATTTCTAATTTTGAAAATAGACAAGCAGACTTAGTAGGGAAATAGACAAGTTCCTACATCCAAGTTCCCATTTACAAATTGCAATTTGTCTCTGGCCGGAGCCCCTTCCAACGTTGGGGGCTTGGGGCCCTAGGATGCCTAGGGTCTTCAACCTCGGAAGGGGCCAAGGCCAGGGGCCAAAGTAGCATTCATAATGTGTAAAACAAAAGTGTAGTTGGCACTTGTCTATTTCATTAATAGGTCGGCATATCTATTTTCTAAAGTAAAAGTGCATGCGATAAGCTAAAAGCTTAACGCCTAAAGTAATAATATGTAAATAAATAAAAAGAAGAATTATGGGATCTCTTATGCTTTTTCTACCTTTCCTATTATCCCCAGCTCCCTTATGAGATTATAAAAATTTGAAATCCCGGCCTTTGGCCACGGTTTTCTATCTACGACTTTTTATTGCATTTTGGGCAGAGCCGAGTTTTGAAAGCTCGCAACGCAAACTTCGAAGAAACTTTTAGGTTCGTCAACATGTCATCAAAATTAAACACATGCAAAGCTTAAATTCATTATTTTGCATTTTGGAAGAGATGGTAGGAAGGTCTATCTTCCGTTTTGGACTTCTTTTGTTTTGCTTTGTTTTTTCACCTTTTAACCAGTATTTTCAAATATTTTGCGTCCAGCCGTTGCTTCGAAGAGTCGACATGCACTAACAAGGAAATCGCTAATTTCTCGTGGAAAGTAGATTTTTCTGTAAAAGAGAAAATTCTTTCGGTTTTTAACAAGACCAATGGTTTAGACGGGATCCGAAAAGTTTAATATTGATCCAGAAAGTTGGTCTTATAAATGTCCGGTCTTCGCCAGACTCCTTGAACATTTTTACTGCTAAAGTAAGAAACTAACTAAGGCCATTGGCTAATCATCTGAGAAAACTAAGTTCAGATATGGATTCAATATGTGTATTTACCCCTATTCGTCATATCTACACTGACAAAATTGATCAAAACTTCCATGCCTTATATTTCTGCCACATTTTCGGTTTCAGCCGAATTACGGCAGAACAACACGTCCGGCAAAAACCAAAGATCGAAAATGAATTCAGTACATCTCCTTACCCCTGTATCGAAACTCTAATATACTTCAGCTAAACTTTAACTTTTAAGAAATTGTCCGGTTTCCGACGGATTCTGGGAGAACTATATGTCCGGGTAGAAAATGATTGTCAAATACGAATTCAGCACGTCTTCTTACCCTGAACCGAATATCTAATCAACTTCAGATATAACTTTTACTTTTAACAAATTCTCCGGTTCTGACCGGATTCCGACCGGATTCTGACCAGTCTAACTACTTTTGCGGCGAGAAAATCAGTTTCATATAAATATGCAGCATGCTTTTCGGTTTTGACGGGATTCCGGGCGAACTACTTGTCCGGCGAGAAAATGATTTTCATATTCGTGTTCAGCATGTCTTATTAACCCTAAATCTCATTAGCTATTAAAGAACGCTACGTTCGCCCCCTAATCTGAAACCCCACCTATCTACGAACTCGAGCTGTACCAAAGAATCCTGACACCAAGTTTCATCAAAATATCTCATTTCTTTCAGGAAGTTATCGTACTCACAGACGGACGGACAACTTATACGAAGTCATAGGTATCCCTCCAATTATTTTTTGGGACCCCAAAAACGATATTTCTGAGCCATTTCATCTTGAAAAGATCATTTCTAGTAAGAGCTTTTCTTTAAGTTGTTGTTTTTGCACAGGAGAATCTAAGGTAAGGTAAGGAGGAACAGGAGAATTTAAGGTAAGGTAAGGATCAAAAAGGAAAGACGACACAACTAGCTGCTTCTCCTGTGGTTAAAAATCAGACACGGAAGAACAAGACACAAAGGACTTGAAGCAGCTGTTTCCTTTAGTTTCTCATCCAAACGCCTCCCAAAGAAAGAAAAAAATAAAAGAAATATAAATCAACTCGAGAAGCGGTTTCGAACAGCCAGCATGACAAAGCTGTGCAGGAAACGACGCCGATACGTAATTACAGGGTGCCGTTTTGTTGCCAGCCTATACATGTAGGACGTAACAGTATAACAGATATGCTATTGTAAGTGCTGAAGAAAAGCCTTTGACTTTGAATTAGGTGATGCGTGGAATTCTCCCAAAACTAAGACAAATAAAAACAAGAGCTACGAGCTCATATGGCACTTGTTACGAGTAGGTGGTTGTGAGAAAAGAGAAAGCGAATCTGAGCATTTTTCCGGAAATTACGATACCACCGTTCTCGAATCCGGTCCAGATACTAAAATATATCATCTAAGGCAGACAATCTCTCTACTTTCCAAGTTTTATTCCAATCACTTCACTCGTTTAACCCCTATGCGAGACACATTGATTGATTGATTGATTTTTATTTATAACCCGTCAAAATAAACACAAGGCACAAAGACGGAGTAAATAATAAGGAAAAAAAGAGAAAAAGAAAGGAAAACACGAAAGAAAGTAACTTACAAAATACACAGTATAACTTTTACTATACAACTAAAGCAAGAGGGATTTCCAGTCGTAATCAACATTTCCGGGACTCCTCTCCAACTCCCCCCTACTGTGGCCGAATACGACTCGGACACATAAACTTCACATCTCGAACATCCCTTCTTCCCGTCCACCAAGTTCTACTAGAATCTGAGTGGCGCATATCTGCAAATTTCCGGGTCCCACTTCATCCTCCTCGACCTTGGTCGGAACCGGTTCGGACGCCAAATGACAAATCTAGGCCGCACAAACTTGGTACGGTCCAAGTCGCATTCCATTCTGCCTATCCGTTTGGTCTTTGTGCATGTCACAATGGTTCCGGACCCACCCCCTATCTCCTTCAACCATGGCCGCATGGGTTCGTACACAAGCTTTGCATATCTAGGTCATCAGTTCTTATAACCCATTAAGTTTCACCTGAATCGGACAAATTTTTCGCAACCTACGGAAGTTAGTAATTTCCGGATTTCTCCCTCCCTCTACTCTCCGAAAATGATCAGATCCAGGAACGGAAGTCTTCCTAGGGCATTGTGTCAGGTCCTTAAGTCTATTTGGTCGGGTCACTAATATGCCTGCCTAGTTTTATCTTCCTTGCAACATCCGGAAGTATCTTATCGCGCGATTACCGGAATTCTAGGAAATCCACTCGAACTCCCCTCCCCCCAGAGCCCCGACATGATCTGGTTCTGTCGAGAACGTATCTAATGCTTATGCTTGTTCCTCCCACCAAATTCCATCCCGATCCCTCGACACCAAGCGTTTCACAAACCTGGGCCAGACCGACGGATAGAGAAGAAATTGCTATCGCTATGTGTTACTTGGCCGAAGGGCAAGTGCCATGAAAAAAGGCCCAGTTTCTAGCCCCATAAAGCCCATCGCTAAAATCGTCCGCCCCAGCCCACAGCCCATGGGGCGAGAAACAAGTCAATCTGGCAACACCGGAATACCGTTTGGAATCCCGGAAAAAAGGCTGTAAACAGCACGTGCTCGGACCGGATAATCCGCAAGTCTTGTATAATGCAGTGTCTGTTTTCGATCAATGGATGGCAAAAAGACTCCGGCGCGCGGACACGAAGCGGGACATATCGTGCCGAAAAGGGATTTCAGGCACCAAACATTCCTTTCATGGGTAGCCATACAGTTCTAGCAAGGACGAATGTAAGAACAAAAGAAGACATTCGTGAGATGAACTGTTACATGGTGGAGTGTAAACCCCATAGACATGCCATACGTAACTATGTACTTATGATTAGTCGATGCATTGTGTCCGGGGAAGAAATTTCATAATCAAAGTACCGATGATCAAATGGGTTAGAGACTCCGCCCTTCTATCTGTTTTATCGATGCTGACCAATACCTTCGTGAAACCGTAGGCTAATTTTGCAGGTTTGACAAAATGAAGAGTCCACGTGACCTTTCAGCGCCTTAGCCATAAGAAGATATTTCGATGCCAAATTCAGAGTCAACAACCTACTGCTTAGGATAAAGAAATAAAGACTCACAAGTCTAAATAAATCATCCCAGACAACACAGCTGTAACACTTGTCCGAGACGAACGATGCGTGAACTGGTTGATTATACAGGCTATGGAAAAGAGCTATGGAAAACACGCACTATTTGTTTCTAAAAAGAAAGTCATAATTCAACCCACTCTCTGTTTATCTGTCACGCTCTCCCAGACGGTCTATCGTAAACAGTTTCCTATGAATACCTCCAACGACCCGACAATATTTTACTTCCGGTTTCACGGACCTTGTTTCCACATGCTTGCGCAAGAGAGAAGCACTCAGGACTGTAGATCAGAACATCGAGTCATGTGCAACCAATAACGACAATGGTGAAGAGTTATACCTCCAACCAGTGTTTTCACTCGGGAATTTTCAAAATACAATCCAAAAAATAATAAGATACGACATGAGATTTGTGCTAGAAATAATGGGAAAAATCCCGTGATTTTGTGGTGAAAATAGACGAGAAATCGTGATATTTTTTTGAAATTTATGTGGATTTTAACAAACCCCTCCCATCCCATACAACATCAAATTTGTAGCTTTTCTGCGGCTAGATAATCAAACCTAAGGCAACATGATACGGCCTTCCCCTTCTATTTAGCACTTCCATAATATGTAGAATACTACCAAAGGCGCCGTAGGCAAACATTTTCATAAGAATCTGTGATTAGACTTAGAGCTTTATTTTGGGATTCCAAACAATCCTGCTATGTAATGAAATAACAAGACCAAAGGTATCGATGGGATCCCAAAAATTCAATATTTGATCAAGACAATTGGGTATTGTCTTCGCCAGATCCAGTCTTCGCCAGATCCAGTCTTCGCCAGACTCCTTGAACATTTTTACTATTAAAATTCAAAAACAGATTGAATTAGTTCAGGTATTGAATCAGCATGTGTGTTTACCCCTATAAGTCATCTCTGTTTTGACTAAAACTTCCTGCCACTTCTGCCAATTTCGCGGTTTCGGCCGAATTCCGGAACTACTTTTTCGGCGACAAAACAAAGCTCAAAAATGAACTCAGCGTATCTTCTTTCCCCAATATTGAACATCTGATCAACTTCAAATAAAAATTCAACTTATCACAAATTTTCCGGCTCCAGCCGGATTCCTGTCGAACTATATGTCCGGGTAGAAAATGATTGTTATACACGGATTCAACATCTCTTTACCCCTAAATCGAATATCTAATCAACTACAAATAAAACTCTAACTTTTAACAATTTTCGGTTTTGGCCGGATTCCGGCGAACTACTTGTTTGTGTAGAAAATTGTTTTCACATAAGTGCATGTCTTCTTACCCCTAATCGAAGATCTAATCAACTCCAAATAAAACCTTTACTTTTAACAAACTTTCCGGTTTTGGCCGGATTCCGGGCGAACTACTTGTTCGGCGAGAAAATGGTTTTCATGTGTTCAGCATGGCTTTCTACCCATAAATCGAACATCTAATCAACTTCAAATAAGACTTTTACTTTTAAAAGACTTTCCGGTTTTGGCCGGATTCGGGGCTAATTACTTGTCCGGTGAAAAAACGGTTTTCACCATCGTGTTAGCATGTCTTATTACCCCTAAATCAAACATCTAATCAACTTCAAATAAAACTTTTACTTCTAACAAACTTTCCGGTTTTAGTCGGATTCCGGGCGAACTACTTTTCCGATGACAAAATGGTTTTCACCATCGTGTTCATCATGTCTTCTTACCCCATAATCGACTATCACATTATCTGTTGGAAAATATTTCATTTCCCACTTAATTTCCCCCACCCCTAAATGTAGGGCTACATAGCCCATCTACAAACTTGACCTTACTCTTGATCCAAAGAATCTTCACACCAAGTTTCATCAAAATATCTCATTCCCTTCGAGAGTTATAGTGCGCACAGACGGACGGACAGACGGACAACTTTTGCGATGTCATAGGTATCCCGCCACTTACGTTTTGGGATCCCAAAAAGCATCCAACCCTGGATGAAAGCTATTACGACGATTTTATGAACAATCTAGACTTAAGGACATCTCATACGCACTTGTTTAAATGAGATCATGAGATTAGAAAAAAAAATAATGAGAATGAAAAAAACATGAGATCTCATGTGAAATTATAAGAAGTGGAAACACTGCCTCTTAATGACCCGACAATATTTAACTTACGTTTTCACAGACCTTATTTCTATGTACTTATGCAAGGGAGATAAACATGGAGTCCAGACGCGTGGAGTTAACGTTCTAAACAAGACCAAAGGTTTCGATCGTATGATTGCTCCGGTACTCGCCCAGTTCTCGTCTAAAGATATGGCCAGAAATGTTTTTGCGGCCAAGAGTAAGTTAGCCAAATCTGGTATATTTGTGTCAGAAAGCCTAACGAAGAAACGACGTGAAATCCTGCAATTGGCGCGGGATAAGTTAGGCAACCATAACGTCTGGTCTGATCGCGGCCGCATATTTGCTCGATCCCAAACTGACAATCAATCGCGGAGACTGTGGTGTCGTGACGACATCTAATTTAAATGTATTCGGTTTGTTTTTGTTAGTATCGTAGAAATGTGTTCTTTAGTTTTTACAGTTTTTTGTCGTCATAGTTCTGTAATAGTATTTAGTGTGATTTATTTATGAATGTCTTCGCGATTACTTCAGTTAGAAAATAGCCGTTTTTCGTTAGATAATATTCTGTCGAGTGATGTTGGTAGCCGGTCGGAGTTTATTGATAAACAGCCAATGAGGCTAAGTAAATATATTGCAGTCGATGATACCCGACCTCCCTTTATGGTGTCCGGATTCCAGATTCTTCAGTGGAATTGCCATTTAACTACTTCACATGAGGATGTAGCTGATCTGATTAATAAACTGGACACTAAGGTGCAAGTGCTAGGTATTTGTGAATCATTCATTAGTGAACAGTGTCCTGCTTCGTTTTTTAATTTTCCAGATTACACACTCATTTCCAAGACCCGGTCAGCGATGGGAAGGGGAGGTTTAGCATTCATAATCAAGGACGATGTAAAATTTAAAGTAAGGGAAGATTTGTCATTATGGATTGAAGGTAAGATTGAAACTTTTGCTATTGAGATAGCGATAACTAATAATGATCCACTTTTTATTTCTTTAGTGTACAGACCCCCCAGTGCTAGCCCAGATTTTTTTCTAGAAGAATTGGAAATTTTAAGTACAAAAATTATTCAAAGTTTTGATAAGACAGTAATCATGGGAGACTTTAATTTTGACTTATTAGATCTTCAAGCCAACAATTTGGATTTCCTTAACCTCATGCTTTCACTTGGTGTTTTCCCGTTAAATTCTATTCCATCCCGAATAACTGAGCATTCTGCAACTTTGATTGATAATATATTCGTTGGTGAAGGTTTGGTGGAGGATAGCACGTGTGACGTATTAACCTCCTCTGGATCGGACCATTTACCACTTCTTTGTTCGTTACAGAAGTTGTCAAATTGTATAAATAAAAGAATAAATAAAATTATTAGGCGGGACTTGAAAGAAGTAAATCTGGCTAAATTCAAAAATGAAGTTAGTTCGTTGGACTGGGAGGTGGTTTACAATGAAAAGGATGATGCTTCAAAAGCTTTCAATATTTTCTCAGATATCCTTTACCCTGTATTTGAAAAAAATTGCCCTATTAAGGAAATTAATTATAAGAAATCTAAACCGAGAAAGCCATGGATTAATGATGAAATTCTGAGTTTAATAAGTCAAAGAAATAAGTTGTATTGCCAATATCTAGAGAACCCGTCTGAAGTTGCTTTAAATGATTTCAAAGAGTTAAGAAATCATGTAAATAAAACAAGAAGAAATGCAAAGAATGATTATTATTTAAACCGTTTAAAAAGTAAGCAAGGTAATATAAAAGATACGTGGGGGATTGTCCGTGAAGTAATTGGATGTGATAAAAAAGATAGAAGCATCACCGAACTAAAAATTAACGACAGAATAATTGATGATAAACTGGAAATAGCAAATCATATGGGTGATTATTTTTCGAAGATTGGTAATGATATACAGAAAGATGTGTCTGGAGGTGGTGGTGATAACACTTTTAACATTGATCCTTCGAGTATGCAGAATGGTTTTGAGTTTGAGCCGTGTACTGTTGAAGAAGTTGATAAAATTGTTAGTGGTCTTAAATCAAATTCGTCTGGTATAGATGGACTGAACCTTAAGGCTTTTAAAATTGTTTCGGTGTACCTTTTGCCGGTATTAGTGTATTTAATAAATCAGTCAATAGCTAAAGGCCATTTCCCGTCTAAACTAAAACAGTCAAAAATCATACCGTTACATAAAGGTGGGGATCCCTCGGACCCCTGTAATTGGCGACCAATTTCGATTTTACCTTTATTTAGTAAAATTTACGAAAAAGTTATTTATAGGAGGTTGTATAATTACCTGGATTCGAAGAAAATACTGTATGATGGCCAATTCGGTTTCAGAAGTAAACATTCCACTAGCCATGCAGTACACCATCTTTTAAGCTTTGTTGATAAAGCTCTTGAAAAAAACCTGGTCCCTCTAACTGTTTTTGTAGACTTCCGTAAGGCTTTTGATACTGTTGAATTTAATACCCTTCTAAGTAGACTAAGCGGGCTAGGGCTAGGTAGTATTTGTGTACAGTGGTTTTCATCGTACCTGCATGGCCGAAGTCTCAAAGTTGCTTTATCGGATATCCTAAGCAGCGAGTTCGATGTAAAGTGCGGAGTGCCTCAAGGTTCCGTGCTCGGACCTCTGCTATATCTCGTTTATGTTAATTCGCTGGCATCACATGTCGGTGAGGAAGCGCTGACCTCTTTCGCGGACGACACTGCCATAACAATAATTGGTAGTTGTTTGGTGGAGGTTGTACATAAGGCTAACTTAGCACTTGAACGTTTACGTAGTTTTACAGTTGGTAGTTCCCTAGCAGTTAACGCATCTAAAACAAATTACATTATTTTTAGTCGAACAGGTAGGTTACTCAATGATAACAATAACATTTTTTTCGGAGATTTACCCATTAAACAAGTTTTTGAAATGAGATATTTGGGGTTTTATTTAGATAATAATATTAGTTGGAAAAAGCATTGTAGTATTATTGGTGCAAAAATGGCTAGGGGGCTAGGAATTCTAAGACGGGTAAGAAAAACATTTCCATTTCAGATTTTAAAAATTATTTATTTTTCCCTTGTTCACCCTTACATTGATTACGGTTGTGTTCATTGGGCTAGCAATTTTTTTTCTAATTATAAAAGGATCCAGATTTTGCAAAATAAAAGCATTCGTTTGGTTGCGGACATAAAAAAGGAGGTTGAATCCAAAACCATTGCCAGCTTTTCCCGGTGTAATGTTCTGAATGTTGGTCAGATTCGTGATTACCAGGCATCAATTTTTGTGTTTCAAAGCATGAACCATATATGCCCTGATTATTTCCATGATTATTGTGTTGCGAGAGCAACACTTTGGTTTTGTCCTCGTTTTTTTTTTTTTTTTTTTTTTTTTTTTCCTATGACTCCGATTTCATTTTATTCCTGGTAACTGAGAAGGGTCTAACCTGTGCGGTTTTTACGGAAAGTGTGGACCTTAGGC
The DNA here is from genome assembly GCA_023053575.1 of Branchinecta lynchi. Classification (NCBI taxonomy): domain Eukaryota; kingdom Metazoa; phylum Arthropoda; class Branchiopoda; order Anostraca; family Branchinectidae; genus Branchinecta; species Branchinecta lynchi. Next base: position 17,025,360 of record JAKZAP010000014.1, on the reverse strand, counting down.
CGGATTGATGAATATGACTTTACGTTTTGGAAAGCTCCGTAGAACTCTTGCCTGGGGCCAATAAGGATGGTTTTTGCTTGTCATCGAGCCAGAGCCTACGGTTTGCGAAGTGAAGTGGAGTTGTATAGCCTATGTCAGAGAGGACTATCTGAAGTTGTGTAGCGAACCTTTCGTTTCATCAAAAGATGTTTCTGCTTTCGAGTGGAAAGCTCCGTTCTAGCACGGAAGCAGGCAGGCACCAGTTTCAAATTGAAGATGGACTAAAATCTATAAGTGTTAAATATATGCGGCAGTTACCCGGCCCCATAGCCAACATATCTTCTTTGAGTGATAAATAGAAAAATCTACAGAGACAAAAGAGTGGCTTTTTCCCACGGGTCCGAAAGTGCTGCCATCTATTGTTTCTGTCCATGTCTGCGACGATTTCAGCTGAGTTTATAAAATTTTTTTTTTGCACTTTGGTTTGTGGTAGAGTAACGATATCAGATGTGCCTCTTAAACTTTAAAAGTTCTCTCATTGCTAAAGAAACTAGAGCTTATCCTTTGCTCCTTTCTAAGTCGTGACGTTAGAAAGTTGGCCTACGGCAAAAAAGTCAACTTTTGAACTAAGACAGGTAGAATTTTTTTTTCGACGGCATTCGATAGCCATTGATGAGCTGATCAAAGTATATGTCATCCATTTTTTGGTACAAAAATTCCTTCATGAGATACACCAGTTTGAAAATTTCAAAGGGGTTGACAACTTCATAGTAAGGTACATTGAAACCAAAAATAGGCGATACCAGTTATGATACATATAGGGGACTTTTAAGCAACAGTCGACTGTTAGCCCATAATCATCTTCGGTAATGAGGGGTTTGCAGCTTTTGCTAGTTGGTATACCTGTTATTTGTTTCCGGTGAATTCGATGGTAAGAACAATTTGGTTCCCAATGGTAAGATATGCAAGGGACTTGTAAGTAATAATCGGCTGTTATGCTACAATCATCTTCTGCGATGATGGGTTTGCAGCTTTTGCTAGCTGGTGTACCCATTATTTGTTTCCGGTTAACTTAATGTATATCACGGGAGAGGGACTTGGTAAGTAGGAATCGGTTCACGAGGGGCTAGGAATTTCTGCAAATGGGTGCACATTGTATTCGATTTCTATAAATCTGACGGTAAGAAAGTTTGTGTCGATGGTCTATCAATGTAACCGAGGATTAACTGTTTACAAAACGGATACAAACGAAAATGTAAAGCAATGAGGTAGTTTCATAATAATTAATAGTGTCATCTATGGTATTTTAATCCTGAAAAGTTACGGATAGCTTTCTATTACCAACTAGATTATATAAGATATTGTTCCAAGTTTTCATCCGTCACGATGTCTACGATTGAAAAGGATAAAGTACAACTGACTGCAAAGTTAATTTAGTCCCTTCTTCCTATATTATTGTGTTGTTGTCTCTACAACGCTGAAGAATACCTTTTGATCATGTGATTAATTTTTTTAGAACATCCCGTTTAAAAAGCTTATGCTATAATCATCTTCAGCGAAGAGGGGCTTGCAACTTTTGATAGCTGGTATATCCATTATTTGTTTCCGGTGAATTTGATGTCAATCACGGGAGAGGGACTTGTAAGTAAGAATCGGTTCACGAGGGGCTAGAAATTTTTGAAAATTGGTGCACATTGTATTCGATTTCTGTACATATGACAGTAAGAAAGTTTGTATCGATGGTCTATCGGTATAACCTAGGATTAACTGTTTACGCAACGGGTACAAACGATACGGTAATGGAAAACAATAAGGTAATTTTGTAATAATTAATAGTGTCATCTATGGTATTTTAATCCTGAAAAGTTACGGATAGCTTTATAATATCAACTAGATTATATAAGATATTGTTCCAAGTTTTCATCCGTCACGATATCCACGATTGAAAAGGATAAAGTTCAACTTCGACGGCAATCGATAGCCGCTAATGAGCTGATCAAAGTATATGACATCCATTTTTTGGTAAAAAAAATTCCTTTATGAGATATACCAGTTTGAAAGTTTCAAGGGGTTGACAACTTCAGTAGTAAGGTACACACTGAAACCAAAAATAGGCGATACCAGTTGTGAGACATTTAGGGGACTTGTACGCGACAGGCGACTGTTAGCTCATAATCATCTTCGGCAATGAGGGGTTTGCAGCTCTCGCTAGTTGGCGTACCTGTCATTTGATGAACAATTTGGTTCCCAAATGTAAAACATGCAAGGGACTTGTAAGTAATAATCGGCTGTTATGCTACAAAAATCTTCAGCGATGAGGGGTTTGCAACTTTTGCTAGTCGGTGTACCCATTATTTTTATCCGGTGAACTTGATGTCTATCACGGGAAAGGGACTTGTCAGTAGAATCGGTGCACGAGGGGCTAGAAATTTGTTCAAATTGTTGCACATTGTATTCGATTTATATAAATCTGACGGTAAGAAAGTTTGTATCGTTGGTCTATCGCTGTAACCTAGGATTTACTGTTAACGCAACGGGTACAAACGATACTGTAATGTAAAACAAGGTAGTTTCGTAATAATTAATAGTGTCATCTATGGTATTTTAATCCTAAAAAGTTACGGATAGCTTTATAATACCAACTAGATTATATAGGATATTATTCCAAGTTTTCATCCGTCACGATGTCTACGATTGAAAAGGATAAAGTTCAACTGACTGCAAAGTCAATTTAGTCCCTTTTTCCGATATGCTTTTGTTGTGGTTAGGGCAATCGATAGCCCTTGAAGAGCTGATCAAAATATATGCCATCCATTTTTTTGAACAAAAATCCTTCATGAGATAAACCATTTTGAAAGTTTCAAGGGGTTGACAACTTCAGGAGTAAGGTACACACTGAAACCAAAAATAGGCGATACCAGTTATGAGACATGTAAGGGACTTGTAAGCAACAGTCGACTGTAAGCAACAGTCGACTGTTAGCTCATAATCATCTTCAGCAACGAGGAGTTTAAAGCTTTTGCTAGTTGGTATACCTGTTATTTGTCTCAGGATATGTATTCGATGGTAAGAACAATTTTGTTCCCAATTGTAAGACATGCATGGGACTTGTAAGTAATAATCGGCTTTTATGCTATAATCATCTTCAGCGATGAGGGGTTTGCAACTTTTGATAGTTGGTGTATCCATTATTTGTTTCCGGTGAATTTGATGTCAATCACGGGAGACGGACTTGTAAGTAAGATCGGTTCACGAGGGGCTAGAAATTTTTGAAAATTGGTGCACATTCTATTCGATTTCTGTAAATATGACAGTAAGAAAGTTTGTATCGATGGTCTATCGCTATAACCTAGGATTAACTGTTTACGCAACGGGTACAAACGATACGGTAATGTAAAACAATAAGGTAGATGTGTAATAATTAATAGTGTCATCTATGGTATTTTAATCCTGAAACGTTACGGATAGCCTTCTTCCGATATTGTTTTGTTGTTGGTTTTACAACGCTAAAGAACAGCTTTTGATTATGTGATTATTCTTTTTAGAACATACCGTTTTAAAAGCTTCGATAAGTTGACAATTTCAGCATTTAACCGACAGCGAAGAAACAAAACCAAAGTGTTGCTCTCGCAACACTTTAGTCGGCGAAGCCGGACAAAGGTTGCCGCAACACTTCACGTTGCCCGGGCAACGTAGGTCTAGTTTTTCTATGAATCAGGAGCACCACAATTATGATACTAGAAATGCACAGTTTTTAACTAATGAAAAAAGAAAAACAGTTAGATCATCTTATATGATTCATAATCTGGGGCCTTCTGTTTGGAATAATCTACCGTCTAGCATCAGGGAGTCTGCCACTTTATACGGATTTAAAAATAAACTGAAAACTTTCCAGTTAATTAATACGAGTTGAAGGGTATGTGGTCTTTTTCTTCTTCTTTTTTTGTTCTTTCTTTATTTTCACAGTTGTTCGGGTGGGGCTGAAACTGGTAATGAGTAAATATTAAGGATTCTTGTTGCGTGTAGTGTTCACGTTTAATTGTTTGTTATTTAAGTCATAGGCTAGGTGGATAATAAGTTGTTATGTTTAGTTATTTATTTATTAGATACAAGTAGTATTAATAAATTGCAGCACAAGTCCTTAGGACTTTCTTTTTGCTGCAATGGGATATTAGTAGTGTTATTTTATTTTATTTTTAATGTTTTTGGTTAAAAATAAAAACCTACCTACCTACCTACCTACCTACCTATCCCAAAAATTTAATATTCGATCTAGACAATTGGGTCTTCTAGATATTCGGTCTTCGACAGACTCCTTAAACAATTTAACCACATTAAATTTAGAAACAGATTAAAGCCAATGGCTAATCATCTGAGAAAATCAAGTTCGGATATGGATTCCTCATACGTCATACTTTACTTTGACAAAAATTGAGCCTTACTTCGTCCACATTTCTGGTTTCGACCGGATTCCGGGCAAACTACTTGTCCGTCAAAAAAGTAAAGCTCAGAAACGAGTTCAGCGGGCCTCCTTACCCTTACATAGAACCTCTAATCAAGTTCAGATTACTTTTAACAGATTTTCCGGTTTCGGCCGGATTTCGGGCGAACCCTTTGTCCAGCGAGAAAATAATTTTATACACGGATTCAGCATGCTTCCTTACCGCTACACCGGACCTCTAATCAACTCAAGACAAAACGCTTTTAATCATAACAAATTTTTCCAGTTTCGGCCTTTTCTAGTTTTTCGGTCTTTCGGTTTTTCCAGTTTATGTCTCCTCACTCCTAAATTGACTATCTCATTAGATGTTAAGAAATATTTTGTTCGCCCTTTCTTTAGACCCCACCCCTAAATGCAGGCCATCTACGAACCCGACCTGTCCCTTGACCCAAAGATTTTAGTTAAGTTCAGTTTATTTGTACGACCAAAGAATCCTCACACCAAGTTTCATCAAAACATCTCATTTCTTTCGATAGTTACGGTGCATACGGACGGTCGTACAGACGAAAAATTTTTATGAAGTCATAAGTAAACATCCACTTCCGTTCTGGGATCCCCAAAAATAATTTATTTGAAGAATTGAAGAACAGAAAAAAAGAAAATTGGAATCTTATCCCCGAATAGGTTTTTGGGATCCCAAAACGTAAGTGGAGGGACACCTATGACATAGCAAAAGTTGTCCGTCTGTCTGTCCGTCCGTCTGTAAGCACGATAACTCTCGAAGGGAATGAGATATTTTGATGAAACTTGGTGTCAGGATTCGTTGGGTCGTCGGACCAGTCAAGTTCGCAGATGGGCTTTGTAGCCCTACATTTAGGGGTGGGGAAGGGGGTTCAAATTAAGGGGCAAACAATATATTTTGAAACAGCTAATGTGATAGTCGATTATGGGGTAAGAAGACATGCTGAACACGATGGTGAAAACCATTCTGTCATCGGACAGAAGTAGTTCGCCCGGAATCCGGCCAAAACCGGAAAGTTTGTTAAAAGTAAAAGTTGTATTTGAAGTTGATTAAATGTTCGATTTAGGGGTAGAAAGACATGCTGAGGACGATGGTGAAAACCATTTTCTCGACGGACAAGTAGTTCATCCGGAATCCGGCCCAAACCGGAAAGTTTGTTAAAATTAAAAGTTTTATTTGGAGTTGATTAAATGTTCGATTTAGGGCAAGAAGACATGCAGAACACTTATGTGAAAAAAATTTCAACCTGGACATGTAGTTCCCCCCGAATCCGGCCAAAACCGGAAAATTGTTAGAAGCTTAAGTTTTATTTCTAGTTGATTAGATAACCGATTTAAGGGTAAGAAGAGATGCTGAATCCGCGTTTGACAATCATATTTTACCCGGAAATATAGTTCGACCGGAATCCGGCTGGAGTCGGAAAATTTGTTAGAAGTTAAATTTTTATTTGAAGTTGATTAGATGCTCATTATTAGGGAAAGAAGATACCCTGAGTTCATTTTTGAGCTTTCTTTATTCGCCGGACAAGTAGTTCTGGAGTTCGGCCGAAACCAGGAAATTGGCAGAAGTTGCAGGAAGTTTTCGTCAAAACAGATATGACTTATAGAGGTAAACACACATGCTGAATCCATATCTGAACTTGGTTTTCCCAGACGACTAGCTATTTGGCCTTAATCTGTTTCTGAATTTTAATTGTAAAAATGTTCAAGGAGTCTGGCGATGACTGGATCTGGCCAAGACAAGACCCAGTTGTCTGGATCAGGTATTGAATTTTTGGGATCCCATCGAAACCTTTGGTCTTGTTTATTGTCCCATCGAACCTAAGGTACTTAAAATTATTTACTTTTTCACGGTCTTTCAAGGTTCCCTTTTTCAACTTCAAAAGCTAATTTTAATATTCTTTTCCTCCTCCCTGAATAGTAATTGTGGTTTCTGCGATGCACTCCGCTCGCTGCGTAGTGATTCCGTAATTTCAACCTCTCCTCTTACTATTCGGGAACAGGTTGAATGGTAGCTTTTTGGGTCCGCAATAGATAATTCACCGACCCCGTTTTATAGATGTTTAAACGCAACTGAAAAAGCAGCCGAGCGAAGCGAGTCCCTGTTACCTTCCCCAACGTTTATTCAAAGCGGAACGTTACGCGTTTACATTATCTTCACACATGTTGTGACGATGCAAGGAAGTATTACCATAGCGGCCACAATAAGCCGTCGTAGGCCGAAGACTCAGCACTGGAATCCCAGTTGTAGACAATTTTATTAAATCAATCGGCATTCTCGGTCTTGTTATCCGGTATCCTAAATCCATGAATACAAACCTTGTTGTTCAATTTCTGAACATGTCCAACTAACACTACAGCTAAGTAGGCCCATTTAGATTTGTTTGGTTGTAAAAAGAAATCTTTTTGCGACCCTTGATAATATTATCAAAAATTACAACTATTGTAATTTTTATTTCGGCTGTTGGCGTAACTCGCTTGTCACTGGGTTCTTATCATGCCCCACTTTGAACATTTCATCGTACTGAACTAATTGGTGGTGCGTACCCTCTGGCAAATACACACGTTGCTTGGTGGAATGAATGCTACGTATGGGTGTATAGTCTGTTGAATTCAGTGAAAATTTGAGGCAAGCAATTTTCCCGAGAATGAAGCAGTTATTGCCTGTGATTTTGCCGAAAATTACTGCATGATCATCCAGGAAGCCGTGCAGGCCCACCACTGGAAGAATACCCAAGCTATAGTTCACACGTCCATGATCTATGTTAATGTGGGAGGGGAAACTAAAAAGATCGCGTCCTGTATTAGACCATATGACCGACGATACGGAATTAGTCCACTGTTACCAGGCTAAACTCCTGGCGTACGTTAAAATATGTGTCCTGCTCTTACGAAAGTGAAACTAATTATTTGCATTATCGATTTATTCAAGTTTTTTTTTCTGTTTTTTCTTGTTAATTCCCGTAGTCCAGAGAATTAAGGATGTATACTAGATCACAATAAACAAATGCCGTAAATTATACTAAATTTGTCATAGTGATTTCTCGAAGATTCTGAAATTGAGCTAAATAATATTTAGCTTCCGAGACCAAAACATGTCAAACTGGCCGATGATTTCTTCTTCCAACATATCTAAACGTCCACATGGTGATATACTTAGTTGTTTTAATCCTCTTACACGCCACTGGATCTTCTCGAAGGTTTTAGTAATCTTCTGACCAACGCCAGGAGATCAATCAATAGTTAATTAGCAATGGCGGATTTTCTTTCAGGAGTGAAGTGTGTTCAAGTAATTTGCGGATAACGTGAGGATTTTGAGGAAGACAGAGGTAACAGTGTGTTCGTAAAAATCAGACCCATCGGAATGATGTCTCCCACCTTCTCGCCCACATGAATCAAAGGCTTTAACGTGTCGCAGGAAGTGGATGAAAATGGCACGGTTCGAAGAATGTCGTTTAAAGAAGCATACCTCTACTGTAAACCCGTGTAAAGCAGGAGCTCGAGAATAAATTTTAAGGAAGCACAAGCGGTCCTAAGGACCCGCATTACCTTTACTTCTAATGCAACCTACATCCGAAAGCGCTTCACCCAATCGATAAACTCGGAGACCCAAATTCATACGGGACATTATGGCCCACCTAACGAGAACACTCTTATTTGTTTTGCTAGGAATCAACGGGCATGAACAAAGACTTGAATCAGTCAAAGCCCTGGGCTATTTGTTAAATCAGACCCTAGGTTTGAAGTATTCAACTATTTTGTAGTTTTGGGACAGAAACAGTGCGTAGTGAAAGAAGTCCTTTAAGAGCAAATGTTCTTGTAGTGGGCTGGAAAGCGTCACTTCCGCTCCGTCTGGGCCAGTGGAGAATCTTGCCCAAGTAGCTCTGCAATAAAGCACGTTTACGGTTTGCTGTTTGCTTTGGCGTTCACTGATAATGAGCCATTATCCTAGCAAAATAAAATGCACCACCGGAACTTGTGTCACTACCGCAAAAAGTCTCCGTTCTAAGTATTCGATTGGCAATGGATCAAAGTCGATGCGTGCCACTGTCTGAGAGCTCTCTTCTCCAAGGGCTGAGAAACTGTCGGCTTTCCAGAGCCTCGTTTTTAGTGGAGTGTTCCTTGGAACAGTCCACTATTGCGAGCGCTGTAGCAAGCTTTCGGCTTTCGGTGTCCAGTTTTCACCGTATTTTGTGGAGCTCATAAGTTGTGAACCAGTGCAAGTATCAAGTTCAGATTTGGTACGCTAGTGGGTATTGGGGTCTAGTCGTGCCTTTTGGGGTCCCACCCTCCACCCCAACCAGGTTCAGGGGCAAATGGGACCAGATTGCCCAGTGAATAATGTTCATAGCTTGGCCAGAACTGGACATGGGACGATGAAATTCCTTGTACATGTAGATCCTAGGGCTGGAAAAGTGCTTTTAAAATGCACCTCCCCCAACCACCCCTTTCATGGGCAACTGGGTCCAGATTGCCCTGGAGTAAAGGGTAATTCAGAAACGAATCCAGCGTATCTCCTCGCGATCATATGATAAAACAGTCAAGTTTCCAACTGTTCATTAAAGATTAAGTTCGTAGCGTCGTCTTATTTGTTGCTGCTACATCCATCCATGAATATATCTCCCCAAATATATAAGAGTTGGACTTGAGACCTGTCATGGACGAACTTAAATCATGGGAAATCTGGGCCCAGCTGCCCATGAACGGGAGGGGGGGGGGGCGGGACCCATCAAAATGCGTATTTGCGCCTCTTTTTCCTCAAGTATACCAGCTTGGAGTTTAATTCCAGTCACGTGTCAAAAACATTTTGCATGGGAAATTTGAGCCAACTTGCCCATGAGCACAGAGGAATTTCATCGCCTTATCTCCAGTTATTGTCAAGTTAGAAACATTAAAAAATGGGCAACCTGGGCCCAATTCCCCTCAACCAAGTGGGGGTGGAGTTTCGTATTTGCAAAAAGTAAAAAGAGACCCCAATGCTCATAAACCTACCAAGTTTCAGCTTGGTACCTACTGATTCCTGTCACGGGGAATCATTACTTATTATTGTTATTGCTCATATGGCTATAAGACTGTCCTTCATACCTGTAACTGCCGCTGATTTAACAATCCTCTGGACGTCCTTTAACGGCGTTATAATTGCTCCACAGTCGGGAAGTTTAGAATAGAATAGAATAGAATTTTATTTTTCAAAAGTAGCTGTCACAGCGTTACCGCCGAAGTCATACAAAATGAAGAATAGCACTTTGTAACGAATGATAAAAAAAACAAGACCAAAGGTGTCGATGGGATCCCAAAAATCTAAGATTTTATCCAGACAATTGGGATTTGTCTTCGCCAGGCTAATCATCAGAGAAAACCGAGTTCAGATATTCTATCTAGCTATCTATCTATAACTCTATAAGCCATATCTATTTTGACGATACTGACCGAAACTTCCTGCTTTACCACAGCCAAATTTGCAGTTTCGCCCGAATTCCGAGCGAACTACTAGTCCAGCAAAAAAAGAAAGTTCAGAAACGAAACCGGCGTATCTCCTTATCCTATAAACAACATCTAATCAACTTTAAATAAAACTTTGACTAGAAAAAAAAAATGCGGGTACAACCGGATTCCGGACTAACTATATGTCCGGGTAAAAAATGATGATCGTATACAGACTCAGCATCTCTTCTTACCCCTAAATCTATCATCTAACCAACTTCAGATAAAGTTTTTGCTTTTAACATATTTTCCGGTTTTGGCCGGATTACAGGCGGACTAGTTGTCCGGCGAGAAAATGGTTTTCACCATTAGTTCAGCATGTCTTCTTACCCCTAAATCATACATTTAATCAACTTCAAATGAAACTTTTACTTTTAACAAACTTTCCGTTTTTTGCCGGATTCCGGACGAACTGCTTGTCCGGCGATAAAATGGTCTTCACCATCGTCCTCAGCATGTCTTCTTACCCCCGAATCGAACATTTAATCAACTTCAATAAAACTTTTACTTTTAACAAACTTTCCGGTTTTGGCCGGATTCCGGGCGAACTACTTGTCCGATGACAAAATGGTTTTCATCATCGTGTTCAGCATGTCTTTTTACCCCATAATCGACTATCAAATTAGTTGTTTCAAAATATTGTGTTTGCCCCTTAATTTGAACCCCCTCCCCCACCCCTAAATGTAGGGCTACAAAGCCCATCTACGAACTTGACTGGTCCGACGACCCAACGAATCCTCACACCAAGTTTCATCAAAATATCTCATTCCCTTCGAGAGTTATCGTGCTTACAGACGGACAGACGGACGGACGGACAACCTTTGCGATGTCATAGGTATCCGTCCACTTACGTTTTGGGATCCCAAAAACACTACAAGGGACTAACTTATTGGTTGTCGTGCAACTCAACAAATGCTGGAACAAAACTCCTTCTATATCTTTCATGAAGAGGGCTAGTTTGGGGATTTTCTGGGATTTCTCTCGCTGGGGTCTAATACGTATAGGAGAATAGGAGGGTGGGAGAATATTACGCAATCGGGGAACAGAATACCGAAATCGATGCTAAGGCGGGTTCGTCTCTCTTCCAGGGTAGCCAGCTTGAACCTTTTTAGTAGGTAACTGTAAGGCACTTTACCGTCCCCGTTTATGATCATGAGGGCCCTTTTTTGAATATTCTCGATACGGTATGTATGTTCTGAAGAGAGCCCGAAGTGCCAAAGAGGACAAGCGTATTCAAGAATAAGTCTGATAAAACTAATGTAAATTTGGAGGAGGTCTTTAGAAGGGCAAGAAAATTTTATCAGTAGTTTCAAAACGGCAATACATGGGGAGGCTTGTTCTAAAATAGTCTTGATATAAGCATCCCATTTTAAATCATTGGTTTAAGTAACTCCAAGTAGTTTAAGTTTTTTAACGGAGATTTCTGGGGAAATTGGGTCAAGAAAAGCTGGTTTAACGTGCCAATTTATTTATTTATTTATGACCCGCTTTTTGCGTAACAGCGGAGTATGAATAAAATACAAAAGTAAAATATACATATTAAAACACTTAAACAAAACAATGTAAATAAACACGACAACATTCAATGGTTTCACAGGCTTTACTTCCCTGTATCAATCATTAACGCCCTCCTCTAACTTTAAGCGACAAGTTACACTCTCTATGAACTTGTACTTTGTTATCATCGCCGTCAATACTAATGAAATAAGTTAAAGTATCACCTACGACTCTGACTCATCCTACGCCACAGTCAGTTCCACTCTTATTGAATAAATAATGTTTTCGACGCCTTTTACCGTAACGGCGTCATAATTGCTCCACAATCAGTAAGTTGAACATGCTCTTGACTTCCCAGAGTTTGTTACTTCCCCATGTCAATTATTAACGATCCGCCTCAAGTTAAATTCTCCAGCTTGCGATACGCCGCCAACGCTAATTGGTAACAAGTAATAAAGCTATCACCTCGTGTTCTAACTATTCCTACTTCATCACGTCACAACCCGTAAGTGGTCCGTCCTTGTCATAACTCCTGAACAAAACCCAGATTTATTTAAGTTTATAAATTAGGTCTTTAAATGACCTCAGGTCCAAGTAGTCTAGAACAAGAGCTACGAGCTCATATGGCACTTGTTAAGAGTAGGTGGTACAAAAAAGTAGATGAGAATGTCACAAAATCCCCCCTTCAACTCCCCCCCCCCCCCCCCTAGGATTAGACCTAGAAATAAGGTATATAATTTCACGTCAATGATGTATGTAGGACTTGTGTTTGCTCTTCCCACCAAGTTTCATCTTGATCCCTCCACTCTAAGCGTTTCCCAAGATTTCCGGTTCCCCTCTCTAACTCCCCCCCCCCCCCCCGAAGTTACAGGATCCGGTCCGAATTTTATGTGGATCGTCTGAGACATGAGGTCTTTCCAAATACCAAGTTTCATTATATCCGATAACCCGTTCCAGAGTTATAAACAGTAGCGTATATTCCGATTATTTTCGGGAGGGGCGACAGCACAGTGAAAATCTGCTGCCGAAGGCCACCCCCTTGTGGGCATATTTTGCATATTTTGACCGTTTTTAACACTAAAAATACCTGTAGGTGCAAAAAACACCTTTTAATCTTGTAATCATGCACACTACAACTCAAAAAAGGAGATAAATTACTGGACCATACTGTAAATAATTTCGATTTAGCTTCCCAATTTGTATTTTCGCGTACGTTTTTCCCGTAAAAACTTCTTTCCGAGAATTTCGAATGAAGGTCGCCTCTGTCGCCCGTATTTCGTACACGTTTTTCCAATTAAAAACCCTTTTTTCAAGAATTTTGGGGAGGGGGCGATCGCCGCTGCCCCCCCCCCCCTAATATACACTACTGGTTATAAATACATCAAGGTTCCGAATTCCCCCTCCGACCACTCCCAACACGAATATCGTATCATGCAAACGACTATTGTCAAGTCGAGTTGCATCGTCCTAGTGCATCAGAAAGTACAGAACTCACGTTTAATCAGAAATACGGATCCCCCCCCCAACTCCCCCCATAGTGCTCGAATCCAGTCCGGTTATGTCAATGATGTATCTAGGACTTGTGCTTGCTCTTCCCACCAAGTTTCATCCTGATCCCTCCATTCTAACCATTTTCCAACATTACCGGTTCCTCTCTCCGACTCCCCTCGAAGTCACCGGATCCAGTCCGGATTTTATGTAGACCGTCTGAGACAGGAGGTCTTTCCAAATAAGTTTCATTAAGATCCGATCACTCGTTCAAGAGTTATAAATACCTTAAGATTCTGGATTCCCCCTCCCTCCACTCCCCCCACGATGCTCGGATCGGGAAAGTGACTGTTACCAACTTAATCATTTGGGGTCCCTGATATGCCTGCCAAGTTTCATCGTCCTAGCTTATGTGGAAGTGCCCGAACTACCAAAACCCAGACCGACAGACCGACGGACGGAAAGAAATTACGATCGCTATATGGCAGTTGGCCGAAGGGCAAGGGCCATAATAAAACAACAGCCGTTAACACCAAGTTACAACGCAATAATTATGTGAGATTCGACCTCAGATCTATAAAATAGTTGAACTGAAACCGAGTAAATCAGACCAGACAAGACCAATATAAATGGCTTGCATTGGAATACACCAGACTGGAGTATTTGTATATGAAAGTATGAACGGGTTGTGCCCAAAATATTTTAGAAATCTTTATGTTGATCATGCATATTATCATGAGTAGGCTACAAGACGAGAAATGGAGTGTGTTGGTTAGTGATATTGGAGAGTTGGCAAGAGGATGGTTTTGTGTGAGGAATTCGGGTGTGAAGGTCTGGAACCATCTCCCGGACAGAATGAGCCTAGTAGGTTGATTTTTGTTTTGTCTTATAATTAGGTAAACTCTGAATATTTAATCGGTACTTTATTTAGAGTGTATATATGATAATTATTACTAATGACTCAGGGTTGGGTGGCAGGGGTGTCCCGAGACTTTCTTCATGGGGGGAGGGGGGGACCTGGTCAAATTGACCAAATCGGTACTGGATTTTGACCGAATTTATTTTTTTTCTAAAAACACAGCAAGCTGCCAGGAAGCTACAATGTAAAAGTTGCATAGTATGTGTTTTTTCGCGTTTTCACGCTTTCCTCTTCTGTTTTTCTTTTTGTCCCTGAAGTTTGACAGGCTGACCAGGACCATTGCAGGTTCATTCCTTCCCCAATGTTGTCCCTGAAGTTTGACAGCCTGACAAAGGAGCTTGCCAAGAAAGGCTGAAATATCGCTGCCAAAACAACATAGCTGATGCATCCATTTTATGCATTGTTTGAATATATGTTTTCCAGTCAGCTTGGGCTCAACGAGAATCCTTCTGATTTAGTTTTTATTGACACAAGTTTACAAGGGGTCGCATTCGCGTATCATGAGTGTTTTGACAGCGAAAAACAGAGACATCAGCTGAATTTTATTAGAGCTATATTTTGGCACTTCTTGGCAAGGGTAAGCTGACAAAGTTAACGCCATTGTAGTCTTTGACCAGAATGAGTACGACGCGAAAATTCGAAAACTCCTAGCAGACAAAGATGTCTACACCCCAATACCAAGTGATCCAACCCCATCGATTGATAAAAAAAAGTAAGAAACCTCGTAGAAAGTCTCCCTATTTCCAAATCACAGAAACAGTTCCTAAAAGAAACCGGGCCGGTAGCACCGCGTTTCTATGGAGTAGTTAAAGTGAACAAAACAAGTAGACCTTAATAGCAGCAAATGTTCGAGCCCCAACCAAGAAATTAATTTCTAGCTTCGTTAATGAGGCCACTCTTTGATTCAGGGCCGCATTGCATCAAAAATTCCATTGATTTTGTCCAAAAGTTAAGAAAATACCCTGTCACCAAAGAAACGCGAAAAGCAAGCACTGCTGTATCTTTGTTCACCAATCTCAGGAAAGATTTCACCCTGGATGCCCTACAAGAAGCGCAAAAGAATTATCCCGAACTGGCAGACAAAACCCCCTAACTATAATCCAAATACTAGATTGTTTTAAGCTTGTTTGGGAATCAATATATTTCGTCTACTTGGGCTAGGACCTTGATAAGACTGAATTGAAATTTGTGTTTCAACCATTTTAGGGTAGGTTGAAGGTTGGATACCTGATCTCATTTTTAAACTACTGTACCTCTAATGTTGCCGCGAAAATTTAAAAATGAAATGTACATGTTTTGTGACAGTCGAGAGACAAAATGCTAATTTTTCGACAACCATGTGTCAAAATATATTCAAATTCTGTACCTTTTCTTTGTTTTGAACCTGCTTTTAAAAGGGATTTTCTGGCTATTTTTCATCATTTTGTGCGTTGTAGCCTAGGAAGATTTTCGAGCTAAGGTTAGAATGATGCGATCTTGTGTGAAAAGAAAATATATTTAAGTTAACTAGAGAAATATTAAACAATTAAAGTACCATTTATTTATCCAAGTGCAATATTTAAAACATTCAATTAGCTTCAATTTAGTATATTATCAATTTCTTGGTTCCTTTTTAAGCTAGCCACCAGATAGACTATCTGAAGGAAATTGGAAATCATGTCTGATGTTGGGTTGACCTGTAGTTCTTTCAAGAAATTATTTCTATCCTATCCTTGTTCTTACCTTTGCCCACCAAGACCAAGTTCAAACTGATATCTAACAAGTTTAAGAAAGCAATTTTAAACTAACTCACCAGCCTCAAGCACTGAACAGCTCAACTGTAGTACAGCACCCTAGTTTAGATGAAAATACTGTCCAAGTGAGTCATCCAAAGACTGCATGATTTGCTTACAATTTGTTATGATGATGAAGAAACCATTTGCTCTTGGATGCTCTTTACTGCATACTAGATGGCGTTCTCCACGGCAAGATTCTGGTTGGCTGGTGAAGAAGCCAGGCTTCACCTTCCAGATTCCCAGACGTACGGGGCTTCCGCATGATAAACCCAACCCTTCCAGATTCTCATGACAACGATAACCAGAGGCATTACCGGGGCGTCACGACTAGGGGGGAGGGGGGGGGGACGCGACCGGCGAATGTTGTCAGCCAGTCGGTAAAAAATAGCCGAGTCTGCGCGAAGCGCCGCGATTTTTCGTAAAAACAGTCGATTTATTTCTTGGAAACGGTTGATTTTTTTTTTAAATCAGTCGGTTTTTCGAGTTATGACAAAAATGTCGCAAATTGTACGATTTTAAAGTACTTGGCGAATATCAATGCAGATCTTTTCCGGAAAAGGGATTTCTTTGTTTTACGAATATCAACTCCTGTTATAAAAGTAAATTGGAACTTCAGAATTCACGAGTCCTCGACTGAAAACTGAAAAAAAAAAAAAAAAAATCTGTAGGCACCAGAATGTGATAGATTTTTTCGGCCACACGTCACAGGTTCCATCAGAGGATGCAGTGGACAGAGGAGATTATTGCCGCTAGAACTGGTGGCGACAAAAAGAAAAGACTTCAACTGGTTCAGAAGAAGACGACACCGGAAGGCACCTGCTGGCTAGACTTCAGCCAAAACCTGGTGCAGGAGGAAGGCGTATGGGACGCAACACTAGGAAACTTCTAGACCACGCGTGAGTCGGCGATCTAAGTCCCGCTGTAAGTACAGAGACTCGTTTTTATTACATGCTGCAAGTCCACTTCTCTTCCGCTTCTGCTAAATGGCGTTTTTGCACTGCAGTGCTTCCGAGGGAGACAGCAACGCTTCTCGAGAATCGCGGACTTGCTCACCGACCAAGTCCGTGCTTCCCTGCAAGGTGCTGCTTCATCCAAGAAGAAATCTTGCAGGCAGTGAATCCAAACACACATTTGTGCAGAAGCGACGAAGAGCTGCAGCAGAACTAGCAACAAAACAAGGTTCACGTAAAAGTAAGCTGGTTCCGAAAGCTTCGTATTGTTTCGTCTCCCAGGTGAATAGTTTCGGCTCATGCCTTTTACAGCCTGAGCTTGAAAGCAGGGCCTCAAATCTTTGACCGCAGAAGCCTGGAGGCTTTCTTTTTCCTCTTCGGGGCGTGCATGTAAATTTTTAAGAATATGGGCTCGCTCGCTCATGTCACTGGACTTCCCGGACAACCCGTTTCCCGATGAAAAATTTGAGCCTGCGTAGTAGTATGGTAGTAGTACGAAAACGACTATGTAATAGCAAAGAATACTATCATTTAATGTGCCTCAGACTGGTCCAATCTTATGTAATAGTATCCAGTAGCATCCTGTCTTGATAATAGTAGCATATAGTAGTATGCAGTAACACGGTAGCCTTGAAGTAGAAGCATGTAGTAGCATCGTTAGTGCTGCATGCTACTTATTCGTACTACTTCATAGTACTATTTTGAGATAAATTTTTCATCGGGTTCTCAGTGAAGCATAATATGACCTTCTGCAACATTGCTTGGATGACCGTCGAGCAACGAGAAAAGTAGTCTTTCGGTGACTACCCCAGCCCAGGCGGGCCAATTCGATCAAATATTGGACTTGGGAGTCGAAAATGTTTACTTTGGATGATATGTTGTCAACGGACACCAAATTCTATGTTCCTGCTGTGAGTCTTCGATTTAAAGATACTCAGAATAGACAGAGGCATGGGAAGAATCTACTTCTGATGAATCATCCTTACCATAGTTTATTGTCTTCACCTTGGTTGTCTCACTTCACTTCAGCTGCTAATTTACTGATTAGTGCTTAGCTAATTTTGGGCATAATATACCCATACATGCCGCCGACAAGTACCCATCTTAGCTGGAAAGAAGAAGAGACGGGTGACTCCTAAAGCAAAATGCAGAAGAATTTCTACCCTTTCAAAGATCCAATCGAACAGTAAAAACAGCACCCATGTCCAGAATGAAATCACAGGACCAGCTTTAACTCCAACCAATTTTCAAAGAAGAAGTTCACGAAATCGGATATTTAAGGAAGAATCTTTAATTTTTCATTTTCCAGCTTGAGAGGCTTGAGCCTCAAGAGGAGCCTTGCCAAGAAGGGTCGAACTATAGCTCCAATAAAATGTAGCTGATTTATCCGTTTTGCACCGTCAAAGTGATTCACAGTCAGCTTGGGCTGAAGGAACATCTAATTTTGGGTGCCTGGCAACTTCATCCCGAAGTAAAGGGGTTTGTATTTGGATGCTGGGAACAAATGATCACGCTTTCCTGGGGGAATTTTCTGCATCACACGTTTCATCGAAAAAGATGAGCAAAAAAAGATTCTGGCAGGAATTCCTCATCGCAACCGGCCTCGAGGTATGTTCAGTGATTCAAGCCGTATATGCATGAACCATTTCGCTGCCAGGTTGTATGAACGGTAAAGGAATCCCAGACTCAACAGTATACAATAAAATAATTCTTAATCTTTCCAGAATACATCGAATTTTGTACCAGCCTACTGAACGACATGTACCTAGTAAGACCTTTTTCGCGGCAACATTAGAGGTAGTTTAAAAGTGTTTAAAAGTGGCCTAGTCAGACACCCGCGGCAGTTTTCGTCTAAAATCCCACTTATTTTTATTTACTTTTTTATTTCAACTAATTTAAAAATCAACGACATATCTAAAGCTTTATTTTCGGGGAAAGCTATTTAGGAAATCCTAGGTATAACCCACTGCTTGAGTTGAGAAAATAAAAACAGATATCGTATCTTGTCAACGAGACTCATTTTAGTGGTACACCACACCAAAAATCACAGACCGATAACAAAAAACAAACTGAATTTTTGTTTGCATAATTCGGGAATATATGGGCTTCAATTTTTTAATATGAAAAAAAGTTTGTTACCTTGAATATTTTCTTGTAGAGCTCAATCTCCTCTTTCGATTCATATAAGACTGTGTTGAATTTCGTCGACCTTACCTCTTCAAAAAAATGGGAATCATTGTAGAAAGGTATAGACCAAATTTGATATTTTTAGCCCAAGGCCGTATCCAAGGGGGGGGGGGGGGGGGGGTAGGGGGTTGACCCTACGGAATACTTTTTTGTCCGGCAGGCAGGCAAAACCACCCCCGAAAGGCAAACCCGCCCCGAAATAAATTCCTGGATACGGGCCTGTTTTATCGTATATGTCGTGAAAGGCGTAAACGATGTTCGTTTTCAGCAAGGTTGATTACCCCAGGATCTGTCCTCAGCATTCTATATCTTCCGTCATGGTTGGGTGCACAATACAGAATATCTGTTCTACCGCGCGTTTTATTTGTTCGTGATACTATTAAGACCTATGATGTTAAATGTTAAACCCTCAATACCACAGGACCATCATCATTCTACGAGTTTATACGACACGATTTCGGTGATTGACACTGCATCCTCTTCAGGCCATAGTTCTCAAACCGAGAATCAACAGAGACTCAAACTCCTTCCTCCGCCCAAAAAATACGTAGAAGCGGTATCTGAAATCATTCACCCCATAGTTCATATATATTTTCGTTTCATGTTTCTTTGATTGTTTGTTTGTGTATGATTTGTATTATTCGTAAGTGCTTTACCAATTTCTGCCCATGTTAGCTGAGTGCTATCTCGTTGGGGAATCCACTATCTATACATTTTTTTGAAGCTATGATAGGGGCGCAAGTGATACTTACGCCCTTTTCATAGCTTCTGGAAAAAAGAGTTACGCCCTTTGCGGTTTTTGGTTAGGCTTTTTGCCGTCATGTTCAGTGATTCATAAAGGCACCACTAGATAGAGCGCCTGAAATAGTCCAGAAAAACCAGAAGATGGCCATTTTTTTAAACCTGAACAAAAAGTGTTAGATACGCACTTATCATAGCAAATGATCGATATTTACCAATAAAAGGGTAATAAATGTTGGACATGAGTAACGAACCTAAGATAGGGGCTCAAAATTGGTCTTTGATTAATGGTCATTATAATGGTTATAAGAGTTTATTTTGTACTTTTTTGTTGCCACGCCCTCGGAAATTTTGCGCGATCACATGTCTACTCTTTGGGAACAAAAATCAGCCCAGCGCTACAGCCGACACCGAAACAAGTTGGAACCATGCAACCCTGGTGCGTCGACGAGATACAGGCAGTCATTCAGACAATATTTTGTGGAAAATTTTAATAAGTGACAGACATTTTTTTTTTTTTTAACATATATTGTTTTATTTATCCTCGCGATATTTACAATAAATTTATCCATTCATTCATTCAAGTCTATACTCTCAAATTCATTTTGAACAAGAAATCGAGAATTTACGAACTCACATCGAAAACAATATCGTCACAAAGCGAAATAAGCTGCGTTTTCCAATTGTCACCAGTTTCGAATTTGGAATATTTTCGTGTCGACTGCAACATCTTCTTGAACACTGGATGGTCCGGAAGTGGTAAGTTTAAGGACGATACACACTCCCGAAACTTAGCCGGGGAAGCTGTTGCAAGGCACACAAACCTAAAAACAAGAGGTGTAAGTCACCCTATTATGAAAAACTAAAACGAGGGTTTTCGCCCGTTTTTGGGATCCCAAAACGTAAGTGGAGGGATACCTATGACATCGCAAAAGTTGTCCGTCTGTCCGTCCGTCCGTCCGTCTGTCCGTCCGTCTGTAAGCACGATAACTCTCGAAGGGAATGAGATATTTTGATGAAACTTGATGTGAGGGTTCGTTGGGTCGTCGGACCAATCAAGTTCGTAGATGGGCTTTGTAGCTCTACATTTAGGGTCGGGGGAGGGGATTCAAATTAAGGGACAAACAAAATATTTTGAAACAGCTAATGTGATAGTCGATTATGGGATAAGAAGACATGCTGAACACGATGGTGAAAATCATTTTGTCATCGGACAAGTAGTTCGTCCGGAATCCGGCCAAAACCGGAAAGTTTGTTGAAAGTAAAAGTTTTATTTGAAGTTGATTAGATGTTCGATTTAGGGGTAGGAAGACATGCTGAAGACGATGGTGAAAATTATTTTTTCGACGGACAAGTATTTCGCCCGGAATCCGGCCCAAACCGGAAAGTTTGTTGAAAGTAAAAGTTTTATTTGAAATTGATTAGATGTTCGATTTAGGGGTAGGAAGACATGCTGAAGACGACGGTGAAAACTATTTTCTCGACGGACAAGTATTTCGCCCAGAATCCGGCCCAAACCGGAAAGTTTGTTGAAAGTAAAAGTTTTATTTGAAGTTGATTAAATGTTCGATTTAGGGCAAGAAGACATGCTGAACACTTATGTGAAAACAAGTTTCTACCCGGACATGTAGTTCGTCCGGAATCCGGCCAAAACCGGAAAACTGTTGGAAGTCAAAGTTTTATTTCTAGTTGATTAGATAAGCGATTTAGGGGTAAGAAGAGATGCTGAGTCCCTGTATGACAATCATATTTTACCCGGACATATAGTTCGACCGGAATCCGGCTGGAATCGGAAAATTTGTTATAAGCTAAATTTCTATTTGAAGTTGATTAGATGTTCATTACTGGGGAAAGAAGATACCCTGATTTCGTCTTTGAGCTTTCTTTTTTCGCCGGACAAGTAGTTCTGGAGTTCGGCCGGAACCGGGAAATTGGCAGAAGTGGCAAGAAGTTTACGTCAAAACAGATATGACTTATAGGGTTAAACACACATGCTGAATCCAAATCTGAACTTGGTTTTCTCGGTGATTAGCTATTTGGCCTTAATCTGTTTCTGAATTTTAATTGTAAAAATGTTCAAGGAGTCTGGCGAAGAATGGATCTGGCTAAGACAAGACCCAGTTGTCTGGATCAGATATTGAATTTTTGGGATCCCATCGAAACCTTTGGTCTTGTTTGTACCGACAATCACGAACGACGAAAATGAACGCAGATATTTGCGAAATCTTCCGAAAAAGTTTCAAATGCTTAAGCATGAGACACAAAAACTCAACCATACAAATGAAATCCGTACAGCTGTAGGTCGAGTAACCAACCCCCAGGGACTAATAGTTACTCGACCATATAAATGGTTAAGGAGGTCGAGCACTCACAGCAATGTCAGCTATTAGTACTCAATCTAAAAAGGAGGATAGATGTGTCGAGTATCTGACGTCCCAGGAGCTAATCATAATCGACCTAATATTACTAATAAGAGGTCAAGTATTCAGGGCGGTGACGGCTAAATATACTGGGAGGATTGGTAGATGGGTCATTCCAGCGAAATAAAGCCAGGCAAAAAAATAGGTTTCTCAGATTTTGACGAAAATTTCTCAGAATGATCTACCAGGGTCCAGGACCTTCCCCAAATTTTTTTTTTCGCCGAAAAAAAATTTGTTCGGTCTCTGACGAATTTTTGAAATTTTCGGCCAAATATTCCATTGTTGATGGTCGAAAAAAGTCAATATTTTTCAAAAATTCGACAAAAATCAGGGAAATTCAACAAGACCTTGAAATTTTATGAGCTTCTTACCTACCTCTAGGACTTCAAATCTCGAGATGTTCAAGTATGTAGGTACTCTTCTTTCCTTTTTACGGTAATGTTGGCAAGGTAAGGTTAAAAAAGTGGGTCTTGGTAGATCCAATGCAGAAGAACCGGCCAGATTGCAAAAATTCTGATATTCCCCATGGTAGTAGAGTGAAGAACGAGCTACATTTCTGCATTAGCACTTTTGTGGCTATCGAGCAAGAAACGGTCTTAAATAGCGATGTTAGAAAACTAAAATTCTTGGGAAAACGAAATGTTTTTATGACAAAATGAATTAGAATCACAACCTAAAAAATAACAAGTGCGTAAGCGCTCAGACGTGGAGCGTGAAAGTAAACTTTTTATATACAAACAACTTTAGAACCAACACATTAGTACTCGACCGGTCGAATATCCTGCCATGTCATTCAGGAGCTAATAGTACTCCACCAGTCAAGTAACAAGGGCCATGGAACCTATTAGTACTTGACCAGTCGAGCCTACAGTCGCTGTTAGTTGAAAGTACTTGACTATATGTAAGGAAGCTGAAAGTACTCGACTATATGTAACTCACGAGTCAGAAAGGAACAGGTTTACTAATTTCAGGTATCAGTTCCGGGTCTGGGAATAAACGATAGACACTGCCAACGTAGTTGATATTATAAACGTATCCGTAACTTTGCAGGATCAAAATACCATAGATGACGCACTTTATCAATTATTGCGATACCTCATTGTTTCACATTATCATTTGCGTCCTACCCGTTGCGAAAACGCTTGGTACTAGGTTACAGTGGTAAGACCATGGGAGACCAATTTTATTACCCTCAGATTCATAGAGATCAAGTAAAATGTGTACCAATTTGCACAAGTTTCTAGCCCCTTATGAACTTACTTACAAAAGAACGGAAACAGATAACAGGTAGCCTACACCAGCTAGCAGAAGTTGTAAGCCCCTCATCGACGAAGATGATTACGGTTTAGCAGCCGATTGTCGCTTACAAGTCCGCTACATGTTTTACATTTGGAATCGACCTATTTTTGGTTTCATTGTGGCCTTACTACTGAAGTTGTCAACCCCTCAAAACTTTCATACTGGTGTATCTCATGAAGGAATTTTTGTACAAAAAAAAAGGGTGAGCTCATCAAGGGCTATCAATCGCAGTTGAAAAACTGGACTGGTCTCTCAAGACTGGAGTCTCGATTCCTCAACTGGTCGAGTACTAACAGGTCCAATCCCTCTTGTTACTTGACTGGTCAAGTAATATTAGCTCCTCCGTGAGAGCATGCTTGATCGGTCGAATACTTTTAGCGTTTGCCGAATCCGTTCTACGATTGAAAAGGAGAAAAGTCAATTTAGTCCCTCCTTCCGATATACTTTTGTTGTTGTTTTTTCAACGCTGAGGAATAGCCTAGCCTTTGATCATGTGATTACTGATTTTTTTTCTACTTGAAACATACCATTTGGAAAGATTCGGTGGGCTGACAACTTCAGCATTTAACCGATAGCGCAGAAACAAAATTGAAGCCGAACAAAGGTTGCCGCAACACTCCACGTTGCCCAGGTAGTGTAGATCTAGGTTCTTTTGATTTCCTGATGTACTACTGAATCGCATGAATGTTCCAACCACAATGAAGATGCAACGGGAAACTGAGCTTTTTTGACAAGATCTTCGGTAGGAGGGCAACGAAACGGTCAGGGAGACCATCTTTTAAGACCAAGAAGTACTGGGAAATATATAGAAACAGACACTTTTAGCATAGTTAGTTAGCATAGCCGGCTACTAAATTACTAACCTACAACGAACAGACTGGAGAACGTCAACTGGGAGTTGAACGTTTTTAACGGGGAGGGTAAAGCTGGCTACCCCGGAAGAGAGACGAACCCGCCTTCGCGTCGATTTCGGTATTCAAACCCTATCTGTTCCCCGATTACGTAATATTCTCCCACCCCCCTATTCGTATTAGACCCCCGAGAGAAATCCCAGAAAATCCGCAAACTAGCCCCTGTGGTCCTCTTCATGAATGATATAGAAGGAGTTGTGTTCCAGCATTTGTTGAGTTTTACAATAACCGATAAATTAGTCCTTTAGTGTTTTATTTCTTCCTTCGTTACAAACTGTTATCCATTTCTCATTTTGTATGACGAAAAGGTCAAATTCGGCGGTAACGAACAAAAACAGCTGCTTTTGAAAAATAAATTCTATTCAAACTGGACTTCCTACCTCTTTCGCTCTTCATCCGACTTTAGCCTTTGGGTGTAAGCAACACCTACGGCTGTGTGAGGGCAAACTAGGTAGTGGTTCTCCTTCCAACATCTAACCATTGCCTTTTCTATGTCGGTGTCAGAAGCCTTAAAACAGCCTAGGAGGACAAATGAATATCTTCAGTATAAAGAAGACCAAAGGTTTCGTTGGGATCCCAAAAATATAATATCTGATCCATGTGGCACTTCGTAGGTATCCGGTCTTAGCCAGACTACTTGAATACTTTTATTATTAAAACTTAGAAATGGATTAATGCCAATGGCTAGTCATCTGAGGAAACCAAGTTCAGGTATGGATTCAACATGACAGTGTGTTTACCCCTATACCTCATATTTACTTCGACGAAACTAGTTGTCCGGCAAAAAACAAAAGGTCAAAATGAATTCAGCATATCTCCTTACCCCTTTATCGAATCACTAATCAACTTCAGACAAACTTTAACTTTTGCAAAATTTCCGGTTTTGGCGGATTCCAGGATAATTATATGTCCGCACAGAAAATAATGGTCATTTATGGATTTAGCATGTCTTCTTACCCCTAAATCGAACATTAATTCAACTTTAAATAAAACTTTTAATTTTTAACAAAGTTTCCGGTTTTGGCCGGATTCCGAGCGAACTACTTGTCCGGGTGGAAAATAATTGTCATATTCAGATACAAAATGTCTTCTTACCTCGAAATCGAACATTTAATCAACTTCAAATAAAACTTGTACTTTTAACAAAGTTTCCGGTTTTGGCCGGATTCCGGGCGAACTACTTGTCCGGCGAGAAAACAAGTTTTCTCCTTACGGCTCAATCGACTATCTTATTGGCAAAACATTTTTGTTCCCCACCCCTAAATATGGGGCTACAGGGCTGATCTACGAACTTGACCTGTACTTTGACCCAATGGATGCTCATACCAAGTTTGAAGAAAATATCTCTACCCATTCGTGAGTTATCATGCTGACAGACGGACAACTTTTACGAAGTCATAGGCATCCCTACACTTACGTTTTGGGACCCCAAAAAGGGAAAAGTAGGGCGCTGATAGTGCGGCAAGGAGGTGTTCAGAAATGCTCGTTCTTTAGAGCCAATTGTCTGACACTGATAAGCAAATGATATCTTGTGAGATTGTGAGTATCATAAGAAGGTCACGAAGTGATGCATAACCAATCGTAGCACAATGAAAAAACATAAAATAATAAAATGCCTATGGGCGCATAGTTCCCAACCAGAGCCGCTTTAGTCGTAAAGCTTTGGGAAAATTGTACAGTACCTTCTGCGCTCCCTCTATACTATTTCGTTCCGGTGTCACTCACGTTCTGCGAAAGAAGGAGTGGCATACATGAGAGACACTGGCGGCTCTTTCTGGGTACTCTTAGCGCCGCAGGAGGTGATAAGGTCTAAAGTAAAGCACATAGTTCAGGCTCCGAAGGCCCTGTAGTAGAAGGTTGGCTTAGGAAGCGGAAGATCGCGGGTCCAAAATCAGTCTGAAATGTTCTGGTGTATTTTCTCCACGGCTGATGGTCAAAAGGAACCCGATCACAGGCACTGCCGACGCTCTTATGCAACGACACCAGAGTTTGGGAAACAAGGAAAATTGTAAAAAAGGAATTACCCGTAACATGCTCCTTCATTTTCTGCAGTATTTCATGCGGCACGCTAACTTCTCCTTCATTAAATTTGTCCATAATGTCCTTGACAAACTCACTGTTCTGTGAGTAGAAGTAAATCGCTCTTTCTATGTTATAAGGGACCTGAAACAAAGATTTTAATTCAAAACTGGGGCTTTTATAACCGGAAATAACTGGGAACATAATTTAAAAGCTTAGGACTCCAGTGGCGGAGCCTCGTAGTCTGTCCAGGGCCCTAACGATACTCGCATCGAGAAATCCAACCCAAAAATGTAGAGCCACTGGGTCCAACGTTGTCGACGGTCCATTTCGACCTTTCTGTCAAATAGAGCAGACTACATCTATAGTCGCATTTCTCGGTCTTCTTGCAGTACCACTAGGGCGATCGACAAACCCAAATAATTAATGGAAAAAATGAACCAATAAAAAAAAGCAAAAAAAGCACACCTCTTGTCTTATCCTGCAATTCACAAAAGGTACTAACCAAGCCCTAGTATAGTCGCCGTCGTGGCTCATGGTTGTTATGTTGTCGGAAAGACGAGTGAGTCTAACTCATTCTGGTTTGCGATTAGGCAAGTGACATGGTTATATGCCGACGACTGTCCCGGGGTCATCCGTAAATATATATATCAAGACCCCAATATTTGTTTGTTCTTCTTTCTATGAATAAACCGGAAAGTTGTTTTGATTTTTTTCTTGGAAACAGTCGGTTTTTTTATTAAAACAGTCGGTTTCTCATAAAAATAGTAGTTTTTCTTAAAATCAGCCAATTTCTCGTCAGCACAGTCGTTTTTTCTCAACAATAGTCGTTTTTATCTGCAAAAATAGTCGGTAAAAATGACCAGCCAGTCGCTAAATACCTTGCCTCCCCCCCCCCAAAAAAAAATACCACCTCTGCCCACGACCTTTGCTTTACAATGGCGAAGCTCTCAACAATCATTTGTATCGGTCATTTCATATTCCGCTAATTTCATACCTTTACCCCACCTGAATATCCATGGCTGAGGCATGCGTTGGTTTCACGGTGCCAGAAGCCAGCTGCCCCCCTACCAGAAATCTGGCAATGAAGTCGTTCTCGTTGACAGCAGGAATAATCCGAACGGGGAATCCCATTTTGGCAGCGATGCATCCAGCTGGAAATTATTATGAATAAAATAATTTCAGTAAACAGGCTTTCGCCTCCACAGACTGATCTAAAGATTTCGCAGGACACTATTAAGCTCAATATTAGCCAGGTGGGGGTCAACACTTGTTTTACAATTATTTATGGTTTCTGCGTTTTACTACGCTTTCAGGAAGACAATTCCAACGGCCCACTATTCGATTTTTAAAACTCGTACCGCGAAGTTTCCAACAGTTTCCTTTAAGTCCGCGGCTGTTGAAGATGAGTCTGGTCTAGTATTGCCATAATAGATCACGAGAGACCTGGAAAGTTTCGATAAGATCTTCTCGGAGGAGTTCATAGGTTTTCAAGCCTAAAGTTTTCAAATCAAGTACAATTGAAACCTACTATAGAGCCGTCTTCTTGAGCGAGAAAGAGACCTTCGAAACGTCCACAAGAAAGGCAGAACCTCGTTCGCTAGGCAAATATTTCCAGGATTTATTTTTCAGAATTCACGAGCCCACGCAAAAAAAAAGAAAGGACTGGAGCCTGTTCTAGTGCACATCCTCTTCTTCTCAAGGACTTCAAATTATCAACGATCTTTGTAAATAATTTTTATTTACTCGGTTACTCGCCTTTCTGGAGTATTTTTATGAGGTAATACATAATGTTAAAAATTCTGCCAATGGTTTTCGCCATTTCTTCATTACGTTCGTGAAAGGAAATTTAAAATCTACAAGCCACGTCACTATAACAAAGAGCGTGTTCCATCCTGCTTACCGTAGTTACTACGCATGACGTCACGAACTCTGGCTTTTTGCCATCAAGGCTGGAACGATTTTTCTATTTTGCAGCAGAATATCATGCCACGGGCGAATCCGACCAATCACGTTACAGAGATCCGTAGTTACTAGGCTTACTACGCTCCCGAGCGTGGTAAGCAAATAGTTACTATTTCGAGAAGGTTACGGTCAGCGTACTAACTTTTGGTGAGGTTGGAACGGAAATAGTAACTAATAGTTACTATTTGCAGGAGGGTGAAACACGCTCAAAGAGTGAAATAGGACGACGTGGCACGGAATTAAAAATCAGAAGTCTTTATACTACTCTGATATAAGGAGAGAGAGCTGTTTGCTTTAGCAGCCTCGGAAAAGGATCAGCGAGCTTACCTGCTAAATTCCCGGCAGCACCGGAAGGCACTACGCAAGTCACCGGATTCAGCGACCCATTTTCCGGGGAGTTCATTGAAATGTAGACATAATGAGCTGCCTGGACAAGGATACGAACCCAATTTACAGAGTTCATTGAACCTAAGCTGTATTTCTTCACGAGGGTTGGATCCAGAAAACATTGCTTGATAGGAACGTCGAGATCGTCAGAAGTTCCAGCAACTGGAAAAGAATTACAAATTTAATGAACCGCTGAAGAGCTATTACGAAGCTGCACTCATGGTCGGATAAGTCGTCCTTAAAGTGGAACTGGATACTTCGCCGCCCTATCTGGGTTAAGAGATCATGACCTGGTCGCCTATAACTTGGGTATAACCAACTACCAAAACTCCCACATAAACCTAGATTTTCTTCTTGATAACCAAGTTCAAATTAGACTCCAAGTTATAAAATCAGCTACTTATGTTATGCAGTTCGACCTAAAACTGAGGATCCATGAAGTACAGAAGGTGATAGGCGTAAACCTGATTTTGTCTTAATTTTTATTTAAATTTATATTTTCAGACTTTATCTGGATTATATTTTTGTTTTCAGGCACATTAACGCCAAAAAAAAAACCAGATAAAAACGGCGTTTTCGCGAGTTTCAGCTAGTGGGTCGAGTGTACGCGGCACATCCTCCTCTTTCCGTGAAATCCGCGGCAAACAAATATGCCAAAAAAAACGCAACAAAAAAAAACAAAAAAACGCTTTAGGTGTCACTCGTGATCGTAAGAAGTATGACAGGTGTTCACAGATGTGGTGTGTTCCAGCCTACCAGCAGTCCCACCGGACTTTCCCATGGATGTCCGTGAAAATGGATGAGGTTGGGGACACTGCGTTGGGGACAACTGTGGTAACTCAGGAAGCAACGGGTTCAATTCCCGGTCGATACATCTTTTTGCTTCCCACACATGAGACGGAGAAATACGAGGGGTTGCTGACTCCCAGAAACGATGTACACCACGTGGCTCGTGGCGCGGTGGCGTGCGCTTTGTATAAAACGTCAATCAAGCAAATAACTATTTTGTATATGTTACGCAACGCACAGCATACATATCTTAACCCCCCCCCCCCAAACAAAAAAAAATAGTGACTGCAGTGGATGGATAAGTCAGTTAAAATTCGTAAGATTTATTCCAGCGATATTTCGTCTCTTCTTGGCGCCAGAAGCCAGAAGAAATCAAAATTCTAGCAATCATAAATATCTTATTTTGGTAAGTTACTTTCGTATGAACTGCTGTGAGTTAAAGCAGGCTTTGCTCGTCGACTGGGCCATTTACACGGTAGAGAATTTTTGATATCTTTGATTTTGCTGTGGAGAAGGGCTTGGAATTTAAACTATCATTTCACTGATAACGCCATTCTACGTTTCTGGTAGTGAGTACTCTCCTATATCTCGGTTTATGTCTGTGTGGTTTTCTTAATTTCAACAGCTTCTCGGATGGTTGGATGAACTAGGGTGAACGTATTTCTCTTAAATCCGTATTCCTGCCTGGTGGTGCGTAAAAAAAGCCCATCCAATCACACCTTCTATGGCGCTCTAGCTAAACTACATTAGACATACGTACCTTCAACAACACGCACATTTGGACTGGTGCAGGTGGTCATCTGCAATTCTTGAAATTCGGAACACATTCCTCGGGGGTAGAGAACTATCAGTTTCACTCTTTTCAGAGATTTAACGGCTTCAACGGCAGACCCACCCGTATCACCAGATGTCCCTGAAAGAATCAAACACTCAGCTTGACTGTTTTCAATGGTTTTACTATTTCGATGGTAAGGTCATCCGTTTCGCTGGATGTTCTCGCATACCAGCACCCCCCCCCCCCTCGCCTTACTAGATAGCCCCAACACTCCTGGCGACTGAATCTCTTCGCACGGCCGAAACTCCGGCCTGCTGCTCCTCATCGAAATAATACTTGTGTCAACCAGGGCGGTATTTCTCCCGGGCTTGAATTCGCAGGTGACGTCAAAATACATGCCAACAACAACAAAT
Source organism: Branchinecta lynchi (assembly GCA_023053575.1). NCBI lineage: Eukaryota > Metazoa > Arthropoda > Branchiopoda > Anostraca > Branchinectidae > Branchinecta > Branchinecta lynchi. The sequence continues at coordinate 16,994,900 of JAKZAP010000014.1, read as the reverse complement.
AATCCAGTAGAACTTCCATCATTGGTCCCATGCAGTGACTATGGATATCCCGACAACACTGAGCGGGGCTAGAGGTACTTGCTGAGCTTTTCAGTTGATACCCGTCTGCTTACCTCTTCGCCGCTGCGCATACAAGAGGAAAACTGCAGCAGGCGTGGAGGAGCCGCTTTGCAGCGCGTCAAACGTGACGTCACAATGATAAACAACCAATGAGATTCGGTTGCGGCAGAGGGAGTAAGAGGGGGGTACAGGAAATCAAGTGGCACGTCTAGGGACCAAACGAGTGGATCTGATTGGATGAAACTTGGAAGGTAGGAAAGTCGTTTGCCCTAGATGATCCGAGGCGATTTCAGAAATGCTCAGACTTGAGTGAAACTATATATCCTATTTCTAGGTCCGAACCATATTTTTGGATGGCGGGGTATTTTGTGACGTTCTCATCTACTTTCTTGTACCACCAACTCGTAAAAAGTGACAACATGAGCTCGTAGCTCGTGTTAAGGGAGTCAAGTGCCTACGAGCACAGTAATGGTGTGTTACCATGAATGTGTAACATATAACACAAGGTTGAAAAAAACTGTTGTACTGCACTGAAGCTTTAAGGCAGTTTGTAATAAATTCATACATTTATTTATGCAACACCTGCTAATATTACAGGAAAGGTATTTAAGTTATATGGTTTCCATATATAACAGTAATATAGTTTGCAATGTTGCTTTGAACATAAAACCCAAAAGGTAACAACGGAAAAATGCGTTCCAGCCTCGTTGCCAAGAAGCCAATCCGTGACGTCATGCGTAGTAACTGTGGTAAGTAGGGCGGACACGCTCCTTGTGTTAATCTTATCAGCCTTCTGGTATTGCAAAAATCTTTATCACATTAAGTGGGTACAATGAAAAAAAAAAAATTGCAAATTGCAAAAAAAAAGATTGCAAAAATCTTTATCACATTAAGTGGGCAAAATGACGCCGTCCGAAGCAAAAACAAGACAAAAAAACAATACAATTAATACGCCACTGCTATACTGGAACAAGACAGCCAAGCCGATACTTCTAGTAAAATGACATCTTCTGCTTACCAACGAGAACTAACATCTGTCTGTCCTCCTTTTCGCAGAAAAATTCCATCATATTCGCAAGGACGGAAATTCCAAGGTCTTTGAAGGAAAGCGAAGGACCATGGAAGAGCTCTGCCACAGTTGTGCCATCCTGAAGGCCTGCGATATTTAGAACTTCGTCCGTCTCGAAAGCTGAGAAGGATTTTCTGATTATGCCTGAAGGAAAGGATAAGGTTACAAGAAAAAGAAGATGAGCTTGGTATTTCCAAAGCACAAGTGAGCATGAGAAATAACGCTTTTATATTTTAGCAAATCTTTTAGACTCTTTATCACAGTTACATAACCATTGAAAGTTAGATTTAGCATCTCCTCTCAGCCGTATTCAAGTTCAAGTTATTTTATTGACAAACTTATATATACACAACTAACATAATACTAACATAGACAAAAAACAAAATGTATTTATGAACAGAATCCCAAGGGCTCTATGGCCCGTTGGTTGGAAAACATTTATCTTTGCATTAAAACCAAACAATTCACCAGGTGTTCTCGCGAATACAACCGACCTCCACATCACCACGCAACAAAATAAACAAGAGCTACGAGCTCATATGGCACTTGTTACGAGTAGGCACGGCTCGGTTATGTCAATGATATATCTAGTGTTTGCTAGGTGTCTCACCACCAAGTTTCAGCTTGATCCCTCCACTCATAGCGTTTCCCAAGATTTCTGGTTGCCCCCTCCAGCTCCTCCCAAGAGTCACCGGATCCGGTCCGGATTTTAAGTGGGTCGTCTGAGGCATGAGGCTTTTCCAAATATCAAGTTCCATCGAGATCCGATCACCCGTTCAAAAGTTATAAATACCTCAAGATTCCGGATTCCACCTCCCTACACTCCCCCCGCAGTGCCCGAATTGGCTCGGTTACGTCAATGATGTATCTAGTGTTTGCTAGGTGTCTTCACACCAAGTTTCATCTCGATCCCTCCACTCATAGCGTTTCCCAAGATTTCCGGTTCTCCCCTCCAGCTCCCCCCCAAAAGTCACCGGATCCGGTCCGGATTTTAAGTGGGTCGTCTGAGGCATGAGGTCGTTCCAAATATCAAGTTTCATCGAGATCCGGACACCCGTTCAAAAGTTATAAATACCTCAAGATTCCGGATTCCCCCTCCCTCCACTCCCCCGACAGTGCCCGAATCGGCTTGGTCATTTCAATGATGTATCTAGTGTTTGCTAGGTGTCTTCCCACCAAGTTTCATCTCGACCCCTCCACTCATAGCATTTCCCAAGATTTCCGGTTGCCCCCTCCAGCTCCCCCCAAAAGTCACCGGATCAGGTCCGGATTTTAAGTGGGTCGTCTGAGGCATGAGGTCTTTCCAAATATCAAGTTCCATCGAGATCCGATCACCCGTTCAAAAGTTATAAATACCTCAAGATTCCGGGTTCCCCCTCCCTCCAACCCCCCCACAGTGCCCGAGTCGGCTCGGTTATGTCAATGATGTATCTAGTGTCTGCTAGGTGTCTTCCCACCAAGTTTCATCTCGATCCCTCCACTCATAGCGATTCCCAAGATTTCCGGTTGCCCCCTGCAGCTCCCCCCCCAAAAGTCACCGGATCCGGTCCAGAATTTAAGTGGGTCGTCTGAGGTATGAGGTCTTTCCAAAATATCAAGTTCCATCGAGATCCGATCACCCGTTCAAAAGTTATGAATACCTCAAGATTCCGGATTCCCCCTCCCTCCACTCCCCCCACAGTCGGCTCGAATCGGCTCGGTTACGTCAATGATGTATCTAGTGTATGCTAGGTGTCTTCCCACCAAGTTTCATCTCGATCCCTCCACTCATAGCGTTTCCCAAGATTTCCGGTTGCCCCCTCCAGCTCCCCCAAAAGTCACCGGATCCGGTCCGGATTTTAAGTAGGTCGTCTGAGGCATGAGGTATTTCCAAATATCAAGTTTCATCGAGATCCGATCACCCGTTCAAAAGTTATAAATACCTCAAGATTCCGGATTCCCCCTCCCTCCACTCCCCCCACAGTGCCCGAATCGGCTCGGTGATGTCAATGATGTATCTAGTGTTTGCTAGGTGTCTTCCCACCAAGTTTCATCTCGATCCCTCTACTCATAGCGTTTCCCAAGATTTCCGGTTGCCCCCTCCAGCTCCCCCCAAAAGTCACCGGATCCGGTCCGGATTTTAAGTGGGTCGTCTGAGGCATGAGGTCGTTCCAAATACCAAGTTTCATCGAGATCCGATCACCCGTTCAAAAGTTAAAAATACCTCAAGATTCCGGATTCCCCGTCCCTCCACTCCCCCCACGGTGCTCGGATCGGGGAAGTGACTATTTCCAACTTAATCATTTGGGGTCCCTGATAAGCCTGCCAAGTTTTATCGTCCTAGCTTATGTGGAAGTGCCCGAACTAGCAAAACCTGGACAGACCGACAGACCGACGGACGGACAGAAATTGCGATCGCTATATGGCACTTGGCCGAAGGGCAAGTGCCATAAAAATAAATAGATATCCAACAAATTCATCGAGAGCCAACACTATAACTTCTCATTTTTTTAAACCAATAAAATAAAATAAACATCCACATATATGTCATCGATTAGTAGTTAAGGTGCTGGACTTCGAACTAAGACGGGTGAGGGCTCTGAGTTCGAACACTCTCGGAGACGCTCAACAGTCTGACTCAGTCTGACTGACTAAACAAGTGGTGTGCTTTTGTGAAAGCCAGGCATCACAAGCGAGGCTTCCTCACAGAACGTGTCCAAAAGCTCCTAAACGAACGAAAATGCTGAATTAATTCAGCATTTTATGCAGCATTTCGCTTTCGGACTTAAATTCTCGCTGAATTAATGCAGCATTAATTCAGCATAAAATTCATCGACAAATTCGGCAAGAATGCTAAATTTTCATGAAGAAACTGAGGAGTACGGCGATTCTCTCAGTGTTTTCGGCGGCAAACGTAACAAATTCAAAAAGACAACTGACAATTCGGCAAAAATACCAAATTTAAGACAACTGGCGATCATGGCCAACGAAGAAAGGAAAGATAAGAAGGTTGGATATCAGTAGCTCATCCATTTTGTCAGCTTTATACAGCCAATTCTTTTTTCTTCTTCTTCTTCCTGACTTAAATTTTGGTATTCTAGAAGTGTCAGAGGTAACAGCTTTCGGATAAAAAAAGAAAAGTAAATGCAGCATTAATGCAGCATTTACAGGACCAAAAAGCTTTCGGACATGTTCACAGTCATGACAGTATTTTCGTGATAAGTACATACATAATGCCACTGTCATTCAACATTTTCCTAGACCCTTTCAAATATATGTTCCTTCCCAGTGAAGTATGTCAATCCCTCCCCCTTTTTCTCTTACGCATAATTATTCGGTCTCTCAGATGTGTCGCCTCTATGACATCGTCCAAATTTCAAGAATCTGGGGTGTCCAAATCCCCGGACCCCTGAAGTCTTGGGCCTGGCTTCACCTTCCACTCCAGATCTGTATCGACGAAACGGGATGTCTTGAATCCGGAAAAAATCTGGGTTTAAGACAAGCCTATAAAAAGCTGTAAGAGCTATAAAACTACAAAGGGGCAAAAGCAGACATGACGAATGTTTAATTGTCTAATAAATTGTTAAGCAATAAATTGTTTAATAAATTTTGGATAAGTTAAATAGTTTGTTCGGAAAAAAAAGTTTGTTAAATAAATAAATCATTAAGTAAATAGAATTTTGATTTCATGTAAATAAAATTTGGTTCAGTTAATAGAGTTTCATCTTGTGTAAATAGAATCTCACTCGGTAAATAGAATTTCGTTATGTCCGCTTTTGCCCCTTCGTAGTAAAGCACGGGAAGAGTCGGATGGTTTGCCCCTAAAAGGCAGCGAAAAAGGAGATCGGCAGCTGCGCTACGGAATCGTTGATGATAGGCTACACATGTGTAAGTTCTCTCCTCAGCCTTCTTCGGTGTATTTACGCGTGGCTTTGTGCTTTCAGATCTCGCACCGGTAAATCACAGAATGAACTTGCTTGAGACAATTGTCTTGTGTGGAGGGAGGAAGGGCATTAACCAGTGCTTCGCAAACATATTAAGCAGAGTTTGTCGTGGGGGAGGGAACGTATGGCCCACACTGTGGGAGGATCTGCCTGACGGAAGTCCGAATTACAGTACAAAAGGAGCCAGAGGAACTGCCACGGTTGGAAACGCAATAACCTGTACGTTGGTAATTGGGGTTTCAGTCACAACTACAAGTTGTCTTACGCTTATTCCGACAAAGACCAGGATTTCGAATGGGGAACTGCGGAGGAAACAAAGCTACAATAATTGTGAAACTATACACACTATTATTCAACAAATAACTTCAAAAAGTTCAAATAACTTAATAATTTTCCATACTGGAACTAAGCTTCAACGTTCTCCAGAGTTTTTAGTGGTATCCTCCTCCGCCACCCTTGTAGCCTCCGCCACAGACGCAAACGCCGCATCCACCGCCGCCACCGTATCCACCACCACCGCCGCCGCCGCCTCGCTTGACTCGAACGCTCTCCGCTAGCTCGCCTTCTTCCCCAACGCTTCTCTTCTCTCTCAAACTTTCCGCCAAAGCACTGGCATGCTCCGCAGCTTCAGCCGCCTGCTCCTCGTATGCTGATCCATCGCTATCGACAAAGTCTTCAGAATCTTCGGAGGCGAACGCAGCCGCCACAATGGCAAAAGCCGCCACTACTAACACAAGACGCTTCATCGTAGCTTCTGCTAGAACCAGCTAATTACTGTTGATACAAGCTGGTAACTGATGACGAGAACAGCAAAGCATCGGTATTATATACGTCTTCCCGATATGGTTCGCTGGCAAGGGGTAGTTACGCAACAAGAACAATACTTTTGATAATGAAGGAAATAAATGAAGAAGGTTCTAATACAATGGAATATAAATACTTGAGCGATCGTGAAAAAGGTGAGAGTTCCCGTTTTTACGGAAGGGCAATTTTCAGACCTTCGCGGTGACAATTCTTTAAAGAAGATAAACGGATAGATTTCTATATTTGACGCTGATGAGCCTCTTCAGTAATTGAAAAGAATAGCGTAAATGGTGCCGCTACAAAAATAGCTTTCAACAGTAGAACCAACACGGCCAAATCCCAGCTACACCATACAGACCTATCGTAAGGAACCAGTTTGAACTGAAGGCCTCAACTTCTCTGACGTTTATCGTGCTAACAAACGGAAAGACAGATATGGTTCGCACGGCATTTCGTCTCCAAATTCGTTTTCGTGGGCGTTACAGGAAAAAACATTCTCGGGTCATAGTTCACCGCCATTGCTTTACCTTATGTTCTTTTTGCTGCAACAATCCTACGGATTTCGAATCGGCGACGTGGCTACTGTTAAAACATCATATTTCAGGTTTTTCTGCATTTCTCCTTGGGTTCCCTACTTCGTAATTCCGAGATAGTCTCCGACTTTCAAGTAAAAGATCTAGTTTTATTCTAAAGAAAGGGTGAAAAATTAAAAAAAAAATATAGCGAATACCTGCAAACCTGCAACCTATACCCAATGCCGTATCCAGGGGGGGGGGGGTTAGGGGGGTTGAAAACCCCCCAGAAACATACAAAGTACTCATTTTTATAGGCTTTTTCCTCTGATTTCTGCCTTTTTTGTACTTTTGCCCGACCGGCAGGCAACCCCCCCCCCCCGAAAGGCACCCCCCCAAAAAAAAAATTCCTGGATACGATCCTGCCTATACCCATCCTTTCACAAGTGAATGTAAGACGTTAATAACCTTATTTGGCTGTTTAAACCAGAAGTTGTTGTCCATAGTAGTGTCATAGTGTCATAGTCATAGTAGTGTCGTTGAATTGATTTACAGTTTTATTAATTTATTATTTATTATCACCAAAAGTGGTAAGTCATAAAGACTTGTCACTACATACAATGTGAACACAAGGCACTAGTAATACAAATAAATCTATACAATGAAAAATAAACTGAATTAAACTTAAGTTGGCAAAAATGGGTCTGCATAAGCACTCGAATAAAATGTTGACGAAACAATCGATCGTTTGAAAATATCTGGGTTTTCCGACATAACAGTTTCATCTGGTAGTGCGTTCCAATCTTTACAAACCCTATTTTGAAAACCATAAATGCCAACACGTCGGTTTGGCTTTGGCTGATAAAGTTTAAATCTGTGCTGACGTGTTGACGGGTAATTTGAAAAAATAAATAAATCTTCAGGGTTAACATTGTCAACTCCTCGCACTATCCTATATGCATTCAACAAATCAGCACGTTTACGTCTGAAATCTAGGCTAGGCAACTCTAAACTTTTCATTCTACGCGGATACGACAGATTTCTCAAATAAGGTACAAGCTTTGTTGCGCGTCTTTGAACTTTCTCAATGCGTAATCTATCCGTTTTATTCATAGGGTACCAGACCGAAGAATTGTACTCCACCAAAGGCCTTACCAGCGATGTATATAACGTTTTGAAGCTTCGTAGGTTGAATTTTCTGAATGTGCGTCTAATAGTATGGACACGAAAATTTGCATTGTTACTTGTGGTAGCTACATGTCTATCAAATTTCAAATGCTTGTCGAAGTAAACACCTAAGTCACGAACCACTTCTGTAGTGCAAATGCTGGATGAATCAATACTGTACTGAAATTCCGTTCCACTACTTGACAAATAATGAACTACAGTAGTCTTATCTACATTTACGAACATGGAGTTGCGGTTTGACCATTCATGAAGCGAATCAATATCATCTTGCAGCAGTTTACAATCGGACTGATTTTCAACCTTCCGGTATAACTTGACATCGTCGGCAAATAATTTTACTGTAGAATTTTTAATCACGAGAGGCAAATCATTGATGAAAAGACAGAACAGTACTGGTCCAATGCAGCTACCTTGTGGTACACCACTCAACACTTTCGCTGAAGATGACAATGCACTACCTACCAGCACTCGTTGACTCCTATTTGTTAAATAATCCTCAATCCATGCTAACGACCTTCTACCTATTTTATAACTAGAACATTTTTGTAGAAGAAGTTTGTTGAAGTGTTGAAATTTTATCGAACGCTTTGGAATAGTCAAAATAGACGCAGTCGAACAACACACCAAGATCACCCATTTTCTGAAAATCTGATACAACTTCTAAAAGCTGCGTGTTGCATGATCTTTTCTTTCTGAAACCATGCTGTGAAGGGTGTCATAGCCCATTCTTCTCAAAATAATCCTGAATACGAGACAGTATTATTTTTTCAAAAATGCGACAAAATATGGAAGTGTTGGATATTGGCCGATAATTATTTAATTTCGACTTTAAACCTTTTTTATGCAGTGGCTTTACTATCGCTTCTTTCCATTCAGCAGGGCATCTTCCAGTCGCTAAACACTTATTATACAAAACAGTTAAAGGAGCAGAAAGGACTGACGCAAGGCGAGAAATCATGACGTTTGAAAAACAATGTATATCATGAGCTTTGTTACAATTTAATTTGTTGAGTATACCGAGTACCGTCTCATTTGAAACATCTCCATCATCAAAAGTTACTTCCGGTTGGAAATCTGGGGTGGAAACAAGAGAAGCTGTTGGGGACGGGGATACGAAAACAGACGAAAACATGTTATTGAATGCTTCCGATTTTTCTTGATCGTCATGTATTTCACCACCATCATCATTCGTAAATGAAATTGAAGAAGTAGATACTGTTTCAATATTTTTATTAACGTACTTCCAGTATCTTTTTGAGAACTTTTTCAGAGATGCAATTACTGAAGTTTCAACATTTTCACGGTTTATTTTAAGAAGCTTGGTTGCTTTGTTTCGTGATTTTTTGTATGAACCCCAGTCTTCATTAGTTTTACCTTCCATGTACCTCCTCCATCTACTATTCTTCTCTTCAATCGCTTCCAGAATAAACTTTGGCAAAGTCCGCCTTTTTTTTCTTCCCCGAGGCAATACTTTTCTTGGTACAAACTTATCTCTACCTTCCGTAAGAACACGTCATAAAAGCTCAAACATCTCATCTGGTCCTTTCCCCTCCTCACTGAATTTAGTAACTAAATCAACTGAAGCAACATATTCCTTAAAAGAATCATAATCAACTTTGTGATAATCGTGTTGTACATTAGTGGTGGGCATAGTCGGGGCTTCAGCATTAAATTTCATAAACAAAACTGAATGATCACTTTTTCCCAACGGTGAACCAAATTCGAAAGAGGACAGGTCCGTTTCATTTTTAGAAATAACAAGGTCAAGAACAGAGGGGTGATTCCCACCACGGCCGCGAGTAGGGCCTTTCACATGTTGAAATAAAAAAGACTGGTGTAACGTGTCAAGAAACTGTGACTCGTATGACTCAGAACCAACGGTTGGTGTTCCCGTCAACCAATCCATACGAGGTAAATTGAAGTCACCAACGACCAAAATCTTGTAATTAATAACTGACAACTCTCTCAAATACTGCAAAATTAACTGGTCATTTGCTTCAGAACTGCCATCTTTTGTAGGGCTTCGATAAATGGCTACGATCCGCAGTGGAACACTTGATCGAGGTAGCTGGATATCGACACACAGGCTTTCAACAATATTTGAACCGATTTGATTGGTTACCTCACTGAATTTTAAGTCCTGACTAACATAAATCACAATACCTCTTCTAAATTTCTCATTAGATAATAAAGTATACCCTTTGAGCTGACGAAGAGAAGAACTTGGATTTAAACAATTTTTTGGTAGAGCTTCAGTTACTACAATAATAGATGGTTGCTTCACTACAACTACAGATTCCAATTCTTCATATTTGTTCGAAAGAGAATCAGCGTTCGTGTACATGACCAGGAGATTATTGTTCCATTTGCGAGGTCTCTGAGGAATTTCCCTGGACACGAAACTCCTTTTTCTTCACAATTTCATAACCACTACGTCCCCTGCGAATTCGCCAACTGTCATCTCCCGCCTTGAACTTTTCAGCTAATTCCTGCTTGAGCTGGTCATACTTTTTCTTGTCTATGCGCTCAGCTTCCGTTTTGTCGTGGCTAAAGTTGAAATTATTGAATTGTGCAACAATTTTGGATCGTTCAGTTGCTAAGTACACAGCTGCTATGTCGCGTTCAACTGCCTCACGAAACATAACTTTGATTGGCCGTGTGCGACCAACAGAGTGTTTACCAACTCTGACAGTGAAGGAGGTTTGCACGGGTGCAGCAGACAAAAGAGTTTGGTTCACGAACTTCAGGTCGAAACTGTTCTGTTCAGCCTTGGTTTTGCAAGACGGATTTTCTGGAAGGCCATAAATCATCAAGTTTTTCTGCTTATTCGCTAGATCGGTAACTAGGTCCACCGATGAACATGGTTGCTGAGAACCGTGTCCTGGAGCATTTGCACTTATTTGTGTCAGGCGAGCGTCAATTCTGTCTATTTCTCCGGAGAATTTATCACTAATACACTTCTGAACCTCGTCGACGGAACATTTCATTATGACAGATTCCTCCAGTATCTTCAATCGCTCTTGAATGGGAGAAAGCATGGTGGCAAATTCGGTGCGTAACTCGTCCTTGAGCTCCTCCTTGAACTCCTGCAACACTTCCCGCATAGAAGACTTTATAACTTCTCTAGAGGGGCCATATGTCTCAGAGCTGGGCTGTTGCTGCTGAAGCTTGCAAGTAACGCAAAACCATTGCGAATCAAATCTGCGTGTCATTTTAGTCCAGAGCTCATACTGTGGCTCGGTAATGTCTAAGCAACTAATGCAAAGCCACGATCGACACAAATCGCACTGGATTGCTGGATCATCATCCTCCAAACTTAAATCGCATGCTTTACATTTGTCCACACCTTTTTTTGGAGATTCTCGTTGCCTTTTATTTGGACCGGACATTCCGGGATTGACTGTTGCACAGTCTAGTGGTCGTTAACGTATCTCCTGTAAACGTTCAGGAAGTGTTCGCTTACTCAAGCTAGATGGCACTGGCAATTTCCGGAAAATGAATCAGGAACATTCAGGAAGTGTTCGCTTAGTCAAACTACATGGCACTAGCGATTTCCGGAAATGAATCCACGAAATACTCGGAAATGACTATCACAGTTGTGAAATGGTTGCTTTAAAACTGTCCAAGGCAATACCTTTGATAATATTTTTATTTAGTTCCTCCTTCGCCTTCACTATTTCCACCGTATTTTTAATTAATTAACACAAGCAAGTTTTGAAGACAGTTTTGAGGATAATTAACGAGTAAAAAAAAGTATAAATAGATGGCTGGAAAATCATTCTGGATCATAAAAAGCTAAACAGAACGGACGTGTATAATAAACCGAAAGGGATTTTATATCAATAAAAAATTCGCCGAAGAGCACTAACTCACATAATAGCTGCGTTCCCATTGGTGGTCTCCGTTATTCTTATAAGGCGTTTTTGTTTTTGCGGTGACTACTCACCTGTCTTAAAAACCCTTTTTTTTTTAGCTAACCGGTGTCCGGTTTTATTTCACCGGTGCGGACTAACCAGAACCTGCTCGGGAGCCCGGCTTTACCTAGAAGTTCGCAACTTTCCGTCAATTGACGGGGTTCCGCGCAAAACGCAGAATTTAGGCCGAAGTTTGCACTCATCGCTGACTACCCACCGGTGAACCAACGCGTTACAAGAGAAGAACCAGGCACCGGTGACAAAACACCAGAGACAGCCCCGAGTGAAACGAACGCAGCCAGAACCGGAGATAAAGGAATCTCAAGCAAAATCGATTAGGGGTGGAAGCGAATCTACGAAAGGGGGGGGGGGTATTAAGAGTGTGGGAATAGGGTATTTTAAGCGCTGAAGCTTTAGATCCGTGCCAAGTCGGGCCTCTGCCAGCCTTCTAGGCGAACGATGCACAAGCCAAGCGAACCAACCAACTCCAGATAGTTGTGTATGCGTCATCGCAACGAATATAAAGAAAGAAAGAGATTTGGAATGAAAAGAATCTTGTTCTTTTGCTGGAGTTTTCGACTCACAATGATACGATCACTTGCCATTATTTAGGGAATAACTTGTCCTTGAGTCTCCAGATCAACTGCAAGGTAACCCATAATCTTACGACCATACCATTAACATGAATTTTCGAAAATATTCGATTAAGTAGGCTACTCTTTCAGACCAAACTGACTGGGAATAAAAAATAAGAAGTGACACATAAGTCGGCTAGGTTATTCTTCCGCGATTCGGCCCTAAATATTCCTTCAGCCCAAGCCGACTGCGAATCATATTTGATGCTGCAAAACCGATGCGTCAACTGCATTTTATTAGAACTATATTTCAGTCCTTTTTGGCAAGGGGCCAGCCGCTCAAACTGGAAAATTACTCTTTAGTTGTTTCTTCCACACGTTAATTTTCCAGCTTGAGCCTGAAGAGGAACCTTGCCAGGAAATATATGATTTCGGCCCTTCTTGTTAAAGGCCTGTTTTACCTATAATACTAATGTAACCTATCCATAATTACTCCATATATTTCTAAACCCGGGACCCCAATTTCGTACGGTACATTCTAACCCCTCTAACAAAACCACGCTGATTTTCTCACTTGCCGTGTTTTGCTAACTTCCATATGTATCACGCTGTCGACGGTTGTCTGCGAGAAGTTTTCCCATCAGAACAAGACCAAAGGTTTCGATGGGATCCCAAAAATTCAATATCTGATCCAGACAACTGGGTCTTGTCTTAGCCAGATCCAGTCTTCGCCAGACTCCTTGGACATTTTTACAATTAAAATTCAGAAACAGATTAAGGCCAAATAGCTAATCACCTGAGAAAACCAAGTTCAGATTTGGATTCAGCATGTGTGTTTACCCCTATAAGTCATATCTGTTTTGACGAAAACTTCCTGCCACTTCTGCCAATTTCCCGGTTCCGGCCGAACTCCAGAACTACTTGTCCGGCGAAAAAAGAAAGCTCAAAGACGAAATCAGGGTATCTTCTTTCCCCAGTAATGAACATCTAATCAACTTCAAATAGAAATTTAGCTTATAACAAATTTTCCGATTCCAGCCGGATTCCGGTCGAACTATATGTCCGGGTAAAATACGATTGTCACACAGGGACTCAGCATCTCTTCTTACCCCTAAATCGCTTATCTAATCAACTAGAAATAAAACTTTGACTTCCAACAGTTTTCCGGTTTGGGCCGGATTCCGGACGAACTACATGTCCGGGTAGAAACTTGTTTTCACATAAGTGTTCAGCATGTCTTCTTGCCCTAAATCGAACATCTAATCAACTCCAAATAAAACTTTTAATTTTGACAAACTTTCCGGTTTGGGCCGGATTCCGGTCGAAATACTTGTCCGTCGAGAAAATCGTTTTCACCATCGTCTTCAGCATGTCTCCCTACCTCTAAATCGAACATTTAATCAACTTCAAATAAAACTTTTACTTTCAACAAACTTTCCGGTTTGGGCCGGATTCCGGGCTAAATACTTGTCCATCGAGAAAATTGTTTTCACCATCGTCTTCAGCATGTCTTCCTACCCCGAAATCGAACATCTAATCTATTTCAAATAAAACTTTTACTTTCAACAAACTTTCCGGTTTGGGCCGGATTCCGGGCGAAATACTTGTCCGTCGAGAAAATAACTTTCACCATCGTCTTCAGCATGTCTTCCTACCCCTAAATCGAACATCTAATCAACTTCAAATAAAACTTTTACTTTCAACAAACTTTCCGGTTTTGGCCGGATTCCGGGCGAACTACTTGTCCGATGACAAAATGGTTTTCACCGTCGTGTTCAGCATGTCTTCTTACCCCATAATCGACTATCACATTAGCTGTTTCAAAATATTTTGTTTTCTCCCTTAATTTGAATCCCCTCCCCCACCCCTAAATGTAGAGCTACAAAGCCCATCTACGAACTTGACTGGTCCGACGACCCAACGAACCCTCACACCAAGTTTCATCAAAATATCTCATTCCCTTCGAGAGTTATCGTGCTTACAGACGGACGGACAGACGGACAACTTTTGCGATGTCATAGGTATCCCTCCACTTACGTTTTGGGATCCCAAAAATATGTCATCTAGGGCATGTGAGCTCTCTAAATGCCATGTTTCATTAAAATCGCTCCACTTGTTTGACCCCTATGCGAGCCAAAACGTTTCCGGGAATCCCCTTCCAACTCCCCCCACTGTGGCTGAATACGAATCGGAAACATAAACGTCGCATCTCTGACATGTCCTCAGGGGCGTCGGAAGAGGGGGGGGGGTGCAGCATCCCCCCACCTTTTGGGCCGGAGGCCCAAAATCTTACTAAAATTGTTCGGTATTTTTTCGATGGCAGAACTGTTCGATATATTTACGGCGATTCGGTAGTTATCACGAATTTGGTGAGAGAATTTACTGAAATCATTTGGTAATTTATTCGATGCCGGAACTATTCGGTATATTTATGGAGATTCCGTAGTTACACATAATCCTGAATAAGCTATTGGTTGAACATTATTCGGTATCATGATTGGGATTCGGTAATTTATTCAGCATAATTTCTAGGATTAGGAAGTTAACCACGAATCCTGACTTTGTTCCAATTTCGACGAAAGTATACCGAATATGAATATTGTTCGGTAGTCTTTCGATACCAAAACAATTCGGTATGATGAACGCGATATGGTAGTTATACAGAATCCCGAACATGCTATCGGTCTAAACTTATTCCGTATAATAACTGGGATTCGGTCATTTATTCGTTATAATTGCCACGATTTGGAAGTTACGAGTTACCCCGAACCTCGAAACTCAGAAGAGGTCAAGTGAAGCACTGGTCGCAGACAAAAGGGATGATCTATGATATCACTTACTTTTATTTTGGACCCCAAAATGAATATCTAATCATAAATAATTCGAAAATTCCGACTGCAGCACTTTTCGTAATATTCTCTATTTTGTGGAAGGGCGCGTCATTTTATGGGGGTTTTTAAGCCAGTTTTAGGATTGAGATTTCGAAACATTAAAAGCTAGAATTTGGATGGAAATTAAATTTGGCAGGAAAAAGCAAAAAAAAATTTCACCAGCGGCGCTCACTTTATGTGATTATAGGTAGTATATTGACTAGACTACAGTTACTGCTGCTGTCGGAACGTCGCTCCATCCGGTTTCTGGAACTACTTTGAGTCTCGGTATTTAATCAACGGTAAATGATAGAATTTGCAAGAGAAGCAGTTATCTTTGCCAACAGAAACAAGACCAAAGGTTTCGATGGGATCCCAAAAATTCAATATCTGATCCAGACAACTGGGTCTTGTCTTAGCCAGATCCAGTCTTCGCCAGACTCCTTGAACATTTTTACAATTAAAATTCAGAAATAGATTAAGGCCAAATAGCTAATCACCTGAGAAAACCAAGTTCAGATTTGGATTCAGCATGTGTGTTTACCCCTATAAGTCATATCTGTTTTGACGAAAACTTCCTGCCACTTCTGCCAATTTTCCGGTTCCGGCCGAACTCCAGAACTACTTGTCCGGCGACAAAAGAAAGCTCAAAGACGAAATCAGGGTATCTTCTTTCCCCAGTAATGAACATCTAATCAACTTCAAATAGAAATTTAGCTTATAACAAATTTTCCGATTCCAGCCGGATTCCGGTCGAACTATATGTCCGGGTAAAATACGATTGTCACACAGGGACTCAGCATCTCTTCTTACCCCTAAATCGCTTATCTAATCAACTAGAAATAAAACTTTGACTTCCAACAGTTTTCCGGTTTTGGCCGGATTCCGGACGAACTACATGTCCAGGTAGAAACTTGTTTTCACATAAGTGTTCAGCATGTCTTCTTGCCCTAAATCGAACATCCAATCAACTCCAAATTAAACTTTTAATTTTGACAAACTTTCCGGTTTGGGCCGGATTCCGGTCGAAATACTTGTCCGTCGAGAAAATAGTTTTCACCATCGTCTTCAGCATGTCTCCCTACCTCTAAATCGAACATTTAATCAACTTCAAATAAAACTTTTACTTTCAACAAACTTTCCGGTTTGGGCCGGATTCCGGGCGAAATACTTGTCCGTCGAGAAAATAATTTTCACCATCGTCTTCAGCATGTCTTCCTACCCCTAAATCGAACATCTAATCAACTTCAAATAAAACTTTTACTTTCAACAAACTTTCCGGTTTTGGCCGGATTCCGGGCGAACTACTTGTCCGATGACAAAATGGTTTTCACCATCGTGTTCAGCATGTCTTCTTACCCCATAATCGAATATCACATTAGCTGTTTCAAAATATTTTGTTTGTCCCTTAATTTCAATCCCCTCCCCCACCCCTAAATGTAGAGCTACAAAGCCCATCTACGAACTTGACTGGTCCGACGACCCAACGAACCTTCTCACCAAGTTTCATCAAAATATCTCATTCCCTTCGAGAGTTATCGTGCTTACAGACGGACGGACGGACGGACGGACAGACGGACGGACGGACGGACGGACGGACAGACGAACAACTTTTGCGATGTCATAGGTATCCCTCCACTTACGTTTTGGGATCCCAAAAACAAATTATTTCGAAAATTTTAATTTTCTATTGGCTATAATAGATTGAAGTGCCCGGCAATATATTCTCCATGTGGGCTTCGCCAAAACGCCGACTCATAGTTGGCTTATAGTCGTTCATACCGCCCTGTATTGTTACTCTTCCTACGTAATCGTTTCTGTTCCATGATTTAAAG
Organism: Branchinecta lynchi; assembly: GCA_023053575.1. Lineage (NCBI taxonomy): Eukaryota > Metazoa > Arthropoda > Branchiopoda > Anostraca > Branchinectidae > Branchinecta > Branchinecta lynchi. The sequence goes on along the minus strand of JAKZAP010000014.1, from coordinate 16,978,150 downwards.
CTCGAATTCTTAGTTCTAGGATTTGGTAAAATTTGTGAAAGATTCGGTAAAATTCTGGCTCTGCACCCCCCCCCCCCCCCCCACCGAAAATGCACTTGCGACGCCCCTGCATGTCCCAATCAAATAAGACTGGAATCAAAGCATAGACTATCTGCAAATTTCCAGTTCCCACTTAACCCGCCTCCCCTACCGTAACCAGATCCGATCCAGACACCAAATTACAAATCAAGGCCATATTAACTCGGAACTGTCCAACTTGCATCCCATTCTGTACCCCCCCCCCCCTCGTCCAACTCTGCTAAACGTGCCCGCATGTGGTATGGACGTATGTTTTGCTTGTCTAGGTCATCAGTTCTTATCACCCATAAAGTTTCACTTGAATCGGACAACCCGTTCGCAACTTACGGAAGCCAGTAATTTCCGGATTCCCCTTCCCTCAACTCCCCAAAGATGGTCGGATCCAGGAATACAAGTTTCCCTAGGGCATTATGTGGTGTCCTTAAGTCATTAATAGGCCTGCAAAATTTCATCGTTCTTAGAATAGCTGGAACTATCCTAACTGGCGATCCCCGGAACTCCGGGAAACACCTTCCAACTCCCCCACAGAGCCCCGATACGATCTGGTTCTGTCAATTAGGTATCTAAGGCTAATGCTTGTTCTTGTCACCAAGGTCCATCCCAATCCCTCAACTCTAAGCGTTTCACGAGATTTTCCGTCCCCCCTTCAATCCCCCCCCCCCCCCACAAGTATCCGATTCGACCAGGACTTGACATGGAACATCTGAGACGATAGCTTTTCCCACTAGCCAAGTTTCATTCAATTCCGACCACCCGCAGAAAAGTTATGCATGTAACCAGATTCCGGGCTCCCCATCCCTCCACCCCACCCCACCCCCCACGGTGGCTGTATCTAGGAAACGAATATTATCAAGTCAATCTGTTCGGGTCCCTGACATCTCTTCCAAGTTCTAATGTCCTAGCACATCCGGAAGTGCCGAACTAGCAGGATCACCGAAATTCCGCCCCCCCCCCCCTCGACCCACCACAGTATCCGATCACCCGTTCAAAAGTTATAAATTCCTCTATATTCCGGATTCCTCCTGCCGCCACTCCCCCCACGATGCTCGGATCAGGGAAGTGATTATTTCCAGCTTAATCGTGTGGGGTCCCTAATATGCCTGCCAAGTTTCATCTTCCTAGCTTATGTGGAAGTGCCCAAACTAGAAAAACCTGGACAGACCGACCGACGGACGGACAGAAATTGCGATCGCTATATGGCACTTTGCCCCAGGGCAAGTGCCATAACAATTTCGTTAAACAAGTTTTTCCACAAGGTCATTTTTCCAACTTGAGCGGCTTTGAGCCTGAAGAGGACCCTTGTCAAGAAGGGCCGAAATATCGCACTAATAAAGTTCAACTGACGTATCCATTTTGCACTATCAAATATGATCGCAGTCAGCCTGGGCTGAACGAATATTTGTCTAATGTATCATTAAAACCCAAAGGAATTCCATGCCGCTGTATATTTTTGTTATCCACTACGGAGAACAGAACAGCAGAGTACGAGGACAAAACAAAATACGAACAAAATACCAAACGATACAAACAGCTCAGAAAAGGAGAAAGACCTTGGTGTGTGTGTGTGGGGGGGGGGGGGGGGTTGAATGACAAGTAGTGCTATAGGCTGTAACAAGGAAAGACACGAAAATAAAGCGTACCTTGTAACTCATCGTCATTCAATTCTTCTTCGGCGATGTAAAACCGCAGTATTTTGCCAAGTACTTCCAGGTACGATAGGTTCCTCCAGCACAAAATATCATTGACTATCGGGATTTCTTGCGGGACGAAGAGACCACCGTCTAAGCAGTAGCCTGGAAAGATACTAGTAGACAATTGGGGGACAGTCAAGTGGTGAACATTTAGAATTTACTCACGAGCCGCATTGCAGAACCTGAATACAGCTAAGTACAACTAATTAAACACGAAAAACTGTCCACTATAGTTGATAAGGTTGAAGGGCAATAATCGAATTTCCGTTAGGCAACGTCGGATTCACCCGCTCGAACGGTGAGTTGCGTTTTCAGAGAACAATGAGTTTAACACCAATGTGCAAATACCCATTTCATCCCAGGTGTTTACTCTTGAGTCTAACGTTTAAACACGTAACGTAACTTGAGATTTGCGTGTTCTGGAGAATCGGTGTTAACCTGCGCATAACACAGAGACTTAAAACATTTTTAAACATAAACACAGTAACACAGTGTTTATGCTTTGCTAAACTCAGGGAAAACATAAGTGTCTGAAAACGCAACTTCAGATTCAAGCCAGACAGTAAAACTTGACTGTAGCTCGGTACAGCTAACTAAAAATTAAATAAAACTAAGAAATTAGGCACCGGATCCAAGCCCTGCTGCAGAAACTGAATACAGCTAAGTTAAACTTAAATTAATGTATATCCAGAATGAACATACATTATATGCATATATGCAGCGAGAACGGAGAAGAAACAGGAGTAAGAGAATCGAGGGTTCAGAAGCGAGGGGAAGCGAGAACGAAGAATTCAGATAAAAAACGTCACTAATGCATATTCACTCGCACTAAGGAAAAACACATTCTATGGCATGGGTTACCTCCAAATTGTCGGCCAGCGTAGCTTGCAAAAAATTCCTAGCACTTTCCGAGAATATTTTGACTACTTTCCCTAGACATTAAAGGTTAACTTCCGACATCGAGGTAGATATCGGATTATAACAATGAGCCGGGCATTGAATATATAAACAGTCTGAGCCATAGACGAGGAAGGATACGAAAAATATCTGCCGGGCGCACCAAGGTTGATATTTTTAAATGGCCTTTGAGCTTGTTATTCCAATATCAACTGAGATGGAGGTATGTTAACTATTATTTTATGTTAACTTTTTCGAAAATAATTTTGTTTAGGTAGTAGCCTACTCAATCCTCTTTGGTAATACTTACTTACCACTTTTGTAGGGAATTTCTGTTTCATGAAATGGCAACCCTATAGCCAACTGCAGAAATGTGAAAGTTCATGTCGAGAGACTGGGATCACCAAATGATGTATGAGACAAATAACCTCACGTATGAATTCAAACATAACCTACATAAAAATAGACTAAAATGTATCTAAAAGATATATCGTACCTGTAAAGACAACATCTCTAAATATGAAAAGTTTAGAACTATCGCGCGTGCTATGATATTTCATCGCGAGTCCAAGAAAGACAGTTGAGCATTACCCGAGTTCGGAGTTACGTTTCTTATCTTGAAGACACAAGTTTTCAAACAAAAGCCTTGCGTCACTATACAGCCGGCGGACCGCCAAATCCAAGATGAACGAAAGAGAATTTCTAATACAACGATTATAAAATTATCAGGTCCTACACAATCAAAAGATTGATAATATATGACGTAAGGATGCGCGCCCTTGTGTTATATGTTATGATGCATGCCGAGGATATTTATGTTACAACTTCTTAATGTTACGGTTCGTAACACAAATATGCTCGCCGTCATAACATTTACACATAAATGCGCATTTGACCTTACGGTTTCTTGAGACAACGCATGCTTTTCTTTATGAATACTTGAAATCAGCACTGAAAGACTGTCCATCTCTTGGAGCCCGAAAAACGGTTTCCGAGCCCCCCCCCCCCCCCCGCCAAGCCCAAATGAGTAATATTGCATAGCACACCAGAAGCGTTACTAGCCAAAATGAGTGTATGTGTGTGTGGGGGGGGGGGGGGGTATTCACCGACTGGCTAGCCATTTGTACCGACTATTTTTGCAGATAAAAACGACTATTATTGAGAAAAAACGACTATGTTGACGAAAAATGGGCTGATTTTAAGAATAATTTTTAAGACAAATCGAGGCGCTTCGGGCCGACTTCCCCCCTAGTCGTGACGCCCCTGAGTACACCACGTCGTATATTTGGCACTGGAACTTAAGATCAGACTTTTATCAGGAACACACGTTAGCCTGAAAGCAGCTTGGCTGGATCACATAATTTCTCAGCAACCAGTGCCTTACCCGCCAGCATAGTTCTAAAAAGCGTTCTATATTGTCTCCCTTGTGTCGATCTTGTCTTATTGCAACTGCCTTGTCAAGGTCTAACGCTGTTTCATTTAAGCCTGGTTACATGAATGACTCTGCTGCCAAACAACATTTTTTTTTACTTGCTCCTTTTTGAGCGTGTTCCACCGTTCTAACAATAGTTACTATTTCCGTTCCATCCTCACGAAAAGTTACTACGCTGACCGTTCCGACCTTCTCGAAATAGTAACTAATAGTTACTATTTGCTTACCATGCTTTTTTTTTTTTAGTAGGCTATGACTTTTTTCGGGCAAAACATTAGGCTACTTCCGCCAATAAATTTCTAAATTTTAAGGTGACTCAAGCCCCGAAATTCCAAGCCTAAAACACGAATGAAATGCCGCGAGTTTCCAGAGCTTACTCCAATAGAGCCTACTCCAAAAGGCGCCGCCGGGAAAATTATTTTGTGAAATCCTGTATGATCAGAATACGTCTTTTCGGATCCAAAATGAAATTAAGGGCCACTTAGCACGGATCTGCCCGTCTGTCTTTGTTGATGACGAATCCCGAAACTGTGAGACTTTTAGCTGGAAGTTTGCTATGTGCTTCAGTTTGACCCTTTCCGAAAAAGAAGTACTGATTATCCAAGAAAAAAAAAAGTGAAACAGAGCAGACATGACATGTTGCAACATTCAGGCTCGTCATCACACCGTCGCTCATTGCTCACGAAGCTGATTTATTTTTAAACGTCGCACTAACTAACTAGAAACTAACAAATTCTTAAAATTGTACGCCACAAGCAAATCGGCCTGATTTTTACATGAATTAAGAGATACTGGTCCATAACAGATCGTGTTAAAATTGTCAATCTGGCAAGCTCGAAACATGCGGCTGAGAATCCTAATCCTAAAGTCTCAAACGCTCGAGAACACAGAACGGCCTAGGTCCGAGGTGGTTGGCAACTCAGTTTCTTGGTAACCCTGAACTAGCCTTACTGACTTTTTCGGGCAAGCTGCCAGCCCCCGTTGAGCTTTCCTGGGTGAGCGCCAGTTTAGCTGAACTTTTGTGTTCGGGCGCTCTGCGAGCGTCCAGTTTAGCTAGCAAAAAATTATCAGCTTAAAGTTTAACTGAAAAGGGCAGAGATGGGACAATCTTGTTACCCCTCACATATCCACTTTAAGAGGCTTGAAGAGCTGATGAAAATGCGTTACTTCGTTGCTCCGCTATTAACGAATTAATCAATTTCAGATAGTGGAAATTCGCTGTCATATTTGTGGTATTACCTGTGCCGTATGCTTGACTAAAAAGATTTATGAAATTTCTTTGTTCAGGCACTAAGCAGTCTTCACAAAACTTATCACTGCCCACTGAAAAGCCGCGTTTGTGTTCAGATTCAAACATTCCGCGTCATAGTAGAATTTGCGCTGTGGAGACAGCCGTAGATATTCTGAACCTCACTACTAGAGCAGATAGTGGAAAATAAAAAAATCTCCTAGCAGAATCCAAATAACTCAGTGTATTCAGCTAAATGACACAAAAATAGGTTTGCTTTTCAGTTAAACTTTAATTTATTTGGTATGGCGCTCTGCGAGCGCCCAGATTAGCTTTTTCCTTTCTTCGAGGGGTACCACCTACCTCTCCATAGCGACGTTCCTGTCCATAAGTACCTTCTTCCCCCTTAACAAGTTTCTTCAGTTTTGCTAGACGGCTACAACGGAAAATCGACGTTGCTCTACGCAATTTTCAAGACTGACTATAATTGATTTTATCGAAAACAAAATAAAACAAAATGAATTCCTTAAGTACAGTAGAAGTATGATTCTTTTAACGTTAGTTAACTTTAAATAGTGCCATTCTCATCCACTTGCTCTGATCAAACCCACTACCAGTCAGCCACAGTAGCTAATTAAGGACACATAAGAACACCTGAATGGGTGTTCTGGCTCTTCATTTTACCATTTATCTCAGAACTGCACTGTTCAAACTGAACTGACGTTCGAATAAGTATGCCTCTGCCGCTGATCTACTGAGCCTCGTTTCTGTTCCAATAGCGCTGCCGCATCGCTGCTGCAGCACTTCTTTGCACAATATGCGTTTTTGGATTCACTTTCTTCTTGGTTGAAGCGGCAGCGCTGCAGCATCTTGCAGGGAAGCACGGACTTGGTCGGTGAGCAAGTCCGCGATTCTCGAGAAGCGCTGCCGTCTTCCTCGGAAGCGCTGCAGTGCAAAAACGGATGTAGAAAGAATCAGTCCGGAATCGGCCGAGAAGTGGACTTGCAGCATGCAACAAAAACGAGGCTCTGTATTCTGAATATTTTCAGCTTAATGGTGCGGATAAACGACTCTCATAATTTTTTTTTTTACTAAACCTAAAAGTAGGTTTACCTAAGGGTACGTGTAGCCTACGCACAGTCCAATTTCCGAAGTCTGATGCGAATTGCCTCCGCCGCTCCGAATTTTAACCCTTGGTTCACACTGCTGCTTCGTATGCGACACGATTTTTTCTTTGATGTTCCCACGTGCGACAAAACTGCATGGACCTTCCCACTACCACGCAGACGCAAATTGAAAACAAAATATTTCGTCGAGATTATTCTGCAAAAGGAACAAGACCAAAGGTTTCGATGGGATCCCAAAAAATCAATGGTTTTAGCCATATCCAGTCTTCGCCAGACTCCTTGAACATTTTTACAATTAAAATTCAGAAACAGATTAAGGCCAAATAGCTAATCACCTGAGAAAACCAAGTTCAGATTTGGATTCAGCATGTGTGTTTACCCCTATAAGTCATATCTGTTTTGACGAAAACTTCCTGCCACTTCTGCCAATTTCCCAGTTCCGGCCGAACTCCAGAACTACTTGTCCGGCGAAAAAAGAAAGCTCAAAGACAAAATCAGGGTATCTTCTTTCCCCAGTAATGAACTAATGAATCTAATCAACTTCAAATAGAAATTTAGCTTATAACAAATTTTCCGATTCCAGCCGGATTCCAGCCTGATTCCGGTCGAACTATATGTCCGGGTAAAATATGATTGTCATACAGGGACTCAGCATCTCTTCTTACCCCTAAATCGCTTATCTAATCAACTAGAAATAAAACTTTGACTTCCAACAGATTTCCGGTTTGGGCCGGATTCCGGTCGACATACTTGTCCGTCGAGAAAATAGTTTTCACCATCGTCTTCAGCATGTCTTCCTACCTCTAAATCGAACATCTAATCAACTTCAAATAAAACTTTTACTTTCAACAAACTTTCCGGTTTGGGCCGGATTCCGGGCGAAATACTTGTCCGTCGAGAAAATAGTTTTCACCATCGTCTTCAGCATGTCTTCCTGCCCCTAAATCGAACATCTAATCAATTTCAAATAAAACTTTACTTTCAACAAACTTTCCGGTTTGGGCCGGATTCCGGGCGAAATACTTGTCCGTCGAGAAAATAATTTTCACCATCTTCTTCAGCATGTCTTCCTACCCCTAAATCGAACATCTAATCAACTTCAAATAAAACTTTTACTTCCAACACACTTTCCGGTTTTGGCCGGATTCCGGGCGAACTACTTGTCCGATGACAAAATAGTTTTCACCATCGTGTTCAGCGTGTCTTCTTACCTCATAATCGACTATCACATTAGCTGTTTCAAAATATTTTGTTTGTCCCATAATTTGAATCCCCTCCCCCACCCCTAAATGTAGAGCTACAAAGCCCATCTACGAACTTGAGTGGTCCGACGACCCAACGAACCCTCACACCAAGTTTCATCAAAATATCTCGTTCCCTTCGAGAGTTATCGTGCTTACAGACGGACGGACAGACGGACAACTTTTGCGATGTCATAGGTATCCCTCCACTTACGTTTTGGGATCCCAAAAAGAAAAAGCAACCTCTGAAGATGCTGGGAGATTACCCATCCGAATACCACCCAGCATTAGGGAATTTTCAGTCAAACCCCATATGTCATCTTGTTCAAAACAGGTTAATAAAAGTTTATTCAGAAGATATTTTGCATTCAGCCATCCTAGGATTACAGTCAGATCAAGGTAGAGCAATTTCTAGTCTTAAAATTCACTAGTCTTGTTTTTTTCTTTTCTTTCCCTCAAGAATCGCATGCGTTGTGTCGAATCAGTTGAAATATTTGAACGCATATGACACTGAGAGAAAACGCAAAGTTCTGCGTTGCTTGTCGCACGATTTGTGTCGTACGTCGCATGACGCAGATGCGCGAAATCGCAGCAGTGTGAACCAGGGTAAAGCATCGCATGCATGTTTTCGGTAATGAGGCGGATTCCGCATGCGTATTTCGTCTATGAAATCTTATCGGACTACGTGTGGACGTAGCTCAATACTCTATAATCTTTATGACTAAGTCCGAAACATACCAGTGAACCTCAGAAAGAACAAGAAACGTCACTCACACGAGCCCTTTAAATCGATTCAAATCCTGTGTAAACCAATCAACAACGTTTGTTGTCGTGACGTTTCTGACTGTTCGCTGGGCACACGGCGATTCTTCGTCGGCACGAAGAGTTAAGGGCAATTCTGGCGGTCGGGAAAGCTTCGCTGGCTTATCCGCCATGTGTTCTTAGGCTGCGCTCCACTAGTTTTGGAAAGTTACGCAGAAACGGAATCCACTCCGGCAGTAGCCTACCTGGAAAGTGGAAAGTGGCGAACCAGTGAGAAGTCGTAAGGCACAACCACTTTCCATTAGTTATGGCGCTCGGCGGATTCTCGCTTTGCTCTTAGGAAAGCGAATACAAGAGATCGCCAGAATCGTCCTTTGGTCATGAAGAATACTACTGTACACCCACTTTACAAATATAGTTACCCAAATGACTAAAGATGGCAGTCGCATTCAAAATCAAAGTTCTTGCTCGTCCATTCTGCTCACTTCACTAGACGAGACTCAATTATGAACTTTTCGCATTCGTCCAGCAAATCACACAGATCTTGGTATTTGGCCAATACCTTCGCCTCCTTCAAAGGTAGCCATTTATAGTCAATGTGTTCGTCAGACATAGTCACTTCTTTGGATATGTTTGTCAGCTCGGCCAAGTAATATACAGAAGTCTTAGGGCGACCCCGCACCTCATACTGAAAAAAAAAAAAAATTGCAACTTATCTCACGAACCCAATAGTTCCATGGCTAAGGCTCCTCTACATCATAAGTAGCGAACTGAAGGTCAAAACCGATCCTCAGGCAGTACTGGACCCGTGACCTTTGGCTTACAAGGCTACTGCTCTACTACTGAGCTACATAGGGGCTTGTGAACATAGCAACAGTGCGGCAAATCCATACATCAACTTTTCAACTTAATAGAAAGGCAATGAAAAATACAGTTTATGGCCGATGGTATAAAGAATTTAAGAATAAAGTCAGTTCTTGGTCTATTAGTTTTTTTATTTCTAAAGACGATTTATTAGCGGTTTATAAACTTCAGCCCTCTTACCATTTAACGCACATTATCATGGGTCATTGTAGGTTAAATTTTGTCCCTTCATAGAATAAACAAAAATGATACGGAGTTGTGCCTTAGTGGTGAAAATTAAACATGGTTCCCGTTTTCTTTTTGTGTGCCCTATTTTTGTTCGTGAACGTTTAGACTTAGTATTTCACCTTCAATGTCCCTTTTCCATTTAATCTTGATTTGGTTTTTAAATTTAGGGACGTTGAGGAATGTTGTGTTGGAATACATTAGGAAAAATAAACGTTTGAATTTGGAATAATAATTTGATTTAAAAATGTGTGGCTTTTTTTTATGTAAGATAATGGAATTCACAGTGTGTAACATTTAGTTTGTTTTCCTTTTCTTTTGAATAGATTGTTTGTACAAAATATGTGATATGTAGATGATTCTAGATGTTTAGTTTTGTTCCTTTGTTAGTTGTGAAATGCCGTAAGGCTAAATCACGTAATAAAATTCATTCAAGGACGATAATTACCACCGAAGGTAAATTGATCCAAGCAGCTCGCATCCTCATGTCAGGGGACTAGAATATATTACCTAAAGACGGAATGTTACCTTATATTCCATCTTTACACAAAAAATTCTACATTTTCATGTAGATAGCCCCGCAACCCCCCCCCCCCCTTAAACAAAAAAGGGCACCCCATGCTGTGATGCTGACAGAACATGCTCAACCTCTTTTAGGGAAAGTCCAAGCTCCTTGGGTGGGCAGGCACTTATGTTACGTGGACGGTTATTTGACTTTGAACGATGCATTTTACCTAAATGGTTAAATAGAAACTAAAAAAGCCCTCTCCCAGGAAACAAGACCAAAGGTGTCGATGGGATCCCAAAAATCTAATATTTGATTCAGACAATTGGGTCTGGTCTTCGCCAGATCCTGTCTTCGCCAGGCTAATCATCAGAGAAAACCAAGTTCAGATATTCATCAATAAGCCATATCTATTCTGACGATACTGACCAAGACTTCCTGCTTTATACTTCTGCCAAGTTTCCGGTTTCGAACGAATTCCGAGCGAACTAGTAGTCCAGCAAAAAAAGAAAATTCAGAAACGAATCCGGCGTATCTCCTTATCCCTATAAAGAAGATATAATCAACGTTAAATAAAACTTTGACTAAAAAAAAATTCCGGTTACAACCGGATTCTGGACTAATTATATGACCGTGTAAAAACGATTGTCATATACAGACTCAGACTCTCTTCTTACCCCTTAATCTGTCATCTATAATCAAACTTTGCTTTTAACAAATTTTCCGGTTTTGACCGGATTCCGGGCGAACTAGTAGTTGAGCGAGAAAATAGTTTTCACCATCGTGTTCAGCATGTCCTTTTACCCCCCAAATCGAACATTTAATCAACTTCAAATGAAACTTTTACTTTTAACCAACTTTCCGGTTTTCGCCGGATTCCGGACAAAATACTTGTTCAGCAAGAAAATGGTTTTCACCATGGTGTTCAGCATGTCTTCTTACCCCGGAAACGAACATTTAATCAACCTAAAATAAAACTTTTACTTTTAACCAACTTTCCGGTTTTTGCCGGATTCCAGAGGAACTACTTGTCCGGCGAGAAAATGGTTTTCACTATCGTGGTCAGAATGCCTTCTTACCCCATAATCGACTATAACATTAGCTGTTTACAAATATTTTGTTTGTCCCTTAATTTGAACCCCCTCCCTCACCCCTAAATGTAGGGCTATATAGCCCATCTACGAACTTGATCTTACCCTTGACCCAATGAATCCTCGCACCAAGTTTCATCAAGATATCTCATTCCCTTCGAGAGTTATCGTGCTTACAGACAGACGGACAGACGGACATTTTTGCGATGTCATAGGTATCCCTCCACTTACGTTTTGGGATCCCAAAAACAACAACAACGCCCACTCAGATGGGCTTAGGAGCCTTTAATGAACTATTTTGACCAACCAATACTTACTTTTATAACAACAGGTCGATCAAGATGGCACCGTCAGAAGTTACCTAACGCCCAAACATGTATCACATCCACTGTAGCCTACTAAGAAACGAATAAAAAGGGCCAAACTCAGCTCATTCCTGCCGTCATCTGTGTCTTTGTCCTGACCATACTGCGTCTACCACCTTCTTCAATTTAGAAGGAGGATAATCATTACAGGAGGGCTAACCAAACACTAGAGCACCATTTTCCTCATTGAGAATGGAAAGATCTTATGAAATAATTAAAAGAGAAAAGGCTGCTTCAACGATTGGGTCACCCTAGTCGGCATTTGAATTATTCTTCCCGCAAAGCAGGGAAATTGTGGAAGCCTGCCAAACCCAAACCAGTCTACCACAAATCCCTGACTTTTGGATGGCGTATGCCAAATGCCAATTACCCCATGCCAAACGCTGGAAAATCTAACTCAAGAAAATACTGACGATTCGAGTGAAGTTTAGAAAAGAAAAAACAGTTACCCAACAAAAATTTTATAGGTTACGGCAGAGTTAGGTTGACCCTTATTTGGTGTGGGGAAACCAGCGTTTGACATGGGCTATTGCAAACATCTATAACATTCTGGAAGCTATCCCAGCTAAGTACTACTTCACCAATATGTAGTGGCGAACTTTTAATTAGGCCCCATCCTCGGACGGGGCACGAAGACGTAAACCAACAATTAGATAGATTGGTAGAATCCACCCCGACATGTTTCTTACAAATGCTGTAAGAAAGACTAGATTACTCAATAGCCCAGACAGTAGGAACCAATCTGACTCACATGAAGGCTTCTTTCAAATTTGAGAACTTGATAATCCTGAATATCAAAGCCAGCTTCCTCCTTTGTCTCCCTAATGGCGGCCTGCATGTCCGTCTCTCCTCTGTCCAAGTGGCCTGGAAGATAGGTTAATGATGTACAAGCAACACGCTCAAAACTACAACTAATGGCGACACGAATTAAACTGTACATGCAGTTACTGATTTCAGTGTATTTTTATGGTTTCTAGAATAGTTTTTGATCAATCAAAATCCAATAAACTAATGAATTAAATAAGCACTACTTGTTCTGGAAGATAGGCTTCGAAAAATCAGATGTTTAGTTTGCTTGGGGCTTAAAATATTGCCATTAGTGACTCCTGTAATGGAGGAGTGAAGCAGTAGTGGTTCAGAGTTTTCACCACTGTCACAAAGGGTTTTGCTTAGCTTCTTTCACTACCAGCTCAACTTTTTACAATTGCTAAGTTTGGGTAACAACGTCTCTTACCTAGTTACCAGACTAACAAACAGCCAACCTAGGCTTCAGGTGGTGGTTTCTACTACCACCAAACTGCACTACCTTAAACCAAATGGTTTCACAGAAGGAATCAGGGAGCTGCCTGGGAGGAATGAGTGTTTTTGTTCTGAATGTTTGTTGGCAACTGGAAAGTCAAAGAATAACATGACATAAATAAATCGATTGACTTTTTTAGTGCAAAAACAAAAGCAAGTTCATTTAAAATTCAGAGTCGTGTTCAAAGAAGAATGCTTCTAGCTTCTGGTAGGTTCGTTTTCTTCCGTTCCCCTGCGTTGTCCCTAACATTCGACAGCCTGACGAGGAGCATTGCCAAGAAGGTCCGAATTATTGCTGCCAAAGCATTTCCGTTTGTATCCATAAATATATACTTCTAGCTTGCCCAGAGGCGCCATTGAGAAAATCTTAGGGGGAGGGGGACAAAGATCAAGGTTGGGTCCCCATCCCAGGTTTACTACTTAGACTCAGAACTGAATTGCCCTTTTCAGCGTAAATCTGAAATAGTTTTCGAAAATATATCTTAAAGCAGAATTTTTTTAAGATTTTTTTATTCTTGCAGCAAATATGTGAATTAAACTACAAAAAATAGTAATTTATTGAAACAAACAGAAAAAAATAAAACAATTTAGTAATAAATAATCAACAGTGGCAACTCGGCTACTACTTGGCTATCAATGTCATTGCTTCGCATTTTGCTTTTGAAACTATTTAGGGGTAAAAGAATAGTAACAAGATGGAAGATTTTGTGCCCGTTTGAAATCTGGGAGGCCATACCTGGGCCATAACCCCTGCCTCCACCAAATTGTTGCCTCTGAGCTTGCCACTAGCCATCCAGTCTACCACAAGCCCCTGATTTTTAGATACCCTATGCCAAACGTTGGGTGTATCTAACTTTATCTAACATTGGGGGCTCTCAAATGGGCAATCAAATTTTTTAAACATTTGTCGGACGCACCTGGGAAGTTCAAGTCTCGTAGACACATAAAGTTCTGTAAACGTTTATTGTGCGCATCCGGAAATTTTAAGTTTCGTCGGCACATCGGCTACTACTTTCACGTAAGAAATAAAGTTCTTTATTGTTTTGTCAGGCAAAACACAGAAGAAATCAAATTCTGAATGATTTTGCTGGGCGTCGGTATTCTTGTCGGCAGATCAGGTTATTTCTGAAATTCTGAAAAATTTGTCGGGCGCACCCTGAAGGTTTAAGTCTCGTCGGGCAGATTGGGATTTTGTTACATGTGATAAACTGAATTTCTCAAATTTTTGTCGGGCCAATCCCGAAAGTTCTGTCTTGCTAGCAAATCAAGATTTTTCTACAGACATGAAATGAAATGACTGCAAAGTTTTGTCGAACGAAGGCCGAAAGTTAAACTTTCGTCAGTCCATCCGTCTCTTTTGCAACTACCCTTTTTTACAGTAAATTCCGAACAATTACACTTTATGCCTACTTTACTGTGGATGGCCACTACTTTTTTGGTGGAAAGATGTGTGATTTCACAGGTACGGTAGCTTACTTTTATTTGGAATCGCAAAAAGGTGCTCTGCTCATCAGCACTTCCAACAGTTTTGCCTGAGCTGCATTTTCTATACTATTCTCTATTTGGTAGAACAGTGTTTCATTTCATTGGCGATTTAGGATCGAATTCTTCGGGGTTTAAACGTGTTAAAAGGTGGAAGCTTCACTTTTTAGTGAAAGAGCCGAATATGTGAACTTAAATATTCGAATTTTAAAGGAATAATCTCAACTGATGCATTACAGTTAGTTTTACACAAAATTTCACCAGCGGTGCATTTTGTATTCTCTATTTGCAAGAATGGTGTGTCATTTAATAGACGTTTAGGAATGGAAATCTTGGGATTAAAAGCTTATAGTTGATATAGCTAGATTTTTCCGAAAAAGGCAGATAAAAATTTGTTTGCCTGCTGCACTTAGTTTAACTTGTTCTGGTTACAGTCGTTGCAAGCTTAGCTTTCTAGCAAAAATTGAAATGAAAAGCCGAATGTGTGAATTTAAAAATACGAATTTACATTAGCCTAAAGGTATATTTTCACCTGATTTATTACAGTTAGTTTTACACCAGTTCTATTCTGTGCTGGCACGAAAAAATTTGTAGCCTGCCAATTTTGTAGTCTATCAGCACAAACTGGCCCCCCCCCCCCTAAAGGTAAAAGTCTAATGCCCCTGCCGATAGCTGGGTAAACCAGGTAAAACTAAAAGTATATTAACAATAGTTAGTGTCCGATAGCTGTCTGAGAAGATTATTCTGTGTATGAATATGGAAACAGAGGAGTGCCAAGCCAGAAAGCTTTTACTTACATAGCAAAAATAAATTTTGGGACAGGCAAAGAAAACATGCAACATTCTGCTCTTTCATCCAACCTAAATCTAATTCACAAAGCCGAAAGGCAATGCTGTCCCTGCAAACTTCAAAGAAGATAAAGAAAATAAACATCTGTCTCAATGATCGTGTTCCACCCTACTTACCATAGTTACTACGCATGACGTCACAAATTCTTGCTGTTTTCCGTCAAGGCTGGAACGATTATTCTATTTTCCAGCATGATATTATGCCACAGGCGAATCCCACCAATCACATTGCATAGATGCGTAGTTACTACACTTACCACACTCCCGAGCATAGTAAGCAAATAGTAACTATTAGTTACTATTCCGACAAGGTTGGCAGAAGGTTGGAACGGTTAGCGTAGTAACTTTTCGTGAGGCTGGAACGGAAATAGTAACTAATAGTAACTATTGTTAGAAGGTGGAACACGCTCAATGTTGATGTTTTATTTTGACTTAAGTAGATTTTTCTTCTCGATAATTACCTAGGCTCTTCTAGCATGGCTCTAGGCAAAGGCCTGCAAAGAAATTTCCTTTTGATATCTTTTATGTAAATTTCAAGGTTATGTAAGTTCGAACTTGGTACCTCTCCTGTGGGATACTGTACTAGCTAGGCCTACCTTTGGGTGGAGACCAGTGTTTCTCCCCATAAGATGCTTGCATCAGTAGATACTGCACTTCCTTTAGAATACTGACTCGAAAGAGCAGCATCCCAGCCGCTCTCACAGATTTCCGCGTCATCAATAACAGACCTATAATATCCAAGTCAAGAGTCAAGTCTATTCAATCCACTTCGAAGGGTATGAGTTCCCCTAGGTGATCTGATGCAGCAACCACGTTGATGCACGACTTTAAGTTTCGTGCCAAAACCTGACTGAATAGTAGCTGTCATCACACGAGCTAAGAAGCATTTTTCTGAGACTTCTGTTTAAAAACATAGATGGCAACTCCGTTCCAAGACCAACAGGTAAATCTGGTACCGTTACAATTCTTGTGCGCAAACCGACCGCTCTTCAGAGTCTTCAGCAGCTGATTGCAAGGTAAGCATCCCCACTCCCGGCTCAGTTGGCAACAGTAGGCCAAGCCTAGGAGCCTTGGTTTTGGTGGGGATGGGGTAAAGTGAAATTGTTAATATCACTTTAACAAAGATCGGACAGTTTTTAGCCTAGAAAAGGTTGTGTCCCAGCTAGGATCGACAAAGGTAAGGAAGGACGGTTTGAAGGGGAATGCAGTCTTGTGATGGAAAGAAGACTTTGATTGGTTAGGAAATTTCAATAACTTGCAGTTTTTTACTGGCCTGTTTGCTGCAGCTTTCAATTTTACCCTTGGTAGATCTCTTGTTCCTGGTAGATAGGTTATATACTACAGGCTAACTGTATTTTGGCTTTGTCTTGCTTATTCTTACTCCTAGCAGTCCTAGACTTCTTTTGGCATTGTGGTGCTCATTCCTATTAATAGCCTTAGTAAAACCCATTACTTCAGGCCAGAGGCGTTACTAGCCAAAATGTTTAGGGGGGGGGGCGAGGCATTTACCGACTGGCTGGTAATTTTACCGACTTTTTCTGCGTTTTCAACAACAAAAATGACATTTTTAAAAAATCGACTGATGTTTAGAAAAAATCCAATTATTTTCAGAACTATCGACTATTTTGACGAAAAATCGACCAATTTTCAGAAATACCAATTTTTCGACTTCTTCGCGCCGAATCGGTAATTTTTTACCGGCTGGCCGACAGCATGACGCCCCTGCTTCAGGCATAGTTTACTTTTGCTTAGAGTTCTCGTCCCTAGAATACATCACTGCAATGTATTACCAACTACCAACTGTAAACCACGAAGGTCTGGTGAGCACTTTATTGGCTATTGGTCGGTTCACACACTGCGTAAAATCCGAGCGTATTTTACGCACGTTTTGAGCTTGAAAACATTTCTAGCAATACGGACGTATTAGAGAAATCGGTCCGCTTTGTATTTAAGAACGTCCGTATTGCTAGAAATCTTTTCAAGCTCAAAACGTGCGTAAAATACGCTCGGATTTTACGCAGTGTAAATGGACCTGAAATCGACCATATGGTAGTTCGCTTATAATTATCTTTGCTAGAGTACGATGGAGCTGCAGGGTCTTAGACGAATATATCATATATCATACTTATGTTTTCATCATTGTTTGATGATTCATCATTCATCATTGTGTTATTTTCTTTTTCCCTCTCTCTCTTTTCTGTATACTATTTGTTTATTTTCCCTTTTGGCTTTGCACGAGATCGTTTGTTTTTGTTGTCGGGTGGCAGAGCACGGTCCGACCACGTGCGCTCGACTATACAGTGCGCGGAGACAGCATGAGGTTCCACAATATTGCTTGCAAAATGGTTGGGAATATCTTCAGTTGAAAAACTCGTTTTGTTGTTTTCAGTTCTTGGCCACTGAGAAGGATTAAGCCCCTGTGAAAGCTGGACGAAGGTTAGACCTCGTGGCCGCTTTTGTAAATGCATATGAATGAGTAACATACCTTGCTTCTGGTCATGCTTGCCTTACGTAGATGGGCCTAGAAATATTGGTAGCATATTAAATAGTTGTTTTTAGGATCCCAAAACGTAAGTGGAGGGATACCTATGACTTCCAAAAGTTGTCCGTCCGTCTGTAAGCACGATAACTCTCCAAGGGAACGAGATATTTTGATGAAACTTGGTGTGAGGATTCGTTGGGTCGTCGGACCAGTGGAGTTCGTAAATGGGCTTTGTAACACACATGATGAATCCGTATCTGAACTTTTTCTCAGATGATTAGCTATTTGGCCTTAATCTGTTTCTGAATTTTAATAGTAAAAATGTTCGAAGAGTCTGGCGATGACTGGATCTGGCTCAGACAAGACCCAGTTGTCTGGATCAGATATTGAATTTTTGGGATCCCATCGAAACCTTTGGTCTTGTTATCCCTGTGGCCGACCATAATAATCGTTAAAGTTGGGGTCTCAGAAGCTACTATCATTACCGGGCTAGGATATTAACTGTGAGAACGTCCTAAAAATCAAGATCTAAAAATATTCTCATGTTTTAGCTGAAAACTGACGACTTTTCGTGCGCGATAGCATGTTTTTGTTTGCCATAGCCGAAACTACAGAGAGCTTATGCTGGGACTAATGGGCTTGCATTTCGCAAAAAGGGATTATAAATCTGGCTGTTCAGCTTCTATCCGCTCTTATCTTATCCCGCCTGTAGTTTCCACGATTTAACTGCTATTCGCCGCCTTTTTGTAAGAATAAATGAATAATTTTGAAAAAGTGTTAATGGGGGTTGGGGTTTGCAACCCCACTCTTTCAAGGAGTCTTGGTCAACTATTGTCTTTACGGTTCCACTAGAGAGTCCGAGCCTTACCCAGGCCCGTATCCAGGAATTTATTTCGGGGGGCGGGGGTGCCTGTCGGTCGGACAAAAAAGTACAAAAAAGACATGGATCAGAGGGAAAAGCCTATACGATTGATGATTTTTGCATGTTTCGGGGGGGGGGGGGTTGAACCCCCCCCCCCCCCCGGGGATACGGCCTTGGCCTTACCCATTTCGACTTGTTTTCATGAGAGAAGTTCAATGGGACTGACCTATTACCCAGAGGCCTCTATTATGTCTATAGTAGCCTCCTTATTATTTTTCTTGATTTTTAGAAAACTTTCCCCTCTCGTCTCTGCAAATTGATTTGTATTAACTGATCCCGAAGCTTCTGGGAATATTTTGCAGTTATTGGTTAACCTGGCTCCCGGTCGTTTTTGGGGGTTTTCCCGGGAAATTTCGGATGTGCCCTTTACAATTGTACACCGAGTCCGTGAAGAAGCAACCCTTTGGAAACGCTTTCATCCCACAAAGAAAGGATGTTACGGATATTAATTCTTCATCCCCTCGTTTCGTCTGGCTTTGGGGGGTCATTCGCCTGAGATTAAGTGTCGATTACACGCAAGCTCAGACTTGAAGGCCTTATGTACCTTATATTTCCTATTTCGTTTGCCCCGCTGTTCCGGGCAATGAGTGAACAATTTGCATAAACCCAGACTTGATGTAAAGTAGAGGCACACTTATTTGAACAGTTAAATAAACCGAACAGCGAAGTTTTGGACTAAATGTTAGAATGAAGATCCAAAATACCTGTTCAGATGTTTCAAGGGCCCTAATCAGCTACTTTGACTAACTGTTAGTTGACTTTAGTTCAAACAAGTGCATGAAATTTGCACTGTTCACAGTCCAGTGTAGCTTTTGTAAGCTCCTCCACGGAGACGAACGAGGCTATGCCAAACTAACTAGTTCTACTGTGTTTCCTTGTCGTAATACTGTAGCGGCTAATTTTGTGCGAGATTGTTTAACCGTCTTACGCGCAGATCCTTCTAGTTAGAAAGCAAGAGAACTGCGCTAGTGCTTAGCTTGGTCATTCCATCTTATTAGTTCTTGCCTGTAGCCGAGCCTGTACATTTAATTATCAGAGAGTGAAACCCTACATTATACCTAGTCGTATTCTGGCCTGATGTTTTAGAGAGGACTTAAGCCTCCTACGACCAGCTGCGTCTCATTCGAAATCTGGAGAGATGCGTCAGTTCTTCAGAACGATTTTGTCATTCTTTGCCATCAGTTCTTTCCTACGCCATCTTTATCTTTTATTTTTCAGGAAGTGAAATCCTGCATTACCATAGTCTGTCTGGACGCTTTAACCTAAAAGCATCGACATGAGTATGGCGGATATCGACGTCGCACCGACGCAGCGTCGACATCGTTTCACTTCCACCACGAACTGCTGCAAGCTCTCCACCCTCGGAAAAAAAGTGTCGGACTCTCAGTGCTATTTAAAGAAAAAGCTCAATGCTAACTTCTTTCGACGGTTTTTCGAAAACATTCGTCGAGCTCCGTCGTCACCAGTTCGACATGTGGAGTCGACGCAGACAATCGTCTCCCAGCTGGACGCACGACCGGACTCACCAACTTCTTGGATCTGGCCGGATTCGGTGACTGGAATGCGGGTGGTTGAGTCGTCGGCGACGATCATCACCGAGATTGATGTTGAAATATCGGAAGATATTGAGGATGTGAATGGAAATGGGATTGAAGAAACAGCCGAATCCGCAGAAGAGATTATACGGATTGACAGTTCGCCTACGGAGAAGGTCCTCTGCAAGTTGTGCCTGGGTGAAGCCTATGAGAGCCAGACGATCGTGCTGGAGACGTGCAAATGCAACTTTTGTGTCGAGGTAGGTTACCGTATAAGTTATTTGTCTCCAAGACCGATTGTGGTGCATGTAACGATGGATTAGTCTACCAAACACGCAAGGTAGGCACCGCTTGTTTTAGGGCAGTGGTTTCGATGGTACGCGTGCCCAAAGGGGTACGCGATATCCTTGCAAGGGGTATGGGAAGGTACCAAAATCGGTTTAGACTTTAGCTAAAAAAAAAAATCTCGCCCTACTCATTTTTGAATGCCGAGAGCCTAATATTACCAGAGGCATCAGTAGCTAAACAAATTTTGGGGGCAAGGTATTTTTACCGACTGGCTGGTCATTTTTACCGACTGTTTTTCGAAAAAATACTGTTTTTACGAAAAATCGCGGCGCGAGGCTTCTTCTTTATCGACTTGCCCACCACTTTGGGAGGAGGGGTGCCAACCAATTAATCTAACCAAAATGTTTGCGATGTAGCGTGATGAAAACACGGATGTGTCAGATGATAGTCTTTGTCCGTTATCGAAATCCTTCCGACAAAAGAGAAAGTATTCTGTTTTGTGAAAACCTCCAGTTGAGAGCAACTATGAAGAACTATCCGTGTGACTGTTGTTTATGATGAGTTTGCAGTGATGGGGTATAACTTATGACTGGATCCAAAATTCATTGAGTGGAAATATGATATCAGGCTCCGGTAGAAACAGGCTGACTGTAAAAAATACTGCAGTTACTGACATCGAGCCGAGATTTGACAAAGATTTTGCTACAAAGCTGACCCAAGTGTCTCATTAGTTGTTTTTTTGCAGATACCATGGTATTGGCTACCACGGTAACTAGAACTGTAATTTGTCGTTTTTGCAGTACCGTGATCTGATTTCAAGGTCTAAAGTCTTTTTCGTAATTGCCTTGGTATCTGATGCCACGGTCTAAAGTCGTTTTCGCAGTTGCCGTGGTATCTGAGTATCAGATACCACGTTACCTTGCCAGCCAGATACCACGGTAACTGCGAAAACGACTTTAGACCGTGGTATATTCAGATACCAAGGTATCTGAAAAAACGCAACTATTGATTTTGCATATATTTCTGCAAAAGTATGCCTTATAATTTGTGACAAAAAACATCGTCTTTTACACGCCCTGAAAAGAAGGTAGCAACCTTTTAGAACCTTGATGAGGGGTACGCTGTACGGAAAAGGTTGGGAACCACTGTTTTAGGGGACTCGTTTTTGGTAAGCAAAAGCAAAAAATGTCCATAAATCACGTACGATGGATTTTCACCAGCCGAGGTGTGTCCACTCTTGAGTTTAGTGTACAGCCGATGAAAAATTTATTTCAAAATAGTAGTATGAAGTTGTACGAAAAAGTAGCATGCAGTACTAACTGATGCTACTACATGCTTCTGTAACAAGGCTACTGTGTTACTGCGTTCTACGGCATGCTAATATTAGCAAGACTGAAGACTACAGTAGCAAGACAGGATGCTACTGATATTACTGCTTAAGGTTTGCCAGTCTGAGGCACATTAAATGACAGTATTGTTTACTATTACATACCAATACATGCAACTTTTTCGTACAACTACGCAGGCTACGAATTTTTCACCGGGCAGCAAGTGGCTGGCCAGTGCAGACACCTTGTGACACCAGCCACCACCGTCTCCACGCGTTGACATTAAAATTAGCATGTTTAGAAGTAATGGAAAGATGAATCGCCTATTTTATGACTGGCACCGCTAGTTTTGGCCGGTGCCCGGCAGTTGGTAACCCCTCGCCACTAGCAACCGTTTAGAAAGGAATGCTCTTGATGACTATCTGCCCTTGCCAATGCAAAATCTCCGGCCTCTCCGGGTACATATCGCAAGAAAGGCAGAAGTGGTGTCACAGCTGCTGCCAAAGACCGCGATGATTGATTGACACAGGATTTGAGTCGTTGAGTTTGAGTCGTACGGACACGCTTAGGGTGAGTCTTCACCTTCCGGAATCTGGGCTCCCAGATTTTCCGAGATTTTTTTTTAATTTCTTCTTCGATACTGAAGTCAAAACACACCAGTGATCCTCGTGAAGAACGAGAAAACGTAGCACTGACGACTCAAACTCACAACTCAATCCTCTGTTAACCAATCACTGCGATGTTTGGGAGCAGCTGTGATACCGCTTCCGGCTCTTCCGCTACGTACACGACGGTTTTGCATCGGCAAGAAGAGTTAGTCATTAATAGTATGGCTTTCTCTGGAATTTCGAACTGATTATGTGCGAATCTTGCCGAGACGTTATTGCATTACAGTGAATGGCTTGTGAAACACAAGTTTCCACTGGTTTCGTTTGGAGTTTCGCCCGGGATTGTGTCAACAAATCGTGCCATTTTTTTTTAAGTTAAACATTTGGTAATAAGTGGGGCGTGTCGTGCCAGCTCTTTCACCGGCAAACCTTATAACGGTTTTCGAACACCACGCCCAGAATGTTTAAAGACCCGAGTGACAGAAGAAGTCTTCAGTCAGTTTGTTCAGTCAGGACTCCTTAAACTCTTTAAAACTCCAATCCTTCTTGAGCAATCGCCGTATCAGATTTTCTTATAATGTTAGCAGTAAATTCCGCTTGCCATTAGGGAGAAGATTTGCTAGTCCTGATAGTCTATTTTGTGCCATATAGTGATTGTAATTTCTTTCCGTCAGTCGGTCCCGGTTTTGCTAGTTCGGGCACTTCCAGATAAGCTAGGACGATGAAACTTTGCAGGCGTATCAGGGACCGGATCAGATTAAAGCAGAAATAGTCGCTTCCACGATCCCACCATCTGGAGGGGAGTGGAGGGAGGGGGAATCCCGAAAAATTAGGAAAGATGATATGTTTTTAGCTTACGAACGGGTAATTGAATCTTAATGAAACTTGATATATGGAACGACCGCGTGTCTCAGTCGTTCCATTTTAAATCCAGACCCCGGTAACACTGGGTGGAGTTGGAGGGGGAAACCGGAATCTTGGGAAACGCTTAGAGTGGACAGATCCGGATGAAACTTCGTGGAAAGAACACAAGTCCTAGACACGTGACTGATATAACCGGAACGGATCTGCTCACTTTGGATTAGTTGGGGGGGGGGGGGGTCCGAATTTTTTGGTGCTTCCTGATGTGCTAGGACGATGAAATCGGAAGGGATGTCAGGGACCCGACCAAATTAAATAGGAATTAGTCACTTCGCCGATCCGAGCATCTAGGGGGGAGTGGGGGAGGGGGAAGCCAAAAATCGAGGTATTTTTACTTGCGAACGGGTGATCGGATCTTGATGAAAGTCGATATTTAGGATGACCCTCGTGTCTGAGACGTCCCAGTTTAAATCCTGACCGGATCCGAGGACACTGGGGGAGTTGGAGGAGGGAACCAGAAATCTTGAGAAAGGGTTATAGTGGAGAGATCGCGATGAAACTTGGTAGGAAGAACAAGCACAAGTCCTAGATACGGTATTGACATAAGCGGACCGGATCCAGGCACTGGGGGGGAGTTGGGGGGGGGGGCGTATTTCTAGCGACCCCGCGAGTTCGGCATACTTCCTGATGTGCTAGGACGATGAAACTTGGCAGGTATGCCAGGGATCGGAACAGATAGACCTGTCGGGTCCGATACCTGTGGGGGAGGGGGGGGGGGATCAAGAAACGCTAAAGCAGAGGGATTGGGACGGAACTTAATGGAGAGAACAAGCATTAGGCCTAGATACGAAATTGACGAAGACAGATGGTTTCGGGGGTTGGGGGAGTTGGAGGGGGTTTCCTGGAATTCCGGTAGTCGAGAGTTAGAATAGTTCCAGATGTACTAAGACAACAAAACTTTGCAGGCACATTAATGACCCGACTTAATTGACTTAAGAACCTGACACAACATATCCCCGGAAACTTCCGTTCTTTGGTTCGAGCATTTTTGGGGGAGCGAGGGATCGCAAAGAATATGGGAATTGACTTCTGCAAATTTCGAACGAGTGGTCTGATTCAAGTGAAACTTAATGGTTGATAAGAATCGATGAACGAGACATGTAAAACATGCGTTTGAACTATATGTGACCACGGTTGGGGGAATTGTGGGGGGGCGGAACTTTCGACATGCACACAAACCAAACGGATGGAGCGAATGAGATGAAAGTTCGACGGTGCAGGGTTTATGCGACCTAGATTTGTTATTAGTCGTCCGGGCCGGATTCGGCCAAGGTGGGGAGGGTACCGGAATTTTGCAGATAGGCTATGCTCCGATTTCAGTAAAACTTAATGGACGTGAAGAGGGATTAAGAGATACGAAGAGTATGTTTCCAAGTCTCCTCTTCGGTCACAGCGGGGGGAGTTGGAGGGAGATTGCTGGAAACTTTGAGGCTCGCATAGGGGTAAAACGAGTGCATCAGTCTAAATGAAACTTGGACTGTAGAGCGAGCATATACATTAGATGACAT
Source organism: Branchinecta lynchi (assembly GCA_023053575.1). Taxonomy (NCBI): domain Eukaryota; kingdom Metazoa; phylum Arthropoda; class Branchiopoda; order Anostraca; family Branchinectidae; genus Branchinecta; species Branchinecta lynchi. The sequence continues at coordinate 16,953,423 of JAKZAP010000014.1, read as the reverse complement.
ATTTTAGGTTTCGAACCGGATCCGACACCGGTGGTGGGTGGGGGGTACCGGAATTTTTTTAAACGCTCAGATTCGAATGAAACTTGATAGATGGTATAAAAAAAGATGCTTTAGGTGATTCGTTTTTAACTCCGAACCACATTCGGCCACGGTAGGAGGAGATGGAGGGAGTACCGGCAATCCTGTAGCACGTCTAGGGATCAAACGAGTGGATTTATTGGGCTGAAGCTTGGAAGTTCGGAGTTCGGACAGTCATGCGCATGTGCTACAGATAAACCGAGACGATGCCGGAACTGCTCAGTATTGAGTGACTAAATGTCCTATTTTTATTTCCGAACCGCATTTTTGGATGGTGGGTGTATTTTGTGACGTTCTCATCTATTTTTGTGTACCGTCTACTCGTAAGAAGTGCCATATGCCATATGAGCTCGTAGCTCTTGTTTTTCATATTTTCATCTTTTGGATCTTGCGATTACACTAAGTTATCGAAAGCTCAGTGTAATTTTTTGTTTTTGCTTTTCTCTTTCTGCACTAGCGTTAAATTGCGTACCGTCATAGAATTCATCTTCATCATCACTTCTGCTAGGTTCTTAGGTCCTGCTAGGGCCGTATCCAGGGGAGGGGGTTAGGGGTCCCCCCCCCCCCAAAAAAAAACGTACACAAATAGTCGTTTTTATAGGCTTTAACCCCTGATCCATTTTTTTTTTTTACTTTTTGGTCCGACCTGCGCCCCCCCCCCCCCCGCAATAAATTCCTGGATATGGACCTGGGTCCTGCTCTGTCTTTTTCGAATCGTTTTCGGTGAAGTCCGACCAGTTCAAGATTAAATCCTGTTGAGGCCCCTAGGCAATTGGAAAGTCGGCCCCCTTGCAAATATTTTCCTTGTAGTGTAATTCTGCCGCTATGTTCGGATAACCGTCAGAACTGACACATTCTACACCTGTTGTTTACACCGATGCAATTTAAGTAAGCTCCATTAGGGTGATAACGCGTGTTTCCAACTTCGTTTTCACAACGGCCTCATCCGACTTCGAATGTTTTTCAGTTCTTATATGTTATCTTTACTATTGTCTTAATTTTTCTCTCATTGCTTTACTATACCTAACTTGTATAGTAGCCTAGTTAGTTATTAATATTTGAAGATCAGATCTTTGTCACGGGGTCCCTAAATGGAGCAGAGCCGGTAAGCAATCTATTTTTTAATCAATCAATAAAGTACAACTCTTATTAGAATGATCTTTTCCGTATGAAACGGATCAGAAAAAAGGTTTTTCAGGTTCAGGTTCAGGTTCAGGTTCTTTTATTTCAAAAATACTTTTTGACAATATATTTTGATCACTGGGGGCCGGCAGGGATACGAGCTTTTTTCGGAAACACCATTACCTTTCAGCTCAGACTAGCGGTTCTCCTGTTAGAGCTTGTCGATTATATCCAGCCTTCTTGCTCTCCGACGCGGCGGCTGGGCGCAAAAGATTTGAAAACTGAAAGTGCCTTGGTTAAAAAGTGGGAAAACTGTGCAAATAAAAGAAGTAATAAACAGAAGTTTATCACATCCTTACGTCTGAAGAGTTGTCAGCGGACAATGACGATTCCCGCAAACTTTTCGTTGGGTGACGGGAAAACTCGGTAAGTCCGAGAAAGCGCTAAAAATTCGTAGTTACGAAACGAAACAATGGAGAAAGGTGGAGTTTTCAAAAGCTAATAATTCCACATGGGAGCTTAGTATATTATAAAAGGCAGAACAAGCAAGAGGGGTCCTTTAAAGCAAGAATAGGCGAATAGAATATTTACGAAATACACACAAATTACAACAAATTAACTAATAAACTTACTAGAAATGACCTGAAATAAATGTTGGGATGAAACGGTGTAAAAATTGGGTTGAAGAATTACGTCAAAATTAATTGCAAGTGTTCCTCTGGGGACCGACGCGAGGGAAGGAGGGAATATACGGCTCATCTTGGGACAACACACTTTCTGCGAGTAACTCTTTCCTAACCTCGAATTTAAAGTGAAAATTCCTTTGGAAACTTTAAATGGTAAAAATCCAGAACTTTCATAAAAAGGCTGACAACATTCTTCTTCGTCGCAACCTTTTTCCTTTTTTCACAAAAAAGCGCACTGATTAGTTTGTTTATTTTGAACTTTGTTTTTTCCATGTATTTCGTTGTATACTTAGTAGGCCAATTTGCCTTTAATGGTCAGTTGTTTATTAGTATGTAAGTGTGTGTGAGTTTGATTGACATGTTGTTGTTCCTTTTTATACATTACTCTTCAGTTTTGAAGGATTCAAATAAATAATAATAATATCTTTGTTCCAAAATTTTTTGAAAGGGTATTTCTATGCTAGAGACTTTCTTTTAATTTTGAACGCGCAGTTTAATGTCACGGATACCAGAATGATTTTCTGATATTTGGTCATCCGGTACTGCGTCGAATGAAGAAACCTGGTTCGAATGCCAACTGTTCTGAATAGAACTGTTCTGCACCATAAGTTGAGGGAACCTGAAATTCCGTAACAACATAAACAAAACCTTTTGCGAGGAAGCAAGTTGATCACTTTCTGGTAACGATTCGGGAAAAGCAAACTGATTTTTCTCCAGTTGTCAAATTGACTTCTTTAATCGCAATTCATCGCACTTTAGTTCAGCGCCAACATGCTGTTTAGTTCGTATTAGTCCTTCAGTGATTATCACCATCATCAACTTTTAATTATAAATCAGCTTGGACATGTCTGTTAATAATATTGCACTTTGCACGTCCCTTCATGCAGCGTTTACATGGACAAGAAATCCCGTCGAGTAGAAAGGAATTCCGGTCGACTCGAAAGGATTCCGTTCCTGAAGACCACTAGAAAAAAAGTCTAGCGGGACCAGAATCCTTGATGATAAAAGGATTCCGTTCTACTTGAAAGGAATCTGGTCGGTGGCGCCGAAAAAGACAAAAAGCAAGTCTAGCTAGCTTTTGAGAGCATCAGTCGTCAGTACTGATGTCACAAACGCTCTAAAAACATTTTTATTGGCTAGTGAATTTATTTTTGTCAGATTTTCTGGTTTGAAGAATTTTGCGGAGTTCCCCAGGGGTCTATACTAGGTCCCCTTTTATTTTTAATTTTTATAGATCGGATTAAGTATTATTTGTCAGAGGCTGGTATAATCCTTTTTGCAGACGATACTCTTTTACTTGTAGCTGCTCCATCAGCTGATCTACTTTTTGATAGAATGAGAAAAGCATTGACCGAGTTCGTTGAGTGGGCAGATTTCAATCTTTTGACATTAAATTATACCAAAACTAATTACATTTTATTTTCTCGGATATCTAGTATTGACACTAATTTAGAATTAATAGTAAACGGAAATCAAATAAAAAGAGTAAAGGTAACAAAGTACCCGGGTTTTATGATTGATGAAAATCTATCATGGAAAACACATTCAAATATTATAGCTTCAAAATTGTCAAGGACCCTGGGAGTGCTTCGCCGAGTTAAAAACCTAGTCTCACAGAAAATTCTTCGATTGCTTTATTTCGCTATTTTTTACCCGTACATTTGCTATGGTTGCTCTATATGGGCAAGTAATTTTGTGTCATGTTATAAAAAAATCCAAAAAATCCAAAATAAAGCCGTTAAAATTTTGTCACCTAAAACTTTAGTTACTCCTAATATTAATGAACTTTACATTAAGAATCAACTACTTGATATTTCAAAAACTAGAGATTATCAAGTTAGTATTTTCACATATAAATTTCTCAATAATATACTTCCCTCCTCTTTTGAAATTTTTTTCTCCATTAATAGTGATCTCCATAGTCATGATACACGAGGGGCATCAAATGTGGTACACCCATTTAGAAACACGACTAGAGCTTCTTTCGTGATTAGAAATTTTGCCCCCTCTGTATGGGATATAATTCCAGTTGAAATTAGAAACTCGAGTCATCTGGCATCCTTCAAGGCTACAGCGAAGAGATTTTTCCTTGCAAAAGAATAGTAATTGATGCGTGAGTGTTTTTTGTAAGCAGAATGTTTGTTGTATATGTGTGAACCGTGTATGAATGGCATTTAGAATAATGTAAAAATAATGTTACCACATTATGTAGAATAGAGAAGACTGCCACCTGCGGCCAACAAACCCTCTGGGGCTTTCTTAGCAGGTGCTGTAAAATGTTTTGTATACATGTGTAAAATAAAATTTAATCTAATCTAATCTAATTTATGTTTGATGGTTGCTGATAATCAGGCGAGAGGGAAGAAATGAGACTAATCGTCTTCGAGGGCTGAACTGGTATAAGGTCAAATACTGCCTTTATTGTGTTCCGCAGTTGTGTTGATCGCGAACCCTCAGGGGAAGGATTAATTTGCTTGATCAAATTATCATAGCATTAAGTCTGAGAGGTTGCCCACTCTCAGTTTGGTGTAAAGCGACTGTCCAGTTCCCGCCAATTGCCGCGTCTTAGAGAGAGAGGAATCGCCAAATTTATTTTCAACACCGCTGTCACCGCTAGTTTTGGCCGGTAGTGGGTCGGTACGTACCGACCGGTGCCAGGAAAAGTTGTACTGCAAGTGCGGAGACTGGGTAACCCGTCGATTATATCGCAAGCTCTTATTGGCGGTTACGTGTTCCATCCTGTTAACAGCTTCGTTTACGTTTTACAGTGCATGTGTCAGTACGTCAGTTACTCAATCAGCTCCGGTTTCTGCGAAATTTCGTGTCCTGATGGTGACTGCCCAGCCGAGTTTGGAGCTCTTACTAATAAGGAAATTGACTCACTTGTGACTGAGGACCTTACTCCTCTGCTACAGAGACTTCGCGTCAACCTAGGTAAGGCTATACATATTAAGTGGGTCGTACACTGGCAATCGTAAGTCACCGTTTTCGTCGGTATCCGGCCTGCTCTCATTCGCCAAAACGACCGCTTCAGGGTAGCGGGTGAGTTTTAATTTAATTAACTAATTCATTTTTAGTTTTTTTAGTGAAGGTTCGATCAGTTCTATAATATGGTAGTAGATGTGTACTGGTTGCGTTTTTCATGTGCTTTGTTTGTAACCGGTCGTCAATCCGGAATGATTTTTTGTTAGTAAAGTTGTAGAATCCTGTAAAAAAATCCTGTTACGACACTTTACGATGGCTTCTGACAGCTTACGATTGCCAGTGGAGGACCCGCTATAGTTCTGCTGTTTGTTTACTTACTGGTGTATTGCAGTTTCCAATTTGCTTATATTACGATTTCAACTTAAAACTGAGGTTCGAAGGAGTTCCGCGTTCCCTGCTCGGATTTTTCACAATACGAATTCTCCCCGATTTGTCTGTAGTAATGCAATTTGTTTTCCAAGGATAAACAGGAGGGCTGGGTGCTTTAAGTTAAAGTAGTTTTACGTAAGATGGAATAGTTATTTGAACAGTGGTCTTTCTTGATAAATAAAACAATCTAAAGGTAATACATCCACTCAGAAATTGTATGGAGCACTTACGGGACTGCTTTATATAAAACAAGTATTTTAGCTGCATCGCAGCAAGTTGATGAAGTGGCACTTTTCAAAGTTGAGTTACTGTTCAAAGAAGCATACCTCTATTGTAGTTTAAAATTGATTGTAGTGAACACACACAAATCACCTGAGATTTATTCTAACAAAATTTCAGTCCTTCTTGGCAAGGGACCTCTTCAGGCTCAAACTAAAAGGCGGACTTGCTATCAGAATTGTCAAAATTTATTCAAACAATGTTTACAACGGATACGTCAGCTACGATTCTTCATTAGCGATATTTTGGCACTTCTTGGCAAGGGTCCTCGTCAGGCAGCCAATCCTCTGGTTCAACTTCGGGGAAGGAAACAAACATGTAATAAATAGCTGAAGTTGGTTTCAAGTAGAAACAGCGAGTGTTTAGGCACTCTTGAAAGTTACTCTGCCTCGAGTTGTACCTTATTCTTTCCATGTGGAGAGCGTTCCTTGCCTTGGTTGGCTTCAGCGTGCAGTCTACTTTTGTTCATTGCATTGTTAACGACATTACACAAGGTCTTTAAAGCGTCTTGGGTTGATTATCCGTGCTTAGCGTGACTTATGTAACAGTACGAGAGCGAGATTTTGTACCCTTGTACCTTGACATTTTCTCCGTAATAATAAAAACAAAATACCGTAATCTTTGGCTTTAATGATAATGGTTTTTCGTGACAAATTTGCCCGCAAACCGCAGACACGCTTGCAAGATGTGCCAATATTTTTTGGCAAAACCGGTTGCCTCGTCGCATATTTTGCTGGCGCTGTTCCAGAATCTATCATGGAGTATTGAACCGGCCAATGACAACGTAAATTCTTGATGACTTACTGTTTGGATCTGAAAAAAAAAAAGAGTTGCACTTACAGCAGTTATAAAAGAAAGTGGCGCCAGGGTTGGTCACCAAGAACCACGGTGTACGAGTTACTTCAGGATACTTTGGGTTACATTGGGTTACTTCGGGTTACATTGCAGTGGGTTACATTGGGTTACATTAGGTAACATTGGGTTACTTTGAGACACTTTTGGGTGACGAAGTTACTTTTGGTGACCAATCCTGGGAGTGGCGCACTGATGAAAACTTGTGCGATAGAAATGCGCGGTGTTTGTAAGGGGTTAGCCACTCTACGTTTTAGATAAATATTCTTTGAGCCCAAGCTGACTTTGAAACATTTATTCAAACAATGTTTACAACTCAGCAGTTGCTCAGCAGGTATACCTTCGAAACTGATTAAATAATTTTTTTCTTTCAGGTTTGTTTTATGTAAGATTTACATCATTTTCGTTTGTTGTGTTTTGTTGTTTGGGGGTCACGTAAGGTAATGTTTTTCGTTAATGTTTTTGTTTTGTTTTGGTTTCGGTACATGGTCTCATTCTCCATACTCTTTCTACTCTTTTTTTTTTTTTTGTATCTCTTACAAGTTAGCACAGCCTCGCAAGCCCCGCTTTTGTTGTGCTATTGAAAACAAAATGTTAATTTTCAATAAAACTGTTCTACTACTACTACTACTACAACGGATTCGTCAGCTATGATTTTTCATCAGCGATATTTCGGCCCTTCTTGGCAAGGGTCCTCGTCAGGCTGTCTATCTTCTGGTTCAACTTCGGGGAAGGAAACAAACATTACAGGTTTGTTTCCTTCCCCGAAGTTGAACCACAGCCTGACGAGGACCCTTGCCAAGAAGGGCCGAAATATCGCTGATGAAAAATCATAGCTGACGAGTCCGTTGTAAACATTGTTTGAATAAATCTACGTTTTAGGGTACACCCAGGAAAAGAGCGAGTTTCGCCATTGCCCAGCTGGCTTTTATCGGTGACAGATTGATCATCTGGCTCTTTTCTGTCGGTGCTCCTCGTATCCTCAACTCTCGAACCGAGTATTGTACATTTGGATTGGGTCGAGGGGTTACCCAGTCCCTGATACTTGTCGTACACCCTTTCCTGTCACCACCGGGTGTACAGTAGGTGCACACCAAAACCGAGTTTGGAAACCCCTCGGGTTGGTGGTCACCCCCTCGGGGAAGTAGAGGCCTGTCTTCGGGAATTTGATGGTACTGAACGGGTTAAGCACATGAATATTTATGGCAGATTGTAAGTTCAGTCCGTCAGTCGGTCTGTCGGTCCCGGTTTTGCTAGTTCGGGCACTTCCAGATAAGCTAGGACGATGAAACTTTGCAGGCGCATCAGGGACCGGACCAGATTAAATTAGAAATAGTCGCTTCCCCGATCCGACCATCTGTAGGGGAGTGGAGGGAGGGGGAATCCGGAAAAATAGGAAAAATGAGATATTTTTAGCTTACGAACGGGTGATCGGATCTTAATGAAACTTGATCTGCTGGCTTTTCTGATATCATGACGACAATAAAAAAAAAAGTCAGCGCTTTTTGGCGTTTTTTTGGTCTTTCTGGCGATGCTTGCTATGCATAACATTAAAAGCATAACGTTTTCGAAATCACAACAGATTACATCACAAGTGTTATCTGTTGAAACCGCGCATGTATGTGTTTTACGTTATGACACTTCTGACAGTTCGGCACTACTGATTTCGGCCAGTGCCAGGAAAGGTTGTACAGCAGGTGCCAGAGAGTGGATGGCCCCTCTGAAACGAGGCACGGAAGTAAATAAATATGCAATCCCCTCGGAATGTCGTCTACCTCGTAATTGCCGAATTATTAGCAACAACGCGATCGGAAGTCAAGATCACCCATCCGTTGGATGTAGCGTAACTGTTTAGTCATTTTCAATTCAGGATGAGTTAACGGGTTTATTCATCCCGCGGTCTGGAGTCAGTCACAGTGCTTGAGATCACGTAATGATTTCTGGAGCGGTTATTATCAAATCAATACCTATTGCCTTGAAACGTGGTAAGACTTCAATAGTCTTGCATCACTCTGCCCGATATCCGTACAGGGGAGTGCCGGATTTCAGCCCGAATTGGCCATATTCCTGTTCAACGCTTCCAAGCGGACTAGTTTCTGTTAATCCCTCCATGCCTCACCGTCATTATTTGGATCAGACATGGTAAAATAGATCCACAGGTTAGTAAGTGGAAACCCTGTCATCTGTGTCCCAAGTATTAGAGGTTTTGCATATGTTTCAGCAGCCAAAAGTGAAAGTGACCCACTACCCTATGGATTCGACTTTTTACTATGTCTTAACCAACACTTGTGTAGACATAGTAAAAAGTCGTATCCATAGGGTAGTGGGTCGCTTTCCTTTCTGCTGCTAAAACATATGTAAAACCTCCATTACCTGGGACACAGATGACAGGTTTTCCAGTCACTAACCTGTAGATCTATTTTGCCATGTCTGATCCAAGTGATGACGGTGAGGCATGGCGGGATTAACAGAAACTAGTCCGCTTGCAATCGCTGAACAGGAATATGGCCAATTACCAAATAGGCAGAGTAGGGACCTGCCTATGAGCCCCACTCCTTTTCAGGGGTCCCAGGACAACGGAATATTTAAAGTATAGTAATAACAGTAACAACATAATGCAAATACCATTTGCCGTAAAGAAAGTTTATTCAGATTAAATTATTGATTTAATAATAATTTGGTTTTTAGTAATAAAATTGGTTTATACGAGATCGTTAATTATTTAAAGACAGCCGCCAAAATAATGAGGCAACTAAAATTAATAGGAAGTATACGCTTATGGTCCAAATCCTTGCAGTTCCCAGTATTGGAACGTAAAACAAACTTCACAAAGAACCAGGATGTACGAGCTACATTGTCAGCAAAGATATTTTGGAATACTTTTTGCGATTCGCAGGGGCAAATCGGGTGCGAATTAACTGCCAAAATTGTGTTTTTTGGCGCTAATGTCGATTTCTCTCTGCACCGCCAGCGAAGAATGCTCGCCTTCTCAAGACACTTGCCTAAAGCTGAACATAACCTCCCCTTTTAGAGGTTGATCGTGACCCAACCAGAACTTGGTGCCCCAATGCCGGCTGCGAGACGATCTGCGACGTCCCCCAAGACGTGTCCCCCCTTCGTCCCGTGGATAGTTGGAACAAGCCAGTGGCGCACGTGCATTGCAGCGCATGCAGTTTCGACTTCTGCAGCAGCTGCAAAGAGCCCTGGCACGAAGCCAGCATCTGCAATGAAGACCCGCTGATGGAAAGGCAGGGTCTCGTGAAACGTTGTCCGTTTTGCAAGGTAAGGCTTCTTGTAATTCCCGCAAGGGGTGCCTCTCTTGTCTTCCGGTCGTGCAAAAAGCCTCATTAGTTGCGTTTTGTGTCTCTGTTCTGTTCGCTGTTTTCTCTCTGTGTTATATTTTACCCGCTACAATAGAAGCGCTTACGACTCCAGTAAAAAATAGAAAAGAGTTAAAAGTATGAAATAGATGAGCTAGGAAAATTAAACTTGACAGGCATATCAAGGACCCGACCAAACTAACCTGGAAATGATCAGTTTCCGAATCCGACGATGTGCGGCGGAGTGGGGGCGCTGGAAACTTGAAAATTTAGGGCATTCTTTTGTCAAAACACAGAATCCATTTCTCGTTTTCCCGTTTTTATGGCACTTGAGCTTACTCAAGTGCCATATAGCGATTGTTATTTCTGTCCGTCAGTCGGTCTGTCGGTCCCGGTTTTGCTAGTTCGGGCACTTCCAGATAAGCTAGAACGATGAAACTTGGCAAGCATATCAGGAACTGGACCAGATTAAATTAGAAATTGTCGCTTCCTCGATCCGACCATCTGGAGGGGAGTGGAGGGAGGGGGAATCCGGAAAAAATAGGAAAAATGAGATATTTCTAGCTTACGAACGGGTGATCGGATCTTAATGAAACTTAATACATGGAAGGAATTCGTGTCTCAGACCCTCCATTTTAAATCCAGACCCGATCCGGTGACACTGGGGGGAGTTAGAGGGGGAAACTGGAAATCTTGGAAAACACTTAAAGTGGAGGGATCCGAATGAAACTTGGTGGAAAGTACAAGCAAAAGTCCTAGATACGTGACTGATATAACCGGAACGGATCCGCTCACTTTGGGGGAGTTGGGGGGGGGGGAGAAGTCCGAATTTGTAGTGATCCCGCGAGTTCCGTGCTTCCTGATGTGCTGGGACGATGGAAATTGACAGGCATGTCTGGGACCCGACCAGCTTAAATAGGAAATCATCAATTCCCCGATTCGACCATCTGGGGGGGGGGGGGAGTGGAGGGAGGGTGAAGCCAAAATTTGAGGTATTTTTAGCTTGCGAACGGGTGATCGGATCTTGATGAAAATTGATATTTAGGATGACCTCGTGTCTCAGACACATCACTTTAAATCCGGGCCGGATCCGATGACACTGTGGGGAGTAGGAGGAGGGAACCGGAAATTTTGAGAAACGCTTAAAGTGGAGGGATCGGGATGAAACTTGGTGGGAAAAACAACCACAGGTCCTAGAAACGTCATTGACATAACCGGACCGGATCAGGGCACTGTGGGGGAGTTGGGGTGGGGAACCGGAAATTTTGAGAAACGCTTAAAGTGGAGGGATCGGGATGAAACTTGGTGGGAAAAACAAGCACAGGTCCTAGACACGTCATTGACATAACCGGACCGGATCAGGGCACTGTGGGGGAGTTGGGATGGGGGTTCGGATTTCTAGCGATCCCGCGAGTTCGGCATACTTCCTGGTGTCCTAGGGCGATGAAACTTGGCAGGTATGTCAAGGATCCGAACAGATTGACTTGAGAACAGCCGTTTCCCCGACCCGACCATCGTGGGGGGAGTGGGTGGATGGGGAGTCCGGAATCTAGTGGCGTGCATAACTTTTGAACGGGTGATCGGATCTTGATGAAAATTGATATTTAGGATGACCTTGTGTCTCAGACACCTCACTTTAAATCCGGGCCGGATCCGATGACACTGGGGGGAGTTGGAGGAGGTAACCGGAAATTTTGAGAAACGCTTAAAGTGGAGGGATCGGGATGAAACTTGGTGGGAAAAACAAGCACAGGTCCTAGACACGTCATTGACATAACCGGACCGGATCCGATGACACTGGGAGGAGTTGGAGGAGGGAACCGGAAATTTTGAGAAACGCTTAAAGTGGAGGGATCGGGATGAAACTTGGTGGGAAAAACAAGCATAGGTCCTCGACACGTCATTGACATAACCGGACCGGATCAGGGCACTGTGGGGGAGTTGGGGTGGGGGTCCGGATTTCTAGCGATCCCGCGAGTTCGGCATACTTCCTGATGTCCTAGGGCGATGAAACTTGGCAGGTATGTCAGGGATCCGAACAGATTGACTTGAGAACAGCCGTTTCCCCGACCCGACTATCGTGGGGGGAGTGGGTGGATGGGGAGTCCGGAATCTAGTGGCGTGCATAACTTTTGAACGGGTGATCGGATTTGAATGAAACTTGTCTGGTGAGCTATCGCCTCGGACGTTCAGTGTCACGTCCGAGTCGGGTCCGATACCTGTGGGGATGGGGGGGGGGGGGGTGTGTGGAAAACTCAAGAAACTCTAAAAGTAGAGGGATTGGGACGAAACTTAATGGATGGAACAAGCATTAGGCCTAGATGAAATTGACGGAGCCAGATGGTTTCGGGGCTCTGTGGGGGGAGTTGGAGGGGGTTTCCTGGAATTCCGGTAGTCGTGAGTTAGAATAGTTCCAGATGTAAAACGACAACGAAACTTTGCAGGCATATTAGCGACCCGAATTATCTTGACTTAAAAACCTGACACAACATACCCCCGGAAACTTCCGTTCCTAGATCCGAGCATTTTTGGGAGAGTAAGAGAAGAGAAATATGGACTTCTATAAATTGCGAACGAGTGGTCTGATTCGAGTGAAACTTCATGGGTGATACGAATCGATGGCCTCGACATGTAAAACATGCGTTCGAACCATATGCGACCACGATTAGGGGAATTGGGGGTGGGGGGACTTTTGACATGCACAAAAACCAAACGGATGGACCTAATGAGATGCAATTCGACAGTGCCGAGTTTATGCGGCCTAGATTTGTTATTTGGCGTCTGGGCCGGATTCGGCCAAGGTAGGGGGGGGGGGGTACTGGAAACTTGCAGATAGGCTATGCTCCAATTTCAGTCAAACTTGATGAGGGAATTAAGAGATTGGGCCCGAACCGGCTCCGAAAACGTTGGTGGGAAGGGGGGGGGGGGTACCGGAACTTTCCAAAAATGCTCAGATTCGAGTGAAACTTGGTAGATGGTATAAACGAAGATGCTTTAGGTGGTCGATTTTTTTTTTATTCCGAACCAGATTCGGCCACGGTAGGTGGAGATCGAGTGAGTACCGGAAATCGTGTAGCACGTCTAGGGATCAAACAAATGGATTTATTGGGATGAAAGTTTGAACAGTCATGTGCATTTGCAATCGAGACGATGCCGGAACTGCTCAGAAATGAGTGAAACTAAATATCCTATTTCTATTTCCGAACCGCCTTTTTGGATGGCGGGTGTATTTTGTGACGTTTTCATCTACTTTCTTGTACAGCCTACTCGTACAAGTGCCATATGAGCTCGTAGCTCTTGTTGTACGCTGTTCTGTGTTCTGTGTTCCGCTGTCTTACAAAACACAGAACTTGCTCTCCTAGCATGTTTTGTCCCAGTTCAGGCAGAAAATTGCAGAGAGATTCACAGATAGAAGAGAAAGAATTGCGGAAGTTTGGAGGATAAAGCTGAATCCTAAAGTATGGTCGTTTTGGAACATAATCTGAAATTTAACAGATTTTCCGCTTAAGACGTGCTCAGGATCCTACATTTGCGTTTTCGTCAGAACAGCGACAAAACACGGAACAGCGTAAGCAAAACACCGTTTTTTACCCAAACCAGACAACTGTGAACACAGAACACGGAACAGGAACCAGAGACAAAAAACGCAACTATTTTGGGTGTCGTCGAAGGTAGTGTTCCAGTGAAGTTATCACAAGTTACAATGGTAAGTGGACCGGCGAGCGCCATACTGTGGTAGTTATCACGGTCTCTGGAACGAAATTAATAACAAACGCGAACATACGTAATCCCTCTTACGGGATTCCTGCAGAACCGATAGTTATTATCACTTATGAGGCTCGCGACCGTCATAAGTAAATTGTAACGATCGTAACAGTTGCGGAACGAAAATAATAAGTGAGAGGAGCCAATTTACTTATTACGGCGGGCTCTGGAACGGCAATAATTATAAGAATAGTAACGATCGTAACTAATAATAAGCCGCTGGAACGCTACCCAACTCTCAGAGAAATATCCGAGTATCGTGACGCCAGGTCTTGGTGGTGAGAGTTACATATTTTCTAGTCCAAAACCTAACTGATAGTCCCTAGAACGGTTTACACATATTAACGCGTATGGTAACATTGGCGTCGCATCGGATAGTCGGCTGAGATTTAGCTTGGAAATCATTTTCAGCTATGTACTTTCAATACTCCATTACGCTAGTGAAGGCTGGAAATAAATACCCATCTTGAAAAAAGGGTCATTTAAAATATGCCCCTCAGGAGAATCTTGAATAATAAGCTGGCAACAAAAAGTCACCAACGCAGAAATACTCAGATTAACAGGCCAGCCTTCTGTCATTGAGTTGCTGAAAAGAAGGCGGTGGACATACCTGGACACGTCCTTCGTACGAAAGAGAGCCATATGACCCTTCTGGAACAACCTACGATTGGAATCCAGACGGGAGAAGAAAGTGAGGCCGCCCCAGAAACACATTGAGGCGAACAGGTGACTGAGATCTGAGGACGGCTGGCGCCTCGCTAGTACCTGAATGGAAGACGCCACCGCTGCGGCACCAGTGCAGGACGAGTGGAGAGGCTTTGTCTTTCCCTATGCACCACCGGTGGCTCTGGAGGAACTAAGGTCAAAGGTCATTTTGAGGCACTGTTCCAAGATTGGGTCGTGACAAGGGTTGCCAGGGGTGTGAATAACCACCAAATCTTGTGATTTTGTGACGAGTCTTCAGTGTTTTCGAATTTTTCATTCCTGTTAATTTTTTCTTCATCTATGCGAATATCACCGGGACAACGTTACACCGACTAACCTATTGCAAAATAATTGGCTGCCGACCATTTTCGTAAATTATATCTTAAATTGCCTGTGTAGACTTAATTGCCTTGAAAAGGAGAAATCTGGGCCGTTTTTGTTTGGTTTTAATAAGAGTACATCAGTTTTCGATCTGTTCAAGTTGGAGCCGACAGAGCATCTTTTTCTGTCGAGAAGCCATAAAGTGTTTTCTTTAAGGCACTTTTGAATAATTCTGAACATTAATCATGGCAAAAACTTGAGCTCTCTTTTTTTTACTTCACCGATCGAAAATCCGCCATCGTGTTTCGTAAATATCAGCTGGTGCTGATTCCCAAGACCTTCTTTACATAGCTTCATAGGGCTGGTGTAGCGAGCGTTGCAGATGTTTCGGCTACATTAAAATAGCTCGTTCGGTCGGAATTGACCTTTATTCCAGTTCAGCACTCCAAGCGGACTCGTTAGGTCCTCCTTGTCTCGTTATTGACACTTGTGACAGAAGGATAGTAAAATATGGATCCATAAGGTAGATATATTGAGACAATATGGGACTTCCAGGAACTAAATAGTCCGCTTGGAAGCACTGAACCGGAATATGGCAAATTGAGTCGGCCCAATGGAGAAGCCGATGTTCTTCTACAAAGTGTTTAAAGTTTAACTGAAAAGCGCTAAGATTGGACAGTCTGGTTACGGATCACTTATTCACTTAAAGAGGCTGGAAGATCCGATGAAAATTCGTTGCTTCGTTGATCCGCCATTCACGAATAATCGATATTCATATAGTGGAACTTCTCTGTCGGATTTGTGGCACCTCTTTGCGCTTGTTCCTGTGTTGTATACTTGACGAAAACGATTTACGAAAACGAAGTGTTCACGCAGTGAGCTACCTTTTACAAGATGATAATTGGTCACTGAAAAGCCGCGTTTGTATTCAGATTCAGATTTTTCGCATAATAGTAGAATTTTGCGTAGATATTCTGAACGTCTTACTACAGCAAATGGTGATAAATAAATAAAAATCCCTTAATACAATCCAAATAATGCAGTGTATTTAGTTAAATGATACAAAAATAAGTTGGCTTTTCAGTTAAACTTTAAGAAGTTTCTTTTTGCAGCCATGTTGCTGAGAGGCTGCTATTTGAACAACATAGGGACGGATCCCTGTTTTACGCGTTATCTCAGTTGGGCTTCTTCCATACGGTCTTTCTTTTCAGAAGGATATTTGTAGTCTTATCTTCTAGTCGCGTAGGCTTACTCCAGTTTTCCCCGGCTCATCCGCGAGGCCGGAGATACTCCTGGCCACGAGTCAAGGATAATTATTACTGCCCTCATTCGGGAATCGGCTAGTAACGAGAATGCCAGGGATTACTGCAGCTAGTTATACAGAATATATAGCGTTTCATGATACCGGTCACGAAAATTGTAGCTGAGACAGCTATAGAATTTTAAGAGAAACCTGCTGATATTACGATGAATGAACAATTATTTGTATATTGTATTTGTTGTGTTTTATTTAATTCTTTTATTTTATTTTAAATGCTTTGCTTTTCAAATGGCGGGTCAGAAATAAATTCCTTACTTTTATTATTATTATTCTTATTATTTATTTAAATCCTTCAAAACTGAAGAGTAATGTATAAAAAGGAACAACAACATGTCAGTCAAACTCACACACACTTACATACTAATAAACAGCTGACCGTTAAAGACAAATTAGCCTACTAAATATATAATGAAGTACATGGAAAAAAAAACGAAGCTCAAAATAAACAAACTAAGCAGGGGACTTTTTTGTGAAAAAAGGAAAAAGGTTGTGATGAAGAAGAATGTTGTCAGCCTTTTTATGAAAGTTCTGAATCTTACCATTTAAAGTACTTGCGGTATTCTTACTTACGGTAGTCCACTGACAGTTAAATGAAACAATGCAAACTTACGATGCTGTGGAAGTCTGACGCGTATTTTCTGAAGAGAGAGATTCGGGCTAGGAACGAGAATCTCGACGAGAATGCCAGGGATTACTGCATCTAGTTATACAGAATGTATAGCGTTTCATGATACCGGTCAGAATGACAAACCGAATGAACACATGCGAACCCGGACCCGCCCCGTAAAGCTCTCGCCTGCCATAAGGGGGCGACCCCCCCCCCCAAAAAAAAAAAAAACTTAGGCTTAATTAGTTTATTTAAATGAAAAAAAAAAGAAAAAAAAAAGGGGTGACCCAAACGTAAGCTACTGCACCTCTTTGTCGTCACATAGCAAACAAAAACAAAATAAAGGAAGGGAGAACACCAAGAACAAGACAAAGGTTTCGATGGGATCCCAAAAATCTAACATATGATTCAAACAATTGGGTTTTGTCTTCGCCATTCAGTCTTCGTCAGATTCCTTGAATATTTTTACTGTTAGGTATCCCTCCACTTACGTTTTGGGATCCCAAAAACAGCAGGCCCAAGAGATCTTGATATCAACTCCCTGTAGATGGTGAGAATGTGCAAGGAGACTAAATAACTCACCTCCTCCGTCATTCAGCCAAAACAAAGTCTCCAACACTTACAGTCATGGGCGAGGTTGGAGTTGAGAAAAATTGAGTATGTTGGAATTGTGTGGACATTTGGACGAAAATATTTTTCACGTAATGTGCGTATGTCCTGAGCTTTCAGATCTTCGTGGGGAAATTTTTGGTGTTAATAATTGGGGAGAGGATTGGTTGGTAAAAGTAATGGGAAGTAAAATATTTGGTGATATGGAAAAGTTGGGAAGATTCCTTTCGGTCTCGATGAACCACAGAGAAAGATTCTTGTAAAGGAATATGTAAAATAGTTAGCATTTATTTGGTTTGTGTTTTTTATTTTTGTATGTGTTTATTTTTTTCCCATGGCCTCTGTGCTTTTAGTGGAATAAATCTTATCTTATCTTATATAGGCTAAAGAAAGAAAAACATTGATTTATTATATTGGATACATAACGAAATATCGGCGATCCCACCCCCCGGAAATAGACAAAAAGTTAGAGCCACCATACGGTTTACAACGATAGAATTGAGCTGGAAACAAGAATGCTCCTCAACCTGGATTTGAACCGACAACCTAAGTTTAACCGACGTTCGTTCAAATGTGTTCAGTTATATTATAGTAAGTAAAGTAAGTAAGTAATTTATTTGTAACCCGCCATTTCGAAAAAGCGGAGTAAATAAAAGACATAAAGACACAGAAAAAGACACTAATTTTCAATCTTCGGCCAGGAAGCAGTGGAGATGGTCATGCGCTGGTTGGGCTCTGACAAACTTTTGACAACATGATATGTATAGTATGTTTAGATCAGATGGTGTAGACTAAACTTTAGCCGATTATCGATGACTCGTGACGTCACACAGGAAGTAAATATCTTCCATTTAGTAACGGAACTGATTGTCCCTAGAACGGTTTATAAGTGTAAACGCGTCCGGTGCCTCGCTGGCTACTCGGCTCTATATATGTAGATAGAAATGTATATTCTGCAACATTAATTTAATCGAATTTCCCATTTCTTTCATGACAATCACGAAAACGTCACGGGACGAAGATAATCATCTAAGGTTTGGTTTCCATTGATCAAATGTGTTTAGTTTCCTTCAGCAGTCTGCCCTTCAATTTAAAATGTTCACTTTATGTTTAAAAATTTATGAATAGATGCTGATAAATTTTTTTTAATTTTTTTTTAACCCGCTGAAAGGACAAACAATAAAAGGAACAAAACAATAAAATTTACTAAAGAAGAAGGGACAGGCCGTGATGTCCAGGGAAACTGAGATGGGACGTTGTGCTTTTGTTTACTTAGGGCCGAAAGTGTTCAGCCGTTAATGAGACGAGGAAGGGCAAACAAGAGACATATTGAACGGGAAAAATCCAATTGTTAACAATTTTTATATTCAGAAAAATGGTGCGAATCTCGCTAAAGATGAGATATTATGGATCTGTCGTACTACTCTACTAAGGAGACGGTGAACAAACGAGACTAATCAGCAGAGATATACGTGCCGTGATAGGGAGGTATCCGAATCGCATGCAAACGCCAAACCTTTAAAAGAAGAAGACGAATCAGCTTAGAGCTGTGAACTGGTATTAAGCTCAAGAGTTGTTGTATTCAAGGAAATCCCATTCGCAGGAGTTGTCACCACCTTCATAGGATGGAAGAGCCCAGCTGGCCTACTACTGGGAAATGTATTGATTAAGCTGTGCGTAATCTTGTTGTTCGCATCTGCAGCAAAGAAAGGTGGGACGTTTGTAACGAGGTTTTTAAGTATGTCACAAAAAGACAAAAAATTAGCAGAATTCCTTATCAGCAGCCAGATACTTAGTGGGAGACTTCAAGGCATTTTAAAAGATTTCAGACTAGTGTCTTAGCCTTGAAATTTAATTCAAAGGAAATCACATTTTTTTTTAATTCTTATCGTTAGCCATATACCTTATGCTTTTGTACGCATTGGCAATCATTTCTTATTTATGTCGATTCAAATACGGCTTGCAATTCGTCAGACTTAGCTCTCAGTCAGCCAAGCCTAAATATTTTGAGATAAAGGCGCCAAAACGTGCGATTGCTTATATCATATTCAAGGCTACAATCAGAGTGTCAACTAATATAGGAAACACAAAAAAATGTTTAGCTCACTATTATTAATTTTGGGAACACTTCTAATTCCCTTGAAACAAATGGAATCTTCAGTCTAAAGGACACCTGAACAATGAAACCATACTTGAACGCACCATGGAGAATACATTTACAGACATGATCACGGAGATCATTCTTCTCCTGAGCGTGACGTTTTCAAAATAGGGATGTTTGTTTCTGGAGGTCTGCACATACAGACTCCAAGACAAAAAGCGCAATTCATTCAACTCTTGTACAGCGCTGGCCGGATCGTATTGGAATTTCTTCTAGATATGCGTTTGGGCTTCACTGGTTAAAAAATATTTCAGAAGAAGGGTTGATTGGAGACATTTGTTCATTTCTAAAATTGTTCGGCACTGAAATAAGGACAGATGCAAAATGGAGCAAAAATCATAGCTTGGAAACATTATTTCGTATTTGGATTGGATTTTCCGCAGGCAATGTTAACGGAAGTCATACAGATAGGGATGATACTTGGTACTCTTCATTCAGGTGTCCTTTAAAGGGTTTGCTGAAAAACGCTGGTATATGAAAATTTTCATGGAATAATCCGTATTGTAAGCGTCATATTTTCAACGTCAGTGAGAAACGCTTGTTGTGAAAAATCATTAATCTGATATGATTTAAGTCACACAATCAGGAAAAGCTCAAATATCTTAAAGCATACAGCACAGGGCATTATTTTGTGTCTTTCAGCTGATGTTATACTTGGCCTTCAGCTTAGCTTCACGCGAAAGTCGCTGATTAGCACAGAAAAGCATTCCTTGTAAACCACCCGGACGGTCATACACAGTAGTGTTGGGCGATATTGAGATTTTTCGATATATCGATATCGATATTTCTCTTAACATTTTTCACAATAGATTACGTCCCGTTTCGCCAAAATTTAACAATAAAATTGTGGTTAAATAGCATCTTACATCATCTCATACTATGAATAAATAAGAACTGAATTACGGAAAACAAATTGCTCCAATTTCTGATATATAAATGTAGATTATGTTCGATCATTTACAATAGTCAGGAATGAACAAATATCGTTTTGATATCGATATTTCTGTTTCGATATCGATATTTGGTCGGATATATCGATATCGAATATCGCCCAACACTAGTACACAGCGTAGGTGGAGACAAAGAATGAATGTACTAAGTGACTAGCTTGGCTGCTTTAATAGTGAATAAACGATACTCTGACTTTCTATGGGGCAGCAAGCGGATCGCAAGATGTAGAAGAAAACTGGCTTTTCAGTTTATTCAAACAATGATTTACAACGGATACGTCAGCTATGATTCTTCATCAGCGATATTTCATTGTTTGAATAAATATTTCAAAGTCAGCTTGGGCTCAAAGAATACTTTTCAGTTGAACTTTAACTATCCCGCACTCGGGGACTTCACGACTGGCGGGAGGGGGGAGGGGGGGGTCAAAACAGCTGAATATTTTCATGAAAATAGACGTTTTTTCTGAAAAATTGATTTTTTGTCAAAACAATCGGTTTTTCTGGAAATCAGTCGACTTCTTTTCTAAGCTGTAGTTTTTTTCTTGAAAACAGTAGGTTTTTCTGCAAAAAGAGTCGGTAAAAATTACCAGCCTCTGTCCCCACTTATGAATAACCATCTTTAAATTATGTTGGTTATGTTATGTTCCGACAGATGAGTGTGCGAAAAAATTCGCGCTGAAGCGTCTCTCGTCTTTCAAATCGAAGGCAATTCACATTCTTTGCGTTTTGCAGATAACATGGTATCTGGAACCACGGTCTAAAGTCGTTTTTTCAGAAACTATGGTATCTGATGCCACGGTCAAAAGGTGTCTTTGCAGTTATCGTGGTATCTGGACAGTCATCGTGGTATCTGATATTCAGATGCCACGGTCAGACCGTGTTAACTGATCGTGGTATCTGAAAAAGTCATCTGACTTTCATCATGACCAACAATAGAGCCTAGGGTCTTGTCAAATTGGTGGGAAAGAAGTTTGGTACTTAGTGATGTGACTGGATGTCAGTTTTTGCTTGGATGACTTCAAAAAGCGCAATTTCAGCAATTGTCGTTTTTGGAGATCAACCATGGTATTAGATACTAATCAGTCAATCAATCAATTTTTTGTCAACCCTAATAGCACTAGGCTAACATGGGTGGGAATTGGAAAAACAAACACTAACTAACAACAGGAATAAAACACAAAAATAAGCAACAATAAATACAAAACGAACATAAATCAAGTACAGTTAAAATGTTTAGGGAAATAATGTTTACCATGGTATTTACAAAAACACAACTATTAATCTTTTCTTCCAGGTGCCAATAGAACGGGATTCGGGATGCGCTCAGATGATGTGTCGCCGCTGCAAACATGTCTTCTGCTGGTACTGCCTGGTTTCACTTGACGTGAGTACTCCTATTGCCTCATCTTTTCACGATTTTCTTCCGCCAGGGCTAACATACGCAATTGAGCACTGGTTATGGGGTGTTCGCACACCGCCTACACTTAGAGCGTGTTCGCACACCGCCTACACTTAGAGCGTGTTCCACCCTTCTAACAATAGTAACTAATAGTTACCTTTGTCGTCCAGCCTCGTGAAAAGTTACTCCGCTGACCGTTCCAGTCATCTCGAAATAGGAACTGATAATAACTATTTGCTTACCAGGCTCGGGAGCGTAGTAACTACGAATCTCTCTGACGTTATTGTCCGGATTAGCCCGTGGCACAATATTTTGGTGAAAATAGAAAAATGTGTTCCAGCCTTTATGTCAAAAAGCCAGAATTCGTTACGTCATGCTTAGTAACTACGGTAAGTAGGGTGGAACACGCTCTTAAAACGTCACCGCGAAATAAGGTCTCCAAGTAAAACGTCCCTTTCTAAAAGTATGTTTTTTAAAGGACCCATCTTGCTTATTCTGCCTTTTATAATATACTTAGCTTCCATATGGAATTATAAGCTGCTAAAATCCCCACCTTTCTCCAATGTTTCGTTATGTAACTATGAATTTGTAGCGCTTTTCGGCCTTTCCGAGCTTTCCCGTCACCCAACGAAAAGTTTGCCGAAATCTTCAACGTCCGCTGACAACTCTTTCACATATAAGAATGTGATAACCTTCTGTTTATTACTTCTTTTATTTGCTTAGTTTTCACACTTTTTTGACCAAAGCGCTTTCAGTTTTCAAACTTTTTGCGCCCAGCAGCCGCGTTGGAGAGCAGGAAGGCTGGATGTAGTCGACAAGCGCTAACAACAAAATCGCTAGTATTAGGTGGAAAGTAATGGTATTTCAAAAAACGTTTTTTCTGATTCATTTCAGAGGGAAAAGATCATTTCTAGTAAGAGTTGTGCTTTAAGCTTAGGACCAGACCCAACATTCTTTCAAAGCATTTAAGTCATGGGAATACGAGATAACAGTTAAAGTTGAACTGAAAAGCCACATTTTTTCGTCTTGGGATCTAATAATGACGTTCAGAATGTGCACTGATGTTCCGACAAGACAAAGTTTGGCCGGTTAGGGGAATCTGAATTCCAACTAAAGTGTCCATTTCAGTGGCTGATGAGTCGAGGCTTAGAGAATGTTCAGTTCCAGATTGTAAGGTCCCTTCTGAAGAAAGTCCAGTATTATATATGGCTAAACAAAAATTAAAAAATTTGGTAATCGTTTACCGTTTTAGTTACCAACTGTCTCTACTACAAGTCTGAAAGAAAAAAAAATATATTCGATCAAAATCGATCATCTCAGTAGTGGAGGGACGAAATAACGCATTTTTATCGGGTTTCAAACCGTTTTAAGTGAATAAATGATTGGTAACTATACTGTCGTATCTCAGTCCCTGATCAGCTAACTTTCAAGGACACCTGGCAGTACGTAGTATTTCTGGTAAGATGCTCTGAGATGGTTGACTACTATAAAACTTAGCTACATCAAATAACACAAGGCTTCGGTTGTTTTTCGCCTTTTTCCGTGTCCCTTGCCTTCGATGAAAAACGTGGCAAAATTTGCATAATCTTCTGACCAATAATCTTCTCGGAAACATATCGGGAGCCTGATACATAACGTACAGGGAAGAAACATGGCAAGCGTGATAATTAGTGTTATTCTCTGGTTATTCCATTAGATGAGATAGCAGGCCCGTGTCCAGGAATTTATTTCGGGGTGGGGGGGGGGGGTCAACCCCCTTGGATACGGCCTTGGGAGATAGGATACACTTATGAATTGTAGAATCCCGAGAATGAGAGGGGATGGAAGTAGGCCTACTACTGAAGTGAAATGAATTAGTATCGTAAGTACGACGTGTCTCTAAGAATCACTATTTGATTGAAACAGGTTTTAAAACCAGATGAAAGATGCGTTATTCCACTGCTCAACTACTCGAGTATAACGTTTATTACTTTCGTCCTGAAAAACTTGTACCTCAAATGCGAAAGTGGAGCACGAGGTGAGACACTGAACTTACTAATTCGAGAAACTTAATTTGACACCTAGGGGAGACTGGTGGTTAAAAGTGCGAACACACGATGAGGATTTCCCGGCCGGATCTCCTGCACTTTCATCATCAAGTTGAACAAATTTCAACGTTTCCATAGGGAAGTGATGATGGTGCCGAAAATCCGGGCAGGAATTCCAGACCGGGAGCTCCGGATCCTGATGGTGTGTCCGCAATTTAAGCTCTGTTTGAATGGGGACGAGCTCACGAGCTCGTATCCCTGCCGACCCCCGTGATCGACATATATTGTTATGAAGTTTTTTCTTTTAAATTAAAGAATCTGAACATACTTTAACGATTCGCGATACAAATTAGAGCCGGGTTTCTCTCTGAATATTTTAAAGTTCAAAACAGGCATCAGCTTACTCCAGAATCGCGTCGAATTCAGAATTTCTCTCCTGGAGGGAGATGGATGATCTGTCACTTTTAGTCTAGATTCGTCACCAATCCATCATTCTCTACGGACAGGCTGAAAATGAAGTTTCCTGGCTTACAGTTAAAATTTGAGTCTTGTTAACGACCTAGACTATTACAAGTTTTTTGTGACATTGTTCTAATTTTTGTAATTCGTGAGCGACACGAAATTCATGCAAGATAGCTCAACCTTGAGCGGAAGCACCATACCGATAATATTTATCCAGACGTTTTTCGCAATTTCACCAGCCGTTCTTATTTCCAAGATTTCGAATTTTAAACGGTATTGTTATTCAGCGTAACATTCTTAGACTCATCGCTTGCTGTGATAGTCTCTTTTTGTGACGCGTCAGGCTCTCAAATACCATTTGCGGGAGTTCATGGCTACCTTCTGAACAAGTTTGCCGTGTTTTCTGTCGAAACCCATGGTCCTGAAGGTTGTGACGAAGCCATGTGTCAATTTTTCATGGCAGTTTTAATATGGTTACTTATTCGAGGGGTTGCTCATTTGATAGGCACCACGGTAAATCCTCCGAGTTCACCAGCTGGACCCATCTGGTCAACGGCTGTGCGGTTGTCACTTACTGTACACCTATTTTGGGAGTGAACCTCATGGTTATCTTAGAAAATTGAAATATAAAGAGATATCACTGCGACATCCTCGAGTAAAGTCTGGAATTTTGTATCCAGTGCCGTATCGGCTTTATGACTTACATACAAGATCTGGTTAATGATTTATGTGCATATTAAAGTCGTAAGGCCATCGGCAACAACAACAATACGAACTTGCTATCAGAACTTATTAGATCACTTGACGTATTCTCGGACACTATACACAACCTCTCCAGCAAAAGAAATTTCTTTCTTATTTGAGAGCTAACTTGAGCAGCTTCCCAAAATTTCTTTTTTTTTTTTAAATCTTTACTCTCTCGGGATCTTTAAGTCGGTCTGTAGGCTACCATTTATAATTCAGAATACTCTTGATGAGCAACTCTCCTTGTCGATGCAAACGGTGTCCCCTCGGGTATCACAGCTGCTCCGGAAGATCGCCGTGATTGTTTGACACAGGATTGAGTTGTTCAATTTGAGTCGTTAGTGACACGTTTTCTCGTTCTTCCTGAGGATCACTGGCGTGTTTTGGACTTAGTCATATAGAGTATTCTGTCACTAAATGGCGGCGCCGGTGGACGTACAGAGACGTATGTCATGTATGTGTTGTAAGCTGTTTGTCAGACATTCTGTTTCACCCGAACTGCCATATACACGGGGGAAAAGGGTGAGGCTAGGCTCATCACAGTCATCTTGTGTGCTGGTTCTCGGGTTTTCTTCTTGTCTCAACCTTCCTACGAAACATTTTATTTTCTGTTTAGACACCATTTCCGTTTCATTTGCCTCGTGGAGCATTTTCTTCCGTAAAAAAAAATCTCGGGAAAATTCGGAGGATAGAAATATTTCTTGTGCGATCTAGACAGTTTTAACTAGACCTACGTTGCCCGGGCAACGTGAAGTGTTGCGGCAACCTTTGTCCGGCTTCGCCGGCTAAAGTGTTGCGAGAGCAACACTTTTGGTTTTGTTTCTTCGCTGTCGGTTAAATGCTGAAATTGTCAACTTATCGAAGCTTTTAAAACGGTATGTTCTAAAAAGAATAATCACATAATCAAAAGCTGTTGTTTAGCGTTGTAAAACCAACAACAAAACAATATCGGAAGAAGGCTATCCGTAACGTTTCAGGATTAAAATACCGTAGATGACACTATTAATTATTACAAAACTACCTTCTTGGTTTACATTTTCGTATCGTTTGTACCCGTTGCGTAAACAGTTAATCCTAGGTTATAGCGATAGACCATCGATACAAACTTTCTTACTGTCATATTTAGAGAAATCGAATACAATGTGCACCAATTTTCAAAAATTTCTAGCCCCTCGTGAACCGATCTTACTTACAAGTCCCATGCATGTCTTACAATTGGGAACAAAATTGTTCTTACCATCGAATACACCTGAGACAAATAACAGGTATACCAGCTAGCAAAAGCTGCAAACTCCTCGTTGCCGAAGATGATTATGAGCTAACAGTCGACTGTTGCTTACAGTCGACTGTTGCTTACAAGTCCTTTACATGTCTCGCAACTGGTATCGCCTATTTTTGGTTTCAGTGTGTACCTTACTCCTGAAGTTGGCAACCCCTTGAAACTTTCAAACTGGTTTATCTCATGAAGGATTTTTGTTCAAAAGAATGGATGGCATATATTTTGATCAGCTCTTCAAGGGCTATCGATTGCCATAACCACAACAAAAGCATATCGGAAAAAGGGACTAAATTGACTTTGCAGTCAGTTGAACTTTATCCTTTTCAATCGTAGACATCGTGACGGATGAAAACTTGGAATAATATCCTATATAATCTAGTTGGTATTATAAAGCTATCCGTAACTTCTTAGGATTAAAATACCATAGATGACACTATCAATTATTACGAAACTACCTTGTTTTACATTACAGTATCGTTTGTACCCGTTGCGTTAACAGTCAATCCTAGGTTACAGCGATAGACCAACGATACAAACTTTCTTACCGTCAGATTTAGATAAATCGAATACAATGTGCAACAATTTGCACAAATTTCTGGCCCCTCGTGCACCGATTCTACTGACAAGTCCCTTTCCCGTGATAGACATCAAGTTCACCGGATAAAAATAATGGGTACACCGACTACCAAAAGTTGAAAACCTCTCATCGCTGAAGATTTGTGTAGCATAACAGCCGATTATTACTTACAAGTCCCTTGCATGTTTTACATTTGGGAACCAAATTGTTCATCAAATGACAGGTACGCCAACTAGCGAGAGCTGCAAACCCCTCATTGCCGAAGATGATTATGAGCTAACAGTCGCCTGTCGCGTACAAGTCCCCTAAATGTCTCACAATTGGTATCGCCTATTTTTGGTTTCAGTGTGTACCTTACTACTGAAGTTGTCAACCCCTTGAAACTTTCAAACTGGTGTATCTCATAAAGGAATTTTTTTTACCAAAAAATGGATGTCATATACTTTGATCAGCTCATCAGCGGCTATCGATTGCCGTCGAAGTTGAACTTTATCCTTTTCAATCGTAGATATCGTGATGGATGAAAACTTGGAACAATATCTTATATAATCTAATTGATATTATAAAGCTATCCGTAACTTTTCAGGATTAAAATACCATAGATGACACTATTAATTATTACAAAATTGCCTTATTGTTTTACATTACCGTATCGTTTGTACCCGTTGCGTAAACAGTTAATCCTAGGTTATAGCGATAGACCATCGATACAAACTTTCTTACTGTCATATTTACAGAAATCGAATACGATGTGCACCAATTTTCAAAAATTTCTAGCCCCTCGTGAACCGATTCTTACTTACAAGTCCGTCTCCCGTTATTGACATCAAATTCACGGGAAACAAATAATGGATACACCAGCTATCAAAAGTTGCAAGCCCCTCATCGCTGAAGATGATTATTGCATAAGCTTTTTAAACGGGATGTTCTAAAAAAATTAATCATATGATCAAAAGGTATTCTTCAGCGTTGTAAAAACAACAACAAAATAATATAGGAAGAAGGGACTAAATTAACTTTGCAGTCAGTTGTACTTTATCCTTTTCAATCGTAGACATCGTGACGGATGAAAACTTGGAACAATATCTTATATAATCTAGTTGGTAATAGAAACCTATCCGTAACTTTTCAGGATTAAAATACCATAGATGACACTACTAATTATTATGAAACTACCTCATTGCTTTACATTTTCGTTTGTATCCGTTGTGTAAACAGTTAATCCTCGGTTACATTGATAGACCATCGACACAAACTTTCTTACCGTCAGATTTATAGAAATCGAATACAATGTGCACCCATTTGCAAAAATTCCTAGCCCCTCGTGAACCGATTCCTACTTACAAGTCCCTCTCCCGTGATATACATTAAGATAACCGGAAACAAATAGTGGGTTCTCCAGCTAGCAAAAGCTGCAAACCCATCATCGCAGAAGATGATTGTAGCATAACAGCCGATTATTACTTACAAGTCCCTTGCATATCTTGCCATTGGGAACCAAATTGTTCTTACCATCGAATACACCGGAAACAAATAACAGGTATACCAACTAGCAAAAGCTGCAAACCCCTCATTACCGAAGATGATTATGGGCTAACAGTCGACTGTTGCTTAAAAGTCCCCTATATGTATCATAACTGGTATCGCCTATTTTTGGTTTCAATGTACCTTACTATGAAGTTGTCAACCCCTTTGAAATTTTCAAACTGGTGTATCTCATGAAGGAATTTTTGTACCAAAAAATGGATGACATATACTTTGATCAGCTCATCAATGGCTATCGATTGCCGTCGAAAAAAAAATTCTACCTGTCTTAGTTCAAAAGTTGACTTTTTTGCCGTAGGCCAACTTTCTAACGTCACGACTTAGAAAGGAGCAAAGGATAAGCTCTAGTTTCTTTAGCAATGAGAGAACTTTTAAAGTTTAAGAGGCTCATCTGATACCGTTACTCTACCACAAACCAAAGTGCAAAAAAAAAAAATTATAAACTCAGCTGAAATCGTCGCAGACATGGACAGAAACAATAGATGGCAGCACTTTCGGACCCGTGGGAAAAAGCCACTTTTTTGTCTCTGTAGATTTTTCTATTCATCACTCAAAGAAGATATGTTGGCTGTGTGGCCGGGTAACTGCCGCATATATTTAACACTTATAGATTTTAGTCCATCTTCAATTTGAAACTGGTGCCTGCCTGCTTGCGTGCTAGAACGGAGCTTTCCACTGGAAAGCAGAAACATCTTTTGATGAAACGAAAGGTTCGCTACACAACTTCAGATAGTCCTCTCTGACATAGGCTATACAACTCCACTTCACTTCGCAAACCGTAGGCTCTGGCTCGATGACAAGCAAAAACCATCCTTATTGGCCCCAGGCAAGAGTTCTACGGAGCTTTCCAAAATGTAATGTCATATTCATCAATCCGGCCTAAGGTCCACACTTTCCGTAAAAACCGCACAGGTTAGACCCTTCTCAGTTACCAGGAATAAAATGAAATCGGAGTCATAGGAAAAAAAAAAAAAAAAAAAAAAAAAACGAGGACAAAACCAAAGTGTTGCTCTCGCAACACAATTAAAAAAAAAAACGGTCCCCTGAGACGTGTCTGGATGAAATGTTCTCTGCGATTTAAAAAGGTGTAAAATCAAAGTATTAAATGGTCGTTGACGTGGAGGTTACAAGAAACCAGCAAAAGCTGTAATAGTAACTGGTAATAACTTGTTTTGTTTGGCAGCCAGAATAACTATTAATATGCGTATCCGATGCTGAAAACGTTAAAAAATATAAATGGATATTTTTTATTAGTACGGACACTGTGTAAAAATATGATGAAAATAGACTCGCTCGTATGGAGGTAGTATAGATACGCTCGTGTTTTATGTGTAATGTGTAAACGCACCATTAGTGATTAGCCTAGAGCGCGAATCCCCGCTTCGTTCTGAGTCTGGAATTTCTCTGAGGTGTCGCCCCACCAGATGTCAGCCGATTAAAGCGGGCCACAAAAAATGGTATTTCTACCAAATACACAATGCTAACCATCCCTACTGTCACTATGAATGTTTAAAACCACTAAAACACCGTAAAACAATGAGCAAATAAAAAAAAAAACATTCCTAGGTTTGAAATAACTCCGTCTGGACTAAATCTCAGCCGATTATCCCGGACAAGGGGTTATGGCACGTAGGGAGCGAAGGGTCAAAATAATAATTTCCATCTAATGCTCCAACTGTTTATTACAAATACAAATTAATTAAAAAACTAAGACCAGTGTGGTACCTCTGAAGACATACAAAAATTATCAATGGGGTCTTATAATTCTTTGACAATCAATCCTGAAAATCATCTAGAAAAGAAGACTTTCGACGTGTTTTTTTTCTCGAGCCGAAACAGCAACCAAGGCAATCGCGTCCAATTCAAAATAACCCTGTGGCATGCGATAACTAAGAAAAGGTAAACGGAATGTTTGGATTAGGACTTTAACAATTATAGGTTCTCTAGCAATGACAGAAATGGCAAAAAACATCAGACGCTAACGTAAACAAGAACGTAGCAAGAAAAAAGAAGTACTTACCGGAAGTACAACCGAAACATCCCAGATTTTATTTATCCCTCGCACATTATCTTAGAGGGATAACTAGCTGATCAAGAAAAAAAAATCTTGTTTTTCTGTTTTGGGATCCCAAAACGTAAGTGGAGGGATACCTATGACATCACAAAAGTTGTCCGTCTGTTCGTCTGTGCGCACTATAACTCTAGAAGGGAATGAGATATTTTGATGAAACTTGGTGTGAGTCTTCTTTGATTCAAGAGTAAGGTCGAGTTCTAAATGGGCTCTGTAGCCCTACATTTAGGAGTGGGGGAGGAGGTTTAAATTAAGGGACAAACGAAATATTTTTAAATAGATAATGTGATAGTCTATTATGGGGTAAGAAGACATGCTGAACACGATGGTGAAAACCATTTTGTCATCTGACAAGTAGTTCCCCCAGAATCCGGCCGAAACCAGAAAGTCTGTTAAAAGTAAAAGTTCTATTTGAAGTTAATAATATATTCGATTTACGGGTAGGAAGACATGCTGAACACGATGGTCAAAACCATTTTCTCGCCGGACAAGTAGTTCGCTCGGAATCCGGCAAAAACCGGAAAGTTTGTTACAAGTAAAATTTATTTGGAGTTGATTAGATGTTCGATTTAGTGCAAGAAGACATGCTGAACACTTAGGTGAAAACAATTTTCTACCCGGACAAGTAGTTCGCCCGGAATCTGGCCAAAACCGGAAAATTGTTAAAAGTTTAAGTTTTATTTGTAGTTGATTAAATATCTGATTTAGGTGTAAGAAGAGATGCTGAATCCGTGTATGACAATCATTTTTTACCCGGACATATAGTTCGATCGGAATCCGGCTGGTGCCGGAAAATTTGTTTTAAGTTAAATTTTTATTTTTAAGTTGATTAGATGTTCAGTATTGGGGAAAGAAGATACGCTGACTTTGTTTTTTAGCTTTCTTTTTTCGCCGGAAAAGTAGTTCCTGAATTCGGCCGAACCCAATTGTCTGGATCAGTATTTAATTTTTGGGATCCCATCGAAACCTTTGGTCTTGTTGTTTGAGAAGTGGATTAGATAGTTAAAGGTTCAAAGCCGGAGACATAAAAGTTACTACACTAAGTTACCAGACACAATGATAAATCCCTTGGTTCAAAGACAGAATTCATTATTGTCATTTTGTCAAACTGAAGGTTTTCTTTCGGACATTTGACGGTCCCAATGTGTCACCGCTGTTTGAAGGGAGTTTCAGTACGGGTATTTGTGGTGGAAGGTTCCTGGGCGATACTCTGTATCGAAACACGCCAGTCAACCTCGGGAAGAACCAGAAATGTTACCCAAAACGAACCCTCTAAATTGTATTTGACAGTGCAAAACGGATATGTCAGCTGAAATTTTACCATAGCAGTTTCGTCCCTTCTTGGCAAGGGTCCTCTTCAGGCTCAAAGCCGCTCAAGTTGGAAAACTCAACTTGCGGAAAAACTTGTTTTTTCCGCCTATGGCCGAATATATATCTCTAATAAAATTTCAGCTGACGTTCCCGTTTGACACTGTCAAATATGATTCGCGAAGGAATATTTATCCTCTAAATTGATTGAAATCCTGTGTAAACCAATCAACAGCGTTTGTTATCGTGACGTTTCTGGTCTCTGCTGGGCACATGGTGATTCTTGTTCTGCACGAAGAATAACTTTTTGTCGGCAAACTATGTAGTCCGTCGGCACAGACTGGACCCCCCCTCCCTCCCCCCCCCCCCCCAAAGGTAAAAGGCCGTTTGTGTCGTGGTTGAATCTCACACTATGGTGACTATTTGTATATCTGAGAAGCCAACCGAGTTTTCAGGACAAATGCTTTATACCTTTCTGCGCGCGAACAAATTCAACTTCGAGATATCATGTTGGGTCGCAGAACTTTCTGCTCCAACCGGAGGGGCTAAAATAGACCAAAATATTCCTCCATTCTCCATTCGCCCTTGTTTCAGACAGATAGTTTAGATGGGAGACGGTGTAACCGTTTGTTGTTTTTTATGGCCTTTCTCTTAAGTATGCATTATTACTGTTTCTGTTATTATTAGAGTAACTACATCAAACTAGACATGTCGACTGCACGACTGACTGATTTGAAAAAAAGTAATTTCTCGAAAATAGTCATCGAGCAACTGTGAACGATTACAGTTACTCGCAAGTATTAGCGAATGCGAACTACTTTCAAAATGTAATTGTGAAACCATTATAGTTCCTGTAACCAGGTATAAATGTAACGATCGGCCATGCATGCTAAATTATCATAGAAACAGGTAGTATAGTAATAATTTTTCCGCCGCTTCCGTAAAATAGCAAGAAATTATTTTAATAATAATAAAAATGCAGTATATAGGCCCTATATTTTAATTGAATCCCGCCAAATGCACAAGGCGATAGCGGAATAAAAAGAACAAAGAAAAACAACAAGGAAAAAAACAGTATGAACACACGAAATCTAACATAATTTCTAATTGGGTCTAAAAAAAACTCGTGAAAAACATCATGGACAATGGAAAAAATGTGCTATTCGCTTCTGTTGCACTTTCATCATAGATTTTTTTGACGTACAGATTGTGTGAGGAATTCCTGAAAGCGTCGATGGAAATACTCATTACTAGGCTCCTTCAAATGTGATGGCGTTCCAACAGTCCATCACTCTATTTTTAGAAGACCATCTGCCGAAGTCTTTTAGCCACTGGGCTTGAAGTCGTTTCCGCGCAGACCATTACTGTTCAAGTTGAGTGTAGTGTAGGCACGTTATTGTAGTTACCTTGTTTTGTCTGTTCCCGTTTCCCCATGTCTTATGTTTCGGATTAATTGGTGAAACCTCTGCATTTTGGTGCACCATTTACTTCTCCCGGCCTTTCGAATTCTAGGGAAAAGAGTTTGAATCCCATCCGATATCAGTGCCCGTCTTCTTTCCTGGTCAGCTCATGAATGATAATTATAACGTTTTTGTTTAATGAGCCAAAAGGCCATACAAGATTAAATACATGATTCACGACACAAATAAACTATTACACCCCTAGAACTATTATGCTACGTAAACTAGGTTAAACTTTCTTTCCCGAGTCTAAACGCTTTAATCACACATATGATGCCTCTCTCCTCTATCTTGAGCCAGTCTTGTGCTTTAACAGACGACCAGGATGCTCGTGGGCTGGAATTCCTGCCTGACTTTTCGTCCCTATCATCAATTCAATATGGAAAAGTTGAGGTTTTTTCAACTTGGATGATGAAAGTGCAGAAAACCCACCAGGAAATCCTGATCGTGTGTTGGAACTATTAAGAAGATTAGGGAGATGACAGTTTTAAAAAATTCAACCAGCGTTGAAAAACTGGCATGAGAAGAGAGGAAGAACGGATCTTTGTTGGTTGCAAGAGTCCTGGACGGTTTTCGATGATGGTGGATCTAATTGCGCTCAAAAACAACGAAACGAAAGGAAATAGTGCAGTAAGGAACAAAAATACACTTAGCCAACCTTTGAGAAGAATTATTGATTTTCGGAGATCAGGCCATGATTGGGAGGCTTGGAGACCTTGATGAAAGGGAAGTCCCAGCATTTTTTTAAATTTAAATGTTTTATGCACGGTTTCTTTCAGGACGACTTCATGCTCCGACACTACGATCGCGGACCTTGCCGCGACAAGCTCGGCCACACCAAACTGTCCCTTCTTTGGCATCGTCTTCAAGTCGTCGCTGTTTTCCTCGGCTTTGGAATCGTCTTTATTGTCACCTCTCCCCTTCTACTAGTGGTTTCGCCTTGCGTCTTCTTATATCGTCAACACAAGAAGAAGACGGGTGGTGATGCAGTAGACGACATCGTCAAGAAATCGCGATATTTCTTCTAACCAGCGAGTAGTGACGTCCGGAAAGTGTTGGTCGATTTCGATAGTGACGTTTTTCTGGGTTACAGTGATTGAATTGTTTACTGGTGGCGCTTTAATCACGCAAGTCGCAATAGTGGATAGTAAAATCGGTAGGGAAGCGGAGATGTACTGTCGCGTGACGTTCTGTGGTGGGAGTGATTGTCGCACGAGAAGGGACCCTGCTATCGATTAATGTCGCTCGAAACATAACGAAGCCTGGGAAAGAGGGAGCGCAAAGCGATGTCGTGGTCGATAGATGTCAGAGTGTTATCGCGGTGCTCAGTGTCTGAAAAAAATGTATGATACTGCTAGCTTGGAGAATCATCTAATTAACCGTAGTATTCCGTAATGTCGCTATGCAGGATCTAAAAAGACAATGACGTCCGGGTGCATCGCTGTTAGTCTCTCATAGGAAAAGAAGCCGACGACTGGGTGAAAGCACGGTTTTCTCAGCTGGATTTTCTGCACTTTTACCATAAAGTTGAAAATGTGGAATCAATAACGGTGCCGAAAATCCTAGCAGGAATCCTAGTCCTTGGCCGATCTTGGTCGTCTAGAAGCATGGAATGACTCGATTCGTCTCCGTTAAATCTTAGAGGTAGTAGAAAATTCTCCCTGCTATAGGTATCATAGATAGTTGGTGCGAGATAATAGTAACTAGCAGTAAAAAGATCTTAGGGAAAACCGCTGAGAGTGAAATTCAGAGCCACTGCATCGTATTGTTCTTTGGATAAAGGAGAAGCGACAGGTTGATTGTGGAAAAAAATTGTGCTGTTTCTAGTGAGTCGGAAAGTGAGTCATACTGCCATCTGGTGCGAGTCCCTGAGACTCCGAAGTGCATTCTGTGAAGTAATTTAGTCGGATCGGTGCGGATAGCTTGTTTTTTTTTTGTGTTTTTCTCAAGCTGGGTTCACGCCGAGTGCCATCTGCAATTCCCGTTTGGCTTTGTTCCTAACGCGTTGGACGTTAGATAATAATAATAATACTCGGCCTAACAAAGGCCGAGTCCGACTATTTTTTCAGGTCAGTTAAACCTCCCCCGAAAATTTACAGTCAATAACTTCTGTATTGCATGGATACAAGTTGTTTACCCATCAAGATACGAGAAGAAGAGTAATACGTCTAATGCAAGAAATTGGCCAGAAATACGAACATATGTGCCGTGCGAAAACCTACTCATTAGACTGTTAAAATGCTGCGTATAGATTATGTGTGGGACCTAGCGACTCTTTAACAAAAAAGCAGCTCTGTTTCGTCATTATTACATATCGGATTACTACGTCCTTCGACTTATCCGGACCACACAAATCTTGCATTTTTTTCACATAGGCTGTAGTAAAAGAAAAATAAAGCTGGTCAAAGTGAAAAATCTTCACGACCTTGCAAGTAAATTAATTGCGAAAATCTAGCAATGATTCTACTTTTGTTGCGCATCGATGCGTACACAAGAGAACAATTTTCACTGTCATTTTTGTTGCTCTGAAAAATATCGAGGTACGATCATCCGTTATAACGACAGTTGAAAGAGAAATGGAAAAGTTGCATGGGGAAACTTTTACACGAGAATGTTTACGAGAGAATAGACTCGTCGTGGCGGTAAATTAATTAATATTGCTAAGCATTTAAGGTCAGTCAAGAAGACGAATTATGTGAATTATGAAAAAGGCGGTAAATTTCTCTAGAGCTTGGTCAAGGAGCCTACAGAATGCGAGTCGGTCTTCTTTGAGTCAATGAATGAAGTTTCATACCTGCACGTATTATAAATAACTAAATAATGCTCTCCACCTCTAAAGTTTAAAAATAGCTGTGGATATACCAATGTCCTAAACATTCAGTTCATAAATATAATCATCATAATACATCAAAATATCCACACGAACTAGTCAATATGACTTACAAGTTCTTAATAAAAATATGATACTTGAGTCTTGGCCAGTCGTAAGATGTACGGTATGAAGAAAGAGAAAATAAATATAAGCAAACATCTACATTTGCTTAACAGTTTGACGTACGAGTCGATGGGATGAAAGAAGCTGTAAATGTCCGTAATTGACCTTAATTCGGACTTCGGAGCGATTGAGGTCCAATGGATTTGTCAGTAGCCATACGCTCAGCTTTTCTTGTTCTGTACTTGGTGTCAAGACCAGATCTTTATCAGCAGAAGCTGCAGGAAACTTGATTGCTTCCTGCAATGGTGGGAAATATGGAATTAAAGTACTAAATAGAGTCCAGTCCTCCTTGGCAGTTTTGTTATTATGCATGGGCAGTTCCCAACTTGTTTGCAGTAGTTGAAAATTTAATTAACTCTTACGACTGAAACTATGGAATCAACGTTCAGATTCTTGCCCGGTCCTCTTTGGTAGTTTGATGATTCTACATCAATCAATCAATCAGTTTTATTTAGAACCCTAATAGCACTAGGCTAACATGGGCCGGAATAATAAGCACTCACTACAATACAAGTAAGACGCAAACTAAAAAACAATAAATAAGAAACGAACATAGATCATGAACAGTTAAAATGTTTAGTAAAATACGGAACGAATGAATTTAGGTATCTTTCGGAAGATTTCGTAGGTGGGGGAACAATCTTGGGTTTTGGGTCGTCCTTGCTTCGCGTATTCGGTCTATGAGAGGGTGTAACGAAGTCCGGAAGGAGTTATCGACTTGGTTGCGGTTATAGAAAACTTATAAAAATAGTTGATAGAAATATGGGACCAAATACAGATTAGTCCCTTTTTGATTAGTTGATGATTCAGCATCCACAGTTCTTGGTGCTGTTGCGGTGTTGGAAGCTACCGTGATTTATGTGTTTTTCAAAACATGTGTTTTATGGACTCGTAAAACCTCCAGTCCGTTTTCAGTTCTTTAAACAATACCTTACACGGAATGACTTTTGCATCTCGGAGATTTGCGGTTTTTGTAAGTCATGTTACGTCTCTCTTGCCCAAAAGGGTGCAAAAGATCAGGAGAGCCCTTATGGAAAGACTAATCCATTTTAGAAAAAGGGGCGCATGTACCTCACTGCTCATTTCCGGTTGGGACCTAACTAACTCGCAGTCTTCCTTCTCTAACGTTACTTTTTGAACTGAGTAGCAATCTCAGCCAAGTCCTGTACAGTTCTTGAAACTAGAATCATCGCAGTGACATGTGAACCGTATTCTGATCATAAAATTTGTCATGATGCTATGCATTTTTACTTTCGACATGACAGGTGTATCTTTGCACGCGACTTTTGTTCAACTTTCTCGTTTTGTTTACTAATTCTTGCTCAACATCCCGCATACGATGTGTAAACTTCGTAGCGGGCCATCTAACGGACCTTTTTCGGTGATATTAGAACAAGCGTGTAGTAAACATCGGCGACGCCAAGTAAGCAGGGTTGCCACATGTCGCACGATAGTGTGAATTGTCACTCTATTTTGTTTTCGTCACTCTTGTCCTACGTAGAGGCGTATTCTCGCCGTTCCCCGAGGACTCCTCGGGGACTCGAAGGGAACGGCGAGAATAGAGGGAGTCACTCCACTTGGACTCTGACTTGGAATATGATGTTTACGAAATTAGTCTGGATCTACTTTATTTTTTATTTCGTTTATGCTGATTGTTTTTAATTAATTTTACATTGTACCAACACCAGAAAAAATTGATTCCCCTCTGAATATGAAAGGGAGTCCTTTTCAAGGATGGTGATGATAATCAGAGCATTCCCCGTCCGTGGGGACTCGCGAGAATACGGGGAGTGAGTCCCCCGGACAAACAAAAACGCGGGGACTCCTCAAGCGGAGTCCTCGGGGAACGGCGAGAACACGCCTTAGGACATAAAAATCACTCTATTTCAGAAAATGACCAGATGTGTCTTTTTTGCAGCAAGGATTCCGACTGGAAGTGACTATTTCAAGATTTTTCATGAAAGTAAAATTAAGATGTCTAACTTTTAAACAGACGATTCCGACCAAAAGTGAACATTTCGTGAAAATAAACTTCACTCCCAATTCACTCTCTGTTTTGGGCCAAAAGTCACTCTCTAAATATTTTTGATGTGGCAACACTGCAAGTAAGTGTAGTCTGATTACCGTGAAAGTGCCCTTCAGACGTAGGAAGTGGGACGGCTATGGGAATAATGGGATGTTCTTGGTTATGCATCTTGCAAAGTAGTATCCGCATAGTAAGTATGGCACAATCTTGGAAAATCCTGTTTAATTGCGGAAGTCTGAGGGTGATTCAAATTTTCTGGAAAGTTCCTCCTGCTTTTGTGCCGCCACTTAACTTTCGAAATTAGTTGTTGGCGCTCTGATTTTGGTGAGAAAGAGAGACCACGACGGAGTGCTAAGCATGGACTTGAAAGTAATTTATGTAACGATAGACAGAGCAGGAGAAAAGAAGAAGAAAGCAAGAGCTCTTAAAATCGAACGTATTCCAAAATACACATTCTGAGCTTTGGTCTGAACAAGTGTTTGCCTTTTTAACTTAATTGGTATGCACGGGGATGTGAACCCAGCTTTACTCCATTTGTGTTTTTCTTAGGCATAACTGAAGGTGTTTTTTTGTTGTTTTTTTATCACTTAACTTTAATACTATAGTGAATGTATAGGCTGTGGAACCGAGATCGTTGTTTATCGTACGAGTATGAATGTGTAACACCGAAACGTGTAACTTAGTTTCTGTAAGGACCAACGAAATAACCAGGAGACGCTTTGGTAGAGACAGAAATTTGGAAATGATGGAACTGTTCCGAGGATACCCCTGGAATCGGGTTCAACATTGGCGTCCATTACTTTCTGCTGCAAGCGTTTTTCAACGTAAAGAACAGCGAAGAAACGCGTCGCAAAACGACGAAACCAAGCCTTTCAAAGCAGACGTACAAGATGTCTTAACCGGGGGTTACCAAGACTGTGTAAATGAGCTTATTCACAGTCAAAACCGCTGCGTCGGTCACGCAGAAGTTGAAGTCGATCAACCTAAAATTAGAGTGTATGAGACGCACGTTTTGCCGCACAAGTGCTGCGTTCCGTCCTGTCAAATCAGGGGTTAACAGTTCCGTCTCGGCTTGCAGGAAATGAGTTTCATGAGTTTGTCAAATCGAACCAGGAAATAGTTCGGATAAAATCTGTATGTCTTTCATTGTGTTCGTCAAGTGCCGTGATATAGCACCATAATATTTATGCATTATAACTTATTATTGGTGAAAGAGCAGCACCAGGGTTGGTCGTGTAACCCTAGTTCACAGAGAATGCGTTTTGCGTCGAATTTGTGCGCCCCGAAGCTATTACTTCGCTTTATGGCAGAAAGTAACAGAAGTACACTAACAAAAATCTTGCAGTATTTGCTACTGGGATTAATTTCGGATTAATCTTATCCCAGTAGAGGTAAGATTAATCCCAATAGCAAATACTGCAGTTATTTTCAATCCTTTCTAAGTTTTTTTTTCCACTGTACGCCATTTGTGTGAACCAGGGGCTAGGAGTCCGTAAGGAAAAACAGAGAGAAATATGACGATTAATCGGTCATCGTCGGACACGATGAAAAAAGTATGAGCAAGAGGTCTTTTCTCTTTTGACTGGGGACTTTTCCCCTAAGAGTTAATACATGCTAATAGCAGTCCTTGAACCCAGTAGGCTATTGTCATGTAAGTCGTGACTCCGTTCGTTAAGGCAGAGGACAAGGATAGCCCCGCATCGTAGAGAAAAGGTAGTAGTCCAAAGAAATACCATGAACCGGCCTGTCAAGACAACTGCTCTTCCTATTGTTGTATTTCACCTCAGCAACTATACCATTGAACGCTGAAGCGCGTAGGTAATCAGTCTGAAATGTTGCATACGTAAGCACTTGAATCTGGAAATGAAAAGAATGCAAGGTTAAAATTTTGCTTCGGTATAAGAGCCTTGATGTAGTTCGGTCGTGCTTCATTTGACACAAATGATGCCGCGAAATTCGAAACAGCGTCTTAGCGTGGTCAGTTGAAGCGTTTTCTGTGTCAAATGAGCGCTGCCGCATTCTTTGCGGGCATCGCGCTCGACTCTGCGCAGTGTATACAGAACAAACATTTTTAATTTTCTCTTTGTTACATTACTTTAGTTTCGAGATTCAAGTGATTACATAGTTATGTGCAAGGTGTAAATTGCCGATACGTGTTTTAAGGAGAGACATTGGGAAGCCACTGCCCGAAAAGGTGTGTCAATGGTAGTTCTCAAAATCTTAAGTCAGCTACGAATTAGAACATGGTACGATTTGAGTCTCATAATAGTCGGCAGCCGAGATGTCCCGGGTCGAACATACGGAGCGCGTTCCACCCTACTTACCGTAGTTACTACGCATGATGTCACAAATTTTGGCTTTTTGCCGTCAAGGCTGGAATACACTTTTCTATTTTCACCAAAATATCGTGCCACGGGCTAATCCGGCCAATAACGTCAAAGAGATTCGTAGTTACTACGCTCCCGAGCGTGGTAAGCAAATAGTCACTATTTCGAGAAGGTTGGGACGGTCAGCGTAGTAACTTTTCGTGAGGTTGGAACGGAAATAGTTACTATTGTTAGAAGGGTGAAACACGCTCACGAGCTTAGCAACAAACCATGCTTTCTCTTACACATGAAATGTGTACTGTTTTTTCAAGCAGTCCCCCCTAGGGGCCGGTTCTTTTTCTCGCGTGAAGGGGCTCTACCGTTATAAAGAAAATGGTATCGCCGTACGGATCTAGTTTTCTAAATTCTTATGTTTAAGAGCAGATTATTACGAATTCGAGGATTTTAATGTAAAGGGAGAATATATAGCTGGTGCAATAATGGATAATAACCCATCTGAGAGCATCTGGCTTCCAGAAGCGTAATAAGTTAGTAACTGAGTTACTTTTCCTTAAATAGGTTTAGGGTTACAGCAAGTGTGCCGAACCTTGCGGCGGAAAGCAAAGAGAAGGCTCTTATACCGTACGAAGTCGCGCCGACGTTTTTTCTTAACAGTAGAAAAAAAGGTTTCTGAGGGTTATTATCCTATTCGCGTGCCTGCTTTTAAAACGGATTATTTCCCGGACTCGACATGATTACTGTGTGCGTGCTAGAAAAAAACGGGTAATAGCGTCCTTTTTATTTTTGTCAAAGCGTTGATTACACTTCGTGTGAATTCAAGCACTTTCTCCGCTCTTTTCGCGCTAGAAATATTTCTTTGGCAGCAAAAACGAGTGAGAAAATGCCCGCGTTTCGGAAGTGAGCTCGGCTTTCACGCGAATGTATTGTACCCTGTGTTGATTTAAACATGTGTGATTGTTTTGGCGTCCAGAAAATCAATAAATTTGATATAACCATCGAGTGTAAAGTATCGAAAATAAGTAGGAGACCCGAAAAATAAGTAGGAAGTAAGTAGGTAAATAGATGGTAAGTAGTAAAGGCTGAAAATAAGTATTCTACTGCCAAAATAAGTAGAAGTGGAAGCGCTTAGAGCAGTGAGAGCTAGGCTACTGGTTGGCTGGCCAGATAGACTTAAGAGTATCGGTATCCCCGATTTTCCGCACTTCAATATGGCGTGCGATAGTTGCGGCGATAGCGGTTTTGTAAAAAGCAAACGCTTCAAAACGAAAGGAAATCTCGTAAACTTTTGAGAAGTAATTTGACTGGTTTTGAAATTTAATTTTTGGATTGTTTTAAATTATTGCAAAGTTCGAATAGTTCTTGGAAAATTTGTGCAGAAGTTTAGAAAAATCCGAAATTATTCAGGCGTTTCACATGATTACTCCCGTGTTCGAAATATTTGAAGGAGTTTCAGTTGTTTTGAGACGTTTGACTTTTGAAAGGGTTTCACCCCTTCATATAAAGGATCCATAGCAGTGGCAACTTACGTGGTCTACTGACCTCTGAAATCTCCGTCTTTACAAGACCTTTGTGATTTACTTTATTTGAATTTTTAGCTTTTCAGTGCTAGCCGAGATTTTCCTAGGTTGCTAGACAGTAACTTTGTTTTTGGCTTGAGATGTGAGCGAGCAGGCGCTGTCAAGCTCCTCGCAGAGTACGGCACCGTGATTTGTTATGATTTCTCAGCTTTTAACCAAGGCGTGTCCGGTTTTCAAACATTTTGCGTCCAGCCGCCGCTTCGGACAGGGGAAGGCTGGAAATGGTGAGGCTTAACCTTCCGGATTTTTCTTCCGGTTTCTAGACAGCCGTTTTCATCGAAACGGATCTGGAAGATGAAGCCAGGGCAAAACCGTCTGGATGTCCGGGGTGTTGGACACCCCAGATTCCGGATGTCTGGAAGGTACGATAGAGGCAACCCGTTCGAGAGACACAACACATGCACATTTAGGAAGAAAAGTGAAAGTGATTTGACAGTTGTGATTAGGATGCAAGAGATGTTTGAAATGTAATGGAGACATCTAGAAAAGTTGAAGAACAGCAAATTTAGCTGTCATCATTATCTGAAATACTGGAAGGGTTGGCTTGACTATACGGAAGCCCCGATTTGGGAATCTGGAAGGGGAAGCCTAAAAGCGAGGCTTCACCTTCCAGATTTTTCTTCTGGATTCCAGACAGCCGTTTTTGTCGAGACGGATCTGGAATGTGAAGCCAGGCCAAAAACGTCTGGAAGTCCGTGGTGTTGGACACCCCAGATTCCGGATGTCTGGAAGGTACCATAGAGGCAATCCGTTCGAGAGACAGAACAAATATGCAAATGTAGGAAGGAAAGGGAAAGTGATTGACAGTTATGACTGCGGGATGCAAGAGGTATCATCGTGGTATCAGATACCATGGTATCTGCAAAAACACAGCTATTGTGCACATTTTCGTTCTTTTCTTCTAGCTAGAACTTGAAGTGGACTCATCCAAGAAGGGCCAAAATATCGCCGAAATAAACATTAGCTGACTTCGAAGATGATTCGCAGTCAGCTTGGGCTGAAGGAATGTCTAGGTAATGCACTAGTCGGTTTACTGGAATCTGTAGATCCTTCAGTCCCAACAAAACCACGCTTTAATCCGAACTTTCCGCTATTCTTCTCAAACCAAACCACTTTCCGGCAAAAAAGCTACGGTCTGAGAAAAGCTCGATGACTTTCCGCCTGATCCCACCTCGAGGCCCGGATATAGCGCTTCCTGTGAAGAAATTCCGGCAGTGTATAGTTCCACATAGAACTTCGTAGATGGCGCCTTTGTAGAGTTTTAGTTTCAAGAAGAATAGATTTGTCTGAGACAAATCCTAGAAGTTTACAAGTTTGTGTAATATCTGGGCCGATCCTATCAGGAAACATGGTTAGTAAGACGAAAACTTCGAATCTCGGAATCAAAGAATATTGTTAAAATGTTTTTCCTGGAAAGGAGTAAATTTTGGGCTGAATGTAATGGTGCCATTACTTGCTGTTGATTTCGATAAACTGAGTAGGATATGTAATGTCTAGAGTCTGAATGTGTCCGACTATGTGAGCCCCCTTTTTGGGATCCCAAAATGATACTCATGACTTCGTTATAGTTGTCTGTCTGTTAGCATGATAATTCTCGAAGGGGTTAAGATATTTAGTTCAGACTTGGAATGAGGATTCTTTTGGTCGGAGTGCGGGATGTTTGAGGATGGGCTCTGTAGCCCCATATTGAAGGGAGGGGGTTCCAGTCTAGGACACTAGCCCCTTTTCAGGCATGGTGCTTAAATGTCTAGCACCGTGCCTGGGTG
Source organism: Branchinecta lynchi (assembly GCA_023053575.1). Lineage (NCBI taxonomy): Eukaryota > Metazoa > Arthropoda > Branchiopoda > Anostraca > Branchinectidae > Branchinecta > Branchinecta lynchi. The sequence goes on along the minus strand of JAKZAP010000014.1, from coordinate 16,909,730 downwards.
CTATACGTTTAAGCACTGTACCTTGGGTTTCATGCATTGTGCATGGATTTCAGTATACACTGCATGCATGGAAAACACAGTTTCTGTCATCACAACTGAGCACCAGCTCGGATAGGGCGGAAATTACTACCATGAATTTGAGAAATCAAAGACAGTCCTTATGGAATTCTTCACAACAAAAACAAAAGGGCTCGACTGATGATGGAGATGCAAAACCTAACAGCACCCTATCTATTCTCCATGTAGAGTGCCCCAATAGCCAATATTCTGGTTGGCTGCTAGGTAGAAAAAGCTGAGGCACAGGACACTTTGCGTTCTAAACCCTTGAATATGTAGAAAAGGAAATAAGGTTTTCACCTCTGTCATCAGCTGAGCAATGTTGTTTTTGTTATGAAAAATTTGATAAGGATTGTCTTTGATTTCTCTAATTCATGGTAGTAATTTCAGCCCTGTCCGAGTCGGTGCTCAGTTGTGATGACAGGAACGTGTTTTTCATGCTTGCACTGTATACTGAAATCCATGCACCATGCATAAAATCCAAGGTACAGTGCTTGAACGTTAGCACCCAGGCATTGTGCTAGACATTTGAGCACCATGCCTGAAAAGGGGCTATTGTACTAGACTGGGGGGTTCAAATTAAATATTTTTAAAGTTTAATGAGAGAGTCTATATAGGGGTAAAAAAAACATGCTGAATCCAAATATAAAAGTCAGTATATGATTATGACAATCATTTTGTACCCGGACATATAGTTCGCATGGAATCTGGCTGGAACCGGTTCATTGGAGGTTCAATATAGGGGTAGCTATCGAGATATGCTGAACTCGTTTTTGAGCTTTTTTAAAGGACAAGTAGTTCGCTAAGAGTTGGACTGAAACTGGAAATTTGGCCAGAAGTAAGGCAGCTGGAATTTCTAATCAATTTTGTTGAAGTAGAGATGACACATAGGGTAAAGATGATAGCTTAATCTTAATCTGAAATTGGTTATCTCAGATGATTGTCACTGGCCTTAATCTGTTTAAATTTTAATAGTAACAAATTTCAAGGAGTTTGGCAAAGACTGGCTCCACAAGATCCAATTGTCTGGATCAAATATGAAATTTTGGGATCCCATCAAAACCTTTTGTCTTGTTTGAGTTGATCCGAGTGAGTATTTAACCGTTGAAATTTTATTTTGCGATATGTGGCAAATTGCTCTGATTTGCCATATATCTATACCTGTTCTGCCTCAAAAGGTTCTTAAGAACCTTTGCAGCTAGCCAGACAAACACCTGTAGTCATTTCCAGTCACTATTCTGTACAGTGCAGTAAGGTATGCTTTTTTGAACACCTTTCTCAATTTTGTTTATCCCTGGGCTTTATTTCTTGCTTGTAACACAGTATAATGGAAAGGGAAAATAACATACTATGTATCAGTGAACATTTCAGCAATCTTTCTGTCACAGACTTCAACTGAAAAAGTTGTGCTTCTATAAATTCCTTGAACAAAACTTCCTATTCCATTCTCTGGTTTGAACGACGTAGCAGATATTAATTCAGTAATTTATTAGTAAATCTGCCCTTTTTAAAGGTGGAGCAAATGAAAGAAAATAAATAAAACACAAAAATACACCAATTTTCAATCTTCGGCCAGGAAGCAGTGTATTACATTGTGTGCTGGTTGAGCCGAGTTGTCAGTAATGTAAGCCAAATAGGTAAATAAAGAAATTCCAGAAAGGTTAATCTGCGAGTTTGAATATGCTTTCTAAGCAACAGTGCAAATAAAATTCTCAGAAAAAATTGTTGTGTGCATTACCTATTGCTATTGCAACTGGCTAGTAGTGCATAATTTCCGACTGCCATCAGTCTATGAATGTGTAGAACTTTGAAAGAAGAAACAGGCTAAACTAGCCCAAAGTATTCAAGGTTTTGTGGAACATTTGTGCAGTGATATAAATTAAACATTAAACATTTTTGGCAAGTACTTTACAGTCAAAGTGGCCTGTTAATGCTCAAGTGTTTTCTCAGTGACAGTCTGCTATTAGCAGATCTTCTAATAACCACACCTCTGCTGTACTTCTGGAGTATCATGACCCATATGATTAGTGAATAAGTAGTAATGGTATATCTGGGTTGGAGATAATCTCTTGCTAACACTTATTCTTTCTTGATAGTAGCTGCTGTTCAGGATAGGAACAGCTGAGATCTTGTTACTTCCTTGTCATGACCATGGACTGAAACAGTACCTGACAGCTAGCTTATGCAAGAACTGAAGATTTGCTGCATTATTATTGCACCAAAAATGAGGCTCTGAACCTGCTCTGTGCCTCGGCTGGACTCTGTCTTTGCAAATCTTTGTCTTGCAAGTCTAAGTACGGCTAGGCCTAGGATCTGGCTAGGTTCCAAAATGGGAATTAGCTTAGTTTGATAATTATAAAGTCTCTCATTATGAAAGATTTGAAAGATTTGACTGAAGATTTGCATAAAGTAGGACCAAGAGTTCCAGGCTTTGACACTGAAGTCTTCTCAAGCAGGAGATGAAACAAACCAGTAGACTTCTGTGTAACCCTGGGTTTAACCACAACCATGGCATGATTCTGTTTCAGGTTGTCCAAAGCAAACTCAACATTAAATTACTCAATGTTCTAACTGCTAAGGTCAGAACCTTTTAAACTTCAAGAGTCTAAAAACTGGTTTGGTATCCTAATTTTGTATATTGCTATTTAAACAGTTACAAATAGGACCGTAATAAGTCTATGGCATCAGTCAAGTTATAGCTTTTTTGTGACACAGGGAACTGAAGTTAAGTTTTCTTAATTTATTGTTTTACTTCTATCTGTTGGGATACTTGAAAGGTCATTGCAGTGACGGAAAACTGTTGTATGCTGGAACTTGATAGCAACAGGGTGCAGAGGGTCGAGAGAAACAAAATTATTTGAAAGAATAACATTTTTGTTGACTGGGTTTGGCTACTTGCGATCCTCTTTGACTGTACAGTAATAAGAAGTTGTCTTGACTTTCTTCATCTCTCCTCTGTAATTGTAATCCATTCACGATTACTATAATCGACTCATGAATGGACAGCTTTGGTCTGGAAGAAGACTAGATTGTGTTTAATCAAGAACTGTTACTTCAGGAATTTGTGTTTCTTTGTTTTTGAGCAGAGCTGGGAATGCATCACTCCTTGACGGATTGTCTGGTAGCATGTTAGTTATTTAGTTTGCAAAAGAACTGTTATTTTTGCTTAAAATGACCTTTAAGGCTTACCATGTCTAACAACTAATAACGTTACCATCTTCATTTCGTTGTAGACTGATAAGTCTTCTGTAATCAGTTCTATTTTTTTGTTTTAGTCGTTGATCCTGCCAACAGAATTCCAGCACATTTTGCGTGTTCTCAACACCAACATTGATGGTCGCACGAAGGCCCTCTTCGCCATGACCAACATCAAGGGTGTTGGTCGCCGTTACTCCGACGTTGTCCTCAAGAAGGCTGACATTGACCTCAACAAGAGGGCTGGTGAACTTACTGAGGAAGAGGTGAGACTCTACCTAGATTTGAAGATTAAAGATTTTGTTTTCTTTCTATACATGTCTTTGTTGAAAGACAATGTTTGTTCCTTTTCCCCGGCATTTTATTCGATAGGCTAGCCTTGTCCCTTTGAGCTTTCTTACCAAATGGCATTAATTGGTAGTGCATCTTTATATGTTAATTAACATCAAAAAGTCCATTTTTTTGCTAAATGGTAAAATGAAGACCTAAAACCCTCATTCAGGTTTTCTTAGGAGCCCTTAAAGTTTAACCGAAAACGGTTGAGATTGAACAATCTAGTTAACTGTCACTTGTCCACTTAAATTGGCTTAGAAGACCTTATGAAAATGCACTGTTTCGTGGATCCGTAGTTCATGTAATAGATTTCAGTTAAAGAACTTTTTCTTCGGATATGTTAGTCCATTTGCTTGTACCTATGCTTTAAGTATGTACAGTTGAGGTATGCTTATGTGAACGTTTGCTAACAGTTAACGATCGCCGAAGACAAAACTAAAACCCTAACCAGACATTTTTTTGAATATTTTGCTAATTCACCATTCACCGACACCTCTGTTTTGTTTTTATATAATTTGAAAAGTTTGCCGGGAGGAACGCACCTTCACATCCGAAGCGTCAGGCATACCTTTTGAATAAATTCAAAATCAAGGAAACTTAATTGAATTTCTGCTTCAAGTTTGTGCCAGGATAACCCTGAAATTGTTGGCTGTTAGCTGATATCAAGTTTGTTATTTTTCTTTTCCATTTTACTTTTTTATATGCAAGTAAGAAAGCCAAGGTAGTGGAACAGTTAAAAAAGTGTTCAAATAAGCATACCTCTACTGTAGCAACTGCAATGTTAAATAATTTCCGAAAATTAAATATTTTTTGGGGCACATGCAAGAGCGGTCTTTCTGAGGAAGTGATGTCATGTCGGCCCAGCAGTGCATATTTTGAACGTCTAGCCCAAGATGAAAAATTAAAAATTATCTTAGCAGAGTAAAAGTAATTTAATTATCAATGCATTCAAGTCCAATAAATAAGAATAATCTGTCTTTTCAGTTAACCTTTAATTAGGTACTTGGGCGAACTGGCTGTCGACTTTTACTACTGTTGGGTGGAAATGGCACTTACCAAGGTTAATAATTCAAAGAAGCATACCTTACATGAATCAGTTGTATTCTGAAGACTGTACCACAGCGCTCTCAGCTGGAATACGAAAAATTAACAATTATCTTAGCAGAGTCAAAGTAATTTAATTATCAATGCATTCAAGTCCAATAAATAAGAATAATCTGTTTTTCAGTTAACCTTTAATTAGGTACTTGGGCGAACTGGCTGTCGACTTTTACTACTGTTGGGTGGAAATGGCGCTTACCAAGGTTAATAATTCAAAGAAGCATACCTTACATGGATCAGTTGTATTCTGAAGACTGTACCACAGCGCTCTCAGCTGGAATTATTCAGACTAACTACATAGGCTCCAGATATACCTGGACAGGTGGTCTGCACCTTACTAATCTAAATGTTTTAATAGGTTGAAAAGGTTACCACAATCATTGCCAACCCCAGACAATACAGGATTCCAGACTGGTTCCTCAACAGGCAGAAGGACATCAAGGATGGCAAATTCTCTCAGGTAAGAACGTATTTTATGTATATATATATAAAATATTCTCGTACAGAACATATACCTGGTGAAACTTGAATCCATCGATAATCTAAAACTATTAAAAAGATAATTGAGGGATTTTTAATTAAATCTTATAGCATGCCATGCAATACTTCCATTGAAAATGTCTTATTTTAAATCGCGTGTTTCTCCAGAGAGAACTGAAGACCTGTGCTATTTTGTGATCATACTAATCAGTAAGCAGTGGTTGGTCTATCCATCCTTTAAAGCCCAACACTGTCTAGGGAGCCGGCAGCCGTACGCGTATAAGCTTGCAAAATCAAGATTCCGCACGGACGTTTTTAAGTGGGGTTTTGGCAACAGAGTTGTTGATCCTTGAAACAGCCTTACCGAAGATGCGGTTAAATGCTGAATCGATCAATAGTTTCAAGTGCACTGTTGATGGCATTTCTAACTGATCAGTTCGACTACTCAAAATTTCTTAGAGTTATTTAGAGGCGAATGCCTTTTCTCTTGCTTTCTATTTATGTCCTACAGGGTACGGTACCGGTAGTTCTCATGGACAGCAAGCCATACGAGCTACGAATCTAGGATTTGACGTCACTGACTGACGGAAACTTGTATGTGCTATCACCCGTTCTGGTAGGATATGGAAATAGCTCACTGTTTCCATTTACTACCGGAACAGGAGCTTAGCTCTTGATTCGACGCGTTTCAGCGGTATGCGGTCATGATTGACAACCTGGAACGGGCAACACTTGCACTGAGTTTCAACGACTGTTTGTTTGCTTCTTTGCGCCAAAATCGATGCTAATCCAGCGTCTCTTACCATAAGATTTGTTTATTTCAGTGGTTTACGGTTCGCTTCGGAAGCTGCAATAAGTAACCCAGAAATGGGTTTGTCGTGCTATTGCGAGCATCTTGCGAAATTCGTCTGTTCACGCTTGCGTTGTATTCCAGGTCACCTCCAACGCTCTTGAGAACAAGCTCCGTGAAGATCTTGAGCGACTGAAGAAGATCCGTGCCCAGAGGGGTCTCCGCCACTACTGGGGGTAAGTCTATTAGCCACTTTTTCCGGTTACCTGAAGTAGATCCTACTTACTGAACAAGACGAAAGGTTTCGATGGGATCCCAAAAATACAAAATTTTATCAGACAATTGGGTCTTGTCTTCGCCATACTCGTTGAACATTTTTACTGTTAAAATTCAGAAACAGATTAAGGCCAAGTAGCTAATCATCTGAGAAAACCAATTTCAGATATGGATTCAGCACGTGTTTAACCCTATAAGTTGGATCTGTTTTGACGAAGACTTCCTGCCACTTCCGCTAATTTCCCGGTTTCGGCCGGATTCCGAAACTACTTAAAGGCGAAAAAGAAGGCTCAAAAACGAATCTTTTTTCCCCAGTGTTGAACATCTAATCAACTTACAAAAATTCAACTTGTATCAAATTTTCCGGCTCCAGCCGGATTCCGGTCGAACTAGATGTTCGGTAAAAAACTGTTTTTCATACACGGATTCAGCACCTCTTCTTACCCCTAAATCGGATATCTAATCAACTACAAATAAAACTTTTTCCGGTTCTGGCCGGATTGCAGGCGAACTATTTGCTCATGGAAGAAATTTTTTTCATGTAAGTGTTCAGTATGTCTTCTTACCCCTGAACCGAACATCTAATCAACTCACTTTCTGGTTTTGGCCGGATTTCGGGCGAACTACTTGTCCGGCGAGAAAAAGATTTTCACCATCGTGTTCAGCATGTCCCCCTACCCTGAAAAACAGACTTTGGCCGGATTCCGGGCTAACTACTTGTCCGGCGCAAAAACGGCTTTCACCATCGTTTTCAGCATGTCTCCTTACCCCTAAATCGAATATCTAATCAACTTCAAATAAAACTTTTACTTTTAACAAACTCTCCGCTTTTGGCCGGATTCCGGGCGAACTACTTGTCCGATGACAAAATGGTTTTCACCATCGTGTTCAGCACGTGCCGGATAGCCGAATGTTTTCACCATAACGCCACCTACGTTTTGGGATCCCAAAATGTTCAAAATTACTAAGCAACGGCGCTATTTCTATTTTTTTCGGTATCCGTTCAGTGTTTTGTTATTTCTTTTTCACTTTTTCGATTGTTTTATTTTCTTGGTACGAACCGTGTCGTTAGTTCCGTTTCTCCGAAAAACAGAAACACTGCCGATGCTTACGCCGTACGGTAGAGGTCACACCTGGCGTGGTCAAAAGGAAACTGTCAAAGCAAATAGAATATCAGTGCCGAACGGACGTCAGCCACTGAAGCTTGTGTTAGGCGATATTTAGATTTTTTGATAAATCGATACGTTTACTTCCGTTTTCCGTACCATGTTTTTCTGTACAATACGTGTGCTCTCGCCAAAATTTAGAACAAAAAGGTCTTAAAAGGCTTCTTGCATCATGTCAAACTTCGAATAAATAAAAACTGAATTCCGAAAAAAATGTTGCTGCAATTCAGGATGTTGTAACGAAACTTATATTGGATTATGTATGATAATTATAAATGTAGAAATATCATTTTTGGTATCGTTATGATTCCAGAAATTGCCCAACACTATCGCTTTTACATCTGACTGACGGTGAAAGATTCTATCAGTTGGCCAGGAGAAGATGTTGTGAGAATGCGAAGGGGCTTAGTGCATTAACACAACGGTCTTGGTATATTTTGGTGAAGTTGCCGGCCAGACATATGTTGGAATGATTTGCTGCAAGTTGGCTTTGCTCTATGTATGGTTTTTCTGTTGGAGGAGCCTAGCATGTTGAAGTGAACGGAAAACTTATTCCATATTGATTCAGGTTTGTGACCCCCTCTTTCTTTATAGCCTCCGAGTTCGTGGTCAGCACACAAAGACAACTGGTCGCCGTGGTCGCACTGTTGGTGTCAGCAAGAAGAAGTAATCGTTTTGTTCTTCTTGGTGGAAAATAAATCGTGTTTTTCGCCTCCACTTCGTGTAGCCTGATTCCCCCAATGAAATTTTTTTGAGAATTAGTCGTATGGAGTTGTACGAAAAAAGCATGTAGTAGTAACTGTTGCCACTTCATGCTACGACAGCAAAATCGGATGCTACTACTGAAGATTAATCCAGTCGCAGGTATGTTAAATCAAAGTAGTCCATACTACTACATATCAATGCATGCAACTTTTTCGTACAACTACCATACAACTGCACAGTCAAAGCCTGCTGACAAATGGGCGCAGGGCTTTGCTTGCGTTTTCTGATACTAAAAGGATTGTGTCCACCATTTTTTCATTCTGCTGAGGTTTTTGGGATACCAAAACGTGAGTGGAGGGATACCCATGACATCGCAAAAGTTGTCCGTCCGTCTGTAAGCACGATAACTCTCGAAGGGAATGAGATATTTTGATGAAACTAGGTGTGAGGATTGGTTGGATCGTCGGACAAGTCAAGTTCGTAGATGGGCTTTGTAGCCCTACATTTAGGGGTGGGGGAGGCAGAGGTGTCACGACGTCGGCCAGTCGGTAAAAAATACAGAGTCGGCGCGAAGCGCCACAACTTTTCGTCAAAACAGTTAATTTTTTTTTCATGAAAACAGTCGGTTTTTCTGAAAATCAGCGGATTTTTCGAAAAATCAGTCGCTGTTTTTCAAAAATGTCATTTTTATTGTTGAAAACAGTCGTTTTTTATGCAGAAAAAGTCGGTAAAAATTACCAGCCAGTCGGTAAATGCCTCGTCCCCCCCCCCCCAAACATTTTGGCCAGTAACGCCTCTGGGGGGAGGGGGTTCAAATTGAGGGGCAAACAAAATATTTTTAAACAGCTAATGTGAAAGTCGATAATGGGGTAAGAAGGCGTGATGAAGACGGTGGTGAAAACCATTTTGTCATCGGACAAGTGGTTCGCCCGGAATCCGGCTAAAACCGGAAAGTTTGCTAAAAGTAAGTTTTATTTGAAGTTGACTAGATGATCGATTTAGGGGTAGGAAGACATGCTGAACACGATGGTGAAAACCATTTTCTGGACGGACAAGTAGTTCGCCCGGAATCCGGCCTAGACCGGAAAGTTTCTTAAAATGAACAGTTTTATAGAAGCTGATTAGATGTTCGATTTAGGGCAAGAAGACATGCTGAACATTTCTATGAAAACAATTTTCTACCTGGACATGTAGTTCGCCCGGAATCCGGCCAAAACCGGAAAATTGTAAAAAGTTGAAATTTTATTTGTAGTTGATTAGATATTCTATTTAGGGGTAAGAAGAGATGCTGAATCTGTGTGTGACAATAATTTTTTAACCGGACATATAGTTCGACCGGAATCCGGCTGGAGTCGGAAAATTTGTTATAAGTTAAATTTTTAATTGAAGTTGATAAGATGTTCATTGTTGGGGAAAGAAGAAACACGAGTTCGTTTTTTAGCTTTCTTTTTTCGCCGGACAAGTAGTTCGACCAAAACGGGGAAATTGGCAGAAGTGGCAGGAAGTTTTCGTCAAAACAGATATGACTTATAGGGGTAAACACACATGCTGAAACCATATCTGAGCTTGGTTTGCTGAGATGATTAGCTATTTGGCCTTAATCTGTTTTTGAATTATCATAGTAAAAATTTTCAAGGAGTCTGGCGAAGACAATACCCAGTTGTTTGTATCAGATATTGAATTTTTGGGATCCCATCGAAACCTTTGGTCTTGTTTCACCCAGGTGTGAACATTTGTGGGGGACAGAGAGGCTCTGGATGGACGAACCGGGCATGATGATTGGCCCACAGACATTGTTTTCGACTTCGACAGTTAACAATTTAAACGCCGCTTCAGTAAATAATGAAGAATTGTCGAAGTTCCGAAAGGTGTTTTTAGGTATCGCAGAGTAAGAGGACGGTGTTTGACTGCGACATGGATATATCAGCTGAGATAGCACGTTTCTTTTTCTGGATTGAGCCTGTAGAGGAACTCTGCCAACACGGGCGAAATATTGCTAGAATAAATCTAAGCTGACAAAGCTAAGCCTAGTTAAAAAATAACTTGCTGTTTAGCTCGAATTACTTGCTAAAAAATATGCACCAATCTGAATGCCCTTGTCACTCGTGAAAAATCTGTTATAGAATGCGAAACGATTTTCTCCGTACGAAAGCTTTTACAAAAGGCACTGTCTAGGGAACCGGGAGTCGTACTTTATGTCCTACGGGCTACGGAACCGGTAGTTCTCACGGAAACCAAACCATATGAGCTGCGATTCCGGGATCTGACGTCATTAACTAACGGAAACTTGTACGTGCTGGCTCCCGTTCCGGTAGTAATTGGAAATATCTCACGGAAACTTCATCGCACCAGCTTCTCGTCCGGTAGCCTCACGGAATTGTGTACCCAGAAGCTAGGGAGCCGGTAGTTGATACCGGAAACTGTATAATTGGAGCTTCTGTTCCGGTAGTGTCTACGTGGAATATAAAACTCACGGAATAGTTTGGATGAGAGCTAGGATGCCGGGATTTTCCCGGACTTAGAGAAAATAACATTGGACAAAATTCACTACCGGAACCCATATATTGAGAGCTAAGGTACCGGTAGCAACTACTATTTGCTTGAAAATGACCAGCTCACGGACACAGGTGACTATGGGCTAGGGTTCCGGTAGTGACGAAAATAAAAAAAAATAGGACTCACGGACCCATGTCAGTGTAGACTAGGAAACCGGAAGTGAATATTTTTTACTCACGGAATCCAGCTCTTGCGAGCTGCGGTTACGGTAGTGCCAAAAAATAAAATTAAAAACTCATGGACGGGTGTCAATATGGACTTTGAGTCCGGTACAGCTCACTGAATCCAGTTATACATCTTATTTTTTTTTGCCCTACCGGAACCCCATCCAGCAGAAGTTGGGTTCCGTTAGTTAAAAATATTTGCTTCCGGTTTCCTAGTCTGCACTGACATGAGTACGTGAGTTCAATTTTTTTTTTCATCACTACCGGAACCTTAGCCCATAGCCATCTGTGTCCGTGAGCTGGTCATTTTCAAGCAAATAGTAGTTTCTACCGGTACCTTAGCTCTCAATATATGGGTTCCGGTAGTGAATTTTTTCCCATGTTATTTTCTCTAAGTCCATGAAAATCCCGGCATCCTAGCTCTCATCCAAACTATTCCGTGAGTTTTATATTCCACGTAGACACTACCGGAACAGAAGCTCCAATTATACAGTTTCCGGTATCAACTACCGGCTACCTAGCTTCTGAGTACACAATTCCGTGAGGCTACCGGACGAGAAGCTGGTGCGATGAAGTTTCCGTGAGCTATTTCCAAATACTACCGGAACGGGAGCCAGCACATACAAGTTTCCGTTAGTTAATGACGTCAGATCCCGGAATCGCAGCTCAAATGGTTTGCTTTCCGTGAGAACTACCGGTTCCGTAGCCCGTAGGACATAAAGTACGACTCCCGGTTCCCTAGACAGTGCCTTTACAAAAAGATATTTACTCCCAACACAGTTAGCGAAATAGAAAACACCGGTAACAATTCAGCTACAACGGTATGAATGGAACCATGGTAATGTGTGTCATGATGGCAGCAGCCTCCGGTTCTTCTTCACCTGAAATCTAAAGAAATACGAAAATAAACGGCAGAAGCTATAGATGTCGGCTATGGCCATGCTTTGACTGACGACCATCGGGCGGTCATTAATTTAGCGATAGTTGCGTTTTTGATTGCCGTTCCTGATCTCAGTTCTTCTTATTTCTTGTTTTCGATCACCTTCCGAGTTCGTAGTTTGTTTCAAGACCTGCGTCTTGAAACGGCGAAGGTATCGGGCGGAACTAAGTGTAAAAACAGAAATATGCTTCAACGGCGAACTCTCAGGGGAACTTACACAGGCGATCAAAAACGCAACTAACGCATTCCAACATTGCTTTCTATGCATTCTTACATCAGATTGTTTACCCGTGAATATGTGGTCTTAGAGTTATGTTGCATGTATTAGTGTTTATTTGTTTATTTGATTCTACATTTATCACGCCAGCGAACAAATATTATATCAAGATGGAAAGTTAAACAAACGAGAAATAATTTTCGAATAATTGTGCGAACACACGATCAGGATCCGGAGCTCCTGGACTGGAATTCCTGCAAGGATTTTTGGCCACCATCACTTCCATACGGAAAAGTTGATTTTTTATAACTTGATTATGAAAGTGCAGGAAATCCGACCGGTAAATTCAGATCGCGTTTCCACACCATAAACTAACAATTCTAGCAAACTCGCAAATTTAGGGCCAACTCTAACGCTTCCGAAGCTTGAGGGCTGGTTGAGGGTTAAATCCTAAACGGTGTACGGGTACCGCTTAGATGTGATCTCTTGCGCTCTTTGACTTGGAAACTTGGTTTGTCCGAGAAAGTGCCAAAAAGCCAAAAGATGCGAAAAGAAACAATAGTTGCGTTTTTTGTCTCCAGTTCCTGTTCCGTGTTCTGTGTTCACAGTTGTCTGGTTTGGGTAAAAAATGGTATTTTTGCTTACGCTGTTTCATGTTTTGTCGCTGTTCTGAAGAAAACACAAATTTAGGATCCTGAGTATGTATTAGGCGGGAAATCTGTTAAATTGCAAATTACTTTCATATGGCTAGACGCCACTTGTCCCTCTAAGAAGAGTAACGTACCCGAAGATACGTCATCTATTTAGCAGGCTAGAGTCTCGTTCGTTATCGGAATTAACCAGACAAATCGCTCCACCAACTAAGAACGGCCATGCACCACCACCCACCGAATCAAGAAAGAGCTCTCAATCTGTCAATCCTTCCAGTGTCCGGGCCTGGTGAGGTTTCCCGTGTTGAGTCAAATTAAGCCGCAGGCTCCACTCCTGGTGGTGCCCTTCCGTCAATTCCTTTAAGTTTCAGCTTTGCAACCATACTTCCCCTTATTCCCAAACGACCATACTTTCGGATCCAGCTTTATCCTCAGTACTTCTGCAATTCTTTCTTTTCTATCTGCGAATCTCCGCAATTTTCTATCTGAACAGTGACAAAACATGCTAGGAGAGCAAGTTCCGTGTTTTGCAAAACAGACAGCGGAACACACAACTCGGAATACAGAACAGCCTACAAAAACGGAAAAATGAGCAACAGCGTGTTCCGTGTTTTGACAAAAACGGGAAAAATTTAAAACAAAGAGAAGACAGCGAACAGAACAGAGATAAAAAACGCATCTAATTTCATGGGGCGTGGATTTCTAAATTTTATTCAGAGACTATTTCTAAATAGTTCCAAATAGAGGAAGTTATAACAGAAAAGCCCTTGGTAGTTTATATAATAGTTTTAGTTTTCCCTCTGTTTGCAACCTTTCCGGAATTTTTGGCGTTCTGAGGCTAAAAGATTTAAAACGTGTCAGGACTTATTATTTCAAATATTGTAAATTTCTCTTGTACCTTCCTGACGTTATAGGAATTCCCGTATAACTGCAACTTTTTTGCCCTCTGATCCTTGTGCAAAGTTATCTTCAATCGCCCAGGACCTTCACGTTTCTGCCCTTGGCCATTTCTCCGCACTCCATCTAGGAAGAAGATTTTTTAGACCCGATTAGTCCCGATTAGTCGACGAAAAAAACCATTTTTTCACCGGACGATTAGTTAGCCCGGAATCCGGCCAAAACCGAAAAGTCTGTTAAAAGTAATTTTTTTTGTTTGAAGTTGATTAGATATTCGATTTCGGGGTAACAAGACATGCTGAACACGAAGGTCAAAACCATTTTTTCGCAAAACAAGTAGTTAGCCCGGAATTCGACCCAAACCGGAAAGTTTGATAAAAGCAAAAGTTTTATTTGAAGTTGATTAGACGTTCGATTTACGGGTAAGAAGACACGCTGAATCTGTATATGAGAATCTTTTTTTACAGGCACATATAGTTTGTCCGGAATCCGGTTGAAACGGGTTTTACTTGAATTTGATTAGAAGTTCTGTATACGGATAAGGAGATAGGTAGGCTGAATACGTTCCTGAACTTTTTTTTTTACAAGTATGGTAGTTTGTTCGCAATTGTCTGGATCAAATATTAGATTTTTGGGATCCCATCGAAACCTTTGGTCTTGTTCTGTCATAAGGGCAGCCCTCAAACTCCAGCTCACACCATGCTCCAATGAACATTTTTATTTGTGAAGGATCTTAGAACAATACGTGACTCTTGCATATGCTCATTATGGTATATTTTAGAACTGCTCTAACTTTACACTAGAAAAAGCGATTAGATTTTGCGTTTAAGAAAAGACAAGAGCTGTAAGCTCATATGGCACTTGCAAGGCTGGGTCAGAGGATTAAAGTAGGAATTCGTCAATTTGTGGGTTTGTTATGATCATTTGTAAGCAAAACCCTTGCGATAAAAATGGTCACGGGTCCTTAGAAATCATGAGAATGTTTTGCTTGTAAAAACTATTTTATTTGTGCATTTGGTCGTGATGATGCGCACTTTAAGGGCGCTAGAGATTCATCTCTAATGAAAACTATTGAAGCATAAATGATGATAAGCTCATTGGAGTAATGGGAATATATATTGTGTTGCGAGAGTAACACTTTGGTTTTGTCCTCGTTTTTTTTTTTTTTTTTTTTTTTTTCCTATGACTCCGATTTCATTTTATTCCTGGTAACTGAGAAGGGTCTAACCTGTGCGGTTTTTACGGAAAGTGTGGACCTTAGGCCGGATTGATGAATATGACATTACATTTTGGAAAGCTCCGTAGAACTCTTGCCTGGGGCCAATAAGGATGGTTTTTGCTTGTCCTCGAGCCAGAGCCTACGGTTTGCGAAGTGAAGTGGAGTTGTATAGCCTATGTCAGAGAGGACTATCTGAAGTTGTGTAGCGAACCTTTCGTTTCATCAAAAGATGTTTCTGCTTTCGAGTGGAAAGCTCCGTTCTAGCACGCAACCAGGCAGGCACCAGTTTCAAATTGAAGATGGACTAAAATCTATAAGTGTTAAATATATGCGGCAGTTACCCGCCCCACAACCAACATATCTTCTTTGAGTGATAAATAGAAAAATCTACAGAGACAAAAAAGTGGCTTTTTCCCACGGGTCCGAAAGTGCTGCCATCTATTGTTTCTGTCCATGTCTGCGACGATTTCAGCTGAGTTTATAATTTTTTTTTTTTGCACTTTGGTTTGTGGTAGAGTAACGGTATCAGATGTGCCTCTTAAACTTTAAAAGTTCTCTCATTGCTAAAGAAACTAGAGCTTATCCTTTGCTCCTTTCTAAGTCGTGACGTTAGAAAGTTGGCCTACGGCAAAAAAGTCAACTTTTGAACTAAGACAGGTAGAATTTTTTTTTCGACGGCAATCGTAGCCATTGATGAGCTGATCAAAGTATATGTCATCCATTTTTTGGTACAAAAATTCCTTCATGAGATACACCAGTTTGAAAATTTCAAAGGGGTTGACAACTTCATAGTAAGGTACATTGAAACCAAAAATAGGCGATACCAGTTATGATACATATAGGGGACTTTTAAGCAACAGTCGACTGTTAGCCCCTAATCATCTTCGGTAATGAGGGGTTTGCAGCTTTTGCTAGTTGGTATACCTGTTATTTGTTTCCGGTGTATTCGATGGTAAGAACAATTTGGTTCCCAATGGTAAGATATGCAAGGGACTTGTAAGTAATAATCGGCTGTTATGCTACAATCATCTTCTGCGATGATGGGTTTGCAGCTTTTGCTAGCTGGTGTACCCATTATTTGTTTCCGGTTAACTTAATGTATATCACGGGAGAGGGACTTGTAAGTAGGAATCGGTTCACTAGGGGCTAGGAATTTTTGCAAATGGGTGCACATTGTATTTGATTTCTATAAATCTGACGGTAAGAAATTTTGTGTCGATGGTCTGTCAATGTAACCGAGGATTAACTGTTTACACAACGGATACAAACGAAAATGTAAAGCAATGAGGTAGTTTCATAATAATGAATAGTGTCATCTATAGTATTTTAATCCTGAAAAGTTACGGATAGCTTTCTATTACCAACTAGATTACATAGGATATTGTTCCAAGTTTTCATCCGTCACGATGTCTACGATTGAAAAGGATAAAGTACAACTGACTGCAAAGTTAATTTAGTCCCTTCTTCCTATATTATTTTGTTGTTGTTTTTACAACGCTGAAGAATACCTTTTGATCATATGATTATTTTTTTTAGAACATCCCGTTTAAAAAGCTTATGCTATAATCATCTTCAGCGATGAGGGGCTTGCAACTTTTGATAGCTGGTATATCCATTATTTGTTTCCGGTGAATTTGATGTCAATCACGGGAGACGGACTTGTAAGTAAGAATCGGTTCACGAGGGGCTAGAAATTTTTGAAAATTGGTGCACATTGTATTCGATTTCTGTAAATATGACAGTAAGAAAGTTTGTATCGATGGTCTATCGCTATAACCTAGGATTAACTGTTTACGCAACGGCTACAAACGATACGGTAATCTAAAACAATAAGGTAATTTTGTAATAATTAATAGTGTCATCGATGGTATTTTAATCCTGAAAAGTTACGGATAGCTTTATAATATCAACTAGATTATATAAGATATTGTTCCAAGTTTTCATCCGTCACGATATCTACGATTGAAAAGGATAAAGTTCAACTTCGACGGCAATCGATAGCCGCTGATGAGCTGATCAAAGTATATGACATCCATTTTTTGGTAAAAAAAATTCCTTTATGAGATACACCAGTTTGAAAGTTTCAACGGGTTGACAACTTCAGTAGTAAGGTACACACTGAAACCAAAAATAGGCGATACCAGTTGTGAGACATTTAGGGGACTTGTACGCGACAGGCGACTGTTAGCTCATAATCATCTTCGGCAATGAGGGGTTTGTAGCTCTCGCTAGTTGGCGTACCTGTCATTTGATGACCAATTTGGTTCCCAAATGTAAAACATGCAAGGGACTTGTAAGTAATAATCGGCTGTTATGCTACACAAATCTTCAGCGATGAGGGGTTTGCACCTTTTGCTAGTCGGTGTACCCATTATTTTTATCCGGTGAACTTGATTTCTATCACGGGAAAGGGACTTGTCAGTAGAATCCGTGCACGAGGGGCTAGAAATTTGTGCAAATTGTTGCACATTGTATTCGATTTATATAAATCTGACGGTAAGAAAGTTTGTATCGTTGGTCTATCGCTGTAACCTAGGATTTACTGTTAACGCAACGAGTACAAACGATACTGTAATGTAAAACAAGGTAGTTTCGTAATAATTAATAGTGTTTAATCCTAAAAAGTTACGGATAGCTTTATAATACCAACTAGATTATATAGGATATTATTCCAAGTTTTCATCCGTCACGATGTCTACGATTGAAAAGGATAAAGTTCAACTGACTGCAAAGTCAATTTAGTCCCTTTTTCCGATATGCTTTTGTTGTGGTTAGGGCAATCGATAGCCCTTGAAGAGCTGATCAAAATATATGCCATCCATTTTTTTGAACAAAAATCCTTCATGAGATAAACCAGTTTGAAAGTTTCAAGGGGTTGACAACTTCAGGAGTAAGGTACACACTGAAACCAAAATAGGCGATACCAGTTGTGAGGCATGTAAGGGACTTGTAAGCAACAGTCGACTGTAAGCAACAGTCGACGGTTAGCTCATAATCATCTTCGGCAACGAGAAGTTTGCAGCTTTTGCTAGTTGGTATACCTGTTATTTGTCTCAGGTGTATTCGATAGTAAGAACAATTTTGTTCCCAATTGTAAGACATGCATGGGACTTGTAAGTAATAATCGGCTTTTATGCTATAATCATCTTCAGCGATGAGGGGTTTGCAACTTTTGATAGCTGGTGTATCCATTATTTGTTTCCGGTGAATTTGATGTCAATAACGGGAGACGGACTTGTAAGTAAGATCGGTTCACGAGGGGCTAGAAATTTTTGAAAATTGGTGCACATTGTATTCGATTTCTGTAAATATGACAGTAAGAAAGTTTGTATCGATGGTCTATCGCTATAACCTAGGATTAACTGTTTACGCAACGGGTACAAACGATATGGTAATGTAAAACAATAAGGTAGTTTTGTAATAATTAATAGTGTCATCTATGGTATTTTAATCCTGAAACGTTACGGATAGCCTTCTTCCGATATTGTTTTGTTGTTGGTTTTACAACGCTAAAGAACAGCTTTTGATTATGTGATTATTCTTTTTAGAACATACCGTTTTAAAAGCTTCGATAAGTTGACAATTTCAGCATTTAACCGACAGCGAAGAAACAAAACCAAAGTGTTGCTCTCGCAACACTTTAGCCGGCGAAGCCGGACAAAGGTTGCCGCAACACTTCACGTTGCCCGGGCAACGTAGGTCTAGTTTTGCTTAAAATTATTGTTTGTATTTTAAGGAATTGAGTTGTAAGCAAACCCTTGAGGCAAAAATATCATGGGCCCTTGGAGATCATGGTTAAATTTTTTTTTTTTTTACATTTTGGTTAAGAAACGCACTTTAAGGGTGCTAAAAATTAGTTTTTGACCAACACCCTTGAGTTAAAAAGGTATACTTTGCTTAAAAATTTTGTTCTACTCTGTGGTTAGAATTAGTACATTAAGGTTAGGATTAGAACTTCAAGGATGGTCGGATCTGAGAAGTGACAATTTCTAAGCCAATTCCATTTGGGACTTACTTTACACACATGGAACCCGCTAGCAAGGAGCGTCTGCTCCTTCCATTTGGGACTTACTTTGCACACATGGAACCCGCTAGCAAGGAGCGTCTGCTCCTTCCATTTGGGACTTACTTTGCACACATGGAACCCGCTAGCAAGGAGCGTCTGCTCCTTCCATTTGGGACTTACTTTGCACACATGGAACCCGCTAGCTGTGGTTCCAAGTGGAGTTACATAGCCTATGTCAGAGAGGACTATCTCAAGTTGTGCAGCCAACCTTTCGTTTCATCAAACCATGTTTCTGCTTTCGAGTGGAAAGCTCCGTTCTAGCACGCAAGCAGGCAGGCACCAGTTTCAAATTGAAGATGGACTAAAATCTACAAGTGTGAAATATATGCGGCAGTTACCCGGCCCCACAGCCAATATATCTTCTTTGAGTGATAAATAGAAAAATCTACGGAAACCTAAAAGTGGCTTTTTCCCACGGGTCCGAAAGTGCTGCCATCTATTGTTTCTATCCATTTGTGTACGCGATTTCAGCTGAGTTTATCATTCGGTTTTGCACTTGGGTTTGCGGTAGAGAAATGGTATCAGATGTACCTCTTAAACTTTAGAAGTTCGCTCATTGCTAAAGAAACTAGAGATTATCCTTTGCTCCTTTCTAAGTGGTGACGTTAGAAAGTTGGCCTACGGCAAAAAAGTCAACTTTTGAACTAAGACAGGTGGAATTTTTATTTCGACGGCAATCGATAGCAGCTGATGAGCTGATCAAAGTATATGTCATCCATTTTTTGGTACAAAAATTCCTTCATGAGATACATCAGTTTGAAAGTTTCAAGGGGTTGACAACTTCAGTAGTAAGGTACGCACTGCAACCAAAAATAGGCAATACCAGTTGTGAGACATGTAGGGGACTTGTACGAGACAGTCGACTGTTAGCTCATCATCATCTTCGGCAATGAGGGGTTTGCAGCTTTCGCTAGTTGGCGTACCTGTCATTTGATGGTAAGAACAATTTGGTTCCCAATTGTAAGACATGCAAGGGACTTGTAAGTAATAATCGGCTGTTATGCTACAAAAATCTTCAGCGATGAGGGGTTTGCAAGGGGTTCAAGGGGTTGACAACTTCAGGAGTAAGGTACACACTGAAACCAAAAATAGGCGATACCAGTTGTGAGACATGTAAGGGACTTGTAAGCAACAGTCGACTGTAAGCAACATTCAACTGTTAGCTCATGATCATCTTCGGCAATGAGGACTTTGCAGCTTTTGCTAGTTGGTATACATGTTATTTGTTTCAGGTGTATTCGATGGTAAGAACAATTTTGTTCCCAATTGTAAGACATGCATGGGACTTGTAAGTAATAATCGGCTTTTATGCTATAATCATCTTCAGCGATGAGGGGTTTGCAACTTTTGCTAGCTGGTGTATCCATTATTTGTTTCCGGTGAATTTGATGTCAATCACGGGAGAGGGACTTGTAAGTAAGAATCGGTTCACGATGGGCTAGAAGTTTTTGAAAATTGGTGCACACTGTATTCCATTTCTGTAAATATGACGGTAAGAAAGTTTGTATCGATGGTCTATCGCTATAACCTAGGATTAACTCTTTATGCAACGGGTACAAACGATACGGTAATGTAAAACAATAAGGTAGTTTTGTAATAATTAATAGTGTCATCTATGGTATTTTAATCCTGAAACGTTACGGATAGCTTTATAATACCAACTAGATTATATAAGATATTGTTCCAAGTTTTCATCCGTCACGATATCTGCGATTGAAAAGGATAAAGTTCAACTGACCGCAAAGTCAATTTAGTCCCTTCTTCCGATATTGTTTTGTTGTTGGTTTTACAACGCTAAAGAACAGCTTTTGATCATGTGATTATTCTTTTTAGAACATACCGTTTTAAAAGCTTCGATAAGTTGACAATTTCAGCATTTAACCGACAGCGAGCAACAAAACCAAAGTGTTGCGGCAACACTTTCGCGATCCCCGAAATCCCCCCCCCCAACTCCCCTCACAGTGCCCGAACGCGGTCCGGTTTTGTCACTGATGTATCTACTTCTTGTCCTTGTTCTTCCCACCAAGTTTCATCCCAATCGCTCCACTCTAACCGTGTCACAAGATTTCCGGTCCCCTTCCCACATTCATCGGATCCGGTCCAGACTTAAAATGGGACCTCCGAAACACCAGGTCTTTCCAAATATTAAGTTCATTAAGATCCGAACACTCGTTCAAAAGCTATACACACCTCAACATTCCAGATTTCCCCTCCCACGATGGTTCGGTCGGAGAACTGACTATTTCTAAGCCAAACCTGTGTCAAGTCTCTAATGGTCAAGCCAGGTTTCATCGCCCTAGCACATCTGGAAGTACCTTAACTCGCGATAGCTGGAATTCTGGACTCCCCCCTCTACCCCCCCCCCCACAGCGCCCAAATCCAATCCGCTTCTATCACTGACGTATTTAGTTCTTGTGCTTGTCCTTCCCATCAAGTTTCATCCCAATCGCTCCACTCTAAGCGTCTCACAAAATTTCCGGTTCCCCCCTCCGACTCCCCCCTCCGACTCCCCCCTCCCACATTCTTCGTATCCGGTCCAGACTTTAAATGGGTCATCCGAGACAGGAGGTCTTTCCAAATATCAAATTTCATTAAGATCCGATCACCCGTTCGCAAGTTATGCATGTTACTAAATTCTGGAATCCGGCTCCCCTCCCTCCTCCTACGATGGTCAGATCGAGCAAGTGACTATTTTCAAGTTAGTTTGGTCGGGTTCCAACTGTGCCTGCCAAGTTTCGTCGTCTTAGGACTTCTGGAAGTACCCTAACTCGCAAACACCGGACCGACGGACCGACCGACAGACAGGCCGACGGAAAAGTGATCGGTATATGGCACTTGGCTGGATTGCAAGTGCCATACAAAAATCTAGGATAGGAGCCCAAAATGGATGTTTGCCCCCCCCCCCCCCGAGGTTTACTGAAATGGCGCCACTGCTACAGCCCAGTCCCTGTTCAAATTGATACCTTTCATGGTTCACGAGTTTCGAACTCCACTATCTGGGCCCAATTGCCCCTGAACTGGGTGGGTTCAGGTCCTTTTTCACTCCTAAAAAACACAACTACAACCCAGTGCCAACGGTTGCACCAAGTTTCAACTTGATTTCTGTCATTGCAGTGCTAACAGTTGTTCAGTCTCAACTCGATATCTGTCATTGTTCACGAGTTATGAAATCCACTCTATGGGCAGTCTGGCCTAATTGCACCTGAACCGAGTGAGTTGGGACCTCGAAAAACTAGACCCACGATTGTTCCTAAATGCACATTCCAATAAAAACCCGAGCTAACAACGAGACGGACAGGGTTGCCACCAAGTCAAAAATAAAATCCCCAAATTTGGAGGAAAAAAATCCCGGAATGGGGACAAAAATCCCCATTTCCGATATTTGTTTTTTTTTATGTTCTCGCATTTGTAAGGCACAAACTAGCCAGACCAGAGCGTTAACAGACTGCTACACTGGCAAGTATCTGAAGCGCATTTCTTGCATGAAAGTCGGTCTATCGTTCCACTTGCCAGTGGACAATATTTGACGTCATCATTTTGCTGTTTTATTTATGTCAAATGGGCACTTCCGTCCGCTATAGAAGGCATTAGGGCATCCATCGAAACATGGAGCATCCGATCGTAGATAATAAGAGCATAGCTTTCGATGGGACCGCAAAGGGGAATACTGTCTGGACTTTCTGATAAAGGCAATCGGGTCTGACCGATTTCGAAAACCCGTAAAGGTGTAATGGATCCCTGACCGACTCCTTTCAAGATACGTTAGTAAAAAGAACATTTGATAAATTATAGGTTCATTGGCAAACTTCCCCAGACAATTCTAGCCAAACTGTCTATCCGAGGCCGAGTCCGAGGCGAGAACAACTGTAGTATTTCTCTCACTGTGTCTTTTTCCAGTTTGCCAACCTTCCAATCAGTTTCACTGATATTTTTTTGTGTTTTTATGTCTCTTCTCCCTAACTACGGCAAAACTACTGATCAACTGAGAAAAATAAGAACAGATACGGCCTCAGCAAGCACTCTTACCCCTCCAAACAAAATCTGATAGACTTTAAAATTCTGTCTTTCCAACCAATTTTTATTTTTTGGATTTTGGGTGGATTTCTTGTCCAGGGAGAAAACAAACTTGAGATATGGATTTGGCAGGTATTTTTACCCCGATACAGAATCTTTCATTGACGTCAGAAATAACTGCCGAATTTCTTGTTGGTCGGATTTCAGTTGGAAAAACTGTCGGGCAGGAAATTAAATTTCAAAAGCGAATTCAGCATGTCTCCTTCCTTACCCCTAAATCGACTATTTCATTAGCATTTAAAAACGGTACTCATCCAGGAACTTTACCTGTACTTTGGCCCAACGAATCCCTATACCACAGTTTAACAAAAGCTTAACTCTTTCGAGAGTTATCGTGCTAACAGACGGGCAAACCAGACGAAGTCAAAGGTATCCCGCCGCTAGCGTTTTGGGATCGCAAAAAGTAGATAAAAAAGGATCCGTCTTGGAGGTATTGTTTTTATTCTGCCGAGATAAAAATCTCGCTTTGTTACTCGAATTGATTAGTTTTTTTAAATTCCAAAAGATAATACTAGAATTTTATCACTTTTTATCTGCACATTATCAACCGGGCAAAAATCTCGAAATAAATAGGAAAATCCCGGAATCCTGGAGCGAAATCCCGGAAATCCCCGAATCCCCATCAAATCCACATCACAAAAATAAAAACCGGAATTCCGGGATAAATCCCCACCCGTGGCAACCCTGGAGACGGATCTCAACTTGCGAGTCGTGCGACTGACGCAGTGACGCATTTCGGCAAGTTCCGAGACTTCCGAGAAAGACGTATGATGAAATGTTGCGCATGCAGGCATTGTTGCAATATCTAGATTTGTTATTAGATTAGTAAGAAAAGACAAATCTAGTAATTTAGAAGCTTTAGCTAGGCTCAATTACATGAAATGTGATTCCTATATTATACGAGAATTAGATTCTTTGGTAGAACGAAGTGTCCAAACCGGAAATTATGCCATCGTTGTCGAAGTTAGAAGCATATTCTCGCCCTTCCTCGAGGATTCCTCGGGGAATCGGAGGGAACGGCGAGAATAGTGGAAGTCACTCTACGCGGACTCCACATAGGGAAAAGAACGAGAAAACGGAGATGCTTCCAAAATGGATTTTGTTCGAAGACAAAAATATGCAGTTCACGAAATTACTCTGGATTCACTTTTTTTCTTTTGTTTATTCTGATTATTTTTAATTAATCTTGCATTGCATCAACACCAGCAAAAACTGGTTCCCCTCCGACTCTGAACGGGAGTCCTTTTTGATGATAGTGATGATAATCGGAGCATTCCCCGTCCGTGGGGACTCGCAAGAATACGGGAGGGAGTCCCCGGTACAAACGAAACGAGGACTCCTCAAGTGGAGTCCTCGGGGAACGGTGAGAATACGCCTTAGGTCAATGTGTCTTGCGTGGTCGCCGAAATTTTCCCAGTTTGCCATTTTAGATTTGTTAATAGCATGAATAGGTAGGTTTACAAAGAAATCTTCAAATCCATGGTTTCTCTTGAAATATATCGCATGGTTTTTGGGATCCCAAAACGTAAGTGAAGTCCGTCTGTAATTCTCGAAGGGAATGAGAGATTTTGATGAAACTTGGTGGGAGGATCGTTTAGGTCAAGGGAAAGGTCAGTTTCGTAGGTGGGCTTTGTAGCCTTACATTTCGAGGTGAGGGAGGGGGTTCAAATTAAGGGACAAACAAACTATTTTTAAACACCTAATGAGATAGTTGATTAAGGGGTGAGAAGACACGCTGAACACGCATATGAAAACTATTTTCTCACAAGAAAAGTAGTTCGCCCGGAATCCGGCCAAAACCGGAAAGTTTGTTAAAAGTAAAAGTTTTATTTAAAGTTGATTAGATGTCCGATTAAGGGGTACATGCTGAACTCAAATAAAAAAAAATATTTTCTACCCGGACAAGTAGTTCGCCCGGAATCCGGCTGAAACTGGAAAATTTGTTATAAGTTACATTTTTATTTTAATTGATTAGATGACAGACTTAGGGCTAAAAAAATACGCTGAGTCTGTCTATGACAACAATTTTTCACCCGGACATATAATGAAACCGGAAATTTTGTATAAGTTAAAATCATATTTGGAGTTGGTTAGATGTTCTTTATAGGGATTAGGAGATACGCTAAATTCGTTTCTGAATTATTCTTTTTTTGCTGGACAGTTCGACTGATACCGGAAATCTGGCAGAAGTAAAGCAGGAAGTCTCGGTCAGTATCGTCAAAATAGATATGACTTATAGAGGTATATCTGAACTTAGTTTTCTCAGATGATTAGCGTGGCGAAGATTGGATCTGGCGAAGACAAGACCCATGTTTGGATCAGATATTAGATTTGTGGGATCCCATCGAAACCTTAGGTCTTGTTATTTATACTGCAGGGGTCATGGTTGTGTTATGGTGGAAGTCACGGCAAGCGCATTTTTTTTTTAATCTGATGAAAAAACTCCAGAGTTTAGTAAAGCTGATGGTAGATTGGCAGCAAAAGTTCAGTCCAAGTATTGCTGTAGGCGTATTCTCGCCCTCCTCGGAGGACGGAATCGAAAATGTATGGAATATCTCCGCCTGGACTCCGCGGACGGAAAACAACGAGACCACGGATTCCACCAAAATGAATTCTGCTATAAAAAAAACAGTCATGCGATGGAATTCATCTATTTTACTTTCACTCTTGTTTCTTTTGTCGATTTTAACTTAACCTGACAGTGTTATTATTTACAATTAAATAATCGTTACCACAGTGAAATGGACTTTCCTTCTCAAAATCAGTTTCAAATCAGGAATAAACCCGACGTTGACCTCAGAAATTCTTTTTGACCCTCCGTAATATTTGTTTTTCCAAAAACAACAACACTAGCAACTCTCGAAATCGATTCCACACCGAATCTGAAGGGCGTCCTTTTTGATAATGGTGACGATAATCAGAGCATTCCTACTCTTCATGCCAATGAAAAATCACCGTGTGCCTAAGCGAAGAGCCGAAAACGTCACCACAGCAGTCAACAATGAACTCCGTTGATTGATTGACCTAGGATTGAAGTCATCGTTGGGGTGAAGTTTCTCGTTCTTCGCGAGGTTCACTGGCGTGTTTTGGACTTAAGGCGTATTCCCGCCGTTCCCCGCGGACTCCTCGGGGAATCGAGGGAAACGGCGAAAATAGAGGAAATACTCCGCGCGGACTCCAAGTACGGAATCAACAAGAAAGTTGGGAATGCTTCCAAAATGAACTCTGTTTGAAACAAAAATGGACAGTTGGTGAAATTAATCTGAATCCACTTTATTTCTAGTTTTGTTTATTCTGATTGTTGTTGGTGTTTATTCTGATCTGAATTTGTTTGTTCTGATTGTTGTTGATTGTTGTCGTGCACCAACACCAGCAAAAATGTATTCCCCCCCCCCCCCCCGAATCTGAAAGGGAGTCCTTTTTGATGAAGGTGATGATGATCGGAGTATTCCCGGTTCGTGGGGACCTGCGCGAATACGGGGAGTGAGTCCCCGGGACAAACAAAAACACAGAGACTTCGGCCAAGTGCCATATAGCGATCGCAATTTCTGTCCGTCCGTCGGTCTGTCGGTTGGCCGGTCTGTCCCGGTTTTGCTAGTGTGTGCACTTCCAGACAAGCTAGGACGATGCAACTTGGCAGGCGTATCAGAGACCGGACCAGATTAAATAAGAAATAGTCGCTTCCCCGATCCGACCATCTGGAGGGGAGTGGGCGGAGGGGGAATCCGGAAAAACTGGGAAAAATTAGATGTGTTTAGCTTACGAACGATCCGCTCACTTTGGGGGAGTTGTGGGGGAGGGGTTCCGAATTTCTAGTGATCCCGCGAGTTCGATGATTCCTGATGTGCTAGGATGATGAAAATTGGCAGGCATGTCAGTGACCCGACCAGATTATATAGAAAATAGTCACGTCCCCGATCCAACCATCTGGGGGGAGGGGAGTGGAGGGAGTGGGATGCCATGAATTGAAGTATTTTTAATTTTCGAACGGGTGATCGGATCTTGACGAAAGTTGTTATTTAGGATATGACCTCGTGTCTCAGACATCTCACTTTAAATCCAGACCGGATCCGATTACGCTGGGGGGAGTTGGAGGAGGGAACCGGAAATTTTGAGAAACGCTTAGAGTTGAGGGATCGGGATGAAACTTGGTGGGAAGAACAAGCACAGGTCCTGGATACGTTATTGATATAACCGGAATGGGTCCGGGCACTGGGCGGATTTCTAGCGATACTGCGAGTTTGGCATACTTCCTGATGTGCTAGGACGATGAAACTTGGCAGGTATGTTAGGATCCTAACAGATTGACTTGAGAATAGTCGTTTCCCCGATCCGGCCATGGTGGGGGGGAGTGGATGGATGGGGAGTCCGGTATCTAGTGGCATGCATAACTTTTGAACGGTCGATGGATTTGAATGAAACTTGTTAGGTGGAAAGAGATATCGCCTAAGGTATCCAGTGTCAAGTCCGGGTCCGGGGGAACTCAAGATACGCTTAAAGCAGAGGGATTGGGACGGAACTTAATGGAGAGAACAAGCATTAGGCCTAGATACAAAATTGACTTTGCCTGATCGTTTCGGGGCTCTGTGGGGGGTGGAGGGGATTTCCTGGAATTCCGGTATTTGCGAGTTAGAATAGTTCCAGAGGTACTAAGACAACAAAACTTTGCAGGCATATTAATGACCCGACTTAATTGAATTAAGAACCTGACGCAACATACACCCAGAAACGTCCGTCCTAGATCCGAGCATTTTTGGGGGAGCGAGGGAAGGAAATATGGAAATTGACTTCTGCAAATTGCGAACGAGTGGTCTGATTCGAGTGAAACTTAAGAGGTGAAAAGAATCGATGACCTAGACATGTAAAACATGCGTTCGAAATATACGCGACGATGGTTGGGGGGGGGGGGGGACTTTTGACATGCATAAAAATCAAACGGGTGGACCGAATGAGATGCAAGTTCGACAGTGCCGAGTTTATATGCGGCCTAGATTTGTTATTTGGCGTCCGGGCCGGATTCGGCCAAGGTAGGGGGGGGGGGGGGCGTAGATTTGCAGACAGGCTATGCTCTAATTTCAGTAAAGCTTGATGGACTGGAAGTGGGGATTAAGATATACGACGTTTATGTTTCCAAGTCGGGTTCGGCCACAGTGGGAAGAGTTCAAACCAGTGCACCAATTTAAATGAAACTTGAACTTAAACTTGAAACTTTAAATGAAATCCTAGATGACATATTTTAGGGTCCGAACCAGATCCGACGACGGTGGTGGATGGGGGTACCGAAATTTTAAAAAAATGATCAGATTCGCGTGAAACTTGATAGACGATATAAAGGAAGATGCTTTAGATGATCCATTTTTGAGTCCGAACCAGATTCGGCCACGGTAAGGAGTGATGGAGGGAGTACCGGAAATCGTGTGGCAAGTGTAGGGATCAAACGAGTGGATTTATTGGGCTGAAACTTGGAAGTTTGAACAGTCATGCGCATTTGCTACAGATAATCCGAGACGATGCCGGAACTGCTCAGAACTGAGTGAAACTAAGTATCCTATTTCTATTTCCGAAACACATTTTTGGGTGGTGGGTGTATTTTGTGACGTTCTCATCTACTTTCTTGTACAGCTTACTCGTAACAAGTGCCATATGAGCTCGTAGCTCTAGTTCTTCTTGCGTTTGCGAAAGACAAGACCTGATTAGCTTTTCCCTTGGCTAGCTCATAAAAGAACCAGAGGCATTTCTAGACAAAATGGATTGGAGGGGGGTCAAGAGGAGTATTCTCGCCGTTCCCCGAGGACTTCACGGGGAATCGAAGGGAACGGCGAGAATAGTGGGAGTCACTCCACGGGGACTACGCGTACAAAAACAATGAGAACGCAGAGAATTAGTCCGGATCCACTTTATTTTTGGTTGTGTTTATTCTGATTGTTATGGCACTTGCCTTCCGGCCAAGTGTCATATACCGATCACTTTTCCGTCGGTCTGTCGGTCGGTCGGTTAGTCCGGTGTTTACGAGTTAAGGTACTTCCAGATATGTTAGGACGAGGAAACTTGCAGGCATATTAGGGACCCGACCAAACTGGACACACTTCTTTCGCGGGTCTCCTGTCATTTGATTTCTGATGGCTTTTCAATTCTGTTTAAAAATTCTATTCCTTCTTTTTTCACTTATAGCCAAAGATGACCAAAAATCAATGCACATAACCTTGTCTCTCGCTATTAGTCTATAAGGTATATCAATGTTACCAGTCAGACTTCACTTCAACAACTAACCTATTGTGATTTTGACAGGCTAGAATGTGAAAGACCGAAGTTAGGCAGATCCAAATCCCACGGGAGTAGAACAGGTAGCCGCATTGCTGCCCCCATGAATCATGTCTCCGACCTATCGGGGTTACAAAACCTGGTTTAAACGACTTCTTCGGGGACTGGGTTACGACTGAAGCTGTGCAGAGACAAAAAAAAAAAAAAAAAAATTAAACGACTCGGATTTTTTTTATTAAAATGACCCTCACCCCCCCTTCGGGCCACCCCTGAATGGGGGGGGGGGCGTCCCCCCCCCCCAGTCGTGACGCCCCTGCCCTTGTCTCCTAATTGCAATAAGCAAGTCTGCAAGAACAGACAAGAAGAGGAGAAAAGATGATGATTTCGCTTTCTGTTGTAAGAAATGATATAATATTTCTATAGATTTTACCTAACCGGAATTTGTTCAAGTAGGAAAAACCCTAGTTTTGACGAAGGTTCGATTCAGGCCATTTATAGGGTCGTGCTAAAGGCATTTACAGTAGCGGCAGCGGAAGACAATGCGCGTGTTGCGCGAAGCGCAACACGCTAAATAAAATTTGTTTAGGTAGTACATTTTCTCCTCTGGTAGTACCTTTTTGGTATTTGGATAGTCCATTTTATTTGAGTCAAGTGGCAACACTGTTTGTGACAACAGCTAACAAGAATACAACTCAAGCAAAACTGAAGATTCTTTATATTAAAAGTGAAACAAGTGTGGAGAAAACTTATGTAGCTCATACCCAGATTCAGACCGGGCGAAATCTTTCCTAAGAGACATATAATAGAAGCAGAGTAGGAGCTCTTTCAACTCAGGTAAACCAGAACAACAGACTGATCCACATTGGAATCCAGATTGATCAAGGATTGAACCCAATACACATTTGTTGTGAATTCTGGTTGATTCGATCGATCTATAGGCAAGTGGTTACTTTTGTTGTTACAGTACTGTAGGATAGAGGCAGGATAGAGGTAATCCAGAGGTAATCTGAACTTATGCTAATTAGCCTTGTTTGAACACCATATACTTGCCACATACTCAAACTTGACTCAAAAAATGCACAAAACGAACATGTCGGCTACAGTGATATTGTGATATGCTTTTGCAGTGATATTCATGAATTGTTTGAATATATGTGGCTCAAGGAGTATTTATTCAAGCACCTGCACTGCACCTCTCAGTTTTTCCCAGTATTGTGGACAAGGGCAAAATGTCAAGACCAGGGGCATCGCTAGCCAAAACTCAAGGGGGGTGGCAGGGCGCCTGCCGGCACCCTGCATGCCCTGCCACCCATTTTGGCTTTTCGTCTCATATGTGATAATAAAACTTCCAACTGCAAGCGTAGAAGACTGAAGATAAGCCTAGTATGTGTCTACGAGGTCAGAAGCAGTTTGCAGGGCTTGGGCTTGGGAAGCAAGTATCTTAAAGTATTCGGCTGGCAGATGTCGAAGGTCCAAGAGTCATACCAGTTCTGTACCAGTTAGAGACAATAGCCAAGAATTGTATTGAAATCACAACACAAGCTTTAACTCCAACCAAAGTTCAGAGAAGAAGTTCACAAAATCATATATTTAAGGAAGAATCTTTAATTGTTTTTCCACAAGTTCATTTTCAAGCTTGAGCCTGAAAAGGACCCTTGCCAAGAAGGGCCAAAATATAGCTCTAATAAATTGTAGCTGACTTATACATTTTGCTCTGTCAAATATTGGAAATTTGGATTGAAAAGTTCGGCTCTCGGTGTCACTAGATCTTCTGCTCTGCATGCAGTTTGCCGGGAATGCTGCTAAAACACGAGGAATTTCGTAAAAAATTCTAAAAGACCTTTTTGAAGTCCATTAGAGATGAGATGTTGGAGTAAACATGCTTGTTGAATCCATATATGAACTTGATTTCTGCATTTGATTAGTTGTTTGGCTGTAAGAAAAATACTTGATAACGGTAAAAAAATAAATTGTGTATATTTAAGCACTTGATTATGGATATATAGTAAAAATGTTAAAGGGGTCTGGCGCTGGTCTGGCAAAGACTCGGAAATGTACAAGATTCGATTGTTTGGATCAAGAAGTCTGATAAATATTAAATTTTTGGGATCCCATCGAAACCTTTGGTCTTGTTCATTCTGATATTTGGATACTAAAATATTTTGACACATCTGAGGAATGTTGTATTATTCCACCGGGGCTTTGGTAAATAACGTTCAGAGTGCGCGGTGCTTGCAGGCAAAAAACCAAAACTCGTCCAGACACGGAGAATTCGAATTTATACAAAGGCCTGCATTTCCAGAGCTAGATGCGACATAAGAGAAGTTACGCCTGTAGATGTGTAGGAAAGTGATTTTAGGATATGTCTAGGCAATGAATCTGGCATTCTTTTTATTTTCGCCATTGGCTTACATTTCTAGTTGGAATATTTCAAACAAGAACATAGAGGTACCACAAATCCGGAAGAAAATAAGTTAATTCTATGAAATCGACTATCCCTGGATAACGGAGAAACAAAGTAACGCATTTTATCTGGTTTTCAGGAATATTTAAGTGAATAAGTGATATGTTATTAGACGTGTTGGACCTCAGACGTATTCCGTAGAACTTTAAAATTGTCAATTAAAACTAAAAAGTCTTCGACCCTCAACCCACTCTACACATTTAAAGTGCGAACACACGATGAGGATTTCCCGGCCGGATTTCCTGCACTTTCATCATCAAGTTGAAAAAATTTCAACTTTTCCATATGGAAGTGATGATGGTGACACAAATCCTGGCAGGAATTCCAGTCCGGGAGTGAAGCCAAAAACGCATATTGTGCGAAAGCAAAGAAGTGCTACAGCAGCGATGCAGAAGCGCTATTGCAACAAAAACAAGGCTCGTGTGTTCGTACTATTATTCGTCGCGTTTTAAGCGTTTTCCATTTGTCCACAATATACCCAATTTCACATTCGTCAACTAGATCTGTTTCAAAAGCGATTAGTAGCAGACTTTCGAGACGCTGGTCAGCCATTGTTGAACGCGAAGTGGTCTTAACCAACTTCATCTTGCTAAAAATTCTCTCCCATTTGCTGAGGTAACGGAGAACGTCTTAGCCAGCTTGAACGCTTTCAATACTAGTGGCAAGACATCTCTTAATCCACGAAAGACTTCGATTATATCTTCTGACTTTTTGTTTGCCGAGGCTCTCCTGGCTCTCCAGTCGGAACAAGGCTAACTCGTTTTTTAACTCTTCTCGACTTAACACCGGAAAGGAGTCAAGAAAGCTGTCGAAACTGGAGTAGGCGGCACCGTCGTATTATTCCTGGAACAGTATTTGTAGTTGGAAATGATGTAAATTTCTTAGGTTACCTAATTCTTAAAAGCGACAGGAATATAGGAGATTGCGGGAGAAGATTGTTGGGATTAGGAGATTGTTGTCTTTCTGCACGAATTACTTTGGTAAGTTGTGTGTCGGGGTTTTCCCGGTAAGCTGTGAGTCTGTGCTTATTCGGTAAGCAGCAAAACTCCAGTACATCCCCTGAGCCAAATTCTGGTAGATTCCGTGGGGCAAAGTCTGGTAGATCCGCTGATCTAACTTCCATTAAGTTCCCTGAGACAAGTTATGATGGACAAATCCGGTGGATTCTTTGAGCAGGATTTTGGTAGATTCCCAGAGCAAAATTTCGGTAGGTTCCCTAAGCAATACTCCGGTAGATTCCCTAAAAATAATCAAGTTCGGGTGATTTGACAAATTTTAACTGGCGTGGCTTCGCTGCACCAGTCAAAATTTACCGTTTTAGTAAACATTTCGGGAGGAGCGTGTACAGTCAAAAAGCGTAGAGAATAGCATTGGCTCCTGTAGGAAGCTCTGAGTAACACTTGGCAACGCTGAGTTCATGGTTTTGAGCTTCTTTCGCTTTCATGTTCGTAGGTTTTGGCAGTCACCCTTGCCGTAGTGATTACCCCATTTACGTGGCACAGCCATTAGTATAGGTTCTTATGTCGAATAGGGAAAATAAGGTGCAGCAATAACAATAAGCGAAAATAAGATGACTTTTATTTCTTTTGTGGGTTGGTTAATGCTTATAAATTTAACCTCTATCATTTCTTTTGCAGGGAAGTATGAAAAACATGAATGTCTGGCAACTCGGGGACCCGGGAGGTATCTGTATCACAAACCTGGTCATGGCTGTAATACTGATAAGTTCTGCGATGGCGTCGCCAGCTGACATTCGTACTTCTGCAGTCAATTCAGCAAGTATCTCAGTCGGTATGGACAATTCAGCAACTACAGAACAGACTACAGCCGTTGTCGAGACGATGTTTGTGGGAAACAAGCAGTGGGTTTTATTATCCATGTTATCGATTGATTACAGTTCCGATATTCATATGTGTGGTAAGTCTCCGGCTTCACTAGCTATGTTACAAACTAGGCAATTGATTCGTTATTTCCTCACACAGACCATTAAGGCGCATTGTCGCCGTTCCCCGAGCAGAGCCGGCGTTACTAGCCAAAATGTTTTTTTTTTTTTTTTTGGGGGGGGGGGGGGGGGGGGGCAAGAAATTTACCGACTGGCTGGTCATTTTTACCGAATGTTTTGGCAGAAAAAAAACCACGTTTTTAAGAAACAAGAGCTACGAGCTCATATGGCACTTGTTACGAGTAGGCGGTACAAGAAAGTAGATGAGAACGTCATAAAATACACCCGCCATCCAAAAATGCGGTTCACAAATACAAATAGGATATTTAGTTTCACTGAATTCTGAGCAGTTCCGGCATCGTCTCGGATTATCTGTAGCAAATGCGCATGACTGTTAAAACTTCGAAGATTCAGGCAAATAAATCCACTCGTTTGATCCCTAAACGTGCTACACGATTTCCGATACTCCCTCCATCTCCCTCTACCGTGGCCGAATCTGGTTCGGACCAAAAAAATAGATCATCTAAAGCATCTTCTTTTATACCTTTTATCAAGTTTCACTCGAATCTGAGCTTTTATGGAAAATTCCCCCCCCCCCCCTCCCACCCACCGTGGCCGAGTCCGGCCCGGAGACCAATTAACAAATCTAGGCCACATAAACCCGGCACTGTCGAACTTGCATCTCATTCAGTCCATCCGTTTGGTTTTTGTGCATGTCAAAAGTTTCCGCCACACCCCCCCTCCCCAATTCCCGCAACCGTGGTCGTATATAGTTTTGAACACATGTTTTACATGTCTAGGTCATCGATTCCTATCACCCATTAAGTTTCACTCGAATCAGACCACGCTGTTCGCAATTTTGCAGAGTCAATTTCCCATATTTCTCTTCCCTCGCTCCCCCCCAAAAATACTCGGATCTGGGAACGGAAGTTTCCGGGGGGTATGTTCTGTCAGGTTCTTAAGTCAATTAAATCGGGTCACTAATATGCCTGCAAAGTTTCGTTGTCTTAGTAGGTTACATCTGGAACTATTAACCCACGACTACCAGAATTCCAGGAACACCCCCTCCAACTCCCCCCACAGAGCCCCCGAAACCATTGATTCTGTCAATTTCGTATCTAGGCCTAATGCTTGTTCTCTCCATTAAGTTCCGTCCCAATCTCTCTGCTTTAAGCGTTTCTTGAGCTTTCTGACCCCCCCCCCCCCCATCCCTCCCCCCACAGGTATCGGACCCTGGCCCGGACTTGACACTGAACATCTGAGGCGCTAGCTCTTTCCACCCTACAAGTTTCATTTAAATCCGGTCACCCGTTCAAAAGTTATGCATGCCACTAGGTTCCGGACTCCCCATCCTTCCACTCCCGCCACGATGGTCGGATCGAGGAAACGACTATTCTCAAGTCAATCTGTTCGGATCCCTGACATATCTGCCAACTTTCATCGTCCTAGCACATCAGGAAGTATGCCGAACTCGCGGGATCGCTAGAAACACGGATCCATACCCCCACTCCCCCACAGTGCCTGGATGTGGTCGGGTTATGTCTCTGACGTATCTAGGACTTGTGCTTGTTCTTCCCACCAAGTTGCATCCCGATCCCTCCACTGTAAGCGTTTCTCAAGATTTCCGGTTCCCTCCTCCAACTCCCCCCAGTGTCATCGGGTCTGGCCCGGATATATAGTGCGACATCTCAGACACGAGATCATCCTAAATATCAACTTTCATCAAGATCCGATCACCCGTTCGCAAGTTAAAGATACCTAAATTTTTGGCTTCCCCCCTCCCTCGCCCCCCCCCCCCCCCCCCCCAGATGGTCGGATCGGGGAAGTGACTATTTCCTATTTAATCTGTTGGGGTCCCTGACATGCTTCCCAATTTTCGTCGTCCTAGCACATCAGGAACCGCCAAACCCGAGGGATCACTAGAAATTCGCCCCCCCCCCCCCTAAACTCCCCCAAAGTGAGCGGATCCGTTCTGTTATGTCAGACACGTATCTAGGACTTGTGTTTGTTCTTTCCACCAAGTTTCATCCGGATCTCCCCTCTCTAAGCGTTTTCCAAGATTTCTGGTTTTCCCTTCCAACCCCCCCCCCCCCCCCCCCCCCCATGTCACCGGATCCGGTCTGGATTTAAAATGGAACGTCTGAGGCACTAGGTCCTTCCATATACCAAGTTTCATTAAGATCCGATCACCCGTTCGTAAGCTAACAATATCTAATTTTTCCTAATTTTTCCGGATTCCCCCTCCCTCCATTCCCGAGCAGATGGTCGGATCAGGGAAGCGACTATTTCTAATTTAATCTGGTCCGGTCCCTGATACGGCTGCCAAGTTTCATCGTCCTAGCTTATCTGGAAGTAGCGAAACCGGGACCGACAGGCCGACTGACGGACAGAAATTACAATCGCTATATGGCACTTGGACGAAGGGCAAGTGCCATAAAAACGACTGTTTTGACGGAAAATCAACTAATTTAAAAAATACCAAATATTTCTAAGAAAAATCGACTATTTTTACGAAAAATCGACATTTTTTACTACAAATCTACTGTTTCGAAGAAAACATCGACCTTTTCCACGGCAAAAATTGACGGTTTTTACGAAAAATCGCGGCGCTTCGCGCGGACTCGTCTATTTACCGACTGGCAGACAACCTGACGCACCTGTCCCCGAGGACTCCTCCGGGAATCGAAGGGAACTGCGAGAATAGAGGGAGTCACTCGACGCCGACTCCGCGTACAGAAACAGCGAGAACACGGGGAATGCTTTCGAAATGGATTTTGTTCGAAAACGTAAATATGCAGTTGACGAAATTAGTGTGGATCCAGTTTGTTCTTGGTTTTGTTTATTTTGATTGTTCTTAACCAATTTTACATTGCACGAACACCAGCAAAATTGATGACCCTCCGAATCTGAAAAGGAGTCCTTTTTGATGATGGTGATTATAATCGGAGCATTCCCCGTCCGCGGGGACTCACGAGAATACGCTGAGTGAGTCCCCGTCACAAACAAAAACGCGGAGACTCCTCAAGTGGAGTCCTTGGGGAATCGCGGGAATACGCCTTTACAGTTTTGGTAATAATGGTCTCAACGACTGCTGAATATCGTGAGACTAAGAGGAGTATTGCAGGTCAGATTGCTAAGGGATGTATACATAACGTTGTTCTTTTTTTCTCGTTTGCTGTGGTGTCTAGTTTTGCTGACCTGCTGGGTTCAGAGCCTACCCGCAATGACATTAAGCGAAACAGATTTTCTTATGTAGATGTTATTGAGTCTTGAAATCTGGTAAATATCTGCCAGACTTTTGTTTCAGTAACGAACTTTTTGTTTCTTTTTGTTTTGTTTTACTCTATGTACTCTATGTAAAGGAGTTTACATATCCTAATTGATTCTGTTTCTCAATTCTAGGGATGTCTAATTCTCTTCTTTTTGTTCCGGAAGCTGAGACCCAATGACAAGATTAATCCGACTGAAGGTTCAAATGAAAGGTTAGTTGCTCTTTGGCACTTGAAGATTTAGCATCAACTGTCATGCGTGACCTTTGTTTTTTAAGTTTTTAGCTGGTGAGCTGCCATCTTCATTCAAAACATTGTTTCGACCTATCTTGGACCAGCATAATCGGACCCGATCATCATCAAACCTGCAAATACCCTTCACCCCGACTGTACGATCAGATTTTGCCCCAAACATAGCATGTGCAAAAATATGGAACCTGATCCCAGATGAGCTGAGAGGTAGGAGCTCTCTTGCATCATTTAAAAAAAAAGTAAAAAATCATTTATTAGCATTACAGAAGGATAATTAAATAAGGTCAGATAAAATAAAATTAAAAAATTAAAATAAATATGCTTAAGAATAAAATAATAATAATTTTTTTTTTTTTTTATGATGCGGTGGCTTCCCCAGGGGCAAGGTGCAGGAAGGTAATTGGTTAGTTTTTTGTTTTGTTTTTTGAGAGGCAAGGTTGTGTCTGAGAGCAGGAGCAGTGACCACTCTGCGTATTATGTTTAAAATGTAATGATTGTGGTTCTCGGCGTCCAGAAATGGACTGAGTGTTTTGTTTATGTATGATTTATTTTGTATTGTTAATAAACCCATTGAACTTGAACTTGAACTAGCTGAACAGCCGGTCGAAGAATTTGGCGGTTCGCTCTTCTGGATCAGGGCACACCTGGATGCGCTAGGGGGATCAAATAGGACAAGTGCATAGGGGACCGGACAGGATTCCTTTGGGAAATTTCTTTGCCTGTGGTCGCATGATAATGTTTTGACACGCTTGCACTTCCAACTGGCGGCCGGATTCATATGGGACTTTCGCGTAAGAAGCACGTGCCCTTGATGCTCCTTTACTAGACCCAAGCCAAATCTCGTCAGTATGGGGGAGTCGGAGAGGGAAGACTTCTGAAACGGTTAAGACACGGGTGAGAAACAAAAGGTTAAGTAGGCGAATTTATTTTTTGAGCTTAGTCATTTGGTTTATTTTCATGTAATTGCTTGTGAATTTGACAGATATGTTTTGTTGTTAAAAAAGACATATATTTACTGCTTAGGTAGAATTAGGTCATTTATTTGACATGGGAATCAAATAAATAATAATATTCACAGAAAGCTTGAGGTATCGCAACGGAATTTGGTTTTGAGAAGTTCTTGTACCCTACATTTGATATTCCTGGTCCGGCATAAGGATCGGGTGGCAGAGTCAAGAAATTGTTATTTTAGATGCTCTAAAGAGATGAAACGCGTCATTTAATCGGTTGATGAGATTGGAATCGGTGCCCAGTGTTTGTTGTGACCAACCATTCGAAATGGTCTTAAGCACCCGCTGGGGGCTTAAGACTTGGGTCTTCCCGAACCTAGAGCCGCATAAGGCTGATAATAAGCATTGTCCAAACAGGTATAATAAGGTGAACAGCGCCATACGCGATGTTTACGTCTAATGCACACGCCTGTTCAAATACAACCCAAGAGGTTCTTATCAATGCGGCGTTCGGTGTTGCCAAGGTAATACAATTTGTTTAGCTCTAAAAATATCCGAAAAGGTTCTTAGTACTACTTGGAGTACACGAGTAGAATATAACGCAAATTATACTGTAAAAAAGCTATTAAAATAACGGGTGGACAGCATTGATCCTCGAACTGACGAAAAGCAGTCGTATAGTTGTTTCTTTAGCTTCCAACAAAGTAGAACTGTTGTGCTTTCTTTGGCAGCCCTAGCGACGCTGCGCAAACAATCCTCACACCAAGTTTCATCAAAATATATAATTCCCTTCGATATTTATAGTGCGCACAGACGGACAGACGGACAACTTTTGCGATGTCATAGGTACCCCTCCACTTACGTTTTGGGATCCCAAAAACCTAACCCCGAAAATTCTTTTTGTTTGTAACAAAATATATAAAATTAACAAAAACATCTTGCGAGTTAGTCAAAGTCAAATATAGTTGGCTTGTAGTCTTTAGACTACGAAAAATTCACAAATTGAATATTACAGATTTTAGGCGTTTAAGTTAAAAAGCAGGTAAATTCATTCAATTTTTTTTTTAAAGGAGAATATAAAATATATTTGATAATAAATATAATTAATACGAGAACAGAATGCAATCATGTAGTGTTGTTCAGTCTTTTCAGCGGAATTTGAATGGAAAAATTATTTAAAATATTTGTTTTTATAAGAAAAACAACGGAAAGAAATATTAGACATAAACAGAACATACATTGTTGTAATTAGAAAATTACTCTACATTTTTTTAAATCATCAGTAATCCTGGGATGCTTAGGATAAAATTCATGTTACGTTCACATTGGTCTGGACTGAATGTCACATTTGGTCCAACAGAATTTGAACTGCATTGATCCGTCAAGTTTGATCTAGTTCCCCTAATTACAGTCTGTTTCCCGTCCCTTAGATCATCAAAGGTCGCATTCCAGAGGATTTAGTTTATCCGAAGCGGTGACCGCGATGCAAATACGCGCCTATTTGGACGATGATCAGCTAATTTTTGGGATCCCAAAACGTAAGTGGAGGATACCTATGACATCGTAAAAGTTGTCCGTCTGTTAGCACGATAACTCTCCAAGAGAATGGGATATTGTGATGAAACATGGTGTGAGGATTCTTCGGGTCAAGGGTAAGGTCAAGTTCGTAGATAGGATCTGTAGCCCTACATTTAGGGGTGGGGGAATTTTTAAACATCTAATGTGATAGTCGATTATGGTGTAGGAAGGCATGCTGGCCACGATGCTGAAAACCATATTCTAGCCGGACAATAAGTTCGTCCAGAACCCGGCAAAACCTGGAAAGTTGGTTAAAAGTAAAAGTTTCATTTGAAGTTGATTAAATGCTCGATTGAAGGGTAAGAAGACATGCTGATCACGATTGCGAAAACCATTTTCTCGCCGGACAACTGGTTCTCCCGGAATCCGGCCAAAACCGGATTTTTTTTTAAAACAAACGTTTTATCTGAAGTTGATTAGATGACAGAATTAGGGGTTAGAAGATAGCCTGAGTCTGTTTATGTCAATCATTTTTTACTCGGACATATAATTAGTTCGGAATCCGGTTGTAACCGGAATGTTTTTTGTAAGTCGAAGCTTGGATAAGGAGATACGCTGAATTCGTTTCTGAATTTTCCTAAAGTTTCGGTCATTATCGTCAAAATAGATATGGCTTATAGAGGTATATCTGAACTTGGTTTTCTTTGATGATTAGCCTGGCGAAGACTGGACCTGGCGAAGACAAGACCCAATTGTCTGGATCAAGTATTAGATTTTTGGGATCCCATAATCGACATCTCTGGTCTTGTTTATTTTGTACCTTGTGTGCCTGTCTTGTACGCTTTACGAGTTAAAGTCTTCGCGCAGTGAGTTACCCTCCGCGAGCTGGCCACTGGCCACGGAAAAGCGGCGTTTGTATTGAGATTCAAATTTTCCGTGCCATAGTAGAACTTTGTGTTTTGAGGACGGCCGTAGATATTCTACGCGTCATAATAAAGCAAATAGTGATAAAAAAAAATCCCTTAAAGTTTAACTGAAAAGGGCTGAGATAGGACAATCTAGTTACCCATCACTTATTCACTTAAAGAGGTTTGAAGATCCGATGACAATGCGTTACTTCGTTGCTCCACTATTCACGTATAATCAATTTTCAAATAGTGTAATTTCCATGTCGGATTTGTGGTACATCTATGCGTTTGTACCCGTGTTTGTGCTTGACGAAAGCTATTTACGAAAAATAAGTGTTCACGCAGTGAGCAGTGGTCACCTAGCTCATGACAGTTCAGTGAAAAGCCGCGTTTTTATTGAGACTTAAATTTCCCGCGTCATAGTAGAATTTTGCGTTGTGAAGACAGCCGTAGATATTCTGAACGTCATACCAGAGCAAGTAGCGAAAAATAAAAAAAAACCTTCACACAATCCAAATAATGTGGTGTATCCAGTTGAATGATACAAAATTAAGTTGGCTTTTCAGTTAAACTTTAAGTGAGTAGTTTTCAGCCTAACCAAGTAAGGCTGTAATTTGTACCGTAGGCTCAACGGATCGAACCATTATGTAGAACATGCATCCGCTGCGGGTGACGAGGTGGGCCACGTTTCATCGTACGGTGATTGGATCAGTTGGATCAACGTAACTTGGAAGTCCGGGTAAGCTGTGTTTTATCTATTTTTTGCATTATTCATTTGTTATTTAAAAAAAAAAAATTAAGTAGAAGCTTGTCGCTATAGCCGCAATTTGATGTTTATATTTCCAGACGGAGAAAAAAAAACAAAAAACGTATTAGAACTAATCCAGGTGACCACCGAGCCAGTCGTTATTGTCTCCTACGAATCTCAAGAAAAGCAAAGGCTATGCGGAGTACAATACTGGAGTGCTCATTCTTCAACAGATTCACTCTTGTGGCCACTTTAGCCGGTTTCTCGGTCTTTTTTTCTCACCATTTTTTACGGGGTCTGTAACTCGAAAACGACGGCAAATCAAGATCAAGTTCAAATTCGGCATATTTGTTGACATTGGGATACGAATTTTCTTGTTGGGAGGCTCGCCTAGCCCAGACGACCCAGTGAATTCAGTTTGGAACTTGGGCCACGGCCCACGGTTGGAGTTAGGCCGATGAAACATAGTGTCCTAGGGTCTGGAATTGTCTGTTAAGAGTAGCAACCCCCCACTCACCGCTTGTGGGCAACTAAACCCAGGTTACCCGGTGATTAATTAGTAACTAGTTAGCAACTAGGTAACGAGTGCATGCTGAATGATGGAATTTCGTGTAATTACATCTCCCCCACCCTCACGCTTCAAGTGTAACTGGGTCCAGGCTGCTTAAGTTCAAGTATTCAGTGTCTCATGGGTTAAAATCAGCGTTTTCGTCCTCACACCCCTCCCAGTGTATAGGCAGCTGGACCCATGTTTGCCAGTAACCTGTATTTCGTAATTCGTCACAACGGTTTGATTTCTCCCCTCCACTGGGCTCATGGGCAGTTTTGGGCACAGGCTCCAAAGGAGAAGCCGAAAGACGGTTAAAATTCTCGATCAGTGCACTTATTGGGATCCTAACACGTAAGTGGAGGGATACCTCTTTGACTTCGTAAAAGATGTTCGTCCGTCTTTCCGCCCGTCTGTAAGCACGATAACTCTCGAAGGAGTGAAATATTTTGTTCAAACTTGGTGTGAAAGTTCTTTGGGTCAAAGGAAAGGACAGATCAAGTTCGTAGATGGGCTCTGTAGCTCTATATTTGGTGGTGGGGCTCAAATTCCTTGGTCAACAAAATATTTGTATAAAGCTGAATCCGTATATGATAATTGTTTTCTTACCGGACAGATAGTTCGCCCGAAATCCGGCCAAAACCGGAAAGTTTTGTTAAATGTAAAATTTTTACTTGAAGTTGATTAGAGGTTCGATACAGGGGTAAGGAAACATGCTGAATCCATGCAAAATACTTTTCCCGAACAGTCACTTCGCCCGGAATCCGGTTAAAACGGAAATTTTTTAAAAGTAAAGGTTTTACTTGAAGTTGATAAGAGGTCTGAAACAGTGGCAAAGAGACAGGGTGGTAGATACAAAGTTTTTTCTCTCCGGACATGCAGTTCACCCGGAATCCGGCCAAAACCGGAAAATTTATTGAAAGTAAAACTTCTATCTGAAGTTGATTGGAGGTCCGATGTAAGAGTAAAGAGACATCCTGAATCCGTGTATGAAAATTATTTTCTCGCCGGAAAAATAGTTCGCCCGGAATTCGGCCAAGAACATTTGTTAAAAATGACAGTTTTGTCGGAAGCCGTAATTTTTCAAGAAAACACCACTACGATGTAGTTCATGTTTATTTTGAAAGGGCTGATAGGTAATAAATAGTTAAATGTTCAAGGAGCTAAAAAGCTTCTAAAAGCCCCGATTATCTGGATAAAATAGTCCAATAAATATTAAAATCTGTGGGATTCCATCGAAACAATTTGTCTTGTTTATTTGCTCAGCATATTATATAGCTATGCAAGAAACATCTCGTAGATCAAAGATCAGGGAAATTCGAATTGACCGAATACACACCCTGCTAGGCTAACATGGAAAATGTAGGGGTATAAAATACCACCTTGTCCAACCCCTCTTCCCACTGGCAAATACGAAGAAAATACAAGAGAACCTGAGGATACACAAAACTAGCAATAACGGAGAACACGACAAATAGAAAGAGGAATACTCCTAGAGCGAAGAGACAGGATTGAATTTAAATGGCAATTGTAATGAGATATTTTCGATACCAGGACTTAATTCATACTTTCACACCTGACCGCTTGCGCACTCCTATGATCTGTATCAAGAAGATATACCATACAGCTATAATGCAACATATGATTGTGCAAACCTCAGCCGGAGATCTCATCAAAGTGTGTCCTGTCTTTATTTTAATATTTGAAATAGGTTTTGACGCGTTCAATTCAGTTCAGTTCATTTGTCTCTGAATCGGGAAGCGGACAAGCCAAATGTTCGTTCAATCAGCACTTACGAGTTTAGTTTAAAACAAACAGTATTCATTTTATACACTAAATAAAGCGAGTTCACTTCGGGTAGGCTACACAAAAGGTATCTACTTAGATCGCTGTTGGGTACGAGGCTCCTTTGGTGGAACTGCGGGGACACAGTAGTCAGGGGCGGTTTGAAGGACTTGGGCATGGGGGGTGGAGACTTCAAAATATACGACTGGCTAGAAATACAACACCAGCAGGCTTAAGAAATATTAATGTTATCATTTCTAAAACGTTACGGAAAATGCCGTGGTAGCCCAGTATTAAAATAATTAACAAATAAGTAACATGAATTAGACGATGCTGTTCAGATTAAATTTCGCTGGAGAGAAGACAAGCCTCGGTACCAAC
The DNA here is from genome assembly GCA_023053575.1 of Branchinecta lynchi. Lineage (NCBI taxonomy): Eukaryota > Metazoa > Arthropoda > Branchiopoda > Anostraca > Branchinectidae > Branchinecta > Branchinecta lynchi. The sequence continues at coordinate 16,865,819 of JAKZAP010000014.1, read as the reverse complement.
TTCTGACATACCTACTCAACACAAACTAAAGTAAGCGCCGCATGCGAAATTTTTTCAATCCGAGCAAAATCCAACTACTCATGTACATCTTCTACCATTTAAGTAGCTTAGACCTCAAATCTCAAGCTTAAGACCGCACGTCGATGATGAACACTTCAACTGAATAGAAATAGGGTAAGACAACGAAAGAGCCGCAGGCAAAATTTGTTAAGCCGGCCTTTATTCTTCAATATTCGACTACTTCCCACGCAAACTCTTGCTTTTACCGTGGCTTAGATCCCAAGCAGCAGATTTTACCGTATGTACCCAAAACATTGAAACTCAGCGCCTCAGGCGATTTTTTTGTAATCCGACCTTTTTCTTTATTTTAGCTGTTAAGGTGGCTGAAATCTTAGGCCGAACACCTCACCTAAATTACGGTCCATTCAACCAGATAGCGAGTAGGCGACTATGAAATCGGTAAAGTTTCGTGAAATATTTTAAAGGCCGCCTACTATATCCCATATCTGTTCATGCCCCGATAACTCGCAAAGAGAGTGGAACATTTTCCCGCAAGTTGGTACGTAGTAGTGCTTCCACTTTGAATTTAGACTACGCAAAAAATAGTGCAATCATCGGGTCCGTCATACAGTGCTTACAAAGCCTGTATGAAGGGGACAAAGCCATTTAAAAAATAAATAAATCTGTTTCTTTGTAAGATAAGGAGATTTTTGCACAAAATCAGATAGGATAATGTTGAACGTCACGCCGCAGGCGAAATTTTCGAAAATCAGGCAGTGTTCAGCGCCACAGAGTGAAAATCACGATTTGGCTCAATCGCAACAAGCTCAAAACTTACGACTGTCTCTAATATACTACTAGAAAATCTCTTCGTAAAATACGACAAGAATCGGGTAATTTTCAAGGAAAATTCGCGGTTGATGTCATTCTGGCAAGTTCCACACAAGCTCAAAACATACGACTGAGAGCAGATTCTCTGGAGCATGGGGGGGGGGGGGGTGAGTCCCCCATTCCCTGCCCGCTGAACCGAACCGCCGCGGACAGTAGCACCTTCTGTAGCTGAAAGAATATATAAGAATTGGCGCTAAAACTGTAGAATTTCTTTTGGGTCAGTTTTTTTGGTTTTGCAAGATCCGCTTCACTGGTTGTGTCCATCAAGTTCAGACTCCCCCCCCCCCCCCTCCACACACTAGTGAAACTTCCTGGAGTACATTTTTACTTATGTTTCTTTTGTAGTTGGATAGACATCCAGAGAAAAGGCGGAAGTGACGCCGTGCACTTCCTGTTCTTCGAGTTTGGGCTGAGTCTGCTGACAGCAGTTTTTTCGCTCGTTGTGCTGGTAGTGGCCTCCATTCAGTTGGCCTGGCCGACATTTGGCAACCTCGACCCAGAGTAAGTGTTTAAAGGACCTGTCTTGCACCTACTTCCATTATCACTAGATACATTTCTAAGCCTGAAGACCCAATTTCGTACGGTACATTCTAACCCCTCTAACTTTTCCACTGAGAACGATTTTCTTCCAGGTCCTTGCGCAAGGTTCATATCACTTTGTCGATCGTGTTTACATTCATCGGATTTTGCTATCTCTGGAAGCATAACGAAATGCAACGGCTCACATCAGGCGAAGAAACTTATCCAGTACAGGAACAGCACGAGTGAGTCTTTTTTGGTTAAGTACGAACATATTTCGGTTAGGTATCTGGGAACGTTCTGTGACTGGAGATATGAGCTCTGCTGAGATTTCCTCGTTGGATAACCTTCAATGTCTTGAAACAGCTGGGCGTAATCGATAATTAGTTGTTCGACATTATGAACTAAAGTAAATAACTTTTCTCGAACAGATATGCAATTCATATCTTCCAATGGCCCACAGGGAGTTGTTTTATGAGAATTACTTTTGTGGAGGACGTTACGACCTCGTATCATCCTTCAGAGAGGCTGATACGAAGCCGGCCTGCGCAGAAGTTCACCGAGCACTTTGTTCAAATAGTGAGTTCGTCGAGCATCTTCAAATACTGAAAAATAGAAGCTGAATTTTCACAAAAGATTAATTAGAAAATACTTTCAGTAAATAAAAAAAATACTAAAAAAAAATAAAAATAAATAAATAAGAAATAGAGTAAATGTTGAAAAATTTACTCTCTTAGACAGCCAGCATAGCCTGTCACAGTCAGATTACCACTCAAAATACAGCTTGTCCACTGAACATTCTTACTCTCATTGACAACCAGCCTTTGCCCTAGGTCGTACCTTGACACTATCAGATTTCCACTGAAAATACAGCTTGTCAACTGAAACAACATCCTATTATCCCTTGCTTTCCAAGGGCTAGTTATTCAGCATAATCACTGTCTTTGTTCTGGAATTATCTTGTTTCTCAGAAGCCTTCACGTTGGATTTGTTATTGTTTACTTTTACGTCCACGACCCCTAGAGCAGTCATTTTAGTAGATCTGTAGTAGATTTTGACCGCTAGATGGGATCTGAATCGCCAAAAAAGTAAAAGACTATATTGGTAGAAACTGAAGTGTTTGAGTCCCAACTGTAGTCATTTTATTAGGTCTACAGTAGGCTTGGGTTGCTACTTTACTAAAATAAAACTCCCTACATCCATTAGCGAAAGAGTACAAGAAAAGAAGAATAAGACCTACCTATACAAATATTCTGTTCGAAAAAGTTATAATAGTTAACCTACCCTCATCTCGGTTCATATGGGTATAACAACCTCGATGTCTGAAGTTAACCTTTAATATACGGTTTAGATGTGTAGAATCCTGATTTGGGTACAATCATTAACGACTAATAACTTTTCTCGAACAGGTATGCAATGCATATCTTTCTAGGTCCACAGGAAGTTTTTTTTATGACAATTTCTTTTGTGGAGGTTGTTGCGACCAGAAAGGCTGATACGAAGCCGTAACAGCCGCAGATGTTCACCCTGCACTTTTCCTCAAATACTGAATTCATCGAGCACTTTTCTTCAAATACTGCAAAGTAGAAGCTGACCTCCAAAAAGAAATTCAAAGAAATACTTCCAGTAAAACAAGACCAAAGGTGTCGATGGGATCCCAAAAATCTAATATTTGATTCAGACAATCGAGTCTTGTCTTCGCCAGATCCAGTCTTGGACAGGCTAATCATCAGAGAAAACCAAGTTCAGATATACCTCTATAAGCCATATCTATTTTGACGATACTGACCGAGACTTCCTGCCGATTTCCGAGCGAACTACTAGTCCAGCAAAAAAAAAAAGATACAGAAACAAAACCAGCGTACCTCCTTATGCCTATAAAGAACATCTAAAATCCGGTTACAACTGGATTCCGGAATAATTATATGTCCGGGTAAAAAAATATTGTCATAAACCGACTCAGCCTCTCTTCTTACCCTTTAATCTGTCATCTAATCGAACTTTTGCTTTTAACAAATTTTCCGGTTTTGGCCGGATTCCGGGCGAACTAGTTGTCCAGCGAGAAAATGATTTTCACCATCGTGTTCGGCATGTCTTTTTACCCATAAATCAAACATTTAATCAACTTCAGATTAAACTTTTACTTTTAACCAACTTTCCGGTTTTCGCCGGATTCCGGGCGAACTACATGTCCGGGTAGAAAATTGTTTTCACATAAGTGTTCAACATGTCTTCTTGCCCTAAATCGAACATCTAATCAACTCGAAATATAACGTCTAATTTTAACAAACTTTCCGGTTTCGGCCGGATTCCGGGCGAACTACTTGTCCGTCGAGAAAATGGTTTTCACCATCGTCTTCAGCATGTCTTCCTACCCCTAAATTGAACATCTAATCAACTTCAAATAAAACTTTTACTTTTAACAAACTTTCCGGATTTGGCCGGATTCCGTGCGAACTACTCGTCCGATGACAAAATAGTTTTGACCAACGTGCTCAGCATGTCTTCTTACCCCATAATCGACTATCACATTAGCTGTTTCAAAATATTTTGTTTGCCCCTTAATTTGAACCCCCTCCCCCACCCCTAAATGTAGGGCTACAAAGCCCATCTACGAACTTGACTGGTCCGACGACCAAACGAATCCTCACACCAAGTTTCATCATAATATCTCATTCCCTTCGAGAGTTATCGTGCTTACAGACGGACAGACGGACAACTTTTGCGATGTCATTTCCTAAACTTAACGTTTTGGGATCCCAAAAATGAAAAATACTTTAAAGATCATAAAAAATAAAATAAGAAATAAACTAAATGTTGAAAAATTACAGAACATTTTACACCCTTATAGACAACCAGCCTATGCCCTAGGCCCTAGGCCATACTTTATCACAATCAGATTACCACTATAAATTCAGCTTGTCAACTGAAACAACATCCTACTATCCCTTGCTTTCCAAAAGCTAGTTGATTCAGCCGTGAAAATGACAGAACATCTTTCTCTCACAGACAAACAGCTTATGGTCTAGGTCATATATTCCTTCTCACAATCAGATTTTCACTATCCCTTCCTTTCCAAAGGCTAGTTATTCATCAAAGGCTATGTTCTTGTTTGCTTTTTACTTCGATGACCCCTAGATTAGTCGTTTTAGTAGACATATAGTAGTGTTTCAAGACCGCTAGATGGCATCTGAATCGCCAAAAAGTAAAAGACTAAATTGGTAGAAACTGTGGTGGGGTCCTGTAGGCTTGGGTTGCTACTTTTCTAAAATGAAATTCCCTACCCCCATTAGCAACAAGACCAAAGGTGTCGATGGGATCCCAAAAATTTAAGATTTGATCCAGACAGTTCGGTCTTGTCTTCGCCAGGCTAATCATCAGAGAAAACCGAGTTCAGATATTCTATCTACCTATCTATACCTCTATAAGCCATATCTATTTTGACGATATTGACCGAAACTTCCTGTTTTACTACTGCCAAATTTGCGATTTCGCCCGAATTCCGAGCGAACTACTAGTCCAGCAAAAAAGAAAAATTCAGAAACGAAGCCGGCGTATCTCCTTATCCCCATAAAGAAATCTAATCAACTTTAAATAAAATTTTGACCTAAAAAAAATGGGGGTACAACCGGATTCCGGACTAATTATATGTCCTGGTAAAAAAAATGATCATTATATACAGACTCAGCGTCTCTTCTTACCCCTAAATATATCATCTAATCAACTTCAGATAAAGCTTTTACTTTTAACATATTTTCCGGTTTTGGCCGGATTACAGGCGAACTAGTTGTCCGGCGAGAAAATGGTTTTCACCATCGGGTTCAGCATGTCTTCTTACCCATAAATCAAACATTTAATCAACTTCAAATAAAACTGTTACTTTTAACCAACTTTCCGGTTTTCGCCGGATTCCGGACGAACTGCTTGTCTGGCGACAAAATGATTTTCACCATCGTGCTCACCATGTCTTCTTACCCCTAAAGCAAACATTTAATCAACTTCAAATGAAACTTTTACTTTTAACCAACTTTCCGGCTTTTGCCGGATTCCGGACGAACTACTTGTCCGGCGAGAAAATGATTGTCACCCTCGTGCTCAGAATGTCTTCTTACCCCATAATCGACTATCACATTAGCTGTTTAAAAATATTTTGTTTGTCTCTTAAATTGAACCCCCTCCTCCACCCCCAAATATAGGGCTACAGAGCCCATCTACGAACTCGACCTTACCCTTGACCCAAACAATCGTCATACCAAGTTTCATCAAAATATCTCATTCCCTTTGGGAGTTATCGTGCTTACAGACGGACGGACGGACGGACAGACAGACGGACGGATGGACAACTTTTGCGATGTCATAGGTATCCCTCCACTTACGTTTTGGGATCCCAAAAAGGTACAACGAAAGAAGAATAAGACCTACCTACAAAAATATTCTGTTCGAAAGAGTTATAATAGTTAACATACCTCCATGTCGGTTCATATCGGTATAACAGCCTCTACGGCCATTTGCTATCATTATAAAATCTGCTAACTTATTTTTTTATGATCATGAAATTGGAAAAGTCAGCAAATACTTTTTCGGCGGTTTCTCTTCGTGGTAACGCTTATTATGCATAGCGCTAGTAAAATCATAATAGATAACATCCAAAGTGTTATCTGCTGAAACTGAGTACCCTTGCGCTATGGAACTTCTGATAGGGTAGTTGCAATAGGTTGAGCTTCTTTTCCAACTTCTGATTCCTTCGAAATTAAGTGCTGTGATCTTTTTTTTCTGGCTGTTGGGCAGTGCGAGGCCCCCGTTGACACAGAGAAAATTGCATACACCAGTCTTTCTGACCAATGATGTCCTCGGAAGCAATAAGCAGGAGCATGATTTGCTTCAAAAAGTGTCATAAATTACAGATATAACAATACCAAAGGTTTTGAGGGGATCCAAAAAAATGGATATTTACTGGACTTATTTATCCTGACAATCGGGTCTTGTAGATATTTGAATACTTGAAAATAAACATAGACGATACCGTAGTGGTGTTTAATAACAAATTACAGCCAAACAGCTATCTGCGAAAACCAAGTTCAGGTATGGATTCAGCATGCATATTTCAATCAATCAATCAATCAAGTTTAATCTGAATAGCTAAAAGCTAGAAAAGGATATATTTACCCCTACAACTCGTTATCATCTTTAACGAACTCGTTGTTGTAGCTGTATCTCCCGTGAACTTCTTTTCCGGCAGAAAAAGTTCAGATATGGTTTCAGTTTATCATCATTCGTGCCTTATTTTATTCCTCATTTTAACTCTTGATGCTTCGTTATATTATTTCCCATTTTAATTCTTGTAGGGTGACATGTATTTTATACTATGTAGGTCTGTTATTATTATCAGAATTTTAGAATTTTATTTTAAGCTAGGTCTACCCGCAGAAATGTTAAAGATGTGGTTCCAACTCCGGGCGAACTGTCTCCCATTACGAAGTAGGAAAAAGGTTTTTCAAAAGAATAGGTCTTTGCCAGTGGCTGAGTGTGCTTGCCGATTTTGTGGTGAGGTAGAAGAGAGTTTATGCCAGCTGCTGACAGATTGTCGGGGGGTGAAGGAAATTAGAGATGTTTTTTTTGGTGGGGTGCCCATACTATTCCCTGGTATTATGAAGTCGACAAATCGTCAGGTAATTCGGTCGATATGTAAATATTTTAAGTGTATACTGGAAGTTTAGATCGGAGGTAATTTGGCAATGCTAGAAGGGTAAAAAGAAGTGATTTTATTGTATGTAATTTTGAAGTTCAATTTTGTTAGTTAAGTGCGATAATGAATACTGCTGTATGGCCCTTTGTTGGCTTTAATAAATTATTATTATTATTATACTGTATATATTGTACGTAACTGTTTTGACATGTGTTACATTATGGCGATCCTCTGAAGCCATATTGTGTTGTGCTATCATGGAAATAAAGAGTAACTATTAAATTATTATGCAGACCAAAACAGCTCGTGACACCGGGAGGGAACCCAGAACCCCTCGATCTGCAGTTGAACGCTCTAACGGTTGATCTAACTTTCTCTGTGCTACTTTGAAAATTACAGACTTCGCAATAATCAATTCCAGTAGTGTACTTACAAATTTAACTTTTTGAGTCTCTACCAAAAATTCTTTTTTTTCAAATTTAGGGGAATCACTTGACAAGAGAATAAAGTATCGTTAAGCACAAGCCCTAGGTACTCAGTGACAGAACCGGACCGGAGTCGGCCACTGTGGGGGAAATGGAGGTGATAGTGACTTAAGGTACTTTGAGATGTGCCAGGACGATGAAACTTTGTATTTATTATCTCCAAGGGCCCATGATACTTTTTGCCCAAGGGTTTTGCTTACAAGTGAATTTCTTTAAGTGCAAAAATACTTATGAGCAAATTGTACGTTTTAACCGACGAGCCCATCATCATTTTTGCTTCCGATGTTTTGTCTGCAGATGAATTTCTAGCGCCCTTAAAGTGCGGATCACACACAGGCAAGTGCAAAAATAAAATACTTTCTACCAAACGATAATTTCTCGTGATTTCCAAGGGCCATGCTCATTCTTATCTCAAGGGTTTTGCTTACAAAAGATCAAAACAAACCCACGAATCGGCAAATTCCTACTTTCATCGCTTTGAATTGTAAGTGCTATATAAGCTTCTAGCTCTTTTTATTGGGTGTTCAGCTCTAAAGTGAATTAATGTGTAACAGATTGTCGGATCTTAGCCCAAATCGCTTAAAATTTAACATCTTGCAATTCTTTTTAGCTTTATTATTTGTATGGGTTTAACAGTAAAGCTTTCGCTGAAAATGGAAACGTAGAACAAAAAAAATGATATGAAGAAAAAACTTACCGGATATCGTGTCCAAATGTATGGATAATGTAGCTCAGACCCTTTCACCACACTTTTTCTTTTTAGGGAGGATTCTCAAAGGGACATCCCGTCGTTGGTTGGGATCCTGACTATCATCATATTGTACATCCTTGCAATATTGGCGCGTTTTGTCGTTCCTACTGTGGTTGTAGAAAAATTGAAAAATTGGGGCGTCATTCCCGTTTTTATTTTCGATATCGCATACGACGCCCTTGAATTTGTAGTTGGGCAGGTGCTAATTTGTTTGGAAAAATGCTTTGGCCGAATTCTGCCTTTCAGATATGCGTATCTTTTCAAGGTGATAAAGACGCCCATGTATGTGTTTTTCGCTGCCATCCTGCTGCCATCTGTAAGACTAGCGAGGTAAATTATGGATTTATTTATTTTGTATATCTTCAAAAACAAGACCAATGGTTCCGATGGATCCCAAAAATCTAACATTTGGTCCAGACAATTGGTTCTTGTCTTCGCCAGACTCCTTGAACATTTTTACTATTAAAATTTAGAAACAGATTAAGCCCAAGTAGCTAATCATCTGAGAAAACTACGTTCAGGTATGGATTCGGCATGTGTGTTTACCCCTATAGGCTGTAAGTCATATCTATTCTGACAAGACTGATCAAAACTTTAGTCCGACAAAAAAAAATAAAGCTCAAAAACGTATTCAACGTATCTCCGTACAGCTGTATCTAACATAAATGAAGGGCTACAGAGCCCGTCCACAAACTCGACCTTTCTCTTGACCCAAAGAATCCTCACACGAAGTTTCATCAAAATATCTCATTCCCTTCGAGAGTTATCGTGCTCACAGACGGACGGACCGACGAACAACTTCTGGTCCCAATCCCAAAAACAGAGAAAATAACAACCAGTCTGCAAAGGGAAAAATGAAGAAATTGCACACAAATTCTGTACCTAGATTATCACAAGCTCTACCGTAACTGATTAATACCAAACTAATATTGGATACCATTCTTGATCAGCATTTGTAAGGCAGTTTTCGTATCGGTTACTGTTATTTTCTGAAAATAATTGTCATCAATAGCAAAGACGGCAGCAGACTTCAGGCGGGTTTAATACCATTTTAATATTCTTTGACGATATATATATATTTTTACATGAATATGCTTTCTAGGCAGTGAACTGGTTGGTTTAGACTACAACATTATAGTTTTTCATCCTTAATCTTGTCACGTACAAGTCCCTTGTATTGAGCGCCATCTATGTGATTAATATATGCAAAAATTAGGCTTTCAGTTTACTTTCTCCTTACAGTATCGACTCGGTGGCTCTCAACACCAGTGTAACTACATGCTGGGACATAGTGTTCCTTTCTGATTATGACCTTCCCTTTGTCAATTTCATCGCCTTTGCGTTCGTCGGCACGTCCCTTGATCTGCTCCAGGTTCGGCAGATTATCTCTAAGTAAGTTATTTTATTGACAGTTCGTATGCATTAATTTAGAGGGAGATGGATCTACGCTGAGTCAAAGTGCATCTTGGAACTTAGACCCTGCTGCGTCGATCAGGGCTTAAATGGCAGCAGTGTAGCAACGCCATTCTTGTTGTTGTACCCGCAAGCAGGTCTTTCCGTTCTGAGGCATGTAGGCATGCATTTCGGCCCGTGGGGGTGTAATGGACGTCGTCTGATTGTATCCGGTCCGGTCCCTTGTTGGGTGGTCACGTTGACATAGCAGGGAGCAGACCGTACTAGAACCGAGAGTTACAGAAAGAGCTCTGTGCCAGGTCGTAGAAGTTTTGAACAAGGGACAGACGCATCCCTCACAATGTTGTAACTGTTTAGTGCTTTGTTTTCTTGGTTATTTCCTGATTATTGCATTATTATATATAATCACCTTATTTCGATGTACCTGAAATTGACCTATGCAGTTCGGTTTTCGTCGAGGACACAGCACAACACGTTATCTCGTCGATTACTTCATGATCTGGAACACGTAGAAATTTCAGAGGCTTGCTGAAATAATTATTTCTGATTTCGTGAAAGCTTTCGATCTGCTTGATGAAGCGACTGTAATCAGCGAAGCCCGTGCCCTGGAAGTCTCGCAGTTTCTGCTATGTATCATCGCAAGTTTCCTTTCTGGTCGTCAATAGTGCGTACAACTCAACGGGGAAGCATCCAACTTCCATATAATTCGTCCGGAATCTGGTTGAAACCGTACATTTTTTATAAGTTAAAGTTTTTATTTGAAGTTGATTAGATGTTCTTTATACGGATAAGGAGATACGCTGAATTCGTTTCTGAATTGTTCTTTTTCTGCTGGACAAGTAGTTCTCTCGGAATTCGGACGAAACCGGAAATTGGGCAGAAGTAAAGCAGGAAGTTTCGGTCAGTATCGTCAAAATAGATATGGTTTATAGAGCTATATCTGAACTTTGTTTTCCCAGAGAGCCTGGCGAAGACTGGATTTGGCGAAGACAAGACCCAGTTGTCTGGATCAAATATTTGATTTTTGTGATCCCATCGAAACCTTAGGTCTTGTTCCAAAACTAGCTTGGGAACAGCTGTGGCCAAGATTACATAGTCCAGACCATTAATAATCGGATCACAGCAAATCTCTGCTTTCCTCTCTTTTTGTTTTTCCTTCGCTTCTGTGTTTTATTTTCTTTAATCTTTAAGTTAAAGTTTAGCTAGGCCTACCCCAGTTTCCTCTCTTTATAAGCCAATATACCAAGTTTTCCACTGTTCTATTATTTCTAGTTCAGAAATGAATAGTCGAATACTTAATCTTATTCGCTCGTGGATTGGAATGAAGAGAGTGATATTGATTCTAGTGTCTGCTTCTTTATTTGAATAGATACAATAGCAAAATAAATTTATCATGGAATTTTGTCATAAAAATTTTGGTCTGATGGTAGGGATCTCTCTTCTAAAGCCTTTGTGGGGAAAGCTGAGCCTCTTTTTTGTTGCATGCTGCAGGTCCACTTCTCGGCCGATTCCGGGCTGATTCTTTCTACATCCTTTTTTAAACTGCAGTGCTTCCGAGGAAGACGGCAGCGCTTCTCGAGAATCACGGACTTGCTCCCCGACCAAGTCCGTGCTTCCATGCAAGGTGCTGCAGCGCTGCCGCTTCAACCAAGAAAGTGAATCCAAAAACGCATATTGTGCAAAAGCAAAGAAGTGCTGCAGCAGCGATGCGGCAGCGCTATTGCAACAATAACGAGGCTCTGGTAGGCTTCCTGCAGTATTGTTTTAAAGTTTAAATGAAAATGCAGCCTATGTTTACATCTGATATTTTCGATACTGAAACATTTTGACCCATCTAAGGGATTTTGCATTTTTTTTGTTTTTTCACCTGAGACTAGTAATGATGTTCAGAGTGCTCTGCTTGAACGACAACCCAAAATTCATCCAGACGCGGAGATTTTGAATTTGAAAACAAGCCTGCGTTTGCAGTATTAAAGACGATAAGCGCCGGCTTATTTTTAGGCAATGGCTTAGCTTTGTAATAGGTAGATATTTCAAGCATGGATGGACAGGCACACAGAGGTACAATAAATTCGAAAGTATAAATACTTATACAAAAATTGATGCGATGAAATCCATTATTTTTTGGACACCGTACAAACGTTCAAGCATGGATGGACAGGCATATAGAGGTACAATAAATTAGAAAGTATAAATCCTTATACAAAAAATTCATGTGATGAAATCCATTATCTTTTGGACACCGTACAAATGATCAAGCATGGATGGACAGGCACATAGAGGTACAATAAATTCGAAAGTATAAATACTTATACAAAAAACTCATGCGATGAAAATCCATTATCTTTTGGAAACCGTACAAACGTCCAAGCATGGCTGGACATGCACAAAGAGGTACAATAAATTCGAAAGTATAAATACTTATACAAAAAATTCATGCGATGAAATCCATTATCTTTTTTCGACACCGTACGAACGGAGTAACGCATTTTATCGGGTTTTCAGGCCTATTTAAGTGAATACATTATGTGTACCTAGGCTGTCGGGTCTTCGCCCTTTTTGGTTAAACGTTAATGAAGAAATTCGCTTTTCCAGGTCGAGACATCAAGCAGTCCCCTTTGATTTTGGCTTCAAGTATGGACAAGTGCTTGTGCAGTTTCCTGTGATTGTCATATACGGAATATTGAGGCCTTGGGCCGCACCTGTCAGTGAGTTATTTTTTGTTTATACTGCCTAACATTTTTCCAGATTTATACAGATATTTCCTACTGGTTGGCAGGGGCGTCGCGTATGGTGGGGGAGGGAGGACGACCCCCCCCCCCCCCCCAATGTTGTGGCTATTGCAGTAACCTGCAGTGAATAGCTGAAGCTTCTATCGACTATAAACATCCTATTCGGGGAAATTACTTTTAAACATCACTGTAGGGAAAAACTAGTCGTGATATTTAATTTTTGACACGGCTGTGGTAATTTCGATATTTGGGAAGACTGTGTCTCAGACGAACCACTTCTAATCCGGCCTGGACCCAGTGACTTTGGATGAAGTTTGAGCGGGGAACCGAATATTTCGGGAAATGCTTAGAGTGGAGGAATCGGGATTGAAACTTGGTGGGAGCATTTGGGCTCTGTCGGAAAAGTTGGAGGAGAGGGGGGGGGGGGTCTAAAATTCTGTGATCCCGCCAGTTAGGTACTTCCTGATGTACTATGACGATGAATCTCGGCAGGCATACCAGGGACCCGAACAGACTGACTTGATAGTAGTCGTTTGCACGATCCGACCATCGTGCGGGGAGTGAATCCGGAATCTAGTGGCATGCATAACTTTTGAACAGGTGATCGGATTTGAATGAAACTTGGCAAGTGGAAAAAGCAATCGTCTCAGATGTTCCTCAAACATTTACTAGTCAAAGTTAAGAACAGACAAAGGCCAATTGTAATCAATCGAGAAGCAGAGGCGTTACTAGCCAAAATGTTTTGGGGGGGGGGCATTAGGTATTTCCGACTGGCTGGTCATTTTTACCGACTGTTTTTGCAGAGAAAAACGACGTTATTTTTAAGAAAACATCGACTATTTTTACGAGAAACAGACAGTTTTATGGCACTTGCCATATAGCGATTGCAATTTCTGTCCGTCCGTCGGTCTGTCCAGGTTTTGCTAGTTCTGGCACTTCTACACAAGCTAGGACGATGAAACTTGGCAGGCATATCAGGGACCTCAAAAGAACCAGTTGGAAATAATCAGTTCCCCGATCCGAACATCTTAGGGGGAGTGGAGGGAGGGGGAATCCGGAATCGCAAGGTATTTTTAACTTTTGAACTGGTGATCGGATCTTAACGAAACTTGATTTTTGGAAAGACCCTGTGTCTCAGACGACCCATCTCAAACTTTGACTTTGGGGGCGGAGCTAGATGGGGGAGCCAGAAATCTTGGGAAAGGCTTAGAGTGGAGCGATCGGGATAAAACTTGGTGGGAAGAATAAGCACAAGTCCTAAATACATAGTTGACTTAACGGGAGCAGATTCGGGCACTGTGAGGGAATTTGGGGGGGGGGGGACTCTGGAATCTTGTGATCCCGCGAGTTCGGTACTTCCTGGTGTGCTAGTACGATGAAACTGGGGAGGAGTATCAGGGACCCGAACAGTTTGACTTGAGAATAGTGGTTTCCCCGATCAAACCATCGCGCGAGGAGTGGAGGGATGGGGAGCCCAGATTTACTTGCATGCATAACTTTTGAACAGGTTATCAGAATTGAATGAATCTTGGTAAATGGGAAGAGCTATCGTCTCAGAATTTCCACGTCAAGTCCTGGTCGGATCCGATGCCTGTGGGGGGGGGGGGGGGGGGAATTGGAGTGGGGCACCAGATATCTCGTGAAACGCTTAGAGTCGAGGGATTGGGATGGAACTAAGTGGGAAGAAAAAGCATTAGCCCTAGATACGTCAATGACAAAACAAGATCGAATCGGTGCTCCATGGGGAAGTTGGAGGTTGTTTCTCGAATTCCGGTGATCGCCAGTTAGGATAGTTCCAGATATTCTAAGGACCGATGAAACTTTGCAGGCGTATTAGTGACCGGAATTCTGGTCACCAATACGCAATAATACAAAAATGACCTAGAAATACTCGTTTTCCTGGATCCTACCATCTTTGGGGAGTTGAGGGAAGGGGAATCCGGAAATCATTGACTTAAAACCGGAAATTAGTGACGTAAGCTTGGAACAGGTGGTCCGATTCGAGTGAAACTTTATGGGTGATAAGAACTGATTATCTGGACAAGCAAAACATGCGTCCGAACCACATGCGGCCACGGTTGGGAGAGTTGGAGGACGGGGGGGGGGGGGACTTTTTAACATCCACAAAAACCAACCGGAAAGACAGAAAGGCATGGAAGTTGGACAGTACCAAGTTCGAATCCGGGATGGGAGAGGGGGGGGGGGGGGTGAAGTGGGAATCCGAAATTTGAAGATACGCTATGCTCCGATTCGAGTCAAACTTAAAGAACGGGAATAGGACATGTCAGATATGCGACTTTTATGTGTCAGAGTCTTATTCAACCACAGCAAGGGGAGTTGGAAGGGGAGTCTCGGAAATGATATGGCTCGCATAGGGGTCAAACAAGTGGAGCGATTCGAATGAAACTTGGAGTGTAGAGAGATGACATGCCCTAGATGACAGATTTTTAGCGTTCGAATTGGATCCGACCACGATGGGGGAGGGGGGGAGAGTTACCAAAGTTCCCCAAAAACGCCCAGATTTGAATGAAACGTAATAGGCGGTAAGAGAAAATGCTTCAGATAATCCATTTTGGAGTAGGAACCAGATTCGGCCACGGTAGGGGGGGTTGGAGGGGGTACCGGGAATCGTATGGCATGTCTACGGACCAAACGAGTGGATCTACTGGGCTGAAACTTAGAAGGTAGAATACTCATTTGCCCTAGATGATCCGAGGCGATGTCGGTAATGCTCTGACTAGAGGGAAACTAGATATCCTATTTCTGGGTCCGAATCGCATTTTTGGATGGCAGGGTTTTGTGACGTTCTCATCTTCTTTCGTGTACCACTTACTCGTATCAAGTGTCATATGAGCTCTTAGTAGTAGTAGTATTTAATTACAACAAACATAGATAAAAATCACGGACCAGTGCACATGCCTGGTGGCATACTTTAGCACTGACAATGTTGCACAACGAAAATAAAATAAAAAGCCGTCTTCTAACTACATTTTGACATTAGCGCTTGTTAAAAACAAGCGCTTGTTAACAAGCGCTTCTTAGCGCTTTTTAAAAACAAATCGACTGTTTCCAAGAAAAAATCGACCATTTTTACGAAAAATCGTTCGCTACGACTCGACTATTATTTACCGACTGTCCGGTCATCTCCCCCCCCCCCCCCCCCTCCCTCCGTAGTCGTGACGCCCCTGTTGAGAAGATCATGTTCAGATATGGATTCAGCATGTGTGTTTACCCCTATAGTCTACGTCGTATCTAGTTTGACGGAAATGATCATAGGTATATACGTCTGGAGAGAAAATTATTGTTATACATAGATTCAACATGTCTTCTTACCGTAGATCGAATTCCTACTCAAATTCAAATAGGCTAATACTTTTACTTTCTATAAATTTTCTGGTTTGGCCGGTTTAGAAGATCATGTTCAGATATGGATTCAGCATGTGTGTTTACCCCTATAGTCTACGTCGTATCTAGTTTGACGGAAATGATCATAGGTATATACGTCTGGAGAGAAAATTATTGTTATATATAGATTCAACATGTCTTCTTACCGTAGATCGGATTCCTACTCAAATTCAAATAGGCTAATACTTTTACTTTCTATAAATTTTCTGGTTTGGCCGGTTTCCGGTCGAAATACTTGTCTGGCTAGAAAATAATTTTCATGTTCGGATTCAGCATGTCTCCGTACACCTAAGTCGAACCTCTAATCAACTGCAGATTCAACTTGTACTGTTCACAAAATTTTCCGGGTTTTGCCGGATTCCGGTTGATTTTACAAACAAAAAAAATCTCATATTCGGGTTCAACGTGTCTCCTTACCCTAAATCCACTATCTTATTGGCTTAAAAAAAAAAAAAAAAATTTGGAACCCCTGCCCCACCTCTAAATATATACCTATGGGGCCCATCGTCGAACCTGACCTATACTTTGACCCAATTGACCTCTGACTTTGACCTGACCGTCACTTGTGTTTTGGGATCTTGTGTTCGTCCGGATGGGATGCAAGTTGGGCATTACCGAGTTTATGCGGCCTAGATTTGTAATTTGACATCTAGACCGTACCCGGCCACGGTTGAGGAGGATGAAGCGGAACCGGAAATATGCAGATATGCTCCGATTCGAATCAAACCTGATGGATTGGAAGTGGAGATGTCAGAAATGCGACGTTTATGTATCCGAGTATTATTCGGCAACAGCGGGGGGGGGAGGGGGCGTCCCGGAAATATTGTGGCTCGCATCAGGGGCGTCCCGAGTCTGTCTTCATTGGGGGGGGGGGGGGGCGAACCTGGTAAAAATTGACCGAATCGGTATCTGGTATTGACCGAATTTACACACAGCGATTTGCCTTCAACAAGCTATAATGTAAAAAGTTGCATAGTATGTACAGAATCCGAGACAGAATCAAGTCTAAAAAGAAAATTTGGCGTGTTTTCACGCTCTTCCACTTCTTTTTTTTTTTAAGGGATACGCCGTCACTGGGCTTTTACCTTTGGGAGACGTCCGGTTTTGCCAACAAGACCTGAAAATGTGCCGACAAGAAACGCAGTTGCTGCCAAGCGACAACGTCGTAAACAGCTGTACCCAGGAAAAATTAAAGCGCCACAGGCAAAATTTTTAGAATCCGCTTTTTTCTGGCAAATTCTAGCTATTAACGTTGTTCAAGCACCCCAAAATTCCAAGCCTCAAACGTCAACTAAATGACGTATCCTTCTTCTAAATAGTGAAGACTGCTAAATGCGCCGAAGGCGAAATTTTTTGGAAACACTCATGATCAAAGTGTCTTTTTGTGATCCCAGGGCTACCTATTAAACCACAGAGCTGCTTGGCGAAAAAAGGGTCCATCCAGTGTAAAGTAGATGTAAAGTACATTTATTCTGAATTTACAGCAAACAAAAATAGGCTAGTTTTCACGTCAGGAGACGTGCTTATTCCTGAAGTTCTGCAATCACTAGAAGTATAAGTCAAGTAATGAATGGAAACCAGTTGAAGCTACCGTTAAAAGGTAAAGAACAAGAGGTAAATAAATGCCACTTAAATTACCAAGCACAGTAACTGGGGTGAACCAAATAATGAATTCGTACTACTGAAAAATTAACTAAAAAAAAAAGGAGTAGATCGGGAGCGGTATAACGACCGAATTTCGGAATTGAATAAAACAAATGTGGTAAGTCTGGTAACAGATGCGGACCAAAAACAAATCAGGTGAATTACCGAATTCGGTAACGAATTAGAACCAAAGGAATCTGATTAATCACCGAATTATGACATGGATTGACCGAATGCGATAGAACAGATATGAGAAAAGTCCGGTGAACAACCGAATTCGCTAACGAATCAGACCAAATAAATACGTTAAATCACCGAATTTACGTAGGGACGTACCGGAAGCGGTGAAATCAACTCGGACTGAACAAAAGTTGGAGGAATTGCCGAATTCGGTCACGAATCAGAACCAAACCAATTTGATAAATGACCGAATGATGAAATTGACTGACCGAATGCGATAGAACACATATGGACTTCAGAAAAGTCAATGTGACCAAATAAATACGTTAAATCACCGAATTTACATAGGTAGATACCGAATGCGGTGAAATCGACTCGTACTGAACAAAAGTTGGATTAATTACCAAATCCGATAAATAATGGGAACCAATAAACATGTTAAATCGCCTAATTTGGAAATGTGGGTACAAAAGATTTTGTAAAATTGGCATCACGGCTTCGCGGCGATGCCCGTTTTGACTGAATTTTCGCCCTCGGCGAAAATTTAACCAAATGCCCAAAACGTAGGGGGGGGGGGGGGGTGCGCTGCGCCCCCCGCCCCCCCCCCCCCCCCCCCCCTCGGGACGCCCCTGGCTCGCATAGGGGTCAAACGAGTTTAGTGATTTGAATGAACTTGGAATATAGCGAGATCATGTGCACTAGAGGCCATATTTTAGCGAGCATGTTAGTGGTTATCCGAATTCCCCCCCCCCCCCCCCCCCCCCCCCCCAGAAAAAACAAATCCAGATTTGATAGAAACATAATATGCGATTTGAGAAGATGCTTTAGATGACACATTTACGTGTCCGAACCAGACTCGGCCCCGGTTTTGGGGAATTGGAGGGGGGTTACTGGAAATAGTGTTGTATGTCTAGGGACTAACGAGTGGTTCTAAACTTGGAAGGTAGACATTTGCCCTAGATGATCCGAGACAGTGTCGGACATGCTCAGATTCGAGTGAAACTAGATATCCTATTTCTAGGTCCGCTCCTAGTGGGTTTTTAGGGGATATTTTGTGAAGTTCTCATCTACTTTCTCGCACCATTTACTCACAAGAAGTGTCATATGAGCTCGTAGCTCCTGTTATTATCTGACGTCTACCCTTGGTTATCTTCTACCCCATATCCACCTGAGAGTGCCGAGACTTTCTTTGTTTAAAATAAAAGGAGCTGGAAAATCCAGGCTGGGAAAACTAAAATATGTTTTTCTTACAGGTTTCATTTATATGTGTGTGAAGTTGTTTGTCGACCGTTACAATTTCTGCTCGGTAAATGCGAAATCGGAGATCAACGAACACTTTCATATTATTGCCAGCTGCTTTCTCCCGATAGTGCTGGTTTGGCCGCAGGTCTGGTTCTTCTTTATCGCCTTTGCGGAATTCGGCTGGAACGATGTGACGATCTACTCTCTCGTCGGAATTGCATGCAGCTCGCTTTTGACGATAGCTTGTCTGTCGTCAAAAATAAAAAATCTGCGAGCCACCTCGTCGAAACCCATCGTGCTTCCTGTAAGTTCATTAACCTTTATTGTTGAATAGCTTAGTTGAAATAGTTTAAAAAGGTAAGGAGTAATCTCGCCATTCGCCCAGGACTTCTTTTGAGGAGTCCTTGCGTTTTTGTTTATTCCAGGGACTCACTCCCCGTATTCTTGCGAGTACCCACGAACGGGGAATGCTCCAATTATCATCACCATCATTAACAAGACCAAAGGTTTCGATGGGATCCCAAAATTTTAATATTTGCCCCCGACAATTCTGTCTTGTAGATATTCGGTCTTCAACAGACTTCTTAAAATTTTTTACTTTTAACATTTACAAACAGGTTAAGGCCAATGGCAATAATCGGAGAAGACCAAGTTCGTATTTGAAAGTGCAAACCGGATACGCCAGCTGAATTTCCATCAAGTTCAGATATATTCAGATATCCCTTTTGTGCAGTCAAATATTCAGCATATGGTTTACCCTATAGCCGAAGTCGTATCTCCTTTCTTCCTTACTTCTGCCCAACTTCCGGTTTCGGCCGGATTCCGGACAAACTACTTGTCTGGCAATAACTAAAGCTCAAAAACGAATTCAGCATGTCTCCTTGCCGCGCCATCCAACCTCTAATTAACTTTAGATTCAATTTTGACTTTTAACGAATTTTCCAGTTTCAGCCAGATTCCGAGCGATCTATACATCCGGTGAGAAAATGATTGTCATATGCGAATTCAGCATGTCTTCTTATCCGCATATCGAACTTTTACTTTTAACTGACTCTCCGGCTTTGGCTCGATTCTGGCGAACTAATTGTCCGGCGAGAAAATAAATTTCGTATTCGGACTCAGCATGTCTCCTTGCCCCCAAACCGACCCTTTAATCAACTTCATACTAAACTTTTACTTTTCACAAATTTTCCGGTTTTGCCGGATTCCAGGTGAACTGTTTGTCCGGTGAGAAAATAAATTTCATATTCGAATTCAGCATGTCTCTTTACCCCTAAATCTGCTATCTTCAAAGCTTTCAACAAATATTTTTTTTTGCCCTTAATTTGAAACCCCTCACCCACCCTGTACAAAGGATCCTCCCACCAAGTTTCATCAAAATATCTCAATCCCTTCGAGAGTTATCGTACGGACAGATGGACAACTTTTGCGATGTCAAAGGTATCCCTCCTCTTACGTTTTAGGATCCCAAAAAGGGCTCCCATTCAGATCCGGAGTACAATACACTATTAACTTTAAACAAGAGCTGGAAGCTCATATGGCACTTGCAAGGCTGGGTCAGAGGTTGAAAGTAGGAATTCGTCAATTCGTGGGTTTGTTGGGATCATATGTACCTAGTTCATGTCCTTGTTCTTCCCACCAAGTATCATCCCCATCGCTCCACTCTTGAGTATGTTACAAGATTTCGCCCCCCCCCCCATTCATCGGATCCAGTCCGGACTTCTAAATATCAAGTTTTGTTTAGATCCGATCACCCGTTCCAAAGTTGTACATTCCTCAAGATTCCGGATTCCCCCTCCCTCCACTCCCCCCGCGGTGGTCGGATCGGGAGTTGAGTATTTAAATGTTGATCTGGCCGGATCCCTGACTTGCCTTCCAAGTTTCATTGTCCTAGCCCACCTGGAAGTAACTTGACTCCGTATCACCAGAATTCTGGAACCCCCCTCAACTCCCCCCACAGTGCACGAATCCGGTCCGGTTCTGTCAGTGATGTACCTGGGGCTTGTTCATCCCACTAAGTTTCATCACAATCCATCTAAGTGTCTCACAATATTTCCGGTTCCCCCCTTTGACCCTCCCCCCCCCCCCCACATTCATTGGATTTGGTCCGAACTTGAAACGGTACATCTGAGACATGACGTCTTTCCAAACATCAAGTTTCATTCAGATCCGATTATTTATTCCAACAATGTTTTCAACGGATACTTCAGCTACGATTCTTCATCAGCGATATTTCGGCCCTTCTTGGCAAGGGTCCTCGTCAGGCTGTCAGTCCTCTAGTTCAACTTCGGGGAAAGAAACAAACCTGTAATAAGATAATTAGATTATTACAGGTTTGTTTCTTTCCCCGAAGTTGAACGACGAGGATACGCCTTTAATGAAATATCCTAGCTGCTTGTATCATTTCCTTGACTTCTGGAACCAGGTGACAATTGACAAAACCAGGCCTAGAACCCTGTTTCTACTTCGCTCTGAAACCAACAACAAATCTTCTGTCGCCACTCTTCAGCCCTTCGTCAGCACACTGTAAAAAACAAATCTTGCAGTATTTGCCACTGGGATTAATATTGTCTCTACTCAGAAAAGATTATTTGTAATTCGGATTAATCTTATCCCAGTAGACATAAGATTAATCCCAGTAGCAAATACTGCAGTTAACTTTGATCGTTTCTCGGAGAAACTTTTTACAGTGTACTTAGAGCACACGCTGTAGTAGATAGCCTACAGTTGTATCTTCTAATATCCTAACTTAGGCGACTGCTTTGAAGCTGTTTGTGGCACTTATAGTCTTCGTGCACACTCAGTCGGATTTCAGGTCATTCACATTCACGATCTTGTCTTTGTTGTCTCTATGTGGAGCGTTTTAAATACTTTGCAATACAACTAGAGTTCCCTCAGTCAGAAAAGGTCTGCGTTTACTGTATTGACAGAAGAAAAATGGTTCCGCTGGCTAGATATAGTAGTTTCAAGAAAGATGGTTGCTTTTCAGTGAATCCTCTAAATACCTAAGGTCGTAGGTTCCATGACGTATGATAGAAGTGACGAAAGCATGCGTCGTTGCTATGTGCGCGAAAAAAGGTTTGAATTGCACTGACAGCTGTCTGATAAAAATGTTACTGGTCCTGGCGGGCTAATAGTAAACCACTCATTGCTTTTCCTTTCTGGGCGGTAGTGAAAACTGAGAAAAAAAGGAAATTGGGCAACGATATTGCAAGTCCACAATTGTGTAAGAGGACGATTTATTAGCCACTGCGCGTTAAATCCTAATTTAATTTATACAGGTGAAAGCCTTATTATTGCAATTATATTGTTATATTATTATTATAATTATTATTAATCCTGTACAGCCAAACACGAAAAGCTTGAATCAAATTCAGTAACTACAAAAACATGCGAATCAAAAGAATCAGGAAACCAACAAATTAAAGAAAACCCTCTAGTAAAAGCTACCTTTTTTGGAACATACGCAACTCAACCTGATAATCTTGAAAGCTGTTTTGGTACGGCGGGAGCTGTCTCTTAGTGTGTATTATTTATTGGTCATTGTTAGTCAAATGAAGAAAAATCCTCCATTTGACCGTTTCACCAAAGGCCCATGATTATTTGAGCCTTGCTTGCTGCTAGCAAGAGCTTTCTTCCAAGGTTCTTACCAATAATTCACCGTTCGACTCTGTGGTTAAGCCGACGTATACGAGTTACTCTTACTGGATAAAAAGCCATTTTGCAAAAACTGTAATCTGAACAAAATACCTACACCTCTTTAATGAGTACTACCTACGAAACTTAAACTTTCAGGCAGCGCAGCAATTTTTTTGTTCAGTCCAGCAATGGGGCGTAGAAATAATAGGCCCTCGGACTCGCGAACGACAATGCAGAGGCCATTACTAGATCGCTTTTTGTTTCAGGTTTTGAGAATGCAGCAGTTGGAGAGTGAAGTGATCGGTCCTCCTCCTAGTCCCCTACCGACTCTTGTGTCTAGTACACATACGGACTGGAATTGTGACGGTAAGCCATGTTTTCATCGTTTTCCTGTCGAGTCGTACACGGTCAGTGTAGTAACTTTTCCTGAGGCTGGAATGGAAATTGTAACTAATAGTTACTATTGTTAGAATTTGGAACACGCTCACGGTGTATACCTGTTATGGCGGCAATAAATCTCGGAGCTGGACGCCATTTTATGCTAGAGAATAGAAATGCCGAGTCGCTAAGCTAAGCAGCGCAAGGAAGAACGCTTCCTTGTAGTTCATCCCATCCTCGTTTGTCTGCCGGGTTATGAGATATTAAGAAGCGGATAATCAGATATACGAGCAGATCACGAATCGATAGTGCGGAAGAACGTTTATATTCTCTTGCATAAAATGGCGTTCAGCTCCAAGATTTGTTGCCGCCATAACAGGTATCACCGTGAGCGTGTTCCACCCTTCTAACAATAGTAACTATTAGTTACAATTTCCGTTCCAGCCTCACGAAAACCTGCTACGCTGACCGTTCCAAACTTCTCGAAATAGTAACTATTTGCTTACCATGCTCACGAGTGTAGTAAGCGTGGTAACTACGGATCTCTATAACGTGATTGGCTCGTCTACCCCGTGGAGTGATATTTCGGCGACAATAGAAAAATACGTTCGAGCCTTGACGCCAAGAAGCTAAAATTTGTGACGTCTTACGTAGTAACCGTGGTAAGTAGGGTGGAACACGCTCCGTGTATCCCCACAGTGTCACTCATTGACCCTTTACTGTGAGAGATGGTCACCAGAAAGAGAATTAAAGGTTCTACAATGGTTTATCTTCATTTTCTGTCATACCCTGTGTTATCTGTGCTATAACGTACAGTTTCTTTTGTGAAGATTTACATAGTGTTTCAGTTCGTTCCAGAACTCCCCTTCCTGGTGTTCCCGTTTCGCTTATTGCAATAATGGAAACGTGTCCGTTACGTATCCTTAAAATGGACCAGCGTTCGTCATAATTCAATCCGTCGGCCATTTAAAATGTTAGTATTGAAGTATTCCGTTTATAGTAAAAGCTTGACCCTTATACTTTGATGTTTGGCTTTATCCAGGAATTGACGAGCATGGAAGGAACGTTGATGACAACTGTGAACACTTTGGTGGTCAAGTCGTAAGAGAGGATGGCTGTCTTGAGCTGACAATAGAAGATGAAAGGAGCTCGAACTCGTTCAAAGGAGGTGGTGAAGGGTTCTCCATATCCCTAGAAACGGAAGGTGAACCCGTAGGAATAGCAAGGGTAAGTGCTCAAGTGACAAATTTGTTACCGGGCCACATCAAGTCATGTCAGTACGTAATTTAGTTCGGTAATTTTGGTTGTTACCCACTCTTTACGTTTCATCCTGACCGCACCTAGAACAAAGAACCATCATGACTCGTGGGAAAACAGGACTGACTCAGTAAATGTGGTCTGAAGTTTTTTCCATCTCGACTCTTTTACGTTTTCAGCGTCTTTTCTTCCCATTTCCGACCGTAAAATGGTCTTATTACCGGCGTCATTACTAAGTGGAATTACAGTGGAGAAATTTGAGTGGATTCGTAAGATTGAGGGTTTGGAATCCGAGTCCAAATACAGCCTATCAAGAAGAAGACTCTAACCCGGATTCGGATTCGCCCATCCTGGTTGAGTTACGCTCTTTTGTAGTACCCGATTGGTTTAAACGTGTGTTTGAACGTGGCTTCTCAAAGGGAAGCACTGCCTGTTAGGAATGATCCTCTTTTTGGGATCCGAAAATGTTAGTGACGAGATAGCTCGTTTGTTAGCACGATAACTCGAAGGAGTTGAGATTTTATCCAAACTTTGTATAGGGATTTGGGTCAAAGTACAGTTCAAGTCTCCCATCGTAGATGGGCTCCGTGGGCTTATTTCGATACTGTCAGGCCATAAGGTAGACTACTAAGCAACATCTTTCAACATTTTTAGTTCTCGATATTTAGGGGTGACGGAGGTGTTTCAAATTAAGCGCGATTAATTTTTTTACCTAACAAATAGTTGATACACGGCAAAAGACATACGGGATCCATATCTGGAACTTATTTTTCGCCAGGCAAGAAATATGATAAACCTCAAGTCTATCACAGCTTGTAACAATACGAATCCATATCTTTTCTTGCTTTTCTCAGCGGGTCAGTCGTTTTGCCACTATTGGAGAGGAGTGCTTAAAATCTCAGGGAAATAGAATTTCAAAGCACACCTCACACTATCTACTATTTATGTTCCAGTATTCAAAGCTATATGAATACTGTAAAACTAGGCTCTGCTTTTAAAAAATTATCCACGATCTTGCCTGTTTTAAGCCTTTTTACAGGCTCATCGATGTCTAGCGAGATCTCGTCAAATCTTAGAAAACCGGTTTTATGCATCAGTAGCATGACACGGAAATACTCTTCCCGAGCATAATCCGCGTGGAAACTAGTGAATCATGGCAAGTGGAAAGATTAGTGAGAAGTTAGCGGGTTCAGAATGTAGCATAGAAATTTGGTTCTCCGGGTATAAGAAGTAATGAATGATGTTACGGAAGTAGGTTGCACTTGGCATTACAGGTACGAGTAGGCATGGGCACTGTTCTGTTTTTGCATTCAAACAGGAACAGGCAGAAACAGGTGTCATAAGAACAGAAACAGAAAGAAAACAGGTCCTGTTCTGTTTTAACAGAAATGATGACTTCGAAAACAGAAACAGCTGTTAAACAGGCGAAACAAAACATAACCGGCTGTTTAAAACAGTTTTTTTTATTATTATTTGATTTCCCGTATTTTTTATTATTTTTATAGCAGAGTTCACCTACAGTTTGCCCTGTACCAAGAAGTATCTTAAATAGTTCTTCCTTGCACCGCACAGATGCCTTTCTTCGAGTTCTTTTCATAGAACAAGAAATACTCGTCCAGAATTTCAGCTGCCTATATCAGTGCATTACACTTTTTCCCGATGGAAAATGAGCCATGGAAGTTTCGTTTGTCTTAACAACAAATTTTCGCATACCTTTCCACTTGGATTGTTTGTCATAGTGTTGGTAATAAACTAAAGTTTACGGATCATACAAACTCAAAGTTAAGCAAGCTTCACTTCGTGACAGTGGTTGGTGATGATGGTCATTTTTTTGTGAAGGGAGGGTCGCGATTGATGCAATACCGAATAGCTTTTCCTAGGTTGTTTCTTTTGAGCATGGTCAAATAAATGAGCATATGTGTGTGCTCATTTATGTCCATGACTATACCGAACAAATTTGGCGTGAGCCACGATCAGTTTTTGGCGAATAAAAAGATTTATCTATCTATCTATCTATCAAGGCTCAAAACATGCGGATTTCTCGGCTGAATGTGAGTCTCCTATTCTGCGAAAATCCGTGAAACGGAGTTTCACTTTCATCATCAAGCTGAACAAATCTCAACTTTCCCGTATAGAACTGAGGTTGTGCCAAAAATACGGTCAGGAATTCCAGTCGCGAACCACCGATTCTGATCGTTTGTTTACATCATGAACCGGTGCGAATGTTGTGGTGTCGCTAAGCTAGTTTCAGCCTTTTTTAAGTTGAAAGTACTAGTCTTTTGAAATCCCATTTAACTTCATTGCACAGATACTACGTCATGTGAGCCCTTCTTGGTGATCAGATTTTCGGTTTTAGTGGAAAGCTCATTTATAAACACTCCGCTCTTGCGGCCGCGATAGCCGGTTATCCGTTCTTTCACCGTTTTATTTTGACATTGTTGTCTCGTGAACCGTGACCGATGCTTATTTGAAACATGGTGTACTTGTGGGCCTTGGGGTCTAGTTGTGCCTTTTGGGGATTCAACCCCCTCTCGATTCAAGGGCTAATGGTCACAATTCTCCCAGTGACTAATGTTTCCTTTAAAGTTTAACCTAAAAGGGATGGGATAGGACAATCTAGTTACCCATCACTTATTCACTTAAAATAGCTTGAAGAGCCACTGAAAATGCGTTACTTCGTTGTTCCGCTATTCACGAATAATCGCTTTTCAGACAGTGGAATTTTCGTGTGATCTATGCGCTTGTATTTTTGTTGCACGCCTTACGAGAAAGATTTATGATTTTTCTTTTGTTCCGGCACTAAGCAATCTTCACCAATCTCACCACTGCCCAATGAAAAGCCGCGTTTGTGTTTAGATTAAAATTTACCGAGTCATAGTAGAATTTGCGTTGTCGGGACGGCCGCACATATTCTGAACGTCATAACTAGAGCAGATAGTGGAAAATAAAAATTCTCTTTGTAGAGTCCCAATAATTCAGTACGTTTAATTAAATGACACAAAAGTTAGTTGGCTTTTCAGTTAAATTTTAAAGGCTTACCACCGTTTTGCAAATTATGTGCAACTGGGCCCGGATTGCCCAGAGTAAATTACCTGACCAAATTCGCAAACTTGCTAAACATGCCTGGTACTAAGGTGAAATTTGGAATGCGTGAATATCATTGTCCAGATGGGTCTTTGGGCCCACCCAACCCGCCGCCCAAC
The DNA here is from genome assembly GCA_023053575.1 of Branchinecta lynchi. Classification (NCBI taxonomy): domain Eukaryota; kingdom Metazoa; phylum Arthropoda; class Branchiopoda; order Anostraca; family Branchinectidae; genus Branchinecta; species Branchinecta lynchi. Next base: position 16,838,394 of record JAKZAP010000014.1, on the reverse strand, counting down.
CACCCACCCACCCACCCACCCTTCCGGTTCAGGGGCAAGTGGAATGGGCCAACTACTTAAACTTGCTAACCATAACTGGTGCCAAGGTGAGATTCGCAATAAGTGCTATCATTGGGGTCTAGATGTATCTTTCGGCGATACCCCCTCCCCCCCCCCCACATCCAAACGCTTGCAACTGGGCCAACATTGACCAATGAATTAAAAGTCAATGACGAATGGTTATTAGGCTGTTCGTACACAATATCTAATATACGTCTTACTTGTACACATCACGTTTGAGCGCTTGCGCACTTGTTCATATTGGACCCGAAGACGGCTGCTGCCACGAAGGGTCGGAATGCTGCAACAATAGTCTAAGACGTAGCTGACTACGTATCCATTTAGCTCAGTCAAATGCGATTCGCCGTCAGCTTGAGCTGAATAAATATTTACAGTATCTGAAGTTCCCATTTTTTGCTGTTGTTCCTACTATTGCTGGATTCTTGCTGAATATTTTTCATAGCCGTCATCGGATCCACATTTCGCGCGGATACTGATAAGGTTGACAAATTGACCTCTTTTAGAATGTGGCATTTAAATGATGGAAATCTTGAGTTAAAAGATTTGCTGTACTGATAAGGTAGGTTGCCCCCCAAAAATAGATTTGGCTGTTTAAACAGGTAAAAAAAAAACAGGAACAGGGTAAAACAGGATACACCAAAACGGAACAGAACAGGTGAGAAAAAAAAACAGCTGGCTTCAAAACAGCTGTTCTATTTATTTTTGGGTCCCTGAAACAGAAAACAGTAAACAGTAAAACAGGAGGAAAAAAACAGAAACAGAAAATAGGAACAGTGCCCATGCCTAGGTACGACAGGTCCTTTAACAATAAAATTGTTCGAAGGTTGATAAATTGGAAAAACAAACGGAGAGCCCGGAAATAGTATTTATTCTTGTCTTAGATGGATTGTTTATTTTCTTCATTTACTCCGCTTTTCCAAAATGGTGGGTCATAAATCCATTACTTACTTACTTTAGTTAATTTCAGTAATACAGTAATGTCAGTGTTAATTTAAGTAACAGTTTAGAATTAGTTTTTTTTTCTTGTGGGATGACCTTTCGAAACACCGGTACCAACTTCTACGAGTCTACCGTTATGATCTATCTTATGGATCTATCACTCCATTTACCTATGAGTAAATCTTATTACTGACCAAAAGACGCCATGGCTCACGTCAAATTGATTGGTAACGTTATAGATGTAACTCATGAGCTATAAAAATAAAATAGAAAAGCATGCATATAGCACAAATCAAAGGTCGTAAATGTAAACTAATAGGCCAAAAATTTCTTCAGAAATATGCCTCCGCTTGTAGAATAAAGGAAATATTTATATTTAGTTCTCTTCAATTCGATTAGAAACTGTTTAAAATCTACATGTATAGACGAGTTTGTGGCATTTATACCGACCTCACATCAGAGATATGGTCAAAAGCACAATACACCTGATAAAATATTTATGATATAGATGGCACTTTACACAAGGGACTTGTACCGTGACCAATAAACCCTGAACAATTTTTCGAATATAATTTAGAAGTCTAGGACTCCATTGTCGTAGCCACGTAGACAAACCAGGACCCAAAAGACGGGGTCTCGTGGCGAAAACCAAATAAAACCAAATACATATTTTAATGGGGAAGACGCCCTTGAGATGGAAACATTTTATAAGTAGTGAACTGATAGACAAAAATGCTTCTCAGCCGGGATTTGAACCCAGGAACCTCTGCTTACAAGACAGTCGCTCTACAACTGAGCTACCGAGGGGCTTGTGAACAGAGTTCGCAAACCGCTACAATAGTCTGGTAGAAGCCGGCCATAGGAACAGTTTATATATTTGGTTTTCGCCACGAGACCCTGTCTTGTGGGTCCTGGTTTGGCTCCGACAATGGAGTCCTAGACTTATAAATTATATTCGAAAAATTGTTTATGGTTTATTGGTCACGGTACAAGTCCCTTGTGTAAAGTGCCATCTATATCATCAACATTTTATCAGTTGTATTGTGCTATTGACCATATTTGTGATGTGATGTCGGTATAAATGCCACAAACTTGTATATACATGTAGATTTTAAACAGTTTGTAATTAAACTGAACAGAACGAAATTTAAATATTTCCTTTATTGTACAGGTGGAGGCATATTTCTGAAGAGACTTTTGGCATGTTAGTTTACATTTACGACCTTTGATTTGTGCTATATGCATGGTTTTTACGGTACAAGTCCCTTGTGTAAAGTGCCATCCATATTATTAATTTCCGTGACATGGGGATGTGAACTGGTTAGATGAGTTTGCCTTCGGGCGGGATCACTGTTCCTATGGCCGGCTTCTACCAGACTATTGTAGTGGTTTACGGACTCTGTTCACAAGCCCCTCGGTAGCTCAGTTGGTAGAGCGACTGCCTTGTAAGCAGAGGGTCCTGGGTTCAAATCCCGGCTGAGGAGCATTTTTGTCTATCAGTTCCTACTAATAAAAATATTGATGAAATATAAAAATAAATAAAAACGAACGTTCAAAAACGCTTGTAGCTGCATAACGAACGAACGAGGGGACGTGACTCGGAGCATACCTTCTGCGCAAAGTTGCCTCCGGCTCTAAACGAGGCACAGGCTTGGCCGCTTGACTGGAATAGAAAGACAGGTTTGGGTGGGGACAAATATCAGGGGGAAGGATATCGCGGTAAAATCGGTTTAGATGTGCCGACCTTCTTACAAAGTTGAAGTCTGGCGACATGAAAGGGTGTCTAATTCAGACTGCTTTAGGAGCTGAATGTATGGGACTTTCGGAGCTTTAGATGTTGCAGGCAACGCTCTGTACTGTATCCTTTCAAGCAGGACCGGAGCCCTACCGTGGTTCAGTCCGGATTTTAGTCGGGTATGTCATCGCTGATCCTTTAGAGTACTCGTGACCCCTGCGTTCCGGCCGAAGTGGGGCCGTGGTCGACATATCAGACGTTTATCTCGTAGTTGCACTCGTTTATTTCTGTATTCTTTCAGGGTGAAGAAGAAGAAGAAACAAAGCAGCCTCTGCTGGCATCGCGGACCACCTGATGGTTTCACGTGTCTCTTCCCAGTGTTGTGCCCGGTGCCTTAATGTAATTGTGAACCGGTGATATTTCTAATTTATTTGTATGTTTCTGTGATATTTCTAATTTGTTTGTATACTTCTTTGCCAGGGAGATAATGGTGGTTAATATAATGGTCGGTAAAAGTTGCTTGGCTTAATTTATAGTTTCAGTTGATATTTGTGAGTTAGTTTGATATTAAATATTAAAAGTGATTCACCCCGAGTGAAAACTTGTATGGTACTTGGACTCTCAGACCAAGTGTTGAATGGGTTGACCATCGTGATTGAGTATTTTGTTTGTTGGAGGCTTCGTGCCTTCAGCATATTTGTTTTTTAGTTTTAGTGTATACAAATTATTTGTTATGTAGCAGCCCCAGTTGGCTATATTTTGAAATAAATAAAATAAGTTTAACTGAAAGGGCTGGGATAGGACAATTTACTTAACCATCTCTTATTCACTTAAATTGGCTTGAAGACCCGCTGAAAATGCGTTACTTCGTTGTTCCGCTATCCATGAATAATCGATTTTGAAATAGTGGAATTTCCGTATGATTTGTTGTACCTCCATGCGCTTGTATCTGTGTTGTATGCCTTTCGATAAAGATTTGCGATTTCTTTTTTTCAGCGCTAAGCAGTCTTCACCAAGCTCACCACTGCCCACTGAAAAGCCGCGTTTGTGTCAAGATTAAAATTTCCCGCGTCATAGTAGAATTTACGCAGTAGGGACAGCCGCAGATATTCTGAACGTCATAAATAGAGCAGATAGTGGAAAATAAAAAAAATCCCTTAGCAGAATCCAAATATTTAGTGTATTCAGTTAAATGACACAACAATAATTTGACTTTTCAGTTAAACTTTAAAGAAGACAGGGAACACGAGCCATCGGTGGCACGCTGACGAAATCAATAATGGAGCAGCAAAAGTCGGCTGTGTAGCAGCAAAAGTCAGCTATGGAGCAGCAGAAGTCAACGGCGGTGCACCAGGTCAACGTCGGTGCAGCAGAAGTCAACGGCGTAATAGCAAGGCAGTTTCTGATGAATTGGCAACAGGTTTTTGGGATCCCAAAACGTAAGTGGAGGGATACCTATGACATCGCAAAAGTTGTCCGTCCGTCCGTCTGTGCGGGCTATAACTCTCGAAGGGAATGAGATATTTTGATGAAACTTGGTCTGAGGATTCATTGGGTCAATGGTAAAGTCAAGTTCGTAGGTGGGCTCTGTAACCATAAATGTAGGGGTGGGGGAGGGGGTTCAAATTAAGGGACAAACAAAATATTTTTAAACAGATAATGTGATAGTCGATTATGGTGTAAGAAGGCATGCTGAGCACGATAGTGAAAACCATTTTCTCTCCGGACAAATAGTTCGTCTGGAATCCGGCAAAAACCGGAAAGTAAAAGTAAAAGTTTTATTTGAAGTCGATTAAATGATCGTTTTTGGAGTAAGAAGACATGCTGAACATGACGGTGAAAACCATTTTCTCGCCAAACAAGTAGTCGTCCGGAATCCGGCAAAAAACGCAGCCAGCTGAAAAATGGGCTCAAGGCTTTGCTTGCAGGAGACCAGACCCCCCCCCCCCCCCAGATTTATCATATCCGGTCCCAACTTGAAATGGAACCTCTGAGAAACTTGCTCTTACTACCTGTCGAATTTCATTCACATGCGATTACCCGATCAAAAGTAACGCACTCCACTAGGTCTATATTCTTTTTCATGTCATGTTGACCTGGTAAGGTCGCCGATAATACTGCTAAGTTCCATTGTCCTAGCGCATATTTACCCCCCCCCCCCCCCTCCCCCGATCCGGTCCAGTTCTGTCAATAATGTATCTTTCCACAAGTTCCATCCCGATCCTTCGACCTAAGTGTTTCAAGAGATTTCGGGTGCCCCCCCCCCCCAGTTATTGGATCCGGTCCCAACTTGAAACGCAACATTCGACACACTTGCTCTTGCCAGTTTGATTCACATCCGATTGCTGTTCGAAAGTTTTGCTTCCCACTAGATTCCGAATTCCCCATCCATCTATTCCCTCATGATCGTCGGATGGGGGAGACGACTGTTTCCAAGTAAGTCAATCTTGTCAGGACCCTGATACGCTTGCCAAGGTCCATCGTCCTAGCTTGTATGGAAATGAGGCTCCATAAAGGCTCCATTTCTTAGTTATGTCCGGGTGAAAAATAACCCGGGCACAGAACACGTTTTCTAGCATATTTTCTTTAAGGCTTCGGAGTTGTTCAGCATACCCGCGTGAAAATGTCGATGGGCAGTGTCTGTCTTCTAGCATATGTTCTTGTAGTATGATTTGCCTCAATCCCAGTGCCTCTATTTAATATTCGTGACACCCTGCACCATGCCGTTCCTGCACCATGCCGACTTGCAACTTAAGCTAAGATGTGCTTAGACTAGACGAGCTGAAGACTTCCTCTTCTTCCAAGCTGCGAGCCTTTCGGCTTACTTGATGTTTGGTTTTGATTTTGGTTTAAGGCCAGTTGTGATTACGATGGGTTGCGTCTCCTTCTAGTACTGCTGTCGTTGCGTTTTCAGTCAAACCTCCTACTGGGACCAGGGGCCCTGGGCCCAGGAAGATATACCCGTCTTCATGATTTGGAGTGGACACTAGAAGCCTTTGGGCTTTTCTTGTTCGATGGCGAGATTGTGCCTATACAAACCGTAGTCTGTGTAAAGATTCGACGCAGCCGCTGGTGGAGAGTAGGCTCCGATGAAACTGAAACAAAGAAGGAAGTTTGAAAGCATTAAGGCCAGGCTTCGCCTTCAGATTGCCTGATGTTCTAGGCTCCCGCATAGTTACCACGAACTTCCAGACGTGTTTGGCCTGGCTTTCTTTCCTTCCAGATCTGTCTTGACAAAAATAGCTATCTGGAATTTGGAAGAAAAATTTGGAAGATGAAGCCTGGCTTTAACCCAAGTTTTGAAAGAACTAAAAGAACCTACCAAAAAGACGTCGTAATGATAAAGCTACTACATACATATAGACTTTCATATGCGAGATTTTTTTCTGAAAATTTAGTTATTTTTCTTAAAATTTTATGGATACGCCCTTCATAAAATTACTCTCAGATTACTTCTTTTTTGGCCGCTAGGTGAGCTATCGTAAAGAAAACAATGACACGTTACTTCTTGGTCTACGTTTATCCAGGTTTGTTTGGCTATTTTCAAGTCCTATTAGGCCTAAATATTTAAAACTGTTTAAAATTCCTCTTTCCCTCTTTTTGCTTTATCCAGATCTGTTCTGTAAGCGTCATCAAAACCGAGTTTTTGGGGGATTTTTTCTTTTTACAGTTACAGGAGAACATTCTGAGTGCACTTTGATAGCTCTATCTCATAAGATTTTGTAACACAGCGGCAGCAATTTAAATTTACAAATTTCCCGCCGTTTGAAAGCACATTGTATTGCTGAAGGCTTTTTTTCCAAATTCTTCTTTGAAAAATGGATACGGAACCACAGAAAAATGAAGAATCAAACCCAGCACCCACTCAGACTGAAAAGCCTACCATTGAGCCTGTATCCACATCTGATGTAGTTGGAGAAACAGAGCCAGAGGTTTGTCTGTTTTTAGACTTTCTAATTCTGTTGCTTTGAGTAATATGTCAGTAAGCTGTTGTTGGAACTTCTCAGATTTAGGCTTGAATTGAACCTCTCAAAATGCCAGTACCTGCATTTCAGCTGTTCAACCCTTTGTCAAATGGTTTGATTGAATGCATGCAAAATGCATGTGAAGCTTCTATCTCTCTTGACAGGAATGCCACATGTCGCACAATAGTGTGAATTGTCACTATTTTTTATTTGTCACTCTTGTCCTACGTAGGACATAAAATTCACGGTATGAAGATGTCCAGATTTGTTGCACAATAGTCTGACAATACCAGAAAGTACAAAATGAAACGTGGAATTTAACTCAATGCAAGTAATTTTAAGGCATTCCACTATGTCTGTACTACACAAAGAGTTAGATTTTATTTTCAGTGGGAGAGAAGAAAAGTTCTATCCCATGGGCAAGAGTCTCCAAAAGATTGAAGTATGTCAGCAGCGTAATTACACGATTTGCATTGATCAAATGCACCCGAACCACTACTTTTTCCTGTAAAGTTAGGTGATTATGTATTACATACTATTACATGAACTGGAAGCACGTTGAAATAAAGAATTTGCACTCCTGCTTTCTGTTTGGACACGCTTTGGTTTACCATACTTCTCTTGTAATGTGAATTATTCTAGTCTTATAGTACTGGACAGTCTATCCTTTATATGAAACAACAGTTATATGTCGAGGTCTGAACTCAGAAACTGGAATTTTTTTTAACCCATCATGCTTAGAGGATTCTGGACTGATTGAGATTCCGCCAAAATACATTTTGGCATCAGCGATTCCGACCAAAAATGACCATTTCACAAATTTTTCATGAAAATAAAATTTCACTCCCAATTCACTCTGTTTCAGCCAAAATTCACTCTAAAATTTTTCTCATGAGGCAACCCTGCTCTTGGATCATTCGTCATCAAATCAACATACTCTCTACAATGGCTTGGCATAATATTTAAGTCTTCATTCTCAAAATTTTGCACTTCAGTTGTTCAAGAAGTCTTATCAATCCACACTGCCTATGGCGCATCATCGCTAACCAGGGGAGCTGTAACCATAAAGCTTTGAGAAAATGGTACAACACCTTCTGCTCTCCTTCTATGGGTCGGCCACAATTAGCCCTACCGGCAGTAGCGCCGATCTGCCTGTTTTTTGTTTTTTTTCGTTATGAAAAATGAATTGCTTGGAATTTATCATAATTTTTTTTTTTTTCAGTCTAAAGAAGCTGACAAAAATGTTTCAAATATACCATCATATTCACGAAAAAATGCTTGGTTTAATAAGGCAGTCTATAATATGAGCTTATATATCATTAAATAATTGCATGTAATCTAAGGTATAAAAAAAGTACCTGAACTTCCCTAGAAAAATTGATTGATACCTAGGACTGAATGTCCATAACTGGCTACACCAGTAAATAGATGGTTCTTCGAACTTGAGCATCATATTCCCAGTTTCTCTTATAATCCACCGTCATCTGCTTCCAATGAAAACAAGACCAAAGGTGTCGATGAGATCCCAAAGTTCTAACATTTGATTCAGAAAATTGGGTCTTGTCTTCGCCAGATCCAGTCTTTGCCAGGGTAATCATCAGAGAAAACCAAGTTCAGATAAACCTCTACAAGCCATATCTATTTTGAAAAGCTGACCAAGACTTCCTGCTTTACTTCTGCCAAGTTTCCGGTTTAGCCTGATTTCTGAGCGAACTAGTCCAGCAAAAAAAAGAAAATCCAGCTTATCTTCTTATCCCTATAAAGAACATCTAATAAACTTTAAATAAAACTTTGACTTAAAAAAAAATCCGGTTACAACTGGATTCCGGACTAATTATATGTCCGGGTAAAAAACGATTGTCATATACAGACTCAGCCTCTCCTCTTACTCCTTAACCTGTCATCTAATAAAACTTTTGCTTTTAACACATTTTCCGCTTTTGGCCGCATTTAGGGCGAATTAATTGTACGGTGAGAAAATCCTTTTCACCACCGTGTTCGGCATGTCCTCTTACCCCTAAATTGAACATCGAATCAATTTCAAATGAAACTTTTAGTTTTAACCAACTTTCGGGTTTTCGCCAGATTCCGGACGAACTACTTGTTCAGCGAGAAAATGGTTTTCACCATGTTCAGCATGTTTTCTTACCGTTAAACCAAAGATTTAATCAACTTCAAATATAAAACTTTTTTTTAACCATCTTTCCGGTTTTGCTGTATTCCAGACGAAGTACTTGTCCTGCTAGAAAATGTTTTTCACTATTGTGCTCAGAATGCCTTCATACCCCATAATGGTCTATCACATTAGCTGTTTAAAAATATTTTGTTTGTCCCTTAATTTGAACCCCCTCCCCTACTCCTAAATATAGGGCTACAGAGCCCATCTATGAACTTGACCTTACCCTTGAACCAGTGAATCCTCACACCAAGTTTCATCAAAATATCTCATTCCCTTCATTCGAGAGTTCTTGTGCTTACAGACAGACAGACATTTTTGCGATGTCATAGGTACCCCTCCACTTACATTTTGGGGTCCCAACAACTAGCACCCAGTTTCACTAAAAATTACAAGACAAAATGGCGGCTGCCATGTATTTGGTCCAATATTGCTGTGTGACGTCACCATTCTCGAATATTTTTTGGGCGAAATATTTTTGAACACATTATTGAGCTCAAACCACAGCTGAAGTTCAGAAGAATCATAATCCTATGACCAAAAGATCAGAATTTGAAAGTTATTTTTTTAGTAGCTACCCTACCTTCTATACTATTTCGTTCTGTTGTCACTCATATCTGAACTAAAGATATAAGTTCAGATATCAGTGCTTAAGTTAAGCTTATTAGCCTTATTTGAACACCATATAGCTTAACAATGCATTAAATGGGATACCCTAGCTATAATGCTTTGGTAGCAACATTTATACATATGTTTCAGTGTATGTGGCTCAAGAGTTGGTGTTGCTACCCAAAAGTCATGGGCTGCTCGAGGGGCAGGGCGCCTGCCGGTGCCCAGCCGTCCGTTTCAGCTTTTCGTGGCATATGTAATAATAAAACTCGTGGGCGGTTTGAAAGGCTTGGGAGGTTACTACATCAAAATAAACAACTGGCAGATGTCCGGTTAGGCTTAATAGTCATACTACATGTTCAGCGAGAGAAGGAGATTAAAAAGATGAGGTCATGTTATTTTAAATATGCAAAGCATCTGCTCCACTTGTCGAAATTATGCCATAACCATACATAGAGAAGTTCAAAATTCAAGATGGCATTACCCTTTTGGATGTTTCTTGGTTGCTATAAAAAATCATTGACAACAGAGCCCAACCAGCCCCTTCTCCAGTGCTTCCTGGCCGAAGATTGAAAATTAGTGTCTTCTCTGTGTCTTTATGCGTTTAATTTATTTTCTTTCATTTACTCCGCTTTTTCTAAATGGCAGGTTATAAATAAATTAATTAATTGATTCTAGTAACCACTTGGTCAAGTGGTTCTCTGTTGGGAACATTGAAAATTTGAACACTTCAGCTTGTACTGTAGTACAGCAGTACAGGAGGGGTACATAACCTCATTTTACACTACCTCAAATGTTTCCGCGAACATGTTAAAATGAACGTACATGTTTTCCTGTCAGTCAAAGGCAAAATATCATTTTCTTCAACAGTCATGTGTCCAAAAATATTCAAAAACTGTGCCTTTTCTTTGTTTTGAAGCTGCTTTGAAAATTGATTTTCTGGCTGTTGACTTTGTAAATCTACCTTTTTCATCATTTTGTAAGTCACAGCAGGGAATTCGAGCTAAGGTTAGAATGAGGTGATCTTGTTTTGAAAAGAAAAATATGTTTAACTTATAGAATTATTGAAGCAATATTTATTTATACAACATGTGTCATTGAATTATTTATTTCTTTATTTAAACTAGGATACGACCAACTAGGGTCAAACAAATGACAAAATAATTAACAAACATTGCATAAGCGCAATTAGCTTCAGTCTAGTACGTTTGTGATATTTGTTGGTTCCTTTTTAAGCCAGATAGATTATTCTGAAGGAAGCCTTCTCTGGAAATTTGAAATCTTGTCTGAGGTTAGATACCCCTCCTGTACTGTATAGGCTACTGTCTGCTGAATGCTGTAGCCTAGTATATAATACCTTATTTTTATGTTATGCCTTTAAAATACAGGCCTATGGACTGTGGCCCACAAGTATAGAGTATAAGTGATAACTTATTTATAGTATCCAACCCTGATCCAACCTAAAAAAAACTTAAAAATTCCAGGAAAAGTCTTTCCTTTGAGTTGAGAGATCCATCTTGCTTTAAAAGCAACAACAAAAATGTATAAACAAAAGTACTAGAATGAAGGCAAAGCTAAACATCATGGATTTTTTTCAGTTTTTCATTGCACCAGTTTGAATTCAGATTCCTTGCTGGGATCTTTTAATTCACTAAATGACGAAAATAACCGATAAGTTGATGACCATGAAAAACTTTCAGGTACGTTTGAAACAAAAAAAGAAAAGACAGACCATTTGAAAGGATTGGGACAAGATTTAGACTCATAACTAGTTGCTTTTTGGGATCCCAAAACGTAAGTGGAGGGATACCTATGACATCGCAAAAGTTGTCCGTCTGTCCGTCTGTAAGCACGAGAATTCTCGAAGGGAATGAGATATTTTGATGAAACTTGGTGTGAGGATTCGTTGGGTCGTCGGACCAGTCGAGTTCGTAGATGGGCTTTGTAGCCCTACATTTAGGGGTGGGGGAGGGGGTTCAGGGGCAAACAAAATATTTTTAAACAGCTAATGTGATAGTCGATTATGGGGTAACAAGACATGCTGAGCACGATGGTGAAAACTATTTTGTCATCGGACGAGTAGTTCGCCAGGAATCCGGCCAAAACCGGAAAGCTTGTTAAAAGTGAAAGTTTTATTTGAAGTTGATTAGATGTTCGATTTAGGGGTAGGAAGACATGCTGAAGACGATGGTGAAAACCATTTTCTCGACGAACAAGTAGTTCGCCCGGAATCCGGCCGAAACCGGAAAGTTTTTATTTTGAGTTGATTAGATGTTCGATTTAGGGCAAGAAGACATGTTGAACACTTATGTGAAAACAATTTTCTACCCGGACATGTAGTTCGCCCGTAATCCGGCCAAAACCGGAAAATTTGTTAAAAGCAAAAGTTCGATTAGATGACAGATTAAGGGATAAGAAGAGAGGCTGAGTCGGTTTATGACAATGGTTTTTTACCCGGACATATAATTATTCCGGAATCCGGTTGTAACCGGATTTTTTGTAAGTCAAGCTTTTATTCAGAGTTGATTAGATGTTCTTTATAGGGATAATGAGATACGCTGGTTTTGTTTCTGTATTTTTTTTTTGCTGGAGTAGTAGTTCGCTCGGAAATCGGCAGGAAGTCTCGGTCAGTATCGTCAAAATAGATATGGCTTATAGAGGTATATCTGAACTTGGTTTTCTCGGATGATTAGCCTGTCCAAGACTGGATCTGGCGAAGACAAGACTCGATTGTCTGAATCATATGTTAGATTTTTGGGATCCCATCGACACCTTTGGTCTTGTTCACCTTTTCACTCGCTGTTTCAGTGGCTTTTTACTTGTTTTGTGTTTTCATAAAATGGTACTAAGCACTGTTTGACGTTTGCCTGTTTTTTTCTAAAACTTAGCCTTCTTGTAAAAAGGCAAACTTGCTCTCCTTTTGGCTTTTTGCCTCGCGACTTTTATCAGTTTACCCCAAAATTTATTAAAAGATGGATTTGAGTCAAAATGATAATCAGTATCTGGATACCGTCTCATATTTGAAAGATGAAAAATCTAAAGTAGGCTACAAATAAATTTGTAAAAATTTCATTTTTATCCAAGAAATGCAAAATGTCCATGTTAGTAATGATGACTTAAAAAAATGCGAATTGTTCGAAAGGGCCTGAGAAAGGCTAAAAGCTATGGCCAAAAAGGGAAAGGCTGTAGAGAAAAAAAGGAACTACTGTTGAAAATAGCCAGATTATGCGTCTTCACTCTCAGGATAGCCTGGAAATGTCATTTTGAAACTTTAGTGGCAAGCTTATGGTTCAAACAGTGAGTTGCAGATGTTGACTTTCAGATATGCTTCTTTCATTGTAGTATGATGTTTAGTTTGAATTGCCATCTATCAGGGGAGGCTGAGTCTGTTAACGTAACAGGACCTTGGGATATCAAATCTTGAAATCAAGGGTTTGAAGTAGACTCTCTTCCACTGTACAAATTGCTAAATGCTTAGTTACTCATCAACCCGAAAGGGCAGTTTATGGGTGGAAACAGATAAATCATCCAAGAACAAACCAAGCAAAACAGGTTTGCCGGTGTGGTTGGTTTTCCATCAAGGAACAGAAAGGAACAAAGAAGTGTTTGTTTAGTGCTTTTACCCAAAACATTTTCGTTTTTACCGACGAGAATATTCCAGTCATCACATCAGAAAGTCTTCGCACTGACGAACAGTTCAAAGTTACTGAAATTAACTACACGTTTTTTATCCATTCAAGATGCAAACAGAAAGAAAAAGAGATTTCCCATTTTACCGACAAGACGGTCATCGTAGCTTATCGAAAAATAAAAACAACCGATATCGGGATCTCGATCCGATCATCAGCTTGACTTACCGACAAGGCTTTTGTCGGTATCATCTCCTCACCGCCAAAAAATCGTGATTTTCAGAAAAGAAGCTTCCTGATTACCGACAGAGCTTGTGTGCGGTATCAGAAACGGTACGAGGAAAGTGTTTTATCAGAGCTCTTGCCGTTACTAAACACGGAATCCGCGCACCGTCTCAGCACCGACAAACGCTACCGATTTCCCAACAAGAAGTTTCCTGGCTTACCGACAAAGCTTTAGTCGGTATCAGAAACTGAATGCTAAAGCGTGCTGTACCGAATAACGCTACCTGTTTCCTAACAGGATGTTTACTGTTTTACCGACAGAGTTTTTGTCGGTATCAGAAACGGAATGCTAAAGCTCGCCGTGCCGACAACCGCTGCTTCCCCAACTGGAAGTGTTCTGTTTTACTGACAGAGCTTTTGTTGGTACCAGATACGGAATGCTAAAGCGTGCCGTACCGACAAACGCTCCCTATTTCCCAACGGGAGGCTTCCTGTTTTACTGACAGAGCTTTTGTCGGTGTCAGAAACAGAATGATAAAAAGTGTTTGTCGCACCGACAAACACTGCCGATTTACCGACAGAATTTTTCGTGGGCAGGTTTCCCCACTGCCGTATACCCATAGTTAGGAATAGTAAATGCCAAACTCTGGTTAGACTTTTCCGAATGCTGGGACACCCTGACCCTAATAGGTATTGATGATGTGATTGAAATTAGACTGTTTTGGGGCTGTGTTAGTACATAAAAAACCTGTTAAGTAATCAAGGTGAGCCAAGCCTACACTGCTAGATGTCTCTTCTGAGTGATTGCTTGATGCTATAGTATATACAGATTCTTACTTTTTCAGAAGAAGTCGAATGGGGAAGTAGATGAGAAAATGGAGGTAGACATTGCAGCTCAAACAAAACTAGAGGAAACTGCAGAGCCAGATAGCACAAAGACTGAAGAAAAGAAGGATGAAGTAGAAGTAAAGGAAACCACAGAGGAACCAGAGCAAGAAAAAGCAGAACCCGAAGTGACAACAGAAAAGCCTGAAGTGTCAAAGAAGGATGAAGAAAAAGTAAGTGACTATGAAAGCCTTAAATTTGTTGACATTAGTGCGGTTATGGCTCCTAGAAACCTTTGAAACTACCTAGGAAAAGTGATTATTGGAGGAAACGAGAGATCGAAAGTTGATAGTGGTTACTTCGTTGGAACAGTTTATTTTGGACGATTGTGAGGTATCAATTCCTTGAAATTGTAGGTCGGAACCTGCATATTATTTATTTATGCTGTGGGGTAGGCCAGAAACTCTGGCTTAAACTCAATCCCCAATTTACAGTTGATGGCAAACCATCACTCTTAACTCAATTGATGAAAGCACAACTCATTATAACACTTGTTATTACATTCTTCTCCTTTTAAAAGCTATCCAATCTTCTTATCATTCCTAGAAACTTGGACTGTTGCAGCTCAAAAATCAAAGAGCGGACTGCTTATAGTTGTTGTATTGTCCATAATCGGCAATCTTAAAAAAATCATTATATTCATATCTGCATTTATTCCTAAGCAGATTGGTTGGAGATTCAGTTTTTGCTGTTTGAATTATCTTTTCTCAGGTTCCCAGTTCCAGTAACAACCTAGATGAGTACCCAGATTTCGTTTTTTTTCTTCACAAGTCCCTTGTGTAAAGTGCCATCTATATTATAAATACTGCTTGAGCCCAAGCTGACTTGCAGTCCCTGACGTTGGACAGCCTGACAAGGACCCTTGCCAAGAAGGGCCGGAATATTTGTGCCCAAACATATGTAGCTGACCTTTCCGTTTTTATCCATTGTGTGGATACGTTTTGTTATAGCGACTAATATTCTTGTTAGTTCATCATGCGCATCATGGTTCGACAATCCGTGCGGTTTTTCCACGTTTGATCTCCCTGTGTATTCACCCAATCTCTTATATCTGCATTTCACCTGCTTTCCCAAATCGGCAATAAAGGGTTCAGGCTTGAACACAACTCTAGAAGCTCCCTTAGCCGGTGTTTCAGCCTCCTCATTTCCTTGGATATCCTTGGACCCACACCAGTGGGATTTTATTTATATTGTTTACAACGGCATTAAGCTTGTTAAAGCGTTCCGTTCCTGAAACCTTTACTTACTGATCTTAATCCAATGTGAAGCTTCTTCTTGACACAAGCCTACCATCGCTTGTGGGTCCCCGTCAATACCAGCTAAGTATGAAACAGTAGTTGCGTTTTTGATCCGAATATTCCTTGTAATTTGTCCTATTTCGCGTTTTTGGACTATTCACATGAAGCGGATTCTCCTTTTCTTGTGTTTTTGTCGGAATCGAGAACGGAAAAAAAAGCTACTCTGATTGTGAATTATCGATTCTCCGCTCTCTTCCCTGATTGGTCAACAGAGTGCGGGTGTTCAATATGCATAAAATGGTATACCGGATTGCAGACGAGTTGCCAAAGTATTTTTTCGAAAGCAAGAACGGAGAAGCGAGAGGAGCAAAAACGGTGATTTGTACGAGAATTCAGAAGTGGGAATGTAGAACTGATCATTAAGATAAAAGCAACTAGTCTTGTCCGACATAGCAACCAATTTCGACCAAGAAAAGACATAAAAATTAAATGAGACATTGAAAATATTTTGAAAAATGAACTTCTTGCATGTTGATATCATACTGAAATATGAAAAATATTGTATCACTAATGGTTCAATGATGATCACAGTTCGTTTCACTTGTTATAGGAAATAGTAGATTCATCGTCGCCAAACCGCATCGAAGGAACGAGCAAAATGGTCAGCCTTTTTTGGGGTTCAGACTTTTGTGGTAGGAAAAGGTTACATGTGTTACAATATACAGGGAGAGGAGTTTATTTTGAGCAGAAACAGCATATTTTGAGGCCCCCTTGAAAGTACCCATAGAAGGATTTTCTCTTCAACTTACGTTGGTTGGTCATTCAATAACCTCTCCTGTTTTTAGAACTTCGTTTGTACTTTGTCCTGCACTTCCTTTTTTTCAGCTTTAACATGCTTCAGCCAATCTGGATCTGGAATGAATGCTTGATTGTGAGACTAATTATTTTACTAAACATTTCATCGCTCTTAAAAGGACCTGTCTTACCTATAGTACTAAATGCAACCTACTTCCATAATCACTGCATATTTTTCTAAACCCGGAGACCCCATTTCGTACTGTACATTCTAACCCTCTAACAAAACCGCGCTGATTTTCTCACTTGCCGTGTTTTGCTACCTTCGATGTGTATCACGCTGTCGACGGTTGTCTGCGAGAAGTTTTTCCATGAGAAAAGCAGGTTACGTAACTATAACAAGTGCGCAAGCGCTCAGACGTGGAGTGTAAAAGTAAAATGTTTATCTCATTTTATATACAAATAGCTTTAGAACCAAGAAATTTCTCAACCCCAATAACCAAACAAGTATTGAAATAACCTAATTTGTAATCATCCCACTTTTCGTAGCAGCCTAATGCCCCCTTTGTCACAATTCATTAACAACGGCATATCATCGATCACATTACAAAACAGTCCAGTTTCAAACTGGTAATTAAAGATTCAAGTACGTCGCGTCGTCCTATTTGTTGCTGTTACACCAAATCCTCATCCATAGATATTTCTCCCCAAATATACAAGAGTTGGACTTGAGACCTGTCAAAGACGAACTTAACTCAAGGGAAATCTAGGCCCAGCTGCCCATGAATGGCAGCGGGAGGGGGGGGGGGGGCGTGACCCATCAGATGCGTATTTACACCTCTTTTTCCTCAAGTATACCAGCTTAGAGTTTGATTCTAGTCACGGGTCAAAAACTTTTTTAATGGGCAGTTTTGGCCCACTTGCCCATGAACGGGGAGGGTGGGGTGGTTCAACTCTCTCCAACCCCTATGATCCAAAAGCACAAAAGCAACTTTTTTAATGGACAGTCTGGGCCCACTTGCCCATGAACAGGGAGGGTGGGGTGGTTCAACTCCCTCCAACCCCTATGATCCAAAAGCACAAAAGAATTTCATTGCCTTATTTCCATTTATTGTCAAGTTAAAAACATTAAAAAATGGGCCATCTGGGCCCAATTGACCCTAAACGAAGTGGGGGTGGGGTTTGGGATCCGCAAAAAGTAAAAAAGAGACCCCAATGCTCACAATCCTACCAAGTTTCAACTTGATACCTGTTGATTCCTGTCACGGGTAACGAACTTTACGACTGGGCAATCTGGGCCCAGTTGCCCATGAACGTGGTGGGTGGGGGAGGTGCAACTTTCAAAGCAATTTCCCAGCCGTAGGATCTACATGTACAAGGATTTCATCTTCCTATGTCCAGTTTTGGTAAGTTATGAACATTATTCACCTTTGCAGTCTGGGCACATTTGCCCCTGAACCGGGTTGAGTTGGGGGGTGGGACCCCAAAAGGCACAACTAGACCACAATACCCCACTAGTATACCAAGTGTGAACTTGATACCTGTTGATTCCTGTCACGGGTACAAACTTTACTCCTGGGCAATCTGGGCCCAGTTGCCCATGAACTTGGTGGGTGGGGGAGGTGCAACTTTCAAAGCTATTTCCCAGTCCTAAGGTCTACACGTACAACAAACTTCATCGTCCTGTGTCCAGTTCTGGTCAAGTTATGAACATTATTCACTGGGACATCTGGGCCCATTTGCCCCTGAACCGGGTGGGGATGGGGGGTGGAACCCCCAAAAGGCACAACTAGACCCCAATACCCACTTGTATACCAAGTTTGAACTTGATACTTGTACTGGTTCACGAGTTATGAGCTCCACAAAATACGGTGAAAACCGAAAGCTGCTACAGCGCTCGCAATAGTGGATTGTTCCAAGGAACACTTCACTAATAATTATAAATTTTTCGCTTCTCTGTTTTCGCTATAAGTCAACTTGTCTCGGAAAAGACTTAAAACAGCAAAAACCATGGGTTGTTCGTTGAAAGCGTAGCCTAGTTTTAAAGTATTCAAATATATTAAAATTCTCTAAGTTGAAGAGTAAATAGTGCGAGGGGTCCTTTGAAAGTTGATATTATTAATTTTTTTCATCGAATGTCTTTATTTTTGTTGTGACATGAATAGTTATTGACTGTCTGATACGTGGTGATACTTGATGAACTGTTTTAATCTCATTTATTACACTTATCAGAATCAGAATCATTTTATTTTTCCCAATATTCAGTATTCGTATGAGGAACTGTTTTTTTAATTGTTTTTTAACATTTGTCATCTTAATTTGCATTCATATTTTGATGAATTATTCCTTATGTCGTGAATGGTATGTATAAATCGTGAGTTACACATATCCTTTTATCCTTTCCGTTCCGATCCTTTTAACTATAATGACATGGCCAGCACTATTTTTTTGTAAAAGATATCTATGGATAAATAAATCGAATTGAATTGAAAAATCTGAAACAAAAGGTGACAATTTGACTATGAGGCGTTAGAAAAGCTGACATTTACTTTGTTATTTTAGCCACTAAAAAAAAGATTGAGGCTGATTAAATAATTCCAATAAAACGAATATGGCAGTTCCTAACTTGTCAAGTCCCAAACAAAATGTCAGCTAGGGTAATATTTTGGTTTAGGTGTCTTTGGTGATGTTAGAGTATTGTCAGGAATTCGTTTTGTGATGTCTGGGTTGAGCAACATGGTTTAAAATCTGCCATAGCGAACAACCTTCACAGAAGTTGAGTTGAAAGCCCTTTGTTTATTTTTAACTGCTAAAGACCCATTTTTGAATTGACTGGGTAAATTGACAAAAAGGCAAATACCAGTTGAAAACTCATAAATGATGTCCCAGGTCTTTTAGTCGGTTCTACTTTTAGAAAGAAGAGCCTGCAGTAGAAACACCTGCTGAAACGGAAGAAAAGCCGCAAGAAGAAGCAAAAACGGAAGAACCATTAGAAGAAAGTAAAGACGAGGAGAAGAAAACAGAAGGAGAGACTGAGGAAAGCAAACCTGCCAGAGGGAAACGAACAAAGAAAGCTGCTGTTGAAGAAGAAGGTTAAACACTTTCTTTGTTTCTCACTTTGTATACTGCTTTCATGCAGTCTTCGCGGGCGAACAACAAGTGCATGGACATAGTACGAAGAACAAATAATCTAACAGAACCTCCGTCTCCCCATCTCTGCAATATGACTATGCGGAGTCGAATATTGCCCCATATAATGTCCGCTACGAACGAGCGGAGGTTACTAGCTTCGCGCCACATCACGTTTCGTTACCTCTATAAAATAGCTAAATCCCTCTAGGTCCGCTCAGTTCTGTCAGGGTTTTCGTAGTTGCTGCATGCGACTAAAGACAGAAGTTCTGTCGGATTATTTGTTCTTGATGGTTTTAACTGTCCCTGCTTTGATATTGCAAGACATTTGGGGAATCCTGGGTATTTGTCTGTCTGCCTGTTAGTTAGCAGAAAGACTCTCGAATGGTTGGAGATACTCTAATGAAACTTAAGATAGTGGTTCTTCTGGTCGGAAATAAAAATGTGTGAGATATGAAATGCTCGTAGCCCACAGGATCGTTTTCGATTTGCTAACCTAACTATGACCCGTTACGAGAAGATGTCAAAGGACGGTGAATGAATAGAATTGAGAAAAGTAAACACAGTCATAGGAAATGTTAGCAAACAACAACAAATAATGAGACACCCACTTCTCGATGTTAGTTCAGCTCAATCCACATGTATGGGAAAATTATGGGCTGTTTTCCGTTACATTCGGGCGCAAAAGACTCTTCCTCTTACATTGCTTCGATGGTATACAGTAGGTATGTTTATTTGAACAGTTATTTTAATGTGAACAGTGCAGTTTTGGGCTAAATGGTAGAATGAAGATCCAAAATACCTATTCAGATGTTTTCAGAGGCCCTTAATTACCTACTTTGGCTAACTGATAGTTGACTTTAGTCACAGCAAGTGCATGAAAATGTCCATAAGTCAACAGACGTTCCATAGGCATACCTCTGCTATATAAATATTCTTTGAGCCCAAGCTGACTTGAAACATTTATTCCAACAAAGTTTTCAGCGGATACGTCAGCTACGATTCTTCATCAGCGATATTTCGGCCCTTCTTGGCAAGGGTCCTCGTCAGGCTGTCAGTCCTCTTGTTCAACTTCGGGGAAGGAAACATTACAGACAAACCTGTAATCAGGTTTACAGGTTTGTTTCCTTCCCCGAAGTTGAACAAGAGGACTGACAGCCTGACGAGGACCCTTGCCAACAAGGGCCGAAATATCGCTGATGAAGAATCGTAGCTGACGTATCCGCTGAAAACATTCTCTGCTATATATTGACTGACCGCTACATCGCTTACTTTTCAGAAATAAAAGATGTACGAGAGCGCATTATATGCTGGTTCTCTAGAACTGTTTCTATCTTTTCATTCCGCGGAGTGGTGAGATTTATTTCTCGATTAGCCCCGTAGTATTTGGCTTACATTTATGAATGATTTTATCAAACCATAGCTTACTTACACTTCTTCTGCTTCTCTTTGTCTGACGGCTATACTTTTAATACATACATAATATAATTGCAATAATAAGGCTTTCGCCTCTATAAATTTCTCGGACACTTTACACACTAAATTGAATTTCAGCCAGGTGGTAGTCGACACCTGCTTTGAACTGGTTGATATTTTCGGAATTTCTTACCACTCAGTTTCAAGTTGTGTCCTCTGAGACCGTTGTGATTGAAGGTGAAGACATCATCAGGCCTAATGTTATCATATATCATAATGTTATCTATGGCAAATATCGAAGAAATCTGTAATATGCAGATGGCGAATGGCTGGCATCACAAAGAATTTATGGGGGGAGGAGATTTATCTTAAGATAGGGCCTGATGAACTGAAATGGATGGTGAGTTTTCGGGCAGATGCTTTACCGGTGGAAGAAAATATATTGATAGAAAGTGCGGTTCTGGTCCTTATTTTTGCCCGTTATGCGGAAAGATGAATGAAGATGTGGAACACTTGGTCTGTTTTTGTAGTGAGTTGGTTGATCCAGGGCGAGAAGTTTTTGGTAAGGAGGTTCTTCAAGGGGGGGGGGGGGTATCTGAAAGCATCGATGGATAGTAAAGTGTTCCAAAAGTTGCATCGGTTCGTAGATTCTTGAAGGTTGCCATGGAGCACCGTGAACGTTTAATTGTAGTTTGATGTTGTGTTAGAGATACACATTCGTCTGTTTGATAGTTATTAGCGTTATGAGTTGAGTGTTGTCTGGTACATTGCAGGTGGAGTGCTTATTTATGTTTATATTTTGTCCCGCTATGGATCGAAGGGCTTTTTGAGAAGACATTTATTCAATCATTCATTCATCGGCTATTCTTGAGTCTTGTTTCCCTGGTGTCCGTCGCAGAAGACAGATAATCACCTGGTGTGGATGAAAGTAGAAAGTGGAATTTCATTTTTTAATAGCTTTTAAGATGGTACCATGTAATTGCCGGGGAATGAATTAGTGCAGTTCTTTGAATTAATACATTATTCATTTTCAGGCACAGAAGACGAAGAAGAGGCGAAGAAAGGCTTGTATGATGACCCCCCTGAGGTGATAACTGGGAAGCGTGAGCGAAAGAAGGTGGAAAGGCTAAGTGAGAAATTCACAGAAGATGCAGTAAAAAAGGCAGAAATTTCGAAAAGCAAACACGAGCAGCATGGAACTGGCAAAGCTCTGGGACAGATTCTCTACACCGAGAACATGGTGAAGAAAGAAAAGAAAATGGACCATCTGAAGACCTTCCACAGAATCCTGTTTGGCAGGGCAGGTAAGCTTCCACTTTCCCCCAAATGTATCTGTCCTTACCTTGGAAAACAACCTTTGGGTACGCCACGGCGGTAATACGCTCACAGTCTTGATTAACGGTTTCCACGATGAGTGTATGTTCGTGTGATAAGTGTCTTCACTACATTGTCGGAAGTTTCATGACGGTGTTTTCCCACTAGTTCGTTTTTCCAACTCCAGCGGTTTTTAGCCTGAAGAGGACCCTTGCCAAGAAGGGCCGAAATATAGCTCTAATAAAATGTATGTTTTTCAAACTTTATGCGTAAAAGAAGAGCCAAACACCTCCGGAGAAAGCTTTCTTGGCTCTTCCAGGCAGTGCTTGTTATGCACAACGTTTGCAAAATCATAACAGGTAATATCCCAAGTGTTATCTGTTGAAGCTGCGCATCCTTGTGTTATCTGTTATGAAACTTATGACAGTGTAGAATAAAAGACGGAGACAGTGCTTGTTATGCACAACGTTTGCATAATCATAACAGGTAACATCCCAAGTGTTATCTGTTGAAGCTGCGCATCCTTGTGTTATCTGTTATGAAACTTCTGATAGTGTAGAATAAAAGACGTAACAGGTAACATCCCAAGTGTTATCTGTTGAAGCTGCGCATCGTTATCTGTTATGAAACTTCGGACAGTCTAGAAGAAAAGACGTAACAGGTAACATCCCAAGTGTTATCTGTTGAAGCTGCGCATCGTTATCTGTTATGAAACTTCTGACAGTGTAGAAGAAAAGACCGAGTTGCGAAAGTCCTCCCCATGCGAAGAATAAACGTCTTTTCAGAGTCTAAGGTTGGAATCTCAGTATTATTATTATTATTATTATTATTATTTATTTGAATCCTTCAAAATGGAAGAGTAATGTATAAAAAGGAACGACAACATGTCAGTCAAACTCACACACACTTACATACTAATAAACAACTGACCGTTAAAGACAAATTAGCCTACTAAATATACATCGAAGTACATGGAAAAAACCGAAGCTCAAAATAAACAAACTAATCAGGGGACTTTTTTAGGTTGTGATGAAGAAGAACGCTGTCAGCCTTTTTATGAAGGTTCTGGATTTTACCATTTAAAGTTTCCAAAGGATTCTTCACTTTAAAATTCGAAGTTAGGAAAGAGTTACTCGCAGAAATCGGGAAGCCAAGAAGGAATTTAGAGAATTTATAATAAGTAACTTTTAGCCCAGAAAGTTCAGAAGGACGGAAAGAAGAAAAGAAAGCAGACGGAAAAGAATGTGAGGAAGTGCAACAGCCGTATAAATAGAACCAAGAACATCTCTGCGATACATCCCTCGTAAACGAATAACAGAACCGAATGCTCTTCTTATTTTATCTTGCACATGTTGAATAAGGATAAGTTTCCAATCCCTGGTATTAGATGAGTAAGGGATTCCAAGATACATAACTTTCTCAACAGGGCTGAAAACAATCCCCCACCACTATCCAGAGGGGAATTCAGTGTCGGCAAACTACTAATCATAAAATAATAACACTTTTCAGAACTAATTATTAGACCCTTCTGCCCCAATTTAGACACTAAAATGTTAAAGTTTTCAATTAATTTTTCCTTTGACCGACTTAAAATAATAATATCATCAGCGTATGCTAAAAACGTTACATCACGTGCAAAATGTATTAAAGAAGTCTTAAGCGACCGAAGACAATCTGCCAAACATGCATTAAAAATGTATGGTGATAAAATTCCACCTTGTCTAACGCCTTTTAGAATTCCCACTGAAATTAAATTAGACAGAATTTTTGGGGAACGAATTGCCACTTGAACGTTCAGTCCATTGTACCATGACCTTAAAGCACGCACAACAGAACAGGGAAAACCATTATACACCAGGGATAGAAGAGCAGCCGCATGACAAGTATTGTCGAAAGCACCTTTTATGTCAATCAGAAGCGTATAAAGCGGTTGTACGCTCACTCGCGCATCATTGATTAAAGTGGAAAAAGTAGCGTGCGCGTGATCGCAACCCACACCCCTTTTAAATCCAACTTTGTTTAAGCCGATATCAAGGTTATAACATCTCTTTAAAACACATTTCAAAAAGTTTACTAATAATACAACCCTTGGTTATTGGTCGATAAGAACCGCAAGATTTTAAATCCTTCTTTCCATTTTTTAGAATAAGGGAAATCAAACCAGTTTTAAAAGATGAAGGAACACGACCTACCGATAAAATTAAATT
This sequence comes from Branchinecta lynchi, assembly GCA_023053575.1. Taxonomy (NCBI): domain Eukaryota; kingdom Metazoa; phylum Arthropoda; class Branchiopoda; order Anostraca; family Branchinectidae; genus Branchinecta; species Branchinecta lynchi. Next base: position 16,814,072 of record JAKZAP010000014.1, on the reverse strand, counting down.
AAAAAAAGCAAGAAGAGTTTAAAGGAACGTTGGGGATACAAACATGAGATGGTTTGAAAAAAGCCCATCATGGTCAGGCGATACTTGGAACTTCAGTTTCTTTTGAGCCAAAAGTTAATCTTGATGTACAATTACGTGGTCAGAAGGAAAGTCACTTAATTTAGAGTGGACTTGGTGGTTAATATAGAGTGGACTTTAGACAGGGTGGACTTAAAATGTGTTTCCCAATCAGCAACAGACGGAAAAGAATCAGGTGGTGGTTCACTTAGAGTATATAAGCTCAGTTTTTAGAAGGTTCTATGGGTCTGGTGCCATTGGTCGAATTTTAATGAAGGTTACTGTTTTATTTTATTTTACATTTGGCGTTAAGATTTTAGCTTGTCGCCATTACTACATAAGTACAAACGGATTCGACACACTTTACACACAGAAACTGACACACTGCAGAAGTAAACAATTTTTCAGACTACAAAACCAATTGAGTAAAATGGGGTGTCAACTATTGGTCCATTTACACAATGTAAATCCGAGCGTATTTTACGCACGTTTTGAGCTTGAAAAGATTTCTAGCAATACGGACGTATTTGAATACAAAACGGACCGATTTCTCAAAATACGTCCGTATTGCTAGAAATGTTTTCAAGCTCAAAACGCTCGGGTTTCACGCAGTGTGTAAATGGACCATATACCACGCTTAAACGTTCGGATACGGCCTGAATACAACACTAGCAGAAATAAAAGATATACGAGAGCTTGCAATATGCTCGTTCTCGAGAATGATGTCTATCTTTTCATTCCGTGGCGATGTGTATTTCGGAGTGGTGATGTGTTATTTCTTGCTTAGCCCCGTAGTATTTCGCTTACATTTATCAATAATTTTGTCAAACCATAGCAGCATCCAGCAGTATCCAGGAATCTATTCCGGGGGGGGGGAGGTGGGGCTTGCCTGTGGGTCGGACAAAAAAGTGCAAAAAAGACAGATCAGAGGGGAAAAGCCTATAAAAATGATTATTTTTGTATGTTTCGGGGGGGCGGTCAACCCCCTACCCCCCCCCCCCCCCTGGATACGGCCCTGCATAGCAGTCATACGAATGTGTTCGAGCAGCTACTTAAGTATCATTGGGGTTTGTTGTGGAGTTGTACTTGAGGAGGATAGCCCAAAGAAGAAGTTCGGCTTTGTAGAATAGAAAAGGATACTGTACAGATTCAGCTTTGCACTTGAGGACCATTTTTGCTATCGATTCTCGGTTATACGTACACACGGTGAATCGTTTTATGTTACAGCCCAGTAGTTCCTGGACGTACGCGTTTTACGGAAATACTTTAAGGACCCCTCGCCCTATTTACTCTTCAACTTACAGTATTTAAAATATTTTAATACCTAAAATCTAGGCTGTGCTTTCAACAAATAAACCACGGTTTTCGCTCTTTTAAGCCTTTGCCGAGACCCGTTGACATATAGCGAAAACAGGGGAACCACCGGTTATTTTCTGATGGAAAAACTTAGAGGGGTTAGAATCTACCATACGAAATTGGGTTCTCCGGGCTTAGAAATATATGGAGTGATTATGGAAGTAGGTTGCGTCTGTATTATAGGTAACGCAGGTCCTTTAAATGTTATACATCCTCAGAACCTTTTCTTAGGAGGTCGAAACTAGGAAGCCTTGTAATAACGCGAGGAAAAATGAACTGACTCAGAATGAGAAAGTGAAAGATAGACGATGCATTGTTGTTTTTTTTTTTGCTTTAAGTAGTCTTCTCTTTAGAGGCGACAGCCTTTTCTCTTTATGTTGTTAATGCTACTTTTATAATTTGTTATCTCTTCCAGGAACAAATACTACAGTTAAGAAGGATATCCTGAAGTTTGATGGGTTTCCGTTCGACAATGAGTCAAAGGAGTACACGAGGAAGCACGAAGCACTGAACAAACTAACTTTGGACGAACTTAAATTCTGCTGCAATTTACTCGGTAAGCCCTCTAAAGTTGTTATTCCTTTCTTCCTTTTCCTTAGCAACCTAGTGGTTAAACCACCAGAAGAAATAGTCTAAGGGCGGATAACAATTTCTGTGTCGCGCTGAATGCGACATCTGTAGAGAAACTGTCATCCTGCGTTCAAACACACTTGCACACTGTGTACCGTAGTAAAATTGGTCTACACTAAGCTGTATCGGAATTCCATACAAGCGTGACGTCACACCCATTTGATCTATTTTACCTGAGAAAATGAAAAATTGTTGTTTATTCCTATCGGTGAATAAATATTTTAATATATATATATATAGATAGAGCGAGCGGCCAGCGAGACGCCGGTCGTGTTTACATTTTAGAAAATGACCTGTGGACAAATTAATCCCATGTTGGGTACTGAATCACATGACGTCACTGTGTACGTCAGGACCGTGTCGAATTCCGATACAACTTAGTCGACACCGTAAAATCCGTTCTTACATTCTGGAAAACCGGATACTTTATAGGATGCCCCTGACAAGTGATCATCGACTTCAGATGTATGATTCACTACGGCGAGGGCAAATGATCTGTTCTTCTAATAAGTTATTTCAGGCGATGTTCCTACCCCATTATAAGCTTCCTCTGTATCAGCTAGGTGGCGCTCCGTTCGTTCCCGCCGAGTGTTTCAGCTTCGTATTTCTTAGATAGTTGACTAAAAAAAAAATCAGCTATGCTTTCAACGAATTACGATCTGCGAACGGCTCAAGCTGTTTTACCGTCTCTACGATGTTTCCAAAAATGTTTCATAAGTTTACAAATGTTCCTTGGCTCGGTGGCAAGCGCGGCAATATTTGCGAAAACGATCCGTCTGATGAATAAACTCCCGAACCGTAATGTGTCTGAACAGCAAAATTCGACGGGATACGAATAGATTGAAATACTAATGACGTAGACATTAGACACATCACACGGGCTGTCGACACATCACACGGACTGAGCGAAGATACAAAAAAGTGTTCCTACAACCCTGGCATCTCGACGATGTCTCGGTCTGCCACGCTGGGCTGGCGTTAATAATGTCTAATTTTATAGGGTTGGAAAAATCCGGCACAAAAAAGGAGGTTGTTGACAAGCTACTAGATTTCCTAATGACCCCTGAAGATAAGGGCAAATCGGTTCCAGCCGCTGCGGGAAAGAAGGGTAAGACCCCCAGGAAGTCGAGGACAAAGGGTTCAGGATCTCAGGACGAGGGGACAGAAGATGAATCTCAAGAAGTAAGTTGTCATGATTAGTCACTCAAAGGAGAGTAAATTCTGCCAGTATCCATCCACTGGCCCAGTCGCTTTTTGTTCCATGTTTTACGCGAAATTTAACAAGGCCCGAAATTGTATCTGTTTTTATTCTTCGATTTCGCAATTAATTCGTGATCTAGTTGTCCTGACTAAAAAAAAATAATCAGTTTTTTTTACTTTCAGTTCAAAGCAACAGTGTAGTTTCTGTTAGTATTCAAATATACCCAAGTCAATTCTAAACCATGGTTAGCTTTCTGAAATTTCCTGTCTTCACCTATATTTAGCCGCGCTCGCCCCTTGTGAATGTGCTAATGTGTCGGAAATGAGTATAGCCAAACTGCTCTGAAACCATAATCGAGACCCTGATCTGTTCCGAAAGGAGCCAAATAGAGCAAATGTACAAAATAGCTGTAATGCCATTGGGTCAAATTTCAAAAAGAGGCTTTCACCTTTACGTATCGCGAGGAAACACTTTTGTTTAGTTAAGTTCGTATCAGTCGACCACTCAGAATTTACTGAGGCTGTACCCGCTGAAATAAATAGGAAAATTGGCAACGTTCGTTTGTTACCGTGCATGCCAGGCGAGGAATGGTCTACCAGAAGAGACAGTTTCCCAGCAAAATTTGCTCTCGTTAGCGCGTATGTAAATCCTTTTTAGTGTTGTTCTTGTAATAGTTTATAGTGCAGTCTCGTTAAACAATAGTTAATGTGTTTAGTAGGGAGAGAAGCTTCAGCTTAACCTCTTTTTGGGATTCCAAAACGTAAGTGGAGGGATACCTATGACATCGCAAAAGTTCTCCGTCCGTCCGTCTGTCAGCACGATAACTCTCGAAGGGAATGAGATATTTTGATGAAACTTGGTGTGAAGATTCTTTGGGTCAAGTGTAAGATCAGGTTCGTAGATGGTCTCTGTAGCCCTACATTTAGGGGTGGGGAGGGGGTTCAAATTGAGGGGCAAACAAAATATTTTTAAATAGCTAATGTGATAGTCGATTATGGGGTAAGAAGACATGCTGAACACGAATATACGAAACATTTTCTCCTCCGACAAGTAGTTCGCCCGGAATCTGGCAAAAACCGTATAGTTCGTTTAAACTAAAAGTTACATTTTAAGTTGATTAAATGTTCGATTTAGGGCTAAGAAGACATGCTGACCACGATGGTGAAAACTATTTTCTCGCCGGACAAGTAGTTCGTCTGGAATCCGGCAAAAACCGGATTCCGGATTGGTTACAGGTTTGTTTCCTTCCCCGAAGTTGAACAAGAAGATTGACAGCCTGACGAGGACCCTTGCCAAGAAGGGCCGAAATATCGCTGATGAAAAATCAGAGCTGACGCATCCGTGTAAACATTGTTTGAATAAAAACCGGAAAGTTAGTTAAAAGTAAAAGTTTTATTTGAAGTTTATTAGATGTTTGATTTAGGAGTAAGAAGACATGCTGACACGATGATGAAAACTATTTTCTCGCTAAACAAGTCGTTCTTCCGGAATCCGGCAAAAAACGGAAAATTCGTTAATAGCAAAAGTTTTATTTGAAGTTGATTAGATGACAGATTTATGGCTAAGGAGACGCTGAGTCTGTATATGACAATCATTTTTCACCCGGGCATATAATTCGTCCGGAATCCGGCTGAAACCGGAAATTTGTTTGTAAGTAGAAGTTTTATTTGAAGTTGATTAGATGTCCTTTATAGAGATGACGAGATACGCTGACTTCGTTTCTGAGTTTTCTTTTATTTGCTGGACAAGTAGTTCGATTGGAATTCGGCCCAAACCGGAAATTTGGCAGAAGTAAAGCAGGAAGTTTCGGTCAGTATCGTCAAAAGAGATATGGCTGACAGAGGTACATCTGAATTTGGTTTTCTCGGCTGATTAGCCTGGCGAATACTGGATCTGGTGAAGACAAGACCCAGTTGTCTGGATCAAATACTAGATTTTGGGGATCCCATCGAAACCATAGGTCTTGTTCTATTAATAAATAAATAAAAATCACACTGATCAATGTTGAAAATCCTACCTACTGCGCATATGAAGCTGTTCATGGATTCAGCTTCGGTAAGTCTGTTCCAGGAAAACTTGCTTGCGGGAACAGCCATTCATAAGCTTAAATACGAGTCTTACGAAGACGGATGCTGCTGAAGTTCAATAGCTCTAGTCTCTCTAGTCATATTGACGGAGAAGTTCAAAATTCAAGATGCAAGTGTTACACTTTTGGATGTTTCTTCGTCGCTATCAAAAAGCATCGACAACAGAACCCAACCAGCGCACGACCTTCTACACTGCTTCCTGGCCGACGATTGAAATTAAGTGTCTTTTTGTGTATGTTTATGTGTTTTATTTATTTTCTTCATTTACTCCGCTTTCTGAAAACGGCGGGTTATAAATAAATTACTTACTTACTTACTTATATCTCCCAAAATATCCATAATCGGCGAAAGAAGGTACGACTCGGTATTCGGCTCACAGCAGAGCAAAGTAAAACTAGCGAGTAGCGCCAAGACTTGACAAAGTTGACACACACTCATTAGAATAGTAATTTATTCACTCACACTTTCACGGTTACAAAACCAAAATTGGTGAGTACTGTCATAACATAAACATTTAAAAGCACGTACAAATGGTCAAAGGCTATTTAAAATTTCAACAATCTTTGGTATAAAACTGTTTTGGTAACGGCTGTGTTTGGCCGCTACTGGTTGGAATATTGTGACCTTCGTAGAGACTGCTTGCTCTTGCCTTCCCCTTACATTGTTGTATGGGGGAGGGAGAAACTCATTGTAGATGGGGTGCAAAATAAGTTTTTTACCGATCTCGAGGCATAGGTTCAGTCTCCGTTTCTCCAATGTATCAACTGTGTATGTTCTGAGAAGAAGGGAGAAGGGTACTTTTGGTCCTTTATGGATAATATGGAGAGCGCGTTTTTGGATTCTTTCAATACGTGAGTTTTGTTCTGCAGTTAGACCAAAATGCCACACTGCGCATGCATACTCCATTAATGGTCTTATGAAAGAGGTATAAATCCTGAGGATGTGTAGACTTGGGACAGGGGTAACAAGATTGTCCCATCTCTGCCCTTTTCAGTTAAACTTTAATATGACGGTAGCATACTTCAATAGTACTCAAATCGTCAACATACTTCCTCCGATCCGGCAGATCCTGTGCAGTTTCATTGATCATAACCAAAAAAAGCAAAGGTCCTAAAAGAGTACCTTGAGGTACACCACAAAAAATGGGAACCGGGTCAGAAAAAACACTTTTATATTTAGTCATTTGTTGTCTTTCGTATAGGAAACTAGCAATTATTCTAATTAGCGATACTAGCACTACTAGCGATAGAGTACGTCCTTACTGAAACTCATTCAGTCGTTCACCAAACGCTAGTTCCGATAACTTCATATTGTGAACTTTGCAAAAAAAAGTTATACAGCCTTCATTGTTTCCTTGGTGTGTGCAGACCGCACCTTTGCTTTACTAGAAATTTCCAAACCCGCAAGCTTGTCTCGCTTCAAATGCCACAAGCGTAGTAGGCGGCGCTACAAGTATAGCCCGTTGACAAAGCATGGAAAGCTTATATCTTGGCGCTACTCGATAGTGTTATTTTGCTCTGGCTCACAGTAGGCTAGATGAGGCAGGAAAAGTAGCTTCTCTTTGAGTTTTCTTTAAGGCAAGAGCTCTTTTAGGAGGCTGGTACCGAAGAGGAGGGATCCCAGCCCGAGGAGGTCGAGTCCGCAGATGAAGCACCAAAGAAACGTGGGGCCAAAACACCAAAGAAAACTCCGGCAAAGTCCAAAGCCAAAAAGGTGACTGAAGATGAAGCATCCGCAGATGAAGAGGAAACTCCAAAAAAGAAAGGTAGGCTAAAGGATTAGAATTGGAAGACGGTTTGTTTTTGCGTTCTGGTGCTTCCCTATTAGCCGCGGTTTTGCTCGCAGTTTTGCCTTAACTTTCAATAGGGTGCTTACCTCCTCTTCTAGGGTTTATAGCTCTAGAATTTCAAACACCTTCTATTATATTAATCTTTACTTTAAATGTTTCAAGTTTCGTCCGCATTTTGGCCTTATAACGCGTGTTTGCTTATAACGCCCTGAACGGATTTGCTGTTCAGAGGAACGTCGAGGGGGTGTGGTTAGCCTGGATTAGGCAAGATGGCTTTAGTGACAAATTGTATTTTGCATCTTATAAGAAGCGTGTTCCAACCTTCTAACAATAGTAACTATTAGTTAGTATTTCCGCTCCAACTTCACGAAAACTTACTACGCTGACCGTTCCAGCCTTCTCGAAATAGTAACTATTTGCGTACCATGCTCGGGAGCGTAGTAAGCGTGGTAACTACGGATCTCTGTAACGTGATTGGCTGGGTGACCCCGTGGAGTGATATTTTACCGAAAATTTAAAAATATGTTCCAGCCTTGACGTCAAGAAGCCAATACTCGACGCCATGCGTAGGAACTACCGGTAAGTAGGGTGGAACACGCTCAAGGAACAAAACCGTCCGAGTTCGAATAGACGGCGAAACAGCTTCAAGTATACATTCAGCCGAAGCCCGGGTGCAGAGCATTCCATTAAATGCCCTCCCGGAAGCTCTGTTCACTCAAGAGACTTCTAAGAAGAGGTTGATGTCCAAATATTCATTCCACTACATCCGTGCTGTATAGTCCTCTAAGTAAAGTAGGGTCAAGTTCCTAGAGCCCTGTGGCTTCTCATAAACTGTATTCATTGTCTTTACTCTACCTGGTTTGATATTGTAGCACGGAAAACTCCGGCTAAAAAGACTCCAGCGGCAACGCCGTCTAGACGAGCGCCTAGAGCAGCCGCGAAGAAAGCAGTTGTGGAGTCGGAAGGGGAAGAGGAGGAAGCACAAGAAGAGCCGAAGGTGAGTATCCAATAGCTACGTTTTCGCGGTAACCGGGTGTCTGTTACACTCAGTCTTCAGATTGAAAATTGAGTGATAAATAAATACATAATAGATTGCAAAGACAGTTTCTTGGTTGTCTCGTGTTTTTAGTCATTTTTTGTATGTGGAAGTTACTTGCTATAGGTGTCCACTTTCTTGTATGTGGATGTTACTTGCTATAGGTGTCCACTTTCTTGGGACAGGATGGTGGCTGTTATATTATATACAGTTGTGTATATTAAGTTGAATTTTTTTGATTTTATCTTCTAGCCATCGAGTCTGCTCTCTGCCATGAAGTTATGTAAAATTACTTTTTTTCATTATTTGAAATTAAATGAACCTGAACCTGACGAATTGTTGTTTTCGCAATTGTCTCAGTCACGCAGGGACATGTTATTAACCGTGATATCTGGTACCGAGTATCCCTGCTGAGACCAGTGTTAAACATTCCGTTACCATATGCACCATTAACGGGTTGTCTAAAAAAAACGACTGGAGTGCACTCATTTACCGGCAAAAAATAACTCCATAGCTTACTGCGAAAACTTTTTTCTTGTAAATTTTCTTTTCACAGTAGAATAGTTCAGCCAGTAAACTTGCCTCTCAAAGAGCCTTCTGGGAGTCCTTCCTGTAAATACTACAATATTCGATTAACGATTTTTATTGGGGAATTTTCTCTTAAAATGACCATAGTCAATCCACAGTATTGTTCCTGAACCCGATTAATGTGCTTGTCACTGTGTACAAATTTTAAGTCTATTTAGTGTTCTTTTTTTTTTTTAAATGAAAAGAATGTTGTCGTGTTTATTTGCATTGTTTTGTTTAAGTGTTTTAATATGTATATTTTACTTTTGTATTTTATACTCCGCTGTTACGCAAAAAGCGGGTCATAAATAAATAAATAAAAATAAAAGTATAAAGGCGCAAAAGAAGAACCACCCCACCGAGTACTAATAAGGGAATTGTTGGTACTTGTACGTGGCAAATCAGCTGTTGTTTCGTGCAGAACAGGCGTGGATTCCCTGTAGGCTCTGAAGAGGAACTCCATTTTGTTGACGATGATGATAATCGGAACCTCTACAAAATCGTTACCTGGAAAGTGTGCGAATGCGAGAAGACAGTCAGCAGGACAAGCAAAATGCGGGTTTTCCGCTTTGGAAGTCTTCAGGGCGGAAGTACGCCTGTAATATTACCTTTTTTTTTCAGACTCCAAAGAGGGGAGCTAAACGGAAGGCCGCTGCTGCCGAAACACCGAAGTCCGTCGCCAAGAAGAAGAAGAGCGACCCACCTGGTGTAAGTACCCCGCCTCCCCACCCTCCGTTTGACACGTTGTCAGAACAGTAAACTGTTTGTAAATTCTAAGAGGTGGTTGGTGCAGCGCCAGCGGATGCAGCTAGCACTGTTGTCTTCGTTTCAGCTTTGATAGCTTTAAGTTTTACCAAACTTGGTTCTTAATTTCAAAAAATCCGATGAAACAAGTCCGAAATGTTTCTGGTTGTGTAAAATTTACGGGAACTTGCCTTGAGTGGTGCCGGGATTACCTGAGAAGTTTGTTCGTATCGCTTCGTTAGATCTTCTAGGTCAATACCATCCTGGCTTCGAGCTTGAACTCAGGAGAACGACCGCGTAAGTTAAGCGTATCGCTTTTAATGCAGCGATTTGATCGAGTTTCAAGATTTCTCACGGGTACTATGACAATGTCCCTGCTGACTTCTGAGCTTCGGCAAAAATGGCCTGGGTGAACATGAATTCAAGCGCCCCACTGGTTGGTCCTAAAAGACATCTGCTGGTGATCTTTATCGTAATGAGGGATTTTGACAATGCCTCAAAAGATACCTTGCAGTGTATCTGCGCTGAAAGAATGCGTAAATTTTAGAGGCCAGGGATACTGTATGATTATTTTTAACGCAAGCTCACCGTGTAACTGAAACGAAGCTGACCGCTACTTAGGAATTTGTACCCGCGTCTGCTCTTGCGATCGATGATCTAGGCGGGAGCTTAAGCATTGTCCTAATAGGTGTAATAAGGTGAACAGCGCTATACGCGATGTTTACGTCTTAATACACACGCCTGTTCAAATACAACCCAAGAGGTTCTTATCAATGCGGCCTCCGGTGTTGCCAAGGTAATGCAATTTTTCGAGCTCTAAAAATATCCGAAAAGGTTCTTGGTACTACTTGAAGTACACGAGTACAATATAACGCAAACTATACTGTAAAAAAGCTATTAAAATAACGGATGGACAGCATTGATCCTCGAACTGACGAAAAGCCGTCGTAATAGAACAAAAACGTGTTTTTGTTAAGAAAAGTTGTTTCTTTAGCTTCCAACAAAGTAGAACTGTTGTGCTTTCTTTGCAACCCTGACGACGCTGCGCCTCTCCTCGGCCCGCTGGCGGAACCAACCAAGCGATCTGATTGGCCGGGCATAAGCCAGAATAGAACGCTAGTCTATTCTCCTTATTCACCTTATTACCGCGCGCCCCTAGGAAAAGAGGAATCTGTAATAAGTCTTATACGCGGTAATACACCTTATTACACCTATTAGGACAATGCTTTAAGCGCTGGAATGTTATTAGCGTAGCCGTTTGCTGTCCAGACGAATGTCGAGGGTGTGCGATGTTAACCTGGATTAGGCAAGACAAAGATACCTTTGTCGGGACTTGGGAATATCTGTAATGAAATAGTGGGAAATACGTTTAAGAGCGTGTTGCAACCTTCTAACAAATGATAACTATTAGTCACTATTTTCGTTCCAACCTCGTAAAATGCTACTACACAGACCGTTCCAACCTTCTCGAAATAGTAATCAACAGTAACTATTTGCTTACCAGGCTCGGGAACGTAGTTAGCGTGGTAACTACGATCTCTGTGAGAGATTGGCTTGATTAGCCCGTGGCAAGATGTTTTGCATAAGAATTCGCTCCAGCCTGACGCCAAGAAGTCAGAATCCGTGACGTCACTTGTAGTAGCTACGGTAAGTAGGGTGGAACACGCCCTATGCCTGTTAAAGTGGAAGTGATTCTTTTGCATAGAAGGAAATGGGACAACACTGTAAAAAGTTTCTCCGAATAAGGATGCAGTATTTGCATGGGATTAATCTTATCTACTGGGATAAGATTAATCCGAATAAGGGGTAATCTTATCTCGATAAAGACACGATTAATCCCAGTAGCAGATACTGCAAGATTTTTTTTTGTTTTACGATGAAGAAAGGATTTCGCTTTTCGTTAGTAAGATTTATATTTTATTTATTAGGATGATGAACTCAAAGCCACTGTGAAGCGCCTGCTCGACGGTGCCAACCTTGAAGAAGTGACCATGAAAACCGTAGTACAACAAGTTTTTGACGAGTTCCCAGAGCATAATCTGCAGAACAAGAAGGACTTCATTAAGGGCATTGTCAAAGAGGTAAGAAACCCCACCATCTTTCCTTTCCACTGTAATGAGTTGCGTTTTCGGAGATACCACGGTCTAAAGTCTTTTTTGAACTTTTCGTGGTATCTGATACCAGGGTCAAAAGACGTTATTGCAATTATCGTGGTATTGAATATTCAGATACCACGGTTCGACCGTGGTAACTGATCGTGGTATCTCTCACTTTCACCAATTTTTGTCAAATTGGTGGGAAAAAAGTTTGGCACTTAGTGATGTGACTGAATATCAGTTTTTATGGCACTTGAGCTTACTCAAGTGCCATATAGCGATTGTAATTTCTGTCCGTCAGTCGGTCTGTCGGTCCCGGTTTTGCTAGTTCGGGCACTTCCAGATAAGCTAGGACGATGAAACTTGGCAAGCATATCAGGAACTGGACCAGATTAAATTAGAAATTGTCGCTTCCTCGATCCGACCATCTGGAGGGGAGTGGAGGGAGGGGGAATCCGGAAAAAATAGGAAAAATGATATATTTTTAGCATACGAACGGGTGATCGGATCTTAATGAAACTTGATATATGGAAGGACTTCGTGTCTCAGACCCTCCATTTTAAATCCAGACCGGATCCGGTGATACTGGGGGGAGTTGCAGGGGGAAACCGGAAATCTTGGAAAACACTTAGAGTGGAGGGATCCGGATGAAACTTGGTGGAAAGTACAAGCAAAAGTCCTAGATACGTGACTGATATAACCGGAACGGATCAGCTCTCTTTGGGGGAGTTGGGGGGGGGGGGGGAGAAGTCCGAATTTGTAGTGATCCCGCGAGTTCCGTGCTTCCTGATGTGCTGGGATGATGAAAATTGACAGGCATGTCTGGGACCCGACCAGCTTAAATAGGAAATCGTCAATTCCCCGATTCGACCATCTGGGGGGGAGTGGAGGGAGGGTGAAGCCAAAATTTGAGGTATTTTTAGCTTGCGAACGGGTGATCGGATCTTGATGAAAATTGATATTTAGGATGAACTCGTGTCTCAGACACCTCACTTTAAATCCGGGCCGGATCCGATAACACTGGGGGGAGTTGGACGAGGGAACCGGAAATTTTGAGAAACGCTTAAAGTGGAGGGATCGGGATGAAACTTGGTGGGGAAAACCAGCACAGGTCCTAGACACGTCATTGACATAACCGGACCGGATCAGGGCACTGTGGGGGAGTTGGGGTGGGGGTCCGGATTTCTAGCGATCCCGCGAGTTCGGCATACTTCCTGATGTCCTAGGGCGATGAAACTTGGCAGGTATGTCAGGGATCCGAACAGATTGACTTGAGAACAGCCGTTTCCCCGACCCGACCATCGTGGGGGGAGTTGGTGGATGGGGAGTCCGGAATCTAGTGGCGTGCATAACTTTTGAACGGGTGATCGGATTTGAATGAAACTTGTCTGGTGAGCTATCGCCTCGGACGTTCAGTGTCACGTCCGGGTCGGGTCCGATACCTGTGGGGATGGGGGGGGGGGGGGTGGAAAACTCAAGAAACTCTAAAAGCAGAGGGATTGGGACGAAACTTTATGGATGGAACAAGCATTAGGCCTAGATGAAATTGACGGAGCCAGATGGTTTCGGGGCTCTGTGGGGGGAGTTGGAGGGGGTTTCCTGGAATTCCGGTAGTCGTGAGTTAGAATAGTTCCAGATGTAAAACGACAATGAAACTTTGCAGGCATATTAGCGACCCGTATTATCTTGACTTAAGAACCTGACACAACATACCCCCGGAAACTTCCGTTCCTAGATCCGAGCATTTTTTGGGGAGCAAGAGAAGATAAATATGGAAATTGACTTCTATAAATTGCGAACGAGTGGTCTGATTCGAGTGAAACTTCATGGGTGATAAGAATCGATGGCCTCGACATGTAAAACATGCGTTCGAACCATATGCGACCACGATTAGGGGAATTGGGGGTGGGGGGACTTTTGACATGCACAAAAACCAAACGGATGGACCGAATGAGATGCAATTCGACAGTGCCGAGTTTATGCGACCTAGATTTGTTATTTGGCGTCTGGGCCGGATTCGGCCAAGGTAGGGGGGGGTACTGGAAACTTGCAGATAGGCTATACTCCAATTTCAGTCAAACTTGATGGACAGGAACAGGGAATTGAGAAATTGGGCCCGAACCGACTCCGACAACGTTGGTGGGAGGGGGGGGGGGGTAAACGAAGATGCTTTAGGTGGCGATTTTTTTTTATTCCGAACCAGATTCGGCCACGGTAGGTGGAAATAGAGTGAGTACCAGAAATCGTGTAGCACGTCTAGGGATCAAACAAATGGATTTATTGGGATGAAAGTTTGAACAGTCATGTGCATTTGCTACAGACAATCGAGACGATGCCGGAACTGCTCAGAAATGAGTGAAACTAAATATCCTATTTCTTCCGAACCGCATTTTTGGATGGCGGGTGTATTTTGTGACGTTCTCATCTACTTTCTTGTACAGCCTACTCGTACAAGTGCCATATGAGCTCGTAGCTCTTGTTCTTTTGGGATGACTTCGAAAAGAGCAATTTCGGCAAATGTCGTTTTTGCAGAGCAACCGTGTATCAGATACCACGGTAATTGCAGAAGCGACTAATTGCATGATCCAGTAACCGTGGTAACATATGCCATGGTATCTGCAAAAATGCAACTATTGATTGTGAAATTGAGCTTAAGCAGAAATAGATTCTGTCGCACAGAGGCAGAGTAGAGGAAGAATACGCCTGTAGTGTCATAATGTGTTACTTGGTTAGGTACGGTGAAAGCACACCAGGAATGTGAAAGTCAAGGCAGGAAGTTAATCAGCTGGAAATATATATTAGTATAAATATGCCTTCAGCCCTTGTTAACTGCGCTAAGGGATACATCAACTGAATTTCCGGCCCTTCTTGGCAAGGGTCCTCCTCAATCAGCTTGGGCTCAAGGAATATTTAAAGGAACAGAAAACTTGACTCGGGGAGCTAGCTAACATATCAAGAATGTACCCTGAGTCGATATTGAGAGTAAGAAAATTCTCGTTACGACCATTGCAGTTTCCGAGAATTCGACTTTTGAGTTAGTAGAAAAAAAGTAAAAGGTTTGTGTGCCGAGAGTAGGAATCGAACGCACGACCTCTTGACTACTACCCCGATACTATGGCCAAAACACGGCCAAAGGCGAACTTTTACAGTGCATAAGTGGCAAGGGCCTGCCAGCTAGCTTTGGGAACACTAGGGAGGGGGTTCGAGATAACGAAGAAGGAGGGTCCTGCCGACAATAAGTCCCTGTATCTTTATCTAAGCCCCCCAGGTTGGTTGGATGGCCGAAAGTTGCGTAGTCAAGTTTTCTGTGCCTTTAAGAGCCCTTATCAGGCTCAAAGATAGAAAAGGAATTCTGCGATCTACGATTATGTATCGAGAATGTCGCTAACGATACCACAAAGCCATCTGGATTTCAGATACTGCTCTGAGACAAGTTCTCTAGGCTACTCATGGAACACTGTCTTATCAAGGCAATTTGGCAAGGCACTGATTGTTGCACTGTTATGTCAACCGAATTATTTGACTATCGCTAGACTGTAATCTAGCTAACTTTGACACGATTAAAGCCGGCCAGAAGTAGCAAAATGTAGCATGCAAAAAATTACTATTTGCATTGAGCATGAGTCTTTTTCTGAAACCGCTAGTCTCAGGTGATTCATGCAGATGGTATTCCAACTTTTAAGATAAATACCAAAGACCATTCCAACATTCGAAGTTCGGACTCGAAACTGGCGCCAAAGACACTGGGCATAGAGTTTAAGAAAATACAACTCTTGTGTCGTCATGAAAGAGCAACAGGTGAAAAGTCAGAACTACAGTAAAAAGGAAACCACAACGTGTTATGACTGTTAGAGGGACTGTAGGGCGGAAGACAAGTTCTTGCATTACTATCTTACATACATATTACAACTGCAATAACCTATGAAAGTGCAAACAGTTAAATAGTGTTCCATCCTTCTAACAGCAGTAACTACTAGTTACTAACAACGTATCCGTTTAGCGCAAGCAGTTACTAGATCGCGATTTTGTTTGACCGATGATTATTCCCACTTTCTCTGAGGGCAGTTCCTTAACTAATTTCGTTGTTTTGTTTCCAGGTGATATCAGCTTAAGAGTTCTACAGAGTTGTGACAAGCTTCCTCAGTCTGACCTTTTTTTGTACATAGTGAACAATCTCGGTGTTCCCGATGAAATGTAGGATGAGTGGGATTGCAGCTTAAAGACGTCACTTTTCATTCTGGCGTCGGACGGTACTGCGAGGTGTGTGAAGGGACCTGTCACTTTGAAATTGAAATCTGTCGCGTTAAGTACGTTCATACTCTGGAAGCCATCTCCCTCTTACCCTTTTGAATTGTGCAGCGAGGCCCACCTCCCAAGGGAATAAACGTGTATGTTCTTAAGCAGGTTTGACACGGAATGATGTCGTGTCGCCGTAAATCGGATCTCACAGCAGCTAAGAGCTTGGTCACACTTGGCTCATTTCCTGGCTTTTGGGGTTGCAAAAATAGAAAAAAAGATACAACTAATTCTGAGTGCTGTCGTTTTAAATTCGGGAGATCAGTTAGAGCAAAACAGCGTGTATAATTATTTCACAGGAACCCTAACGGCAGTCCGCTTGTTTTCCCCAAGCTGCCACAGAGCCTATCAAATCTCACGTCCCGTAGGGATTTTCAGTTGTTTTTCGGATAGGTGTCTTTTTGAGTGACCAAGCTCTAAACTGATCTTGCAGACAAGAGCTTCTAGTAAAATTAACTAACACAAATTACACGGCATGTTCCAGCACCGAAAAGTTCTTAACTAACTGTGGTCCGAAGGCTTTCTTCATGTCAGACGGACCAGGAACTACGAAAATATTTCCTTCGGATGTGTACTTTACTGCCAGGTTTTAAGGGATGGGAGTTCGATCTTTCACGGAAGTAGTGTTGCATGCTTTAATTCCCCCTTCTGCCCTACCCAGACGATTGAGAATACCCTCAGTGCGACCACTGTGGTTGTTCTGAAAGGCTGTAGATATAAGGGCCTGAGGGGTCTAACATTCGGTAATTTCAAGTTGCGGGTTCCGGAACTGTGAGTGAGCAAGCACGGCGAGTCTGAGGCCATAAGTTTTCTTTTTTTATAACTCCATTTTGGGAATTATTGTAACACAGTTTCACAGAATATACAGAGATTTGATAAATCTAGTGATTCCTATTGATATGTAGGCTATGGGATCGGGGCACTCCTGCTCCATTCGATTGTTTGCGACGACGAAACACCATTTCCAAATACGTTCTTGTGTAGACATAGTAAAAAGTTGGGCCCATAAGGTAGTGAAGAAGTTTCACAATCTACAATCGAGGCATCCGAAATACCTCCATTACCTGGGGAGCAGATTGCAGATGTGTGCCAATTAGTGCTGATGGTGAGGCTTTGTTTTCTCTTTTTTTTAACTTCGCTGTTTTACTTTATCACAATCAAAATTATCTACAACTTTGTTTAGTCTTTCTCCACGATATCCCGTCAAAGCAACACTAAAAACACATTGCATTTACTCACGTTCTAAGGAATACCTAATGGAATCCTTAAACTTACCTGTACTTCACCTTCACCTCAGGAAGCGGATGAAATGTCGCTGTTCAAATAAGCATGCCTCTACTCAGGGGCGTCCCGAGCCTTTCTCCATGGGGGGGGGGGGGGGGCGCACCTGGGTAAAATTGACCGAATCGGTAGCTGAGTTTTACTGAATCTATTTTAAAAAAAACTGTAAAAACACAGCGAGTTGCCTTCATGAAGCTACAACGTAAAAAGTTGTTGAGTAAATACAAACAAGTCTAAAGAGAAAAATTGGCGCGTTTTCACGCTCTTCCGCTTCTGTTTTTGGGATCCCAAAACGTAAGTGGAGGGATACCTATGACATGGCAAAAGTTGTCTGTCCGCACGATAACTCTCGAAGGGATTGAGATATTTTAAGGAAACTTGGTGGGAGGATCCTTTGCGTCAAAGTACAGATCAAGTTCGAAGATGGGCTCTGTAGCCCTATATTTGAGGGTGGGGGAGTGGTTTCAGAATAAGCTATTGAGATAGTCGATATAGGGGTAAGGAGACGCTCTGAATTCAAATATGAAATTTATTTTCTAACTGGACAAATAGTTCGCCCGGAATCCGGCGAAAACCGGAAAATTTTTGAAAGTAAAAGTTTAATATGAAGTTGATTAGAGGTTCAATATAGGGGCAAGGAGACATGCTGAGTCCGAATACGAAATTTATTTTCTCGCCGGACAATTAGTTCGGTCGGAATCCGGCGAAAACCGGAGAATTCGTTCAAAGTAAAAGTTTTATTTAAATTTGATAAGATGTTCAATTTTCAAGTAAGAAGACATGCTGAATTCGTATATGACAATCATTTTCTCACCGGACGAATAGATCGCTCGGAATCCGGCTGAAACCGGAAAATTTGTTAAAAGTATAAGTTCAATCTAAAGTTGATTAGATGTTGGATATAAGGTAAGGAGACACGCTGAATTTGTTTTTCAGCTTTAGGTTTTTTGCCAGACAAGTAGGTTGTCCGGAATCCGGCAGAAACCGGAAGTTGGGCAGAATTAAGCAAGGAAGGAGATACGACGTAGGCTATAGGGTAAACACATGCTGAATCAGGACCTGAATATTTGACAGCGCAAAACGGATATCTGAATATCTCTGAACTTGGTGAGATTCAGCTGGCATATCCGTTTTGCACTGTCAAATACGAACTTGGTCTTCTCCAATTTTGTAAATTTTAGTATTAAAAATGTTTAAGAAGTCTGTTGAAGACTGAATATTTACAAGACCGAATTGTCGGGAGCAAATATTAAAATTTGTGAGATCCCATGGAAACCTTTGGACTTGTTTGTCTAGAAATGCTACGCCGTCAATAGCCTTTCACCTCTGGAAGACCTTTCCACTTTTACCAACAGGACTTGAAATAATCACAAAAACGGTGCTGCAAAACGGCCCCATGATTAATTAAGGCGCCGCAGGCTAAATTTTTTGAATCCGTCTTTTTTTTCTGTCAACATTTAACTACTTCCCGTGCAAATTCTAGCTTTTAACATAGTTCAAGCCCCCGAAAATTCCAAGCCTCAAACGCCAACTAAATGAGGCAACCTTTGTGTAACTAGTGGAGACTGCGAAATGCGCCGCAGGCCAAATTTTGTAGAAACATTGATGATAAAAGTGCCTTTCTGCGATCCCAAGATTTCCTATTCAACCCAGAGTTGTCTGGCAACGAAAGGGGCGATCCAGGGTATCGTGGATACAAAGTAAATTTGTTCGGAATTTACAGCAAACAAAAATAGGCTAGTTTTCACGTCAAGAGACATGCTTATTCCTGAAGGACTGCAATCCTAAAAAGTAAAAAAATGAACAGCAACCAGCTGAAGCTACCGTAAATGTTAAAGAACGAGAGCTAAATAAATGCCACTTAAATTACCGAACTTGGTAACTGGGTTGAAGCAAATAATGAAATCGTAGTAGGCTATACCCAAAAAATTTAACAAGTAAGCAACAGATCGAGAGCGGCATTGCAACGGAATAGCATATTGTAATGGAATAAGACTCTTGTTAGAACCACCTAAAACAACCGATCGGCAAGTCTAGTAATAGAAACGGACTAAAGAAAAATCCGGTGAATTACCGTATTCGGTAACGAATCAGAACCAAATGAATGTCACCGATTTTAATTATGAAATGTACTGACCGAATGCGACCAAATTACCGAATTCGGTATATAGAATGAGACCAGGTACAGGTAAACAGGTTAAATCACCGAATCTACGCAGGGACGGACCGAATGCGGCGAAATCGATGCGGACTGAACAAAAGTTGGACGAGTTATCGAATTCGATCACGAATCAGAACCAAATGAATCTGATTATTGACCGAATTATGAAATGGACTGACCGAATGCGACAGAACAGATATGGACTAAGAAAAGTCCGGTGAATTACGAATTCGCTAACGAATGAGACCAAATAAACAGGTTAAATCACAGAATTTACGAAGGGACAGAGGCTTGGGGATGGGGGGTAACGACTTCCAAGTATACGACTGGCTAAAAACACAAAACCACAGGCATTATAAGTTTTAAAACGTTTTGGAAAATACCATTGAAATTCGCAGTAATAAAATAATAAACAAATAAGTACCAGGAATTGGATGTAGTTGTTCATATCAAATTTCGCTGGAGGGATAACAAGCTTCGGTACCGGCTTCTGACATATCCACTCAAGACAAACTAAACTGAGCGCCACATGTGGAAATTGTTCAATCTGAGCAAAATCTACTCCTATACAACTTTTAGATTTTAATGTAGGTTTAGACCTCAAATCTCAAGCTACAAGTCGCACATAAATGATGCACACTTCAACTAAATAGGAATGGCGTAGGAATACGAAAGAGCCGCAGGCAAATTTTTGTTGATCGACTTTTATTCGGCAATATTCGACTACTTCCCACACAAATTCTTGCTTTTAACATGGCTCAGATCCGAAGCAGCAGATTTTACCGTATGTGCCCAAGATAAATTTAAACTGAGCTCCGCATGTGATTTTTGGGATCCCAAAACGTAAGTGGAGGGATACCTATGACATCGCAAAAGTTGTCAATTTCAGTTCAATTTATTTAATAATAAAGCAAAACATATCTCTCGTGGGCAGGGCCCAAATACGATGTTTTTGTAGTCATAAATAAGATAAAATAAATTGTCAACATATAATTTAAAAGTAAAAAAAAGGTAACAAGGCAGAACAATGCTAAAGAGCATTGTACTGCTTTACGAAGCTCGGCACAAAGCTTCTACTGTAGCGCATGTTTATTTATTTATTTTATTTATTTATTTATTTATTTATGACCCGCTTTTTGCGTAACAGCGGAGTATGAATAAAACACTAAAGTAAAATATACATATTAAAACACTTAAACAAAACAATGTAAATAAACACGACAACATTCTTTTCATATAAATAAAAAACACACTAAATAGACTTAAAATTTGTACACAGTGACAAGCACATTAATCGGGTTCAGGAATGAAAAACTGGCTAAGAATTTCATGGGCTGAGAGGGCAGGATGTTTGTGGAGGGAAAATAGATTTGAATGCGAACGAAAAAGTGTATTAATACTATCCTGAACATTAAAATTCGAAACCAATTTACGATTACGAACAGATTTTGGAAGATACATCAGAAATTTACAATACTTAAAAAAACAACTTCTCAAATTTTTAACATCTTTTTTCCTTAGGATATGGTAAACTCCGGAACAATTGTGGATATATGGGCCGCAAAAAGCACTATACAACCTTCCGAGCGCCTTGCGTGAATATTTTCCTCTATTTGGGACCAAACGCCCGTAACCAAACCTAATGGAATTTGATACTGTTTTTAAAATAGAGGAGCACGTTAAAGATAATGTGGATTTGAAGGTAAGCCCGAGCCATTTCAGCGACTCAGACGAAATAGTGTTAGTCAGACGAAATAGCATAGTGTTACAGTAGATTGGGATCAGTTTGGGAACCTTTTCAGCCACTTCTCGGGGGGGACGAGATCTTACAGGAACAAAGGGTGGGGGAAGGAATGAACGGTACATGGGATGCTGGAGAAGGGATGAGCCAAAGTTGCGGCATAGTTTTTCGCGGCGGGAAGAAAGGGATTCAATTTTAAATTCTTTGAGGTAAAAAGAGTATGGTAGGGGGGAACCGCCATAGATAATTTGCAGCGATCTCTTCTGAACTCGCTCTATTTTATCAGTTTCGTCTTGGGTAAGAGCAAAGTGCCAAACCGGACAAGCATATTCGACTAAGGGTAGGATGAAAGAGCAAAACATTAGCTTTAGCTTGTCCTTAGGAACCCGAAACTTTTTCAGTGTTTTTAGCATTTGAATTGCGCTGTTAGCTTTCTTTACAAACGTCTTTGTATTTTCACGCCATGAAAGGTCAGAAGAGATCACTACACCTAGTAGCGTTATTTTATCCCTGATGAGCCCAGAGTCGATAGGAGGTTCGAAAGACGGCCGAGTTTTTCTAAGAAAAGAAAAGGTCGTAACCGAGCACTTATCTTTATTCACGACCATATTCATTTCAGTCGCCTCTGAGGTAACCTGGTCGATGAAACCGGCAGCGTTACTTTTGAAATCCTCAGATACGACTTCCGCTAGGGACAGATCGTCAACGTATTTCCATCTGTCCTCCAGCCCAGCAGCAATTTCATTTATCATGAGGAGGAAGCACAGCGGACCGATCACAGTTCCTTGTGGAACTCCACAAAAAACTGGTGAAGAAGTAGAAAAATGGCCTTTATACTTTACAATTTGCTCTCTATTTGTCAAGAAGCTCTTGATGATTTTGACGATAAAATCGGGTATATTTGTTTCCACCATTTTTTCCAAAAGAATTTTATGGTCAACAAGGTCAAATGCCTTTTTAAAATCAATTGCAATTAAATTTATCCATTTGCCAGGTTCATCTAGATATTTTAAAATAAAATCAATCAAATTAACTAGGTAATGGACTGTCGAACACTTAGGAATGTTACCAAACTGCTTTCGATCAGTTACTTTTAAAAGATATTCTTTAAGCCATGTGGCAACAAAACTTTCGTAAATTCTGCTGAAAATTGATGTAACTGTGATCGGCCGTACACCAGAGAAATCATTAGGTGCTCCTTTCTTCGGAATGGGGGTGATAAAACCTTTCTTCCATTTCTTTGGAAAATAACCTGTTCGCGTTATGTTATTGTATATTATCTGAAGGGGTAAAGCTAATTCTTTAGCAAATGCTTTAATGAGAACAATTGGAATATCAAAAGGAGCAACAGAAGTTCTTTTTGGGATCCCAAAACGTAAGTGGAGGGATACCTATGACATCGCAAAAGTTGTCCGTCTGTCCGTCCGTCTGTAAGCACGATAATTCTCGAAGAGAATGAGATATTTTGATGAAACTTGGTGAGAAGGTTCGTTGGGTCGTCGGACCAGTCAAGTTCGTAGATGGGCTTTGTAGCTCTACATTTAGGGGTGGGGGAGGGGATTGAAATTAAGGGACAAACAAAATATTTTGAAACAGCTAATGTGATAGTCGATTATGGGGTAAGAAGACATGCTGAACACGATGGTGAAAACCATTTTGTCATCGGACAAGTAGTTCGCCCGGAATCCGGCCAAAACCGGAAAGTTTGTTGAAAGTAAAAGTTTTATTTGAAGTTGATTAGATGTTCGAATTAGGGGTAGGAAGACATGCTGAAGACGATGGTGAAAATTATTTTATCGACGGACAAGTATTTCGCCCGGAATCCGGCCCAAACCGGAAAGTTTGTTGAAAGTAAAAGTTTTATTTGAAATTGATTAGATGTTCGATTTAGGGGTAGGAAGACATGCTGAAGACGATGGTGAAAACTATTTTCTCGATGGACAAGTATTTCGCCCGGAATCCGGCCCAAACCGGAAAGTTTGTTGAAAGTAAAAGTTTTATTTGAAGTTGATTAAATGTTCGATTTAGAGGTAGGGAGACATGCTGAAGACGATGGTGAAAACTATTTTCTCGACGGACAAGTATTTCGACCGGAATCCGGCCCAAACCGGAAAGTTTGTCAAAATTAAAAGTTTAATTTGGAGTTGATTGGATGTTCGATTTAGGGCAAGAAGACATGCTGAACACTTATGTGAAAACAGGTTTCTACCCGGACATGTAGTTCGTCCGGAATCCGGCCAAAACCGGAAAACTGTTGGAAGTCAAAGTTTTATTTCTAGTTGATTAGATAAGCGATATAGGGGTAAGAAGAGATGCGGAGTCCCTGTGTGACAATCGTATTTTACCCGGACATCTAGTTCGACCGGAATCCGGCTGGAATCGGAAAATTTGTTATAAGCTAAATTTCTATTTGAAGTAGATTAGATGTTCATTACTGGGGAAAGAAGATACCCTGATTTCGTCTTTGAGCTTTCTTTTTTCGCCGGACAAGTAGTTCTGGAGTTCGGCCGGAACCGGGAAATTGGCAGAAGTGGCAGGAAGTTTTCGTCAAAACAGATATGACTTATAGGGGTAAACACACATGCTGAATCCAAATCTGAACTTGGTTTTCTCAGGTGATTAGCTATTTGGCCTTAATCTGTTTCTGAATTTTAATTGTAAAAATGTTCAAGGATTCTGGCGAAGACGGGATCTGGCTAAGACAAGACCCAGTTGTCTGGATCAGATATTGAATTTTTGGGATCCCATCGAAACCTTTGGTCTTGTTAACTTAGAAAGTTTACGGGTTACACTTGACAAAGAAATATCAGGCATTAAATTATCAGTTGAAGGAGCAGTTAAATTTTGTGGAGGGTCTTCAGGTGGAAGAGGTGGATAAGACTGCACAACTGCAGCGAAATGGGCATTTAAATCATTCGCAGTTTTCTCTGGTGGCTCCTCCTTCATGAAGTCAACTTGTTGAGAACTTTTTCCAGTCAGACTTTTAACTTTACTGAAGAACTGCGAAGGCTTGGACTCCAAAAGATGATCCACCTCATTTTTGTAATAATTAGCCTGTGCTTCTTTTATTTTCCACTTAATTTCATTTGCCAATTTTTTTGCTTGTTCTTTTTTATCTTTTCGAATAAGGTGTAATTTACGCTTAATTAGTCGCTTTATTTTTGAATTTACATACGGTTTATCACTAGAACAAAATTTTGTTTTACGCTCAGGGAAGCACTCAAGAAATTTTTCATTAGTTTTACCATGAAATTCCTCAACTTGGGAATCCAAGTCCGTCTGTCCGTCCGTCTGTACGCACGATAACTCTCGAAGGGAATGAGATATTTTGATGAAACTTGGTGTGAGGGTTCGTTGGGTCGTCGGACCAGTCAAGTTCGTAGATGGGCTTTGTAGCTCTACATTTAGGGGTGGGGGAGGGGATTCAAATTAAGGGACAAACAAAATGTTTTGAAACAGCTAATGTGATAGTCGATTATGGGGTAAGAAGACATGCTGAACACGATGGTGAAAACCATTTTGTCATCGGACAAGTAGTTCGCCCGGACCGGAAAGTTTGTTGAAAGTAAAAGTTTTATTTGAAGTTGATTAGATGTTCAATTTAGGGGTAGGAAGACATGCTGAAGACGATGGTGAAAATTATTTTCTCGACGGACAAGTATTTCGCCCGGAATCCGGCCCAAACCGGAAAGTTTGTTGAAAGTAAAAGTTTTATTTCAAATTGGTTAGATGTTCGATTTAGGGGTAGGAAGACATGCTGAAGACGATGGTGAAAACTATTTTCTCGACGGACAAGTATTTCGCCCGGAATCTGGCCCAAACCGGAAAGTTTGTTGAAAGTAAAAGTTTTATTTGAAGTTGATTAGATGTTCGATTTAGGGGTAGGAAGACATGCTGAAGACGATGGTGAAAACTATTTTCTCGACGGACAAGTATTTCGCCCGGAATCCGGCCCAAACCGGAAAGTTTGTTGAAAGTAAAAGTTTTATTTGAAGTTGATTAGATGTTCGATTTAGAGGTAGGAAGACATGCTGAAGACGATGGGGAAAACTATTTTCTCGACGGACAAGTATTTCGACCGGAATCCTGCCCAAACCGAAAAGTTTGTCAAAATTAAAAGTTTTATTTGGAGTTGATTAGATGTTCGATTTAGGGCAAGAAGACATGCTGAACACTTATGTGAAAACAAGTTTCTACCCGGACATGTATAGTTCGTCCGGAATCCGGCCAAAACCGGAAAACTGTTGGAAGTCAAAGTTTTATTTCTAGTTGATTAGATAAGCGATTTAGGGGTAAGAAGAGATGCTGAGTCCCTGTATGACAATCATATTTTACCCGGACATATAGTTCGACCGGAATCCGGCTGGAATCGGAAAATTTGTTATAAGCTAAATTTCTATTTGAAGTTGATTAGATGTTCATTACTGGGGAAAGAAGATACCCTGATTTCGTGTTTGAGCTTTCTTTTTTCGCCGGACAAGTAGTTCTGGAGTTCGGCCGGAACCGGGAAATTAGCAGAAGTGGAAGGAAGTTTTCGTCAAAACAGATATGATAGGGGTAAACACACATGCTGAATCCAAATCTGAACTTGGTTTTCTCAGGTGATTAGCTATTTTGCCTTAATATGTTTCTGAATTTTAATTGTAAAAATGTTCAAGGAGTCTGGCGAAGACTGGATCTGGCTAAGACAAGACCCTGTTGTCTGGATCAGATATTGAATTTTTGGGATCCCATCGAAACCTTTGGTCTTGTTTTGTAATACGACCTAGTAAATTCCCGTCCGAGCTGCGACAAACTATCGAAGCAACTTTTCGATTCTGCAGAATCGCAAAGCTTTCCCTCTTGGCACTGTCTAGGGAACCGGGAGTCGTACTTTATGTCCTACGGGCTACGGAACCGGTAGTTCTCACGGAAACCAAACCATATGAGCTGCGATTCCGGGATCTGACGTCATTAACTAACGGAAACTTGTACGTGCTGGCTCCCGTTCCGGTAGTAATTGGAAATAGCTCACGGAAACTTCATTGCACCAGCTTCTCGTCCGGTAGCCTCACGGAATTGTGTACCCAGAAGCTAGGGAGCCGGTAGTTGATACCGGAAACTGTATAATTGGAGCTTCTGTTCCGGTAGTGTCTACGTGGAATATAAAACTCACGGAATAGTTTGGATGAGAGCTAGGATGCCGGGATTTTCACGGACTTAGAGAAAATAACATTGGACAAAATTCACTACCGGAACCCATATATTGAGAGCTAAGGTACCGGTAGCAACTACTATTTGCTTGAAAATCACCAGCTCACGGACACAGGTGACTATGGGCTAGGGTTCCGGTAGTGACGAAAATAAAAAAATAGGACTCACGGACCCATGTCAGTGTAGACTAGGAAACCGGAAGTGAATATTTTTTACTCACGGAACCCAGCTCTTGCGAGCTGCCGTTCCGGTAGTGCCAAAAAATAAAATTAAAAACTCATGGACGGGTGTCAATATGGACTTTGAGTCCGGTACAGCTCACTGAATCCAGTTATACATCTTATTTTTTTTTTTGCCCTACCGGAACCCCAGCCAGCAGAAGTTGGGTTCCGTTAGTTAAAAATATTTGCTTCCGGTTTCCTAGTCTGCACTGACATGGGTACGTGATTTCAATTTTTTTTTTTTCATCTCTACCGGAACCCTAGCCCATAGCCATCTGTGTCCGTGAGCTGGTCATTTTCAAGCAAATAGTAGTTTCTACCGGTACCTTAGCTCTCAATATATGGGTTCCGGTAGTGAATTTTTTCCCATGTTATTTTCTCTAAGTCCGTGAAAATCCCGGCATCCTAGCTCTCAGCCAAACTATTCCTTGAGTTTTATATTCCACGTAGACACTACCGGAACAGAAGCTCCAATTATAAAGTTTCCGGTATCAACTACCGGCTCCCTAGCTTCTGAGTACACAATTCCGTGAGGCTACCGGACGAGAAGCTGGTGCGATGAAGTTTCCGTGAGCTATTTCCAATTACTACCGGAACGGGAGCCAGCACGTACAAGTTTCCGTTAGTTAATGACGTCAGATCCCGGAATCGCAGCTCATACGGTTTGGTTTCCGTGAGAACTACCGGTTCCGTAGCCCGTAGGACATAAAGTACGACTCCCGGTTCCCTAGACAGTGCCTTCCCTCTTCTCTATTCTGACAAAACACAAGACAGCGAGACTTGGCTTCATCTTAACAACCATAAAACGTGAAATAGAAGAATTGAAATAAAAAACGTAACTATTGTGATTGCCAACATGACTGACAGTGTTTGTTTGCCATTATTGTACCAGATGTATGCCATCCATGAGAAGTTGCCACGGAAACTATTTGATACAGGCATCCGCAAAGGCTGCTCAGTGCCCCTCAAGTGCTCACTTTGCCTGATCCGTCTAGCCCAGCCCCTAGCCGACACGTACCGTCTATGCGATGATAGAACTCTAATGGGAACTGTTACCTCTGTGTGGCTTTCACATATTCATCAGTAATCTGTACTTGGCGGCCATTATTGTTGTTTCTGGTATCGACGCAATTTAGGTAAGCGAACGTTTCTTTAGGTGTGGGCTGATTGATACATAGTCCATCTGACCCTGTCTTGGATTTTAGTCCGTGGTCAGCTTCGGTCTGTAAGTGCGATCAAGTTATTTTTAGCAGCTGCTGTGTTATCTGATACCACATTCAAAAGGCATTTTTGCAGCTATGGGGTATCTGATATTCAGTTGGTGTAATTTTGTAGAGAAACCGAAGTATCAGATACAAGAGCAACTACAAAATTGACTCACTGCAGATTCATTACTGAGGAAGTTGTAAAAAATGTCACTAGTATTTCTAAAGTAGCCTAACGAACCTGTATTGGAGCAGTATTTGAAAGCTGGAGAGCTTTTTGTCCCAGATTAGCTTTCAGGTACAGATTGTGCTAATTGTACTGTAGATTTTTCACAAGCATATGTCCCTTTTCTATTCATTACTTGTTGGGAATTTTATTATTATGTTCCATATGTATGTTTTTGCTTGTAAATCCAGTTTATGGTATGCTAAGGTGATTCCTTTTCCAGGATTATGAAATTAAATTTTTTCAATTTATCTAGAAGTCAGAATGAAATACGAAGGAAGAAACCGCAATGATGCCAGTGAAGACAAAGAATCTGAACAGTTTCGCAAATTGTTCATTGGTGGTCTTGACTATAAAACTACAGAAGACACCCTTAAAGCTCACTTTGAGCAATGGGGTGAAATAGTTGATGTTGTAGTAATGAGGGACCCCAAGACAAAAAGGTGAGAATTTAGCATACATCTGCCTAAAAATGAGTGTTTTCAGTTTCTGTTATCAGTCTTTTGTTTTGGTAGTACCTATTTCCTAACTGGAGAGCTACTCCTCATTCAGCTGGCTAGCATTTCCCTAAAAGAGATCCTTATGCCAATATTGCACTTATGACCTTATGTTCTTTACTCTGATGAGCACCCCAGACCATAAGAAACAGAAGAGGAAGCCACATGCAACAATAAAAATAAATAATAAAACCCCTGTCAAGGTTTATTGCATTGGAGCTGAGTGCCTATCTGGGATTCTAATCAGAGTTGAGATGGCACATGGGTGTAATATTGGTGTGAGCATCTCTTTTAGGAAGATGCGAGCTCCCAAGTAGGAAGCAAATTAGTGTTCTAAACTGGCCTTTGGGGCAGGGCAAAGCTGTTCAAACAGGCAAATAGGACTGCCATTGTACTTTCAGGAGGGATTGCGGAAGTGTTACATTGAATTTTCTGTTAGTCTGTATATAGATTATTTGCCCTCTCTTTGTTTTCTTTATAAAACACAGTGAGAAATCAAAGTTCAGGTGTGAATGAGGGAATTTGTTATAGTCCAATAAAAGTACTGTTTGACCCGGGCAAATTTGCAACACAAACATTCTTTGCACCAAAATCGCCCAGCTGGGAAACATTCTAGGGCTGCTTGAAAGGGTGGAGATCATGAAAAATTGAGGGAAGAAAAAAAAAATTGTTATTATAATATGACAGTAGAGTTAAGGGTAAGGAGACATGCTGATTCCGTTTCTGAACTTAGCTTTTCATCCAAGAAGTAGTTCAATTGGAGTCTGGTGAAAACCGGAGATTCTGTAGGTTACCATAGACGCGAAAAGTAAAAGTTAATCTAAAAAAAATTCTCTTTTGGTCCAGTACCGAAGTTGTGTTAGGGAGGAGACCTGTTGAATCCAAATCGAAACTTTCTTATTAGTCTAACAGGTAGCTCGCCCAGAATGCGAAAACTAGTGTTTGGTACCATGCAAGAAAACAGTTTATTCTAAATAAAAATTGTTTGCTCTAATAGCACAGTCGGTTTAGGGGTAAAGAGACCTGCTCAGTCCTTGTCGATACTTTTCCTTCTCCCGACGGTAGTTTGCCCGGAATTCGGTAAAAACAGAAATTCTATAGAATTAACTTTATTCTGACAAAAATATTGTTTATGCTAAAACGACGATTTACGAGTTGGAAGACATTTTATTTCCATCTTTGAACGTTTTTCTCGGATAAGGAAATTACTGTTTTTCCCCAGCAAGGAAATATCATACAAGTATAAGTTTATTTGATGTCGATTACAGTGTCAGCACAGGGGTATGAATCCATATTACCTTAAATTGCACCTATACCAAGATAAGGTGGGTTGATCCTCCTGTAGAGTCTCTCGCTGGTCGCCAGCTTGATTTTTAGATTCTTGTTGTGACATTGCCTCATTGGCACTCCAGTGGAGCCGAAGTGTAGACAAAAAACGGAAATTCAGTAGACCTAAAATTAAAAGTGGATATAGAGCGTCAGTATGGGATTCGGCTGGAGCTGGTGAAACTTGTTGCATGCAAACTCTGCAAGCAAGTATGCAGGGTATTCTCTTCTTGCAGTAGTCACCAAATTGATTTCTTGGTTCAGGACGCAAGAAAATTTCCGTACCTATCAACCTTGGCAGACAAAACAAGTTATGAATCCCATTCTTTGGTGAAGAACATCGCGAGTTGCATCCAGAATAATAATGACTTATTCTGGTTGACGTGTAGAAGATGCAGGGTATTCTCTTCTTGCAGTAGTTACCAACTTAGATTTCTTGGTTCAGGACGCAAGAAAATTTCCGTACCTATCGACCTTGGCAGACAAAACAAGTTATGAATCCCATTTTTTGGTGAAGAACATCGCGATTTGCATCCAGAATAATAATGACTTATTCTGGTTGACGTGTAGAAGACTTTGGGGGTCTGGTTTCTTTCTCATTGTTGCTGGGATGTAACTTCAAGCAGAAAGCTGTCATACCCAGTTCTCCAAGTTCATTGCAGAAGAGTTGCTTTCTGATTCTATTATCTGCAAATTCACGTGCATAGAATGGAATTACGCTGCTGAAAGCGTAGAGCAGACTTCCCTTTGTAGATTCTGAAGTTTGTGTTTTCCGGCCGAAATAAGGTCATCTTTTGCCTTTGAGTCCATAAGTACCACAGGTACAGAACACAAAATTTTAGATATGGCATGTCTCCTTAACCTTAAGCCGACTTTGCGATTACACAAAACTATTTTCCTGAGAAGAAACTTTTTTCTTGTACGGTAGGCTACCAAATTCCAGTTTTTGCCGGATTCCGCGCGAGCTACTTTGTCACGTGGATAACAAAGTTTAGATATGAACTTAACAAGCCTCCTTACCCCTAAAGCAACCGTGCTATTGATCAAAAATAGATTTTTTAGAAGTAGATTTGTAGATTCTAAAGTTCTTGTTCTCCAGCTGAACTAAGGTCGTGTTTTGTAGCCTTCGAGTCCATAAGGACCTTAGGTACCAAACAAAAAAGTTTAGGTATGGCCTAAGCAGGTCTCCTTACCACTAAGCCGACTGTGCAATTACACAAAACTATTTTCCTGAGTATAAAGCTGTTCTTGTACGGAAGGCTACCGAAATCCATTTTTTGCCGGATTCAGTGCGAGCTACTTTGTCAGGTAGATAACAAAGTTCGAATATGAACTTATCACGTCTGCTTACCCCTAAACCGACCATGCTATTGATGAAATTTTATTGAAAATAAATTTGTTGCTTCTACTGTTCCAAACCGGTTTTCACCGGATTCGGGGGGAAGTTCAGATATGGAGTTGTACTTTTACTGGACTATTATGACAGCTATAATTTGTTGATTAGAAATATTGAAGAAAAAGAATTTGCTCTTCAAACCTATAATGTGCTGTTTAATCCTTAAAGCTCTTGTCATTTCTGGGATGCACCAGTTTTTCAGTACCGGTATGAATAGATCAAGATAACAAAAATATCTACAGGAAATTCACGCCTGTTGTCGCCTGTTTTGCATTGCCACGATTTGAGAGAGAAGGAAATTCGGCTTCTTGACTTATAGCCTCACAAGAATGACTTAATTAGCAGGTGGAGGACCCTTGTCTGAAGGATTCTTCAATCGGAAATGGCGCTTATTGTATTATTAACATTGAAGGGCTGAAACCTTAATTTACTGAAAGGAATTGAGGTTCACACCTCAAAGTGATGCGCATCATCACAAATTCCCTTTAAAGGACCCCTTGCACTATTTAGTCTTCAACTTACAGTATTTTAAGATATTTGAATACTTTAAAACTAAGCTGTGCTTTCAACAAAAGACCCACGGTTTTGGCTGTTTGAAGCCTTTTTCGAGACTCTTTGACTTGTATAGAAAACAGGGAAACAATTTACATTACAGCTTTTTCTGATGGAAAAATTTCTCGCAGACAACCGTCGACAGCGTGACACACATCGAAGGTAGCTAAACACTGCAAGTGAGAAAATCAGTGTGGTTTTGTTAGAGGGGATAAATTTTTCTGTACAGAATTGGGTTCTCGGGGTTTAGAAATATATGGAGTGATTATGGAAGTAAGTTGCATTAGTATAATAGGTGAGACAGGTCCTTTAAAGACTGTGTTGTAGCATGTTTTAGCATAATATCTTCTTCTGCTTCATTAATTAATTGGGAATTTCCACCAACAGATCCCGAGGTTTTGGCTTTGTCACCTACTCCAAATCTTCAATGGTTGATGATGCACAGGCAGCTCGACCCCACAAGGTTGACAACAGGGAAGTAGAACCAAAGCGAGCAGTGCCAAGAGAGGTATGAGCCTTTTTTATTTATTAAGATTTGTTTCGCTCTTTTCATTTGGAAAACTGAACTTTTCCTGGTTGCATTTCTTTCCTATGAAAAATTTATCTCAAAATAGTACTGCGAAGTAGTAAGAAAAAGTTGCATGCAGTACTAACGATGCTACTACATGCTTCTACTTCAAGGCTACCGTGTTACTGCATACTACTATATGCTACTATAAGCAAGACTGGATGCTACTATGGCAAGACAGGACGCTACTGGATACTACTTCATAAGATTGGACCAGTCTGAGGCACATTAAATTATAGTATTCTTTGCTATTACATAGTATTACATGCAACATTTTCGTGCTACTACGCAGGCTACACATTTTCCATCGGGTTGTCCTGTATATATTCATGTTGTTAATGCACCCAGTATTTACTGTTGCATCTAAGATAAGACTAGAAAGCCTTCAGCAGATAGAATTCTTAGAATCCTGTGTCTGCACCACTCGCCACTTAAAAGAGCAGACAAAGAGTATTATAAGTTGACTAGAGTGGGCTCTTCAGTACCACCACTATGCATTTAGTTATTGATGGTTCATATAACCATTGTCAAAAGTAGAGGAAATTTAAATCGGCTTTATAGAAAATATGATTAAAATCAAACAGTACAGTAGTTTTAGCAGAGCAGAATCTCTGCAAAATTGCCACTCTTGCTGTTTCATTTGCTCCTTGCATTCAGAAAGTAAAACAATTAGAAGAACAGGTGAAACTGAACACAAGTAAAATATTGCAAACACAAGTTTAATATCTCTCATTCTTTGTCTGAGAAGAAAGGGAAAATACTTGACACTCTCTGATAGGCTACCAAGTATTTGAGGTTCTTTCCCCGGATATTCGACGAGCAGGAAACAAATTTCTTGCATATGAACCAATAGATTTACTCGTATTTCTGTGTTCTAGCTTATTGGCAAACCTGAAGCTGGCGCCACTGTGAAGAAGATCTTCATTGGTGGTTTGAAAGAAGATGTGGAAGATGAAGACCTAAGGGAGTATTTTGGAAGATTCGGAGGCATCACAGATGCTGCTGTTGTTCTTGACAAGGATACCAAGAAGAAGCGTGGTTTCGGCTTTGTTGAGTTCGACGACTATGACCCAGTTGACAAGATCATCCGTAAGTGTTAATTTGTTACCAAGTTCAGGGTTCAGGTTCAAGTTCAAGTTTTTTTAATTTTACACAAAAATACAAATAGATGACACAAGCACTGTGGAGAAAAACAATTCGAACATGCAGTGCTTGTTAAAAATTTTACTATAATTACAACAACTGCGTACCCTATAAATCTAACAAAAATAATATAACTTAATTTATCTGACCTGTATGAAATAACCTGCTATCTACCAATAAATAAAATAAAAATTTATATTTCCCCTCTTGGGAAAAATAAACAAAAATGACATTTGACAGGGTTCAATGACAGGGTTCTTGTATTACTCTGGTGATGATAATAGGCTACGGCTGTGCCACTGATCTTAGTTATTTCTATTTTATTTGTCCATAGACTTCTTAAAGGTCCAAGAAAACGGCGTTGACAAGGTGCATTCAGAAAGGTGACTTAATTTGTTTGACAGTCTTTCTGGAAGGAAGTTCATTTGTAGGTTCTTGGTAGAACCTTTTTTGAATCAAAGTGCAGTAATTCTGTGCTGGCTTCAGCGTAAAGCTTTGTGAATTGAGTTGGATATTCAGTGAACTGAGCTGTTCTCATCTAGTTGTAGTGAACGAAACATTCAAATGAGCTGGTGAAGGCTGACTAACCAGAATCAGCCAGGGCAGAATAAGAATTTCAAGATGTACTTCTTATTCTTACGTTTTCAGACACGTTTTCCCTGAGATTAGCAAAAGTGTTTTCAATTTCAAGAGGATATTAGGGGTTACTGAGTCTCTTAGTAGTATTGTATTGAAAGGTGATCTAGGTTTGTTTTCGCTTGGGTCTAACAGATTTGTTACTATGGTAAGTTTCTGGGAGAAAATTATTTCATTACCGCGAAAGAGGTTGCTTAAAGCAGCCTACCTGGAGGCGCTGTGCGATGAAGACTCAGCAATCTTGGCCTCATCAAATTAAGAACATT
The DNA here is from genome assembly GCA_023053575.1 of Branchinecta lynchi. Classification (NCBI taxonomy): domain Eukaryota; kingdom Metazoa; phylum Arthropoda; class Branchiopoda; order Anostraca; family Branchinectidae; genus Branchinecta; species Branchinecta lynchi. The sequence goes on along the minus strand of JAKZAP010000014.1, from coordinate 16,779,801 downwards.
TTTAACAGATGCGGCCTGTCTGAATTATGGAATGGTGGCGTTGGAACTTCTTTACAGTATGGTGAAGTGTCGCGTAAGGGGGAGCAAATCCTTAGTGATTAGGAAATTCAGGATTGGCGGTGTCGGAAGGCTGAGTCGGTGTCTTTAAGGTTCTATGCAAATGCAAAAGATGTTTGGGGAGAGGAAATTTATTGCAAAGCTGGGTTGTCGGGAGTAGATTTAAAGTGGATGGTGAGTTTAAGAGGGGGAGGATTAGCTATTGGTGAGAAAGGAAGGTTTGTAGGAAACAATAGGTTAAAGAATGGCCCTTATTTTTGCCCGAATTTTGGAAAGATGGATGAGGATGTGTTCCACTTTATGCGTGAATGTGAAGGATTGAGTGATTTAAGGGTCGAATTATTTGGGGTGGGAATTACTAGGGAGGAGTGGCTACTAGAAAAAATTGGAACTGCAAATATGGGGGATATCCGTAAGGTGGCTAGATTCCTCCGCGTTGGTTTGTCCCATAGAGAGCGATTTTTGTAGTTTGTTGTGTTTTTCTTGTTTTGTTGCCATGACCCCAAGGGTATTTTCGTGCAATTCATTCATTCATAGTGGCCCGTAGTCAAACACTATGTTACTGTGTTTATGTTCAAGAGTGTTTTAGGCCTCCGTGTTATGCGCGGGTTTAACACCGATTATCCAGAGCACGCAACTCTCCTGAACAGCAAGTAACGTTATGTGTTTAGTCGTTAGACTCGAGAGTAAACACGGTGGAAGGAAAATGGGGATTTGCACATTGATGTTAAACTCATTGTTATCTGAAAGTAAAATAAGGATTTTTCATCCTGTTGAGTAGTCCTCGTGATGGTTGTTGCATGTCCAGTTGACAAGTTCTGTTGGAAGAGTCTGGGCCTCAAAGTCGTACTTCGACCGCTTTTCCCTCCTCTTGGTATCTAGACGACGTCTGAAGGCATTTGTTGACTGCAGGTATTGTATCTTCCTGGAGGGCTACTCCTCAGATCAGGGGCGTTGCTAGCTAAAACTCGAGGGGTGATGGCAGGGCGCCTGCCGCATTTGTAAAACAGCAAGCGTTAAAGTAGTGGTATCTCTGAGCTCAGTGGCAGTTTGAAGGCTTGAGCGTGGGAGGTGACGACCTCAAAATGTACGACCGGCAGATGTCCAGCGAGGCGCTAGGGTCGCACCAGTTAGAAACAATAGCCAAGAAACCCACATGCGGGAAACTGTATGAATTAAAAGAAATATTAAAGCTAGTATTTGTATGGCTAAGGTGAACGCAGTCGTAACAACAGGAATTCGCTTCCGCAATACCCCGACCTACAGCAGTTTCTAACATTTGTATATCAGACAGTGAAAATGGGTGCCGCATGCGAAATTTTTCGTGCAAAACATAACTTCCCCCCAATAAAATCTAGCTTTTAATGATGCCCAAGCTCCGAAATTCCAAGCCTAAAACCCGAATGAAATGACGTGCTTTTCCTTCCAGTATATATAACTTTTTGTGAAATTTCTGTGTGATCAGAACGTCTTGTTGGATCCCAAATGAAAGTAAGGGCAACTTATCATGGATCTTCCCGTCTGTTTTGTTCACAACGAGTCCCGAAAAATGTGAGACATTTTGCTGACAGTGCTTAAACCCAACCCTTCCCGAAAAAAGGACTGATCATCCAGAAAAAAAAAGAACTTGAAACAGAACGGACTTCTTCTGAATTTACAGTTCTAAAAACAAATCAAATGACGTATTGCAAGAATCATTATATCCTCTCTCATTGCTCACGAAGCCGATACCCCCCCCCCCCTATAGCTACGCCCCTGCCTCAGGTTCGGCATGCTGATAGGGAGGTAGTTACATCTGTCCTTGAGTGGATTGCATTCAGTGCTATTTTTGTAGTGGTTTTTGGGATCCCAAAACGTAAGTGGCGGGATACCTATGACATCGCTAAAGTTGTCCGTCTGTCCGTCTGTGCGCACTATAACTCTCGAAGGGAATGAGATATTTTGATGAAACTTGGTGTGAGGATTCTTTGGGTCAAGAGTAAGGTCAAGTTCGTAGATGGGCTCTGTAGCCCTACATTTAGGGGTGGGGGAGGAGGTTTAACTTAAGGGGCAAATAAAATATTTTTAAACATATACTGTGATAGTCTATTATGGGGTAAGAAGTCATGCTGAACACGACGGTGAAAACCATTTTGTCATCGGCCAAGTAGTTCGCCTGGAATCCGGCAGAAACCGGAAAGTTTGTTAAAAGTTAAAGTTTTATTTGAAGTTGATTATATATTCGATTTAGGGGTAAGAAGACATGCTGAAAACGATGGTGAAAACAATTTTCTACCCGGGCAAGTACTTCGCCCGGAATCCGGCCAAAACTGGAAAAAGTTAAAGTTATATTTGTAGTCTATTAGATATCCGATTTAGGGGTAAGAAGAGTGCTGAATCCGTGTATGAAAATCGTTTTTTACCCGGACATATAGTTCGATTTGTTATAAGTTAAATTTTTATTTGAAGTTGATTAGATGTTCAATATTGGGGATACGCTGAGTTCATTTTTGAACTTTCTTTTTTCGCCGGACAAGTAGTTCCGGTATTCGGCTGAAACCGGGAAATTGTCAGAAGTGGCAGGAAGTTTTCGTCAAAACAGATATGACTTATAGGGATAAACACACATGGTGAATCCACATCTGAACTTGGTTTTCTCAGATGATTAGCTATTTGGCCTTATCTGTTGCTGAATTTTAATATTAATACTGTTCAAGTAGTTTGACGAAGACAAGACCCAATTGTCTGGATCAAATATTGACTTTTTTGGATCCCATCGAAACCTTTGGTCTTGTTCCAAAAGACCAGAATTCCTAACCACTTGTGTCGCTTATAATTGACTACTTCTTCTTGCTTCTAGTTGAGGGAAACCACTTCCTGAAGGGCCGCAACGTCGATGTCAAGAAAGCTCTAAGCAAACAAGAAATGGCCGCCCATAAACAGAAGCAAGAGCGAACCTCTTCTGGTGGAGGACGAGGTGGCTGGGACGGACCCAGGGCCAACGAGCAGCCAGGATGGAACCAGGGTGGTGGTGGAGGTGGCGGATACAACCAAGGCGGTTGGGGCGGAAATGCTGGATACGGCTCCCAGCAGGTATGATTTGTAGAATCAGATGTTTTTTCAAGCCCTTCCCTCCATTCCCCAGTTCCTTGTGGTTCAAAAGCTCTCTAAATAGTGTGACAGAATGACATTTTTGATTGCTCACAGTCATAAAGGCAGAATGGTGTATGATTACAGTATATGATTAAATTACGGGCCTGTTCCTGGTAACCCTAGCCCTCAAGGAAATAGTCTTAATCAGTCATATTTTTTTTTTTAATCTACAGGGTGGTACTTACATTTCCCAGTCCTTGCCATGAAAGAGGTAAAGCGGTCATCCGGTCCTCGTGGTTGGAAAAGACACGCTAGTCCATCAGCATATGGCGCGCACGCGGTCCAGGACGTAACATGCGTTTTTGCTTTAAAATATGGCGTGTGTACAGCTCCCATCCAAAGATACGCACTCAGTAAATTCGTTCATTCCAAAAACTGTCGCTGGACGCAGCCGTTAAATTTTTTTTTTTTTTTTTTTCAAAAGAGATGTATCTGTGCTGTGTTGATCCGTCCGTATACTACCAGGGACCCATACATTTCCTGTAATGACTCGCCATTCAGGAGGCTTGTCATTACCTATGCTTCTATGTTGCCCGAGCCTCAGCTAGTTTCCCAAAGTTCGGCTTGGGTCGAATCGGCGTTCTTGCTCAGATAGAAAAAATTTGTTCCCTCAAGTTCAAAAATAATTTTTTTGTGTTCTTTTTATACGCAAGAAAAAAAATCCTGCAGACATTTGTCAGGCAAAACACTGAAGAAATCGAATTCTGCATGCTTTTGTTGTGCCTCGGTAATCCAGAAGAAATATTTTTGTTTATGTTTTTGTCGGTCGACTCGTCAGCACATCAGGTTCTTTTTATACGCAAGAAAGAGAAATGTTTTTGTCAGTCGACTCGTCAGTAGGGGTCGGCACCGTTTCTGTTTTTGGCTAAAACAGAAACGGTAAAAAACGGCAAATAAAAAACGGAACAGAAACAGAAACGGTGATAAAAAAACGGAAAACCGTTTCTGTTTTTCCGTTTTTTTCCGGAATAACAGAAACGGACCGTTTTTTACAAAAAAAAACGGCCGTTTTAACAGGTATTTCTGTTTTTTTCCTACTTCTTTAGGTTTATAAGATAACAGTCAGGCGACCATTTGGAATGGTAAGGCGGCTCTTAGAGAGTGAATAGTGTGAGGATGGGACTCATGGAGGGTCTAAGGTTGTGAGAGAAGGTCAAGTATAATTGTGTAAGGTGAAGAAAAAAGGACTCTGCACCTGTCTAGTAAACTAAGCCCTTTTCTTATACCCAAGGTCAACATGCTGGAAGGGGTGAGTATGGATGTCATACGTATGTGTACCCCTTATCCCCCAGAAGGGTATCAGTTAGTACCCTTTAAAACAAAATATTTCAAGGTCAAAATACCAGATTGTCTTAGTTCGCAAAGTACTGTATACTGATACCTCTTTGCGGAAGAAGGGATACAACTACGTCTGAGAACCATGGTCACCCCTGTCAGCATGCCCCAGCGTTTGAGCATGTGGTTCATTCAAGTGCCATATACCGATCAGTTTTCGGTCGATCGGTCGGTCCACTGTTCTCGAGTTACGGTACTTCCAGATGTGGTAGGACAATGAAACTTGGCAGGCATATCAGGGATTTGACCAAACTACTTGGAAATTGTCACTTCGACGATCCACCCACCGTTGGGGGAGTGGAGTGAGGGGGAATCCGAACTTTGTATAACTTTGGAACGGGTGATCGGATCTTAATGAAACTTGATATTTTGAACGACCTCTTGTCTCAGAGGTTCCATTTCAAGTACGGTTCGGATCCGTTGAATGGGGGGGGGGGAGGGATTCGGAAGGGGGGACCGAAAATCTTGTGACATGCTTAAAGTTGAGCGATCAGGATTAAACTTGGTGGGACGAACAAGCACACGCCCTTGGTACATCATAGACAGAACTAGACCGGATTTTGACACTGTGGGGGGAGTTGGAGGGGGTTCCAGAATTCCGGTGATCCGGAGTTAAGGTACTCCCAGGTGGGCTAGGACGATGAAACTTGGCAGGCATATCAGAGACCCGACCCAAAACTTGGAAATAGTCAGTTCCCCGATCCGACCATCGTGGGGGAGTGGAGGGAGGAGGAATCCGGAATCCTGAGGTATATATAACTTTTGAACGGGTGATCGGATGATATGTGGATACCTTGATATTTGGATAGACCTCGTTTCTCGGATATCCCATTCCAAGTCCGGACCAGATCCGATGAATGTGGGGAGGGAGGTGGAGAGAATTACTGGAAATCTTGTGTCACGCATAGAGTGGACTCATCGGGAAGAAACTTGGTGGGAAGAACAAGCACAAGAACTAGGTACACCCGTGACAGAACGGACCGGATTCGTGCACTGTGGGGGGAGCTGGAGGGGGTCTGGAATTCGGGTGATCGCGAGTTAAGGTACTTCCAGATGTGCTAGAACGATGAAACTTGGCTGGAACATCAGAGACTCGACAAGATTGGCTCACAAATCGTCACTTTCCAGATCCGACCATCCCTTAAAGTACAGAAATGAACTGCCAGCTCCCTTGAAGTGCGCATCTGAATCGCAAAGTGAAAAAATACTTTTGACCAAACTATCCATTTCATAATCCCCTGAGGGTCCATGATCATTTGCGCCAACAGAGTTTTGCTTAAAAATGAATTTCTAGCACCCTTAAAGTGCGCATCTTTACCGAAAAGTGAAAAAAAACTTTTGAACATTGGAAAAGTTCGCTGGCTTTTTCTTGGTTGGATAACTACAGCTTTGTAGAAAAGTTTCATCAGAAGTGGGAGATTGAAGTCTTCAAACTTTCAGTACAAAACGATTCGTGCTTCCTATTGGTTGGATTTCAAAAAACACGTTTTAACCGACCAATGGAATGCGAGACTCCGTTTCGCACAAATATTATTATACCAGCAAGAAATAGCCAGATTGACGTTTCCAGCAATTCACTGGCTCAAAATGGCTATCGAAAGCCGATAATTTACTCTGTAAGTCGGAATTCCTATACCTCGTACTGTTAATTTTGTTGTTATGCTTCATCTAATGATGGTGTAAACATATCCGTTTCGTCGGGTAGGGTGCAATCTCTCTATTCTGACTCACAAATCTTTCTTTCCGAAAAGCGGAAAATATCGGTAGATGGCATAATCCGGCGGAAAAAATAAAATTGCTAGATCACGCCGGGACCTCACGCGTATAAGTCATAACAAAAACGGAAAGTTGGAAAAAACAGGTAAAATAAAAACAGAAACGGCTAAAACGGTCATATAAAAAACGAAACAGAAACAGAAACGGCATTAAAAAAACGGCTACCTGTTTTCTGTTTTTCTGTTGTTTAAAATAAAAACAGAACAGAAAACGGTAGTAAAAAAACAGAAACAGAAACGGTGCCGACCCCTACTCGTCAGCACATCAGGTTCTTTTTATACCCAAGAAAGGAAATCCTGCGAACATTTGTCGGTCAAAACACTGAATAAATAAAATTCTGCATGCTTTTATCTTGCCTCGGTAATCCAGAAGAAATAATTTGTTTTATGTTACGAGTTTTACGAGTCGGTCGACTCGTCAGCACATCAGGTTCTTTTTATACGCAAGAATCCTGCGAATATTTGTCGGTCGAAACACTGAAGAAATCAAATTCTGCATGCTTTTGTCGTGCCTCGGTAATCCAGAAGAAATAATTTGTTATGCTTTTGTTGGGCGTCGGTCGACTCATCAGCACATCGCGTTCTACTTATACGTAAGGAATTAAATTCTGTAAACTTTGTCGGGCGCACCCGGGAAGTTCAAGTCTCATCAGCCCAAGGGGTTAATTTTACACGTAAAAAATCAAGTTCTGTACAGTCTAGTCCAGCAAAACATAGAAAAAATCAAATGCTCGATGGTTTTGTCAGGCGTCGGTATTCTCGTCGGCACATCTGGTTCTTTTTGCACATAAAAAATCATGCCGAAAGACCACAAGACAACTTATCACACATTGTCAATGGCTACATCTTTGACACAACACAACTCTTCATTCAAGTTTTGTTACTAATTTAGCCAAAAAAAAATTACTCGACCAAAATTTTCCCCTAGAACATTGTCAAAAGCAAAGCTGCCAAAGCCGAAAGACCCGGCCCAAAGCCAAAGGATCTGCCCCTGCAATACTGCAATGCACCTGCTCGTTCCTGTATTCAAGCCCGACCACGAGACGACTTATCACTCATTGTCATTGGCTGCATGTTTGACACAACACTTAGTTCATGAACAAAAATGATTGTATACAAATAATACCTTTCTTTATCAGCCATCTTCAATCAGGACTATTCAGCATGCTACCAGGTGCCTAAGCTAGGACAAAAGATAAATAAAAATAAATAAATTTCAATTTATTTCTAAAACGTGCAGCGGACAAGCCGAATATTCGTTTGGTCGTCAATAAAAAATATATATACAATTTATAGTATATACACTTACGAATTAATTTAAAATAACAGTAATCGTCAAATACCAGGATCCAGGTACAAATACAGATCCAGGATACCCTTCCATTACAGAAAAGTATTCCTAGTTCAGCACAACAGCCGCGAAAAAGAATTTCTAATCTGGATAGTCCGGTATTTTATCCCCGTGGGTATTTCTCGAACTATCTGACGCTCGGTCAAGAACGCATCGGAAATCTCTTCTTGACATTACAGGAAATTTATGGGCCTCTGCTTTACCGCATATGCACATACATTTATTATTGTATATAATATCAGGCTTTAGCGACAACATTGTATTGTCTTGTCTTCTACCATAATATGTAGGCGACGGTTGCCAATTTACAAAAAATACCACGAGAAAAAGAGGTTCTAGTATCATCCTTTCTTCGTAGGGCGGGTATGGAGGTGGAAGCCAGGGACAGCAACCACAACAATGGGGCCAGCAACAGCAGTGGGGATCCTACCCACCCCCAACAGCCTACCCAACGCAAGCCTATGGCGGTGGGTACGGCGCACAAGCTGCTGGTGGCTACGCAGGTGGCTATGGAACTCAGGGAGCCGCCGCTCCTCAGGGTTGGGGTAGCCAACCTGCAGCCCAGGGCAGTTTCGGTAGCGGCTACGGACAGGATGCCGGAGCTGGTGCTTATGGTGGTGGTGGACCAATGAGAAGCGCCGGTTATCAGGGAGCCTCCCAACGACCAGCACCATATTCAGGTAAGCCTTCAAAGTAAAGGACCATATCGAGAGCCGATGTTTGCGTTTTAACCGATTTTCGGACTGAATAAAATTTCTCTTGAACGAACCCGGGTCGTCCAAAAAAATTTACGTTGCGTCTGACTGTTTGTTTATGGGATCCCAAAACGTAAGTGGAGGGATGCCTATGACATCGCAAAAGTTGTCCGTCCGTCTGTAAGCACGATAACTCTCTAAGGGAATTAGGTATTTTGATGAAACTTGGTGCGAGGATTCGTTGGGTCGTCGGACCAGTCAGGTTCGTAGATGGGCTTTGTAGCCCTACATTTAGGGGTGGGGGAGTGGTTCAAATTAAGGGGCAAACAAAATATTTTGAAACAGCTGATGTGATAGTCGATTATGGGGTAAGAAGACATGCTGAGAACGATGGTGAAAACTATTTTGTATTAAGTCGACGGACATGTAGTTCCCCGGAATCCGGCGAAAACCGGAAAGTTGGTTAAAAGTAAAAGTTTAATCTGAAGTTGATTAAATGTTTGATTTATGGGTAAAAAGACATGCCGAACACGATGGTCAAAATCATTTTCTCGCTGGACAACTTGTTCGCCCGGAATCCGGCCAAAACCGGAAAATTTGTTAAAAGCAAAAGTTCGATTAGATGACAGATTAAGGGGCAAGAAGAGAGGCTGAGTCGGTTTATGACAATGGTTTTTTACCCGGACATATAATTATTCCGGAATCCGGTTGTAACCGGGTTTTTTTTTAAGTCAAACTTTTATTCAAAGTTGATTAGATGTTCTTTATAGGGACTAGGAGATACGCTTGTTTTGTTTCTGTACTTTTTTTTTTGCTGGACTAGTAGTTAGCTCGGAAATCGGCAGGAAGTCTCGGTCAGTATCGTCAAAATAGATATGGCTTATATAGGTATATCTGAACTTGGTTCTCTCTGATGATTAGCCTGTCCAAGACTGAATCTGGCGAAGACAAGAATCGATTGTCTGAATCAAATATTAGATTTTTGGGATCCCATTTACACCTTTGGTCTTGTCCATCTCTTCAGCTAAACTTTAATGAGAGCACCGGTTTATCATAATTCACTAGTTAGTTCCTGTGTAATGCAGTGTGTCAGTAAAATTCATGTTATTGTTTGTCTCGTTTTATTATATGTCCATCTTCAGTTTAAAGCTGCCCTCGAAATTCATCTCAGTGATTGTTTTTAGGGGTTTAGGTTTATTTCCTGGTCGCTTACAGTAGACTAGGCATGGGCACTGTTCATTTTTTGCATTCAAACAGGAACAGGCACATAAGAACAGGAACAGAAAGAAAACAGGGAACTTGAAAACAGGTCCTGTTCTTTTTTAACAGAAATGATGACTTCAAAAACAGAAACAGCTGTTAAACAGGCAAAAAGAAAAAACAGAACCGGCTGTTTAAAACAGGTTTTTTACTATTATTTGATTTCCCGTATTTTCAATTATTTTTTTTAGCAGAGTTCACCTATAGTTTGCCTTGTACCAAGAAGTATCTTAAATAGTTCTTCCTTGCACCGCACAGATGCCTTTCTTCAAGTTCTTTTAATACAACAAGAAATATCTTGGTCCCAGCTGCTACCAATGAATTACACTTTTCCCGATGGAAAATGAGCCATGGAAGTTACTTAACAACAAATTTTCCCATAGCCTACCTTTCCACTTGGATTGTTTGTCATAATGATTGGTAATAAACTAAAGTTTACGGATCATACAAACTCAAAGTTAAGCAAGCTTCACTTCGTGACAGTGGTTGGTGATGATGGTAATTTTTTGTGTGAGGGGAGGGTCGCGAGGGATGCATGTTCAGTCAGAATACCGAATAGCTTTTCCTCGGTGGTTTCTTTTCAGAATGGTCATACAAGGCTCAAAACGCGCGGTTTTCTCGGCTGAACGTCAGTCAACTATTCTGCGAAAATCCGTGAAACGGAGTTTCACTTTCATCATCAGTTGCAAAAAATCTCAAATTTTCCGTATAGAACTGGGGTTGTGCCAAAAATACTGTCAGGAATTCCAGTTATCGTTTGTTTACATCATGAACCGGTGCGGATGTTGTGATATCGCTAAGCTAGTTTCAGCCTTTTGAAGTTGAAAGTGCTAGTCTTCTGAAATCACATTTAACTTCGCTAAACTGATAATACGTCATGTGAGCCCTTCTTGGTGATCACATGTTCGGTTTTAGTGGAATTATGAACACTCCACTCTTGCGGCCGCGATAGCCGGTTTTCCGTTCTCGGTTTTCACCGTTTTGTTTTGGCATTCTTATCTCGCGGAGCATGACAGATGCTAATTTGAAACTTGGTGTACTTGTGGGCCTTGGGGTCTAGTTGTGACTTTTGGGATTCAACCCCCGATACACTCTCGGTTCAAGGGCAATTGGTCACAATTCCCCCAGTGGCTAATGTTTCCCTTAAAGTTTAACCTAAAAGGGCTGGGATAGGACAATCTAGTTACCCATCACTTATTCACTTAAAACAGCTTGAAGAGCCGCTGAAAATGCGTTACTTCGTTGTTCCGCTATTCACGAATAATCGCTTTTCAAATAGTGGAATTTCCGTGGGATTTGTGGTACCTCTATGCGCTTGTATTTTTGTTGCACGCCTTACGAGATAGATTTATGATTTTTCTGTTTTTCCGGCACTAAACAATCCTCACCAATCTCACCACTGTCTAATGAAAAGCAGCGTTTGTGTTTAGATAGAAATTTTCCGAGTCATGGTAGAATTTGCGTTGTGGGGACGGCTGCACATCTGAACGTCATAACTAGAGCGGATAGTAGAAAATAAAAAATTCCCTTTGTAGAATCCCAATAATTCAGTATGTTTAATAAAATGACACAACAATTAGTTGGCTTTTTAGTTAAATTTGACCAAACCATATCCGCAAACTTGCTAAACGTGCCAGGTACTAAGGTGGAAATTTGGAATGCGTGAACATCATTGTCCAGATGGGTCTTTGGACCCACCCAAAGACCCATCTAGATGTATCTTTCGGTGATACCCCCCCCCCCCCCCCCCCCACCCCCCAATTACAAACGATGGCAACTGGGCCCATATTGACCAATGAATAAAAATCACTAGGCTGTTCGTACACAATATATGATACAGAGATGGGCGAATCCGAATCCGGATTCGAATTCAGGATTTGGCCGAATTCCGATCTTCTGCTTCTCAGTCTGTTTTCGGATTCGGACTCAGATTCCAAACCCTCAATCTTACGAATCCGCTCAAATTTCTATTCTACATCCTTTCAGTTTTGTTTTCCCAATTTTTACCGAGTGGGCTTTAGACAATCAAATTTGTTTTATGTCCACCACCAAATATGTTAAAGTTCAATGGGCACATCTAATTACCCCAATCCCACTCTGTAACAACCTAGGTACAATGCTTACCCCCTAGATCAGCAGCTTTTTCAACCGTTTCCTCTCTGTGATATTTCAAAGCGTAATTTTTTGGGCCAGTACATGCTCAATTTACTAGCTTGGACAAAGATAAAAGTGATATTTCTTATAATACTTAGTAGATCTTTATTTTATGCATAAATCAGCTTGTATAATTCAGATTTGAATAGGTTATTTGTTTTTGAATGATTTTCGTAGCTATGTTATTTTTTATAAGCTTATTGCATATTCTTGTACATTTTATAAAGCAAGCTAATCAAGCTTCACAACACAATTCCACAAAGAAAAACTCTTAATAGGCACTTTAAGCCATGGAACTTCTGATGAAACACTAGAACAACCAGGTAAACTGCATCTGCGGCTTGACTTTGGTGACATCTCAAATATATCCCTTTATATTAAGCATTGCTGGGAGTTTTTGAATTTCCTGCCACGATATCCCAGCTCCTAAGATTTGGATCGTCAAAATGCCAGAGAGGTAAAGACAAGGGATAACAAGAAAACGGCCGATTTTCGTAGCGCCTTCTACACGAAGTTGGAAATGTTTATTTATGAAGCATTTAATACAAAGTAAAGCATTAGAAGTGTCCATTGTGCTTTAAGTAATCTATCATCTGATTACCTGAAATATCAGTGTTTTTTGTCACCCCTGATTTTTAAACTATAACCTATGAACATGATTTAATTTTTGTTAAGGTCGAATTCGAATCCTCAGCATGAAATGGTGGATTCGGATTCGTACCTAGCCCTGGATTCGGACTCGAATCCTTTCATGATCGGATTCGCCCATCTCTGATATGATATACGGTTTACTTTTACACATCACGTTTGAGCGCTTGCGCACTTGTTCATATTGGACCCGAAGACGGCTGCTGCCACGAAGGGTCGGAAAGCTGCAACAGTAGTCTAAGACTTAGCTGACTACGTATCCATTCAGCTCAGTCAAATGCGATTCGCCGTCAGCTTGAGCTGAATAAATATTTACAGTATCTGAAGTTCCCATTTTTTGCTGTTGTTCCTACTATTGCTTGATTCTTGCTCAATATTTTTGATAGCCGTCATTGCACCCAATTTCGCGTGGGTCACTGGTAAGGTTGACAAATTGGCCTCTTTTGGAATGTGGCATTTCGAAATGATGGAAATCTTGAGTTAAAAGATTTGTTGTAGTGACAAGGCGGGTTGCCTCCAAAAAACAGATTTGGCTGTTTAAACGGGTAAAAAAAAAACAGGAACAGGGCAAAACAGGATACACCAAAACGGAACAGAACTGGTGAGAAAAAAAACAGCTGGCTTCAAAACGGCTGTTCTGTTTATTTTGCGTCCCTGAAACAGAAAACAGGAGGGAAAAAACAGAAACAGTGCCCATGCCTACAGTAGACGTATGCATGCTTCTTTGAACGTTAGTTAGTGTTGATTGTGGACACGTCTGCTTTTTTTGCTGCTCGAATGGTTTGTCGACAAGGGGGAGCCTTTTCCGCATTGATTGAATTAGGTTTTGTTGTGAAGAAGGCTTTCGGGTTTGGAGTTTCTTTTGCGGATAATGCTACTGCCCAGTTCTGATAGTGAATACTCGCCTGTGGCTCTGCCTATGTGTCTTTGTAGATGGAATTATTTTGTGAATATATATATTTACTCAAATATCTGTTTTAGCTCCGGCCGCTGGTGGCTCAGGCGGGTATGGATCTCAGCAAGGCGGTGCCAGACGATACTAGAACCACTATTTTTGTAACAAGTAAGTTTACTTATCTTCTCTTTTGTAAAATAGGGAGAGGGGAGCAGTATTCCGTGTGTGTTTCTGGTTTCTTCGAATGAAATCACGACAAGAGAACCCGAATTTAGTCTATTGAGTATTTTAGCTCTCTCCCGAAAGAGAAATAGCGCAATTCTTGCGATTTTCCAAGGATAAAAATTCGACGGACACAAAAAGAGTATTTGGATTTAGTCAAAATAGTGCCAGATCTATTTTATTTGTTAACCGAAGAGAAACAAATCAGCGTTCGCCAAAATATGTTCAGTGTGCAACCAGATCGCTGTGAAACTGATTTGTGCCCAAGGCCCATGATAAGTTGTTCGTAACTAAAATATTTACGGTGGCATTCTGGTGGCATTTACTTTCTTGTCATTTCGTAAAGCGATCTACCCCCCGTTTTTTCTTCGGTTCAGTCATTTTAACAGCGTAGTGCCTTTTTCGTCCAGATACAAATATCAAGTACTTCACTTGTGGGATCAGAACTGCATGGAAGTATCCCTTTACTTCGCCCATAAGGTGAAAATAATATTGCCGAGAAATCTTGCCTTCAAGGCCAGTGTGAACAACACATCGTGGGGTTACGAAGCTCATCCTTGGTTGTAGTCGCTAAATTGATAGTTTTTCTGCTTTCATTTAGGTATCAAGTTTCGACCAGTCAGGCAGGCAGGAGTATATTATGGGAAACAGGCAGTCATCAGAGAGGACTAGACAAAAGTGTGACAGAATTCGATGGTGTTTGTTTTACCATAACCGAGAAACTTAGCAAACTAGTGGCGTATTCCAGATTTTTTAAATGGGGAGTACCAGGAAAAATTATCAGTGTATGTCAGGCATTCATTTGTATAACAATAAATTTTTAGAATAATCAGCTAGGGGCTCGCGTTGCTCGTAGGTCGTAGCGTTGAAAAGCTTACAGTGAGGTATTTGGAGGGTTTCCAGATGCACCGGAACACAAGAGTCGAATATTCCTGTAGGTGGTGAATCGACCAATCCAGACCAGAAGTCCACTAGAACACAAGTGGCAGTATATAGCAGTTTCTGTTCCAACATTCCAAATTCATTTCCTCCTTTGAAACTGTGCAGTTAGATTTAAAAAAAAAAATGCAGACCCTTCCCGCTATTAAAGGACCTGTCTAACCTATATATATATATACGTGTATTTAAAAGCTAGTGGCCATATACACACGCCAGTGGCCTATAATACTAATACTAATGCAACGTACTTCCATAATCACTCCATATATTTCTAAGCCCGGATAGCCCTATTTCCTGCGGTACATTCTAATCCCTCTAACAAAACTACGCTGGTTTTCTCATTAGCCGTGTTTTGCTATCTTCGATGTGTATCACGCTGTTGATACTTTGTCCGCGAGAAGTTTTTCCATAAGAAAAAGCGGTTATGTAAATTATTTCCCTGTTCCTGCTACAAGTCAACAGGTCTCAGAAAAGGCTTAAAACTGCCAAAACCAAGGGTTATTTGTTGAAAGCACAGCCTAGTTTTAAAGTATTGAAATATTTTAAAATACTTGAATAGTAAATAGAGCGAGGGGTCCTTCAAAGGCGCGCGGAGTTTCCTTGGTTTCTTTGAGAAACACGGTAAAATTGCTTTGCTGATCTTTATTCTCGTAAGCAATAAGCGAGACCCGTATCCGCCTCGAAAAGAGCCAGACATGGCAGGTGCAAAAATCGTTGTAGTGCCGTTGGATTGGTAAAAATTTACGCCGAAAGCTCGAAGGTGAGATTGGATGAAACAACATGGACGTAGAATGAATCAGTAAAATGGCAAGGGAGGTCGTATAAGTAATGAAAAACTCCATGAACTGAACACGCAGATCGGAATCTCCTCTAGTGATGTTTGTGATGATCCCAACGGGTGGGCTTGAGATATTTCATATGTGGTTTTGTTCAAGAAGGATCCGGGGTTGTTCAATCGTGTTCTAAGGGACCTAAAAATCAGAGAAACCCTGTAGAATCAAATTCAAATATCGAGCAGGCCAGGCTTCCCATGCCACCATCGTACCAAAAGAAAGTACTCTGTTCTTGTCGCAGCGAGGGAAAGTCAAGTAAAGAGACCTTGTTGCTAGGAGAAGCTTCAAAGAAGTTCAGGTTTTACCGACAAGAGCAATAAACATAAATACTAAACTCCAGTATTCCTTTCCAAAGCAGTAGAACGCCGTTAAACACAGGAAGAAAACAGGCGTTCAGCGCTAGTGCATTGAAATAAGTATTCGAATGAGGACTTTCTGTAATGTATGCAGCATATCAGGCTCAGATCGTAGCCGTAGTGTGAACGCTACAGCAGGCTCAGCCGCGACGCTAGTTCAGAGTATACTTGGTGGGAGCTAGCGAGAAGATCCAGGAATTCTTAGCGTCGGTCCCTAGTGAAGGAGCATCAAATCCAGGCAGAAGGGCAGATTGAAGGAGATAGACCGTAGAACAGGAAGAGACTGTGAATGGCAGGGTTCAGCTAAGGAGTTAGCCACTTAGAGTCAGGAGCGCAGGTTTTACTTCATATTAGGTAGGTAGGTAAACATCAGGTTTTATTATATTCGAGTCAATTAAAATCGGTTCAGTTGAATCGACTGACATAGTTGAAGGTTTTTGAAAATGCTTTAGGTAGACAGCCGACTCGTTTGTCTAATCGCTTCGCTTTGTCTGAATTTTCGGACCCAAAATTGATCACTATATTGTTCATGTACATACGAAATAAAGTAGGTCAAGGTAATATACAATCGTGACGTTCCGCTACGCTTAAATAAGCTTTAAGGGTCTCGGCTACTTATGGTATTCTGTACGCCAAAATATCGCACGTACTTGAGCAAACTAAACGATCAGTGAAGTATCGCGTTATGGGTGCAAAAGCCACCATAGTGCCTCGGGGAATAGACTGAAAATATTATTTAGGCAAGTCGTTCAGATGAAATTGCTTGATAGTTTTTTTTATTGGGGAAGCGAGTAAAAGATTTCCTTGATTTATGTGTTTTGCGTCTAAACTTTCTTTAAGACCAGTAAACGTTACCATGCTCACCTGTCAGTTTCTTGTTTGAAAATGTATTAGTTTAGAACCCAGTTGAGTTCTCGACCTGATGCTTGTGATGAAGCCGTCGATCCCGATGGAATTAAGCGTACGAACATGGTAAGACTAGTCGATGTATTTACGCTCGTAGTGGTCATCTTCTAATCTGTTCTCGTCTTTCAGGTTTCCAAGCAACAAAATATGTGATAATCCAACTGTGATATTTGCAACCCAACTGTGATATTTTGTAGTTGTCTCAAGACAAATTATAAGTTTTTATGGATTTTGTTTAGCAATGATTTCTTGTTTTTCCCGTGTTATTAGTTTTTATGGCACTTGCAGCTTCGCTCAAGTGCTATGTACCCGATCACTTTTCGGTCGTTCCGTCTGTCAGGCCACTGTTCTCGAGTTAAGGTACTTCCAGAAGGGCAGGGACGATGAAACTTGGCAGGCACATCAGGGACCCGACCAAACTAACTTGGATATAATCACTTCCCCGATCCGACAACCGTGGAGGGGGGGGGGGGGAATCTCGAGGAATGTAAGTCCGGACCCGATCCGATGAATATGGGGGGGGAGTTGGAGGTGGGAACCGGAAATCTTGTGACATGCATATAGTAGAGCGATTGGGATGAAACTTGGTGGGAAGGACAAGAAATAGATACATCAGTGATGGAACCAGATCGGATTTGGGCACTGTGGGGGGAGGGTACTGAATTCCGGTGATCGCGATTTAAGGTACTTCCAGATATGCTAGGACGATGAAGCTTGGCTTGAACATTAGAGGCTTGACATGGGTTGGCGACTCTACAGGAGGATCACGCCAACTTTTTCTCGCTGGAACTGCGATTTCAAATAGAAGTACATCCTTGAGGGAGGGGGATCCGTAATCTTGATGTATAACTTTTGAAGGTAATTGGGTCTAAACGAAACCTGATATTCGGAAAGACCTCGTGTCTCGGATGTTCCATTTCAAGTTCGGACCAGATCCGATGGATGTGGGGGACAGGGGGTAGCTAGTCAAAACTCGGAGGGGGGGGGGGGGGGGTGGCAGGGCGCCGGCTTCCGCCCATTTTAGCTTTTCGTAGAATCTGTAGGATACCTTGCTAGCGTTGAAGTCTGAACTGAAGAAGCCTAGTCGTATCTACAAGCTCAGGGGCGGTTTGGAGGGCGTAGGAGGTAACTACCTCAGAATATACGACAGATTTCCAGCAAGGCTCAAGAGTCATACCGGTTGGAAACAATAGCGAAGAAACACAGCATCGCATGCTGGAAACTCGGAAATTTACAGAAACAGCTGAACGTCATTTGTAATAACAAGAATTCGCGAACGTAAGAGCCGTTCAGTTCGACCCTTTCAGAGAAAGAACCACAGATCATAAAAATAAACAAGAGCTACGAGCTCATATGGCACTTGTACGAGTAGGCTGTACAAGAAAGTAGATGAGAACGTCACAAAATACACCCGCCATCCAAAAATGCGGTTCGGAAATAGAAATAGGATATTTAGTTTCTCTGAGCAGTTCCGGCATCGTCTCGATTGTCTGTAGCAAATGCACATGACAGTTCGAACTTTCATCCCAATAAATTCATTTGTTTGATCCCTAGACGTGCTACACGATTTCCGGTACTCACTCTATCTCCACCTACCGTGGCCGAATCTGGTTCGGAATAAAAAAAAATCGACCACCTAAAGCATCGTCGTGTATACCATCTATCAAGTTTCACTCGAATCTGAGCATTTTTAAAAAGTTCCGGTACCCCCCTCCCACCAACGTTGTCGGAGCCGGTTCGGGCCCAATCTCTTAATTCCCTGTTCCTGTCCATCAAGTTTGACTGCAATTGGAGCATAGCCTATCTGCAAGTTTCCAGTACCCCCCTACCTTGGCCGAATCCGGCCCGGACGCCAAATAACAAATCTAGGCCGCATAAACTCGGCACTGTCGAATTTGCATCTCATTCGGTCCATCCGTTTGGTTTTTGTGCATGTCAAAAGTCCCCCCACCCCCAATTCCCCTAATCGTGGTCGCATATGGTTCGAACGCATGTTTTACATGTCGAGGCCATCGATTCGTATCACCCATGAAGTTTCACTCGAATCAGACCACTCGTTCGCAATTTATAGAAGTCAATTTCCATATTTCTCTTCTCTAGCTCCCCAAAAAATGCTCGGATCTAGGAATGGAGTTTCCGGGGGTATGTTGTGCCAGGTTCTTAATCCAAGATAATTCGGGTCGCTAATATGCCTGCAAAGTTTCGTTGTCGTTTTACATCTGGAACTATTCTAACTCACGACTACCGGAATTCCAGGAAACCCCCTCCAACTCCCCCCACAGAGCCCCGAAACCATCTGGCTCCGTCAATTTCATCTAGGCCCAATGCTTGTTCCATTCATTAAGTTTCGTCCCAATCCCTCTGCTTTTAGAGTTTCTTGAGTCCCCCCCCCCCATCCCCACAGGTATCGGACCCGACCCGGACGTGACACTGAACGTCCGAGGCGATAGCTCACCAGACAAGTTTCATTCAAATCCGATCCCCCGTTCAAAAGTTATGCACGACACTAGATTCCGGACTCCCCATCTACCCACTCGCCCCACGATGGTCGGGTCGGGGAAACGGCTGTTCTCAAGTCAATCTGTTCGAATCCCTGACATACCTGCCAAGTTTCATCGCCCTAGGACATCAGGAAGTATGCCGAACTTGCGGGATCGCTAGAAATCCGGACCCCCCACCCCAACTCCCCCACAGTGCCCTGATCCGGTCCGGTTATGTCAATGACGTGTCTAGGACCTGTGCTTGTTTTTCCCACCAAGTTTCATCCCGATCCCTCCACTTTAAGCGTTTCTCAAAATTTCCGGTTCCCTCCTCCAACTCCCCCCAGTGACATCGGATCCGGCCCGGATTTAAAGTGAGATGTCTGAGACACGAGGTCATCCTAAATATCAATTTTCATCAAGATCCGATCACCCGTTCGCAAGCTAAAAATACCTCAAATTTTGGCTTCACCCTCCCTCCACTCCCCCCCCCCCCAGATGGTCGAATCGGGGAATTGACGATTTTCTATTTAATCTGGTCGGGTCCCAGACATGCCTGTCAGTTTCCATCGTCCCAGCACATCAGGAAGCACGGAACTCGCGGGATCACTAAAAATTCGGACTTCTCCCCCCCCCCCCAACTCCCCCAAAGTGAGCAGATCCGTTCCGGTTATATCAGTCACGTATCTAGGACTTTTGCATGTACTTTCCACCAAGTTTCATCCGGATCCCTCCACTCTAAGTGTTTTCCGAGATTTCCGGTTTCCCCCTCCAACTCCCCCCAGTGTCACCGGATCCGGTCTGGATTTAAAATGTAGGGTCTGAGACACGAAGTCCTTCCATATATCAAGTTTCATTAAGATCCGATCACCCGTTCGTAAGCTAAAAATATCTCATTTTTCCGGATTCCCCCTCCCTCCACTCCCCTCCAGATCGTCGGATCGAGGAAGCGACAATTTCTAATTTAATCTGGTCCAGTTCCTGATATGCCTGCCAAGTTTCATCGTCCTAGCTTATCTGGAAGTGCCCGAACTAGCAAAACCGGGACCGACAGACCGACTGACGGACAGAAATTACAATCGCCATATGGCACTTGAGTAAGCTCAAGTGCCATAAAAAATGTGAAACAGCAGAATTGTTTCGAGTTTCAAGTTAAAAAGCCAAATGACGTGTTGCAGCTATCAGGCGGTCGCTGATTGCTCACGAAGCCGATTTATTTTGAAACGTCGCACTAACTAACTAACTAGTCAATAGTCGCACTAACTGACCAATTAACACATTCTTAAAATTGTACGCCACAAGTAAAATCGGCTTGATTTTTACATGAATTAAGAGATATTGGTGCATAACAGATCGTGTTAAAATTGTCAACCTGGCAAGGTCGAGATATGCGGCTGAAAATCCTATTCCGGAAGTCAAACTCTTGAGAAGCCAGAACGGCCTAGGTCCGAGCTGGACGTCAACTCAGTTTCTTGGTGAACTAGCCTTACTAACTTTCCGGCACAGTGCCAGCCAGCCATAGCTTTCCTGGGCGAGCGCCCGTTTAGCTGTACTTTTGTGTTCGGTCACTCTGTTTTTATGGCACTTGCCCCTCGGCCAAGTGCCATATAGCGATTTTAATTTCTGTCGGTCCCGGTTTTGCTAGTTCGGGCACTTCCAGATAAGCTAGGACGATGAAACTTGGCAGGCGTATCAGGGACCGGATCAGATTAAATTTAGAAATAGTTGCTTCCCCGATCCGACCATCTGTAGGGGAGTGGAGGGAGGGGAATCCCGGAAAAAGATATTTTTAGCTTACGAGCGGGTGATCGGATCTTAATGAAACTTTGTACATGGAAGGACGTCGTGTCGCAGACGTTCCATTTTAAATCGAGACCAGATCCGGTGACATGGGGGGGAATTAGTTGGGGGAAACCAGAAATCTTGGAAAACGCTTAGAGTGGAGAGATCCGGATGTAACTTGGTGGACTCCTAGATACGTGACTGACATAACCGGAACGGATCCGCTCACTTTGGGGGGGGGGGGGGCGAATTTCTAGTAATCCCTCGAGTTCGGTGCTTCCTGATGTGCTAGGACGGCATGTCAGGGACCCGACTAGAATAAATAGAAATAGTCACTTCCCAGATCCAACCATCTAACTTGTGAACGGATGATTGGATCTTGATGAAAGTTGATTTTTAGGATGATCTCGTGTCTGAGACGTCGCACGCAACTTGGTGGGAAGAACTAGATACGTTATTGACATGACCGGACCGGATCCGGGCACTGTGGGGGGGTCAGGATTTCTAGCGATCCTGCGAGTTCGGCATACTTCCTGATGTGCTAGGACGATGAAACTTGGCAAATATGTCAGGGATCCGAACAGATTGACTTGAGAATAGTCGTTTCCCCGATCCGACCATCGTGGGGGGAGTGGAAGGATGGGGAGTCTGAAATCTAGTGGCATGCATAACTTTTGAACGGGTTATATGATTTGAATGAAACTTGTAGGGTGGAAAGAGCTATCGCTTCAGATGTTCTGTGTCAAGTCCGATACCTGGGGGGGGGGAACTCAAGAAACTCTTAAAGCAAAGGGATTGAGACGGAACTTAATGGAGAGAACAAGCATTAGGCCTAGATACGAAATTGACGGAGTCAATGGTTTCGGGGCTCTGTGGGAGGAGTCGGAGGGGGTTTCCTTGAATTCTGGTAGTCGCGAGTTAGACTACTCGCGACTAGACTACTACTACTCGCGACTTAGACTACTACTCTGACATAACAAGTCCGTATCGCATAAAACAGATCAACAAGCAAATATAAAAAAATAAAATAAAACGTAACTTTAAGATCGAGTTGTGTGAATTTCGTTGTATGAATTCGAGTTGTATGAATTTTCTTAATTTAGCTTAAACCTTAAATTACCTTAAATCGCACTTGCCAGCGAAAGGTAGTCCTGTCGTGTGCTGGCTTAGTGATGGATGGAGAGGGTCGCATCTTGGGAATCCCATGCAGTTTTCCAAGGCTTCCGAGTCCAGTCTTTGTCAACCGATGACTTGAAGGCCTCCACACTATCTGCCATGACAGTGTTTTGACTGAGGGAATTCCATAGCGGTACCACTCGATTAGTGAAAAATTGGTTTCTCTTCGTGGTAGCTCTCTTCCGGAAAAAACTTCTTGGAGTGTCCACGGGTTCGGGTGTTCTCTTCTAGCTGGAACAGGTTGGTGTCTGTCTCCAAGAGTTTGTGTGCCATAATGACATCACCACGTCTGCGACGGTAGCAAAGGGTTGACAGGTTCAGCTTCGTTAATCTTGTTTGATAGTCCAGGGTGCTATATCCTTTGATGCATTTAGTGTCTCTTCTCTGTACAGACTCAAGTGCTGCCTGATCCCCCTTGTATATTGGTGTTGCTACGCACATCCCAGATTCGACTTCTGGTCAGACCAAGCCTTTGTATAGCTTGGTTATTACTTGTGGGGATCGTGAGCTAAATGTCCTCTTGATCAGGCCAAGGTTCTGGAAGGATTTTGCAACTACTGCTTGGGTGTGTTGGCTGAACTTGAGATCTTCAACTACCAGAATGCCCAGGCTTTCCAGAAAAACGAAGGCTTTTCAGATGTCCTTTAAGACTAGCATACAGGAGCGTCACGTTTTTGGCCATTCGGTAAAAAAATGGCTTAAGCGGCACGAAGCGACGCGATTTTTCGTAAAAACAGTCAATTTTTTTTTCGGAAACAGTCGATTTTTCTTCGAAACAGTTGTTTTTCGTAAGTCGACTTTTCTTAAAATCGGTCGGTTTAAAATCAGTCTATTTTTCGTCAAAAATAGTCATTGTTTCCGCAAAAAAAAGGCGGTAAAAATTACCAGCTAGTCCGTAAATACCTTCCATTATGTTCAAAAATTCTATTCCTTCTTTTTTCACTTAAAGTCAAAGTTTGACATATAACCTTGTCACTCACTTTTGGTCTATAAGGTATATCAATGTTATCCAGTCAGACTGCACTTTAACAACTAACCTATTGTAATTTTGAAAGGCTAAAATCTGAAAGACCTAAATGAGGCAGATACAAATCACATGGGAGTAGAACAGGTAGCCGTATTGCTGCCCCCATGAATCATATCTCCGACCTATCGGGGTTACGAAACTTGATTTAAACGACTCGTCTTTAGAGACGGGCCTACGACTTAAGATGTGCAGAGCCAAAATTAACAAACAAATTTTAAACGACTCGGATTATTTTTGATTAAAATGAATGCCCGGGATCTCGGCGAGGTCGAAATAAACGACTGATATGACTTAATAAAAGGCAGGGGGGGGCGGTGAATCCCCCCCCCCTTAGGGCCACCCCTGGGCTCAAGGACAAGCATAAACCATCCTTTTTGGCCCAACGCAAGAGTTCTACGAAGCTTTCCAAAATGTAAGGTCATATTCCTCAATCCGGCCTAAGGTCCACACTTTCCGTAAAAGGCGTAGAGGTTAGACCTTTTAGTAATAAGCTGAAATCGGCGTCATAGGGAAAAAACAAAAGTGGACAGAACCAGTGTTGCTCCCAAAATACAATTATTCATTTCCCTTCGGAATCCCATGGGAACATTGGGTCTTAGTCGCTCAAAATCTGGCAGGAAATTAAAACTTATTGGAACTTTAAGTGCATGTCAAGCAGATAAACAAAACTAAAGTCATCCTAGGACACAAGGAGGTGAGCCTGTTGTTTTGTTCGTGAGGTTCCATCTGAATTTTGTTTAAAAGATTGAAAATACCTCTCAAAAACAGACCAAACGGCGTTCCGTAAGTTTCAAGTTGTGGGTCGACTGTGTGGCATGCTAGTGGCAGTGGCAAAAAAAACCGCCTCTATAGAGTCTAGTGTTCCACGGTTCCCGCAAGGTAGCGTTTGCTCCAGAGTTGATTGGGGAGCAGCGCCTTGGGACTGGGGCCGCCGCAGCCACCAACTGCAACACAACTGAACTTGGCCAGATAGAACAGAAAACAACACAGTCAAACGCAGACCAGAAAAGAGAGTGGAGGCGGTAAGATCAACTCAGTTGTGTTGGATATTCTGAAGGTTAGTGGAGAAGTTGGTTTGACACCATACATTTTTCGGTTGGAATTGTAAGGGTATGCTTCTTTGAACTGTTCATGGGAAGGAATCGTAAATTCGGAACTTCACATCAGTAAATACAGTCAGTATGCCTTGGCATACAAATAATGATATCACACTATTTTCTTGTGTTCTTTTTCTGGTCACATGATACTTCGGACTATCATGAATGTAATTTCAAACTGCCTCAGTTCATTGGATGCTGTAATCCAAATTGGTATAAATTCAAAAGAATAACAAATTTGCGGCTTGGTTTTGACTTATTTTTACCTAGAGGCTAGATTGCCATTAACCCTCACTAGCCTAGCTAGGCTACAGCAGGCTACAGTGCATAAGTATTAGCTAGATCTTGCTCTAATCATATTCTTTGTTGAAAAATTTGTTTGTCCCCATTCCATTTTACGCATTGTACAAAGTAACATACTTCTGCAAGGTAGCTAGTTTAGTTACAACTTCTCAAAATCACTTTCCGCTCGCGAAGTGGATTCGCTTTCCACTCACAAGTGGAAACTAGCGGAGCGCAAGAACAATCTGGAAAGCAAAGCGAGTTTTAGCCGAAGTAACAAGAACAGCAGGCACACAAGCTCGCAGAGCTTTCTAGACCACCAGAATCGACCTTAGTTCTCAAACCCAGCTTTGGGGACTTGAAGGAAGAGTTTAGTAAAAAATGTCTTCACCAATTCATCTGTTTGGTTTTGCTCTTTAAACTTGAAGTTTCTTTGTTACAATACCATGATATTATCTAATAAGGTTGAATGGAACTTCAGAATGCCACTTGCTTGCACTGAACCTGTGAATGGCTTAGACTTCAGACACTCCAAGCAAGGGGCTAACAAGGCAAGTCTCTAAAGGAGTGATCTCTAAGTTATGCTGCAAATTTGGGACAGTGAAATTTCATACTCATGGACAGCAGGAACAAGAGAGAAGCCAAGCTCAAAGTCTCCCAGTTTGTGACATGTCTCATACAGTACAAGGAAATTCTTCTTTCAAGTTGATTTTGATAGTTGGGACTTATATTCCTCAAGAAATAAACACTAACCTGAAAACTCAAAAACTAAAATACCAGGCTCACAACCTTGTGTACAGTCGAGGTACGCTTATTTGAACAGTTTGAATGTGAGCAGTGCAGTTTTGGGCTAAATGGTAGAATGAAGATCCAAAATACCTATTCAGGTGTTTTCAGAGGCCCTTAATTACCTACTTTGGCTAAATGGTAAGGTAGTTAACTTTAGTCACAGCAAGTGGGCAAAAATGACAAAGTTCAAAGTCACCAAAAGTTTAAATAAGCATACATCCACTGTACTGGGATGACTTCAGTTTAATTATATCTGTTTGACATACAGTTAAAATTCTGCTAAATCGTAATTTCCTGCTTTCAATCAACAAGGCCAAAGGTTTGATGGGATCCATATGGAGTGTGGGTTCTGTAGATGTCTAGTCTTCAACAGATTGCGTATGCATGTTATTGTTATGTATCATATCCTCGTGTTCAGAAATAAGACCTCGGTCTGGCTTGGTTGCTGCCCTATAATCTTCTGCTCGGTCATGACTTTACCATTGTTCCTGTGCCAGTTTTTCAGCAACCCTATTAAATGTTTAGATGAGCCGAGTCTGTGTTTTCATTATTGTGCACACTTTTGTGTATTGAAGAACTCGGAATCGGTCAGACCGGCGTGACTGATGGACTTTTCCTTTACAGCCAATCAAAGAAGAGATACATTCATCCTTAGAAACGAAAATGGCCGAACAGGAGTACTGTCTTCGATGGAACAATCATCAAAGCACACTGCTGAAAGTCTTAGGAAAACTGTTGACATCAGAGTCGTTAACTGATATTACACTAGCATGTGATGGAAGGTCAATGAAATGCCATAAGATTGTCCTTTCTGCTTGCAGCCCCTATTTTCAGGTATTTCAAATTCAAATTCGTGTATTTCCATGATATCTTTTAACAAAAACAGTGGTGGATCGTCATACATGGTCGACATAGTCATAAATAATCACATATATGTTAAGATTTTAAAATTTTAAAACACAATCCGATAACAAACGTATTTACAGAACATGTCAGTTTAAAATTCATAATTCCGCTCCGTTAGAAAACTTCACAAAATAGGGAACAAATGACTTGAGATAACGCTCCGTAGATTTTACGTGCGGTTTCGTCAGTCGTGTCTTCGGTGCGTCTGTGCTACGGGTTGCCTTAACTTGCAGATTTGCAGTCACAGGGGGTAAAATGGACCGATGCACATCAGACATTTTTTGCCAAATTTCACTAGGAGCCCGTGTCTCCTATCAGAGAGGGTTTGCAGACGCAATGTCTTTAGGCATTCGTCATAGGACTCGTATTTCTGTCCCAGAATGATACAGCAAGCTCTCTTCTGAATCCCTTCCAACTTCTCGCTTTGCTGAACTGTGAGTCCAGCGTGCCATACGGCACAGGCGTACTCCATCACAGGTCGAACGTAAGTTTTATAGCAGGTGGCAAGATCACTTATAGAGAGACCAAATCTTTTGATTTGATAACTTATTTTCATTAGTTTTTTTTTGTTTTTATGGTGTTCCTCTGTTGCTCACTCACTGCCTTGTGCCTCCCTCAGTATATCCTACCTGTCAAGTTCTAGATTATGTAGGTAGATGCTTTATTTAGAAAGCGTTGATGGTTACATATGCACATTGCACCAAAGTATAGAATGCTTCAGGAAAATTCTTCAAGAGATTTGTAATCCAATGTTGTGTGTAGCCTGAGTAAGAGGCATACCAATTTTATCATAACGCACTGTTCATCATTTGGGGTCCAGTAGGAATTGGTCATTTTATGGTTTTTTTTCGTTAGTTATTTATTATTTCCAGAAAAAGGGTAAGCTAGAAGCTTGTCGCTATGGTTTTGCCTTTGCGCCCTTGGTCAAGAATGCCTGGTCAGCCAAAACAACAGGCTCAATTATTTTTGTTCTTTTTTAGTAATACCACATTGAGCCTGCAGTATGAAAACAAGACCAAAGGTTTCGATGGGACCCCAAAAATTCAATATCTGATCCAGACAACTGGATCTTGTATTAGCCAGACCCAGTCATCGCCAGACTCCTAGAACATTTTTACAATTAAAATTCAGAAACAGAATTTAGGTCAAATAGCTAATCACCTGAGAAAACCAAGTTCAGATTTGGATTCAGCATGTGTGCTTACCCCTATAAGTCATATCTGTTTTGACGAAATCAGGGTATCTTCTTTCCCCAGTAATGAACATCTAATCAACTTCAAATAGAAATTTAGCTTATAACAAATTTTCCGATTCCAGCCGGATTCCGGTCGAACTATATGTCCGGGTAAAATATGATTGTCATACAGGGACTCAGCATCTCTTCTTACCCCTAAATCGCTTATCTAATCAACTAGAAATAAAACTTTGACTTCCAACAGATTTCCGATTTTGGCCGGATTCCGGACGAACTACATGTCCGGGTAGAAAATTGTTTTCACATAAGTGTTCAGCATGTCTTCTTGCCCTAAATCGAACATCTAATCAACTCCAAATAAAACTTTTAATTTTGACAAACTTTCCGGTTTGGGCCGGATTCCGGTCGAAGTACTTGTCGGTCGAGAAAATAGTTTTCACGATCGTCTTCAGCATGTCGTCCTACCTCTAAATCAAACATCTAGTCAACTTCAAATAAAACTTTTACTTTCAACAAACTTTCCGGTTTGGGCCGGATTCCGGGCGAAATACTTGTCCGTCGAGAAAATAGTTTTCAGCATGTCTTCCTACCCCTAAATCGAACATCTAATCAGTTTCAAATAAAACTTTTACTTTCAACAAACTTTCCGGTTTGGGACGGATTCCGGGCGAAATACTTGTCCGTCGAGAAAATAATTTTCACCATCGTCATCAGCATGTCTTCCTACCTCTAAATCGAACATCTAATTAACTTCAAATAAAACTTTTACTTTCAACAAACTTTCCGGTTTTGGCCGGATTCCGGGCGAACTACTTGTCCGATGACAAAATAGTTTTCACCATCGTGTTCAGCATGTCTTCTTACCCCATAATCGACTATCACATTAGCTGTTTCAAAATATTTTGTTTGTCCCTTAATTTGAATCCCCTCCCCCACCCCTAAACGTAGAGCTACAAAGCCCATCTACGAACTTGACTGGTCCGACGACCCAACGAACCCTCACACCAAGTTTCATCAAAATATCTCGTTCCCTTCGAGAGTTATCGTGCTTGCAGACGGACGGACAGACGGACGGACGGACAGACGGACAACTTTTGCGATGTCATAGGTATCCCTCCACTTACGTTTTGGGATCCCAATCATAGGTATCCCTCCACTTACGTTTTGGGATCCCAAAAAAGCAAGGGAAATGTATCTTAAGATCTAGGATAGGTTTATAAGTAGTGAACTGATAGACAAAAATGCTCCTCAGCCGGGACTTGAACCCAGATTGCGATATCTAGGATAGGCCTACTGTGTGGTAAAAAAAAAAAAAAAATTAGATCAAGAGCCACTGGTCTCGTCGTTTTCGTTTCCTTTCGAATTCTTGTTTTCAATTCAGATTCACGTAATCGTATATGATGTTGGATTTTGTTACGCACTGAAACAACGAATGGAAATAATGCAAAATGAACAAAAATCACAGAGCTTTCTATAACGGGGTGACTGCGCGAAGTCTGCAAAATAAAAATATGGAAAAATCAGTCAAGCCTAAGAAATCTAAATTAGATCAACAAAATCTTACGCCGAAGAAAGAAGAATAAAGGAGAGAGAAAATAAGGCGAATTTGTAGCCTAACATAAGTTTGAGATCACTTCAAGTTTAAAGTTATGTCGGGTGGATAGGACTGAAATCGTGAAAGATGTCAGAAGTGGAAGTACAGGGATTGTTTCGTCTATAGCCTGGTCTTTTCAGTCCACTTTCGTCTTGCTGTTTTCTAGCATTTCCTTCAACTAAATTCTGTTCTCCAGGAAATTCTGAATACCGTATCAGAGGAAAAGCACATCGTAATATACCTGAAGGACGTCACATTCGATGAGCTTCAGTCGCTAGTTGAGTACATGTATAAGGGTGAAGTGAACATTGTTCAGCACAAATTACCCAGTCTGATCAAAACCGCTGAAAGCCTCAAAATCAGAGGTCTTTCCGAAACGGACGATAGCAAAAAGTCAGAGAACAAGCTCTGGATCCAGCCCCCCACTCCACCGGGCAGCGAGAGTCCTTCATGTAAAAAACGCAAAGTGGAGATCCCCCATAATAGTGCCACCCCACCTATGATCAGGGTGAGGACATTCGAGCAGTTACCGCCGCCCCTCCACCCCTTGGAGGGTAAGAGTTCGATAGATTTGGATGAGTCGCGCCTGGATACGAAAGAAAATTGTCTGCAGTTGCCGAAATCGGAGGGGGAATTTAACGAGAGTGACCTGGAAGCAGAGGGAGAATGGTCGGACACAGAGCTAAACGCAAGCGTTGGAGACGAACTGTTGGGTGAGTGAATCTTTGCATTGCGTTTTCTCGTATCCTTTCTTGTTTAGGGCTGGAAAAAAGGGAAGACGGATCGGGACGAGATTCTACGTTCTTTTCCACTTTTCATTACTTTGTTCTGTTTTCCTTGTTATTCATTTTCCTGTATATTCTTCCAGAATTTCGGTCTGCATCTATTTTGAGCTTGAGATATAGCGAAAATTTGTTAATAAGACTGAATGCATTATCCCTCTCACCAGGAATGAGATGTGTGATAGCCCCTAGGTTTTAGAAATCTGATGGAAAGTTTTTGCTTTGTTTCGAAAATTTAGAACATCCGGAAAGTTCCCCTGGGATCCGAACGTTCCGACTATGTCCTTAGAAATTGCCGTCCCCGTCTAGATCTGCGGTTATATCTGCGGTTGATGAATACAATAATAGACTACTTATCATTTCGGGGGGGGGGGGGGGTTAAAGTGCTATTAAGTAGGAGTGGGGGCAACTAGTCGACGAAGAACCCGAGTTCTACCTTGATATCTAATAGGCTACCGCTTCATCAATCCTTCTGTGTAAACCTAGCGTAGAAAGTACCTCGGTTTGTCCTCCGTGTGCTATCCCTCAATCCTTCTTCTTTTCGATGTGTTCTAAGTTACCTTTTGTTTTAGTTTCTTTGTCGGAATGAATCGCGTTTGAAAAGGTATGAGTTCAGTTATGGTGAAGGTGCAATATTAATAGCCTACATTATCAGGTTACGGTTCGCCTGTAAATTAACCTCATTGACTAATTGGCTTCTAGCAAATCTTAGAATTACTGTTTGCCTCCCGACCATCTCAGCGCCCGTCTGTCATTCGGTCTCCATGTCCAAGGAGAAGCGGTGGAGGCTTATGGAATGGGGTGGAGGGGTCTGTCAACTTGTATTCTTCTGACGGGTGAACGGGACCGAACTGTATACGTGAAAAGTGCGTTTTGAGACGAGTCTCTGATCTCTCCCACTGAGATAGTCGATATGGGGTGAGGTCTCCTCACGGCAGATCTGAGAATAATTTTCTCGCCCGACAAGTTTATCCGGAATCCGGCCAAACCGGAAATTTGGTAAAAAAGCAAATTCGAGGTTCGTGTCGGGAGTAAAATCCGGAAACTTGGATCGAAGAGGTGGCAGCGTAGACCGCTTTTTTGAAGCTCCTGTTGCGCTGATCGAAACGGAGAGGGCTGCTACCGGGAGATTTAAAACAGTAAATTAATTCGGTGGGCCTTTCACGCCAAACATACGGACACAAATTAGTATGGAGTAGAATAATGTTTAACAACAAATGGCAGTGTATTAGATAAAATTAGAATCAAAATTTAGAAATGCACCTGTTCTGTTGTTTTTGCTTTATTACAAATCCATAGAAAACCGGGAAATCTCGATGAGCGTGGTCTGACTGTCACCCTATTCGGTTGTGTGGGGGCGTAATTCTTGCCAATCATAGTGTACCCGATGGTGGCAAGGGTGGAAACAGAAGATATTGTATGTGCCATGTCGTTTGTGGACATTCAAGGGAGGGTGGGGGAGGGGGCTACATGCAGTTTGGTTTTGGTTTCTAGATTAAAGGCTGTAGTGTGTGCTTTGTACCCTAACTAACTCACGTGAAAACAAAGGTAGAGACAAAGTGCATATTAAAAAGTGCTCATAATATTCAGGTACCTGGCAATCTAATGGCGGCGATTCTGGCCTGTTGGATCTTGGTGAGTGGGTGTTCTAGCTTAGAAGTGACTGATGGGGCAAGTAGCCTGCGCTTGGGTTAGCTTGAGCTTTCTGGTGTGCGACTTTAATAACCTATATTGTCTTGTGACTTGTCGTGATAAGCCTGCTCCCAATACACCCCCCCCCCCCCCCCATATTGAGGGGGGGTCAGTTTTAATGGAAAGGAGTTAGGTAATATATTTGGGACGAGAAGTCTGTGCTCGTATTCAAATGGGAAACGCTTAGATGCGCCAAGAAAAAGAAGGGTATGCTACAGGTGATCCGCTGTAACATAAGGTGTGTTCCAACATCCTACAAATAGTTTCAAAAAGCTCTTAGGGAAGGTGAATCTGTATAACTCTGCATGACTCCGCTTTGATTTACTTTAGAGGGTATTCCCAGGTGGAGGGGGGTTGGCGAATTTGTAAAAGTAAAGGTTTCTTCGATGTTGCTGAACGAATATCGGTTGGAAAGTATTTAAGGTCCCGGTTCAAACAATGGAACGGTACGAGTGATCTACTGTAACCTACGGTGCCTTTCAACATCTTACTGGTGATTGCCGGAAGTTAACGATTGTCAGAAGATTGGACACATCCCTAGTAAATGGTGTTCTAGTTTGTTTGACAAAGTGGATTACAAACAACCTTTCCGGGCCCGGACGTCGAGATGGGATACGTTAGAACCTATAACCTTAAATAGCCCACTCAATGGCATGCAACTAAATCTGGGGTCTGTTAATATACGAATAGGAATATTTTTGACTCTCCTTTAACGGATAGTAATATTACTTTCAACAAGTTTATTACCCGTTAATCAAAGTATTTCGCTAAAAAAGCTGATTAGAAGTTACCGACGCAAGAGGGACACAAATGCTAATACAAACATACTTATAACAAACAAGTAATTATTCAATACTTCGACTTTCAAAAAATCAATTTTCTTCCCTCAAACATACCTTATCACTGGATTAGAAGGGTCATAGCTTGGTCATGAAGGGTGGGACCAAAGGGTTGGGACGGGTTTTCCGCTGGTTGACACCAGCGACTGGAAACATTTACAACGCACTCGCGTAATTCCAGTGGTGGATGCATGACAAAATAATAATAATTACAGCGGTGCGGCGCTCATTCCTCAAAATTGCCAGTGCCATCTGAAGGGGTTGTGAAATATTGCCACATTTTGCAGGTAGTTCCAACAAGCGAGGGTGCCCATTTGGGAAATACCACCATCGGAAATCCTGGGTCATTTTAGGCCTGTTAAAGGACATTGCTAAATAATGACGCGTTCTTGTACTTTCAAGTCGCATACTGATTCCCAACGAACAATAATGAAAGGAAGCAAATAATATGCTACTTCCAATCATGTTTGAGTTCCAGGGTGTGGCATTTCTAGCAAAAGGGGTCTGGTCCGACCCGTCGGATTTCCGGTTCCGATCGGAGAAATTATCCTGATATTGTTTTGAGGACGTGTGTCAACACCCTCGAAAACTCTGAATCCAGATTCTCTCCCAAGGTGTGCAATTTCTGGCAAAAAATGTTTGGTTCGGACCCGTCGGAAACCGGTTTCGACCGGAAAAATACTCCTGGTATTATTCGTGAGGACGTATCTGGAGTGGACAATCTCGAGCGTCCCATAATCCAAATTCTCGTGGTCCTAGCTCAATAAGTCTGCTAATCCAGTAAATATGCGGCTTTGGGATTTTTGTTTGAGACCCGAAAGTACAAGCCGTGTCCATTCTACCAACTGTCGACGAACTTGGAAACACAGATCGCTGATCTCCACTTCCAGTCTTACCCTAGGTTCACACTGAGGCGATATCGGCCATCGCCGAGATTTTCGTCGCCAAGATCGGAGATTTTTTTTGCTTCGTCAGGCGATTTTCAATGTTGGGAAAATTCAACTTTGATCGGGCGACAGTACGATTTTATGCACACAACAGCAACATGGACTACCCTTTTGATGATTCACTTTTAGAAAAATCTATTATTTTTTCAATCAATCAATCAATCTGTTTATTACCCGTCAAAAACAATGGAGGAGACGGAGTAAAAAAAAAAAAGGAGAAGAAAAAAAAATTTCATTATTTCATTAGTTTTATTATTTAAATTATTTTAAGGGTTATTTTTAGTTATTTTTCGCGTTAAATTCTGTCGCCGACGAAAAGTCAGTGAAATCTTCTGTCGCTGCGATTGAAAAATCTCGTTCACTGCCGCGATTTGCTCTGTGTGAACCTAGGGTTAGCAAGTAGTTTAGATATCTTACCCGCGCCACAGTTTTGAATGTAATTCCATCGTTTTGCTAATTACTTATTGTACAGTTAATAATCTCATAGTTAAATACCCAACAGTTCTAGTAGAACAAGAAAACAGCCTTGAACAAAAAACGGTGCCATAATGGTGACGTCACCTGACGATCCTTTTCTTTGTCCTTGTCCGTATGCAAGGCCGTATCCAGGGGGGGGGGAACCCTCCCCCCCCGAAACATACAAAAATAATCATTTGTATACGTTTTTCCCTATGTTCTATGTGTTTTTCTCCGACCAGCAGGCACCCCCCCCCCCCGAAATAAATTCCTGGATACGGACCTGTCCGTATGTATTGTACCTAACTATTAGAAATATACATTCCCTTTCAATTTTTGATGCCGGTTGTTTTGGTAGTATTTCCAGCCTCCCTTTCCTTCAAACAGCTGTCTACCCGGGATCCGCATCTGTAGCTTAATTGCGTTGACACATACC
This sequence comes from Branchinecta lynchi, assembly GCA_023053575.1. Taxonomy (NCBI): domain Eukaryota; kingdom Metazoa; phylum Arthropoda; class Branchiopoda; order Anostraca; family Branchinectidae; genus Branchinecta; species Branchinecta lynchi. The sequence continues at coordinate 16,745,763 of JAKZAP010000014.1, read as the reverse complement.
CTAATTGCATACACAGACGCATGAGATGGAAACATCTGTCGAGAGAAACAGCATCCCATCCAGACCCGTTCCACAGTCTGGGTTACGGGTGGGAGTTAATTCCATACCTCCCCGTGTGACTGCCCGCGTTTCTGGCAGCTATAGCTAGGACAGGTGCTACTTTTCCGTTCTGGAGTTGGAAATGTTTGCCAAAACACGCCCGCAGGCACTGGGTATGCTCTCGCCTCGAGCGGATGCTCCTAATTTCCAAACCACAGGATTGCTCCGTTCTAAGCGTTAGAAATATGCTGGCATTTTTTTTTGTCATGGCATCAAGCGGAAATTTCTGTTCTGAAGTTTAGAACTCGAATTTGCACTAGTATGTTTTATTAGTTTTGATGCAGTTGATTAGAAGGGCGATGAATTTTAATTTAGTATATCTTAATTTGATTACTGCACTATTTCTCGAATCAGGTTCGTACTAAAAATTCGTTGGCCTACCGGAGTTGTTCCGAAAATGAATTGCACTAGACCCTGTGCGGAGGTCCAATTGACTTTTAATTCGCAATCAGTCGAATTAACGATATTATAATGTTCCTAAAAAAAAATTGTCGAGAACTACTTCCAGTTTCATCCCTTCTCCTGTAATCCAGCATCATTTGTTCGTCTTATGCTCCGTATACATAGGCTACGACTTCAGAAAAAACAACCACGGTCAATAAATACTTCAGCCAAAGCTGACTGGGAATCATCTGTAAACATGTCTGAAAGGGAAAAGTCTAGTAGGAAATTTTCAGCGATCATTCGGCCCTTCTTGGCAAGGGTCCTCTTCAGGCTGTAGAAACTATAATGCTAGAAGCTTCATTTATACAGATCCTTTTTTTTTCAGTTCCAGCCTGGCCAAGAAGGGTCGAAATGTCGCTGAGAATAAGTTGACTTCCCGTTTTAAGTCATTATAACTAATAACTATTCTAGCAGGGGTTGATAATGGGTCATTTTATCTGCGTTGCGATCATATTTGCCATTATGATCATACTGTAGACTTTTATTTTTTCTTCTCAAGGGCTAACAGGCAGAGTCTAGTGTCTCGACCCCCCTAAAACGACATTAGCAGCCGTCCTAACCCAAACCTGTCAGCCCGCATGTAGGAACAATCCGCGATCACGGGAACTCATTCCCTGCTGGAAACCGGGGAAGGGTCCTGGAGATAAAAGTACTGCAGGGCTCGGGTGCGGGGTTCCCTCGTTGACGATGGTATTGATTTTTCCGTCTCCTAATCGCATTTCCTACCAGGGTGTGAGCCAGGGGACGGTCCTGCCAGTGCTGGGGTATCGATCTGGCCTCGCACTGGGGCTCCGGTTTCCAGGCTTTTGTTGTCTGGAGGGTTTCTAAGCGGTGACGTGTTTGTTTTGTGGGTTTAATTTTGGAACAGGATGTGTTTGGTCGATGAAGCTGGAGTAACGGTTGCGGGCAGACGGAATGGGGGAGGGGTTATTGGTCTTGCGCGTAGGGTAGATGGGGTTGTGGATATCTTCGTTCTTGGTGAATAAACCAGGAATAAACTTCTGGCCGAAGGCTGTTGCTACAGTGGATTGGCAGCATGTGCCTTACAGGCACGTGCTAGTATTTATTCAGTTTATTTAAAAAACTAAAGAGGAGACAAGTTCGTAATGCAAGCTGGGAAAATACATGATTTAATAGATAGGCTACCATAACGTATAAAACACAATTGGTAATTCACAGTACGGGAAAGAAATGAAAACTCCTGTAGCTCCGCCCCCAACACCATAATTTGTTTTAGCTTGACAAAAAAAAATCCATACCAAACCAGGGAAGGAAATTCTTTGTTAGACACACTTGAGAACTAAGATATTTTGGGGGCCATGTTTCGAAGACTGCCTATAAAAAAATGATTTAACGGAATTAAAGGTACCGCATTTAACTTATTGGCTTGGATTGCTCTTCTGTTAAAATTGATTATTACACCAACGATTTTTTTAGCCCCAAAATATCCCAGCGAAAAACTTGTGCATAAACGAATTATTTATTACTCACCTCCCTAGGGCATAAGGGCAGTAAAAGCAAAGGCAGTTTCAAAAATAAGAAGTAAGCTAATGGGGTGGTGAACAGGTCCACGGCCAATAAGACGGCATATACAAGGGAACATTAGAATAGCCTTGTGGCCTTGGTTTGTTGGATCTACTTGAAAATTGAAACAAAAGGTCTGCTTCAGAACTTGTGCAGCTTAATCCTAACCCGATCTTTATCTTCTGCCTGACATGATCCTACCCTCTTGTCCCAAATGATAACCAATTTCGAGCAATAACAGAAAATAAAATTGAGAGGAAACGATGAAAATATTCGCAAGGAGGAACTTGTCAGGTACAATAACTTGCAATACATTGACATTACATTGCATTGCTTATTATTCAGTGATGGTTCATTATGCTTATGGAAGGAAATTAAGAATCCTGGCGTCGCCGAACTGCGTCCAGGTGATGAGCACACAGAAGGAACCTGCGGCCACCTGAAGGAAGTTTTTGTCCTCATTTATGACACTTTCGTGCAAGGCCGTATCCAGAGTGGAGGGGGGTTAGGGGGTTGACCCCCCCCCCCGAAACATACCAAATAATAATTTGTATAGGCTTTTCCCTCTGATCTATTGTGGTGGATTTTATGATTTAGTTTTGTTTCTTTCGCCGAGTTTGGTTTGCCGAAAGTGCAACCGAAATATCCGAAATTGTATTTATCCCTCGTACATCATCTTAGAGGGGTAACTAGCTGATCAAGAAAAAAAAACTGAAAATCTCGTTTTTCTATTTTATTTGAAATGAATGGTCAGCTCGGCTTCAAACCTTATATGTGTACACTATTTATTACTCAATATATCAATATTCAATCAGAAGACGTAAGACTTTTATTTTAGTTTTCAAACATTTGGAGAAAGTTGCAGGTCAGAACTAGATTGATATTCTGGGTCACCGATGCGTAATTCTGCCTGTATGGCGATTTTGGGTGAGAACTGTATTGTGGAGTGTGTTTGGCCCATCTTGATTGAGGCCTATTGTGCCCTCCATCTTCATTTTCTTTTTGTTTATTGTGCAGGTTCTACAGATCTATGCAGGTCCGTATCGAGAAATGACCAAAAAGTACAAAAACTAGACCTACGTTGCCCGGGCAACGTGAAGTGTTGCGGCAACCTTTGTCCGGCTTCGCCGGCTAAAGTGTTGCGAGAGCAACACTTTGGTTTTGTTTCTTCGCTGTCGGTTAAATGCTGAAATTGTCAACTTATCGAAGCTTTTAAAACGGTATGTTCTAAAAAGAATAATCACATAATCAAAAGCTGTTCTTTAGCGTTGTAAAACCAACAACAAAACAATATCGGAAGAAGGCTATTTGTAACGTTTCAGGATTAAAATACCATAGATGACACTAATAATTATTACAAAACTACCTTATTGTTTTACATTACCGTATCGTTTGTACCCGTTGCGTAAACAGTTAATCCTAGGTTATAGCGATAGACCATCGATACAAACTTGCTTACTGTCATATTTACAGAAATCGAATACAATGTGCACCAATTTTCAAAAATTTCTAGCCCCTCGTGAACCGATCTTACTTACAAGTCCGTCTCCCGACATTGACAATAAATTCACCGGAAACAAATAATGGATGCACCAGCTATCAAGAGTTGCAAACCCCTCATCGCTGAAGATGATTATAGCATAAAAGCCGATTATTACTTACAAGTCCCATGCATGTCTTACAATTGGGAACAAAATTGTTCTTACCATCGAATACACCTGAGACAAATAACAGGTATACCAACTAGCAAAAGCTGCAAACTCCTCGTTGCCGAAGATGATTATGAGCTTACAGTCGACTGTTGCTTACAGTCGAATGTTGCTTACAAGTCCCTTACATGTCTCACAACTGGTATCGCCTATTTTTGGTTTCAGTGTGTACCTTACTCCTGAAGTTGTCAACCCCTTGAAACTTTCAAACTGGCTTATCTCATGAAGGATTTTTGTTCAGAAAATTTGATGGCATATATTTTGATCAGCTCTTCAAGGGCTATCGATTGCCCTAACCACAACAAAAGCATATCGGAAAAAGGGACTAAATTGACTTTGCAGTCAGTTGAACTTTATCCTTTTCAATCGTAGACATCGTGACGGATGAAAACTTGGAATAATATCCTATATAATCTAGTTGGTATTATAAAGCTATCCGTAACTTTTTAGGATTAAAATACCATAGATGACACTATTAATTATTACGAAACTACCTTGTTTTACATTACAGTATCGTTTGTACCCGTTGCGTTAACAGTAAATCCTAGGTTACAGCGATAGACCAACGATACAAACTTTCTTACCGTCAGATTTATATAAATCGAATACAATGTGCAACAATTTGCACTAATTTCTAGCCCCTCGTGCACCGATTCTACTGACAAGTCCCTTTCCCGTGATCAAGTTCACCGGATAAAAATAATGGGTATACCGACTAGCAAAAGTTGCAAACCCCTCATCGCTGAAGATTTGTGTAGCATAACAGCCGATTATTACTTACAAGTCCCTTGCATGTTTTACATTTGGGAACCAAATTGTTCATCAAATGACAGGTACGCCAACTAGCGAGAGCTGCAAACCCCTCATTGCCGAAGATGATTATGAGCTAACAGTTGCCTGTCGCGTACAAATCCCCTAAATGTCTCACAACTGGTATCGCCTATTTTTGGTTTCAGTGTGTACCTTACTACTGAAGTTGTCAACCCCTTGAAACTTTCAAACTGGTGTATCTCATAAAGGAATTTTTTTTACCAAACAATGGATGTCATATACTTTGATCAGCTCATCAGCGGCTATCGATTGCCGTCGAAGTTGAACTTTATCCTTTTCAATCGTAGATATCGTGACGGATGAAAACTTGGAACAATATCTTATATAATCTAGTTGATATTATAAAGCTATCCGTAACTTTTCAGGATTAAAATACCATAGATGACACTATTAATTATTACAAAATTACCTTATTGTTTTACATTACCGTATCGTTTGTACCCGTTGCGTAAACAGTTAATCCTAGGTTATAGTGATAGACCATCGATACAAACTTTCTTACTGTCATATTTACAGAAATCGAATACAATGTGCACCAATTTTCAAAAATTTCTAGCCTCTCGTGAACCGATTCTTGCTTACAAGTCCGTCTCCCGTGATTGATATCGGAAACAAATAATGGATATACCAGCTATCAAAAGTTGCAAGCCCCTCATCGCTGAAGATGATTATAGCATAATCTTTTTAAACGGGATGTTCTAAAAAAAATAACCATATGATCAAAAGGTATTCTTCAGCGTTGTAAAAACAACAACAAAAAAATATAGGAAGAAGGGACTAAATTAACTTTGCAGTCAGTTGTACTTTATCCTTTTCAATCGTAGACATCGTGACGGATGAAAACTTGGAACAATATCTTATATAATCTAGTTGGTAATAGAAAGCTATCCGTAACTTTTCAGGATTAAAATACTATAGATGACCCTATTAATTATTATGAAACTACCTCATTGCTTTACATTTTCGTTTGTATCCGTTGTGTAAACAGTTAATCCTCGGTTACATTGATAGACCATCGACACAAACTTTCGTACCGTCAGATTTATAGAAATCGAATACAATGTGCACCCATTTGCAAAAATTCCTAGCCCCTCGTGAACCGATTCCTACTTACAAGTCCCTCTCCCGTGATATACATTAAGTTAACCGGAAACAAATAATGGGTACACCAGGTAGCAAAAGCTGCAAACCCATCATCGCAGAAGATGATTGTAGCATAACAGCCGATTATTACTTAGAAGTCCCTTGCATATCTTACCATTGGGAACCAAATTGTTCTTACCATCGAATACACCGGAAACAAATAACAGGTATACCAACTAGCAAAAGCTGCAAACCCCTCATTACCGAAGATGATTATGGGCTAACAGTCGACTGTTGCTTAAAAGTCCCCTATATGTATCATAACTGGTATCGCCTATTTTTGGTTTCAATGTACCTTACTATGAAGTTGTCAACCCCTTTGAAATTTTCAAACTGGTGTATCTCATGAAGGAATTTTTGTACCAAAAAATGGATGGCATATACTTTGATCGGCTCATCAATGGCTATCGATTGCCGTCGAAAAAAAAATTCTACCTGTCTTAGTTCAAAAGTTGACTTTTTTGCCGTAGGCCAACTTTCTAACGTCACGACTTAGAAAGGAGCAAAGGATAAGCTCTAGTTTCTTTAGCAATGAGAGAACTTTTAAAGTTTAAGAGGCACATCTGATACCGTTACTCTACCACAAACCAAAGTGCAAAAAAAAAAAATTATAAACTCAGCTGAAATCGTCGCAGACATGGACAGAAACAATAGATGGCAGCACTTTCGGACCCGTGGGAAAAAGCCACTTTTTTGTCTCTGTAGATTTTTCTATTTATCACTCAAAGAAGATATGTTGGCTGTGGGGCCGGGTAACTGCCGCATATATTTAACACTTATAGATTTTAGTCCATCTTCAATTTGAAACTGGTGCCTGCCTGCTTGCGTGCTAGAACGGAGCTTTCCACTCGAAAGCAGAAACATCTTTTGATGAAACGAAAGGTTCGCTACACAACTTCAGATAGTCCTCTCTGACATAGGCTATACAACTCCACTTCACTTCGCAAACCGTAGGCTCTGGCTCGATGACAAGCAAAAACCATCCTTATTGGCCCCAGGCAAGAGTTCTACGGAGCTTTCCAAAATGTAATGTCATATTCATCAATCCGGCCTAAGGTCCACACTTTCCGTAAAAACCGCACAGGTTAGACCCTTCTCAGTTACCAGGAATAAAATGAAATCGGAGTCATAGGAAAAAAAAAAAAAAAAAAAAAAAACGAGGACAAAACCAAAGTGTTGCTCTCGCAACACAAATACATAAATTAGAGATTAAATAATATAAGACACGATTGTTTTTGTATGTTGGGGGGGGGGGTCGACTAACTAATATGCCCTTCTGACGTAAGGACACGAATTCGGGATGTCGCTAATAACCGAATGCCCATTACGTTTGCTGTGGGATCGCATCGCTTCCCGGACGTTAGAAAACCCAACAAACCTTTTTGCAGTGGTTACGAAAATGGCACAGCTTATCTTGTAGTATTCCAGATAGGGAATGAGGTCTGTAGGTTTTGTTATCTAACCCGTGACGCAGAACCTACTTAGGTAGGTTACGTGGCCGTTTTAGACTTTTTGTTCTCAAGCGACATTAGCAAAACATCCCGTATGTCTATTACTTGGGGAACACTCCTCGTGATGCGTCCGGGAAACTTCTAATATAATTGCTTACATTGTTAGTTTGTTGGAGTGATTCCTTATTACTACGACGTTTCAGTAGTGGGATTGTACCGAAGTGACGATGAAAAGGGATAGTAAAAGTCTCGCACCCTATTGGCCAATCTTGTTTTCTGTTTAGTTAAACACGCATCATATTTGTCACTTTGTTGTAATTGTCTCAAATAGATTTTCGTCGGGAGGCTGCAGTCCCTGTGTGAAGGAAGATGGAGATATTACGGCTGAAAGCTAGTCAGTTAGATTTCGTTTGGGCCAAATTCCGGCCCTTTTTGGCAAGGGTCCTATTCAGGCTGTAGTTTAACCCTGTGATTAAGACTGATTCCCGAAACAAATCTCAACTTACAATTCCGTTTACCACTACCAAACATGATTGATATTCAGCTCCGGCTGAAGGAATATTACTTTCTTCGCAAAAAAGGCATTGCTTTTCCAACAAATACAACCATAAAAGATAAACTATCAGTCGGTCGCCTCAGCCATAGTTTCTCCCCCTCCCGTCTCCCAACCCCCTCCCCTATTATGACGTCAGAAATGTACCAGAAAGAATACCGACAAGTTCTAGGGTACTGAAACTCTGTCCTGTGCTTACAAAGCACGTGAGATTCTAAAGTTTGTATTCCAGAATTCGAAATTTTTAACGAAATATGATTGTTCAATTCACTGTAGCCTATACAGTGTATTACTTTGTATACATATCTTGTAATTACTTGATTGTTAGTAATCGCAAATTTGGTTCTTAACTACGATAGTCGATTTTCGAAGTAAATATCCTGCCTGTCTATCAGTCGAGGGGTATGCCGGTGGTACTAATTCCACCGAAAAATTATTTATTGAATACTTCTATCCGCCTATAGATGAAAATCTGTTCAGACCAGGCACTCACAGCCCCTCCTAAACCCACCCACGGCCTCTTCCCAATTTGCTACCGTTGAGAGAGAAGCCCCAGTGTCCAAAATAATCAATACCCCGCATTAAAAATCATGTGACCCAAAATCCACACGAAGCGAATCCCAGTCCCTTTATCATGAGTTCTATCGATTTTGGAACGGGCGGAAAAGGTTCTGGTATGAGTCATCTCGGCCCGTGCTTCCAGTAATCGAGCTACGTAGGAGCAGCTGGTGCCAGGGTTTGCTAGAGATAAACGCAATTAGGAATTGTCCAAGTGAGTTTCTTTTTGGAAAAATGAATTGTTTGAAAAGAGGGTGAATGGGTAGGGTGTCTGTTGGGGCAGGGAAGGTGGAAATAGTACGGGGGAGGAAAGTCGCGATTGCCGAAGCTCGTGAGATTCATTCTGACGAGACCACGATTTAGAAACTGACCCGCTTTTTCCCATCGAATTTGATTGGGGTGGGCTAATTAATCTTAACAGAGTCGGGTCGTGTCAACTTACCTTTTTGTTTTATTGTTTTGCTGTTTGTGGTGTTTAGTTCGCTGCGCTTCTGTTTTTGCTTTTTTGTTTACCCAAAAGTCCTTCCACAGATCATTAGATACGAGGTCATCTTTTGTCGTGGAGCTGCAACATATTTTGGCACCCGTTAATCTGAGCTCTAGCAAGAGCCCGTGATTTATTGTTCATGGTTGTTCACAAGGGCGGTGCTGCGGTAGCATGCATTCTAGGCTATCCTCCCCCTTATTGGTTTTCTTGGCATCTACTAGAGACCACAGGTAACGAGACAAGAGCTGGAAGCTTATGTGGCACTTGTAAGGCTTGGTAAAAAGATGAAAGTAGGAATTGCCAATCCGTGGGTTTGTTGTGATCATTTGTAAGCAAAACCCCTGAGATAAGAATAGTGATGGACCCTTGGAAATCACAAGAATGTATCTTTTGGTAAAAAGCACTTTTTGTTTTTTTGCACTTGGCTGTGGGAGGGTGCTAGAAATTCATCTGTAATCAAAAAATCTGTATTCCTTTCATCTGTATTCCTTTTCTAGCTTTCAGCTATTCGGAGTAAACTTGATTGATTGAAAAAAACCGTTGAGGTAAAAATGATACTGGGCCCTTTAGGACCATGAATGTGATACTTTTTTGTGATTTTGTGTTGCCATGGCCCTCGGGCTGCTTAGCAATTAATAAATCTATCTATCTATATATGGTCTGGTCAAAAGTATGTTTTTTACTCTTATGTTAAGATGCGCTCTTTAAAGTTGCTAGAAACTCATTTCTAAGCCAAACCATAGAGGCAAAAATGATCGTGGGCTCATGAGGATCATGAAAATGTAGATTTTGATTAAAAGTATTTTTTGTACTTTGCGGTAAAGAGAATACTTTAAGGGATGGTCGGATCTGGAAAGTGACAATTTCTAAACCAATCTTGTCAAGTCTCTAATGTTCAAGCCAAGTTTCGTCGTCCTAGGAAGTACCTTAAATCGCGGTCACCGAAATTCCGCACCACCCTCCAACTCCCCCCAGAGTGCCCGAATCCAGTCTGGTTCTGTTACATTTCTCTGTTGTATATTTCTCAAGATTCCGGTTCCCCCTCGCTCCACTCCCCCCACGATGGCCAAATCGGAGAAACGAATGTTCTTAAGTTAAAATTGTCGAGTATCTGAAATGCCTGCCAAGTTTCATGGTTCTAGCACATGTGTAAGCATGTTAACTCGGAATCAACGGAATTCCGGAACCCTCCTTCGAACTCCCCCCACAGTGCTCGGATCCGATCCAGTCTTGTCAACTGTGTATCTGGGGCTTGTGCTTGTTCTTCCCACCAAGTTTCGTCAGATCCATCCACTCTGAACATGTCACACGATTTCCGCCCCCACCCCCCCATCTCCCACCAAAGTCACTGGATCCATTCAGGACTTGGAAGTGTGACATCTGAGACAAGAGGTCTTTCCAAATATCGAGTTCCATTAAGATTCGATTCCCCGTTCAAAAGTTAAAAATACATCAATTTTGGGGATTTCCCCTCCCTCCACTCCCTCATGGTGGTCGAATCGAGGAAGTGACTATTTTCAAGCTAGTTTGGTAGGGTCCCTAATATGCCTGCCAAGTTTCATCGTCCTAGCGCTTCTGGAAGTACCCTAGCTCGTGATGAGTGGGCTAACAGACAGACCGAAAAGTGATCGGTATCTGGCACTTAAGCGGAGCTGCAAGTGCCATAAAAGACAAGGAGCTGCTCTGCATGTTCTGTTTCAGACTGATCTGAAACTGAATTGACCTTAGTGAAATAAAACAAAAATTAACTTTTAGAATTACTTTTTCTTTCTTATCAGACCCAAAATGTCAGCGCAGTTCAAGGCAGTGGACCAATAAGGTCGCTGTATTAAAGACTGACAAAGGTTCTGGAGGGTTGTTATCATAAATGCCAGTCGGGCAGGCCAGTTATCCTGATTGCTATTCGATTAATCTTTAATTAATTCCATTCCTAGTTTGTTGTCGAGTATTGGAAGAGATCACCCAGCGAAGTGGCGTTGTCAACCTGTCAGAAGTTTGATAAAAGATAACAAATGTTTACGCATCCCTGTGTTGGATGTTATGAGAATAGGCCTGTAGGCTATATGTCATGCCCCTTTTATTTTTTTATTTTGTTTTTTTAAATAGAATACTTGAAAGGGTCATAACAGATATATGATCATAACGTTTAACAGACGGAGGCCCAATCATGTGTTATATGTTATCAAACTTCTTAAAGTGCAGTCAGTGGTGCTCTTTCTTATTTCGAAGCGTTATTTGTTTCAAATGAAGCTCGGCCGCGTTCGGTGCCGAATACTATGAGGGTGTTCCGCCCTACTTATCTTAGTTACTACGCATGACGTCAAAAATTCGCGCTTTTTGTTGTCAAGGCTGGAACGCATTTTTCTATTTTCGGCAAAATATCATGCCAAGGGCTAATCCGCCAATCCCATCGCAGAGAACTATAGTTACTACGCTCCCGAGTGTGGCAAGCAAATAGTTACCGTTAGTTACTATTTCGAGAAGGTTGGAACGGTCAGCATAGTAACCTTTCACGAAGTTGGAACGAAAATAATAAATAATAGTTACTATTGTTAGAAGGGTGGAACATACTCTATGTTACGCGCACAAATTTGCAATTTTTGTTATGTTAACCTGTCGGGTGTTGACAAGGGCTTTAAAGTTTAACTGAAAAGGACTGAGAAAGGACAATCTAGTTTCCCATCACTCATTAACTTAAAAGAGGCGTGAAAACCGCTATTCACGAATAATCAGTTTTCATATAGTGGAATTTCCCTGTCGGATCTGTGGTACCTCGTGTTGTATGGCTGACGCAAGAGATTTACAAGAAAAAAGTTTTCGTCCAGTGAGCATTGATTACCTAGTTCACCGCTGGCCACTAAAACCCGCGTTTCTGTTGAGATTGAAATTTTCCGCGAATATATGTTTCCGCGTCATTGTAGAATGTTGCGTTGTGAGGATGGCTATAGATACTGTTAACGTCATATTGAAACAAATAGTGACAAATTAAAAAAATCCCTTTACACAATTCAAATTGCAGCGTATTCAGTTAAATGATACAAAAATAAGTTGGCTTTTCTGTTAAACTTTAAGCAGGTTAAAATCCAGGGTTGGTCACCAAGAACCAGGGTGTACGAGTTACTTCAGGATACTTTGGGTTACTTTTGGTTACATTGGGTTGGGTTACATTGCATTGGGTTACATTAGGTTACTTTGAGATATTTTTGGGTTACTTTCCAGGGTGTACGAAGTTACTTTTGGTGACCAACCCTGGGTTAAAATACATTTTTCTTCTACCTTGGGTTGCACTTGCAAGAAATAAGGATGTGGTATCACGATGAAAAGCTTGGAGTTAATTAGTTGTTATTAAGGTGCTTTCTAACAGCTCCTTGATTTCCAGAAAGTGTCCGCTTACGAAAGGGAAGGACGTCGGATGGGCAGTTCCAGTGTCCTAAATGCGGCCGTAGATATCAGCACAAGCACACGATGAACAGACATGTCAGATATATCTGCGGGCTTGAACCCCAGTTCCAGTGTCCGCTTTGCGAGAAGAAATTCCATGTGAATTATCGACTGAAGGAACATCTGAAGGTAAGTTAAGTTACCTGTATTCTGACAGTATTTGAAGTTGAGGGTTTGTCCATCGTTCACTGAAATAATAGACACACAATCCAATTTTTAATTCAACAAGTTGAAATATGGGAGAAACTCAATAGTTACGTTTTTGCAGATAACATGGTATCTGTTACCAAGGTTACTGGATTTGCAAATAGTCGTTTTTGCAGTTACTGTGGTATCTTATATACGGTTGCTCTGCAAAAACGACAATTGCCGAAAGTGCACTTTTCAAAGTCATCCCGAAAGAAAAACAGATGTTCAGTCAGATCACTAAGTGCCAAACTTCTTTCCCACCAATTTGAAAAAATTGCTGAAACTGAGATGACTTTTTCAGATACCACGATAACTGCCCAGATACCAGTATAACTGCAAAAACGACTTTAGACCGTGGTATCAGATACCATGGTATCTGCAAAAACTAAAAGCTTTTCTCCACTGAAAACCTAACACCAGCAGTCCACAAAAGTATAAAAGTCAATTTATTTTTCAGCAACAGTATAGTTATGACAGTAACCAAATTGCATTGACCCTTTCTTCCTGAAAATGTAGTGATTTTTGGTCAGAAAGGATAGAAAAGAAAATCTACCACCGTCGTTCCAATCTTTCGGTCGTTCGTGGGAGGCGACCTCTACAGACCCAAGCTAGAAAATATCTTTCAGCCCGATGAGGATACTTGCTAAAAAGGGCCGAATAGGTTATTGAAAGAAATAGCTACTGCCAAAAATTTGGCTACATTTTCTGTTTACTTTTTATTCACGGGTTTTTACTTGTGTCTGAAATTTACTTGTTCAGGCCTGTTTTGAGCTTGCTCATGTGGATGTCAGTCTCAGTCCTGTAGAACAAGACCAAAGGCTCTGATGGGATCCCCAAAATTGAATATTTGATGCAGACAATTAGGTTTTGTTTTCGCCGTATCAAGTGTTCGCTGGCCTTTTTGTACATTTTGACTTTTAAAATTTAGAAACAGATTAAGGCCAAATTACTGATCATCTAAGAAAACCAAGTTCAGATATGGATTCAGCATGTGTGTTTACCGGTTTCGACCGATTTCCGAACAAACTACCATACTTGCCCAGAAAAAAAAAGACAGTTCAGAAACGAATTCAGCGTATCTCCTTATCCGTATAAAGAACATCTAATCAACTTCAAGTAAAATTTTAACTTATAAAAAAAATAGGTTTCAACCGGATTCTGAACGAACTATATGTCCCGGTAAAAAAAAATATTGTCATATACAGATTCAGCGTCTCTTCTTACCCCTAAATCTGTCATCTAATGAACTTCAAATAAAACTTTTGCTTTTAACAAATTTTCCGGTTTTGGTCTGATTCCGGGCGAACAAGCTGTCCGGATAGAAAATAGTTTTCACATAAGTGTTTAGCGTGTCTTCTTGCCCCCTAAATCGAACATCTAATCAACTTCAAATAAAACTTTTACTTTTAACAAACTTTCCGGTTTTTGCCGAATTCCGGGCGAACTACTTGCCCGGCGAGAAAATGGTTTTCACCATCGTGTTCAGCATGTCTTCCTACCCCCAAAATCGAACATCTAATTAACTTGAAATAAAACTTTTAGTTTTAACAGACTTTCCGGTTCAGGACGGATTTCGGGCGAACTCTGATGACAAAATGGTTTTCACCATCGTGTTCAGCATGTCTTCTTACCCCTTAATTTAAACCCCTTCCCCCACCCCCAGATATATTGCTATAATCCTCACACCAAGTTTCATCAAAACATCTCATTCCCTTCGAGAGTTATAGTACGCACAGACGGACAACTTTTGCGATGTCATAGGTATCCCGCCAATTACGTTTTGGGATCCCAAAAACGAAATAAATAACAATAAACAGGGAAAACTTCCGATCTTAATGAAATGTAATTTTGTCTAGCCTATGCATTTTTCGAAGCCTGCGCGTGAGCCGTTCCCCCGATGCCCCTCACCGTGGCCCCTTTTCTACGCTGATGAGCTTGACTAAGGCGGAGACCATCCTGTGACTGTACTATGCTGAGCGTGTTACACTGCTCCATCCTACTCACCGTAGTTAGTACGGATGACGTCACTCGTTTTTGTATTTTCGGGGAAATATCGTGCTACGAGCTAATCGGGTCAGTTGCGTCACAGAGATCGTAGTTACCACGCTTACTACGCCCCCGAGAGTGGTAAGCAAATAGTTACTATTTCGAGAAGGTTGGAATAGTCAGCGTAGTAACCTTCATGAGACTGGAGCAATAATAGCTACTATTGTTGGAAGGGTGGAACACGGTCGCTATGATACGGTTGCTGTCTCAACAAGTTACTAAACTTACGGCAAATGCTCCTTCGCGTGAATACTCTAGATGGCTAACTCTGCTTGCCGATGCAAAATCTCCGGCCTCTCCGGGTACCTAGCGGAAGAAAGGCAGAAGTGGTGTCACAGCTGCTCTCAAAGATCGCGGTGATTGATTGACGCAGGATTTGAGTCGTACGGACACGCTTACACCTTCTTCCTGAGGATCACTGGCGTGTTATAGAGTATTGCTAGAGGGTGCTGATGTTTCAATGTCTATGATTGCGTTCCAAGGACGTTACCATCTACGAGTGTCTCACTTCTCGTCTCAGATCGCTCCAACTTACTAATGATGATCGGAAGCATCACAATAACTATCTATGTCAGCAATAATTTGCATCAGGACCCTCAGAATCCCGAACTGTTATTATTGTCATTCCCGATAGAATAATAACTACCACAATAAAAAGCTGACTCCTTCTATTGTCATCAGAACTAGTAATAACTTCTGTAGAACACAACCTGTGCTCTGAAGCGATGGCTGTCCATCTAGTTACTAACACTGTAGGAACGGCTCCTTCGTATTTATTGCTAGATGGTGCGTCGCTTCACTGAAGTATTAGCATTTAAAACGTTGTTAGGAAATGACAGTAGAAAAGTACCGCACTTGCGATTAAGAATTCAAGTGGTCCCTTTCGAGATGACAGTTACAAAGTCTGGTCGTTGCAAGCACATAGTACAATATTACTTACAATCGGTTGGGTCTACCAATCTTGAGCGTGCTCCACCCTCCGAACAGTAGTAACTATTTTCGTTCCAACCCCGAGAAAAGTTACTACGCTGACCGTTCCAACCTCGAAATAGTAAGTGATAGTCACTATTTCCTGACCGCGCCCGGGCGCGTAACTAGCGTGGTATCTACGATCTCTGTGACGTGATTAGCCGATCAGCCCGCGGCAACATATTTTGCCGAAAATTGAAAACTGTGTTCCCGCCTTGACGCCGAGAAACCAGGATCCGTGACGTCATGCGTAGTAACTACGATACGTGGAGTGGAACACGCTCCTCATGTCGTGTAGTGGTTTAAACTTGTCTTTCTTTTAGACGAACCACGGTGTTGATTCCGGACCATCTCCTCCTACTGTCAATCCGCCTACGACCACTGCTTCCATAGCCCTTCAGCCCTCCAGCGAGACTACCCAGATCTTCATAGCCGATATTTCCTCCTTTCCTAGTCTGAACTTGGCCCTTTAACGGTTCTGATGAATTCCCATCCCAAGTACGGTGCCATAACTCTGCCATACGGGCCAGGATGCGGTAAAATGTTTTGTGGGGGGAATGGCCACGGTGCTCTTGCCAATTCCAGTCTGGAGAAAGTGGCGAATATTCTAGGTGCCATCGTGCGATAACGGGCGCTTTGCGAAAATTCGCTCGTGCGTTAAGAAATCCACTTCAGACAAAAAATAGCCAGCTGAGGGAACCGTAGGTACTGGGTTCAGCGTTTCTTTATCCTTCAAAGTTAATAGTGACCTGGGTTGTAGAATTCATGGTTTGTTGAGTCGGCCCGTCTGTCATGACACTCTGCAATGAGCTGACAGCGCTTACAGGCCTGCCGCAACCGGCCATTCGTGAATGAAGTGCCATAGAGGCAACCACTCGTCATCAAATTTAATCGTTCCAAAGGGTGAGGGTGGGCTCCTAAGCTAGGTTCCCACATCCGTAAGAGACGGAGCAGTTTTCCCGGCCGTTGTTGCCAGTTTAACGGATTCTGGAGTGGGAATGTCCGCGATATGTTAATCCCGTCGTATAGACAGGTTATTAGTTTATGGCCGTTGGGTATGAGGCGGTATTTTGTGCAAATAGCGAACTTCGAAGTTGCACCACTGTAATCTAGTCTCGAAGGTGCGTCTGTATATAGTGCTCGGAGTATGCATATAATCGAAAAGTGCTAGTGTTCTTCTAGTCGGAAGTTGAGTTTTGTTTTGTTATGCACAGTTAGTGTTGATATTTTGAAGCTGGGTCTTACGAGCCGTCTAAAAATCTACATGAAAATGAAACGAAAATAGTCCGGTTACGTTTGATTGATACGACAGACCTAGTCGAGATGCCAAAGAATATTCGGTTTAATTGTATAGATGAATGAAGATCCAGCTTCTAGCCTTAAGCTAAGTCTGTACTGAGCGCGAAGGTAGCAGGAAAATTGCGTCTCGGTTTCGGATCGAAAGCGAAGAAAATGTGTTCGCCAAGCAAAATTGATGACATTGCCGAATAGTATTGTTAGACTGAATGAAAACTAAGTGGGGTTAAACTGCAGAGGATGGACATAAGAAGGGAAAACATTTTCTTCCTTTACCGCTTTATTGATCCGGAATTCGGCTGCGGACTACAAAGGCGAAAATTTCAGAATCGTTGGAAACTTTGTGTAGAGTAAAAATTAAGAGGGAGTATGACGCTGAGTGTAATATAATAAAGCCAACGTCAAACCTACCTTCCTTTCCTCGTTAATTTTCTGTACAGAAGTCCTTGACGTCTACGAGTTCGTGGAGACGAAACCGAACAAAAAAAGTGCGAAGAGTTTCCTGAGCGTTCAGTATTGAAGACTAGCTTTAGGACGAGTATTACCGTAGACGATGGTTTGTGTAAGGCTTTGTGAATTTTGGATCTCTTGTCTTTGTTGTTCGAGTTGTTGGAATCCTTGCCTTTGTTTTGCGCCTGGTTTAGCGTAACGAAGAGTTTCTTCTTTGCGTTTTTTATGACTGCACCTGGCATGCGCCAAAATTGTTTCGTCACTTGCCAAAGCACGTCGCTAAACTGATATATCTTCATCTTGTGCTTCTGAATCCTTGATATAAAAATACTACGCAGTAAAAAAAAATATTGCAGTATTTACTACTGGGATTAATCTTGTCTTTAAAAGGATAATCTTATCTCTAATTCGGATCAATCTTATCTCAAAATCTTATCTCTCAGTATTTACTACTGGGATTAATCTTGTCTCTAAAAAGATAATCTTATCTCTAATTCGGATTAATCTTATCTCAGTAGAGATAAGATTAATCCGAGTAGCAAATACTGCAGTAACTTTAATCCTTGAGAAACTTTTCACAGTGTACCTAAGGACTGAGTCAGGGCCCATCATAAGTTGTTGGTGTTTTATGACACAGCATGGGCCTTGATGGATTTCTCGTAAATTACAAGCTGCTAGTCATAGGCAATGGCCTTGTAAATAAAGCTAAGCACGCGAACCAGTGACTGGCGTCTTGCTGCCAGCAGCTTGTCGTCAAAACGAAAATACTGGTTTCAGTAAAGCAGGCGTCACAGTACAGTTGATGAAGGCTTCTTTGAACGTATATTGCTTGGGATGGTGCCATCCTTTTATGCGGTAAAATTAACCATAGTGAACTGACGTGTTAGTCGTATTTTTCACTTTGGCCGGTAAATTGAACTGTCTGGAATTCAAAAACCATCCCGAGTAACACAACTGTATCAGGCAGTCAAGAGCAGATAGTGGATGACCGTGCGTTAGCTTGCGCCACTTGAAAATAAAAGCTTATGAGAATATAACCTTGGGGAACTTGTAAGTCAAGGATTGAAAACCAGCAGAAAGAAGACTGATCAGTGTGAGGTGTGTGATTCGATAACAACTTTCGTCTCGTCTGTGTGGCGACGGGTCGGGGCTGTTTGGCTCAACGCTGGGCCAAGTTTTGGATAGGTGGAAGAAAATGCAGTCATTTGCAAAACTCTTTTTTTTCGTTATGTGCCATAATCATCAGACTAGTCAGTCGCCAGTCAAATCCTTCGCAGTGAAGAGGAAATGTATGAAGCTTGAAACAGAAGTAGCAGAAGGTC
Source organism: Branchinecta lynchi (assembly GCA_023053575.1). Lineage (NCBI taxonomy): Eukaryota > Metazoa > Arthropoda > Branchiopoda > Anostraca > Branchinectidae > Branchinecta > Branchinecta lynchi. The sequence goes on along the minus strand of JAKZAP010000014.1, from coordinate 16,727,251 downwards.
CCACTTAAACCTGATAAAAATTGAAGCCACCTGTGCCGCAATTAGTCAAAGTGCTTGTCATTTGTTCTGTCGTATTAATTATAGGCTACTGTACAGAATTGTTCGTATAATTAAATAAGTGTGTGCCTCTACAAATAAGAATAGATAACTAAAAATCCAGAGAATGTCAGATAACTTTGACCATCTTTCAAAATTCTTGTCAGGTTTACAGGTTTTACAACCTCGAACTTATACAACCTCGAACCTGGCCTAGATAGGTTGAAAGGAAGCTTCGTTGCAGTCCTAGAAAGGTCCTAACTGTGAAGAAGGAAAACCTTGAATGACATAGGAGTTCATAGGACCTGTTTAGGACTGCATGGAAGTTTCCTTGTAAGAGTTTCAGGCAAATGTCAAGGTTATATAAATTCAAGGTTGGAACCCCCTCCTGTACTGTATTGTCCAGTAGGAGAATCATGAGAACTCGAATTCCCGTTCCAAGTCGCGGTCGCGGTGCTGCCGCGTCCTCATCCTCATACACATACGATCACGTTCTCACAGATTCGACCAAAACCATAGATTCTTTTCGTTGCAGAATTTGTTCAGCGGTTACCTTCCGTTGGCCAATCAGGTAACGTTCGTTCAACGGAAACAGTACCGTGTAATATAGAAGGGAGAAGATGGATGGGTTTAATTAAAGCCCTGTTCGCAAGAATGGTGAGCTAAGCACGTGTCTCGCATCACCGTTCACACCCATACTTAGGTAGCGTTCCAGGGAGTTATTACAAGTTACGATGATAAGAGGAGGGGCGAGCGGCGTTGTGGTAGTTATCACTCTCTGGAACCAGAATAACAACGTCGCGAACATACGTCATCACTTTTACGGGAGTTCCTGCAGAATCGATAGTTATTTGTAACAGTCGTGGAACGAAAAGAATAAGCGGAAGGAGCCGAACGATCGTAACTAATAATCAGTTGCTGGAACGCTACCCTAGGCACAGATTATGGGCCAGGCACTGAGTTCTAGGCACCCGATCTGGATGCCTGGCTAAGCTTTGGGACGTACCGAGGCATCTGTACTTGGCTAGGCATGCTTGTGAGCGGACTTAAACCACTTTACCGAAAGAACAAGCATACTCCCAAAATTGTTTTCTTAGAACTGAAGATGCGGCTTACGATTCGCATTCGCAGGACTTTTGTGAATTCGCATTCGCAAAGTCACATATTCATAATAGGCCTTGGTGTCCGTCGGAACAGGAAATGATGTGTGGCTCACGCCATCACATACTTTCGCAACAGGGGCAGTGATCACATTTCGCAGGATAAATGGCGTCTGTGGTCCGTCGCGTGAACTAGTGCCTAATTTGCCACTTCCTCCTGTGACAGCCGCATGCATCACGCTCCGACATTGAAGCAAAAGCGAGTCCAGGGAGTTTTGCGCTTGATCTCAAGAACATCCATCTTGTCTGCGTAACCCTCGTATACCAGAATCTGGGACAAAGTTGAAAGGTGTAGTAGCACTTAACCTGCAGTTTAACAGCTGCAGGCCGCCAACCTTTTCTCAACTGGGTTAGCCACCAGCTATTTCCCACAGTTATTTATGTGGAAATAAAACATGCCACAATACTCTTGATGACGATCTCTCCATGCCGATGCAAAAGCTCCGGCCTCTACGGGTACCTAGCGGAAGAAGCAGAAGCTGTGTCACATCTGCTCCCAAAGATCTTCGTAATTGGTTGACACAGGTTTAGAGTCGTTGAGTTTGAGTCATTACGGATTACGTCTACTCCTTCTTCTTGAGGATCATTGGCGTGTTTTGAACTTAGTCATATAGAGACCTACGCTCCAACTTGGGCACAAGTGCGCTCCTAACGGCAGTAAACAAGACTACTATATTTTGCAGAACGCCTTCGTTCTAGCGGCTTTGTTTGGAGCACTAATAGTCGTTTCGAGAAATAATAGATGGCCTTAGGCGTCCTTTTGTCTCATCGTACTGTTTCGTTTCCTCTTAACAGCGGGTTTCAGGGGGGTCGGGGTACCCCTCGAAGAAAGAAGACAATCAGTCAAAATAGATAAGATAAACTGGCATCGACTGGCTCGACCGCAAAAGTTAAGCTAAACAGGACGCCCACCCAGAAAAGCTAAATTGGGGGCTGGCAGTATGGGGCCTGACGGGCCCTATTACTACAACACGTCATTTGATTTCGTTTTTTGTTTTGTTTTTAACTGTAAATTCAGAACAAGTCCGTTCTGTTTCAGGTTCTTTTTTTCTGGATAATCAGTCCTTATATTTAGAAAGGGTCGAATTCCAGCACTGTCTTGTACCGACTTCCAGCAAAATGTCTCACAGTTTCCGGGATTTGTCATAAACAAAGACAGACGGGTAGATCCATGATAAGTGGCCCTTACTTCATTTGTGATCCAACAATATGTTCTGATCATCAAGGATTCTACAAAATTTTATATTTACTGGAAGGAAGGAGCGTCATTTCATTCGGGTTTAGGCTTGGAATTTCGGGCTTTGGTCATCATTAAAAGCTACATTTTGTTGGGTGAAGTGGTGTTTGGCACGAAAAAACAATCACAGCCTACATAAAAAATTTCGCTTGCGGCGCTCATTTTAGTTGTTTGATATACAGGCGTTAGAAACCGCTGCAGATCGGGGTATTGCGGAAGCGAATTCCTGTTATTACGAATTCGTTCGCCTTAAAGGACCCCTCGCATTATTTACTCTTCAACTCCCACAATTTAAAAATAATAATACATAGATGGCACTTTAAACAAGGGACTTATACCGTGACCAATAAACCAGAAGAGTTTCTGGTTTATTGGTCAGGGTACGAGTCCCTTGTGTGAAGTGCCATCTGTGTATTATTATTAATTTCCATGACATGGGGATGTGAACTGGTTAGATGAATTTGCCTTCGGGCGGGATCACTGTTCCTATGGCCGGCTTCTACTAGACTATCGTAGTGGTTTGCGAACTCTGTTCACAAGCCCCTCGATAGCTCAAGTGGTAAGAGCGCCTGCCTTATAAGCAGAGGGTTCTTGGTTCAAATCCCGGCTGAGGTAGCATTTTTGTCTTTCAGTTCACTACTTATAAAATATTTGAATACTTTGAGCTCTTTGACGCTCTTTCAACATATTATCCACGGCGTTGGCCGTTCTAAGCCTTTTTCGACACCCTTCAAGTCGTGGCGAAAACGAGAAAAAATGTGTATACCTTTAACCATGATTCTTTAAATTCGTACAGTTTCCCGCATGTGGGGCTGATCCGGCCAGTCTCGTCACAGAGATCGTAGTTACCACGCTAACTACTCTCCCGAGCATGGTAAGCAAAGCGTTACTCTTAGTTACTATCTTGAGAAGGTTGGAACGGACAGTGTGCTAACTTTTCACGAGATTCGAACGAAAAAGTAACTAATATTATTGTTAGTACAGTGACTACTGTTAGAAGGGTGGAACACGCTCCCCATGATGTGTGTTTCCGCGTTCATGCCATTCAGCTCAATGGTCATTTTTGCGTTGGTGGGTTCTCCCATTCAACGACGACGTTCGGGTCTCTGTGCGGATGGCGGCATGCAGTGACATTTTCGAGTGGATGGCACCTTCTGTCGAGCTCAACAGCCATTCACGCGAAAATCTATCACAAATCGCGCTCCCGATTCTTCTGTTGTTACCTAACAAACTGACAATGCTAGTACACAGGAATGCCTGGCAGCAAAAAGAAAACACCGAACGGGCAGGGGACCCAGCAGGTCATTGGGAAATAAAGAGACCTTCAGCTCTGCTTTAAATGATCCAGAAACTTGTATTTCTTCGATTTGATAAACAAATAATGCTCTCGTTCTGCATTTCCAAACGTCCAGAAATTAAAAGTAAAAAAAGCGAACTATACATGATCATCACTTGAGTGCGTATTTACAGTTTTGGTATATCAACAGGAAGTATTAAACGAATACTGGCGGTGGTTCAATATACATCGCGAATATATAGCCCCATTAATGAGTACATTCTAGCCTAACGAAGAATCTAAAGCTGCGTTTTCTTTCCAACAAAGTGTTCCCTGTGATTCCATCTTTCGCGTCCAACAAGCGCCATCGTCTCGCATTTTTACGGACGATGTTCTTTCCGCATCCAATAGCGATTTCATCGCTTTAAGCCCAGTTCACATCGAGCGTGAATTTCGCCATGCCTGGCGATATCCATCACCCCAGGAGTTTAAAAACGCCTTGTCAGGTAAAAAAAAAAAAAGCTTGTCAGGCTTCGGCTCCGAGCCGAAAAGAATCGCTACGACAGGCAAATAATCTCAAATAATCTGAAATGAGAAACGACGGATGCAGAATAGCTTATCAGTTTTGTTCCGAATTACCTGGTCATTTACAATACTGGTATCAAGGAGTATAAGACAATGGAAGAGGAAATGCATTTCTGGAAATAAACTATGGGCGAATTTGCTTCCTATCTGTCATATGCTGCAACTTAGAAGTCGCGACGCGTGTTTTTGCTTGTCAATGTTTAGACACCCTCTGCGTGAATTCCGGTTACGGACTCGGTCAGAGCAAGTCCTGCTCCTTGTTCAAACTGATATAATAAGCTGCACAAGAGCTACACACGTCAGCTTATACTTGCGAGCAGCATGTGACGGGCCTGGTAAAGATAAACAGAAATCGATCCTATTTTCTCTTATGCAGCTATAATCAAATCGCCGCCTGCTTGGGTTGCACTACCTAGTCAGAAACGATGACGCGTAAAATTCTCCTACAGCTTGTGAACTGTAGGAGAATGTACTCACCAATTTGAACAATTTTTTAGCCTAAGGGCGCGTTGAGACCCAGGAGTGAAAAACGATAGTTGCGCAATACGGTGCTGGAATCGCAAGGAACGCTGAAATCAGGTTTAAGGTGTAACAAAGTAGTTACAATACACAGTAAGGCATGGTTCCGACCGAGTCCGACTTTCGCAATGCTGATGCAAAAATTTACAAACTCGTTTAAATGCTGCTTCTGTGCTAAAAGCACTGAGCTCGTCCAGCGGAGTGGCTAAGGCGTTGGACTTTCAACTTAGGCGGGAGTGGGCCCTCATTCAGGTTCCCACCAATGGACGGAACCAGTGGTGCAATTCGGTAAGACCAGCCGCAGCCGAACCATCATGTAAACCGGTGATCTGGAGTAATATACATTGCGTCGTATGGCTTACCCCAAACCAAGCTTCGCACTCCCTGCCAAGGTCAGTGAAACCGGACGGCGAAAGGTGTCTCCGAGAACTCGGCGTATTCGCATCCGGTTTTCGCACCGGACTCGGTAAGAAGCCACCTTAAAGCTACTTGTACACACAGTCAGATAGGACCTCGCAAGCGAAAATACGTACGCGAAATTAGTGTCACTATGGGTAAACCTAAACACGATGCGTCAAAATTTTGGGAGGAAATTCGCATCCGACTGCGAAACCCGACTGTGTGTTCACGTACCTTTAACACTCAAGAGTGGAGACACCTGGTTAAGTTATAATATCGAAGGTAGCTATATACTCAGAAGACCTCGTAATAATTTGCACTTAGTAAATATCTAGTGTGGTATAGGCTACTACGCGACACAACAATGAATGTTGTATAGGCAAGAAATCCTTACTATGGCACACTCAACGTACTAACATACAACAGGACTTACAGCTCACACGTTTGTTTTATCACGAGATCGCTTCTTAGCTCAGCCCATAAAACCCTGCCACAATACCCTTCCAACCCGACAAAAACATACGGGATTGTGTTTACAACCAAAGGATCAATACCCAATCAGATCTTAGTTACTTTCGAATGAATATAAAGCTCTTTGTTACACGACTTACACCTGCCATATTGTCATTCAACCTAACTCACTTAAGCACAGCTCCCCCCCCCTACAAATGCGAAAAATTCCTGAAATTCAAACCCCGTTTCTCTACTTTTAAATCTGTTGCACTAACTGAGAAATTCAGCAAAACAAAACACTGTGTCTTCCAATCTATTGTTTAGTGGCTCTGCCCGAGGTTTCAACCAGGGTTGCCAGGGGTATTTGCTTATCCCAATTTAATTTTTTGTGTCACCAAATTACTTCATTTTGGCAATCTTCACATAAGAAAAGGCACAAAAGTCATCAAATTTTCCGCATGAGCCGCGAATTCTTCATTTGTTGATTTCTTTTTAAGAAGGGGTGATTTATTTTTGTCAGTCGTGGCAACCCTGCTTTCAACGACACAATAGCTCGGGCGCACCATATAGATGCCTGTTCTCCCCCTGAACTACAACGTCTTCATCACAGATAACACAAGGATGCGCAGTTTCAACAGACGGTATGCATTGAATGTTATGCATAACAAGCATTGTCACGAAGAGCCGAAAAACATCTGCTGACTTTTTTGTTTGCCGTAATGATATCGGAAAAGTCAGCAGTCGTTTTTCAGATTTTCCTGGCAATGCTTGTTATGCAGGACAATCAATGCATAACGTATCGGAAATCACAACCGATTCCATTCCAAGTGTTGTCTGTTAAAACTGCGAATTTTTTGTTCTGAAACTTATGACAGTATGGAGAGACTGGATTAGAGTGTTAAAACTCTTCATGGTTGAACTCCGGTAATGAAATGCGAGTCGCATGCTCCTCTAAGCTATGACAATAAGGCTACGATAATGCATACATAGATAACCTAAGAAACGCAGATTTCCCGAACATTTTAGCTACTATGGCACAGTTTGAACTGACTTCAATTAAAGAGCTGCTCCATTAGTACAAACAACGAGCCGCTGTATACACTTCACCTCAAACCAGATGGTGAAATCCACAATATGAACAAGAATTGTCGAGAATTTCGCAAATTCGGCACGGGATACAGGGACAAATTTGTAAACAGAAACTGCCACGAAAAAACCGCGCGGATCTTCAGGAAAGGGAAAACACACTAGACCATGACCAGTTATGGGGCAGAGGTACTCATTTAAGTGCTGCTCTATCTTAGAGGTACCAGACATCACGCGAAGTAATTGAAAATTTAAATCTCCTTCCGCGACTGTCGCTCCTACCTCTATGGTACACTGTAAAAAAAAATCTTGCAGTATTTGCTACTGGGATTAATCTTGTCTTTATTGAGATAAGATTATCCCTAATTCGGATTAATTTTATCCCAATAGAGATAAGATTAATCCCAGTATCAAATACTGCATCCTTATTGGAGAAACTTTTTACAGTGTACTGATTATCAACGTTCGATCATGGCCCAAATCAAACAATATCATACATCAGTCGATCCGGTTCAATTAATGAAAATAAAAAGATGTCAAGGACTCGAGGCAGTGTGCATTCGCCTTGAGGTTAGGTTTGATGAGAATCAAAACATTAGAATTATCGAGATACAGTACAAAAACCTTCTTTGTTACAGCAGCCAGGGATTCACAGTACTAAATATTCGTACATTCAACGCTTGTCATTGCACGACCCGGATCCAGGGGTTATACAAATCCGCTAGGCTGTGTTATACTTAGACTCGAATTTTCAGTCAAATCCGTAGGTGTTCGGTCAATACTCAAATAAGTCCAGCACTTTAGCTTAATCTCACCATTTCCAACAAGGGTCTGGCTGGAGCATTTAGGGTTCCGCTCCAAGGCTATTGGGCGGAAGTTCCGATGGAAGTTTTGCACAATGGTAGTTCGACAAGTCCTTTCCTAACCTGAATAATTACCTTGTGGAATGCTTTGTCGAAAGAAACAGTCACTAAGCAAAACCCTCAAAAAGCAGCTGGGCGAGGACACCGCTAGCCGCTCCTGAGTCTATCACTGGCAAAACTTTCAAAAGCTGCTAGACGAGGATGAGGTGTTACACCGTTCCCCTCTAAAAGTCATCTTCGTCTGAGGAAAGGTGCTCTTTGGTATTTCGCATCCTACTTGTTTGTCAGTGCGACGTAACATAAGAAGCAATGGTTCTGTCCATTTTATCTATATTTGGAATCATACGCCTGGTATTTCCACGTCTTCCATCCAGTCTCATATTTGGCACTAGGCCTCCCGCTAACCTGATCGGGAATGATCTTTTGCTTGTCCGTCTGTCTGTATTTTCTCGGCTCTGGGTTTGTCTATCGTCCTACCCAGACCATGAGCCACACTTTCGCATTCATGACTAGCTTCGCGCCCCATCAGGACTAAACTCTTTGGGTTGATATGCACACAGTTCACAAATAAACCTTTTTGCCACTCCGCGCGGTTCCAAAGCCGTCCCCCAAGTTCTTGTTGGCTCTCAAGGTACCAAAGGTATCCCTATCGTCTAGTGGAGTGTGTCCATTCACCCCGTTGATCAGGGGTTGCTGCTGCGGTGTAAATCTGGCATTGCTGCTAAACGTGTCACGTGACCGGAAGCTTGCATAGGGGTCGCGCGGGGCTTCAGAAAACGGGAACATGTTATTGGTAGAAGAGTCGAAGACGTTGGTTGATCCGACGGCGTTGTTGACAAGCTTGCGGATTTGCGGTTTGGGGGAACCCCGAGTGTTGGTGTTCAGTGGCTTGTTCAACGCGGGTACGAGAATCGGCTCTGCATACGTAGCTTCTTCAGGCTGCAGCAGCTTCTGTTCATGGGCCAGGCGCCTATAAAAATACAAAAATTAGTCTCTCAATTTAAAAGGAGTCTTGGAAAAACGGATAAAAAATAATATTTTACTGCCTTAAACGGATACGCCAGCTAAGTTTTATTAAAGCGAAATTTCGGCCCTTGTTTGCAAGGGTCCTCTTCAGGGCTCAGGTTAAAGGTAGGATAACGCACCTGTGGTGAGAAACCAGATCATCGAGAAACCGTGTTTTTTTTAACTCGAGTCTGGAGATGAACATTGCAAAGAAGGGACGAAATCGTCGGTGTCAAGGGGAAACCACGTATCTGGTCAAATTTGCGATTTCCACTTTTTGATTGTTGAAAATTCTGCGTCGAACGGTGTGTACCTCGATTGCCTCTGATTCATAGTTTGGGAGATACAACCAAGATGGAAACAACGTATCTCGGATTAAGGGGGCTGTATTACTAACGAGAAAAAGTTAATATGTTTTTTTCACCTCCTCAAAAGGTTTACGCTTGACACCCGACGAAATATAACTAGAATAAAAAAAAATCAGCTGACGTATCCTTTTAAGGCAGTCAAATATCATTCGCTGTCAGCTTCCGGATTCGACGGGAAACCCAGTTCAAATTTCGTCTGATCGCCGGAATGTCTAGTGGCAAGTTCACATATTTGTCACTACGCCTACCGCTAACTTGCTCGGAGCATGACCATTTACTTATCCGTCTGTCTCTATTTCGGCTTTTTACGGGCTGAAACTGTCAATAAAACAGTTTTAAAGGAACCCTCTGCTCTCCCTAGCTCTCTTTTGGGATTGTGAGCTTCTGAAAAGCCGGCCTTTCGTTTTGCACCTATAACCTTTTGGCGCTTTTTCGGCCTAGCCGAGCTTTGACAGTCACGCCATGCAAACTTCGAAAAATTTCACCGACAACTCTTTCACACGTAAGGGCATGTAAAGCTTCAGATATTTTTTCATTTTGGAAGACATGGTTGTTTTGGATTTATGTTGTTATGCTTGGTTTTCCCACTTTTTAACTACTGTGCATTCATTTTTCAAATATTTCGCGTCCAGCCACCACGTCGGAAAGCAGGAAGGCTGGATAGAGTCGACAAACGCCAACAAGAAAATCGCTCATTCACGGGTCACGTAATGGTATTTTGAAAACCGATCTGTCTGAACCATTTCATCCTGAAAAGATCATTTCTGGTAAGAATTATGCCTTAAGCATATGTTCTCGGGTGTTCAAAGCATTAAACGGGGCGGCGAAATCTTCGGTCTCATCCGATTTTTTTCCTCCCTTTATCTTCCTTGCATTGCTTGTTCCCCACCCGCGTCGGACCTTGCCCAGGAAAAAAGAGCGTTACCCTTTAATCACATGGTCAAATCATATTAGACGGGAAGAAAGGAAAAGGCACTACGCGGCATTTAAAAAAAATCGCTTCTTGTTAATAAGAAATGTATACTCCTTTCCGCCGCTCCCGCCTTTTTTCTGTGTTTTAAACGAAATCAAGAGAAGTATTATTTGTTTTTATTAAGGGTTGGTATTGTGTCGGTCTCTTTGACACGCGCATAACTAACTTTGTACATAGCGAAGTGAACATGATCCTGCAGTAACTCTACACTGTAAAAAGTTTCTCTGAATAAGGATTAAAGTTAACTGTAGTACTTGCTACTGGGATTAATCTTATCTCTACTGGGACAAGATTAATCGGAATTAGCGATGATCTTATCTTAGTAGAGACGAGATTAATCCCAGTAGCAGATACTGCAAGATTTTTGTTTTTCAGTGTAGCATTTAATTGCACAAGTGAAGATTCCGAAAGGAGTACTGTCACGGACTTGTATAGAGTACAATAAGCCGTGACTGTATTCGTAAGATAGTAGAAAGTGTGGAAAATGGGTCTAGGCGAGAACCTCCTCCCCCCCCCCATCCCAAATCCTTTACATTTAACACGAATCCAAAACACTGAACTTGATTTCCCGTGATCTTAGTCTAAGTCAAGTGGAATTCTGGTATAACACGAAAAACTAATGGCACCTAACTCCTAACTGCAGCTTCTTCGCCAAGAAGGGGAAGGAATTGGGAAATGATTTGTTGGGGGGAGGGGTCTTTACACTGAGTGGCATGGGTTTTGATTTGATCTTTCACTTGCTAATCCCTTGTACTCTCCGTGGGGTAGAGACTCGGAGATTGTTTTAGGATTGTCTTTTTATCAATGCGGGGGGGGGGGGGGGGTACCGGGAGGGGGGTGTATCAGGGGAAGTTTTCACCGGGTTTTCTTTAGCCGGAACCCGTGGAAAAAAGAGAAAGATTATTAAACGGTTAAATTCAAACAGTCAGTAAATTACGCATACAAATATGGAGTGTAAATTATGTTAGAAAAGTTAACCAGACAATTGTTATTCTAAATAATAGATTGTTTAAGTGAAGGAGACTGCAACTTCAGTCTTTTGGATCAGATATTCTTAACTGAGTATAAAGTATGGTTAGGTTAGGTTATTCTTTATTTTACACAAATCACATTAAACAACTTGTAACAAAAACGTAAGAACTAAACGACACATCTTCAAATAAACCAGTCACCCGAGAACCTGGGCGGCCAGGTTGTCCTGGGGGTGACCACTAAATAACAGATTGTTTAAGTGAAGGAGACTGTAACTTCAGTCTTTTGGATCAGATATTCTTAACTGAGTATAAAGTATGTTTCATTATGTTCGTGTGATACTAGAGCCAATAAAGGTATCATTTTTCTTCACCCCTTACTATGTAAGGTTCCAAGCTTTGGCCTGCGTTTTTAAGTCTCTAACGGGATGGCGTCTAGTCCGCCATCTAGGATAGAGACCTGACAGTGACCCAGGTGGTGTTACCGTCTTGGTGACCCTGGGTCGTCACAAGCAGAGCAGAATAACTCTAGCGAGTAATGCGAAGACCTATCCTTCCTATGCATCAAAAATGGGCCTCCGTCGCAGCGCCGCCAGCTCGCTTCGCGAGAGAAGCTTCAACAAACTGTTCGTGTGTGCAGTGGCGGACGTAGAAAATTCTAGCAAGGCTAAGATGCGGTGCAAACATCGAGGATCACCAGAGCCACCGCTCGTTAACGACTGGTTGAGTTTCAGTAGGGATGTTCGTGTCCTCTAGCGGACCTAGTGTCGCTGCGATTTGACTGTTTGTCGCTTTTACAAAGTTACGCCCCCCCAATGCTGTCGGCCAGTCGGTAAAAAATAACCCGCGATTTTTCGTCAAAACAGTTGACTTTTTTTCGTGAAAACAGTCGGTTTTCTGAAAATCAGTCGATTTTTTTCAAAAATGTCATTTTGTTGTTGAAAACAGTCGTTTTTCTGCAGAAAAAGTCGGTAAAAATTACCAGCCAGTCGGTAAATACCTCGCTCCCCCCCCCACACACATTTTGGCTAGTAACGCCTATGACTCGATCTCCCAGACATGACGTTGACTGCGTGAACCATCCGCTCACGCTAAACCTCAAACAACGTCAGCTGTATCTTGCTAAAACCTCAAACGAAGTCAGAGTAATATTTACTTGTGGAGGTATGAAAGCTCGTCCTTTTCTTGGTTTGCTGTCGTTCCAGGTCTGATAAACAACCAAACATTTCTCATTTACAACACTGGCTCGTGTAGATTGAGGACTTCATTGGGAAAATACGTGTCGCAAGGTTCTTGAAGAACAAGACTACACTGTGAAAAGTTTCTCCGAGTAAGGATTAGAGTTAACTGCAGTATTTGCTACTGGGATTAATCTTATCTCTATTGAGATAAGATTAATCCGAATTAGAGATAAGATTATCTTTTTAGAGACAAGATAACCCCAGTAGCAAATACTACCAGATTTTGTTTTGACAGTGTATCTTTTTCAGACAACTTGTGCACTATCAGCAGAGGGACACGAGAGTAAAACAGGACAAGACAGCGAGAAATTCTACTCTCGCTTATTATTTAATTATTTAATTTGAATACTAATAATACTTACGCTCTGGCGCAATTCTGTCGCTGCTCGAAATATTCGTACTCCGTATCAGGATACGGCAGATTTTCTTCTTCGTCCTTCTTGCATCTTCTGCCGCAGCAGTAACCTGCCACAAATCCGACGAAAAGTGCCACAAGCGAGCCTGCCGCTACAGCAATCGCCAGTGTCTCCACTGTGTAGAGGGGGATAGATTCATCGCTGGATATTCGAGGTCCTATAGAAAGAAAATGGGTTACAAGAAAGAAACCTAACGCTGGGGTAGAAAATGATTCCCATCCAGGGTTATTTTTTCAAGTTCTCTGAGAGCGTGTTCCATCCTACTTACCGTAGTTACTACGCATGACGTCACGAATTCTGGCTTTTTCCGTCAAGGCTGGAACGATTTTTCTATTTTCCCGCAGAATATCATGCCACGGGCGAATCCGACCAATCACGATTGAGAGATCCGTAGTTACTACGCTCCCGAGCGTGGTAAGCAAATAGTTACTATTAGTGACTATTTCGAGACGGTTGGAACGGTCAGCGTAGTAACTTTTGGTGAGGTTGGAACGGAAATAGTAACTAATAGTTCCTATTGGTACGAGGGTGGAACACGCTCTGAAGCTCTAAGATCTGAACTTTTTGCAATTTCTTAATCTGAGTGCACTAATACCTTTAGGCCAGAGGCACCCAAAAGCCGTGCGTAATACGTTGATTTCGATCAATATTTCATGTTGTCGGCCAATCTAGTACAATAGTCTTCTTTCTCCTTTCCGGGAGTCATTAGGCATCCTTAAACCTCACATGCCACGACGAACTATTCTCTTCTTGAAAGCTTCCTAATGTTTCAGAAATCCCGCCCGAATTCGAACAAGAGCTAGACACTCATATGGCACTTGCAAAGTTGGGTCAGAGGATGATCGTGGGAATTTGTCAACTTGTGGTTTACCGTAATCCTTGGTAGACAACCCTTGAGTCACGCACATAATCATGAAAATGTATCGTTTAATCGATTTTTTTTTTTGCACTTTGCGGTAATGATGTAAAATTTAAGGCTGTTAAAAACTCATCTGTGAACAAAACCCTTAAGGCAGATTCGATCATGGGCCCTTGGGGATTAACAACATGTATCGTTTGCTCAAAAGTATTTTTTTTTTTACTTTCCGGTTAGGTTACTCTAAGGAATTCATTTGTAAACAAAAACCTTGAGGTAAAGATCATCATGGAACCTTGTAGATTATGAAAATGTATCTTTTGCCCAAATTAAACTTTTTTTCCACTTTGTGGTTAAGATAATAATAATGTACTTTATTTCCTTAATAACTTGTATTATACACGCTAGCACTGGATCGTCATTCACACAAATAACATATGCCAATTACATAAGTAGACATTTTATCTACACGTACAACTTGAAAATATAATTTGACTTAACTTCATCTACACGTACAACTTGAAAATATAATTTGAATTAACTAGAATTAAAATATTGGGTAAAATAGGGTACAAAAGATTTCAGGTAACGATCTGTCGAGTTTATGGGTGGTCTTTCTAGTCTCTGGGAATCAGCGTTCCTCTGTCTCTGTCGCGTATTAGGCCTGCTATTTGCTCTAGTATCAAATCAGGTAGAATTGCGCGATGAGCATGTGATGCCAGACACTTGCTCCCGAACGCTATTGTCAGTTGGTGCCGTCGTTCGGCAAGGGTTGGCAGTTCAACCTTGACCAGGCCATCCTCATAAGAAAGATAACCCGGGCCGAGCATAATCTTAACAGCCCTTTTTTGGATGGCTTCTAGTCTATCGGTCTGTGCGTTGGTGAGTCCTGGGTGCCAAGCTGGACAGGCATACTCCAGGCAAGGTCGGATGTACGTGCAGTAAATACTGCGTAAATCTCGCGACGGAATTGCAAAACGTCTGAGAACCGCGAACGACTTGAGGAGAGGTGCTGCTTTTCGAGTAATATGCTGTACGTGAGAACTCCACTTAAGGTCATCATCAATTAACAAACCGAGGAGTTTAACTGTTGTTTTGGACTCGAGACCTATATCCTCAACCTCAGGAAGGTCCCGTTTTAAAAAAGACACTCTGAGTACAACACTCTTTGTACGGCTTACTGAAAGTTTAACTTCGGATAGGTCTCGCTGCAATATGTCAAAAACTGTTGAAAGAGGTGATTCGTCATCCGAAGGATAAAGTGAAGAAACGTACTTTAAGGGGACTACAAATTCATTTGCAAGCAAAACCTCTGAGGCGCAATGAAATTCATCAGAGACATCTACTCTTCCCAATTATCAAGTTTCACTAAGATCTGATCTCCTGTTCGAAAGTTATGCATACATCAAGTTTCCGGATGTTCCTGCCCCCCCCCCCCCCCCCAGGATTGTCGATCCTCGAGTGACTATTCCTAAGTTAATCTTGTCGGGTCGTCAATGTGCCAATGTGCCAACACAGTTTCATCGTCCTAGCAAATTTCGAAGTACCTTAACACGGGGCATCATCAGAATTCCGGACCCCAGGCCCCCACAGTGCCGAGCTCTGGTCAGGCTATGTGAAAGATGTATCTAGGTCTCCATCTCAGGGTCTCGATCCTTAGGGTCTAGGTCTCAATCCCTCCACTCTAACCGTGTCAAAAGCTATCCGCCCCCCCCCCCCACCTCACCAAAGTACCGGATCCGGTCCAAACTTGAAAAGAGACTTCTGATACAAGAATTCTTTCCAAAAATCAAGTTTCACAAAGATCCAATGACCCGTTTGAAAGTTAGACACATTTCAAGATTCCGGACTACTCCTCCCTCCACACCCCAGCCCCTCAATGGTCGGATGGAGGAAATGACTTTTCTTAAGTGAATATGGTCGAGTCACTGAACGCCTACCAAGTTTCATCGTCGTAGCACATTTGGAAGTAACTGAAGTGTGTTACGAATAGTATTTTAGAATTTAGAATATCAAAATTGGCCCTCCCGTTAGTCGGAATAATTCGAGCTTCCGGGATCTGCATTAGTAAGAATAATCTTTCGTGGTTTTCAAATATCCTGTTGATGCGTCTCCAAGCTTGTGTTATCTACACACCTTAGCTCGCTGACGTATGTGACTGCGGTCAGGTGAACTTTGCGGTTAGGTAAGCGGACATAGGACTTGGATGTGAAGCCCGGAGCGAGAGAATTAATTAGATGTCCTTACGTGCTTGTTGAAAGTGGTCGCTGTAAAAGAATTAATAAAGTAAGTGTCAAAAGAAAAGAGTCGACTTCCCGAAACGAAAGACTACGATCCTAAATACGCCGTCGAAGGTTGAATACTGCCGCCGCTCGAACGCTACCATATAATGATCCCAAGTGGGACATAAACCGCCGGTCGGAGTGTAAAGAGTAATAACACGAGGGCTAAGGCCTATCGTTGGTTTACTGGTGGCGCGTTGTCTTTCGTTTGGAGAGAAGGTACAGACTAGATGTTGTAGTATAGTGCATATTTTATTGAGTGTAATTTTCTAGATCAAGTTTTTGAGTGAACGTAGAATGTCTATCGTAGACACAGCAAAGATGTCACTTGACAAACTTTGCAAAATCGCATACCAAGTGCCCAACTTTGACGGTAGTGGTGAGAGTAAGGACGTGGAGATGGGAGTAATTAAAGATAATCTTTCAGACATGCAAGACGTACTTTTGGATACTGAGGAAATACTCATCGGACAAATGAGCATGTTAAAATTCTCTACAGGAGTGCTGCGTGAAGCCGCCACCCTAAACTCCTATTTTTGGGAAATGACTTAGGGAAAAAGAGTAAAGGTTGGGATAAAATCCAGTGGAGTATCCTGAAAGGAAGCTTAGAACCTTCACTTTCTGCTGGCACCATAGTTTACTTGTAATTGTTCAAGGCTAAGCTGGAGAACACGGAAGAATATAGGCACCCAAGTGATCATGAAGTCGCCCACTTTGCTAAAAAATAGTATTTTGCTACATGGTGAAGTTAGAGGCCAGATGTTTGGTCAGAGAGGTTCCTTGACCTTTTGCAAATAACAAAATTTGCTGTTTTCTTGGAATTTGCATGATTTTTCTGGGGGTGGCAGCTTCATGATCCAAGGTGGCAGGATCATGTACCATGGCCAATTGGGGGGTGGGCGGTGCCATAGTAAGGGCGGCTTCATGCAACACTCCTAAGAAGTTCATAATCAGCGAAAATGGGAGGTCGAACTGCTCAGGAAGGACCGTGCAGAGGCACGCCAAAAATTAACAGAAACACTGCAGTGTAGTATCTGTTTGGAAGTTGTTCAGGACCCAGCAATAGGGAAAGAGTGCGGACATTGGTTTTGTGGCCCATGTGTCTCTAATTATGAAGATCATTACCGGCACCGGGTACTACATACAGATTAGCTATAACGCCTTCGATGCCCACAGTGTAAAAGCCTTATGGAAATTGTTTATTCGGGTCATCCATTTCGAGGAGTAGTAGAATCTATCAATACTACAGTTCTTCCAAAACTCGGTTAAGAAATCAGTGTGCCATGAATTTGACTGCCGCGCTACATTCATTTGCTTTATTGTTTTGTGACACGCTATTTTGCTGCATATTATCGGTATACCTAGATAATACCATACCACATTAATTTCTAATGCTTTGTTTTGTCAAAATGAACCCATCTAGATTAAATGTTATGACTTTCTTTGCTACGAAGAGTTATTTCCTTTCAGAATGGAGAACATCAAGTTTAAGAAAGGGATGTGTCCCCACTGCAAGGGCGTGATGACGCCAAATGCTGAGGGAAAGGGGACGTGCCCTGACTGCCACGGCAGCATTTTCGTAGCCGAGCTTTGGGCGGACTGCCTTGTCTGCCGTAGCTCGGCAACATATTCAGCAAAAGAGGAAAATTGGGGGGAGGCGGAGAAGAAATTAGAACTCTGCTGGGGTTGCGGAGAAATGGCAATACAAATTATAAAAAATTTCAAATTGTAAAAATTCAAATGGAGGTTTGAGATCAAGGAAGGTGCGGGAACAACATTTGGGTGAATTTTATTGAAAGATAGGTGACGTTAAAAGGTTGAACGGGGTAAAAATAGTATTAAATTTAACGTTGCTGAGCGGAGGAGGATGCGTAGCCAAAAAGTAGATACAGATTTTATTTTGTTGTTTTTGGGTTTTTGATTTTGTGGGTAAATTAATAATAAGTTAAATTAGTAGTTGCTGCGCGATGATAAATAAAAAATAAATAAAATGGGGAACAATAATTAATATAATTAATATACTATAATTAATACATAAAACATTCGCAAAAGAGTAAAAGTTAACGCATTTAATGTTGCCTTGGCGATTGCTAGCATGATGTTGCCTTATTTGTGTTCCCTTATTTTATAGAAATGAAGGAGATTGTAGCATACATAAGCGATTTCGAGTCATATCGAAATTTTCTGGCAGAAGGGAAAGACGAGCGGGTATCCGTCAATTTTTCTAAGGAATGTGTCCTGTCGCTGATAATCAATATGATAAGTAGTCCATCTTTTACCCCTGAAAATGAAATTGTTAGAAAACTGAAATTCGTGGTGGAAAATAGCGTAAAAATCTCTGCAGAACAGCTCTCGTTGCATAACCAAGGGACGGACATACTAGCTTCTATAAAAAGAAGCGGAATTAAGTGGTTTCTCAGAATAAATTCGCAAGTTAGTGAGACGCTAGAAAGTACAGACCCCAAAATAAAAACGACCTACTGTCCAGCTGGAATGATCAAAACTTCAGAATTGAATTAAGCGGACTTCGGACAATGTATCCTAAATTCAGACCCGAAAACCCAGAGTTTAGATATTAAATATTAAATAGTTTAAATATTAAATGCATAAATATTTTTACTGTAGGTTCATCGTTGCACACAAACTTAAATGAACATTGGCTTCCTACTGGTTGTTTCTACGACCGTTTTGGCTTACGATTCAGGAAACTACCACACGACCAAAAATGGTATGGAAGGAGTGTCAAGCCCCTGTAAATCATTTGACATCAAGTTTTATCTTAGCCAACAAGTAAACAGAGAAGCGAAGGAGACAAATTTTGTTTGAAATTAAATCAGTGTGAGAAAATATTAGAGCAACTTAAAACGGGAAGTAACGTGTAGTGATGTCATGCACTGACAAACCTGGAGTGAGCTCGGTCAATGTTGGTCCCCTTGATCGAAACTACACGCTATTTTACCTGTCTATTATTTTGTTTTACTGCACAATGGCAGAGGGCTCAGTAATAATCAATCAGTTATAATCCCTAGATCTTACTATGATACTAGAATGATTGACTGTACAAAATCAGATTGAATCCCTGAAATACGGAGTAAAGAAATTTTGTTCGATTTTTGTTTGTCCCAAAATCTTCCCTAAGTATCTTTGACCTGAAAAGTATGAGTTCGCTCCCCTCTGTTGAAAAGGGAAGGTCACGGAGCTCAAGTAACAGATTATGCCTGAAAGCTATAAAACAAATGAAAAACCTGTAGAGCTTATACAGCCACGATTTTTCAATTTTGCTTTTGCTGACTAGCTTTACGGTTTTGCTTCACGCGAGTAGCTGACGTACTTTTGCAGTATAATTGAGTTACAGGATTTTTAAATAATTGCTGCTAGACACGTATTTCGATTGATAGATAAATCGAGTGAAGGTTTTACTAATTATTGTTTTGAGTCTTTCAGAGCTTAGAAGGACACACGGATAGTGTCAACCAATGGTCAATGGTCGGAGATATTAACCGGCTTTTTATACAGAAGCTTTTCATGATAGCAAGTATAGACAGATAGATAGATATAGACAGATATGGTTGAAGCATACGTCCAGCTTCACTTCGTTACCGCGTGCCGTAGAAATCGCGCCAAAATTTTGTTTTGCTGTACAACTAAAAAACTACCGTCAGAGGCCAACCAGCTTAAATGAATTAGCCTACGTCGCGATTTGAAAGGTCAGAACTTGCGGTCAAGTTACCATTAGCCTACTTTAAACGCTCAAAGAGAAGTCGCGGAAAATTTTAAACAGCTCCCGTGATTTGCGGTTTTTAGCATCTGATGTGCGTTAAACGTCAGATTTGAGGTGTCTTTAAATTTTCGCGAAGCACATATACAAATAACAAGAAACACGGAGAAGAAATAAACATGAGAATGAGAGGACGCTGAAAATAATCGCGTTTAGCGATTAAATAAGTATTCCAGATATACTGCGTTTATTTTATATTACAGGTCGAGCCGAAGCCGAGCCAACTTAGTCCTTAGTACGAGCCTTCTCAGCAGAAATCCAAGTCATGGAGGAGCAGTTCGTCGATCATTGATTGAGGAAGAAAAGAACCAGTCATCGCTCTCAAACACCAATCTTGCCAGTGGCGGGAAAGAAGAAACGACTGCGTCGCCATCTGTCTCCCGATTTAGAAGTCCCGCGCATGCTGACGAGTTATGTACGAATCAGCAGAAGTTCGACTAAGGAGCACTGAAGAGTTTAGCTGATAACGACCCTGCCCTGCATACAGCATGAAAAGCCAACTAGTTCGACAACGCTTCGCTTCGATAACGCCAACAGAGGAACCAAGAGGGGACGTAATTATAAACCCCCTCCCTAGTATTCCAAGTCGGAATGCTCCCATACCGCATCCGTGGATGGACGAAGCTGTCAACCAACCATCGTTCGTAACCATTCCGGTCGAGTTTTCATCAGAACAGCTGAATCAGTTTTGCCATAAACTCAGCAGAAGTTATCGACGAGGAACTACTCAACAGAAATTATCGACGAGGAACTACTCAACAGAAGTCATCAACGAGAAACTATTCCGATGGAGGTCTCCGTCGGTCAACTGAATGATATTTTGATGCATCCGAGAACGCCAGTGCAAAACAAGAACTTATGGTCCGGTTGTACCGTTTCCGAATTTTTCACGGTAGTGGGTGTACACAACAGTAACAGTGAAAATCGGAAATAAGACAATTATAATTTTTAGTGCTGTTTTGCCACTTTAACATGTGATTCATGTAAATTATTCGAAGGGCCTCAGGCCACAAATTGCAGTGTTTTTCTTTTCAATAAGGGAAGCAGTTTTAAACTTTCAAACGTATTGGAAGGGCCGAAGGCCACGACTTTTCTATTCCTTTATTTGTTGAGCATGCTTATTTAAATTATCAAATGTATTCGGATGGCTGAAAAGCCATGACTATAAATGTATATTAAAAAAAAAAAAAAATTATATGTAATAATAATAATAGTAAATAAATAGATATAATGAAAAAAAAATTAAAATAATTATTATGTTGTTAGTATAGCGTAGTCAATTGTGCTGAAGTGTTGTGCAGTAGCTAATTTTCACAAAAACTGTCTCGTTCAACAAACTCGTTTCTCTCCGAGAGCTTTTGACAAGATCTTTGTCGGGAATTTTTAATACAGCTGTTTTACCTCAAATTTTAATTGCTTCTCCCCTTTTGGAAAGTTTTTATGCCGATTTTCTCGTTATTTTTCTAACACGAAAATGATGGAATACTATAATCTTAAAGATAAAAACTTCAACGGGTTGTATCAAATTTTTCAGGCCTCCAACATAACCTGTGCAGGTTTTTTCGTGAATGATATTTTTTTTTTTTTTTTTTTTTTTTTTTGTCAGTTATTATTAAACTGTAATTAAGTTGTAGATAAGTTTTAAGTATTTTCGGCAGTGCAGTTAGGCTATCTTTTGGCAGATCATGAGTTATAGTATTTTAGCCGAAATTTGTCAGTGTTTATTAATTTCTTTTTTCCTCGCTATCTTTGGCGGAAATAAAATGATTAATTGATTGTCGCTTGACCTCTTAATGCGTGACAGCGACGATATATTCGTCATTAAAATCTTCACCCTTCTTCCGATATAAGCCTTTGGGTCGAAGACTAGTTTATTACTGACCAAGACGTCATTGACGAAATGGGCGCACTGACTAACTGAAATGACCGGTACGTTGACATACCACGTTTACATACCTTCATCATAATTACTACGTGGTGGCACTACTTTAACGACATCGTCATTCCTCATAAGCTCTTTGGCATTTCGGTTCGGAGGCTGACGTCTTTGGGCGTCGTCTTTTCCAGTAATAGACGGCTCTGCTACACTTGAAGATGGAACGTGAGGTTGATGGTTGGAGCTGCCTTTCAAAGGGGTGACGTTGCCTAGGAAAGGAAACGATGAGTTTATATTAGTTGTGTTTTTTCTGATACCATGGTATCTGTTACCACGTTAACTGGATCTGCAATTAGTCGTCTTTGCAGTTATCGTAGTATCTGATACACGGTGCTCTGCAAAAACGACTATTGCCGAAATTGCACTTTTCGAAGTCATCCCAAAAGAAAAACAGATATCAAGTTACATCACTAAGTGCTAAACTTCTTTCTCACCAATCTGACAAAAAATTTGATGAAAGTGAGATGACTTCTCAGATACCACGACCAGCTACCACGGTCGGACCGTAGTACCTGAATTATCTGATACACGATAACTGGCCAGATACCACGATAACTGCAAAAACGCCTTTTGACCGTGGTATCAGATACCACGATAACTGCAAAAACGACTTTAGACCGTGGTAACAGATACCACGGTATCAGCAAAAATGCAACTATTATAAACGGTAAGTAGTAGCCTAATACGGAGTGTTATCTCTTGGTGTTCTAAGCTTTATCCATTCCCATTGTCAAAGATACGGCTTCATGTTTTGTATTGCTAATCGCGTGTCAGCCGTCAACTTCCCTCGGTGGTATCTGTTTTACAATGAAGCTACAAAATATCCTTGCCAATAACGGCCAACTTAAAGTTTCAGCTCACCACCAACAGGATTCGCAGTTTTCCCCTGTTTCAAGCGGGACAAAGGCTTAAACCGTTTCATCTTGGGCACTGTCCACCGTTGCTATCACTTTAGTGAGATTCTGGCATTTTCACGGATTCGGTTTCCAAAACGAAAGCGAAAAATCCACCGATGACATGAACTAACGGAAAATCTTTGCACCTTTGCAACTTCTCGCTCAGATCACTTTCTACTAACGTATCCTATTCACCACAACTAGCGTAGTGCAAAACTATCTCTGGAAAGTGGAGCGAGATTAGCCGACGTCGCAAAAACAGCAGGTGCATAAACTAGCTAGGCTTCTCAGATCGCGAAAACCGCCATTTTTTACGCATTAGACCCGAAAAAGATAAGGGCAAGTCGCGGTAAAAGTAAAATGGTCGCTCAACTGCAAAAAGATTCCTAAATAGGAATGGATCAGGCAGCTAGGGGAGAGTGGATGAGTACATACGTGATGCCTCTACTCTTGGACACTTTCCGCACAAGCAAATCTGTCTCTATTACCGACAACTGTTCGCATAAATAGTTAATAATTATTCGCCTTATGCGAATACCGTATATGAGTTCAAAACACAGCAACGGAAGGAAAAGCAACGTCACCCAAACGAATCTTCAAAACTGACTCGGATCCTACGTAAACCAATCAACAACTTTTGTTGTGGTGAAGTTTTTGGCTCTTTGCTAGGCAGACAGCGGTTCAGAACCGGCACGAAGAGCTAGTCATCAGGAGTATCTGTTAAACCAGAGCAAACTACAGTGAGCTTTTAACACTTTGCTTGGTTTATACATTTGCTCGTCTAGCAAACTCAATCTTGTTCGAGATGTCGCGTCACTTCTATAACGTGGTGGAAAGACAGAGGACGGACATCACCGTCATATTTGCCGAGTTCGCTCCAGAAAATAAGAATGAATTACTGAATGAGACTATAAGCTCATATATGGTTTAAATCGCAAACTTGGTAAAGGTCAAACAGCTTTGCATTACGACCGTAACAGCTCCCAAACCACCTCCAAACGGATTTAGTTTAATCTCTTAGAAGATGGTGGCATTACCACAGTAATTACAAATCATCGTAATTTTATTATTATTATTATTACTACTTTTTTCAGTCCAAAAGACCATAACAACAACAAACAACCATACATTAAAACAGACACTGAACAGAAGAAATCTACCCCATGCAAAGGATATCCAGGAGGATACCCTTCCATACGGGTAATAAGTTTTCATCGTAACCTTTACTCTGAAATGATCTGTACCATCCTAACTCGCAGCAACATAATAAACATCTGGTACGCTTCGTATCCATTCCGTCTTGCCTCCTTTCAGAGACTTCAGTGCAGTCTTCCTCTTCTAGCAAATTGGCAGTTCCAGAGGACATAAAATCCCAACAGTCCCATATCGACAAGCAGTATACCGAAATCACCCCAAGCCCATTCAGATAAAATGCCTTATTTCCTTATTTCCCCTTCAAATGAAAGCCTCCTAGGAAATACCACGAAATAACCCCCTTTCCGATTACTTCTAAACCCCAGGCCTTGAGGCCAGCCTAAATAAACCCCTCAAAACCTAAGCCTAGAGGCTTAGAAAGTTGACTTTTCTCTTGGAAACTCGGCGAGGGTGCGACAACTCTTTAACTGGGTGACATAATAAATCCGCTAATAATATTTGGAGAGAAGAGGTGCAAAATTTAAGATAAGGGGGGAGATTTGGTGGCACAAGCAATGGGAATGGTTTCCACGACGGCGACCGGAACCGGACAGGGAGGTGAGAGCGCGAGATGCTATGGAATGTAGCTGCTCTATTTCAGCGAGCTAACTATACCGAGGCGGTGCTCATTTCCAAACTAGTTGTGGCCTAAGGTCGGTGCCCAGCGCCCAGGTGTGTGTCTAGCCGGGGTGCCACGAGAGGATTACAGTAAGCGCCCACCAAGTGAGTAGCCCCTTGAATTGTACTTGGTGAAGTTAAAACAGGCAGTACAAACTATCGGCACAACGGTTCAAATGACGGCACTGCGTGAGAAGGAGTGCCTTATTATGTCATTCGTAACTTCTTCTGTGGTTAGTTGAAATAAACAAATAATTATATTCTGACAGAAATACTTCTGATCAGTCAAACAAGATGGAAATGTAAAGCAAATGAAACAAGATAAGTTGAAATCATTCTTCGCTCAACAGCTTTCATGAAAGTCAAAGGTAATAAGCAATTCTGCACAGGTATGATTTACTTGTGTTCTCCCTTCTCTCCCAGTTCGCTCTCACGCGAACGTCACCCGACCTCGCGTCCTTAATTAATTCATTCTCCAAATGACTATTCTTATGATGGTTGACTTCGGGGAATAAGCTGCTGAGCCAAGAGCTACTCTTGGCTGTACTCTTGATGACTATCTCTCCTTCCCGATGGAAAATCTCCGGCCTCTCCTGGTAGCTAGCGGAAGAAAGGCAGAAGTGGTGTCACAGTTGCTCCCAAAGATCGCGGTGATTGACTGACACAGGATTTGAGTCGTCGAGTTTGATTCGTACGGACACGCTTACTCCTTCTTCCTGTGGATCACTGGCGTATTTTGGACTTAGGCGATGCTTCTTTGCGATGCTTCGTGGCGATGCTTCTTTGCAGTGTCAGAAGTTTCATAACAGTTGACACGAGGATGCGCGGTTTCAACAAGTAATGCGTAACAGATAACACTTCGGATATTATCTGTTGTGTTTGAAAACGTTATGCATGAAATCTTATGCATAGCAAGCTTTGTTAGGAAGAGCCAAAAAATAATCTACTGACTTTATTCCTATCCTCATGATCTCGGAAAACTCAGCAGATAGTTTTTGGCAAATTTTTCGGTTCTTCCTGACGATGACGCTTATTCTGCATAACATTTTGAAACACAACACATAACATCCTCGTGTTATCTGTTATGCATTCTCTGTCAAAACCGCGCATCCTCGTGTCATCTTTTATGGAATTTCTGAGTGTTCCCGACTCAGGAAGGAACACATTTTTATTTTCAACTGGTTGGTCTTGTCAAAGTTTGATAACAGATAACACGTGTTTGCACATCTGTGTTAAACGTTATGATAGTATATATAATCTCTGACTCTCTTTTGTCTGACCTCCTCAGGCCGCACATGCGGCTATCTTTTCCCATTTGGCTAATTCTTATATCATGCTAATTCTTCTTCCCAATTTTTACGTAGATTCATTCCATCATTTATTTTTCTGGTCATATCTTGTAAGTGTATAAGTTAATTTGTTTCGTGCCTGTGTATTTCGTGTACTCGTATTCATCTTCTAGCTTTTAGCTATTTGAATTAAACTTGATTGATTTTTACGCGTATATAGAAGCCGATGTACCGACGAGACTTCTACTTTCGGCATGCGCCCGATAAAAAGTTACAGAATTTGATTTTTTCTTTCTTTTTTTTTGTAAAAAGAACCCGATGTGCCGACGAGAATACCGACGCCCGAAACAAAAAAAACTTGATTGATTGATTTGGCTGAAATGGGGGAAGTTGGTGTACTGTGGGTTCGACGCAACTTAGTGCGTAAAGTGTTAGTGTAAAGTGTTTATTTTGTTATGTATTATGGCCCTAGTCGCCGGTATTAGACTCAAATAAATAAATAATTATCTGTTATAACCCTTTTAAGTGTTATGTTTCGAGATAAAACCTCTGTTATGACCCTGCTAAGAAAAAATTTAAAAGGTCATAACGGATATTTTCTCACAACAAGGATGCGCACCGTCATTCACAAAGAGTTGACTTGTATCTCCTTAAAGGACAACTGAATGAAGAGTACCAAGTATCATCCCTATCTGTATGACTTCCGTTAACATTGCCTGCAGAAAACCCAATCCAGATACGAAATAATGTTTCCAAGCTATGATTTTTGCTCAATTTTGCATCGGTCCTTATTTCAAAACCGAACAATTTTAGAAATGAACAAATTTTTTATTTTTATTTATTTATGACCCGCTTTTTGCGTAACACCGGAGTATGAATAATACAGAAGTAAAATATAACATTTAAACAAAACAATGTAAATAAACACGACAACATTCTTTAAGTGTCTCCAATCAACCCTTCTTCTTGAATATTTTTTAACCAGTTAAGCCCATACGCTGGCAATTGCGCTTTTTGTCTTGGAGTCTGCATGTGCAGACCTCCAGAAACGAACATCCCTATTT
Organism: Branchinecta lynchi; assembly: GCA_023053575.1. Lineage (NCBI taxonomy): Eukaryota > Metazoa > Arthropoda > Branchiopoda > Anostraca > Branchinectidae > Branchinecta > Branchinecta lynchi. The sequence continues at coordinate 16,700,750 of JAKZAP010000014.1, read as the reverse complement.
TGGAAACGTCACTCTCAGGAGAAGAATCCTCTCCGTGGCCATTTCTGTAAATGCATTCTCCATGGCGTGTTCAAGTATGGTTTCATCGTTCAGGTGTCCTTTAAACAGACCAAAACGGTCCACACTAGGATACCATCCAATGAGACGTTGACTACAACTCCCCACGACCAACAGAGCTACTAGCCCATTCTTATTTCTATGAGAGACGTACCAGGAATAAATATCGACCCGTCGAAGAAAAGTGCGAGGCAAGTGCTGTTCTGCAGCGCTTTTTGAGTGTTGGCTTTTCACTTGAAGGAACTCGAGTGGACTAACCACTCCTTGTTATCGAATGACGAGGAAGAGCTTGAAAGCTCCAAGACGACTGACTTCTTCTCCAATGACGCAGGTGGGGGGAAGGCAAATGCAAATAAACTGTTTAAGACGCTGGGGGGATTTCTTGAGGAGACCTTCGATACCATTGGGATTTGTGCTCCAATTAGGGGGGGGGGGGGGATAATAGTTCTCTATTTGGTAATGTACTCTTATCCAGCATTGCTTTCTGGGGTGGCACATATGAAGATTTTGCTTTTCAATAGAGACCCTTTCTGTCTAAAAAAGAGAAAACAAGCGAAAGATTAAACCACCACTTCAATACTCTTTTTTTCTACGGTATTCTGTTTCACATTTCTGGGAAAGATATAAGAATACTTGGATAAGGGAATACTTGGGAGGGAGCACATTTCTTATCAAGTTCGGATGACCATTAACTTTAACATAATTAATTTTTGAAATTATCAAAAGAAATTACAGGAACCGAAAATGAAAAAGAAACTGAAAAAGAATTTCTTTTTTTGTTTATGTCTTTTCTTTCTTTTTTGAAAAACGGACAGGTGACACTATGTGGATGAGTATGTGATTGATTGTCTTATCTTTTTCTTTTATTAACAAGGCCAGTGAGGCAGGGGTATATTTGATAGTTGGTTTTCTCACACTCTCACAATTCTCATTTTTCTTGTTATAAGATCATCAGGCAAGCACTGTCTTCACTATTGATGTCATTTCAAAAGCCTTAAACCTTGACTTCAGCACCTGCTGGGGGTGGAAGGGGCTTATTCCTACTAAGGACACTTACTGTCATGTGGACACGAGGGATGGACTCCGGTCTGAACACTCTGGTAGTAGGAACTACGTTCTGTTGAATTGAACGGGACACACTTCTTTGCGCTCTTGTTCCAGGCGCAATACGGGTCCTGAAGAGCCACACACTCACTAGAAGAAAAGATGCGGCGTTCATCTTGTACTCTATGCTTAAGATAACTTTAAAGGACCCCTCTTACTTATTCTGCCTTTTATATTATCCATAGCTCCCTTATGGAGTTCTTTGATTTCTGAAATTCCTGCCTTTCGCCATTGTTTCGTTTTGTTCCTACGTTTTTCTGCGCTTTCGGCCGAGCCGGGTTTTGCCGTTCACGCAAAGCAACCTTGCACGAAAGCTTAAAGATTCGCCGATACTCTTTCACACGTAAGGAAACGAGAAACATCACAGTGTTTTTTCTCATTTTGGAAGACATGGTAGACCATCTACTATTCAAGACTTCTTTTGTTTTGCTTTGTTTTCCCACTTTTTGACCACGGCGTGTTCAGTTTTCAAATATTTTGCGCCCAGCCGCCAAGTCGGAGAACAGGAAGGCTGGGCAGAGTTGACAAGCGCTTACAAGAAAATCGTCAATTCCACGTGGTGGGTAATGGTTTCCAAAACGACATTTCTGAACCATTTAATAGCGAAAGGATCATTCCTAGTAAGAGTTGTGCTTTAATTTATTCAAACAATGTTTACACGGATACGTCAGCTCTGATTTTTCATCAGCGATATTTCGGCCCTTCTTGGCAAGGGTCCTCGTCAGGCTGTCAATCTTCTTGTTCAACTTCGGGGAAGGAAACAAACCTGTAACAAATAACTGAAGCTTCTACCGACTATAAATATCTTATTAAGGTAAATTATCTTCAAGTACCAGTATAATATACCAGTATAATTTTTTTTTTTTCATTATACTGGTACTTGAAGATAATTTACCTTAATAAGATATTTATAGTCGGTAGAAGCTTCAGTTATTTGTTACAGGTTTGTTTCCTTCCCCGAAGTTGAACAAGAAGATTGACAGCCTGACGAGGACCCTTGCCAAGAAGGGCCGAAATATCGCTGATGAAAAATCAGAGCTGACGTATCCGTGTAAACATTGTTTGAATAAATGTTTCAAAGTCAGCTTGGGCTCAAAGAATATGTTGTGCTTTAAAACTCATGTAGGACTTTCGCATGAATTCCAGTGTCTGGAGAGAACTTTATCCTTCATTTTGGAAGGTGCTAAATAGATTAGTCAGCTGAGATTTTGTTTCGGCCCCTCTTGGCAAGGGTCCTCTGAAAATCTTACATGAGTTCTAAACCACTCTTACTATAGAAATGATCTTTTCGCTACTAAAGGGTTCAGAAATATCGTTTACGAAAATACCATTACATACCACGTGGAATTGACGATTTTTTTGTTAGCGCTTGTCAACTACGTCCAGCCTTCGACTTGGCGGCTGGACGCAAAATATTTGAAAACTGAACACGTCGATTGGTCAGGAAGATTAGTCAGCTGAGATTTTATTTCGGCCCCTCTTGGCAGGTGCCCTCTGAAGGCCGTAGCTAAGAAATAATTGCGAAGGTATGGATGAAGAAGACACACATCGAGAAGAACCGAAATAGAACCTAACCTATTTCTCGCAGCCCAACATGAATTGCAGTCAAGCTGAAGAAATACTTTTAATAAATCACGACCGCAGTGACGCTTTCCTTCTAGTTTTATGGGCCCTTGGTAGCCGACTTTTCGCCTTAGAACACCTAATCCCGCAAGCCCCCCCCCCCCCCGCCATTTAGGTTGAAACACATTCCGTGCGATTCCATGTCAACCGTTCGCGGCGATGTCCACAACAGTTTGTTATCCGAACAAACTTTTACAGGATAAAATTAAAAAGATGTTTGGTGTACTGGGATTTTACGGGTTCAGTGATGGTTTTGAAAATCCGTAGATCTAAAGAGGAATAATTTATCATCCAATCTGCGCTTTCAGATCTATCTGTCTCTCTCGTTTGAACAGGCAATGGTCGTTGCTCTTCCGCCATACTGGGTCTAATAGAATTCAAACCTGTTCATCGACAAATGCTGAATACCATGGGAATGACTTCGACATACTCGATAGAGAATTAACACAACTTAATCACCAGAATTTGGGACTCCTACTTCGAACTTTTCGTGAGAACAACTTTCCCTCAACTTTCCACTAACTTCTGAAGAAAATAGCTGCAGTTGCGTTTAGCGACAAATTGCGGAAAATTCATTTGCCTTCTTCTCAAGTCGGGCGTCGGCGATTATGGGACAAAACGAAGGTGAGATACGTTCAATAATGTGACAAATGGAGACAGGCCTTGGGGGGATTGTCGCGGGAATACTGGAGTAGCGAGGAGAGAAATGACACGAGAAATGACTGGTCAGAACGAAACTCGACCTATAGCCTATTCGTCGTCATGAGAGAAGGCGGGATCATCCTGGTCTCTTCATCAAGACTTTGATGCCGTTTTACGAAAGACCGAGATTCAGACCGTAGGGTAGTTTTCCAACATTAAATATCTACAATTTTAGAGAGCTAATTTTAGAAATTGCTGGCTAGTGTAATATTTCGTTTTAGACATGGCTGCTCTTTTCGCTGCACTATTTGATCGTTGCGTTTTCCGTGCTTTGATTATCTCTGATCTGTTGCAAATGCAGGGTTGTAATTGGAAGCTACGATGCCATTCCACGTGTCCACTGGTAGCCCACCTTATTGCTAGAGTAGGTATGCTTCTTTTAGGTTAGTTAACTTTGGATGGCACAACTTTCTTAAATATTACCATGAAAACGTCAACTAATGCCCATGAGCTCTCCAATCACCTCCTTGGACTTTGCTACCCAAAATGTTATATACCTCTACTGCAGAATACATTCCATTCACGAACAAAAGTACACCGTGGGGAATTATTAAACACGGTGCTAGACTCACCTGCAAGTACTACTTTTACCAGTATAGCATCTCTGAAGTTTGAAGGACCTTATTTCATCGTCGGCCATTACAATGAGACGGCCACTCTCCATGTTTACCGTGCCATCAGGGTTCCTTTTCCTGACAAAAAAAGAGACATTTTCAAGATCGTCTAAGGTGTAAATCACAATTGCGTTTTTCTTCGAAGTCTTGTTCGCCCTTGCTTAGCCGGTTGCTTTCCCGTTCTCAAACGCCGTCAAAGTTCACGTTTGCTTAATTAGTGTTTTGTGACTCCGGCGATCCTTGCCCGGTCGCCGTTTATCAACGTTTCAGGCAAACTTCGAACTTGCAAGCTCACAAAAGAGACCTTTGAGTATGAAGGTAACTTCAAGGGTAGTTCTAATTATATTAGGTTTTTGGGGTATTTTTTATTAATGGATGATTAGCCTACGATTATTGTTGTTTGTACATTTTATTATGTCAAGGCTTATAGTGTGTACCGTAAGGGCAGATGTACTGATATTAGTGTTTTGGTTGGATCTGTTGAAATTTATAGTTGACGAATATGATTATTTTTGTTTTTATAGAGCTCCATCTGTTGACTGTAAGCAAGCTGTAAGTACGCTATTTGGCACTTGGTCATGATTTGTGCTTCTGTTTTAAATAAATCAATTAATACAAAAATCAACTTCAAACTATGATCTAAAACGAATCCAAAATTATGTTTAGTACTTTGCATATAATTTGCACCCGTACAAGACGGAGTTACAAAAAGAACGAAAAAAAAAACAAAAAAAAAACAGGCTAAACACATTAAGCGACTAGCCTATACTCGGCAAAATGCTTAAGGGACCTGTCTTACCTATAATACTAACGCAACCTACTTCCATAATCACTCTATGTATTTCTAAACCCGGAGACCTAAATTTTCGAACGGTATATTCTAACACCTCTAACTAAACCAAGCTGATTTTCTCCCGTCCGTGTTTTGGTACCTTCCATCTGTATCACGCTATCGACGGTTGTCTGCGAGAAGTTTTTCCACCAGAAAAACCGGTTACGTAAATTGTTTCCCTGTTTTCGCTATAAGTTAACGGGTCTCGGAAAAGACTTAAAACAGCCAAAACCGAGGGTGACTTGTTGAAAGCACAAACGTTCAAATTTTTAAATACAGCTGAAGAGAATTGACAGTTGAATACTGCAAGGGGACCTTTAAGGCTTCTTTTCTATTGCCCAGGAACGGACATAGAGGTCCAGGGCCCCTCTGCGGTTAGGTCGGGACTGTACTTCGTCTTACTTACTTATTATTTACTATCTGTTGCTGTTGGTGTTACAAACAAATTATGTTAAAGAGTTATTTAGGTGTCTTTTCTGTAAGAGCTTGGTCACACTTTCTCATTTCCTGGCTTTTTGGGTTGCAAAAGTAGAAAAAAGAAAAAGAACAAGATACAACTAATTCTGAGTGTTGTCATTTTCAATTCAGGAGGTCAATTAGAGCAAAACAGCGTGTATAATTATGTTGCAGGAACCCTAACTGATCCCTAATTGCAGTCTGCTCATTATCCCCAAGCTGCCACAAAACTCATCAAATCTCACGTCCCAAGGGATTTTCAGTTGTTTGTGGAATAGGTGGCTTTTTGAGCCCAGTGTGACCAAGCTCTAAAACACAACACTAAACGAAGTTTGCAACGTTACTTTTACAGAAAAATGTTACAAGACCATACCGAAAATATTACGTAACGTCAGCAAATAGTGTTTAGATCTGTCGAAACTACGCATCCTTGTGTAACGTTGTGAAACTCCTGACAGTGTAGTGGAGAGCTATTACAAACAACGAAACTTTTTACATGTGGCCCGAAGAATAAGAATACGTTTAGCAAGGATTCTTCAACGACAAATATAAATATAAACATACCGGTGGATGACCATATGCTTGATAGGCTTCTTCGAATCAAAGACCTGGATCTCTTCAATGATGACTGGCTTAACGGACTTGCTGTCGGTATCGGCGTTAATTGCTTTAATCACCATTCCATTATCTATAAGCAAAACAAAATCGTCGTTACAACTGATAAACATCAATTGATTTGAAAATTTCGTAGGAATTTCTCTAATGTGTGGTATTTCCCCTTGCTCGACTCTTGTAGTCGTCCACTAAATGCCAAGCCTCTCACATTGTTTGTTGTTGGCTCAGTCGGAATGACAGACTCTAACACCCGAGCCTCGTTTTTGTTGCAAACGCGCTGCCGCATCGCTGCTGCAGCACTTCTTTGCTTTTGCATAATATGCATTTTTGGATTCACTTTCTTCTTCGTTGAAGCGGCAGCGCTGCAACATCTTGCAGGGAAGCACGGACTTGGTCGGGGAGCAAGTCCGTGATTCTCGAGAAGCGCAGACGTCTTCCTCGGAAGCGCTGCAGTGCAGAAACGGATGTAGAAAGAATCAGTCCGGAATCGGCCGAGAAGTGGACCTGCAGCATGCAACAAAAACGAGGCTGCGGTGTAAGATAGTCGAGTCCATCTCCGCCACTTTGAAATGTTTCTTTGGAGTGTTTTGACCAATCACAGACCAGAGTCACTAGTTGCGTTTTCGAAGTTCTTATGGTATCTGATACCATGGTAACTGGATCTGCAATTAGTCTTTTTGCAGTTCGGTGGTATGTGATGCACGACTGCTCTGCAAAAACGACTATTGCCGAAACTGCAATTTTCGAAGTCATCCCAAAAGAAAACTGATATTCAGTTACTTCACTAAGTGCCAAACTTCTTTCCCACCAATTTGAAAAAAAAATGATGAAAGTGAGATGACTTTTCAGATACACGTCTTTTGACCGCAGTATCAGATTCCGCGGTAACTGCGAAAATGACTTTTAGACTGTGGTATCAGATACCATGGTATCGGCAAAAACGCAACTACTGACTTTAGCTATTTTTGTTTACGTTTGTGATGATGGTGGTAATATGTCTTGAATTTCTTTGTCGAGGTGTGACCAGGATGAAACCTAAAGAGTGGGTGTTAACCAAATTACGTACAGATGTGACCGAATGTGGCCCGGGAATAACACACAACCAGTCAGAGAAATTCGATGGGAGGTTTAGGTCAAGATTGCGCGTCACAGAGGTAGTGTGCTTTCACAGTAGAGACATTGCAAGAATAATAATAACATAATTTTATTTTTCACCCATCAGGAATAAAGAAAGAAAAGAAGAAGGAAACACTATAATAAGAGGAGACCAGACACACATACAGACTGCACCTATCTACAAAACTTTCCTATTGTAGAAGAATGCTCTCCCATTGATGTTTAATAGTTGCGTTTTTGCAGATACAATGGTATCTGTTACCACGGTAACTGGATCTGCAATTATCAATCAATCAATCATCGCATTTATTCCTGAATATCTGTTTCACAACATGGTAGCATAGGACTGTCAATTTAAACAAAATAAAACTGATATGGTCGCTTCTGTTACATGGTTGCTCTGCAAAAACGACTGCTGCCGAAATCGCACTTTTCGAAGTCATCCCAAAAGAAAAACTGATATCCAGTTACATCACTAAGTGCTAAACTTCTTTCTCACCAATCTGACAAAATTTGATGAAAGTGAGATGATTTACAGATACCAAGACCAGTTACCACGGTCGGACCGTAGTATCTGAATATCTGATACCACGATAACTGTCCAGGTACCACGATAACTGTCCAGGTACCACGATAACTGCAAAAACACCTTTTGACCGTGGTATCAGATACCATGACCAGTTACCACGGTCGGACCGTAATATCTGAATATCTGATACCACGATAACTGTCCAGGTACCACGATAACTGCAAAAACGCCTTTTGACCGTGGTTTCAGATACCACGATAACTGCAAAAACGACTTTAGACCGTGGTAACAATTACCATGGTATGTGCAAAAACACAACTACCGTTATCAGGACCGTTACACAGGAGCTGCACTGTTTTGTTCTTCTGGGGAATCTGACCCGAATGAAGCAGCCCTTTGCCCGTGGTGAGAATTGGAACGATAAGCTCTTCAGTGACACTTTAAATGAAAGTGACGCTTTAAGACTAGAGATACGGCCATATAAAGACACGTAAAAGCGACAGCCAGGACCTCTGATATAGTAAACAGCATTTTCAAAGACCAGCGAAAAAGGTTTCTGCTGTTATTTAAACGGCTGCTCGGGTTTCTAAGGAAGTCCTGTTTCCGTAAGCTGGAAATCCATTCTGCGAAAACGAAAAAATCAAGACAGTCGGCAGCGAAGTACGAAAATCTACTCTCAGGATTTCTGTATTTGGTACATTTTCAAAGAGCTTCTAACTTCTAGAAGTTACGCCAGGTGACGGGACAAAGAAACTACTCTACAGACACAGACATATTTTTTGGTATTCCCCCAAGTAATGAAATGATGGGTATATTTACCCGATGAAAATTTGTAGCCTGCGTAGTTGTATGATAGTTGTACGAAAAAGTTGCATGTATTGATATGTAATAGTAAAGAATACTATCATTTAATGTGCCTCAGAATGGGCCAATCTTAAACAGTAGTATCCAGTAGCATCCTGTCTTGCTAATAGTAGCAAGCAGTAGAATGCGGTAACACGATAGCCTTGACATAGAAGCATGTAGTAGCATCAGTTCCTACTGCATGTTACTTTTTCGTACAACTCCATACTACTATTTTGAGATAAATACTTCATCGTCTAGCCCTATCAATTTACCACATAAAGATTGCAAGAGATGAAAGTACTGGGATGACATCTACCGCCATCTCTTTATCGGTCGGTAAATACAGTGGTATTTATCGACTGGTAGCAATAAACAATTTCATGTAAACGGTAACTACTAGTTGCCAGGAACTAATAGCTCCGTCACTCGCAGGATGAGGTCAAGTCACGTCACACGTGAACAAAAGCAAAGAGTCGCTAAAGCAGAACTCGCATTAATATTCAAAACTGCTTGGATACTTTAAAATTCGGCTCTGCTTTTTAACAAATTATACACTCCTTTGGCTGTTTTAAGCTAAGGCCCAGGCCCATTGACTAATAGCAAAAACTCGGCAAAATTCTGACAACCGGTTTTACGCATCAATAGCATGATACGCGAAAGCTCATCGGGAGCATAATGCGCGTGGAAAACGGCGAAGTGCAAAGATTAGTGAAATTGCACCTCCGGGTTTAACAATTAATGACCGCATTACGGAAGTTGATTGCATTGGCATGACAGATAGGTCGGGTCCTTCAAAAATAACCAGCCAGTCGGGAAAATACCTTGCCCCCCCCAAAACATTCTAGCTAAATAACTCCTCCGGTTGCATAGAAACAATTTTCGGAACAAGGATAACATATACGAACTGAGACTGAGTCTTTGCAGCATACCAAAGGCTGACAGGAGATGAACAAAGGGTTCGAGACTCTGCAATAACAACCACAAGGAGACGTATGCAATTGCAGCTTCGTCAGCCGTCTTACGCTATACTGTAAGAGGTTTCAAAACAAATAACACACGATCAATATTCCGTAAGCCCAAGCTGACTTTGAAACATATATTCAAATAACGTATACAACGGATACGTCAGCTGCGATTCTTCATCAGCGATCTTTCGGCCTTTCTTGGCAAAGGTCCTTGTCAGGCTGCCAATCTTCAGGGTCAACGTCGGGGTAGGTGACGTATCCGTTCTTTACATTATTTGAATATAAATAACACAAGGATGCGCAGTTTCATCAGACAACACTTGGGATGTAATCTGTTGTGATTTTGAAAAGGTCAAAGCACCTGTCTTACCTAGAATACTAATACAACCTATTTCCATAGCCTCTCCATATGTGTCTAAATCCGGAGACCCCAATTTCGTACGGTACGTTCTAACCCCTCTAACAAAACCACGCTGATTTTCTCACTTGCCGTGTTTTGCTACCTTCGATGTGTATCACACTCTCGACGGTTGTCTGCGAGAAGTTTTTCCATCAGAAAAAGCTGTAATGTAAATTGTTTCCCTGTTTTCGCAATAAGTCAATGGGTCTCGAAAAAGGCTTAAACAGCCAAAACCGTGGGTTATTTGTTGAAAGCACAGCATAGTTTTAAATTATTCAAATATTTTCAAATACTGTACGTTGAAGAGTAAATAGTGCGAGGGGTCCTCTAACCGTTAAATGTAATGCATGACAAGGATTGCCACGAAGAGCCGAAAAACCGCCGAAAAAGCATCTGCTGACTTTTCCGGTTGAGCGGTCTGAGCCTGAAGAGATCCCTTACCAAGAACGGCCGAAATATAGCCCTAATAAATGTCAGCTGACGTATCCGTTTTGCACTGTCAAATGCGATTCAGAGTCAGCGTGGGTAGAAGGATTGTGTACTTTTTACCTCCTAGTATCTTAAAATACTGCCCTACTTTCTAAACATTATCCAACAATAAAAAAAAGAAGGTTTTTACAGGTATAAAATCGTGGGTTATTTGTTGAAAGCACAGCATAGTTTTAAAGTATTCAAATATTTTCAAATACTGTAAGTTGAAGAGTAAATAGTGCGAGGGGTTCTCTAAGCGTTAAATGTAATGCATGACAAGGATTGCCACGAAGAGCCGAAAAAACGCCGAAAAAGCATCTGCTGACTTTTCTGGTTGAGCGGTCTGAGCCTGAAGAGATCCCTTACCAAGAACGGCCGAAATATAGCCCTAATAAATGTCAGCTGACGTATCCGTTTTGCACTGTCAAATGCGATTCAGAGTCAGCGTGGGTTGAAGGATTGTGTACTTTTTACTTCCCAGTATCTTAAAATACTGCCCTACTTTCTAAACATTATCCAACAATAAAAAAAAAGAAGGTTTTTACAGGTATATATCACATTTGAAAAGCGAGGCAAGAGGTTGCATAGCCTGTCTTAAAGTTTAAAATGAGCCCGAGTCGTAAGCTGTCTACGAGAAAGCACTGATTTGTTGATACCCTAAGCTACACGTTGGGTATATCTAGCGTTAGCACAGCCTGTGCCTAACACTGGACACCCTATGCAAATGCTGGATACATGTTGTAACCTAACCGTGACCAACTTCAACGTAACTGAATTCTGATTGGTTGATCCTGAGCTTCGTTCAAATCATCAGATTGGTTGGAAAACACAGCAGCCGTCATAGCGTCTCCAACGTTAGGTATAAGGGTATATATATATATATATATATACCGGGTTCTTCTACCTTATCTTACCTTATATATATATATGTACCGTATATATATATATTACCTTATAAGGGTTATATCTATAAAAACGCTATCTATAGGATATAGATAGGATAAACAAAAATCAGGGGTTTCTGGTAGGCTGGTAGGAAGCCCATCGTAACGTGTCATAAACGGCGATTTTGAGCAAAATATGAGAGCATGCAGGGTCCGGACGCGTAGGCTTACAACACCCTTAGGAATACTTACGATTCCCAGTGAAGGACCCACTCAACCTTTCAAAAGACACTAGAAACAGAAGGACAAAACGTCCGATAAAGATGATCCTTCCCAACAAAACCGAAGTCCGGCTAATATTTTATTTTTTTGTTTGATATTGCTTGTTGATCTGTTTTATGCGATACGGCCTTGTTATGTCATAGTAGTCGTTTTATATTTTTGGCCAGTTATGTATGTATTTACTATGTTTTTTACTCTCCGATTTCTGGAGGAAATAAATTATTTGAATTGAACTGAAAAATAATCTCAGCTAACACATTACTTTAGCACAGTAAAATATGATACACAGACACCTTGGACTGGAATAATAGTGATCCCTCATCTTCTCTACTCTAACTAAGCAAAAAACCTACGATGGTTCCACTTACTACTGGGTCCTTAGGATCTTAATTAGCCAATGATACGAAAATGATCCCAATATGAGGTCACCAAGGTAACTGGAGAGGATAGAAACTTAGTTACGTTTCTAGGAGGCTTATTAGATGTTTTCCAGTGAGCTAGCTCAATATCCCAATTTTCATCAGTAAGAGAAATTACAAGGTACAAGCTTCCTCATTTGTTAATGGAGCTCAAGTTCGACCAGCGTAGTTGGAGTCGAGTCCGAGAATGGATAATGACAAATAACAGTTTTATCTCTTACCCATGAGCATTGAAGGATACAAAAATCACTATCGCTTTTAATTGCGACTTCCGTTATTGTTAAAACCCTGTTCAGCCTCTGTTAGCGGTCCAGCTGTTTTATTATTCACAGCATTTTTGTTTTATAAAACGGGTCCCAACGGTTTGTCCACTCTCGATTGGGATCAACTAAAAAAGGGCACGACACGACATAGTGCAGGAGTACTCGTGAGTAGTAAAAAGAGGCACACAAACTAAAGGGCCCTTTCAGGCTTCAGCGTGAGGGGAAGGAACACTGTTCAAACATGTCTTGTTTTAGAATCTGGACTTACGAACTCTCACTTCGTCCTCTACTGCTATTACTTGTTAATCTATTTTTATTACTCGTGCCTCTTGCGCCGTGCCGTGCGTGCCTCTTTTTAGTCGATTCAATCTCGATTTTTGTGCACGCTAAACGCCCGATGCTGGCACGGGATGTCAGGTGCTAGATATTAATATCAACGAATTTAAAAGTGTTAAAAGATGAATCGCGTAATTCATGGCCGGCACCGCTGGTTTTGGCTGGTGCCGGGAAAGGGTGTACAGCAAGTGCCGGGGAGTGCGTAAGGTAAGACCTCACGCGGACAAGGGAGGAAGAGGGGCATATTGTCCCACCGTGGATATCTTTGTCTGCCCGGGAACTGAAGTTTCCTCACATGCCCCGGAACTCCGGAACGCTTTGAGGTGCTCTCGAACAATATTACTCAATCTTGATAGTCACTTAGTTGTCCAAACCTTCAGATATTCAACCAAATTGCTCATCAATAAAGTTCGAGTCTCGACATCCACGCTCTACTTTTCCGAGCGGATATTTTCGTTCTGTCGACAAGTTTTCTGACATCAACATGCACTCAGAGGTCTAGAATGCCTGAGCTGACGCTAGAAAGTCTCTTCGCTTAAATTTCTTTCGATTTTCTGCTTCGACGAATAAAGAATGGATTTAGTGGAAAGTCATTAGTGGGGAAACTAATGAGGCGCAAAAATTCTGAATTCGAAACTAAGAGGATTTTCCCTTGGGCAATACAAAAGGTCCTGGAAATCCGAACGGAAAACAACCGTGAAATCTTAGGTTAGAGCGTTTATCAAGAATGGTATTGGGGACACTCTTCCCTGTATCCTCATCCCGTAACCACAGGATTTAAGCCCCCTTCACAAGCATGCCTAGCCAAGCAAAGATGTCTAGGCACGTGTCTAGCTTCACACCAATGCCTAGACAACGTTCACACCAATGCCTAGACACAGATTTTGGGCAGGACGCGGAGTTCCAGGCTTACCCAGAGCACCTGGCCTCTACCATAATCCCAGTCACGTCGGAATCCCCTTAAAGGACACTTTACAACTAGGCTAAGCTTACAGAAAATTACACACGGCTTCGGCTGTTTTTACACTCTTTCCATGCCCCTTGCCTTGAATGACAATCTTGGCAAAATCTACACCATCGGTGTTAGGGCCGGAACAGCTCAGACATAAGAGAGTGTGAGATATGTCTAATAAATCAGGCTCAATTATTTATGGTAAAAAGTTTGAAATTCATTATTTTCTCGGTGGTTTCAGCTTTCCATGGATTTCCTCGATCAGTCCAGCGGAAAGTGGAAAACAATTCCAGGAATCGTATTATCCCCAGGGACCCCCACCCCCTAAGAAAATTCAAAATTTCTGCAGGAAATTCGAAGTTGATCTTGAAAAACTGTTGGCGTTTATTATCCCTTTTCATGGCAAATTGTTTGAGTGGTAACAAAAATCGAGTCGAGTATGAGCAGGCATTATCTTATCTATGGTGCTTAAATATGAGTAAGACATGTTACGACGGCGGTGAATTGATTCCGTTGGTACAAAAAATGGCAGAGGATTAGAAGTAAATCCAACGGTTACATCTCTCTTCCCTGTTTCAGAATATCTAATGTTTCCCGCAGTTCATTTTGTTCTTGTACTTTTTTTGCCCAATCTTTAACCCAGGAGGAAACGTGGATAATGTCTTGCTCCACCTACTCCCCATTAGCTTGTAGCAAGGAAATAGGTTCCGAGACAGCCGTTTAGCTTCTATTTCAATAGGATGTCGAAAGAAGGAGATGATTAGGGATCTTGATAGACCTTAGCTAAGAAAGTTACAAAAAGGATGAATGTTTTCTAATCGCTTTTCTGAAAGTATAATGACTCAGTCAGGCGCCATGAATGGCCGACTTTATACAACTACAAGACAACCAAAACTAGAGTATTTTATTTATTTATTTATTATCATAAAGTATAATAATCAACAAATATACAATATTTTGTAATGATTATTATAATAAATATATATCCAAATATGGATAAAAACGGATAAGTCAGCTACGACGCTTTGGCAGCGATATTTCGGCCCTTCTTGGCATGGGTCCTCCTCAGACTCTTCATCTCCTGTCAATGGATGATCAAGCAGAAGTACTTTGCGGGACCGGTCCCGTTGATAACACAGACTTCTGCAAACACGGCGGTGTTCCACCAACAATGACATCGAAAGTTAGTCAGCTACACCGTCAGAATTTTCACAACGGACAACACAAGGATGCGCGGTTTCAACAGACAATGCGTGATAGATAACGCTGGGGATGTTATCTGTTGTGTTTGAAAACGTTGTGCATGAAATATTAGGAATAACACGCATTGCCCGGGAGAGCTGAAAAATTGCCAAAAAAGCATCTGCTGTATTGTCCGACATCGCCGACAAACAAAAAAGTCAGCAGATGCTTTTTGCTGTTTTTTGGCTCTTCCTGGCAATGCTTGTATGCTTGTAATGGCAATAATATTCAATTCATAATTTTTTCAAACACAAGAGATAACATCCCAAGTGTTGTCTGTTACGCATTGTATATTAAAAACGCGCATCCTTGTGTTGTTTGTTACGAAACTTCTGACAGTGTAGTCTCTCCCACGTCCGAGAAGACCTGGTAACATTTATTACTCGAGGTAAGCCATCCCGGTCCGTATTAAAAAAGCCTGACGAGGACCCTTGCCAAGAAGGGCGCAAAACTCCGTTACGGACCTATCCGTTTCTGGGATCCCAAAACGTAAGTGGAGGGATACCTATGACATCACAAAAGTTTTCCGTCTGTCAGCACGATAACTGACGAAGATAATGAGATATTTCAATGAAACTTGGTGTGAGGACTCTTTGGGTCAAGGGACAGGTCGAGTTCATAGATGGCCTAGCCCTACATTTCGGGGTGGGGGTTCAAATTAAGGGGCGAACAATTTTTTTTAACAGCTAATGAGATAGTCGATATAGGGCTAAGAAGACAAACTAAAGATGTATATGACAATAATTTCCTCGCCGGACAAGTAGTTCACCGGGATTCCGACCAAAACCGAAAACTTTGTTAAAAGTAAAAAGTTGTACTTGAAGTCGATTAGATGTTCGATTTAGGGGAAAGAAGACATGCTGAAACTGTGTATCACAATCATTTTCCAACCGGACACATTGTTCCACCGGAGTTCGGCTGAAACCGGAAAATTTGTTATAAAGAAAAGTTTTATCTGAACTTGATTAGAGGTTCGATGTAGGCCTATTGGTAAGAAGGCACGGTGAATGAAAATTATTTTCTCGCCTGACAAATAGTTCTCTCGGATCCGGCCAAAACCTGAACATTTTTTAAAAGTTAAAGTATTTGAAGTTGATTATAGAGGTAATATGTAGGGGTAAGGAGGTATGCTGAGTTCGTCTTTGAGCTTTAATTTTTGACGGACAAGTATCCGGCCGAAACCGGATATTTGGCAGAAGTAAGACAGGAAGTTTTGATCAATTTCGTCAAAGTAGATATGACATAGGGATAAAAACACATGCTGAATCCAGATCTGAACTCGGTTTTCTCAGATGATTAGCTATGGCCTTAATCTGTTTTTAAGTTTTAAATAGAAAAATGTTCGATGAATCTAGCGAAGACCCGGATATCTATTGGTCTTGTTATCCATTGTTTGGACGAATGTCTCCCAGTCAGCTTGGATTCGAGGAGTATTCATAATAAATAATTAAATAATTAAAGTACAAAGAAACTCATGTTTACTCTTCTACCATTTTCTATTAATTTGTCTGTCCCTCCCTCGAAATTCTTGAAGACACCCACTCTGAAATGATGGATTGACCCTTTCTTCCGAAGCAAGCTTGCCTTCTTTTATAAGCTTACCCCAGGTAATCATAAAATCCCACAATAACCCCAAGCCTGAGGAATATCTCAAAATCCCAAAGGAAAACCTCATAATCAAACTAATGGGAAGGTTGGTACCAGGAAATTCCAAGGAACTTTCTCGTTCCTTAGTGAAAGAAAAAAAAACTCTTTGTCGGGAGAGGAGAACCCTGTCCTTTTGTAGTCCAGGGGAGTTATCAGCCATTAGGGATTTTTTTTGCAGGAATATCACTGGTCCTTTTCTGGATACGAGCTCGTTAAACCTGGCCAATGTATCATACGGATGATATTATTGACGTTCTCTCATAGGCCTATTTGAGCTTTCACGTAGTTGACTAAATGTGTTTCGTTGTAATAACAGTTTGTAATAACGTTTTTTTTTATTTTTATTTAGACGATTTACAGATAAGATAGGATAGATAAGATTTATTTCGTCAAAAAGTTTGTTTGTATAATAAAAGTTACTAAACTTGAACTTGTTTTTGTGGAGCTATACCGTTAGAACCTAGGCTAACGTGTCATATGGCAAATATTATACTCTAGTAGTTTTCAGGTTGTAAGCCGAGTTTACGCTGAATTGGGAGGTTGGGTGCTGGGAGTCCTGGGACTACTAAAACTAACATCCAGACCCCAGTGAATACGGTTCCTTCCTACCTCTGATAGTTTCCGAGTTACCAACTGATGGGTAACTCGGTGGGGGCGGGGTTAACTAAATTTCGACGACCTGGTCCTTATTTTTCGAAGTATGTCAGATCACAGCTAAATCCTCAGAGGTTTCATTGTTCCGATACTATTAGTTCTCAAGTTGTAAGGTTTATAATTTGTGCCCAGCTGAATCGAACAAAACATCTGAGGGGGGGGGGGGGGGGCAAGGTATTTACCCACTGGCTGGTTATTTTGCCGACCGTTTTTGCGGAAAAAGACTGTTTTCAAGAAAAAAACGAATAACTTTGATGAAAAATTTACTGATTCTCAGAAAGACTTCTCAGAAACATATTCGGATATTTTTACCGACAGCATTGGGGGAGGGGGG
This sequence comes from Branchinecta lynchi, assembly GCA_023053575.1. Classification (NCBI taxonomy): domain Eukaryota; kingdom Metazoa; phylum Arthropoda; class Branchiopoda; order Anostraca; family Branchinectidae; genus Branchinecta; species Branchinecta lynchi. The sequence continues at coordinate 16,683,407 of JAKZAP010000014.1, read as the reverse complement.
GAGGAGCCCCCCCCCATACGTGGCGCCCCTTCCTGGGTCCAGTTGCTCATGATTCATTTGGGTGGGATCCTCACTGTCAGAAGTTTCATAACCGACAACACGGATGCACGGTTTCAACAGACAATACTTGGGTTGTTACCTGCTGTTGCGACAAAATTTATGCATGAAATGGTATGCCTAACAAGCATTGCCACAAAGGGCCGAAAAACCGCCAAAAAAGCACCTGCTGTCTGTCGTCATGATATCGGAAAATACAGCAGATACTTTTTTGGCGTTTTTCGGCTCTTCCTGGCAATGCTTGTTACGCAAAACATTTCATACATAATGTTTGTCGCAACAGCAGATAACATCCCAACTGTTGTCTGCTGAAACCGTGTATCCCAGTGTTGTCTGTTATGAAGCTTCTGACAGTACTGTCAGCTTAATGTGGAACATGTATCGTCTTTCTCATCTAATTATCCAATCATACGGTTGGAAAACTGGACAGCGTCGTCCCTGCAGCGGAATGAACCCGAAGTCTCCATGGACCCAGTATACCCAGTTTAGCAAAACGTGGCTGCAAACAGCACAGATTTCAGTGCGGATTCGATTTCCCTGCTGAAAGAATCGAGTCTAGTTCTAGGTGTGCGCCGCACTGTCACAAGTTTCGTAAGAGATAACACGAGGATGCGCGGTTTCAACAGATAATGCGCAACAGATAACACTTCGGATGTTATCTATTGTGTTTGAAAACTTTATGCATGAAATGTTATGCATAACAAGCTTTGTTAGGAAGTGCCAAAAAAGCACATACTGACTTTATTCCTTATCGTCATGATGTCAGAAAACTCAGCAGATACTTTTTGGCGGTTTTTCGGTTCTTCCTGATGGTAACACTTTTTATGCACAACATTTTGAAACACAACAGAGAACATCCGAAGTGGTATCTGTTACGCATTATCTGTTGATACCGCGCATCCTCGTATTATCTGTTATGAAACTTCTGACTGTGCGTTTTCAGCCTAATATGACAAGGCCATTAGTCCACATAACTTTGATAATGTCGAATACATGGGACGAAAAATACCGATCATATACGGAAAAGCGACGTGTTTACAAGAGAGCAGATGTCCTGAAGGAGACTCCGCAAAATGCCTTGGAAACAGGAGCTAGAAAATAAGCAGTGACTTACCGGTGCCAATAAACATTATGTCGAACATTCTGGAGTCTGAAGTTGTGAATTGAGAGTCAACGACAATCTTGGTGAAGCGAGAGCTGAAAACAAAAGGTAATAAGAACAGACAAAATCAACCCGATGAAAAATTTGTAGCCTGCGTAGTAGTATGGTAGTAGTACGAAAACGTTGCATGTAATACTATGTAATAGCAAAGAATACTATAATTTAATGTGCCTCAGACTGGTCCAATCTTATGTCGTAGAATCCAGTAGCATCCTGTCTTGCCATAGCAGCATCCGGTCTTGCTAATAGCAGCATATAGTAGTATGCAGTAACACGGTAGCCTTGAAGTAGAAGCATATAGTAGCATCGTCAGTACTGCATGCTACTTTTTCGTACTACTTCATAGTACTATTTTCTCCGTTTTTCATCCGGAAATGAGGAGGAGTTTGGCAAGTTAGGAAATGCCTAACCCAGAACCAGTCTTCGAGGATCGAAAAAATTCAAAAGCGTGGGCTCCGAATCATCCTTGGCGACAAATACTTGGACTATGACTCGGCACTGGCGAAGCTAAGCCTAACATCCCTTGCCGATAGAAGACATTCATTAATTATGACATTTGGTCTCCAGTGCCTCGAGTCCGTCGAACCATTCTACCAAACTTTAAACCGAAAAATGCATATGAAGTTAAGACCAGAAGTACTTGTAAATTTAGTTCTGTGCAACAATTTTACAAGCCTCGTGCCAATTCACCTGAGCTATTTAAAAAAAAATTGTGCCGTATTTACTAAGCTTCATAACGAAATGACCTGAATTCCAAACATTTCCTGTTCGTTTTGAATTGTGTCGACGTGCCAATGTTATAATTGCCATGCTTTTATATTATTGTGAATAAATCTGAACTTGACTGAAAAACAAGAAAAAAGAAGACAGATAAAGTTTGGCTACACTCTCTATCTGCCCTTTTATTTTGCGTTTTTCATCATTTTTTTTTAGTACATCATAAAGTTTACCACGAGTCCTTTTTAATATCAATACAGCCAGCAAGGATCAGATTTCGATGGCTGAATGTCAAACAGTAAAAAAAACTGTCTTTTTAGACACCCACTCCCGACACTTGATGTACACCCTTTCCTGGCATCGAAAACTTGATGTACACCATAATCGAGAGTGGTAACCCCTCGAAGAAAATCCTTTGTAAACAGAAAACTAAGCTTCAACTTAAATCTGATATTTTGTCGTGTTTTTTAGTTATTTCAAAGCCTGAAGGGAAGGCTATATGGAAGAAAAAAATTTCAAGTTGCGTAACCCTCGTGTACTTTACCGCTAATCTAACTTTTTTTTTAAGCTTACCACTTTTCATCTCCTTAGTGGAAGACCTATTTCCACACCTCTCAAAGTTAGCACTTTTCCGGTTGGAAACTGTATCCAAACTTTTATACGTCCTTAGAAATGCATGAATTCCCTTAAAGAAGTCAAAACTCGGGAATTCAAGTCGTTTGCAAGGTCATCTTCTGGCTTCAATTCTGTCTGAATATATAAAATCCATTCCATATGGAGCAGTCAGTGTCCGCCGTTTTCGTAATGTACATTTCTCGAGTTCGAAGGAAAATGGAAAATACAGCGAAGTAGGTTCAACTTGGCAACTCCGGCCCGAAATAAAAGTGTAAAGTATTGGGTCGTATATCCAAGTCGCGGCACAATTTATGTTCGAGAAAATGGGATGGTATTAACAAAGCCAGAGCAAAGCTAGAGGCGAAAAAAGAAAGGCCCAAACATCGATTTATGTTAGGTCTAGGCAGCTATAGTCGGGCTCCCTCCGGGCAAAACCAAAAACTTACTTTCATTTTTGTATTTATCGAACGTAGTTTGACTTGAGAAAATACACTGGCAGACTCAGAAATAAAACTTTGCATTTATTGGACGTTTTTTTAGCAGACTTGGAAACAAAAAAGACAAGTACCAGCTATGCTTTCTTACGCATGTTAATTACCACTTTCCTAGGTTGAGGCCTTTATCCAGGGGCGTAATTTGCTATGGGGCAGGAGGGGGGGGGGGGGGGGGGGGGGGGGGGGGGGGGGGGGGGGGCAAACTGCCCCCCCCCCCCAGCTGAAATTTTGCGTCTTCGAAACTCGCTTCGAAACTAAGAAAGGCCTACAGAATTCAAGCATCCACAGAAACAGTCGGTTTTCTGTATATCTTTGTCTTTATGGTAAGAATGGAACACGGAAGCCTTGAAACTTTTACAACGATATGCATGCGCTATGCAGGGTTAAACACGTTTAGTCTGCATCGAAGAGAAGCAAATGTCGGGAGAAACCGGTATTCTGAGCCAGAACAAAAGCAAGCTACTGTGTAAAAAGCGCTAAGCGCACTTTTATGTTGGAATAGTGCAGTATATCCCGTGGTGTTGAATTAATTCAAATAAAGATGACCCAAAAAATATAGGATTTCTTTAAAGCGAAGCAACAAACTAGCAAAAGGTTAAGGACCGAGGAACTGCTTATTTTCACCTGACTTGGGAAAATCGGCTCCAAATTTGCCCCCCCCCCCCAGAGGATTTTGACGAAATTACGCCCCTGCCTTTATCTAGGCAGAAGTTAGCTAATGATCAGAATCTCACAAAATACACTGACACTACCCTGGCTTTTTATGCCCCCCTCCCTTATACTTGGTGTTATTAAGGACCACGACGATTTGTTCAATAGCTATTCCCAAAGGCCTTCCACTAGATTTGACTTCTTAGTTTCGAGTTTTGCCAGGTAACGGGTTTTTAGAGACATCAAGTTTCCTGAGCAACACGATACACTTTCTGCTTTCTTATTGGTTGATTGCGGGGCACGTGGACACCTGCTCTGAAATGGATGCAAAAAAAGCGCGGTTCCCCCCGTCCAGAAGACAAAGTACAAATGGCAATGTAAACAAGACCAAAGGTTTCGATGGGATCCCAAAAATTCAATATTTGAACCAGACAATTGGGTCTTGTCTTCGCCAGATCCAGTCTTCGCCAGACTCCTTGAACATTTTTCTATTAAAATTCAAAAACAGGTTAATCATCGGAGAAAAAAAAGTTCAGGTATTGAATCAGCATGTGTGTTTACCCCTATAAGCCATCTCTGTTTTGACGAAAACTTCCTACCACTTCTGCCAATTTCCCGGTTTCGGCCGAATTCCGGAACCACTTTTCCGGCGAAAAAAGAAAGCTTAGAAAAGAAACTTATAACAAATTTTCCGGCTCCAGCCGGATTCCCGTCGAACTATATGTCCGGGTAAAAAATAATTGTCATGCACGGATTCACCATCTCACAAAAAAGCGCCCTGAATAGTTTGTTTATTTTGAATTTATTTGTCCATGTATTTCGTTGTATATTTAGTAGGCTAATTTGTCTTTAATGGTCAGCTGTTTATTAGTATGTACGTGTGTGTACGTGTGACTTTGATTGACATGCTTTTGTTCCTTTTTATACATTACTCTTCAGCTTTGAAGGATTCCAATAAATAATAATGATAATAACTATCCTCCTGGTGACAGACAACGGTATAAGCTCGCACTTGGAGCGATTATTGCTTGCGATGTGGAAGAAAACGGGAGTGTTTAATACAATTTCTGAATATAAACTGGTACAAAGCCTTGGGAAAATTGTACAGCAACTTCTGTCTCCTTCTATACTATTCCGTTCTGGTGTCACTCATATTCTGCGAAAGAAGGAGATTAAAAAGACGAGATCGCGTTATATTAAACATGCAAAGCACGTGCTCCACTTGTCGAAATTATGTCATAACCACACATTGACGGAAAAGTTCGAAATTCAAGATGCAAGTGTTATCCTTTTGGATGTTTCTTCATCGCGATCAAAGATCATTCAACAACACAGCCTAACCAGCGCAGGACCTTCTCTACTGCTTCCTGGCCGAAGACTGAAAATTAGTGTCTTTATGTGTTTTATTTATTTTCTTTCATTCACTCCGCTTTTTCGAAATGGCGGGTTATACAGAAAGACTTACTTACTGCCAAGATCATTCAACAATTCACTTGGAGCGATTATTGCTTGCGATGTGGAAGAAAACGGGAGTGTTACTTACTGATACTTACTGCCCAGATCCTTCAAAAAATATTAAGGCAAAAGTCTATTTATTGCATGTATATTGGTATCCAGAATCATGTATATATGAGTATCAATAAATTAGGAGCCTTCCTCTTTCGTGGGTTTAACCCAATAAGTTTTCGAAAAGAATTTTAAAGAATTTAAAATAGTTTATGTGGAATGGTCCTAGCAGAGGCGTCATGGCGGGCGGGTGGGGGAGATGCCAGGCATTTTTTCACCGCTAATGGGTTGATGAATTAAATTTTGAGACTATGTAGTAAATCTGTGACTGGGGTTCAAAGTAGATCTCTTTGCCCCCCCCCCCCCCCCCCCCCACACAATATTTACTTACTGACGTGACTAGAATGAACTAAAACAGAATAAATCCTCCGCAATTCCCCAGCTATCTGGTCGGATTTATACACATTCGCAAGGGTAAGTGGTCTTAAGCTTGGTCCCCAAAGCGTCCGAGTTTTTCAACAGAGATTAAGTAATCGCAACCGGAAAGATGGAGGGAAGTTGTGGGAAAGTTGCTAAGTGAAATGTAATTCAGTAACCAGCATGAAACGGGCAAGGAGGTGCGTAATTCGCAGAGCGAACTAAAACTTGCAACCAGTGTTGATACTTGTTTCAAACGGAACATCTGACTTTTGGCCTCAAAAACTGGTGACATTTTGGCGCCTACGAAACTGAGTCCTTTTTACCAGCTTTTTAACGAGAAATCTCGCTTTATCACCTTCATCATTACATGACTCGACTTTTTTGCTTCGTTTCTGGTTTAATGGTGAGGAACCAGTCGCAGAATTCTGGATCGCTGACTGGTCACAAAATCTGTGACAAATCGCAGAATTCTTCGACCAGTGGCAACACTGCTCGCAAGATGATGACAGTGCAGTGTATATTCACCGAGCACAGTGGGAGCCCCAAAATTCGGTTTGTGGAGAATAGATTCGAGAAACCTGCAAGTTCAGTGATATCCATTAAAGGACCTGTCTTACCTATAATACTAACGCAACCTACTTCCATAACCAGTCCATATATTGTAGATTTTTTCGCTGTTTTCGCTACCATCTCAACGGGTCTCGGAAAAGGCTTAAAACAGCCAAATCAGTGTGTTATTTGTTGAAAGCCCAGCCTAGTTTTAAACTATTAACATATTTTTAAATACTGTAAGTTGAAGAGTAAATAGTGCGAGGGGTCCTTTTAGCGAAAACGAAACTGGAAGGGTGGAGTGCAGTTGGGTGGGCGGAGCAACATTCGCTGGGCGAACTGAAACCCTTGACCCCTCCGTTCATCCTCGAGTACTCTCAACTCTAGTGGCGGGCATTTGCTCCAATGCCCCCATAATACAAACAAAAGACTGCTCAACTCAGCTTATCGACCCTAGTCTATTTTCAGGTCAGAAAAACTGGTCTGGAGATAATTAATGTCAAAGGACTTGATACAAAATTTCCGTGGCGTGTTCATGCTATTACATTGTTTCCCAGCTTCCTTCTAAAAAGTGGACTGGCCCCGAAACTCAAAGGAGAAAAAAAAACTGTTTCAGGCATGCATAGTCATTTCACCGTAAATAGCGTGTTCTGTATGTGACATAAAGCATTTGTTTTACGAAAAAAGAAAGATCGTTTTTTATTTATCAAACCGTGTGGAATAATTTCAACGAATAACAAGAGCTACGAGCTCACGTGGCACTTGTCACAAGTAGGTGGTGTGACAAACAAGAAAGTAAATCTGAGTATTTTTCCAGAAGTTCTGGTACCCCTCCCCACCGTGCTCGGATCCAATCCGGAACCTAAAATATGTCATCTAAGACATACAATCTCTCTACTTTCCAAGCTTCATTCAAGTCACTCCACTCGTTCAATCCCTATGCGAGCCAGAACATTTCCGATACTCCCCCTCCAACTCCCCCCACTGTGGCCGAATACGGCTCGGGCACATAAAGCTTCGCATCTCTAACATTTCACTTCCCGTCGATCAAGTTTTACTCGAATCAGCATATCTGCAAATTTCCGGATCCCGCTTCATCATCCTCTACCTTGGTCGGTTCCGGTTCGGACGCCAAATGACAAACCAAGGCCGCATAAACTTGGTACTGTCCAACTTGCATCCCATTCGGCCCATCTGTTTGGTTTTGGGCATGTCACAAAGTTTTCAGTCCCCCCTACCCCTCAACTCCCCCAACCATGGCCACATGGGTTTCGGGCACATGTTTTTGGGAACCCAAAACATAAGTGGAGGGATACCTATGACATCGCAAAAGTTGTTCGTCTGTCCGTCCGTCTGTCTGTGCGCACTATAACTCTCGAAGGGAATGAGATATTTTGATGAAACTTGGTGTGAGGACTCTTTGGGTCAAGAGTAAGGTCGAGTTCGTAGATGGGCTCTGTAGCTCTACATTTAGGGGTAGGGGAGGGGGTTTAAATTAAGGGGCAAATGAAATATTTTAAACAGATGATGTGATAGTCGATTATGGGGTAAGAAGACATAAAGAACACGGTGGTGAATACCATTTTATCATCGGATAAGTAGTTCGCTCGGAATCCGGCCAAAACCGGAATATTTGTTAAAAATAAAAGTTTTATCTGAAGCTGATTAGATACTCGATATAGAGGTCAGAAGACATGGTGAACACGATGGTGAAATCCATTTTTTCGCCGGACAAGTAGTTAGCCTAAAATCCGGCCAAAACCGGAAAGTCTTTTAAAACTAAGTTTTATTTCAAGTTGATTAGATGTTCGATTAGGGGTAAGAAGACATGCTGAACACGACAGTGAAGACCATTTTTTTCGCCGGACAAGTAGTTAGCCCGGAATCCGGCCAAAACCTGAAAGTCTTTTAAAAGTAAAAGATTTATTTGAAGTTGATTGGATGTTTGATTTAGGGGTAGAAAGACATGCTGAAAACGATGGTGAAAATCGTTTTTTCGCAGGGCAAGAAATTCGCCTGCAATTCGTCCAAAACCGGAAAGTTTGTTAAAAGTATAAGTTTTATCTGAAATTGATTAGATGTTCGATATAGGGGTAAGACGACACGCTGAATACTTGTTTGAAAAGCATTTTCTACCCGGACAACTTGTTCGCCCGGAATCGGGCCGAAACCGAAAAGTTTGTTGAAATCAAAAGTTTTATTTGAAGTTCATTAGATGACATATTTAGGGGTAAGAAGACACACTGAATCTGTATATGACAATCTTTTTTTTACCGGGACATATAGCTTGTTCGGAATCCGATTGAAACCGGATTTTTGTAAAAGAAGTTTTACTTGAAGTTGATTAGATGTTCTTTATACGGATAAGGAGATACGATGAATACGCTTATGAACTTTTTTCTTTTTCTGGACAAGTATGGTAGTTCGTTCGCAATTGTCTGGATCAGGTCTTAGATTTTTGGGATCCCATCGAAACCTTTGGTCTTGTTTATATCTAGGTCATCAATTCTTATCACCCATAAAGTTTCACTTGAAGCGAACTATTTGTTCGCAACCTACGGAAGTCGGTAATTTCCGGATTCCTCCTACCTCACCTCCCCGAGAAATTTCCGGATACGGGAACGGAAGTGTTCCTAGGGCATTGTTTCGGGTCCTTAAGTCTATTTGGACAGGCCACTAATATGCATGCCAAGTTTTGTCCTCCTTAGCACATATGGAAGTATCCTAACTCGCGATCACCTGCATTCCGGGAAACTCCCTCCAACTACCCCCAAAGAGCCCCGATATTGTCTAGTTCTGTCAAGAAAGTATCTAAGCTTATGTTTGTTCTTCCCACCAAATTCCGGCCCCGATCCATCGATGTCAAGCGTTTAAAAAAGAATCCTGTGTCCCTTCTACCCCCCCCCCCAGTATCGGATCCGGTCCGGACTTGGCACGGAACATCTGGGACAATAGCTCTTTCCACTTGCCAAGTTCCATTCAAATCCGGTGGCCCGTTCAAAAGTTATAAATGCCCCAAGATTTCAGATTCGCCATCCCTCCACTGCCCACACGATGTCCGGATCGTTCAAACAACTATTTTCAAGTCAGTCCATTCGGATCCCTGATATTCCTGCGGAGTTCCATCATCGTAGTACATTGGGAAGTACTGAACTCACTGAATCACCAGAATCCCCCCACAGTGCCCGAACCCGGTCCGGTTATGTCAACGATTTATGTAGGACTTGTGCTTGTTCTTCTCACCAAGTTTCATCCCGATCCCTCCACTCTAAGCGTTCCCCTAGATTTCAATTTCAATCTACTCCCCCCAAAGTCACCGGATTCAGTTCGGATTTGAAGTGGGTCGTCTGAGACAGGAAGTCTTTCCAAATATCAAGTTTCATTAAGATCCGATCACCCGTTCAAAAGTTATAAATACGTCGAGATTCAGGATCCTCCCTCCCTCCACTCCCCTCACGATGCTCGGATTGGGGAAGTAACTATTTCCAATTTTATCTTTTGGGGTCCCTGATATGCCTGCCAAGCTTCATCGTCCTAGCTTATGTGGAAGTGCCCAAACTAGCAAAACCCGGACCGAGGGACGTACGGACAGAAACTGTGATCGCTAAATGGCACTTTGCCGGAGGCCGAAATGCCATAAAAACTGATTGACCGAGAATTGTCCTAATACAGCTCTTAATGCTCATGGAGAAAGGTATCAATAATATGACGGCAGCGTCACGACCAGAGGCTATAGTGTCATACAAATCTGACCAATGAGAACTAGGCATAAGATCAGCGAGGGGTTGCCCACTCTTGATATGAGTGTAAAGCAAGTGCCCGGTGCTGTGGTACCCGGCCGGTACTGGCACCGGCTGACACCAGCCAGCCCCAGTTGCCACGTGCTAGAACGTTATACGCATGTTTATGTTTGATAAATGAAAGATGTACCACCTAATTTACGGTCGGCACCGGTTCCGGCGCCACTGATTTTGGTCGGTGCCGGGAAAAGGTGTACAGCAGGTGCCGAGGAGTGGGTAGCCTCTCGAAGACGATCCGGTCCCCCGATCATGGTTCGATTAAAACAGCCAAATACCAATGGGTCGATTAGAGAATTGAAAATACGAATGGATCCAGCAATTGACAGAAAAGTAACCGGCACTACAAGTAGGACTAAAACCCATGCGTGAACTCCGAAAATAGGCCAAATACCTTCGGGGATCAATTATGATAGATAGTACGATAGTTTCGAAAACAAGAAAGGATTCAGCAATTAGCGAAACCCAAGCGTGAACCGATACCTACGCAAGACCTTTCATCCCGTAGAAATGCAAACGATTCTAAATGTCTGCTAGAATACAACAAATGTCTACACACAGAAAGGGTACTTCCGACCCCTCACCAGATGGCACGAAACACTATCGCTTCGTATTCGAATTCTTAAGTCCGCCTGGCATCTTCCTCGACTAGGTCACGTCTCTGGGATAAAATCAACAACAGATCAAGCTCAACCTTATTTGAGGAACAAACTGGGCCGCTTAAAGCACATCTGGAAGCAGCAGGACATTCTAATCGAAATACACTAAGCCAAAAGACGACGAGACAAGGCGAATACAGCCTTTATCAATATCACACTTTGGATGGCTTCTTTTACCCAGAATTAGAATTAAATAGGCAAAGACTTGTAGTACTTCTACCCTCTCCACGGCCACATGCTTGGAAAACCAGTTCGCTTCATTTTTCGCACGGAGGCGACCTAAATCCAAACACAAAACGCCGATTCGTCAGTAAAGTCGCGCGTTTATGTTTCCACTAAGTGTTGCTGATGTATAAGGAAAATGATGTCCATTTATTAGTAGTATGGTCGTTTAATAGTTCACCTTCCACCATACTCCAGTCGGTTCTAAGGGCTAGCTGTTTTGATTAAGACTTGACCAACTCCCTATTCCCCAGACTACTAATTGCCGAATGAACTCCAGTTAAAGTTAGATTGTCTGAAGTTGGAGCGGCGAGTCTTGTTAGAGGTTCCTCTGAGGTATAGTTAGACGTAGTTTGGAGCGGGTCTGAACTTGAAGGGAAAGAGAAATTAGATTCAAGAATTCACGGGCGGTAAGATACAGGGATGCAAACCATCTAGGTAAGGATAGAAGCAAAGCTACGCCTTTGGTCAGCAGTAGGTATACACTGTTAATCTCTCACGCAATACAAATCGCGGACAACTGATTGCTTTTCCATTGCAGTTCCGTTCAGTTAAATGGGTATTAACAAATACGAAGATAAATCACGAATAATCAATACACCCAGTCCTTTCTTGGACGCCGAGAACCACGAAAAGTGATATTTTTTTATTTATTTTAATTTTGTTTCAAATAAGGCAAACATGGGCCACAATATAACAAAAACACACTGAACAAACAAATAAATGTAAGGACCAGGTCACTTACGTGACTCCTGTCAAAAGCCCCGCGTACAACTCACGAGTCCACGCAAGCAATACAGGCAGAGAAAGCCTGTATTATCCGTCTCTGAAATATATCGTAATTCAAATCGAGCAGTCAATCTGCTATGGTATTTTTAGTTACACACTTTAACACAGTAGCATAGGGTATATATACTAGCGAGTTCCCGGGTGTGACAGTGAATATCCGTAGGCGAATTTGGAGCTGCTGACAAACTCACCTTAGGCGCATTCGTTCGACTACAATAATCTGTTACACCCAGAGAATTATACTTCGTCCAATATACCTTTTCATCCCCTTTCAAACCCTTAAAATTTGACGACCGGTACAGTTAAGGGAAATATAGTACTTATGAGCATCACTGACAAATTCTTATCATCAAAACGTTTGATCTGTTCTTATCTCCGAAATTTGAAATTTCTTTCAGTATATATCGTCCCACTCCCTCACCCCCCTGTTTATGTGCTAGTTGGAATTTGTGGGTAGTAAATAAATTATTATTATTTTTGTTATTACTGCTCCACTGTCAGGACTTCAACCATTTCATTTTCTACCAAGGTCGACGATTTGTATAGACCCTATGGCGTCAAGTCTCTTCACAGCTGAGCGCAAGTTTGACGGGAAAACCGATTTTGCATCTTCCTGTTTTGGGGATCTTGGGGCAAAGTACAGATTGGTAGATATTTGTAGATGAGCCCGTCACCCTACATTTGGGAGTGGAGGAATACATGCTTCAGTTTAAGGAGTGAATAAAAAAATAATTCCAAGCCAATGAGAGAGTTGAATTAAGGGCAAGGAGGCATGCTGATTCAAAATCTGAACGTTCACCGGACTTGCTCAACCGGAAAACCAGAAAGTTGTTAGAAGTAAGTTCTGTCTGAAGTCGGTTTGAATGTCGAAATAAGGCTTAGAGTACACACTGAATCCATATCCAAACTTTATTTCTCACCGGAGACGTGGTTCGTCCTGAATCCGACAAAACACTGAAATTCGAAAGAAGTGAAATTTAATCCTGGAGTCGATTAAAGCTATGATTCGGGAGTAAGAAAGAATACTGCTGAATCCATGCGGAAGTAGTATAATCGGTATTTAAGAGTGGAGCGGGCTTACAAATTTAAGGACATAAAACATACTTCAGTCAAACTGGACGGAAAAGGTGGGAAACTTCGCTATATATTTGTTATACAAACTTAAACCACTTAAAATCCCAAAAAAAACCCGTCCCATCTTTTGTATTCTGAACCAAATCATCCAGAATGTGCGACCCCTCAAGCAAAGTCTTTGTGACCCCACTACGCCACTGAAATCAGGTGGTTCCTTCCCCGGTGGCCAGCCGTGTTTGAATATCCCGCCTGATTAGGATCAGGGTTCCAATCAGGATTTACCTCGCTCGAGAGATTTCCTCATCCAGGATTTCAAGGGTCAGATGGAGAATTGAAAACGGGATGCTCTCGCTTCAGTGCAGTAGGCTTCTAGAAGTTGTAGAGCCTTCTAGTCTCTAAATAACCCAGCAACCGGGTCTGGTACACGTAATGTTGTTTTAGGCAAAGTTGTCCAAAATTAGTAGAAAAGTAGTTGAACACATTGAAATGATAAATGTACCGTGTTCTTCAAAATTGTGCTAACTACATTTTCATAATTTTTGGGCCCAGCTTTGTATATATGCCATCTGAATGAAACAAGACCAAAGGTTTCGACGGGATCCCAAAAATTTTAATATTTGCTCCCGACAATTCGGTCTTGTAGATATTCGCTCTTCAACAGATTTCTTAAGTCTTTTTATTTTTAACATTAAAAAAACAGGTTAAGGCCAATGGTAATAATCGGAGAAGACAAAGTTCGTATTTGATAGTGCAAACCGGATACGCCAGCTGAATTTCAACAAGTTCAGATATATTCAGATATCCGTTTTGCGCTGTCAAATATTCAAATACGGATTCAGCATATGGTTTACCCTATAGCCTACGTCGTATCTCCTTCCTTCCTTACTTCTGCCCAACTTCAGGTTTCGTCCGGATTCCGGACAAACTACTTGTCTGGCAAAAAACTAAAGCTCAAAAACGAATTCAGCATGTCTCCTTAACCCCACATCAAACCTTTCATCAACTTCAGATTAAACTTTTACTTTTAGCAAATTTTCCGGTTTCAGCCGGATTCCAAGCGATCTATACATCCGATGAGAAAATGATTTTCATATGCGAATTCAGCATGTCTTCTTACCCGGAAGTCGTACATCTTATAAAATTTAAATAAAACTTTTACTTTTAACAAATTATCCCGTTTTGGCAGTATTCCGGCCGAAGTATTTGTTCGACGAGAAAATAAATTTCATATTCGGACTCAGCACGTCTCCTTGTCCCGAAATCGAACCTTTAACCAACTTCATATTAAACTTTTACTTTTCACAATTTTTCCGGTATTCGCCGAATTCCGGGTGAACTATTTGTCCGGCGAGAAAATAAATTTCATATTCGAATAAATTTCATATTCACCCTCAATACCAAATCAGCTATGTTCTTTCCAATGGTATAGTTAACTCAGTTTTCAAAAAAATTTGAGTTAGCACAGTTTTGAAGAACACCAAGCTGACTGCGAATCATACCTGATAGTGCAAAACGGATACTTCAGCTGAAATTTTTTTGGAGCTATATTTCTTGTTTTTCCACAAATTTCGTTTTTGGGATCCCAAAACGTAAGTGGAGGGATACCCATGACATCGCAAAAGTTGTCCGTCTGTCTCGCATGATAACTCTCGAAGGGAATGAGATATTTTGATGAAACTTGTTGTGGAGATTCTTTGAGTCAAGGGATAGGTCGTAGTTCGTAGATGGGCTCGATAGGTGCACATTTAGGGGAGGGGTTTCAAATTAAGGGGCGAAAACAATATTTTTTAAAAGATAATGAGATAGTCGATTAAGGGGTAAGACGACATGCTGAACAAGAATACGAAAACCATTTTCTCGCCGGACAAGTGGCTCACCCGGAATCCGGCCAACACCGGGAAGTTTGTTAAAAGTAAAAGTTTTATGTGAAGTTCCCCCAGCGGGAATCAGTAATTTTTCGCTGTGGCATTGCTCAAGGGTCCAATTGCTCTCCTCCTTATTAACTGAAGGCTCGCCTGCGTATTCACAATACGCCTTTCCCAAGAGGATAGCGAATATGGAAAACAGTGACCGCGCATTGTGAGTCTTGCTATTAATAAACCAAACATAAAATAATGGTAAGTAGAACTTTTTTTCTAGCGATACATCGTGTTCGATTATAGATTATTCATTTTTTTTGTACTACTATTTCACTTAATTACTGCTCTTTAAATTTCGTCGACTCTGCCAAAAATCATGGACAACAGGGCCAGTCAGCACATGACATTCTACATCTTTTCGGGCCGATGAATGAAAAATTGTATATTGTATCTGTTGTGTTTTATTTAATTATTTATTTATTTTACATACTCTGCTTTCTAAATGGCGGATCAAAATAAATTACTTACATATTACTTACTTGTCATCAGATGTGTACAACCTACGCCAAAGGCTAATCAAGGATTTCTTTCTCTATCGTGGCTTATCTGTTTTTGTATATTATTTTACCGTATGGTTGTGTTCTTAGTTTATCTACTTTGCACGATGTCCAATCCATCCCACAGAAAAGACACCCAAAAATTGGAGTGCACAGTTACGGCAAATGAGCTATTACTCGGTTCCAAATTGTTCCTTCCCAGAATAATACATTTCCTGAGAAACAGAAGATAAACTGGGCAGTATTTTCTATTACCGAACTTTCGAACCGATCAATTACTCCTCGCGAGTTCATTATTCCTTCCAAATGGACACGGATAAAGCAAAGAAAAAGTAAGCCGAACTTTCCAAAAGATTCAGGACCAACTTCAGTTTGTCTACACATTTTTTTTAGCTTAAAGCCAGTCCAAATGTCGAAATAAATTATAATTTTCTATTTTTTAATTTGTCACTGTTTAAAACATTTGTTTCTTACCTCACCAGCCCCGCACTTTTCACAGTAGTTCTAGTGTTTTAAATGATGAATACACAACTACAGGTCTGTCTTTCAATGCTGAAAAAAAAGTGAAGTGCTTACATTCCGTGGCGCATATAGATCTTATGGTGTAGATAAATTTATGCTTTGCGATCAAGAGGTGGAGTCCTCGACGTCTCTCACATACCTTCGACTTCCTATTGGTAGGGATATGAAGTCCACTCGAGATGGACTTATTAGCCAGTTTTCGCTTCGAACACGCAAAGCTTATGGAGTACTTGTACCGTGCAAATTGACACAGAACCGCCAAATCCTAGCCCGCCTCTATTCGATATTTGTAAACCCCCATCTTCTAGCACTATCCCCTTTTTGGCCCATATTTATATCGACTGATAAGAAATACATCCGTTCCATTTATTCTAAGTACGTTAAGTTTTTGGGATCCCAAAACGTAAGTGGAGGGATACCTATGATATCGCAAAAATGTCCGTCTGTAAGCACGATAACTCTCGAAGGCAATGATATCTTTTGATGAAACTTGGTGGGAGGATCCTTTGGGTCAAAGTACAGGTCAAGTTCGAAGATGGGCTATGTAGCCCTATATTTGAGGGTGGGGGAGGGGTTTGAAATTAATCCGGCAAAAACCGGAAAGTTTCGTGAAAGTAGAAGTGTCATTTGAAGTCGATTAAATGTTTGTATTAGGGGTAAGGAGACATGGTGAATACGATGGTGAAAACCATTTTCATGCCAGACAATTAGTTCGTCTGGAATCCGGCAAAAGACGGAAAGTTGGTTAAAAGTAAAAGTTTCATTTGAAGTTGATTAAATGTTCGATTTAGGGGTAAGAAAACATGCTGAACATGATGAAAACCATTTTATCACCGGACAACAAGTTCGCCAGGAATCCGGCCGAAACCGGAAAGTTTGTTAAAAGCGAAAGTTTTATTTGAAGTTGATTAGATGACAGAGACGCTAACTCTGTGTATGACAATAATTTTGTCATACCGTATATGACAACTTGCTTTAAACGAAACTGTTCGTAATTCGACGGAAAATATCACCTTGGTTTCACGTTTGTTGTTCATTTGTGCCTGTTCGGTTCTTGATTTGTTTCTGTATTTTGTCTTAAGTTTTGTTGTTGATGGTATATTATTTAGAGGTGTTAGTTATTAATGTGTGTTTATTTATTTTATTTTTGTTGCCTATTATTTAACTTTTGCTATTGTGGCAATTTTTCCATTGAACTTTAAACCTTAAGACTGTGACGCGACGGGCTCAACAAAACTATCAGGTCAACGCTATTCCGGTCACTAGTTTTTCAAACTTAATTACGGCCAGAAACGGAAACAAACTTTGCTAGAACAAGTTTTTCGGTGCCGTTTTCCAACCATCTGTTTTCGACGGACGACAAACGATCCAAGGCCAATCTAGATCCGGGCACTGATTAAGCTGAAATGAAACAGCCGTGAAATGGATTGGGGAAATTAATACTTGTATGCATCGCTAGCATCCCACCGGGAAATACGTCCCCCAAGTATCGACCGAATTCGGCGCTAAATTTTGCCACGAAGCGAGATCCAACTGCACATCCGCTACTGGGGATTCCTAGAATAGGGGAGATAAGTGTCTTTTTATCGCCTTTGTAACCGCGTTTTTCATGCATTAGCGGCTTACCTCAACGGCCACCTGAGGTGCGCACTCGTGACCTCCAGCAGAGCACTTTGATTTAATTTCTTCGATACGGTAGCTCTTTTGTTTGTACACTTTTTGTCCACTTTCCTTAACACGCAAATCGATTTTATGCTTAATTCTACTTTCTTCTTTTCAGTCTGGATTTAACTAGTCTTATTATTGAAGGTTCGTCTCTTTCAGCTATGGCCTGAAGAGGAACCTTACCAAGAAGGGCCGAAACATTGCTGAACAAAATACTAGCTGAATATTCAGCTTTGTTTCATTTTTGGTCTCACAAAACGTAAGTGGAGGGATACCTATGACCTTGTAAAAGTTGTCCGTCAATCAGTCTGTCCGGCCGTCCACAAGCACAATAACTCTCGAAGAACGAGACAGCTTGGGCTGAAGTAGTATTTATTTTGTCTGTTTACTTCTATAACTAATAATTATATTTAAGTCTCTTATTTCATATATAAAAGTATGTGTACGTATTGCAATTAATGTACTTATGTGTATATTCTTGCATTTTCCTATTTGTAACTTACTCGCCGTTTTCGTTGGACAGAATAAAATAAATAAAATAAACGTTGGAAACGAATTCTCGTGCCCCCAAACCCATCGGAAACAAAAAACAAGTACACCAGCTAGCATAAGTTGCCATCACCTCACAACCGGATATGACCGTGGTTTAAAAGAAGTCTATGTGTATATTCTTGCATTTTCCTATTTGTAACTTACTCGCGTTTTCGTTGGACAAAATAAAATAAATAAAATAAACGTTGGAAACGAATTCTCGTGCCCCCAAATCCATCGGAAAAAAAAAACAAGTACACCAGCTAGCACAAGTTGCCATCACCTCACAACCGGATATGACCGTGGTTTAAAAGAAGTCCCTCTCGCGTTTCAACTGTGTACTAAATCCTAAGATTATTTCTTTGATTATATCTCTTTTAGTTCTGAACTCATTTTCTCGCCATAGGCCAACTTTCTAATGACCACAACTTAGAACGGACCAGAGATTAAGCTAGAATTCCCTTGGTTGTGAGAAAACTTAAAATTCTAGAAAGCACAGGCGAAACCATTTCCCAGTCTGAATCTTAAGCGCAGAAATGGAATGATAAACTCGACAAATCACAAATGGAAATGGCTAGTAACAGTAGATGGCAGCACTTTCGGACGCATGGGAATAAGCTATTTTTCCTTTAAAGGACCCCTCTTGCTTATTCTGCATTTTATATTTACCTAGCTCCCTCATGGATTTTAAGCTTCTAAACCCTCACCTTTCGCCTTTGTTTCGTTTTGTGCCTACGATTTTTTGGCGCTGTTTTCGGCTGTACGAGTTTTGCCCGTTCACACAACGCAAAGTTTGCCGGAATCTTCTTCTGCTCTGACTTCTTTTTATTTGCTTCGTTTTCCCACTTTTTAAAGTTGGCGCGTTCAGTTTTCAAACATTTTGAGCCCAGCCCCTGAGTCGCATAGCAGGAAGCTATACAGAGCGACAAGCGCTAACAAGTAAATCGTTGAATTCAGGTGGAAATTAATGGTATTTTCGAAGAACGTTTTTCTGATCCATTTCATAGTGAAAAGATCATTTCTAGTAAGAGTTGTGCTTTAAGCATGGAAGGAGATATTTTGGTTGCGTGTCGAGCGAAATGTCGCACATTCTGATTTCGTCTCATCTTCAACATGGAAGTGGGCGAAAAAACATGAAAAGGGTCGAGAGTCGAAAAGTCATCCGGCGGGAGACAACACACCTCATCCAGCAGTCAAATTTGGCACTGCAGCGAAGTGGGGTTAGTGAATCAGAGCTCGTCGCAAAAACACAGTTAGTTCGATTCGGCAGTAGCCTGTCAACAAGGTGACAAAGTCTTAAGATTGGTGCGAAAAGAACGCGATTTTTTCTGCTTACTAAATGAGACGCATCGCGAATTAAATTAAAAATATCTCAATCCCTTCGAGAGTTATCGTGCGAACAGACGGACAGAAGGACAACTTTTGCGATGTCATAGGTATCCCTCCACTTACGTTTTGGGATCCCAAAAAGTTGACGAAAGCGGGAACAAAACTTCTTAGGTAACGAGTCTTTGCCAGAGTTGGTCACCAAAAGTAACTTCGTACCCCCTGGAAAGTAACCCGAAAGTCGTTGTATGTTTAATTGGCTTCAATTTGGGTATTGTCTGGGCTACCATTCTCTCAGGCCTTACTCTTGCCGCTGAAACATCTGGGGGGAGGATATCACGTAGTACTGGTGTATTCAAGATTTTAGTTCCAAACACTAACGAAAGTTTTTCACGGCGCTCCAACAAGGTTTCTAAATTATAAGTATTAAGGAGGTCTACATACGGTACTTTAGGGGACTTGGAAACTACAAGGAGGGCTCTAAATTATATCCTGTCAAGCGAATCAGACTGTTCACGAGTAATTCCAAAGTGCTACACGAGGCAACAGTATTCCAGAAGTGGGCGTATGAAAGAAAGATAAACTCTTAGTAGATACTTTGGTGGGACTCCATATCGGGATAATACTTTGAGGGAACGGAGGGACATGTTACCTCTCCTTTGCATAACTTCAACCTGTCTATCCCACTTCAGATCCGCCGTTATGTGAATTCCCAAGGGTTTAAGTTCCCTACCATGCTGAGAGCGAGGAATTGGAGGGAAAAAAACAGGGTTACTTTTTAAAAGGACATTGTCAGAACCACTGATTTCTCCAAGTTAACAACCATTTGCTCAGCAGCGGCTTCAAGACAAATATTATCTAACAATAATTGGGCACTGCTTGTACATGTAGGTACTAGGGCTGGGAAATTGCTTCTAAAGTTGCATCTCCCCCACCCACCCCGTTCATGTGCAACCCGTGCCAGGAATCAACAGGTATCAGATTGAAACTTGGTAGGTTTGTGAGCATTGGGGTCTCTTTTTCCTTTCTGTGGGTCCCAAACCCCACCCCCACCTGGTTCAGGATCAACTGGGCCCAGATTGCTCATTTTTTAATGTTTTTAACTTGACAATAACTGGAGATAAGGCGATGAAATTCCTTTGTGCTTTTAGATCATAGGGGTTGGAGAATATATGTGGAGTTGAACCGCCCCCCACCCTCCCCGTTTATGGAAAAGTGGGCCTGGCTGGCTGGAATCAAAGCGCCTGGCTGGAATCAAACTCTAAGCTGGTATACTTGAGAAAAAAAAAGAGGTGTTAATACGCATTTTGATGGTTGCCGACCCCCCCCCCCCCCACCCGCCTCCCGTTCATGGACAGCTGGGCCCAGATTTCCCATGAGTAAGTTCGTCTATGACAGTTCTCAGGTCCAACTCTTGTATATGTGGGGAGGTATATCTACGGATGAGGATTTTGGTTTAACAGCAACAAATAAGACAACGCCACGTACCTTAATCTTTAATGAACAGTTGGAAACTGGACTGTTTTGTCATATGATCGATGATATGCCGTTCCTAATTTATTATGAAAAAGGGGATATTAGGCTGCAACGATTTGGTTTATTGCACTTGTTATTACCTTGCTAATGGAAAAGGGGTTTAAAGGGTCGGACTGTCTGGCAGATCAATGTTGGAACTCAACCTATTCGTGCAAGATCTTCAAGATTTCTTTGGCTTTATATTTGTGGTTTGTTTACATTTAAATCTTTTAAAGTGGGATAATTACAAACTAGTTATTTCATACTTGTTTGGTTATTGAGGATGTGAAATGTTTTGGTTCTAAAGCTGTTTGTATATAAAAAGTGATAAACATTTTACTTTCACACGCCACGTCTCAGCACTTGCAAACTTGTTACCGCCTCAGGTGAACTAGGCATAAGTTCGGCACTTCGTTTACTCGATATTACAGCAAGGAAGAGAGTGAGAGATCCCTGGCTTTTTATCGCCTTATGTGAACTTGGCATAAGTTCGGGCTTTCATTACGTGTTATTATTCCAGGGAAGAGAGTGAGAGATCCCTCGTCTTTTATCGCCTCGTGTGCACTCACCATAAGTTTGGGACTTCGTTTACGTGATATTATAGCAGGAAAATAGTGCGAGGCCCCTCGTTTTTATCGCCTTGTGTGAACTTGGAATAAGTTCGGTATTTCGTTGCGTGTTATTATTCAGGGAAGTGAGTGAGAGATCCCTCGTTTTTTATCGCCTCGTGTGAACTTGGCATAAGTTCGGGGCTTCGTGTACGTGCTATAGTTGCAAACCTTCACTTCAGCTTAGGCTAGAAATTAACAAGGCAACACAAGCAAGACGAGGAGTCACGCGACGAGGCAATTTCCCTGAAAGCTCCACGCAAGAAACTATCATTTAATATGCCGGATAGATATGTCTGGCAACAACGATCTGTTATTTTTTTTTTCAGCTGTAAGACAGACTAAAGAAGAATTGTATCGGGGGAGGGGATGGGTTTAGAATGAGACTGAGAAGCGTCCGACAAGCACGATTCGTTGTTTATGCAGCGGGCGTAAGACATACTAAAGTAGAACTATACGGATCATGGGCAAGAGAAAGGTTAGAAACTTTTATCTAAGAGGCAGGGAAAAGCAGAACTGTATCCAGGAGAGGAGGCGGAACTGGCGGAGAGTATTCAAATTTCACTGGGATTAGGGCACTCAGTTAAGGCAGGATTGCATTCTGTTCCCTGACCATCCCGGCGTGCTACCAGAGCTTGCGCATAAGCGAGAACAATCGACTACACGTCATGGACTGAAAGGCGAAGAGAAGCTCTTCATCGCCAACCCTCCGGTTCAATCATCCTAGCACTATCTAATTTGTCTCTTATTTGCTCAAGAATTAGAAAAGAAAAAGTGCTAAAACCTTAATTCTGAGGGAATTTTTGTGTCAAAGTTCCAATGTTATTCTCTCGAATATCTGGAGTCGTTTAAGAAACCCATTCCTATTATTACATTCCATGTTTAATAAGCAGATCCACGTACATTCCAAGCCTTCCATGTTATTTGAAACGATGGAAGGGGGTTGATCATGGTTTCGTTCTTCTTCGAGGGAGCCTCTTCATAGAAACATGTTGTGATGCCTCATATGGGAACGATCAGAAAGATTAGCACAGTTTGGATGAACCTGCCGGATTCGATCGTAATCGGCAGCTAAACGATGTGATCTTTACGCATGATGACCCTGGTGTTAGCTAAATAGTTATCGTTCTCTTTAACTTCTGTGCCAGTAGCTACCTTGTTTCCTTGGAGTTGAGACGGCAAGGCGCGAGTTATGCAGCCACAAGTTTGTATACAAATTGTGCAGACACAAATTTTTCCGCTTGCGATCCCGAATTCGCCTAACGAATGAAAACTCCCGTTCTGTGAGCAAATAGTTGTGGGTAGCCGAACAAACAAGTACAATTTTCAACGGAACTGGAATGCCAGAGCAGAGATCGTCCGTGTTTGTTTTCTTTAACTACTGTGCCAGTAGCTACCTTGTTTCCGAGTCGCGCCACTTGATGACTCCACGATCGTACGAGGACCTGGTTTGAACTAGCTCTTTGAAAGTGGGTGACCTCGACAATACAAAAAGGGGAGTGCTTCGGAATTACTTCCATCGACATTACTAAACCCTAACCTACCCAGTGTTGCCACATGTCGCACCATAGTGTGAATTGTCACTCTATTTTGTTTTTGTCACTCTTGTCCTACGTAGCACATGAAAAACACTCTATTTCAGAAAATGACCAAAATGTCTAATTTTTGCAGCAGGGATTCTGTCCATAAGTGAGTATCCTATATCAAGTTTTTTTTACTGAAAGTAAAATTAAGATGTGTCATTTTTACAGAGGCGAATCCGACCAAAAGTAACATTTCATGAAAATAAATTTGACTCTTAACTCACTATTTGTTTTGGGCCAAAAGTCACTCTCTAAATATTTGAGATGTGGCAACCCTGAACCTACTAGGGGACTCCGATATTTTTACTTTACACACTATTTATGGAAGGGGAGGGAGAGAGTGCGTGTTTAAGCGTAACCCATGCACGGACGTTCTTTCAGAATATCACCCCTAGATGGAAGTTTAGAAAGAATAACTTACTGTAAACTGGTCTTGATTAATAACGGCTCTCCCAGGAACGGGGCAACGGAGTCATCCATTAGAGGGTGGGACTTGATAAAGTTCAGAGTGATGTCCGGTAACGTTTGCGAGTCGTTGACACACTGACCGGGACGTGGCTCTGGCACCTAAAAAGTACAATAAAATGAAAAAAAAAAAAAAATAGAAGGCTTTATGCAAATCCGTAGAAGAACTGCTTCGTAATCCTCTCTCAAAATGTTTCCCATAGCGTCGTTTATATGCCTTTCACCAGTTCAGAGCTCCAACGTATAAATATTCTATCAGCCAACGCTCACTTGCGAACCACAGTTGACTGCCTTAAGTGAACACGTCAGCTGACTTTACTCTTGCGATATTTCGGCTCTTCTTGACGAGGGCCATCTTCAGGCTCGAGCTGGAGAAAAGATCCTGTGATCAATCCCCCCTAGGCAGTTGCTTAGCTTGACTAGACCAGGGCAAAGTAACATTACGGAGTAAGCCTATCGTCAAGACCTATGCTTTCCATGCATCGGAAACGGTTACTCGTAGCGCCGCCCACTGCGCTCGGGATATTCAAAGCGAGACAAACTTACGGGCTTAGAAAATTTCTCGCACAGCTAACATGCGGTCTGCACGGATAAAGGAAACAGGGGAGGTTCTATCTTTTCTTTGCTGTGTTCGGAATGGAGTTATCAGAGCCAGTGCTGGTGCACGACTGATTAATTTGTATTAGGGACGTTTTCTTTCGCTAGTGGGGCTAGTGTCGCTGATATTCGAGTCTGAGTCACTTTTTTCAAGTCTTGGCACTACTGCCTAGTGTTATTTTGCTCTGTCCTAGGGAGAGGTTCACCACTGACAATGGTGAGCGGCAGTAAAAATGCAGCTCATAATAAGAAACATCAATTGCTTGGTTGGCCAGTTTTAATTTTTTTTTTTTTGGGGGGGGGGGGCAACCAGGGAAAATCCTGGTGTTATTAATGGCGAACGAAACACATGCCAAGATTAGGAGGACCAAATACATAGATTTTGTATTTATTAAGCTCTTGACTTCCATTTACTGATAGGAGACGCAACTCCGCCAGCACCAGACAGAGACAGCATTAATCAAGAATGGTGTCAGGCAGAAATACTATTCAGTTTTCTACGCGAAACCGCTTAGTCCAGTGTACTCTGATTTGTGATCTGAAGGCTCTAGCGGAAAAGATCGAAACGGAAAAAGAAAACCTTTTCCTGTCTCAATCGTTTTCCACTCTCTTTTTTATTATCAACTTCAAGCAGTCAAAAAAAGACAAACGGCACCTGCTCCTCGTCTTTGGATCAATGATCCTATTTCCATTTCGTACTGGCTTTACTTTCATTCTAGTCAGAAGTTCAGAACGGTTACAAAGCAAGTTCTTGGAAAATAGCTTTCTTAGAGATACAAATACATGCTACACCCACACTAAAGGCGTTTTTCCGTGCTCGCACAAACAGTTTGTGGGTCGATTGTGGCTTGAAAAGAGTGTTTCCGCGTTGTTCTGTGCGGCCCACAACTCTGTTTCCGCGACCAACAAGATTTTCGTGGCTCGCTTTGTGGCTCAAATTTGACAAACAACTGGCGAGGCGATTGTCGATTTTGTGGCTCAATTCTGGCGGGAAATTCAAATTGAGCAGCAAAATAGTGTCTAAACAATAAAGTTAACTACTATTCCAAGCATATAGACTTAAAACTGAGGATCCCTTTTGCACATAATGGTAAGGAAATAAGCCTGGAGCTCTATTTATTGAGATTTTACGTGAATTTTATTTTTGTTTTCAGATATTTGAAATTTCCGCAAAAAAAATAGACAAAACGGCATTTCTGCGAGTTTCAACTCGTGGCTCGACTGTGTGGTACACAATCATGTTTCCGCGACAAACACCCAGAAGCGCGTGGCCCACAATTATGTCCCCGAAAAGGCCTTAAGAAGTGGACGGATCAACAAAAAAAGCAAAAGCAAACTTTCGCATACAAACCGGTAAAGATTCGCGTAGCGTAAGCATTGGTCTCCTGATACTGTACCCTCAGCCAGGATCACAATCGTGGTTGGGGCTAAATCAGTGGTTCCCAACCGGTGGTACGCGTACCTTAAGGGGTACGCGAAGGTACCAAATCGGTTTAGTCTGTAGCTTCAAAATCTCGCCTCACTCTTTTTTTTGATTGCCAAAAGCCTAATATTATCAGCAGATTCATCACTAGCTAAAATGTCTTTTGGTTTAGTCTGTTTAGTCCGTAGCTTCAAAATCTCGTCTCACTCTTCTTGGGATCCCAAAACGTAAGTGGAGGGCCACCTATGACATCGCAAAAGTTGTCCGTCTGTCCGTCTGTGCAAGCTATAACTCTCGAAGGGAATCAGATATTTTGATGAAACTTGTTGTGAGGATTCATTAGGTCATGGGTAAGGTCAAGTTCGTAGATGGGCTCTGTAGCTCTACATTTAGGGGGTAGGGGTGGCGGTTCACATTAAGGGACAAACAAAATATTTTTAAACAGATAATGTGATTATGGTGTAAGAAGGCATGCTAAGCACGATAGGGAAAACCATTTTCTCGCCGGACCATTAGTTCGTCCGGAATCCGGCAAAAACCGGAAAGTTGGTTAAAAGTAAAAGTTTTATATGAAGTTGATTAAATGGTCGATTTAGGGGTAAGAAGACATGCTGAACATGATGGTGAAAACCATTTTCTCGCCGAACTGTTCGTCCGGAATCCAGCAAAAACCGGAAAGTTGGTTAAAAGTAAAAGTTTCATTTGAAGTTGATTAAATGTTCGATTTAAGGGTAAACAGACATGCTGAACACGATGGTTAGAACCGTTTTCCCGCCGGACAACTAGTTCACCCGGAATCCGGCCAAAACCGGAAATTTTGTTAAAACCAAAAGTTTCATTAGATGACAGATTAAGGGGTAAGAAGAGAGGCTGAGTCTGTATATGACAATCATTTTTTACACCGACATATAATTAGTCCGGAATCCGGTTGTAACCGGATTTTTTTTTTTTAGTCAAACTTTTATTCAAAGTTGATTAGATGTTCTTTATAGTGATTTGACGCTGGATTTGTTTCTGAATTTTCATTTTTTGCTGGACTAGTAGTTTGCTCGGAATTCGGGCGAAACCGGAAACTTGGCAGAAGCAAAGCAGGAAGTCTCGGTCAGTATCGTCAAAATAGATATGGCTTATGGAGGTAGATCTGAACTTGGTTTTCTCTGATGATTAGCCTGGCGAAGACTGGATCTGGCGAAGATCCATCGACCTTTGGTCTTGTTTTGATTGCCAAAAGCCTAATATTACCAGCAGAGGCATCACTAGCTAAAATGTCTTTTCGGGGACAAGGGATTTTTACTGACTGGCTGGTCACTTTTACCGACTGTTTAAACAAAACAAAAATGTTTTTACAAAAAATAGGGGCGCTTCGCGCAGATCTGGCCAACCACTTTCAGGGAGAAAGGTATTGCCAACCACTGCGTAACGCTTCTGATTTAAGCTCTAGTGAAAGTCAATGAAACAATGTTGATTCCAAAACAAGCTAGCCCACTGCAGTAAAATCTATTCCTGTGTCAAACAATATTGTTTAAAAAAACAATCGAACACATTGCAAGTGATATTGTCATTCAGGTTGCGACTCAAGCTAACAAAAATTTTTGCGATGCAGCTTGATGAAAGCACGGAGACCATCAAAACCAAACACCCCTCCCCTCCCGTCTTCCGTGCGTCGATCCGAGAGGAATACTGGCAAGAAGTCTACTCCATATCCTGCTAATTCTTCTGCCCAATTTTTACGTAATTTCATCCCATCATTTATTTCTGGCCATACCTTGTAAGTGCATTAGTTAATTTGTTTCGTATCTGTGTATTTCGTAAATTTGTATTTCTCTTCTAGCTTTTAACTATTTGGATTAAACTTGATCGAGCCGAGATTTGACAAAATTTTGGCTACAAAGCAGCCTCAAGTGTCGATTTTGTATATATTTCTAGGCATGTGAGCTTTATCATTTATGACAATAAATACCATCTTTTCACGGTCTGAAAAAGGGGGTACGCAACCTTTTCGAACCTTTGATAGGGGTACGCGGTACGGAAAAGGTTGGGAACCTCTGGGCTAAACCATCCAACACTTCCCATGCTATTCCCTAGAATTATCGAGGTGTCCATTGAAGCTGGGCGGACTTTTAGCTTGTCTTACAGGGAAATGCCACTCACCCTGGCCCAAAAAAAAACGATCGGCACCACCGAGACTCGAACCAGCGACTCTTCGCTTCTGAGTTCGGTTGGCTGACTCATTCGGCCAGGACGGATCAAAGTGGAAGTAAAAAAGATCAAAGGTGTCGAGCGGATCCCAAAAATCTAAAACTTGATTCAGACAATCGGGTCTAGATCCAGTCTTCGCCAGGCTAATCATCAGGGAAAACCAAGTTCAGATATACATTTATAAGCCATATCTATTTTGACGATACTGACCGAGACTTCCTGATTTACTTCTGCCAAGTTTCCGTTGTCACCCGAATTCCTAGCGAACTACTAGTCCAGCAAAAAAGAAAAATTCTCGAAACAAATCCAGCGTATCTCCTTACCCCTAAAAGAACATCAATCAACTTTGATTAAAAGTTTGACTTAAAAAAAAGTCCGGTTACAACCGGATTCCGGACTAATTATATGTCCGAGTAAAAACTGATTGTCATATACAGACTCAGCCTCTCTTCTTACCCCCTAATCTGTCGTCTAACCGAGCTTTTGCTTTTAACAAATTTTCCGGTTTTGGCCGGAACTTCAAATGAAACTTTTACTTAACCAACTTTCCGGGTTTCGCCGGATTCCGGACGAACTACTTGTTCGACGAGAAAATGGTTTTCACCATAGTGTTTAGCATGTCGTTTTACCTCGACATCGACCATTTATCAACTCCAAATAAAACTTTAACTTTTAACCAACTTTCCGGTTTTTGTCGGATTCCGGACGAACTACTTGTCCGGCGAGAAAATAGTTTTCACTATCGTGCTCAGCATGCCTTCTTACCCCATAATCGACTATCACACTAGCTGTTTAAATTTTTTTTGTCTGTCCCGTAATTTGAACCCCCTCCCCCACCCCTAAATGTAGAGCTACATAGCCCATCTACGAACTTGACCTTACCCTTGACCCAATGAATCCTCACAGCAAGTTTCATCGAAATATCTCATTCCCTTCGAGAGTTATCGTGCTGACAGACGGACGGACAGACGGAAAACTTTTGCGATGTCATAGGTATCCCTCCACTTACGTTTTGGGATCCCAAAAACAAAACAACAAGTGAACGAGTGGTCCATAAACAGGAAACTTGCGAAACTGCCTAAAATGACATCGTCGAGCTGGACTAGCGAGACCAGAAATCCCAAATGAAGTCCAGTAGTTAGGATCCAACTAAACGAACGTGCTGACCCCTGCCTAGACCCCGCTACCTCACGTATGGCCTGCGCCAAGTTGCACCAACCAGACAGTACCAACCAGGATGATGATGTTCGTATACAAAGCTCCACGTCCCAAACCTGCCTCCGTGGCTTTCCGGTACACGAAATCGTCCCGTAAGCACTCCCCGGTCAGATCATACATATATGTATGATTCTTTGACACTTCTCCAAATTTTAAACCACCATGGATTTGTTTTCTGTCTGAAACATTCAAACGGGAATAATAAACTAAGAACATAAAGTCGGCAAGGAGACAGATGTCTCACCTCTATTTGACATGAAAAATGAAATCAAATTCTTTGAGTGTGTTGTGGTTCCCTTTTTTACTGTTATTTTTCTTCTGCTGGAAAATAGTGGATGTATGCTTATTTGAACAATCTCTCAATTAGTTCATACTTTCAATTAGTTCATACTCAATTAGTTCACTTTCTTGCTTTCAGCACAGTAAAATCGAAGGGGAGGAGGACAAACTTGATATCAGTAAACAGCTAAGCAATCACAATTACAATTAGACAATTACAGTTAGATTGTAAAAGTGTGTTTATTTAAAATCCTTGAACTTAAAAATTCTTCTTTTTCCATTTGTTGATTTGTGTGATTTAGCAGCGAGGTAAAGAAATTCGTATGAAGATATCTGCTGGTTTTAACGTCATCTAACAGTGAAAGATAAAATCCCGACAAAGTTTCTGCGCGGCGACACCTATTGACATTTTTGTTGCCGTTAGTGGGTGCAAAAGTAACTGAGCAGCAGAGAGCAAAATATTCAAAAGAATAACAGTGCGTGGCTTTAATTTGACTTTCTTTACGCACAAGTATTTGCTAATTTTAATTCCATCATATTATTTTCTCCGTTCAAAGTTAACAACCGTCCGAGGTAACATGCCTCGACTGTACCACGATAAGCACCTCTACCGACCCTTGGCAACAAGGGCCAAGACAGCGTACTTGGAAACAAAACTTGACAAATATACTAGACCCAATAGTTTTTTCCGCTTTTTTCTCTCTTATCGCCGGTTCTGATCCTCCAATCTCCATAGCAGTATATCCATGTTTTCCTCCCGCTTTGCTCCTTTTATACTCTCTTCCTATTTATTTATCCTTTCGTTTACGTATTCAAGACGGACTGGTGTAAAATGAAACTTATGACCATCACCATGAAAGGAAAATAAC
Source organism: Branchinecta lynchi (assembly GCA_023053575.1). Lineage (NCBI taxonomy): Eukaryota > Metazoa > Arthropoda > Branchiopoda > Anostraca > Branchinectidae > Branchinecta > Branchinecta lynchi. The sequence continues at coordinate 16,653,479 of JAKZAP010000014.1, read as the reverse complement.
CATTTCCTGTCGTCCTGGCTAACATGCTCTTTCGTCTTATTCTTTCTTACTTTTTACTCTTTTAGCCGAGTTCCGGAATGTTTCCGACTGAAAAAGGATAACACGGTGCAAAGACTTACGCCCCATTTAACCCAGCGGGATATCAATGACTGGCGATGCGCCTATGCTAGGGACTGTCGGCTAGACCCGAACTCCCAAAGGGCCCTCCATTAGCCAGGTTATAAGGTTGGTCCTAAGATTCTCCCCAGACTCAGTAGTAGACAAAGGGATTACGGCACGGCAGGTTTTCGACTTCAAAGATGTTCCGCCCCCGTTTTCCCGAGTTCCCAACTCGGCACTCTCAGAAGTTTAGTAACGCTGAACGCACAAATGCACGAGCCCTAATTGCGTTAAACGGCACAAAAACTACCAGAATACGTGTTAAACGGCACAAAAACTACCAGAATACTTGTATGGTGACCGCTGTGTTATTAAGTGTTATCTTTCCGTACAACAAATAGTTAAGATGTTTTCAAGGGTTTTACCGTTTAAATGTTCCTTGAGTCCGAGCTGACTGGGAAACATATGTTCAAATAATACATAAAACAGATGCTCGTCAGACCCTTGCCAAGAAAGGCTGAGCTACCAAAGCATCGTAGCTGACGTATCCGTTTTATGCATTGTTTGAATATATGTTATACCATTTAGCACAAGATGCAGTTCTGTACATTTATTTTTGTTGTTGACAGTGTTGGCAGTACTCTTGGACAGTAACGACAATCAATACAGTGGCTTGCCCTACCAATCCTCAAGAGAGCTCCCATCACAAATTTGACAACTCTCAACTTGCAACCATGTTTCTACCCTTTCTCTTCTTCCACAATCGTTCTTTCGTTGCAGCAACTGATATAGGCTTGCGAAACAAACTCAGCGCGTCCACTTGCTTGGCCTGTTGTGAAACGACTGAAGGCTGACCCCCCCCCCCCTGGCAGATATGTGAGAATAATAAAATGTTCCAACATTTGCAGAAGCCTGCCATATAATGGTGTAGGATATGTAACTGGAAGAAAAAGGGGGGGGGGGATCTCGGGTTTTCGAGTCTAAATAGTATAATATATTGCAGTTCGAGGATGCTTTTCCGCTTTATTATGCATGTAAAGGTTCGCCCCTGTGTGGGCAGCTTGAACACTTGGACACTGGTCTGCGCCCTGTAGTCGAAAAATTCTGGAACTACTACATAATGTGAGGGGTAACATCAAAATCATGCCATGAAAAAATGACAGCTTCTTCTGAAAAGAATGGTAACAACATTTTAAGTAAGTTTTCTAAAAATTGTGGCTAGGCGTCATGTCATTTTAAGAGAAAACCAGAAGGGCAATCGCAAAAAGAGTAGGGAAACAAACAATTGGCTCCAATTTAGGGATGAACCTGAGTTGTTAACATTAACAGTTTTTTAAATAGTCACATTTTGTTTAGGATTTCTCTTTGGGGCAGGTTGATAATTTTTTTAGGGGACAGGTTGGCCAATCTGAATAACCTGCACCATAGAGCGATGACGGTGAAATTCATACTGTTTTCTATAAATACAGCTCATTAAATACATAATATACATATTTTTTTGTTTTTTAATATGCCACTGTCCTAGGTGAGTTTAATAGACTGATAACTTGTGACAGAAAAACTGGAAATCGGACTATACCCCGGAAGTTCTGAGATAAGATGTGCAAAAATATTTGAAGGGGGAAACTTTGCTCTGCCGCTGAACGGCTGAGATTACCCCGATCAGCTATTAAGCAACATAAAAGCATGTTTTTCACACAGTATAAAACATGCACAAAAATTACAGCTTAAGATGAGAAATCTCATTAAATTACCTGTCTTACTTATAGTACTTAATTCAACCTTCCGCAACTGCCCCACCCATGCTTCCACCGGACATCCCATTTTTCGACGGTTCCTTCTAACCCCTCTAACAAAATCTTACTGATTTTCTCAGTTGCCGGGTTTTGCTACCGTCGACACGTATCATGCTGTCGACGGTGGTTTACGAGAGGTTTTCATCCGAAAAAACAGGCTATGTAAAATTTTCCGTTTTGTTGCTAGAAGTCAACGGACCTGGAAAAAGGAAAAAAAAACGTGGAAGATATTTTGAAAGCAGAGCCTAGTCTTGAAGAATTCAACTATTTTAAACTACTGGAATTTAAAGAGTATATAGTGCGATGGGTCCTTAATTTGTTTTTTCCCATTTCAGGACGTCAAAGAACCAAAGTGACATTCTTCTGAAGCTTTGAATTCCCAGGATACCTCGAGGGGTTTGAAAATGCTGCGAACGGACTGGTGTTTGACATTTGCCTGAGAGAGTATTCAGTTTGTGCCGTTAACTTCCATCTTATTTCTGTGTATTTAATGCTGAACCACTAGTTGAATAATTTTTATTCGAAGTAAAGTATACACCTTATAACTGAAACAAGACTGGTATTGTAGCCATACCTGGTAGAGGAAGTAGAACAGAGAGACTTGACAGTTTGACCAGACTGCTCATGCGCCTGGCCAACCTACCCATCCCTGGGGCACATTGGTCTACTTTGACCTCGATTATTAAAAATGCTGCTAAAAATAAAATAACGGTAAATTAAATCTTAAAATATTATCAGTATAATTTGTCAAGCTCTAATGCTTTGGCCACACTTTCTGCTAAAACAACAAGACCAAAGGTTTCGATGGGATCCCAAAAATTCAACATTTGATCCACACAACTGGGTCTTGTCTTCGCCAGATCCAGTCTTCGCCAGACTCCTTGAACATTTTGACTATTAAAATTCAAAAACAGGCTAATCATCTGAGAAAAACAAGTTCAGCTATTCAATCAGCATGTGTGTCTACCCCTATAAGCCATATCTGTTTTGACGAAAACTTTCTACTTTTCCGTCGAAAAAAAGAAAGTGCGCACAGACGGACGGACGGACAACTTTTGCGATGTCATAGGTATCCCTCCACTCACGTTTTGGGATCCCCCAAATGAGACCAACCATCCCAACCCTCACCTACTAATTCATAAACTAAGCTGAAAAGGTACACAAAAATTGTTTCCCCTCCCAATATCTCAAAGCTCTTGGCCGCTGCCCCTAAACCATAATGCAAAAAGAGCATCAGCGAACTCAACCTCAATACTGACCTGGAATTCCTATCAAATTTTCTTAATCCGTCTGGGAGTGAACGTTATCACAGACCGACCGACAAATAGGTGGAGATTGAGTTAGGCTGTCCCGTCTGACAAATGATCTATCTAATATAACCACTCCACCACTTTTAATCAGAACTTTCAACAAACACGCCAAACTTCCACAATTTTTGAAAGCTTTATCGTGGGCGGCGTAAAATTTATGGGCCCTACAGCAAAGTTTATGCCAAGCCCACCCCCCTTCTGCTGTATCGAAGAGAGGAAGAAATATAGCTGCAATCTCAATATTGCCCGTCTCTTCCCGGCTACGAAATGCTGATTTTATGACCGGCTATAAATCGCCAAAAAATCAAACCGAAGAAGCAGAAGAAAATGAGATGCTTTGCCACAAAGGACCGAAGTGATGGGTTATTCTAGAAATAGACTGTCAGGGGGTGCGAATACCCAGAAAACGACGAGTGAGATGACCGGTAGAAAATTGAAAGCTTTCGATTTTGTGTATCCAATTTTTTTTTAACATGCAGTGGTCAGCTATTTCCAAGGCCGTATCCAGGGGGGGGGGGGTAGGGGGGTTGAGGGAAAAGCCTATACAAATCGTTATTTTTGTATGTTGGGTATAGCAGACCTGTGCTTGGGAAGTTATATACTGCCTTTTGCGCAACTTGTGTTAACTTCCTTGCTGGATTACAAAAAGGACATGGAGGACAAAAAAGGACCTTCGACGCATACGCTCCACATACTTCAGACCTCTGAAATTTCTTCTCTACCTACCAAGGCACATGCGGAACCTCTACCTGATCCGCCGTTTGTTAAAAATCGACCCATTGTTGACGCTTGAACCCCTCTCCTCTAATTTGTGTTATCTGATCGGAAATTTACCTGTTCACGATCCCATCAATGTGATTCTAATACTCTATATGACTAAGTCCAAAACATGCCAGTGATCCTTAGGAAGAAGGAGTAAGCGTGTCCGTACGACTCAGATCCTGTGTCAATCAATCACCGCGATCTTTTGGAGCAGCTGTGACACCACTTCTGCCTTTCTTCCGCTAACTACCCGGAGATTTTGCATCAGCAACGAGAGATATTCATCAAGCAGGCCCGTATCCAGAAATTTATTTCGGGGGGGGGGGGGGGGGGGGGGGGGGGGTTTGCCTGCGGACAAAAAAGTACAAAAAAAGACACTGATCTGTGGGAAAAGCCTATAAAATTGATTTTTGCATGTTTCGGGGGGGGGGGGTAGGGGGTCGACCCCTGAATATGGCCTTGTCATCAAGAGTATTAGCCAACCTTTGCGGAAAATATTTTTTTAGTGTTCTACGATTATTTTATATTTCATTGTCCTTTTGTCCCGCAATTACGCCCTTGGGCCGTGCGTTATAAATCCTTCATTCATTCAGTACAAAACGTGTTGTACCAGTACTGTCAAATATAGGGTGACATGTGCGCAGCGAACACACATACCAATCGATAACACGACATCTATAGGCTTGTAGCGATAACCCGCCATTCAGGACTGTCAAATGATTCGCGAAAGAATGTGGCTGAGTAAGATATTTTACCCTTCTGATATAAATTATGAAAGCGCAGACCCCTCACATACGACCTAGCTCGAGGTAAGTTTTCGTTAGTTCCTCCAAGATCTTATTCAAACTGTGAAAAAACTGTTTGGGAAGCTTCGAAGTACAAATAGTGTCACGTACACGATGGAGAAAGAAATATTCGAAAACAAACTCTAGTGCTCAGAACTATGAGTAAAAAGGACGAGAAAAAATTTGGAAAAAGATTTAAATCAAGAATGGTGCATGGACAGAATTTACCACTACATTTGGCTGTGCTGAATGAATAAAAAGGGGAAAAAATTAAACTTAAATGTTTTGGTTACGAAGCAAGCCAAACTGTGTGAGCGATACCGCGATCATTCGTTCTATGTTTTAAGCATTCGAACTCTTTTTTAAGTTTTCATATTTTAACTATACACATTTTTTAAACTTTTTTTTATCAAGATTTCACACAGGTTAGCATATCGATGTTATGGTAGCAGCGTATACAGCGATATTACAGGCATACATCGATTGATTGATGGCTTACTTCAACCCGGTTTCAGCATAACCCTGTGCACAAATAAGGGAAACGTTGTGTGCACCCATGTACACGTTTCTAGCGCCGAATGACTACATACGTAGCCTACATATTGCGATATTAATACTAAATAAAGTAAAATTAAAATTTAATATTTTAAATTTAATTTTAAATTCCGTATTCTGTCATCTCCTTTCAAATAATCGACGTTACTCTGCTAGTCAAATGATTTTAGAAAATGAAATTGAATCTTTTGATGTTATGAGACGGAAAGCTATAGTTATTTTTGTTGCAAGGTTAGAAGTTTACGAAAATCCACTTTTAAAGGCAATTCGTGAGAATGCAGAATGCTGTTCTAGCCATTTCTACCGCTTTTTCCATCGTCTGTGCTGTTGCCCAGAGCCACTGAATGGATGAAATGATTGTGATTTGGGATTTGTAATATCACGAATTAAATAAATTGATTGATTGATTATATTCCACTTAGAACTGGAACTGGAGCTAGAGAAAGACTTTGGATGCTCACTCCGTGGCAGAGTTGTGCAGATTTGGAATCTCAAGCCACTCGGATGATTTTACGACCATTACTGCCAAGGACCCCACCTGGAAACTCAGGAGAGCAGTGACGGAGCACAGAGTCATAAAAACTCAGAAATCTACAACGCCATAATCCCTTTGGTTATCATTCACCCCTGGCGAATAAGAGCGACAAGAATTCTTAGGAGACTCAACTTTTCAACCCTGCTTATTTGATGAAGACGAAACCCCTTTAAGACCTGGGCTATAGCCGACAGTCCCTACCAAAGCCACATAGCCAGCTCAGTTCCAGCGCAATTGTTTGACCAAGCACTTCGATATGATTATGTTCCACTACACAAATCACATTTCCTCGATTCCCAATAAATCGACTTCCATAAGTCAATAAACAATCTATCATTCCAACCCTCACCCAAGAATTTGCTAGAAAACAATCTCAAACTAAAAGAACGATTGTATTTTTTCCCATTTCAATGGCTCTTCTTCAAAAACACTCGATAGCCCACACTAAAACCTTTCCAACTAATAACCAGAAGTTCTTGGATTTTCGATACTGCGTAGCACCGTTTCGAATAGGATCGCCCAACCGAACAATCATCCTATGATGAACCACAAGAGTCCACAAGAAAACCGATATTTTGTAATTCCTGCTCTGTTTCCCCGAATGGCGTATTCCAGGAAAGGTCTTCTGGGACACTGGTTTAACCGTTTCCAGGGACTGAAAGTGAAAGGCTTTGCATTTTTTTTTGTTACAGAAACAAATGGGGCAGTAAAATCGAAAGTTAAGTAAACTAAAGTACATCGCATGATTTGCGTGTGAAAGAATCGCATCCGCGGTCACGCGGGCACAAGTTGTATCATTATTTTTATTGAGTATTGAGTTTTTAATTTTTCAGTTCTTATTTCCGAGTTCTAATTTTAGTCGTCTGTTACTTTTTTTTTCTTTGGAATTTATTTGAGCTTTTGAATATGTTTTAAAGATTTCGGTATTCGAGTTTCTTATCTATTTATTTTTTATTTCAACCTTCGTTATTTTCTTGTGCATATCAGTTGGATCCTCTGTGGACCAGAGTTTGGTGTTCAATTTAGTGTTGTAATTTTGTGCATATTGGTTCATAATTAATTTTTACAACCATCAATTTTGGTGGAAAACTTTTTGGTGGAATTTATTTGTTAGGGGGTAGGGGGTGGTAGGGAGGTAGGGTGGTCTGGTTGGTTGGGCGGAACGAATGGTTGGGGGGTGGTATGGAGGAATTGGTGGATGGGTGGTCGGGGTGGTAGGGAGGGAGTAGGGTTGTTGGGAGGTATATGTTTATTTTGGAGGTGATAATGTGAAGGAGTTTAGTCTGGGTTTTTTTTTGGGGGGGGGGGGGGGGGGGTCTGTTCTTTTCTTTTTTTTTCTTTTTTATTAGTTATTTGTTATGTTGTTTGTTCGTGTGTTTAGAAAATGGTTAACCTTTACTACTGCACGCCAGCAAAAACGTAGGTGTTTCCATTAGTGCAGTAGATGTAAATACAAAAGAGTTAAATTGTGTTTATTAATAAAATAAGTATAAGTATAAGAAAACAATACATTCAATCTGATTAATAGGGGTCCTCGATATTCTACTTCAGAGCCATAATGCAATTTAAGTAAGTAAGTTCAATGGGTTTATTAACAAATATAAAATAAATCATACATAACCAAAACACTCAGTCCATTTCTGGACGCCGAGAACCACAATCTTTACATTTTAGACATAAAACGCAGAGTGGTCACTGTTCCTACTCTCACACACAACCTTGCCTCTAAAAAAAACAAAAAACTTTTTATTCCTTTAATTCCTTTTTAATAAATTTAATTCCTTTTAGTCTCCATCACCATCATCAATGAAACATTTAAAACTAAAAAAATATTTCTTGACAGACCATTATTGACAGAGTTAAAGTTCATTTTATTTGTTTCGTAGATTGGATGATTTTGACACGACGTCATGGTTTCCCACTTATTGTCTTTTTCGTGCGTTTTTCCTTCTGTACTTTTTGTTCTCCCTCTTCCAGCTTTCTTCTCCTTTTTGGAAAAAGTATGTGAAAATTAATTTAAGTGAAGATTATTTCGACTGCCCCCACAGGCCCATTCGGGCTTTTCTGCAGTCATTTATGTTGAAAGAATAGTAAGAGTGCTTTAAAAGGCTTGTTCATGTAGATTCGTTTGTAAAAAATTCGTTTATATAATAAAGAGTATTATTATTATTGATATTTATTGAAAAACTCTGGAATATTAGGGTAGTAATATTGCTTCATGAGAACAAAAGTAGTGAACCTCAATGACGACAGTGTCGTGCGACCAAGGCCGTATCCAGGGGGGGGGGGGTTGACCCCAACCCCAACCCCCCGAAACATACAAAAATACTCATTTGTACAGGCTTTTCCCTCTGATCTGTGTCTTTTTTGTGCGACCCGCAGGCAAAAGCACCCCCCCCCCCCCCCCGAAATAAATTATTGGATACGGGCCTGCGTGCGACCTTACAAATTAAAGAGTGAAACCTTATCTTTTCGGTTTACATGATCTACTGCACTATCTGTGTTTGGTGGATGATATGATATGATGCTTATACAAAAAAGCGCGATGGCCGTGGCAACACAAATACTCGACGAAAAAACAACAACAACGAACGAACCAACCAAAGTTTGAACCCCGTTACATAACAAGACCAAAGGTGTCGATGGGAGTCCAAAAATCTAATATTTGATTCAGACAATCGGGTCTTGTCTTCGCCAGGCTAATTATCAGAGAAAACCAAGTTCAGATATATATTGCTCTATAAACCATATCTATTTTGACAATACTGACCGAGACTTCCTGCTTTACATATGCCAAGTTTCCGGTTTTGCCCGAATTCCGAGCGAACTACTAGTCCAGCAAAAATAAAAATCAGAAACAAATCCAGCGTATAAAAGTTTGACTTAAAAAAAATTCCGGTTACAACCGGATCCGGACTAATTATATGTCCGAGTAAAAAATGATTGTCACATACAGACTCGCCTCTCTTCTTACCCCTTAATCTGTCATCTAATCGAACTTTTGCTTTTGACAAATTTTCCGGTTTTGGATGGATTCCGGGCGAACTAGTTGTCCGGCGAGAGAGTGGTTTTAACCATCGTGTTCAGCATGTCTTTTTACCCCTAAATCGAACATTTAATCAACTTCAAATGAAACCTTCACTTTTAACCAACTTTCCGGGTTTCGCCGGATTTAGGACGAACTACTTGTTCGGCGAGAAAATGAATTTCACCATCGTGTTTAGCATGTCTTCTAACCTCGAAATCGACCATTTAATCAACTTCAAATAAAACTTTTACTTTTAACCAACTTTCCGGATTTTGCCGGATTCCGGACGAACTACTTGTCCGGCGAGAAAATGGTTTTCACTATCGTGCTCAGCATGCCTTCTTACTCCATAATAGACTATCACATTAGCTGTTTAAAAATATTTTGTTTGTCCCTTAATTTGAACCCCCTCCCCCACCCCTAAATGTAGAGCTACATAGCCCATCTACGAACTTGACCTTACCCTTGACCCAATGAACCCTCCTACCAAGTTTCATCAAAATATCTCATTCCTTTTCGAGAGTTATCGTGCTCAAGACGGACATTTTCGCGATGTCATAGGTATCCCTCCACTTACGTTTTGGGATCCCAAAAAGAAAAAAACTCGGCAATCCCTAATGAAATTCACGATGCCTCGTTCCCAGCTTGACACATTTTCATCATTCATTCCTCACCATACACTCTCAAACCAAAAATGTCATGCCTCAACTCATCCAACTCGCAACACGTACACAACAGATGGACTACATCTTCATTCAAATCTCCAGAGGTAAAGACCACTTCTCCCAGTTAAACCACGTATATACCTCCTCCGGTTCCCCAGCGGTAATTTTAATTCTTCCTTACCCGGAGAGCGACATAGAGATCGGTATATTTAGAAACTATCATAGTATAACTAAATTCAGTTTCTTACAAATTACAAAATAACGAACATATAAATAACAAACATACATTACGATTGAGCATTGAACACCGAAGTAAAAAAAAGAGGCATAAACGAGTTCCCGTAACGATTAGTGCGGACGTTAGGGGGTAGGAGTTTTTTTTGCAATCGAGTTCGATTATTGGGAGGGGCTGTTTCCGGTAGCAGTGACCGGTGGCTCGTATTGGCTAGGATAGAATTTCCAGACAGCAAAATCAGTTTTCAAGTCGGACTTTAAGCGGTGATAAATTCAGTTTCTTAAGGGCCTGCTCGTAGGTGTCGCGGTTTCGGGGTATGATCCTTGTTGCTCTTTTCTGGACGGACTCTATGTTGTAATAGGTAGCCTACACTGTGCGGATTGCAGATGGACCACACACCGGGCACGCGTACTCGAGCAACGGGCGAACATAACACAGGTGAGCACGGACAAGACTTTCAGTGTCACACCATTCCCACTTTAAAATAAATACTTCCCCCCATGTCTGGGGTGAACATAGACTAGCCCAGTTGGAGCTATGAACTGAAACAATGTCAAAGTTCGGCATCCTGTGATACCGATTGAGCCATTATTTTAATGTGAATGTTACAGTTTTGATTGTAGGATACGGCTATTTTGAGTGTAATTGTTTTAACTGCTCAAATAAAATTAAAAGAATGATAATTATTTAAAGTAGGAAATAAAATATAATTATAATTTAGTGTAAGAGTAATGTGTAGGTGACGTATAGAGAGAAGAAATTTGAGTTGTGATGATAAAGAAAGTTGCGTCACTGAGAGGAGTGGAGGTGGGATTAAAAAAAAAAAAAAAAAAAAAAAAAACAATGTCAAAGTTTCTACGATCCTTCTGTCCATTTAGTTAACATGACAAGCAATTGACGATAGGTCTAAGAAGCCAAGTATACGCTATAATTCTTGAGACAAACTTCCAGCCGCAATCCGTCAGGACCGGATTTTAGTGAAAGTTCATACAGCGAACAAACTATTTCCTTACTGTATGTTTAAACGCCAAAACGTTCATAACCGATTCCTCTAGGAATCGGAGGGGATTGCATTTGGCATTCAGGCAATCACTCATCAAAGTATCTAGGATAGTTCGTGAATTGCTACGCCAACATTCCCCACTGGTCATCTTCTCCAATAATCAATTCCGCTTACCTTTTGACCTGGAACGGAAAGCCAATTGGCATTCAGGCCGGATTGCTCCTTGAAAGCTCCATTAAAAGCTGCTTCGATGTCTTCCATTCGGAATGCACAGACCGCTGAGCCGCTAATGCTGTTCACCGGAGTCGTAAAAGTTGCATAAATTATCTCCTGTCGCTTCCCACCATACATGCCTTCGAACGGCCCTGCCATCGATTCTGAAAAAACAAACAAAGGTCAGTACAAAACAGTCACTATTTGAAAGCATGAACAGTTTTCTTTATATTATTTGCGTTTTTGCAGATCCCATGGTCTAAAGTCGTTTTCGCAGTTACCGTGGTATCTGATACCACGGTCGGAAGGTGTTTTTGCAGTTACCGTGGTATCTGATATTCAAATACCACGGTCGGTAACTGGTATCTGACAAATTTTGCGTTTTCGCAGTTACCGTGGTATCTGATACCCCGGTCAGAAGGCGTTTTTACAGTTACCGTGGTATCTGATATTCAAATACCACGGTCGGTAACTGGTATCTGACAAATTAATGTTGCTTTCGTCATCGCAAACACACGGATCTAGTTTTTTGTCAAATTGGTGGGAGAGAAGTTGTCACTCTAGATGTCAGTGAATATCAGTATGTCTTTTTGGATGATTTCTAAAAGCGCAAATCCGGCAATTGTAGTTTTTGCAGAGAAACCGTAGTATCAGATACCACTGTAACTGCAACAACCGTGGTAATTGATACCCTGGTTTCTGCAAGAACACAACTACTTATTTCAGCTCTTGACATTCCATTCATCCTAGTTGACTTGCACTCGACGGATATGTCAACTAACATTTTCGAGCGACATTTCGACCCTTCTTGGCAAGGACAGACCGAACATGGCGACAATCTTGGTCATATTTTTTATACTGTCCAATTCCCAGTCGACTTCGGACTTGTTTCTTTTCTACTGCCACTCGTCCAACTTCAGGAAAAAAAAGTACTTTAAATAAGAAAAAAAAGTTTGTAATAATAAAAGTTTGTAGATATTCCTTCAGCCGTAGCTGACTGCGAACCATATTTGACAATGCAAAACGGATACGTCAGCTACATTTTATTAGAGCTATATTTCGGCCTTCTTGGCAAGGGTCCTCTTCAGGCTCAAGCCGCTGAAGCTGGAAAAATAACTTGTGGAAATACAATTAAAGATTCTTTCTTGAATATCTGTTTTGTGAACCAGTTCCCTGAAAAATGCTGGCAGATCCGTTTTGCATTTTCAAATATGTAAAGATTGTGCTTTGCCAAATTACCAAAAAGAGGGCCCCGGCTCGAGTAAACCGCCTGGGGGCACTCTATCTCTAAACCCGGTACCCTACAACAAAACAGCCCTTGTTTCGCCCTCTTGGTACTATAGTCAATAGTCAGTTCCCAGGAAGCCGGGCCCTCACTCCGCTCCTTTCGTCAAGCCATCGATTAGAAGTGCCCTTCTAAAGTGAAACAGAATTGACTTTCAAAATAAAAGGCTTATTCATGTTCACTGAGCCACAAAAAAACAATTTATTTTCAACAATAGACGGAAATAATCACTGGGAATACATATCTGGTCCAATCCGAGCAGAAAGTTTAAAAGGTGTACTTTGTTTAAAGCCAGTGACTTTCAAAATGGAAAAACGACTCTAAATTGGCAAAAAATATAAAATATAGCATTAAACTATCAAGGGGACAACAGGAGTATGACGAGTATTTTGTATAGGCCTGCTCCCTTACGTCTGTCGCCTGCTGCATTAACAGATGAATAACTAATTCTCACCTCTTCTATCGCGGTCAACAGAGAAGGATTGGGGCAACCCTCAAGCGGGTATTTAGGACTGCCGGCCCTCAGCAAGAGAAGTTGCTGCGTTATATACCTTTTTTTTCCCACCACTACACCGTGATTACAATCCTACTTGTTGCTTGCACCTTCTTCGTTCCGGTTGTGAAACGACTGAAGGCTGACTCCCCGGCAGAGAGGTGAGAATAATAATTTATTCTCACCTCTCCTATAGTGGGTCAGAGCAGAGAAGGATTGGGGCAACCCTCAAGCCTACTCTTTCTTCGGTCATTTATTTTTTTCAAGACTAGCCAGTGCTGTGTCGAATGACTTATTTACTTCAGGTTACAGTTCTAAGGATTACAAGTTTATAGTAGATACGAATTACATATGGTAATTTACATATGGTTTTGCGACCATGCCGTTCTGTCTGCGTCTGGTTTATATCCTATATTTACAAAGACTGATCTTAAGCAAATGAGGGTGGATTATTTTCGATATTGCAAATTCCTTTTGTACTTACCCAGATCGGTCCGAAATAGACGCCTTGTAAATCGTTACGGAGCTAGCGACATCTTATGTTCGCTGGAAAATCTGCAGACCAATATTGGTGCTGACGCGTGTTTCCGCCTAGGTGCGCACCACGGCCTCATCCGGCTTTTTCATTGAGTGCTTTTTTGTTGTTGTGTGTGATATGTTGTACTATCTTTATTTCTTTTCTTTCTTTCATTACTCCACTATCTTAAATCTGTACAGTGGGTCACAAATAAATATTATATTATTATTATTATATTATTATATCCTCGAACCCCTAACACCTCACTGATTTTCTCACTTGTCTTGTTTCGTTACCTTCGATGCATATCTTGCTGTCGACGATTGCTGTCGAGAATTGTGTTCATCAGAGAAACCGGTTACTCAAATTTTTCCCTGTTTTTGCAAGAAGTCAACGCGCCTGGAGAAAGGCTCAAAGCAGCCAAAGCCGGGAGCAGTTTTATCGAAAGCAGCCTCTAATTTAACCAATATTAACTATTTCAAAATACTGGAACATGAAAAGCAAATGGTACTAGGGGTACTTTAAGGATGTTTAAGAACGCTTCCCGAACGCTTGTTTCGTTACCTTCGATGCATATCTTGCTGTCGACGATTGCTGTCGAGAATTGTGTTCATCAGAGAAACCGGTTACTCAAATTTTCCCCTGTTTTTGCAAGAAGTCAACGCGCCTGGAGAAAGGCTCAAAGCAGCCAAAGCCGGGAGCAGTTTTATCGAAAGCAGCCTCTAGTTTAACCAATATTAACTATTTCAAAATACTGGAACATGAAAAGCAAATGGTACTAGGGGTACTTTAAGGATGTTTAAGAACGCTTCCCGAACGCTTGTTTCGTTACCTTCGATGCATATCTTGCTGTCGACGATTGCTGTCGAGAATTGTGTTCATCAGAGAAACCGGTTACTGAAATTTTTCCCTGTTTTTGCAAGAAGTCAACGCGCCTGGAGAAAGGCTCAAAGCAGCCAAAGCCGGGAGCAGTTTTATCGAAAGCAGCCTCTAATTTAACCAATATTAACTATTTCAAAATACTGGAACATGAAAAGCAAATGGTACTAGGGGTACTTTAAGGATGTTTAAGAACGCTTCCCGAGGTTAGGAATTGAGCACAAGAGCTAAAGAGTAGGAAAGTATAACGAATGGAGGAAATGGACATTTTAATATATGTCACTAGATTAGAGAAAGATTCTGAAGGAGATGTTTGTGTTTAATTGTTTCCAGGGCCTGGGGGCTGCATGCTTAGCAATAAAGCTCTTTCGGATTAGTTCTGATAAGATCCCTGCTTCTTTCACAGACGCATTCATTGTCGCATTATCTAAAATCCTACGGTAGAACGAGCGTCAAGGGCCGTGTTTTACGCTTGAAATTTCACTATAATCCTAATCTCTAGTCGAATATTCCCGCTGAACGGGAGTTTCATGGGGGGAGGGGTGCGTATCTTCTGTCTCGCCCGTAGGGACCAGCCGAAATACCAGAGTTCAAAGAAAGAGGTGGGATACAATAAGGGTTAGAAAAGCAAAAGTATATAAGCGGTACTTGACAAACCAAATCTTGAACAACTTCAGTACAGTAGAGGTATGATTATTTGAGCGCTTTTTTACTGTTCCACTACCTTGGCCTTGTTACTTGCATATAAAAAAGTAAAATGGAAAAGAAAAATAACAGACTTGATTTCAGCTAACAGAAAACTATTTCAGAGTTATCCTGGCACAAACTAGAAGTAGAAATTCAATTAACTTTTTGATTTTGAATTTACTAAAAAGTTTCTTCTTCTTTTGAACGCATCTGCAAGTTCGGACCGCCATCTTCACGATTACAAAAAAAAGAAAACAATGATTTTCGGGGTTTCTTCTTGATCAGCTAGTTATCCCTCCAAGATGATGTATATAAGTGCTGGGCTGGGTGAAAGCTTCTGCGCTTAACCACGGAAATGGTAAATTGTAAATAGACACAGAATTCAGAATTGTAAAATAATCACAGATTTGTACATATAGACTTTTAACACGCACATTTTAATATTCGTTATTTTACTTGAATTTGTCTGTCTTTCAATCCGCATCGTTCTTCTGGTTTTTAGTTACATGTCGTTGTTTGTTTTGTTGGTTCTGCATCGTTTTTCTGTTGGTATTGTGTTGGATTTTATGATTTAGTTTTCTGTTTTTTTCGCTGAGGACTGTTTGCCGGCAGTGCAACCGAAATATCCGAATTTGGATTTATCCCTCGCACATCATCTTTGAGGGATAACTAGCTGATCAAGAAAAACAAAAACCGAAAATCACGGTTTTCTATTTTTTTCGTATTGAATGGTCAGCTTGGCTTCAAACCTTATAATCTTCACCATTGAAGGTGCTTTCCTCGTTGCAAACTTTTCAGATTAAAGAAGGCAAACCAGGTGTCAGTTGAGTCACTTTCAGCCGTGAATTAGCGAATTATTACAAAAAAAAATGACAAAAATGGTAAGTATTCGCAGTAAAAATGCCTTATTTGGATTTTAGATTTTTCTTCGGCGATCGTTCGCTGTTAGCAGACGTTCACATAACAATACCTTTACTGTAGGTCTTTCACGGAGAACCCTAAATAATATTTTCTTTCGTCATTATTGTTGGTATTTTTTATTTTTTTATTTATGAGGATATGAACTGCTTCGACGAATTTGCCTTCAGCAGGACCATTGTTCCTACAGCCCACTTACATCTGATGTCTGAACACTGTAATGGTCTGCGAACTATCTTCAGAAGCCTCACAATAGCTCAGTGGTAGAGGCCTTGTAAGCTAAAGGTCCTCGGTTCAAATCCCGCCTGAGGAGCACTTCACAAAAAAACAACGAAGAAACCAACGAAAACGGGTTTGTAAAGGCCAACGAATATACTTTTTTACTTCGTTGATTTTTTGTGATGTGTCAGTCCAATGTGGTTCGCGAAATTCGAGGAGCACCTCTGTCGTTCAGTTCACTATTTTGTATTATACATATATTATATATAATTTTCATTCGCAATATCTTTTTTTTATCAAACATAAACTGAAGAAGCCAGAAAAGTGCACTTACGGATCTCGTTGAAATAGAAAGGGAAATCCCCGGGCACCGAGCAGTTCAGTCTAGCTTTCAGAAAAGTTGTCCATCGGATTTTAAACCTATGCGGGCCACCTCTGTCCCGCTTGCACACCCGTGCGATTCGGCTGTACACACTCTGAAAGAAAATAATACATTTTAAACAAACTTTTATACTTATTTACTGAACGAACTTCCAAAGCATTAAACTAGCGAACCTTATACCTTAGTTCCTCGAGAGCCATCGGTGGCGCATAGGGCGTCGACAAAGCCTCTCCATTCGTCCCGCACTGATGCCGCAGCGGTGGCGTCTTTCCATTCAGGTACTAGCGAGGTACCAGCCGTCCTCAGATCTCGGTCATATGTTTGCCTAAATAGCTGCGTTTTTGAAGTGTCGTGGTATCTGGCCAGTTATCGTGGTATCTGGCCAGTTATCGTGGTATCTGGTATTCAGATACCACGGTCCGACCGTAGTAACTTATCGTGAAACCACGCTGATTGGCACTTAGTGGTGTTACTAAATTTCAGTTTTTCTTTTGGGATCATTTCGAAACGCGCAATTTCGGCAATTGTCGTTTTTGAAGACCAACCGCATATCAGATACCACGGTAACTGCAAAAGCTTACTAATGGCAGATGAAGTTACCGTGGTAACAGATACCATAGTACCTGCAAAAACTCAACTAATGTGATTTGGGGGAGGCCCATCTTTCTTCTCCCATCTGCGGACTGCCGAAACTTGTCTTTTTTTCTAGATACCTCCAATAAGTAAGATAATAAGCCATGGTCCAAAAATGAGCCATCAAGAACAGCGCTGTCTTTTACTCTTGGTGAACCCTAGAGGCCCTTTTCATGAGTTAAAAACATAAAAACGCCAGCACCACACACGTTTCTTGGTAGGCCATACTACGGTCATTTCTGAGCATAACTTCGGTGAGGTAAACGATGACGGTGCAAAGTACCTGGTGAAACCTGGGTGGTAAAGAACAAGGCAATAGGGCCTGGGGCTAGCAACCGTACCCTCATTTCTTAACAATTTAGACCGGCAGTTTTACCTCTCGTTTCCCCTGGTTCCACAGCATCGGCCTAGCCGGCTTAAGGGTAAAGATGGGACTGATCAAGAGAGATCCGGACAGTAATTAAAGACCATCAAAGTACGCGCACACAAATTCGGTTTTCGCAGACGGGTGCGAATATCTTCCTTCGCTCCGAAATCTCGACACATCGCATATAGGTTTCCATAGTGAAGTGATTTCGCACGCGTATTTTCGCACTCGAAATCTTACCGGACTCCGTGTAGCTTTTATCTATCACAAACCATTTCAACCCAGTTTTGGGATCCCAGACGGTTGGGATCCAAAAGGAACCCTATCGCGAAAACCCTATCGCGGAGGCGGTGATCGAAGTATTCCTTCAGGCTGCGAGTCATATTTGAACGCGCTAAACCGATTGTCAGTCGGACAAAACAGTACAAAAAAGACATAGATCAGAGGGAAAAGCCTACAAAATTGATGATTTTTGCATGTTTCGGGGGGGGGGGGGGGGGTATCCCCCTGGATACGGCCTTGGTCCGATGATATCTAATCTAGCATTATGTAGATGTCGGCTCTTCTTTACAAAGGTTCGACAAGGGTTAGCCGTTGAAAATAACAACAAGAGCAAGAAGCTTATATGGCACTTGCAGGGCTGGGCTAAAGGACGAAAGTAGGAATTTGCCAATTCGATGGTTTGTTGTGATCATTTGTAAGCAAAACACTTGAGATAAGAACGAGCAAGGGTCCTTGGAAATCACGAAAATATACTCTGATAAAAAGTATTTTATTTTTTCACTTGGCTGTGATGATGCACACTTTAAGGGCGCTCGAAATTCGTCTGTGATAAAAACCCTTAAATGACCTGTCTTACCTATAATACTAACACAACCTACTTCCATAATAACTCAATATATTTCTAAACCCGAAGACCCTATTTTCGTACGGTAGCCTACACTCTAACCCCTGTAACAAAACCACGCTGATTTTCTCACTTCCCGTGTTTTGCTACCTTCGATGTGTATCGTGCTGGATTGTCTGTGAGAAGTTTTTGTGTACATTTTCTCCGCTGTTTTCGCTGTAAGTCAACGGGTCTCGGAAAAGGCTTAAAACAGCCAAAACCGTGAGTTAAAGCATATCCTAGTTTTAAAGTATTCAAATATTTGAAAATACTGTAGTACTAAGTTGAATAGTAAATAGTGCGAGAGGTCCTTTAAAGCAAAAATGATGATAGGCTCATCAATATCATGAAAATGTATATTTTTGCTCAAAAGTATTGTCTGTACTTTGAGGATTCCACTTATAATCTTTAAGGCAAAACTGATCATGGGCCCTTGTGGATCATGAATACATATGGTTTGGTAAAAAGTATTTCTTTCGATTTTCGACTAAGATGCGAACTTTAAGGAAGCTAAAAATAATTTCTACGCAAAACTCTTGAGGCAAACGTTAGCATGAGGTCATAGAGTTGAAAGCGTATGTTTAGCTTAAATGTATTTTTGTATTTTGCGGTTAAGACGAGTACTTTAAGGGATGGTTCGATCCACGAAATGACAGATTGTTAAGCCAATCCTGTCCATCCTCTAATGTTCAATCCAAGTTTCATCGTATAGCACATCTGAAAGTAACTTAACTCGCGATTACCGGATTCCAGACTCCCCCCCTCCAACTCCCCCAGAGGGCCCGAATCCGGTCAGGTTCTACCAGTGATATATCTAGGGATTGTGCTTGTTCTTCTCACCAAGTTCCATCCCGATCGCTCTACTCTAGGCGTGTCACAAGATTTCCGGTTCTCCCCTCTCCCCTCCCCCAAATTCATATGATCCGGTCCGGACTTGAAATGGGACATTTGAGACACCAGGTCTTTCCAAATATTAAGTTTATCCTCCGATATCATCCGTTCGTTATCCCGTACCTCAAGATTCAGGATTCCCCTCCTTTCACTCCCCCACGATGGTCGGATTGGTTAACTGACTATTGTTATGCCAATCTTGTCAAGTCTCTAATATGAATATGCCATACATAATACACGATGGTTACAGTACACTTTACATCACTCAATACTTATCTTTATTTAACTAATACACTGTATAAAAATTGGCATATTTTAAGTATCAAAGCTTTATTTTTTGTTTCAAGAACATTCGGGAACTTGATAGTATACCCACTAAGAAAATGTTTCCTGGGATTTGAGAGTTGCTCGCATTCAACCAGAAAATGTCCCTCGTCCTCTGTTTCAAAGCACAGGGGGCATTGTCGCTTACTATTTCGAATCTTACTATCCCAATTACTCCGACCACGTACTGGCAGGCAGTTCGCTCGTAGCTGAAACCACATACAGGCGCAGGCTCTCCGCCGGTAGGAATAACTTGAAGTAAAATTCCATTCCGAAAATCTGCTTAACTTCTTTGTAATACTTTAATGTATCTGAATTTGTGTCCGTTCTTACCAAGCCTAAACCTCTTGTTCTTCTAACACTCTTGTGAATTCACGGATGAATCTCGTCGGGTCTCCTTCCGGCCCTATTCCTTCCTTCCATATATACGAAAGACCCGCATTTTCTAAAAGTTTTTGGACTTGGAGCGGCCATGAATTTCGCTTTTTCGTCGATAGTCCTTCCAGGTAAGCTTGCTTAAGCAGTCTCTTCTCTGGTACAGATATAACTTTTGTCCAGAACCTTATTATTTGGGTTAATCTATTTCTTCTTAGTGAGAAAAGTCCAAGGTCCCCTTTTACTGCCTAGCTGTGCGTCGTCTGTGTACACCAATAAGTCTCTTGAAAACCTGAAGCTAAATTGTCTCTAGTTGGGGGGCATTTTCAAATCCCCATAGCTCTTCAAGCCAAGATTCATTGTCCTATCAAATCTGGAAGTACATTAACTCGCGGTCACCGGAATTCCGGACCCCCTCCCCCGCCCTCTAAACCCCCCCCCACAGAGTTGATGTATCTAGGGCTTATGGTTGTTCTTATCACCAATTTTCATCCCCATCCCCTCTAAGCGTGTCGCAAGATTTCCGGTACCCCCCCCCCCCCATTCATCGGATCTGGTCCGGACTTGAAACAGGGCATCTGGGACACGATGTCTTTCGAAACATCAAGTCTCATTAAGATCCGATCATGCGTTCCAAATTAGGCATACCCCAAGGTTCCGGATTTCCCCTCTCCCCTAGCCCTCACGGTGGTCGGATCTTGGAGCTGACTATTTCCAAGTTAGTCCTAAGTTTCATCGTCCTAGCACTTCTGGAAGTAGTGTCGACATAGCGGTTAGAATAACTCCCACTCCCCACTCAAGTCAAACTACACTGTAAAAAGTTTCTCCGAGAAAGGATTAAAGTTAACTGCAGTATTTGCTACTGGGAATACCTCGAGAACACTGGACCGACAGACCGACCGACCGACCAAAAAGTGATGAAAAAAGGACCGTACGTTTCCTCTTGCTTAACCGGGGGCTGTAGTCAGATACGGCGTGATCCATGACTAAGAGTGACCAAAATATGTTGGTCAAGCTGTAGTGTCGACATAGCGGTTAGAATAACTCCCACTCCCCACTCCAAGTCAAACTACACTGTAAAAAGTTTCTCCGAGAAAAGATTAAAGTTAACTGCAGTATTTGCTACTGGGATTAACCTTATCTCTACTGGGATCAGATTAATCCGAAATAGAAATAATCTTATCTCAGCAGAGACAATATTAATCCCAGTGGCAAACACTGCAAGCTTAGCAAACATTGCAAGCTTTTTTTTTACAGTGTAGTCCGTTCCATTCACGTTTCATCGCATTTCCCGGGACTAAGGAGGAAAACCACTTTGTCGAGTCCGTTACCATGTTACTATGGAAAGGGCGCAGCCAGCGAGGGAGTGCGTACTTGACCGTTTAAGCGTTGCTCGGGTGAGCCCAACAGTGTTGCAACATGTCGCAGAATCTGCGATTTGTCACAGGTTTTCGACTTCTCCCTGTTAGGTGGCTATGCAAGCATTATGGGCACATTTCAAGGCGGGAGAAAGGGATTTGTATGTTTTACGAGTAGTAGCTCCTCTTTATAATAGTAAACTGAAACCGTTCAAACTGAAAAAAAAAGAACCGAATTTTGTGGCCGCCAGAATGTTAGATATTTTTGCTTCTTTCAGCATCTTTAGTATTTGTAATATATTTTGTTGCATTTCGTTTTTCACTTTTAGCGCGTTAAAAAATAAACATATGGACAAAATAGCATTTCGTTGGATTCCCGGCACCGTTTCAAAACAATAATCCATTTCTCAGACCCGACAGCCGACAATAAGCCGACGGCGGTGGCGCAGCAAATCCGGGAGAGCAGGAGCGAATACTTGGCCGTTTAAAGGGACAGCTCCTCAGCGGCGTTACTAGCCAGAATGTTTGGGGGTGGCAAGGCACTTACGGACTGGCGTATAGTTTTTATCGACTGTTTTTGTGAAATAACACGGTCGGACCGTGGTAACTGGTATCCTAGTATCTGAAAAATGCATCTTGCTTTCAACAACGCTAACACACGAGTAAGTAAGTAAGTAAGTGTATTTATAACCCACAAAATGTTTTACAACATAAGAGTGTGGAGTAGAAGAGATAAACTGAAATAAAAAGAAAAGAACAAGAGACAACAAGAAAATAACATACAAACAGACAATACGCATCAACTATCAGCCAAAAAGTCTAATCAGTCGGTGATGCGGCAACAGACGTAGACAATCCTGGGGTCAAATTGGTGGGAAAGAAGTTTTGTCCCCCCTCCAACCCAGTTACCCCTGGTGATAATAAGAATCGTTTGTATATCCAACACCGGTGGGTCGATTCTCATGCAATGCAAAAAGGCCTTGCACTAGCATGGGCTAGTGCAGTCAACGCAAGAGCACAAGGTGTGTACAAAATATCGCGTTAGCAACACCTCACTTGTACTTTTAGCAGCAAACGGAATGACATAAATCGCTTTGAACCCAGATATCCCATCCCAAGATCTCCCTGGGGATTGTGGAATTTAACTTAAATCGCAAGATTCAGTAAAAGGGAGAATCCAATATTCAAGTAGTGGAAGTAGCAGCGACAACTTACACTAAAGAACGGAATACTAGATAAGCCGAATTGCTAAAAGGAGCTATTGTGCACTGTAACGATAGATGAAAGTGAGAAGACAACTTTAACACCTGAAAAGCGAGAAGACACCTTTTAGAAAGTAAGAGGTGTAAAATCCTTTGTCAGAACTATTTTTATTTATTTATTTAACCTTTGGTACAGTAAGAGGAGTTGGTCATGATAGTGCGAATAGTGATGGAGCGTGTTCCATCCTACTTACCGCAGTTACTACGCATGAAGACACGAATTCTGGCTTTTTGCCCGTCAAGGCTGGGACAATTCAGGATCTGCTTACTTTTTCAAATTTCCCGTAATACATGAGTACATTTTAAGGGTGTGCCAGCCCAGCTAAATAGACCGTGTGCGAGTGTAGTTATCAAAATGGAACATGCCACTGTGCCAAATATAGCAGATAACAAAAGGATGTGCAGTTTCAACAGACAACAATCGGGATGTAGTCTGTTGTGATTTTGAAAACGTTATGAATTAGAAGTTACGCAGAGCAATCATTACGAGGAAGAGCCGAAAAAACACCAAAAAAGCATCTGCCGAATTTTCCAGTCGGCAGATGTTTTTCTGCATTTTTCGGCTCTTCGGTAATGCTTTTTATGCATAAAACGGCATAATTTTTTTCTTCAAAAATGCAACAGATTACATCCCATGTATTTTCTATTGAGTGTTATTTTTCAAGAAACTTCTGACGGTGCAGTCAGCCAGTAGGACACCTGCACGGTTGTTTCGGGTTCTCACTTAACCATCTAGCACAGAACTGCACTGTTCAAACTTCACAAACGTTCAAAGAGTCACATCTTTCCTATATACCATCCCTTCCCCACGACGAGAATGTCAATTTATCACTTCTTACCCAACAAGAAACCTCAAAAGGAGGATGACCTTATCGCGAATTCTTTCCACCTGGACTTATTGATCCGTGCCGCAATTCACCCCCAACCATTTCCAAGCAAATTGCTTAGAAAAAACATTTCTAGGATCCCTGCAACGCTCAGAGAGCATTGTCACAGCCGACCGTAATGATCCTCTGGAAAAAGGAATTTCAAGACCTAATTCTAACCTATAGATAAACCGGACGCGGACGAAAAGGACTTCATGGTGATGCTGAAGCTGACAACACTGTACACAAATATCTTGCAGTATTTACTGCTGGGATTAATCTTGTCTCTACTGTGTCTCTACTGAGATAATATTATCTCTAATTCGGATTAATCTCATCCCAGTAGAGATAAGATTAATCCCAGTAGCAAATACTGCAGTTAACTTTAATCCTTTCTCGGAGAAACTTTGTACAGTGAATGCAGAACGTTTTGGACAAACTTGCTACTTTCAACTAAAGAACCCAATGGTGATTCTGTATAGTAAGATACAAAGCTTTTACAAAACCAGATGGTTATACAAAAATAGTTTATCACGACACCTTTTCTAAAAAAAAAATTGTAAGAAAAAAGGTGCCATGACAACCTTCTTTTTAGTTTCTTTCTTTTGTTTTTGATTGTAGTTTAAATATATTCCTTCAGCCCAAGCTAAGATTAATCCCAGTAGCAAATACTGCAGTTAACTTTAATCTTTCTCGGAGAAACTTTGTACAGTGAATGCAGAACGTTTTGGACAAACTTGCTACTTTCAACTAAAGAACCCAATGGTGATTATGTATAGTAAGATACAAAGCTTTTACAAAACCAGATGGTTATACAAAAATAGTTTATCACGACACCTTTTCTAAAAAAAAAATTGTAAGAAAAAAGGTGCCATGACAACCTTCTTTTTAGTTTCTTTCTTTTGTTTTTGATTGTAGTTTAAATATATTCCTTCAGCCCAAGCTGAATATGAATCTTAATTGACTGCAATAAACCGATACGTCAGCTGATTTTTATTCGAGCGATACTTCTACTCTTCTCGGCAAGGTTTCACTACAGGAAGATGTAATGCTAAATATAAACCGTTAACTTTTATACTTCAACAGAGAATTTCTGGCCACGTTTAATAGCGCCGGACAACTTTTGATCGAGCAACTACTCTGCATCTGCTACCTAGCATCCAGCTCTTGACAGAGAAGAACCTACGGCGTAGCAGCATACGGACTCACTGAGTGCCGAGTGCTTACGAACGAATATTGCCAGCGGCTAACTCAAACTGGAAGGGAGTTCGTTTATCCAGTAATCAGATTTCCCACAGTGAAATAAAAGCAGTAAAGGCCCGGGGAAGTAGTGTCCGTAATCCGGTTATCAAATCCACGATTCGGAGGCATTTGTCAACGTAAGCGAATCAACTGCCAGCTCTGAAACGATGAAAGTTGGCAGAAAACTTTCGAAAACGAGCCACAGTCAGATAAACTTATTTTACGTCAGAGATTAGTCTGTTAAGAAAAGCGACTGTCAAGCCTTCCAGCGCTGAGAAGAGAGCAAACGTCAAAACAAGAAATATTTTCAGAGTGAGTAAAACATTTTCGCCGCAAGTCTATTAGAATTGACTATATTTATGACCCGTCACAAGTTGAGATCAGAGGAAGGAGTGTAAAAAAAATGAGAAAGGATAAACGCAGCGCACTCAAGATGAAGAACAAACTATAGAAGAAAAAAAGAAGCACCCCCTGTGTCACTGGACAGGTAAAACAAGAGCTACGAGCTCATATGGCACTTGTACGAGTAGGCTGTACAAGAAAGTAGATGAAAACGTCACAAAATACACCCGCCATCCAAAAAGGCGGTTCGGAAATAGAAATAGGATATTTAGTTTCACTCATTTCTGAGCAGTTCCGGCATCGTCTCGATTGCAAATGCACATGACTGTTCAAACTTTCATCCCAATAAATCCATTTGTTTGATCCCTAGACGTGCTACACATTTCCGGTACTCACTCTATTTCCACCTACCGTGGCCGAATCTGGTTCGGAATAAAAAAAAATCGACCACCTAAAGCATCTTCGTTTATACCATCTACCAAGTTTCACTCGAATCTGAGCATTTCTGGAAAGTTCCGGTACCCCCCCCCCCTTCCCACCAACGTTGTCGGAGCCGGTTCGGGCCCAATCTCTTAATTCCCTCATCAAGTTTGACTGAAATTGGAGCATAGCCTATCTGCAAGTTTCCAGTACCCCCCCCCCCCCCCCCCCTACCTTGGCCGAATCCGGCCCAGACGCCAAATAACAAATCTAGGCCGCATAAACTCGGCACTGTCGAATTGCATCTCATTCGGTCCATCCGTTTGGTTTTTGTGCATGTCAAAAGTCCCCCCACCCCCAATTCCCCTAATCGTGGTCGCATATGGTTCGAACGCATGTTTTACATGTCGAGGCCATCGATTCGTATCACCCATGAAGTTTCACTCGAATCAGACCACTCGTTCGCAATTTATAGAAGTCCATATTTCTCTTCTCTTGCTCCCCAAAAAATGCTCGGATCCAGGAACGGAAGTTTCCGGGGGTATGTTGTGTCAGGTTTTTAAGTCAAGATAATTCGGGTCACTAATATGCCTGCAAAGTTTCGTTGTCGTTTTACATCTGGAACTATTCTAACTCACGACTACCGGAGTTCCAGGAAACCCCCTCCAACTCCCCCCACAGAGCCCCGAAACCATCTGGCTCCGTCAATTTCATCCAGATTTTCAGATTTTCAGATTCAGATATTTTTTACTTCACCAAAAACTTTCACCATTGTACAAAAAAACTCAACAACCACATAAAAGACATAAGTCCTGCCTAATGCTTGTTCCATCCATTAAGTTTCGTCCCAATCCCTCTACTTTTAGAGTTTTTGAGTTTTCCACCCCCCCCCCCATCCCCACAGGTATCGGACCCGACTCGGACGTGACACTGAACGTCCGAGGCGATAGCTCACCAGACAAGTTTCATTCAAATCCGATCACCCGTTCAAAAGTTATGCACGCCACTAGATTCCGGACTCCCCATCCACCCACTCCCCCCACGATGGTTGGGTCGGGGAAACGGCTGTTTTCAAGTCAATCTGTTCGGATCCCTGACATACCTGCCAAGTTTCATCGCCCTAGGACATCAGGAAGTATGCCGAACTCGTGGGATCGCTAGAAATCCGGACCCCCACCCCAACTCCCCCACAGTGCCCTGATCCGGTCCGGTTATGTCAATGACGTGTCGAGGACCTGTGCTTGTGTTTCCCACCAAGTTTCATCCCGATCCCTCCACTTTAAGCGTTTCTCAAAATTTCCGGTTCCCTCCTCCAACTCCTCCCAGTGTCATCGGATCCGGTCCGGTTATGTCAATGACGTGTCTATGACCTGTGCTTGTTTTTCCCACCAAGTTTCATCCCGATCCCTCCACTTTAAGCGTTTCTCAAAATTTCCGGTTACCTCCTCCAACTCCCCCCAGTGTCATCGGATCCGGCCCAGATTTAAAGTGAGGTGTCTGAGACACAAGGTCATCCTAAATATCAATTTTCATCAAGATCCGATCACCCGTTCAAAAGTTATGCACGCCACTAGATTCCGGACTCCCCATCCACCCACTCCCCCCACGATGGTCGGGTCGGGGAAACGGCTGTTCTCGAGTCAATCTGTTCGGATCCTTGACATACCTGCCAAGTTTCATCGCCCTAGGACACCAGGAAGTATGCCGAACTCGCGGGATCGCTAGAAATCCGGACCCCCATCCCAACTCCCCCACAGTGCCCTGATCCGGTTCGGTTATGTCAATGACGTGTCTAGGACCTGTGCTTGTTTTTCCCACCAAGTTTCATCCCGATCCCTCCACTTTAAGCGTTTCTCAAAATTTCCGGTTCCCCACCCCAACTCCCCCACAGTGCCCTGATCCGGTCCGGTTATGTCAATGACGTTTCTAGGACCTGTGGTTGTTTTTCCCACCAAGTTTCATCCCGATCCCTCCACTTTAAGTGTTTCTCAAAATTTCCGGTTCCCTCCTCCAACTCCCCCCAGTGTCATCGGATCCGGCCCGGATTTAAAGTGAGGTGTCTGAGACACGAGGTCATCCTAAATATCAATTTTCATCAAGATCCGATCACCCGTTCGCAAGCTAAAAATACCTCAAATTTTGGCTTCACCCTCCCTCCACTTCCCCCCCCCCAGATAGTCGAATCGGGGAAATGATGATTTCCTATTTAAGCTGGTCGGGTCCCAGACATGCCTGTCAATTTCCATCGTCCCAGCACATCAGGAAGCACGGAACTCGCGGGATCACTACAAATTCGGACTTCTCCCCCCCCCCAACTCCCCCAAAGTGAGCGGATCCGTTCTGGTTATATCAGTCACGTATCTAGGACTTTTGCTTGTACTTTCCACCAAGTTTCATTCGTATCCCTCCACTCTAAGTGTTTTCCAAGATTTCCGGTTTCCCCCTCTAACTCCCCCCAGTGTCACCGGATCCGGTCTGGATTTAAAATGGAGGGTCTGAGACACGAAGTCCTTCCATGTATTAAGTTTCATTAAGATCCGATCACCCGTTCGTAAACTAAAAATATCTCATTTTTCCAGGAAGTATGCCGAACTCGCGGGATCGCTAGAAATCCGGACCCCCATCCCAACTCCCCCACAGTGCCCTGATCCGGTCCGGTTATGTCAATGACGTGTCTAGGACCTGTGCTTGTTTTTCCCACCAAGTTTCATCCCGATCCCTCCACTTTAAGCGTTTCTCAAAATTTCCGGTTCCCCACCCCAACTCCCCCACAGTGCCCTGATCCGGTCCGGTTATGTCAATGACGTTTCTAGGACCTGTGGTTGTTTTTCCCACCAAGTTTCATCCCGATCCCTCCACTTTAAGTGTTTCTCAAAATTTCCGGTTCCCTCCTCCAACTCCCCCCAGTGTGTTATGGAGACATCCCATAGCACTTTGCTCTGCAATAGTCCTCCTAGTTATTCCCTCCATCTATCGCCTACTTTTTTATATATCTCTTCGGTTTTCATCACCATCATTAATTTCCCGGCATCGTGACAATAGGTCACTCGGTCTTTATCCTAGCTTCAGTTAGCTGCTCGCTAATCCGAGGTCAGGCTTTGATCCATTTTCATTCAAGTATTTTGGCTGCGGAATAAATCCGCAGCCAAGGAGAGTTCTCTTTCATCCTTGGTCGGAGTAAGACCTCCGTTACTCTGTATTATAATTTATGGTAAGGACCAGTTTACATATTTAGTTAGGGACCCATTAGTGCTATATTATATGTGTCACACTCTTGTACACGATTTACATAGATAAATTAACTATAGACGTTATGGTCCATCTCGGCTAGTAGGCCTCGGGCTTGACTGGATATGTGAATTCCAGCTTCGCTAGGATGTGTGAACCAGCTTGATTAGGGATTTCTGGATTGACTGCGGCTGAGCTATAGAATTCCCTGAGACTTTCCCTTGTCTCTTTTGTCCGGTTTCCTGACTGGTCCTGGGGCTAGTGGGCACCTACGGTGTCAGAATGTCTTCAGCCCACACCCCAGGAGCCTTATCTTCATTAAACCTCGCCTCCACTCGTCCATCCTCTTAACAATGGTGTTAGAAGTGGGATACATTCTTAACAATGGTCTCAACAGTGGGATTCGATATCACATCCTCTTAACAATGGGGTCCAGAAGTGGGATAACCTTTTAACAATGGTATCAGAAGTGGGAAGTTTATTTTTTTTAAGCCCTTATTTTCTCATAATAAGGAGGACCCACGACCAAATTTTTTGTTCGTAGTAACGACAATTAAATTTTTTTTTTCCACCCACCCGCCCTACCCTTTGATTTAGCAAATAAAAATAACTCCCTTATTTATTTTATTTCATTTTTGTTTATGGTTCAGCTCGGTCAGTCCAGAACAAAAATGTAGGTTTAGGTTTTTCCATTTTTGCTCTTTGATATTTCCGTCGGCTTTCTTCACATATGAAAATTATTTTATGTCGGGTTTATCCTTTTGTTTTTGTTTTCCCTTGTATAGTTTTTTGGATTTTTCCGGTCGCCATGTGAGTGTGTGTCGCGCCACTGACTGTGAATTTTCGTTGCCCCTTTCCTCCTACTTTTTTTTGTTTTAAGAATTTTCCGATCTACATGTGAGTGTGTTTCGCGCCACTGATTGAGAAATTTCTTGTCCCTCCTCCTTCCCTTTTAAGGATTTTTCCGGTCGCCATGTGAGTGTATTTCGCGCCACTGACCGCGAATTTTCTTTTCTCCTGCCCTCTTCGCCTTTTCAGGAATTTTGCAGTCTTCATGTGTGTGTGTGTCGCGCCACTGATTGCAGATTTTCTTTTCCTTGCCCCTTTGCCTTCCAGGATTTTTCCGGTCGTCGTTGTATGTGTATCGCCGCACTACAGATCGCGATTTGTCCATCCCTTCAGTATTTGTTATTGTCTAATTGTCGTCAAGTGAGTGTTTTTCGCGCCACAGACTGCAAATCGTCATCGCATCGGCAAAATAATTTATTCACCGGGGTACATCATTGCGTCATTTCGCCGTGTCTATTTTAGATCAGTGCTCTCAACACTGACAATGCGTGCTTGCGGTACCATTGATAAACTAGCACTTGCGTATGATTTCATTTTTCACATACCCGGAAACGTAATTTTGCCTGCGATTATTCCCAGTTCCATGAGGATTATTTTGTTTAGTTCCCCGACATAATATTTTTTTTTTTTCATGAAAGCCATGGTTATTCGGAATAAAATCAACCTTTTTCGCCGTTTTTTCTAGACGTTGTCTTTATGGCACGATTTTCAAGCCCTATAGTGTGATGCAGGGACGTCGTATTTCTTTTTGTGGCATTTTTTCGGCTTATCCTTAATTTTTCATATTCCCCTATCGGCCAGTTTATTTTTTTGTTTGGTGGTGATCTGTTTGTATATTTTTCTTGCGGAGATAGATACTCTCTCAAGAATGTACATCGCGCTTCATTCGTGACATTTTCGTGGAATTTCGACTGGTTTCGGTCTAAATGTGTGTAGTAATTTGCCACATAGACGTTGTGTGCGTTTCGCCAGTCGTTCCCTCTGTCATCCCTCCCCCACCACCACATTTTTTTTTCAGGTTTTCTTGCGTTTCGATCGCCATCTAGCGTATGTGTGTTTATTCGCCATCCGGATGCGGCGATTTCGCATGAAGCCTCTGGCCTATTTTCTTTTAATAATAAATTGAAGGCTAATGCCATTTATTCATGCCACATATTTTTTTTTCCCTCATGAAGTAAAAACATTGGTTAGATATCAAGTTGGTTCCGCGTCTTAGTTTAGTCTGAGTTTACACGTCCAGTTGAGCTTGTTCCCCTCCCATTTCCTTGTAAACTATAATATTTTTGTATAAGTGTTATTTTTCGGTTTTCTTACATATTACTTCTCAAGTGAATTTTTTTAGTGAAGATTTTCGGTGGTCTTGGCGAATATTTTGATTTGTCGTTCCGCAATTGAGGTCACCTACACTCATGACGGATTTTGGAAATGGACAATTACCCCGTTTGCCCCCCTGTCCCTCGACCACGCACATCGCTACTTCTCCCTAAAAATAACATCAAAAATGAATGTTCACGAGATCCCCAATGTTTTCCCCTTCCAGATCCTTGGTTTGGTTGGTCTCAGTATTTGCGAGAATGTAAACCGCTACCAGACTCGCATACTGAGGACCAACCACTATTCCCATCATGCCAAGGTGTAGAACCTTTGTATGAAGTTGTGCCCAGTAAACCCAAAACCTGCACAATTTTACCGGATGGAGAAAAAGTGCTCCCATTAAAGAGTGTTCATCGTATCAGACCGAATTATTCCAGACAAATTAGCTGCAAAATTGTCGGTTTACCCCCTTATACAACAGTTCTGATTAAGGGCAATGCCGCCCTACAGGCCCGAAAGATTACAGTGAACCCCCAGTTCGTCAAAATTCTCCCCGATGGTAATGTCGTCTTCATAGCAGAGAATCGTTCTACTTCAAAAATCCGAATACGAAAAGGTGACCTCTCCCTCCTTTCCATTGATAGAAATTGCAACAAATTTACCCCGCATGATACTGGTGACATGGTTTTTCTCAAATTCCCCCCCGCTTCTGGTATAGGGTCAAAAATTTCCGAAATGCGCCAGGATGGACCCTATCATGTTGTTCGCGTTCTAAACAAAGGCAGAAGCTACGAAATTCAGAAACTCGGATCAGAAAAACAAGTCGTCCACTATGACCGCTTGGAAAAATCTGGTCCAAGATTTACATTCGTAGAGCCAAGAGTCGGTGTAGCTAGCTCACCAACTGTTCTTGTTTGGAAACAGCCGTTTTCACCGCCGTTTGCATCAGCTACGGAATACTACCCTTCTTCTACATTCCCAAAACTGGAACGGACAGTGGTAACGCCGCCACTGATTCAGCAAACCTCGGTAGAGCCAGTGTCAAGGCCTATCAATCATCCTATTCATCCTCCTCAGTATAGTCAGATTTTCTCTCTATCCCCTCACGAAATAGGTTATGCAGGGCAAAATGATACTATGAGAAGCGATTGGCCCCGGCCAGTAACGCCGGAGTGTCCCTCCGAGCAATCACTTTTCTCTTCCAGGTGTCATCGCTGCTGGTGGACCCGCGCCAGTCGCCGCCCCGTGCCTTACCGTCTGTATTGGTACTAAAAATGTTTAATCTGTAAAGGTTCATACGGCGCAAGCAACCGAACAGACTTTCTGTCTCGATTTGACGCCATTTTTTTAATTATACCACGATACACTCTAAATAAAATAAAAAAAATTTAAAATAAATCTAATGAAAAATGTTCAAGATTGTTTGAAAAATTCCATTTTCCTGTTGGTTTCCAATTCTAATGTAAATTTTCCAGTTTGTTGAAAATTTCTATCTGATTCAAAATTTTCAAACGTTAGCAATTAATCTTTAAATCAGAGTGGTCTGACTCCCAATCGATTTTTTTTTTGCAAATGTTTGTTTATATTTACATTTTCGGACGGACTTTTTGTATGGCACGCAGGTTGCGACAGAAGAGGCAGTGGCGCTGAGGTCCCAGCGTCTTCGAGCGTCAAGGCGCCTCCGATGGGACAACTTACACCGCCAACGCCACCAACGGAGCCTGTAACGCCGCCGACGCCCCCGAGAGTCATTATCACGCCGCCAACCTTGCACGTCCCGCCACCGACGCCGCCAATCTTTTGAATCGCGCCACCGACGCCGCCAATCTTTCGAAAGCACGCCACCGACATTGGAAATCGCGCCAACAGTGATAACGGGCACGCCGCACAATCCGTGCCAGCCCCCCCCCCCTTTTCCGTCGCTCCGGACCCCACCTCAGCACTCAGCATCCTCCTATCTCCCCACCATGGGTCGAGCCAAGCCGAGCCTACTCTGACAGCCGATCTCCGTCCTGCGTCACGGCCTCGTCCACTTACAATTCCGGTCTCTCCACCCTGACCCTCAATCCAGCTACCAACAATCACTCTAACATCATCGACGCAAATCTCATCACCAGCAGCAGCGCCATCTACACGAACAACCAACAACTATTCCACCATCAACTCAACCCCCATCACTAGTCAAATCCTCCAAATCCACCTCCATCAATCCGTATCACCTGGACTGGACACCACGACACCCAAGTGGAAATGTAAATATTTAGGTAGGAGTGTTAGGTCCGCGTTTTCCCGCTCGCAAGTGCGGCTATAAATATTTCCGGTTAGGTATATATATGTTCGTCCCCCCCCCCCCTTCATAGTTTAATTGTGTAGGCCCTCTTTAAAGTCGCTTTTGTACATATGTTGATTTCGGTTTCGCTTCGCTAGTCCTTGCGATAACTGCACTGTTCCTTTAAGCATTGCTTTTTCTGCTTCCGCGCTTTTCATGCAGTTCCTTCAACTTTTCGGTCGATCTGACTGAAGCCGTTTGTCGGCCACCGCTAGCTTTAGTTTTCGGCGCTTTATTGCCTCAGGTTTATGCACATAATGTATATATTATCAAAAATCATATTGACGCCGTGTGTTCGGCCATCATGCTTAAAAATGCTTGCGCCTGTCTTTTGCGCTTTCATTACTGGCGTGCCATTACCTTTAGTGCTTTATATTGCGGCTTAGAGTGCGTAGGACCTCCCCCATTTCTACTTCAAGTTTTTTTTGCATCAAGGTCTTACCTTAGGTCCTTGCGACAGCTAACTGGAGTAATTTTTAAAATTGCGGCCTTTCTTTTTCCCTTTCCTCCCAAATTCCTCCTAGTTTTCCCTTTTCCATTTTCTATTTTTAACAAATCTCAGAGACTTCTCTTTTGGGACGAGTTGTGGTACTGGCAACATTTCCCCAATATTTCCCTGATAATCCCTTTTTAAAGTTTCTTCCAGCCCTAATTTATCTTAGAACTTAAAGGCATCGACGCTTCAAATATTAATTCTGCCTTTATTTCGCATTTTATATTTGTTTTGGTTTGGTTCGTGTGGTCAGGGTAAGCTCAGTAGGACTGAAGCTCAATAAAGGACCCTGAACTAACTGAACAGAGAGTGGGCTTTGATTTTTCACACTTATTTGATTGCGGCCCCTCTGTCAGAAACCTGGGTTGCCGCGATGGCTTAGCTATCGATGGTATGTTAGTAGGTGGGGCTGGAATGGAAACATTGTAGAATCTTTTGTTGCCCGTACACCACTCTGCCCAAGGGGGGGAGGTGTGTTATGGAGACATCCCATAGCACTTTGCTCTGCAATAGTCCTCCTAGTTATTCCCTCCATCTATCGCCTACTTTTTTATATATCTCTTCGGTTTTCATCACCATCATTAATTTCCCGGCATCGTGACAATAGGTCACTCGGTCTTTATCCTAGCTTCAGTTAGCTGCTCGCTAATCCGAGGTCAGGCTTTGATCCATTTTCATTCAAGTATTTTGGCTGCGGAATAAATCCGCAGCCAAGGAGAGTTCTCTTTCATCCTTGGTCGGAGTAAGACCTCCGTTACTCTGTATTATAATTTATGGTAAGGACCAGTTTACATATTTAGTTAGGGACCCATTAGTGCTATATTATATGTGTCACACTCTTGTACACGATTTACATAGATAAATTAACTATAGACGTTATGGTCCATCTCGGCTAGTAGGCCTCGGGCTTGACTGGATATGTGAATTCCAGCTTCGCTAGGATGTGTGAACCAGCTTGATTAGGGATTTCTGGATTGACTGCGGCTGAGCTATAGAATTCCCTGAGACTTTCCCTTGTCTCTTTTGTCCGGTTTCCTGACTGGTCCTGGGGCTAGTGGGCACCTACGGTGTCAGAATGTCTTCAGCCCACACCCCAGGAGCCTTATCTTCATTAAACCTCGCCTCCACTCGTCCATCCTCTTAACAAGTGTCATCGGATCCGGCCCGGATTTAAAGTGAGGTGTCTGAGACACGAGGTCATCCTAAATATCAATTTTCATCAAGATCCGATCACCCGTTCGCAAGCTAAAAATACCTCAAATTTTGGCTTCACCCTCCCTCCACTCCCCCCCCCCCCAGATAGTCGAATCGGGGAATTGATGATTTCCTATTTAAGCTGGTCGGGTCCCAGACATGCCTGTCAATTTCCATCGTCCCAGCACATCAGGAAGCACGGAACTCGCGGGATCACTACAAATTCGGACTTCTCCCCCCCCCCAACTCCCCCAAAGTGAGCGGATCCGTTCCGGTTATATCAGTCACGTATCTAGGACTTTTGCTTGTACTTTCCACCAAGTTTCATTCGTATCCCTCCACTCTAAGTGTTTTCCAAGATTTCCGGTTTCCCCCTGTAACTCCCCCCAGTGTCACCGGATCCGGTCTGGATTTAAAATGGAGGGTCTGAGACACGAAGTCCTTCCATGTATTAAGTTTCATTAAGATCCGATCACCCGTTCGTAAACTAAAAATATCTCATTTTTCCTATTTTTTCCGGATTCCCCCTCCCTCCACTCCCCTCCAGATGGTCGGATCGAGGAAGCGACAATTTCTAATTTAATCTGGTCCAGTTCCTGATATGCTTGCCAAGTTTCATCGTCCTAGCTTATCTGGAAGTGCCCGAACTAGCAAAACCGGGACCGACAGACCGACAGACCGACAGACCGACAGACCGACTGACGGACAGAAATAACAATCGCTATATGGCACTTGAGTAAGCTCAAGTGCCATAAAAAACCCATTGAAATCGCAGAATGCTGCAATATTTTGGCGTAAGTGCAATTCCTTATTAAAAACTGTGACAAAAGCTATGAGTCTAGGGGCTGACGATGGGTGGCCTTGTCCTAGATCCGCAACCCGCACCTCAAAATATATTATAATGCAGCTACCGTGGTTCGGACGTTTGGGAAAAGATGGATTAATACCAGCCCGTTCCTCCTTCACTCCTGCCCTTTAAATATTACAAGAAACCATTTCAACTAAACAACACCAATTCCTAGCCTCCAAACCGTACTCTTACAATCCATTGTTCCCGACACTTCAAACCCTTTGGGTTCGTCCCCAAATTACTTTTGCAGCCCGTCTCAGTATCCATACTTTTCTTGCCTTTAGCAGTCGACCATCGACCCAGAAAAAAAGACAACACATTCTTGTCGTTGGAGGGTCTTTGATGCTCAAGTTGGTTTTGTTGTTGAGTCTGATGAGTAGTTCAAGAGGATTTATAACCCCATTCAGGGTTTTCTTCCACTCCCTGTCTAACCAAGACCAAGCCTGTTTTCTTCCCGGATTACTTTTTTATTCATTTGTT
Source organism: Branchinecta lynchi (assembly GCA_023053575.1). Taxonomy (NCBI): domain Eukaryota; kingdom Metazoa; phylum Arthropoda; class Branchiopoda; order Anostraca; family Branchinectidae; genus Branchinecta; species Branchinecta lynchi. Next base: position 16,617,410 of record JAKZAP010000014.1, on the reverse strand, counting down.
TGCCAGCTTGACATGATCGCAAGGCCCGACCTTCAAATTCCCTCAAAGACTGCATCTCGCCTCGCAAGGAACAAACTCGATTAGCAGTTATACGACGCGAGAGACCCCCAGCGCTGAATTATTGGACTAGAAAATAGGACCCTTGGGGGACTCTCTCTGAGGTTAGCTGTAAGCAGTTTTCACTATGTAGCTAATTAACTTAGAAGCTAATCGTCGGCATGGGAAAGGTTGCTGCTGTCCCGTTTCTATCCTGTGTCTGTCAGCCGGCCTGATATAGGCTGATTGTAGGCAAGAAATTAGGTTAGGACTATATTAACGAGATTGCTCGCAAATCTTGTAGAACACACGTCTGGGGAGGGCATGGGATAACAAGGCCAAACCAGATCAAAATAACACTATGAAGTAGCGCCAAGACCTATGCTTTCCATGCTTTGCAAATTTGCCATACTCGCAGCGCCGCCCACTACTCTAGCGAGATTTAAAGCAAGATAAACTTGTTGGTTTAGAAATTTCAAGTAAAAAAAAAGGTGCGGTCTGCACACACTAAACAAACAATGGAGACTTTTGCTATGTGCAGGATATGAAGTTATCAGAGCCAGCGCTGTTGAACGTCTGAACGAATTTCAGTAGAGACGTTCTCTTCGTTATTGGTGCTACTATCGCTGCTATTCGTGTGTGTGTCAATTTTGTCAAGTCTTGGCGCTACTCTCTAGTGTTATTTTGCTCTGGGCCAAACCACAATGTCTTTAAAACCTGGTGGAATCAGTGTTGCCGCTGTTCGCAGAATTCTGCGATTTGACGTACATTTTCGTTTCTTCGACAAAGCGAGCCAGAATTTTGCGACCGGTTCCTTACCAGTAAATACAAAAAAGAAGCATACAAATTCAGGAGTATAATTATGAAGATGGTAAAGCGAGATTTCTCGTTAACAGTTGGTGAAAAGAACCTAGTTTCATAGACGCCAGAATGTCACTGGTTTTTGCAGCTGAAAGTTAGAGGTTCCTTTAGGAAGAATGGCAATCAGAAAAGACTTCAATTAGGAAGGGTGGCCCGGGGGGGGGGGGGGCCATTAAGAGGTAAGGGAAACCAGAGAAGTTTTACAACCGCCAATAAAGCTACGAACCTTGCAACCTGACCCGGAACCGGGAGCGTTCTACTTTGGGCACCAGGACCGGAAATAACACTGTGAGCTATTTCTCCAAATTCAGCACCGGACTCTGTGAGGCTATGGTCTGTTGTTCGTAGAGAAAACCTTTAAAACTAAAAGCTGTAATTTGAAAATTGGCATCGGAATGAAAATTTTACAATTAGCAAGTTTCCTCCGGCTCCTCCCCCAACACGAAGAAAAAGACAAGCTTTCAACCCACAGAACCAGACATACAAATATAAGCTCAAACCATTTTCAGCTTCAAGCAGTTCACGTTCTTTCTACTCGTTCTCATCCTTCGTGACCGGCCTTTTAATTTTCTTACATTTGGGTATTTTCAAAGTGTTGGTTGGAGTAATATTATCTACCTATGATTATCTATCCTTATGTGTAATGTGTGTATGTTTTTTTTTTCCGTTTTGTGTTGCCTGTTATGTTGCTGATCCCAAAGTTGGGTTCGGAGCCGGGCAAGGCTCCGGGTGGAGGCAAATGTTGACAAGTGTTGACACAGCAGCGGCCTTGCTACTAAGGCAATTTTTTATAAAACCTCAACCCTTAAAAAGTAATTTTTTTATCATGATTTCTCGGCGATCTTGTCCCCATCACAAGCTTCGTCCTTCGATAGATGACGCGAAGCTAAACTGTAAAGTGTGGCACCCTGCGAAACTCTGGAAAACGTGACTCGAAATGACAGCTTCGCACACATCGGCATATTTCATTTTCCAGTTGAAACTTAAGTTCCTATTAGTCCCCCACGTCACCATCTATACACCTAAGAACAGTCAGCCACAAACCCCTGATTTTTGGACACCCTATCCCAAACGCTGGGTATATTTAGAGTTTGGCATAGCCTATGCCTACGCCGGATAACCTATGTCAAATGCTGGATAGCTGTTGGTACCCTAACCCTGACCTACCCCACTACAGATGAATTTTGATTGGTTGATTTCTGAGCCTCACTGAAATCATCAATATTTTATTGGGAATTATCCAGCATTCGGAATAGATCCAGCGTTATAGGCATCGTGTATACCAAACGCTAGGTATACCCAGCGTTTGGCATAGGCATTCCCAAAATCAGGGTTTTTGGTAGACTACCTAAGACCCCTTCGAACTTGTTTTAATATATTTATCTACATTCCAGCGGAATTTTCTTGTCTGCACTGCCCTTCAATTTAAAAAGTGAAACCTTCTATTTTCTGTTCATGGCCTTGCGGATTTACCATGCCATCTTTTTGTGATATATGCTACTAACGAGGAGAGACGGGACAAAAAGATTGACAAAAGGTTGGCCTTATTACAGTTCAGCGCTCCAACTGGACTAGTTTCTATTAGTCCCCCATTGCCTCATAACCAACACTCCTGTAGACATACTTTCTTTATTTACTCCGCTTTCTGAAAACGGCGGGTTATAAATAAATTACTTACTTACTTACTTACTTATAGTAAAAAGTCGAATCCATAGGGTAGTGGGTCACTTTCACTGTCTGCTGCTGAAACATATGCAAAACCTCCTTTACCTGGAACACAGATGACAGGTTTTCCACTCACTAGCCTGTGGATCTATTTTACCATCTCTTATCCAAGTGCTGACGGCGAGGCATAGGGGGATTAAGAGAAACTAGTCCGCTTGGAAGCGCTGAACAGGAATATGGCCAATTTCGCACTGACTCTTCGGAAGTTTTAGAATTAAACTGACTTACCTTTCCACAGTTCATGTATTCGATTGCAGTCTCACGGAATGTCAAGTATACGTGCTCCCCATGTCCAAAACTGCTGACAAAGTTCGGGGCTGGAAGAAAGGAAAAAATGACCTTACACCGAATTCAGCAGAAAAACAGCACGCCTGAATTAGGCGCCCTTGTAGAAGTTACACCAAGCGTTCACATTTAATAGAGCAAGCAATTAGTTACGGGGAAAAGGGGGGGGGCAGCATTTTCCAGGATAGCCTACAGTGATAAAGGATCAGACATCAGGACGCTATGTCAGTACAGAAAATTCTAGCAAATGCACGGGCTGTAACTATTTCCTTTTCGACAGGGTAACCTCTCAAAGTGACTGAGCCAGTAGTCCCAACCCAAAGTGTTCCAACATTTACAAGCTTACTAACAGAGTAAGCAATTCGTTACGGAAAAAAGGGGGGGGGGGCGTCAGCATTTTCAAGGATAGCCTACAGTGATACAGGATCAGAGATCAGGGCGCTATGCCAGTAAAGAAAATTCTAGCAAATGCATGGGCTGTAACTATTTCCTTTGAGACACGGTAATCTGTCAAAGGGACTGAGTCAGTAGTCCCAACTGGAAATAGTCCAACATTCAAAGTCTGTATACACACACGGACGTCTTAATCCCAATCTTATTTCCGGCTTTTGCTTCACTTAAATCCACCGTCTGTTGTGAGTCGTCAGGGCCGAGACAAGATCTCAGGTGTCAAATACTCCTGTCCTGAATAGCAACTCATCTCGAAGAAGACTGCTAACAAAAAAGCAAAGAGACATTCAAAATTGTTAGCAAGAATAACTGTTTGAAAGCTCATATCTAAAAAGCAAAATATGTCATTGCTAATTTTTCATCTATGAATTCTACTGCTCATTGAGGGAAATTAGGAATCGCGACATGGGATGTTCGGGATGAGTGACAAGCGCTGAGCAAGGGGGGTTCGGGGAATACAACACTGAATAGATCGTGGTCAAGTTACATATAAGACTACTGAAGACAAACAATATAAAAATATAAAGATTAGGGTAACCGACAACGGATCACCTACTAATTATTGTTACGTAGGGAAACAAAGAGGGGACACAACTATTCTGGTATCTTACATGTCGACAAAAAACTAGTCGAGGGGTAGGGACTAGTTCGGAAGCTAGTCCTTGAGGCCTCGCCTTTTCTCTAGCCAAGTCAGGGGGCAGGATGTCACGAAAGATTGGGTTCAGAAGAGATGAATATCGAAAAATCGGCCTCGCCTTCAATACATCTAAATCTGCAGTACTGTTTTTTAATGATGATTCCTCTCAACCCGAACACCTTCAACTGGGTAGCGAGTCAATTACCGTTTCGTCTCACGTCGTGTACCTTGTCTGCCGATAGGCCGCAACCTTAAAGAAACTCGTGTACTACTCCTTAAACACGTCGAGAAAAAACTTCGTATCGCAGACGGTTCTATCGTCGCCAGTAGACTCTTATTATGCCGAAAGTATCTCGTGATCATGTATAACGCTGTCGCACTGACGCATGTTCTGTATATCGCGCCGTTTTGGAATTTGTTAACCGAGACCCAAAAACGGAAGCTCCGGTCCCTTTACTTCAGGTTTGGAAAGTTTCTGCTGCGTTGTCCCTTGTGGACGACGAACACCTTCATGATTGAAAAACACCAGATTGCGGACCCTACTATCGCAGTGAATCGGGCAATTTCAGATATCCAGGGGAAATGGAACCACCCCTGGCTTAAACACTTTTATAGTTCGTGATTGCGTAAATGTTATGTAAAACGTCATGTGTCTGTATCTGTGTTGTGCCTTAAATTTCTCTTCTTTTTCTTTATCTTCTTCTTTACTCCGTTTTTTTCTTAAGTGAAAAATACGGGAAGTAAATATTTTACTTACTTACTTACTTACTATCCATCAGACTTCAAGCACAAATTTTCACGACGTTGAGACAGGGTTGTCAAATTATATTTTTGAGAAAATAGATGCAAGGAACTTTCAAAGATTTAACAATATTAGCAGAGCTCGGTAATGTATCCTCTCTAGAGCATCTGATGCTCGCGAGTTACACTAAAATGCGATACAGGACAGGAGGGGCGTCGCAAGTGAATTTTCGGTGGGGGGGGGGGGGAGGGTACAGAGCCAACATTTTACCAAATCTTCCAAAAAATTTACCCCGAATCCTAGAACTAAGAATGAGAGCTTTAAATTATGGAACAGAAACGAGTACGTAGGAAGAGTGACGATAAAGGACAGCATGAATGACGATAAGCCAACTATTAGGTGGCGTTTTGGCGAAGCCCACATGGAGAATTTATTGCCAGGCATGATTGCAGTAACAGCTTCTATTTTTTACAGCCAATAGAAAATTAAATCGAGCACCGCAGGCGAAAATTTTCGAAATCTATTTTTTTTTTTCTGTTGGCTAAAATTTAACTGCTTCTTCTATCATTTACCGTTGATTGAATACCGAGACTCTAAGAAGTTCTAGAAACCGGATGGAGCCACGTTCCGTCAGCAGCAGCAACTGTAGTCTAGTCAATATACTACCCATAATCACATAAAGTGAGCGCCGCAGGCGAAATGTTTGTTTCCATTTTCCTGCCAAATTTAATTTCCATCCAAATTCTAGCTTTTAATGTTTCCATATCTCAATCCTAAAACTGGCTTAAAAACCCCATCAAACGACGCTCCCTTCGACAAAATAGAGAATATTGCGAAAAGTGCTGCAGGCGGAATTTTCGAAATATTGATGATTATATATTCTTTCTAGTAAGACTATCGACGATATCATAGATCATCCCTTTTGTCTGCGGCCAGTGCTTCACTCGGCCGCTTCTGAGTTTCGACGTTCGCGGTACTTCCGAATCCGAGAATTCGAATCGTTTCCGAGAATTCGACTTTTGAGTTAGTAGAAAAAAAGCAAAAGGTCTGTGTGCCGGGAGTAGGAATCGAACAAACGACCTCTTCACTACTACCCCGATACTATGGCCGAAACACGGCCAAAGGCGAACTTTTACAGTACATAAGGGGCAAGGGCCTGCCAGCTAGCTTTGGGAACACTAAGGAGGGGGTTCGAGATAACAAAGAAGGGGGGTCCTGTCGACAATAAGTCCCTTTAATTTATCTAAGACCCCCAGGTCAGTTTGATGGCCGAAAGTTGCGTAGTCAAGTTTTCTGTGCCTTTACGGCCACTGCTCTACCACTGATCCACTGTTCGCAAACTACTACGATAGTCAGATAGAAGCAGGACGATATGAATAGTGATCCTGCCGAAGGGAAATTAGTCTGAGCAGTTCACACCCACATGCCACGGGACTGGATAAATACAACCTGTACATGGGATATTGGAACATTCGTGTACACTATTCCATCTTTACGTGACAAGGGAACGGTATAAGAGTCATGAAAGCTTTGAGCCGCCTCATCGTTCCTATTAGTAAGATTTGTAGGTCTGTGTCTAGAGCGTTAGAATATAGAAAGCTTTCCGTAGATTAGTTGTATGTTGATTGACGTTTCTGTGTATTAATAACCTGTACCTGTATATGGCCCTCGGACTTTTTCAAATACAATTATTATTATTATTATTATTATACTCTTGCAACCAGAGCCTCGTTTTTGTTGCAATAGCGCTGCCGCAGCACTTCTTTGCTTTTGCATAATATGCGTTTTTGGATTCACTTTCTTCTTGGTTGAAGCGGCAGCGCTGCAGCATCTTGCAGGGAACCACGGACTTGGTCGGGGAGCAAGTCCGTGATTCTCGAGAAGCGCTGCCGTCTTCCTCGGAAGCGCTGCAGTGCAAAAACGGATGTAGAAAGAATCAGTCCGGAATCGGCCGAGAAGTGGACCTGCAGCATGCAACAAAAACGAGGCTCAGAATGGAACGAAATAAAACACTGCTCCCAGGGCGTGTTATCTTATTAGAACGTCTGCTTCACTGGAAAGCGACAGGCCTGATTAACTGTTACTGTAATTAATGGTTAGGGTTAACGGCCACCCAGCTTGACTCCCTGAGATTAACGAGCGATGGTAGTTCTGACCATTTGCTACTTCTCTTAATCTTACTTTTTGCTCACTCCGATAAAACATCTTCCCACCAAGCTATCGACCGGTGGAGTAATCCTGACAAAGAGAGGTATAACACTTTCCAAACACATGTGGGAACTTGCCAGGACACTCCCTGGAAGTAAGTAAGCATCTTAGAATTCCATCTGACATTTTTATAATTATAAGTGTGATTTTTCCCTCTGTGATTTGCCCTTTATTTTTCCTTTGTTGTGTGATTGTCTTGTTTTTTATCTACTTTTTTTCTGTGATTTGTCTCTTTTTTTCTTTTTTGTGTGATCTTTTTATGTGTTTTTTCTACTTTCTTCTTTGTATACTCCGTCATTGTGGGTGAATAAACATTACATTACATACTCTGCCCCCTATTGAACTTTTTACATTTTTGGCAGGAAATGAATCTATATCATATCATATCTGTAAGATAAGAATGCGACCCAGGCAGAATTTACACTCATGACTTCGAAATCACGATCTGCAAATCAAGATTTTATTTTTATTATGATATATGACTATTTTTCCAATCTTCCTCTTAATTTCACAAGTGTGGCACATACACTCCCAGATATTTTCTTCAAATATTTACATTTTTACTACTTCTAACATAATACAAGCAATCTTCATCCCAAGTTGCCTGCGAATGAAAGAAAGATTTTGGTTATGTTAGGTTTTATCCGTGAGGCTTCGACACTCCGAATTTGGAGTTCTAACAGAAATCACACCAATTTCACCAATTGAAATCAATTTCAACACAAATCAAACTGAGAGTTTATTCATCATGATAAAACTACTCAAATGTACAAATTCGATTATTTTGTGAGAAAAGTCTTACTTGTGTACAAACGTTCGCATCTAACGTGGAGAGTGAAAAAGCTAAGTTTCTTTTAGCCTTGCGTATCAAAATAACACGTATGACGTGATTACATCACAACTGAGCTCTCAGCAAGCCCACACTTAGTTTCGCCCATCTTTCAGTTTTTACATGTCTGAGTAGGCTATAACTGTAGTTTTGCTCTACACATACATTCCAAATGGGTCTGCTTGGAACAACCATCGATGGCCTGACCGTAACTTTGATTATTCTCTTTTCCAGACAAACAAAAGCCAGAACATTTCCAACTTCTTTGTAATGCCTTAGACGCGAGGACACATGTTAGGCCGACAACTGTGCCCTGGGATAGTCCCCAGGTGACCCCAAGCACAGTTTCGCCCCTCTTTCTATTTTCAAATTTCACTAGCACCCGAGCATGTCTATCTATATCAACTCTTACGAAAAGCCGCAAAGCTAATGTAAAGATTGTGAGAATGATTTGGTGGCTTTTGCTGCCCTACCCATTTTATATGCGCTACCCGTATGGAAGGGTATCCTCCTGGATATCTTTTGCATGGGGTACATTGCTTTTTTATTTTTGTGCAGTGTCTGTTTTAGAGTATGTTTGTTTGTTGCTGTTATGGTATTATGGACTGAAAAAAGCAGTAATAAATAATAAAAGCACAGCTCCTACTAGAAATGGCTTTTTCACGATAAAATGGTTCGGAAATACTATTTTCAAGAACTTGGTTTCAATAGCGAAATATTTAAAAAAATGCGCGCCGTGGTTAAACTGCAAAGAAGTCAAGCTGGGGATTTCCTCCGATGACGTCTCAAGACAAAACAAAAGGTATTGTCTGGCAACACTGGGGAATCTCGCCAGCGCTGGAAAGTGAAAAATTCAAACAAAGTGATTCACAAGGATTTTGTAAGGAGGGAGATTTCAGAGGTTATGGTCCATTTACACACTGGGTAAAATCCGAGCGTATTTTGAAATCCGAGCGTATTTTACGCACGTTTTGAGCTTCAAAAGATTTCTAGCAATACGGACGTATTTGAATACAAAACGGACCGATTTCTCAAATACGTCCGTATTGCTAGAAATGTTTTCAAGCTCAAAACGTGCGTAAAATACGCTCGGATTTCAAAATACGCTCGGATTTTACGCAGTGTGTAAACCCACCATTAGTAGACCACTTACGTCGTCGCTGGGGGTGTGAAAACATGGGAAAGCAAGAGGAGTCCTTTGAATAACTTGCGCGGTAAGATCTAGTAGAATGGCAACTTGGGCGCGGTTGCCAAAGAACCGAAATGAAACGAGGTCGGGGGGCACATGCAGATCCACCCAGCATCAACATAACGAATTTCGTCGGGCTAATCACACCGTTATCAAATAGTGAGGCACATGCTACTGGTCAATGTGGAGTCTCTTGCCCAGGAAGACACGACCAAAGGTTTCGATGGGATCCCGAAAATTTAATATTTAATCCAGGCAATCGGGTCTTATAGAGGTCCAGTCTTCGCCAGACTACTTGACCACTTTACTAATAAAATTTACAACGGATTAAGGCAAATGGTAACCATCTGAGAAGACCAAGTTCAAATAAAGCATGTGTCTTTACCCCTGTAGCCTGCGTCATATGCAAAATAATTCTGCAAAATAATTCTTGGATCAAATTACATCGATTACAAAAATAGCCTAACAACACTTCAGTTGGTCACCTTGTCCGAAAGACGCCACCAGTTGGTAATGAACTTCGGGATGACGTGCCTAGCAAGTGAGCAGCACCGCGATATTTTACCTGCTTTCATTGCTCCAAGAACTGACAACCCAGCTACCCGGACATCCCAAAAAAACGCAGGGAAACAAAAACTAATTGCCCCACCAACTCACTCATCGGACAGATACCTTAACTCATTTGTGCCATACTTTGTCAAATTTTATAATCAGCTACAGTGACATTTTGTAAATGCATCATTTAATTGTATATATAATTCGAGTGTATAAATTTGTTGACAATCCTACGCTATTTTTTGTGAAAACATAAATATTAAGGAAAATAAACATTGATTGATTGATTGATTGATTGATATCTACATTCACGAAAGTTCCTGCCTTACTTCTGCCAAATTTCCGATTTCACCCGGATTCAGCGTATCGTCTTACCCCTATGTCATACATCTAATAAACTTCAGATAAAACTTCAACTTCTCACAAATTTTCCGATTCTCCTTACTACTAAATCGGACATCTAATCAACTTCAGCTAAAACTTTTACTTGTAACAAACTTTCCAGTTTTGGCCGAGTTCCGGGTGAATTACTTGTCCGGCGAGAAAATGTTGTTCTTATTCGTGTTTCAGCATGTTGTCTTACCCCTTAATTGACCATCTATTTAGCTTTTAAAAAATATCTCTTCGCCACTTACTCTGAAAACCCTCCCCCTCCCCTAAATACGCAGCTATCAGGCCCATCAGCAAACTCGACCTTTCCCATGACTCGAAGAATGCTCACACCAAGTTTCATCAAAATATCTCATTCCCTTCGAGAGCTATCGTGCTTACAGACGGACGGAGAGACGGACAACTTTTGCGATGTCATATTTATTTATTCAGTTATTTCCCTCATGTATCCCTCCACTTACGTTTTGGGATCCCCAAAATCCACAGAAGTTTCTTTCAACACTCTGTGACTCGTGACTACATCAAGTTTCGTCCTCCTATCTCTAATCGTTGTCAAGTCAATAACTTTGATTATGGGGCATTGTGGGTCCAGTTGGGATAATAAATTCCGAAAGGGACGAAGATCCTAGAACCCTGAGTACATGAAATGCTTAGCATCTAACCCTTCGCTGTATGGGCTGTCACTTTAAACTCTTGGAGCATGTCATAATCGGAGCACTGAAGAAGTCCCAAGTGAAACTTTGGAATTTCTAAATGGCTCGTCAAAAGAGAAAGACAGGAAATGGAAGCGAGTGCTTCAAAATGTACAAATTATAGCCTCTTAAACTGACAACAACGTAGCGACTTCAGTAAGCACATAGTTTGTTTAGAGTACCCCCCCCCCCCCCCACACACACACACATTCTTCTTAAATAATGGGTTATGTGATAATGAATCTGACACATCATGAACATGTGTATAATGTATAATAAAGTGAGTGAAAATTCCTTTCAAGTCAGCAGACTTTAGAGGGGTACTCTCGATCATTTCTCTGGCACTGTATGCTACTACTAACCCCGATATACAGTGCCTTTGCTAGGCATAACTCCCCAACGTTAGAGCACGGCCTACAAAATGGGGGTTACCCCCCTCCCCCCTGTTGTAGCCCGAACTGCCATTGTTGCCTCGTTTAACCTGACCAATAACACCAAATAACATCTTCTTCTATTGCATTACCACGCAGAACTTCGAATGTGGTCAGCAGCTGCCGATCCTTTTAGCCTGATGTATGTTCCAGGGGAAATTAATTTCTAACAGCAGAAGAATGGCCAAAGACGGGAGGGAAACCCCAAAGGACCGTGTTGGCTAAATGAGATCCCTTAGTTCCTCAATTGGATACGTATTAAGGACTATTGATCGATCGTCAATCGTTACCAGCTTGTTGTAAACATAGAGGTATCTTCCTGCTGAAAGATACAGATCCATCTCACTACTCTGACTGGCCATCTAGGCCAATACTTTTACATTACTGTTGTCCTAATTTGTCCACTTAAATAATTTTCTAATTCAGCCAATCGGGTCAGCTCTAACGCCTATGCGCCACCTAGGCAATAGTGTGCCAGTTCGTTAGCTAGAAGCACCAGTAGGATAGGTGGCAACTTCAGTAAAAAGAATGTGATGACTCCCACATATATCATGAAATCGTCATAATAGGCAATTCTCTGTGAAAAGAGCTGTATTCTAAGCAGTATGCACATTCACAGGGGTGTTCACAAACAGCAAAGAGATAAAGCATCGTGAGTTGCCCAATATTAATACCTAAACCCATTCTCAACGATGACTGGTGCGCTCAGAAGGAAAATAAGACTAGGAATGTTCAGAACATCAATTCCTTAAAGCACACCTCGCACTAATCACTCTTTATGTTCCTAAATGTACCTAATAGTTGAATACTTTTAAACCAGGCCTTACTTTTAACAAATTACACACGGCTTTGACTGTTTCAAAGCTTTCTCAAGGCCCGCTGAGTTCTAGTGAAAAGAGGGAAAATATTTACATAATCGGTGTTTGGGATCCCAAGACGTAAGTGAAGGGACAACTATAACATCGCAAAAGTTATCCGTCTGTCCGTCCGTCCATCTGTAAGCACGATAACTCTCGACAACGCTGAGACATTTTCTTCAAATTTGGCACGATGACTCTTTGGGTCAAAGTACAGGTCAAGTTCGAAGGGGTGGGGGAGGGGTTCAATTAAGGACGACAACAAAATATTTTAAAAAGCTAATGAGATAGTCAATTTAGGGGTAAGTAGAGATGCTGAATCCGAGTACGAAAGTTATTTTCTTGCCGGACAAGTATTTCACCTGAATCCGGCAAAAACTGGACCCAAAATTTGTCGACCAATTTTCGGCTATAACAGTCCCTACCCCTTTATTCCCAAACCAGTATAGCTCTGCGCGCGAAAAACGACATTCATGTGTTTATTCTGTGGACGTCGGAGAGATCTAGTGTAATCGAAGGTCGAATGGTAATGTTCAAACGAGGAATTGGATACACTGAATTATTTGGGTTCTCTTTTTTTTATTTTCCACTACCTGCTCTTGTTTTGACGTTCAGATTATCTGCGGTCGTCCCCACAACGTAAATTCTACTAGAGCGCGGGAAATTTTAATCTCAACACAAACGCGGCTTTTCAGTGGGCAATTGTTAGCTTGGTGAAGACTGTTTAGTGCCTGAATAAAAAACAAATCATATATCTTTCTCGTAAGGCATACAACACAGATACATGCGCATAGAGGTAGCACAAATACCACGGCAATTAAACTATCTGAAAATCGATTATTCGTGAACAGCGCAACAGCGAAGTAACGCATTTTCCGCGGGTCTTCAAGCCAATTTAAGTGAATAAGTGATGTGTAACTAGATTGTCCTATCCCAGCCGTGTTCGGATAAACTTTAACATAGCTTCCCCGGGTCTAAAATGGATGGAGCGGTTACGGAAGTAGATTTAATTGGTATTATAGGTACGACAGGTCCTTTAATGATGAAATTCCAAACAGCGTGGTAGCGTGGTCAGTGGAAACGTTATCTGTGTCAAAGGAGCTCCGTCGTACTCCTTGCGGACAACTATGTCCATTGAAAGGTCGCAATGTTGTTCTTTTTCCTTGATTCAAGTGACTACATCTAGGGAGAGTTGTGAGAAGTTCAAACTCAGGCCGCGAGTGTCGTATTTGCAGTGGCTCCCGCGCTGTGTCCCAACAATAAATCGAGCTTGCAGAACTGCCTAGATAATTACGCTGTGCTACATATGCAACCAGTCAGGTGTAGACCCAATGCAAATTTAACCTGGGTAGTTGTACGGAAAAGCTGCATGTACTGTACTTTCAGACAGGGATAACCTTAGGCAGTAGTTTCCAGTAGCATCCAGTCCTGCCATAGTAGCTTACAGTCTTGTTACTGTAGCAGGCAGTTGGGACAGACAGCGACAGTTGCTGCTGTATGCTACCTTTGTACTGCCCTGCATTTCTGTACCTTTGTACTGCCTTGCGTTTGTGCAGAGTATACCCTCTAAATGTGAGAACAGGTTTCGGGTTCTTTATAACAATTCCTTCCGGTGGCTTCATGGTCTTCCCTGGAATTGCAGTGCCTCTGGATGCTTGCTGGTGGTGGTCTACCTTCGTTTGGGACCTTAAGAGGAAAGCTGTGTTTTCGGTTCAGTCTAGGATCCTCAGCTCGACTAATCCGCTCCTTTTGGTGCTTTCTGGGCCTTACTTTAGGCTCTCTCTTCCGCTGTGGAAGGAATGGACACATGTGCTTTATGCGGTCCCGGCGGAGAGCTAATTCTTTGCTGTTGTTTTTGCTTTTATGTCGTTGTTGTCGTTATCTGTGTGTATGGCCCTTGTTGGTCGTTAAAGAAATAAAATAAATCAATAATAATGCAGCTCATACCTTAATATAACTAATTTTCGGCGACGGTTATACTTAGACAACACATAAAACCATTCCAACAAGCGCTACTGACGAAACAAAAGCTGTCCGAACTCAATGAGACTATAATAACTTCTTCCGTTTCAGGTACAACGAGGATGTTGCGAAACAGGCCACAGATAAAACTTCAGCATAATCTTCCCGCAAACGCGGGTATTACCCAAACAATATTCCATCTTTTCCACTTCCAGGGCAAATCTCTTGTCTTGAACAGAGGATTAATCAGAAAGGCAGTGTTTAGGCCCATCGAAGCCTATAATGGCCACGTGTCCATGAGACAAACAAGTAAGGCTTAAGGCAAGTGAGATGGATGGGCCTATGACCACTAATCCCTTAGCCTCTTTCTGATCTAATGAGATAAGAATCTAGCTTGCCCATTCCCAGGCTTGCCCCTTTCTTCCTCTTCAATTAGGAGAAGGAAGGATTTGCATATGAAGCAACACCTTCAGCTTCTGGGACCTGGGACCAATAAGGTGCGAGGAAACATGTATGATTGGAAAATCGGTTTCCAACAGACCTTTGCGAGTCATAATGCTAAAGATGATAAGAAGAGCTTATAAACCTATTTTTCAAGTCAAAAGAGGGCCTACTGACCCTACTATATTGTCATACTATCTATAAATCCCCTGAACGTAATACCAACTCCTTCCTTGTCTTTTCTCTTGATATTGCACCGCAGCGGGCAGATACTTGGCTGTTCTGGCCGTATCTCGGGCCTTGAATACCGTATGGATTTCTTCTCATCTAGCCTACAAACCACTTACTGAAGACGGTTTTTCCTTCGTAGAGATTTAAGCACGACCTAGGGAGGGTTTTCGCGAGCTGGAAACCAAAGTCGGAACCACTCTCTAATGGTTTTCGCGCTGCTTCGGCAAGTTGCCGAACTTTCAGCACCAGTTTTTCGGAGCTTTCTCGGAAAGTGATGCGAAAAAGTTGATGGACAGCTACGCGGAAAGTTGAATGCTTCGGCAGAAATTTCGAAAGTGTGGATAAAGCAAGGGAATCATCAGTAATGATGACTTCGTTGGAACATATGAGAATGGAAGGAATGTCCAGGTTAACCATACCTCGATTTATTTATTCTTAAAAAACTGCAAACCAAATGGTCTCAGTGGTTTCAGGTTTATGTGGAAAACAATCCAAGGAAGGATTGTCATAGATTTCGTGATCTGCTTTGCTCGCTGGAAAGTGAATCCGGAAGCTCAACAAAACTCTCCTCGACAGTTATAGACTTATTCCTTTCCCTTCTCGATCTGGCACATTACCTAGAAGTCGAACACCTAGGTTGGTCATGATCAGTTTTTTTAGTTTTTTTTTTAATTTAATACTATTTATTAAACAAACCAACTTTTACATGCTAAACTACATAAATACACCTTTTATAACCCTCTTTACATCCTTTATACATGTAGCTGATACTTCTGACTGCATGAAGGCCCATAATTTACATTGTCTGCCTTATAGGCATAGGCATTACTAGCCAAAATGTTTGGGGGGGGGGGGAGACGAGGCATTTACCGACTGACTGGTAATTTTTACCGACTTTTTCTGCAGAAAAATTACTATTTTCAACAACATAAAATTACATTTTTGAAAATAATCGACTGATTTTCAGAAAATTCCACTGATTTTCAGAAAAACCGACTATTTTGACGAACAAGACCAAAGGTGTCGATGGGATCCCAAAAATCTAAGATTTGATCCAGACAACTGGGTCTTGTCTTAGCCAGATCCAGTCTTCGCCAGACTCTTTGAACATTTTTACAATTAAAATTCAGAAACAGATTAAGGCCAAATAGCTAATCACCTGAGAAAACGAAGTTCAGATTTGGATTCAGCATGTGTGTTTACCCCTATAAGTCATATCTGTTATGACGAAAACTTCCTGCCACTTCTGCCAATTTCCCGGTTCCGGCCGAACTCCAGAACTACTTGTCCGGCGAAAAAAGAAAGCTCAAAGACGAAATCAGGGTATCTTCTTTCCCCAGTAATGAACATCTAATCAACTTCAAATAGAAATTTAGCTTATGACAAATTTTCCGATTCCAGCCGGAATTCCGGTCGAACTATATGTCCGGGTAAAATACGATTGTCACACAGGGACTCAGCATCTCTTCTTACCCCTAAATCGCTTATCTAATCAACTAGAAATAAAACGTTGACTTCCAACAGTTTTCCGGTTTTGGCCGGATTCCGGACGAACTACATGTCCGGGTAGAAACTTGTTTTCACATAAGTGTTCAGCATGTCTTCTTGCCCTAAATCGAACATCTAATCAACTCCAAATAAAACTTTTAATTTTGACAAACTTTCCGGTTTGGGCCGGATTCCGGTCGAAATACTTGTCCGTCGAGAAAATAGTTTTCACCATCTTCTTCAGCATGTCTTCCTACCCCTAAATCGAACATCTAATCAATTTGAAATAAAACTTTTACTTTCAACAAACTTTCCGGTTCGGGCCGGATTCCGGGCGAAATACTTGTCCGTCGAGAAAATAATTTTCACCATCGTCTTCAGCATGTCTTCCTACCCCTAAATCGAACATCTAATCAACTTCAAATAAAACTTTTACTTTCAACAAACTTTCCGGTTTTGGCCGGATTCCGGGCGAACTACTTGTCCGTTGACAAAATGGTTTTCACCATCGTGTTCAGCATGTCTTCTTACCCCATAATCGACTATCACATTAGCTGTTTCAAAATATTTTGTTTGTCCCTTAATTTGAATCCCCTCCCCCACCCCTAAATGTAGAGCTACAAAGCCCATCTACGAACTTGACTGGTCCGACGACCCAACGAACCCTCACACCAAGTTTCATCAAAATATCTCATTCCCTTCGAGAGTTATCGTGCTTACAGACGGACGGACAGACGGACGGACGGACGGACGGACGGACGGACAGACGGACAACTTTTGCGATGTCATAGGTATCCCTCCACTTACGTTTTGGGATCCCAAAAATCGACAAATTTTCAGAAAAACCGACTGTTTTCATGAAAAATCAACTGTTCTGACGAAAAATCGCGGCGCGAAGACTCGGTTGTTTTTTACCGACAGCATTGGGGGGGGCGTCCCCCCCCCCACAGTTGTGACGCCCCTGCTTATCGGGTATCCAATGTAGACATTTGCGTGTCCACTGTGGTCATTGTGCAAAGGGGAAAGTGACCGAGTAAATCTATCAAGGTTTGTTATTCTTACCAGCTTCTGCCACCTACGCTAGACTACAAGCCTAATCACTAGGTGGCCGGTTACATCCTTGACACTACCCCATGGCGAGTATGGAGACGGCATCGTGTTCAGCCACAACTGCTATATTCAGCGACGGATGAAGACGGCAACACCAAATAGTGCCCTCTTTCGATTGGAGCCATGCATAGTTGCTACAGTAACGTCTTATTCCGCGAATCAAATAACGATATATCAGCTCTTTTTCCAGCATAAAATCCTAATTGTATCCTATCTGCACAAAAAGCCACGTGGCAATCTCATACCGCTTCTAGGCCAGTTCTTCCAAGAATCAGGACTAGGACCCCTCCCCCCTTCTATTTCACTTCGATGTGGGAGAAACCTAGGAATTATCTTTTTTACCCGCAAATCTACGAGTGATGACAGATTTCGGTTTGAAGGTACTTACCATTTAGATGCATTGCGTCATACTGCTCAGTTCGCAAGGGCTCCCTGTAGATCATTGGATCCGTGCCAGAGAAATCCGCAACACTGCCAACATACAAATCTCCATCTACAAGAAAAAGCAAAAGTCATCACAAATGAACTCGAAACAAAAAGATACGCATGATTTTCTTTACGAAAGAATGCTAGTAAAAATTTCTAATAAAAGCTAATATTTTCTCAAATATTTTTTCTGTCCTGATAAAGAAGTGTGGTGGCTTATACAACTCTCTACTATGTTGTCACCCGCTTAGGACAGGTGAAAGCTTCGCGAGGCTGCCCCGGTTTACATGCGTGCATTCTGCTAAGTCCGACAAACGCCAGTGGACCTCGGGAAGAACAAGAAACGTCATTCAAAAGAGTTCTCACAATACTTTATATGATTAAGTCCAAAACACACCAATGATCCTCAGGAAGAACGAAAAAAACGTCTCACTAACGACTCAAACTCAACAACTCAAATCCTGTGTTAAACAATCACGGCGATCTTCGGTAACAGCTGTGATACCCGGGGTGATACCGCTTCTGGCTCTTCCGCTAGGTACCCTGCGATTTTGCATCGGCTAGGAGAGTTAGTCATCAAGAGTGTTGATTCAAATCCTACGTAAACCAGCCAACAACGTTTGCGCTCTTCGCTGGGCAAAAGGCGATTCTTCTTCGCACGAAGGGTTAGTCATCAACAGTGAGCGTGTTCCACCCTTCTAACAATAGAACTATTAGTTACTATTTTCGTTCCACCTCGGAAAAAGTTACTACGCTGACCGTGCCAACCTTCTCGAAATAGTAACTAATATTAACTATTTCCTTACCATGCCCGAGAGCGTAGTAAGCGTGGTAACTACGAATCTCTGTGATTGGTCGGACTACCCCTTGGCATGATGTTTTGTCAAAAATAGAAAAATGTGATCCAACCTTGACGCCAAGAAGCCAAAATTCGTGACGTCATGCGTAGTAACTTCGGTAAGTAGGATGGAACACGCTCAGTGTACCCGTACGGAAATCGAAATCGACCCAGAGAAAGTGAAAAAGATTTCGACCCAATTTCAGATTAGTTTCTTCCTCAGATCGCCCGATATTTCGGCCTTGGCTCTCTGTTTCACTTTGTCTGGGTCGATGTCAGGGGAAATTTCCGTACGGGTGAAAATAGAGCGGGTATCGAATCGGTGCAGTGGATGAGCAAATCTTATCCATTATCCGCTCTTAATTCCAACACAGTTCAGAAGCAGAATTTAGCGCCGGTCCGAAATTGTCTCTACTTCTCATCAGGCTTTCAGAAAGTCGAGAGCAATCGCGACTGAAGTGTCGGAGGCAATGAACGATCCAAACAGTGGACCAATCAAGAGTTCACGTCAGAACCAGCTCCTGCATTGCCACTTCAATCGTTGTTTGAAACTGCTCCTTATCCACACGCAATTTGGACCAAACAATGGGCAGCTCGTTTGCATATCCAATACAGCCTCCCCCGGCTTAATTAATACGAGTAATTAAAAGACCCCTAGACTCAGTACAGGAAGCGATGATGAATAGAAAGGATTGGTCGAGGGGTTAGCGAAGAAGCGTATGCTGTACGAACATTTTCTATACCCTTTACTATTCCCAAGGACTTCCAGACGCGAGCGCTTGCTATCTCTCAAAATACTTATACAGTAAATGTCCGCTGTCCAGTTGTATCCAGCGGGGGCCTAAGTAAACAAAGTGAGCAACCCCTCAGCTGGGCGCAAGAAGCGAAAGTTAAACATATACCACAGAGTGAGCTGACGACAACCGTACATTTGAATGACTGATCTGAAAATCGCCAGCAAACACCTACCATTACCCTGTTAACGCTATCGGTTGGGAAAATAAAGGTCCAACCCGACAATAAGAACATTTTCTGGGTGATAATAATGATGACATCATCGAATCGACCCATCAAAAAAGGTTACATAATAATTTCGCTATTGCAAAATCCATTCGCGCCCCCCCCCCCCCCCCCCAGTCATCGGATCAAGTCCGGACCTGAAACAGACCCTCGGGTGCATGTGCTCTTGCCAACTGTCAAGTTTCAAACAGATCGGATCACTCGTTCAAGAGTTATGCATGCCACGCGATTTCCGAGAACCACCCTCCAACTTCTTCCAGGCAGCCGTTCAACCAGTCACCGGGTTCATTCCAGACCTGATACCGGATATCTGGGACATGTGCTCCTGCCAACTGTCAAGTTTCAAGCAGATCTGACTACCCGCTAGAGAGTTATATGTACGCAACAAGACCCCCCCCCCCAAACTCCCCTAAGGACGGCCGGACCCCAAAAGTAGCAATTTCCAAGACTAATTAGCCCACCTGGAAGCACCTTAGCTCGCGATCAGCAACTGAATCATGCATAACTCTGCAACCCCTCCCCCCCCCCCCCCCGAGTTAATCTGTAAACTAATGTGATTCGACAATTAATTGAGCTTAAATGAAGGCGATCCATTAAAAACCTGTCCAAAATCCAAAGAAGGGGTGAGAAGGGGATACGTGGAGCAAATTGAGGCTGTTCTATCATCAGGGACCAATTTATTAAATTAGGAACGTGAAGGATTCCATGCAGAGAATCCATCAGCTCGGATTTACTGTTCCGTTCCAGCTTGCAAAAAAAATAAAAATAAGGGCCTGTTCGAAAGGGAGCTTCATCAAGACTAAAGCACACCTCGCACTATTTACTTTTTATGTCCCAGTATTCAAAACCAATTGAATACTTTTTTTTATAAGTAGTGAACTGAAAGACAAAAATGCTCCTCAGCCGGGATTTGAACCAGGACCCTCTGCTTACAAAGCAGACGCTCTACCATCTGAGCTACCGACAGGCTTGTGAACAGAGTTGGCAAACCACTACAATAGTCTGGTAGAAGCCGGCCATACGAACAGTGATCCCGCCCGAAGGCAAATTCATCTAACCAGTTCACATCCCCATTTCACGGAAATTAATGATTAATGACCTATCTATTATTAACTGAATACTGTAAAACCAGGTTCTGCTTTAAAAGACCTATTGACTTCTAGCAACAAGACCAAAGTTCGATGGGATCCCAAAAATTCAATATCTGATCCAGACAACTGGGTCTTGTCTTAGCCGGATCCAGTCATCGCCAGACTCCTTGAACATTTTTACAATTAAAATTCAGAAACAGATTAAGGCCAAATAGCTAATCCCCTGAGAAAACCAAGTTCAGATATGAATTCAGCATGTGTGTTTACCCCTATAAGTCATATCTGTTTTGACGAAAACTTCCTGCCACTTCTGCCAATTTCCCGGTTTCGGCCGAACTCCAGAACTATTTGTCCGGCGAAAAAAGAAAGCTCAAAGACGAAATCAGGGTATCTTCTTTCCCCAGTAATGAACATCTAATCAACTTCAAATAAAAATTTAGCTTATAACAAACTTTCCGATTCCAGCCGGATTCCGGTCGAACTATATGTCCGGGTAAAATATGATTGTCATACAGGGACTCAGCATCTCTTCTTACCCCTAAATCGCTTAGCTAATCTACTAGAAATAAAACATTAACTTCCAACAGTTTTCCGGTTTTGGCCGGATTCCGGGCGAACTACATGTCCGGGTAGAAAATTGTTTTCACATAAGTGTTCAGCATGTCTTCTTGCCCTAAATCGAACATCTAATCAACTCCAATAAAACTTTTAATTTTGACAAACTTTCCGGTATGGGCCGGATTCCGGTCGAAATACTTGTCCATCGAGAAAATAGTTTTCACCATCGTCTTCAGCATGTCTTCCTACCTCTAAATCGAACATCTAATCAACTTCAAATAAAACTTTTACTTTCAACATACTTTCCGGCCAACTACTTGTCCGATGACAAAATGGTTTTCACCATCGCGTTCAGCATGTCTTCTTACCCCATAATCGACTATCACATTAACTGTTTCAAAATATTTTGTTTGCCCCTTAATTTGAACCCCCTCCCCCACCCCTAAATGTAGGGCTACAAAGCCCATCTACGAACTTGACTGGTCCGACGACCCAACGAATCCTCACACCAAGTTTCATCAAAATATCTCATTCCCTTCGAGTGTTATCGTGCTTACAGACGGACGGACAGATGGACGGACGGACGGACAGACAGAAAACTTTTGCGATGTCATAGGTATCCCTCCACTTGCGTTTTGGGATCCCAAAAACTAGGAAACATTCAGATAACCGGTTTTACGCATCGATAGCATGATACGCGAACACTCGCTGGGATTCAAAATGCGCATGGAAAATAGTGAATCCTGCATTGCAAAGATTAGTGAGGTCTCGTTAGCTGGTCATTAATGAATGGTCATTAATGAATGCAATTACTCAAGTAGGATGCATTGGCATTCAACGTACGTCCTTTAACTTAAATATTTCATTGTTATTTGTACCGTGTTCTTCAAAACTCTGCTAACTGAAATGTTTTGAAAACTGAGTTAGATTAGATTTTAGATTATATATGGGGTTTATTGGAAAAAAATACTAAGAACTACAAAACCCTCTAGAAGTTTACACTTGTTAAGAGGTTTAACAAACCCCCTTTGAGAGATTAACCTACATAACACTATAATAAAGAAAGAAATAAGAAAAAGAGAGGAAGAGAAAAGAAAAAAATAAACAAAACACTTACTCGGTTCCTGGTCGAATATTGGAAATAAGATAGCTGATTTGGTATTCTGTTAAACTGTGCTAAGTGTTAGATGACAACATGAACACCATCTAACAGGTAGATTAGTTTTAACTTTCTGAGTTCCTACTTTCTTCGTGCAGATGACATACACAAAACTGGGCCCAAAAATCATGAAAATGTAGTTAGCACAGTTTTGAAGAACACAGTAAGCTACATTTGTTAGTGAAGAGGTTCATATTTTGTCATCGTTTGAAATAGCTTAATCACATTCTCAATCCAGTTAGAAGGATTCCATGCAGAGAAACCGTTACATTCGACTTTGTACAGATCAGATATATTTGTCCTTGCCTCCTTGGTTTTTTTTATTCTTCACTCAAAGTACAAGCTTCAGAAAACCGAGCAAGCTTTATTGTTTTGGTTTGTATTGTTAGAAAAAATACGAGGGGTGGGATAGCTTACATGATGAACTTCCTCTGATAATCTCATAGTCAAACACCTTTTTATGAGCATTAAGCATTATGCATACCCAGTGCAATTTTCACAGTTTGGCCCGGGGCCCGAACCCAGATCCGGAACCGGGTATCGGTTCCAAATCCATTTGGAAGTTTTCATCGCGTCCGAACATTCGCTTCGGGAATTTCGGTCGAACTTGTATCATTTAACCCCTCCAGTTAAAATTCGACAGTTTGTAAAGGCCCCCCCCCCCCCCCCCCCCGTTTGCACCATCCATTCCGAAAAGGCCCATGCCATTATAATTTTCGTGACCACTTCATGCTTCTAGGATGGTCGTTACCGCGTCCTAGTAGCCGCTTTTACCTCAAAAGAAAACGTTGCGTGACAAGCTCTGGCTGCAGGCAAGGCCCTTGGCACACGCAAGTTTGATCGATACCCCTTCCTTATAGTCCTTCCTTGTGTACTCACGACAATCTGGAAGTCGCTAAAAGCCAGGCTTCCCCTTCCAGATTTTACTTTTCCAGTTTAATTTGTGTCCTTTTTGTTTTGTTTTTCATCTTCTGTGTTTTCTTTTGCCAAGTTTACTGTATAAAGATTAAAGTTAACTGCAGAATTTGCTACTCGGATTATCCTTATCTCTAAGCAGATAAGATTAATATCAAATAGAGATAAGATGAATCTGAGTAGCAAATACTGCAGTTAACTTTATACGGTTTTTCTTTATACGTAGAAACTTTTTACAGTGTAGGCAGCGCGTAATCAATAAATGAATAAAAAAAAAAAATTTTACCCGCTTCTATAAAATGAAAACGGTAAAAGAAAGAAAGGACACAACTTGATTAAAACAAAACAGTACAGTTCATTCGGTCATACTCATTGATTCCGGCCAAAAGATGGTCGACTATCCCGACAAATTCCCAGAATTTCGACTTCCAATCGACTTTCCAGGGTCTAGCATTCAAACATAAATGTTTACATGAACAAAAAAAACAGCCATGTAATTCATTCAACTTTGGCACCCTTTGACTTCTTATGCGTTTCACGAGTAAATACCCCCTAGTCCCTGACACTCCTCGTCTGCCTCAGCGGGGGAAATTTTAAAAGGAAATGAATATTTAAGCAGGTGAAATAAAGAAATGAATACAAATGAAATGGAGAGTGGTATAAGGATGCATGCATGTGGATGGCAAAATTTAAAGTAAAGTAGTTTTTAAATTCCTATCTTTAAGCTCCCTTTCGGGCAGGCTTAAACCCTTTTGAAGGCACTATACATGCATCCGTGGCGTTTTGGGCTTTTTCAAGATTTCTTGCAGGCATATTCTGCAAAAAAAAATACAACCAAAAGTAGTTACTATTGGTTTAATCAATACAGTTTCGTTTTTTTGCATGGTTTTCTTTTAGTGAACAAAACATTTACGCCGGACTGCCCAACGGCATTAGAGCAGTAACAAAACGAACAGAGAAACATAAAAATAAATGTGTATATGATTTATATTTACTATTTAATTATGTAGGTTTTATATGATATTTAGGTTCGTACGGTATATGTATGATTGACATTTTACTATTCACGTCTTGATTATGCGGCACACCATTTGGACCATTTCGTATCAAACAAACTATCTTATAAAAAACAAAAACAATCAGCGAACTAAGCAAAAACTTTAGTAAAAAAAAACAACATGACTTTGCGCAAAAACCTCTCGAATTCCCCCCCCCCCCACCACCACCACCAAGGAGGAAAAACATGGCAGACTTGACAAATCAATCCGTGTTGAGTCATTTTTTTATGTATGTTTTTAAGTCAACTTCGGCTGAATGAGTGTTATTATAATGAATACTATTTACACATGTACACCAGAGTAACAACGTCACAAATCCAAGAAATGCAATACTCAACCTTTTTGTCTTTAAGAATTAATACTTCGAATCAGCTTCGAATCCATTTTTTCTGGTACCAAATGCAAATAATTAATTATGTAACTACTAGAAGGCTGATAAGAAGACATGAAAAGGTTTACCTTTAATTTCTAATAGGATCCACTTAAGTACTTTATGCCATTAATCTTGTTTCAATGAAGACTGCCTACTGCTTCACCTTGCCCAAGACTACTAGATGACATAACAGTAGGCTTAAAGCGGGCCACAAAAAATGGTATTTCTACCACATACACAATGCTAACCATCCCAACTGTCACAATGAATGTTTAAAACCACTAAAAACACCCTAAAACAATGAGTAAATAAAAAAATAAAAAAAAGGTTTGAAATAACTGTGCTGGACTAAATCTCAGCCGATTATCCCGGACAGCTCTTATGGCACGTAGGGAGCCAAGGGTCAAAATAATAATTTCTATCTAATGCTCCAACTGTTTATTACAAATACAAATAAATTAAAAAACCAAAACCAGTGTGTTACCTCTGAAGACATACACAAATTATCAATTAGGTCTCATAATTCTCTGCTAATCAATCGTGGCGTGGGTTTTTTCTCAAGCCGAAACAGCAACCCGGCAACCGCGTAAATTCAAAATAAACCTGTGGCATGCGATTACTAAGAAAAGGTAAACTGAATGTTTGGATTAGGACTTTCAGTGTTACTGATAAAGTACACTGTTTTGTTTTGACTAACTGCTATTGCTATAGCAATCCGGCTAAAACAGAAAACCCTCCCACCCACACAAACGGTTCGAGTGCGACTCAAGCTTCAAACAGTCCCTGTTCAGAAAGTTGCAGTGCCTTAAGCCCATCTTTCAGAGAACCGAAGCTTACTCACCCTCAACCACCCGCTCGTATTCGCAAATCCCTACTCACTTGGGATTTTCTTTCCCATCTTCCACTCCTTACATCTCCCGGTCCCTTCGCAAATTCTGCCACACTTTCATCCTCATCTCCTATCTCACGCTATCCTTTCCGAAGAGATATCCCAAAGCGAAAAGGACGTAACGTCTGTGCCATGGGAGGGGGGACTCTCTCGATATAGAGAGGCGTCAGATGTGACGGGGAGAGGAAATTTTGATGGACAGGCACGGCTGATATCCCTGTTTAGGGGGAAACATATGTCAAACGGGCACAACAGCATGACTGCACATCAGTCGGGCCAAAGACGGGCCAAAGACAACTAGACCTACGTTGCCGGGGCAACGTGAAGTGTTGCCGCAACCTTTGTCCGGCTTCGCCGACTAAAGTGTTGCGAGAGCAACACTTCGGTTTTGTTTCTTCGCTGTCAGTTAAATGCTGAAATTGTCAACTTATCGAAGCTTTTAAAATGGTATGTTCTAAAAAGAATAATCACATGATCAAAAGCTGTTCTTTAGCGTTGTAAAACCAACAACAAAACAATATCGGAAGAAGGGACTAAATTGACTTGGCGGTCAGTTGGACTTTATCCTTTTCAATCGTAGATATCGTGACGGATGAAAACTTGGAACAATATCTTATATAATCTAGTTGGTTTTATAAAGCTATCCGTAACGTTTCAGGATTAAAATACCATAGATGACACTATTAATTATTACAAAACTACCTTATTGTTTTAGATTACCGTATCGTTTGTACCCGTTGTGTAAACAGTTAATCCTCGGTTATAGCGATAGACCATCAATACAAACTTTCTTACCGTCATATTTACAGATATCGAATACAATGTGCACCAATTTTCAAAAATTTCTAGCCCCTCGTGAACCGATTCTTACTTACAAGTCCCTCTCCCGTGATTGACATCAAATTCATCGGAACAAATAATGGATACACCAGCTATTAAAAGTTGCAAACCCCTCATCGCTGAAGATGATTATAGCATAAAAGCCGTTTTGGCTTTTTGGGAACAAAATTGTTCTTACCATCTAATACACCTGATACAAATAACAGGTATACCAACTAGCAAAAGCTGCAAACTCCTCATTGCCGAAGATGATTATGAGCTAACAGTCGACTGTTGCATGCAGTCGACTGTTGCTTACAAGTCCCTTACATGTCTCACAACTGGTATCGCCTATTTTTGGTTTCAGTGTGTACCTTACTCCTGAAGTTGTCAACCCCTTGAAACTTTCAAACTGGTTTATCTCATGAAGGATTTTTGTTCAAAAAAATGGATGACATATACTTTGATCAGCTCATCAAGGGCATCGATTGCCCTAACCACAACAAAAGAATATCGGAAAAAGGGACTAAATTGACTTTGCAGTCAGTTGAACTTTATCCTTTTCAATCGTAGACATCGTGACGGATGAAAACTTGGAACAATATCCTATATAATCTAGTTGGTATTATAAAGCTATCCGTAACTTTTCAGGATTAAAATACCATAGATGACACTATTAATTATTACGAAACTACCTTGTTTTACATTATCGTTTGTACCCGTTGCGAAAACAGTAAATCCTAGGATACAGCGAGAGACCATCGATACAAACTTTCTTACCGTCAGTTTTATATAAATCGAATACAATGTGCAACAATTTGCACAAATTTCTAGCCCCTCGTGCACCGATTCTACTGACAAGTCCCTTTCCCGTGATAGACATCAAGTTCACCGGATAAAAATAATGGGTACACCGGCTAGCAAAAGTTGCAAACCCCTCATCGCTGAAGATTTTTGTAGCATAACAGCCTATTATTACTGACAAGTCCCTTGCATGTCTTACAA
Organism: Branchinecta lynchi; assembly: GCA_023053575.1. NCBI lineage: Eukaryota > Metazoa > Arthropoda > Branchiopoda > Anostraca > Branchinectidae > Branchinecta > Branchinecta lynchi. Next base: position 16,590,140 of record JAKZAP010000014.1, on the reverse strand, counting down.
TTGGGAACCTAATTGTTCTTACCATCAAATGACAGGTACGCCAACTAGCGAAAGCTGCAAACCCCTCATTGCCGAAGATGATTATGAGCTAACACTCGACTGCCGCGTACAAGTCCCCTACATGTCTCACAACTGGTATCACCTATTTTTGGTTTCAGTGTGTACCTTACTACTGAAGTTGTCAACCCTTTGAAACTTTCAAACTGGTGTATCTCATGAAGGAATTTGTGTATCAAAAAATGGATGACATATACTTTGATCAGCTCATCAGCGGCTATCGATTACCGTCGAGAAAAAAATTCTACCTGTCTTAGTTCAAAAGTTGACTTTTTTTGCCGTAGGCCAACTTTCTAACGTCACCACTTAGAAAGGAGCAAAGGATAAGCTCTAGTTTCTTTAGCAATGAGAGAACTTCTAAAGTTTAAGAGGTACATCTGATACCATTTCTCTACCGCAAACCCAAGTGCAAAAAAAACGAATGATAAACTCAGCTGAAATCGCGTACAGAAATGGAACCAAATTGTTCTTACCATCGAATACACCGGAAACAATTAACAGGTACACCAACTAGCAAAAGCTGCAAGGCCCTCATTACCGAAGATGATTATGAGCTAACAGTCGACTGTTGTTTAAAAGTCCCCTACATGGCTCATAACTGCTATCGCCTATTTTGGGTTTCAATGTACCTTACTACTGAAGTTGTCAACCCCTTTGAAATTTTCAAACTGGTGTATCTCATGAAGGAATTTTTGTACCAAAAAATGGATGACATATACTTTGATCAGCTCATCAGTGGCTATCGATTGCCGTCGAAAAAAAAATTCTACCTGTCTTAGTTCAAAAGTTGACTTTTTTGCCGTAGGCCAACTTTCTAACGTCACGACTTAGAAAGGAGCAAAGGATAAGCTCTAGTTTCTTTAGCAATGAGAGAACGTTTAAAGTTTAAGGGGCACATCTGATACCTTTACTCTACCGCAAACCCAAGTGCAAAAAAAAAAAATTATAAACTCAGCTGGAATCGTCGCAGACATGGACAGAAACAATAGATGGCAGCACTTTCGGACCCGTGGGAAAAAGCCACTTTTTTGTCTCTGTAGATTTTTCTATTTATTACTCAAAGAAGATATGTTGGCTGTGGGGCCGGGTAACTGCCGCATATATTTAACACTTATAGATTTTAGTCCATCTTCAATTTGAAACTGGTGCCTGCCTGCTAGCGTGCTAGAACGGAGCTTTCCACTCGAAAGCAGAAACATGGTTTGATGAAACGAAAGGTTCGCTACACAACTTGAGATGGTCCTCTCCGACATAGGCTATACAACTCCACTTCACTTCGCAAACCGTAGGCTCTGGCTCGATGACAAGCAAAAACCATCCTTATTGGCCCCAGGCAAGAGTTCTACGGAGCTTTCCAAAATGTAATGTCATATTCATCAATCCGGCCTAAGGTCCACACTTTCCGTAAAAACCGCACAGGTTAGACCCTTCCCAGTTACCAGGAATAAAATGAAATCGGAGTCATAGGAAAAAAAAAAAAAAAAAAACGAGGACAAAACCAAAGTGTTGCTCTCGCAACACAATATGTAGGGAGCTCAGTTTCAGTGAGGCCAGGGATAGGACGGGGTAAGGAATTGTCCGAAACATTTTGGTAGCCCCCCCCCCCCCCGTAATGGAATGGTATTAGAGATCGGACCCAATGCAAGCAACTTGATCAAGTTTACCACCGTCTTCAAGCGGGTTGGCCAAAGTCACTGTGTGGCAAAGTTTTAGTTTCTTTCAAGTCCGCCGTTTTCTTCTCAGTGCTACAAGATGGTAACGGTCTTATGGTTTCACGGGAAGTATGAATGAATGAATGAATGGACTTTACTACCCGTAAAGTGTAAAACACAAAATACGGAGTATTATGAAAGAAACAAAACGATAAATAACGAGAAAACAACAACAAACAAACTAAACAAAACAACATGAACTATCTAACCAGTATCAATAACAAAAAATGTCCGCAGAGGGTCGTAAGGGTGAATCAGGTTAATTGTCTTTATACACAGGTCATCACTCGAAGTTTGAATCCGAGAGGGCACGTCTATTACTCCAAATCGAGCAATGGCTTTTCTGTTTCGGTGCCATCTAGGGAGTCGGAGGAGGAATTTACAATATCGGTCAAGTTCGGACCTCAGGCCGCATTCATGATTATAATCTGCAAAATGCATCTTGCCTAGGACAAGAAAGGATAGTTTTCGCTTGTCACCCATTCGGAGCCAACAATGTGTTCAGTAGAGTGGAGATAGTCCATGTTATAGGATAATTCGTAGTTACGCAGTCAAAATTCCGTTTCTTCAAACCGTCTTTCTGCTTTCTGGTGGAAAGCTCCGTTCTAGCGGGCAAGGTGGACTAAATCTAAATATGCTGAATATGTGCGGTCAGTGCCCTGGCGTCGTAACCCCAAAATATCTCCGAGCAATAAACAAAATAAATACAGAAGAAATATAATTTTCCCACGGACCCGAGTGCTCAGTTTTTAGTGGAGTGTTCCTTGGAACAATCCACTTTTGTGAGCGCTGTAGCAGCTTTCAGCTTTCGGTCTTCACCAATTTTTGTAGAGCTCATAACTCGTGAACAAGCTTATTACTTGTAGATCCTACGGCTGTGAAACTACTTTTTAAGTTGCACCTCCCCAACTCATCCCGTTCCTGGGCAACTGGGACCAGATTGCCCAAGATGGGCCAAGTTTGAACCCCCTCCTCCACCCCTAAATGTAGGGCTATAGAGCCCATCTACGAACTCGACCTTTCCCTTGACACAGAATCCCCACACAAGTTTCATCAAAATATCTCATTCCCTTCGAGAGTTATCATGCTCACAGACGGACGGACGGACAACTTTTACGATGTCATAGGTATCCCTCCACTTACGTTTTGTGATCCCGAAAAGAGCTAATCGCTTGTATACCGCTTAATTATGCATAGTCCAGCAGGAAAGAAGACGTCTAAGAACGAAAAACACAAGAAAGAAAAGGGTTGACATGTTGTTGTTTCTTATTATACATTCCTCTTGAGTTTTGAAGGATTCAAATAAATAATAATAATAATAATAATAATTGAGCTATCAATAACGAAGTGAATGCACTAGATAGAAAAACACAAAAAGGAATAATCGGGCCTAAAAAAAACCTTTTCCTGGATGGAAAGCGGAATAAGGTCAAGGGCAAAAACGTGAAGAGGCCGACATCGAAACCGGGGAGGGCAGACATTGCAGGTTAAAATCTAAAAATAAAACGTCCCATTTTTTGGCATCAGTCAACTGATGTTTCCGCCAGCAACATCGCGCTTGAATAATGTGATAAATCCAAAGCGGGGTTTAAGAAGCCAATTAACTTCAGTTCAAACAAAAATCTCAAGCGAAAAGCCGATACTTATCCCCGAAAATCCATCGATTCTTTCTTAAATGAATTCCCAACCAATTTTCCTCCGACCCCCTACGTTTCCTGAGACGGGAAAACGAAATTCAACGCGCCGGATGAACGGCGAGATGGAAAACTAATTGGCTTAAATTCGAGCACCCCCCCCCCCCCCCCGGTTGTCCGGGACAATGGTTTCATATGAGAGATAAATTGAAACTTACGAGAGTTGAGGGAGACTGGATGAGTAACGGTTTCGATCATACTTTGTACTCGAAAACTGCGACTTGCTGATAATTCCTCAAGCATGATATCTTGTAGAACAACTTCGAAAAGGAAAAAACACGGATTCTTGTGTAAACTTGGAGAACTGCTAAGGGGTCAGCGGAATGACGAGTTAAAGAGGCGTAAGTGGCTAGCATATCTGCTACAAGTAGCGTCTGCTGGCGTATTTTTGAGCTGAAAAATGGGTTACAAGTTACAGGCTTAGTTATATTACTAACTACGGGCTTTTACTTTACCAAAATGACGAGACATGGGGGAATAAATAAATAATGTATCTGCTTACTATCAGATCCCAACGTTTAAATCAGACCAAAGGTATCGATGGGATCCCAAAAGTTTATATTTGATCCAGGCATCCAGACGATCCTGATCCAGACAATCCTTGAACATTTTTGCTCTTAAAATTTAGAAACAGATTAATGCCAATGCCTGGTTATCTGAGAAAACCAAGTCCAGGTATAGATTCAGCATGTTTGTTTACCCCTATACGTCATATCTACTTCGATGAAACTGATCGAAAATTCATCCTCGCTTCTGACAAATATCCGGTTTTCGCCGGATTCTTGGTAAACTACTTGTCCGGGAAAAAAGCGAAGGCCAAAACGAATTCAGCACATCTCCTTACCCTATATCAAACCCTTAATCAACTTCAGATAAACTTTAAGTTTTAAAATTTCCCGTTTCGGCCGGATTCCGGGCAAACTGTATGTCCAGGTAGGTAGAAAACAACTGTCATTTCGGATTCAGCATCTCTTTTTACCCCCTAAATCGAAAATTTAACCAACTTCAAACAAAACTTTTACTTTTAACAAATTTTCCGGCTTAAGCTGGATTCCTGACGACTAATCAAACGTCAATAACGAGAAAATAAGTTTCAGATATGAATTCAGAATGTCTTCTTACCCCTAAATCGACTATCCCATTGGCTTTTTAAAACATTTTTGTTCATCCCTTAATTTGAAACCCCTCCCGACCCCTAAATGTGGAGCTACAGGACTCATCTGGGAACTTACCGGTACTTTGACCCAATGGATCCTCATACGCTATTTGAAGAACATACCTCAACCCCTTTCTGAGTTATCGTGGTGACAGACGGACAGACAGACACAGGGACAACTTTTATGAAGTCATAGGTATCCCTCCACTTACGTTTTGGGATCCCCAAAAATACCTAACCTTAAAAAACAAATAATAGATTACTGATAAGAAAATTAGCTAGAATGATGGCAAAGAGGAGTTTATATTTTTATAATTTCCGATTTCACCTGGATCGGGCGGGACCTTCAAACCTAGATTTTTGATTTGGGTTGAACTTTTCAGTTGTATGTTTTTTGATCCGCGTAGCTTCATAGGCAAATTAACTGGAAAATTTGCATTAGCCTACTGATTGTGGTAAATCGAGAGATACATGCCATAGTTGATCTTGGCAAATGTCAAAACCAGTCAAATGCCGAAAGATTGGATGGCATATGCTAAATATTCTTTGAGCCCAAGCTGACTTTGAAACATTTATTCAAACAATGTTTACACGGATACGTCAGCTCTGATTTTTCATCAGCGATATTTCGGCCCTTCTTGGCAAGGGTCCTCGTCAGGCTGTCAATCTTCTTGTTCAACTTCGGGGAAAGAAACAAACCTGTTACAGGTTTGTTTCTTTCCCCGAAGTTGAACAAGAAGATTGACAGCCTGACGAGGACCCTTGCCAAGAAGGGCCGAAATATCGCTGATGAAAAATCAGAGCTGACGTATCCGTGTAAACATTGTTTGAATAAATGGCATATGCTGTTCGAAATTAAAAAATTCGGACACGAGAATAGGTTCATTACAGGGATATATTGTGTTTGTTTTACACCGAAGAAGTTTGTTTACTTTTGTCGTTGCATTTATGCTCCAGCAGACGGCCCAGTCGGCTTCTTGTAAATACCCTTCCGTATTTTTATATTTTCAAACTGGTTCATCAAGGGAAATGACTCACTAAATGGCTGAGAGCAGAGTGCATTCTCACTCACGAAACTTTTAATGTAAAAAAAAAAAAAAAAGATCAGAAATATGACAGATTTTTTTTAGGATTTTGTAATTGTATCTTATGTGTTTTGCCAAACAAGTTTGTAAAGTATTTTATTTGTGTAAACAAATTAAACCTCCAGTATCCTCCCGATAAACATTTACAGAGTTTCTTACGTCTAAAAATAATGTGATGTGCCGACGAGAATACCGATGCCCAAAAAAAACATAAACCATGTGATTTCTTCTGTGTTTTGCCCAACAAGACTTTACAGAACTTGATTTCTTACGTGTATAAATGCCGACGAGACTCGGACTTCCCGGGTACGCCCGACAAATATTTACAGAATTTGATTTCTTACGTATAAAAAGAACCCGATGTGCCGACGAGCCGACTAATGCCCTACAAAATCATACAAAATTGTATTTCCTCTGTATTCCTTGTGTCAAAAGAACCCGATGTTCCGACGAGACACCCGAAGCCCAAAAAAAGACAGAATTCGATTGCTTCTGTGTTTTGACCGACCAATGTTGCAGAATCTGATTTCTTGTGTGTAAAAAGAACCCGATATGCCGACGAGCCGACCAACGCCAAACAAAATCATAAAAAAAAAGTATTTCCTCTGTATTCCTTCTGTCTAAAGAGAAACCCATGTTCCGACGAGACACCCGACGCCCGACAAAAGCATACAGAATTCAATTGCTTCTGTTTTTTGACCGACAAATGTTTTCAGAATCTGATTTGTGTAAAAAGAACCCGATATGGCGACAATCCGACCCATGCCCGACAAAAGCATAACAAATTTTATTTCTTCTGTGTTTGCAGGCGGTCCGCGCCGACAAACTAGTGACTTTCTCAAGACCTTTAGGGGGGGGGGGGTCGGGGAGTCACCCACATAGTGACGCCCCTGCCTACTACTCCAAGGTACTCACCAATCATTGCTGCTGTAGCATTGTGCGTCGGGTCATAAGGGCTTAAACCTTGACCACTGTACTGCTTCTCCATGATATATTGACCATTCTGCAAGAAAAATAAATGCTAAAAATCTGTGATAATAATATGATACATAATGGTTAATAATAATATGCTAAAAATGGATGATCACCTAGAAACATAAGAATGGGTAATAGCCTGGCAAGGCTTAGTAATTGTACCGTCTAGAAATAATGAACAAGAAACAATTCACAACAGGCGAAAAATTTGAAAGAACTTCAAGTAACAACAATACAGATTTTAGAAGATTTAGAAGGAGATGTCTTACCTATAATATTAATGCATCCTACTTCCATAATCACTCCATATATTTCTAAACCCGCAGACCCCAATTTCGTACGGTACATTCCAACCCCTCTAACAAAACCACGCTGATTTTCTCACATGAGATGTTTAGCTACCTTCGATGTGTATCACGCTGTCGACCGTTGTTTGCGAGAAGTTTTTCCATCAGAAAAAAAAATGGTTATGTAAATTGTTCTCCTGTTTTCGTCACAAGTAAAAGAGCCTCGGAAAAGACTTAAAACAACCGAAACCATAGGTTATTTGTCGAAAGCACAGCATAGTTTTTAAGTATTCAAATATTTTAAAATACTGTAAGTTAAAGAGTAAATATTGCAAGGGGTCCTTTAAGCAAACGGTAATTCGTAATAACAGCAGAGCCAGCAGCCCCGTCATTTCAGCTTGCGCTGGAGGGAGCGAAGCCGCGACAGCATCCTCTTTGGCTAGCAGTTCCATTTACCTTAAAGCACACCTCACACTATTTACTGTTCATTTTCCTATACTCAAAGCGACCTGAATACTGTAAAACTAAAGCTCTGCTTTTCACAAATTATCCAGAGCGAGTCTTTTCCCAGACCAATTGACTTCTAGCAAAAACTTGGCAAGATTCAGAAAACCGGTTTTACGCATGAATAGCATGATACGCGAACATTCGTCAGGAGCATAGTCCACAGGGAAACTAGTGAATCGTGGCAAGTGCAAATATTAGTGAGGTGTCGTTTGCGGGTTCAGAATGTAACATAAGAAATTTGGGTCTCCGGGTTTAAGAATTGACAAATGCAATTACGGAAGTAGGATGCATTGGTAATATAGGTACGACGGGTCCTTTGAAGCAAACCTCGCAGTATTTAGCCTACTGTTAATGTTGACAACGTGGATAGAGTACTATTAATAGAATGTTTGCTAGGGATAGGCCTGCCAAGTACTTTTGTTTTCATTTTAGTACAAATTTATCGGGAAAGAGTAGAGCTCTCAAGGATAGTTCAGTGTAAAAACGAAGTTAAACAAGGTTGTACTTTGTCGCAAAGGTTGTTTGAAATTTTTTAAATGACACTATCCGCAGACGACATTGTTTTAGTAGCGGAATCTAGAGGCAAACTACAGAAGTTGTTGGATTTGTTAGAGGCGCATTTGGAAGAAAGAAAACTTGAGTTAAATGTAAGTAAGATGGTTGTTCTCGTATTTAGAAAAGGTTTCATATAACAGTAGAAATATAGAAGTTAAAGAAGAATTGGTGTATCTAGGAATTACGTATAAGACAAAAGGGAAAATATTTGGAAGTCATTTAGAGAAAAGTGTAGAAAAAGGAAGACAGTGTTCAAATTAAATTTGAATAACTCATTTGAGAGAAATTAAGAATATTAAAATACAAAAGGAGATGCTTCGGAGTAAGGTAGTTTCAGCAGTGCATTATGGGTCTGAGGCGTGGGGACATGAGAAAGGGGAGAAAACAGAAACAATTCAACCAGGTTATTTTAAGAGATGGTTAGGACTAAGTAAGAAGTCATACACATAGTTTAGTAATGACGGGGGAATTAGGTTTATTTCTTTAAGAAATATTAGGCTCATAAATATGATAAGGATTTTGGGAGAGATAGATACAAACAATGCCAAAAGTAAGACTACTAAAATCGGCATAGGCTACCACCTACCACCCCGGTTCCACAGAAAAATTCTACAGGATTGTGGTACGAATGAATACTGGAATGGGATACTATAGAGGTTGGAAAAATAGGAAAAATAGTGAGTACCAGGTTAAATGACCAAGAGATACAAGTATGCAATTTCAGAAGGTGATTCCAGTGTCCCTGAGCTTTATTTTAGGCTGCCGAGGGGAATTATGTTTAAAGCAGGAATACGTAACGAGGAGATTAAGTATAAAATGGATGGAGAAAGGGGGCATTTGATAAGAGAGAATATAGAGCGCGTTCCAACCTACTTACCGTAGTTACTACGCACGACCTCACGAATTCTGGCTTTATGCCGCCAAGGCTGGAACGATTTTTGTATTTTCCAGTAGAATATCATGCCACGGGTGAATGGGACCAATACGTTACAGAGATGCGTAGTTACCACGTTTACTACGATGGTAAGCAAATAGTTACTATTACTTACTATTTCGAGAATGTCGGATCGGTCGGCGTAGAACTTTTCGTAAGGATTGAATGGAAATAGTAACTAATAGTTAGTATTGTTAGAAGGGTGGAACATGCTCATAATGAACAATGGATGGTAAGGATGATGAAGAATGAATATTTTATAACTGCGAAAAAAACTCGGTCGTTACTTAAGGCTTGCAATGGAGCATAGAATGAGATTTTTAGAACAGGAGCAGTTTATTAGTTCTATAAGCTAGTTTATTTATAATTCTTTTGTTGCCATGGCCCCCGTTTTTTTTGTAATATATTCTATTCTATTCGAAACTATCTGAAGACTTCAAAACTAAGCTTTGCTTTTAACAAATTATCCATGGCTTTGGATGTTTTAAGCCTTTTCCCAGACCTATTGACTTCTAGCAAAAACTTGGCAAGATTCAGAAAATCGGTATACAGGTACGACGGGTCCTTTAAATTCCTTAAATCACACTTGCTAGTGACATGAATGTGTTGCCTGCTGACGCTGCCAGTGATTAGGTCATGTCATGGACAATAATGCCATGACAATCATGATATGAAGCACGTTTCACTAGTCGGGGCCTTATTCGTCAATGATGCTAACGTTATTGAAACAGGACTACTGCCCTTATTGTCAATCAAAAACAGGGCTCCTTCCTAAGAGCAGGGCTCCTGTCTTAAGGAAGAAGAAGAAAACCATCAGAACCGGTATCATGCCTGCAACCAGGCCCGTATCCAGAAATTCATTTCGGGGGGGGGGGGGGGTGCCTATCGGGGGGGGGGTGCGTGCGGGTCGGACAAAAAAGTACAAACAAGACATAGATCAGAGGGAAAAGCCTGTACAAATGATTATTTGTGTGTGTTTTGGGAGGGGGGGGGGTCAACCCCCTAACCCCCCCCTCTGGATACGGCTTTGCCTGCAAGCCTCTGGAAAAGAGGCAAAACCAGTCTAGTGCAGTGAATGGCATCTAGCTTCGAATTAAAGTTTCGGGAATTAAATTTTCAGGAATTTTTCTCACATTGTCCTGATTATGGCCCAAACTCGCTTGAGACAGGTTTCAAACTTCGATTTCCCTTCCCGATCAGAGAAACGCACTCTGACTCTAAACGTCATAACAACAGAGCGTGCCCAGACTTTCACTAAACCAAACTTCCAACGGCGCATCAATCGCTCTAATTAACAAGTTTGTGACCTGGAACTGAAACTTGATACTTCGCCTGATAGTCTTAAAATTCAATTCCGGGCGTCATCTGCTAGCTAAGCTGTAGTAGGCATCGTTTTCAATTAAGGGGATCTTCCGTTGACGAAGAGCAACAAAGATCACGTAGCAAACTAAAGTTCAGAGATATTAGCCCAGGCGCCAACACTGTAAAAAAGAAAATTCCCCACTTTCAGATAACTTAATCTACAGTATATTGCATTCTGGCGTTTTAATCCTCTATCGGATTTTGACTCTCCAAACTCGGAATAAAAACTCCAATTCGGTGATGCAAAATTACTTAAGTCCGATGTAGGATAGACTTTATACACTGTAAGCTACTTCTTGCATTTATCCGCGTTTCTGAGGCAGAATACAAAACGCAAATAAAAGCCCAATAATACCCACTGTCGCTCAGTAATTATGACAAAATATACTTTATGAAGCTCTGGCATACGCCTCATAAGAACAACATAATGCAATCCCTGCCCATATACCTCTTGATTGTATTATTATGTTAGTATACTAGAATTGTTTTGGTATTTAATTTTTTTTTTTATGTAATAAACTTGAACCAGATTATAAAATGCTAGTCTCAGTTAAAATAAGAATGATAAATTTAAAACTGGATTTGTTTTTGCGCTTCTGTGATTTTTTACCTAATGCTGGAATTAAACAATAGCCGCGATAAATAATAATGAAAAATGCTAATTTACATAGCCTACTACCACTACTTATTGACTGAATCGTTATCGCAAATAGTTACAATTGTCACTATTATTCTTTTTCTCCTCTACTCAGATAGGCTGAATATAAACAATATATGATAATTTCGTAAAAGAAATTGTTGAAAATACGTAGCTTTTTCCGATGAACAAGCAAAATTATTTCCCAAGAAGATATTTCTCAAAACATGATAAGAACACTATTTTTTGGGCCTGTCGAAACATTAGAAAGAGGCCCATGACGGAAATTATTCCCTAATATCGCACTTCTCGAAACAGTATGGAATATACGCTTCTGCACCGGTTATCATCTGTTGGTACAGTCTTCCGACAGTAGCTAAAAAGCAAGAAAGTAGCTACACCATCCATCACGGACACTACTATGAATAACATGTTCAATATCGTCTTTTGGCTTTCTGACATGAACCTTTCAGAAAATCTCCAACAGGAACAACAAATAGTCACTTTTTCTGGCACTGACTAAATCTCCCTCTAGTTTTTCCCCTGACAGGAAGATGACAAATGACCCTGTTGGAATCCGCACAGGACTTTGCTAATAGTGGCGAATAAAAACAAGAAGCTTCAGACATGGATGGTGCTGCGTTGCTATTGTTATTAATTTTTGCAGACACCATGGTATCTGATACCACCGTCGAGACCACCGTCTTTAGTGGTTTTTGCAGTTACCGCGGATCGTGGTGTCTGATACCACGGTGAGAAGGTGTTTTTGTAGTTACTGAGTATTTCCCCAGTTACGTGGTATCTGAGAAAGTCATCTCACTTTCCAACCCAATAGCCTAGGTTTTGTCATATTTCTGGGACAGAAATTTGGAACTAGAGATGAGAGTGGATTTAAGCATTTTCGTTGGGGATGACTCATAAAAAGTACGAATTCGGCAATCGTCGTTTTCAGACATCAAGGTAACTGCAAAAATGACAAATGCACATTCAGTTACCGTGTATCGGATACCATGGTATCTGCAAAAACGCAATTAATATAGGGTAATATTATTACTGATGTATTTCCCATCATGGTGCACAAATGTACAGAAAGAGGACACAATTACACGCAGAAAAATGAAGAAAGAAGGATGACAACAATAACATTGACAAAAATTGTAAGTGGGTTTGTGTTTTCACTCGAAGAACTAATTTTCTAACACGGGTCCATCCGTTTTTTGCACGGCTGGACAATGAAAACTTCTTGATTCCGGTGCGCGGAAAACTTTGGGGAGCACGAACCACTTGCGTGGACATCAGTGATTTTTCAGGACATTTCCTTCACTGCTATCATCAGTGCAGAAAAAAATGTAAGTCTATATGTCATGCACCAACGTCTTACCAGTAATTATCTTATACTACATCAATATATTTAGTTGTCCTCGACTTATCAGTCGTACACCCCATACTGCTCGGGTCTTTGAGTTAAAAGTTTAGTTACTTATTCTGTATTAATGTGAAGGACGTGAGAGGACGTGTGAAGGACGTGAGAGAGTATAACAGAACAGGACTGTATAAGGAGGGGTTTTAAAAAAGCCGTTCGGAAGGTAGCGCGAACGGATGAGGAACCAAAAGCCACCTAATCCGCTTGCTCTGGCGTACAACGCTACCATATTAGATCTCTGACCTCAGGGACACCTAGGCTACTATCACGGAGTCCCCCCTGTTTTTTCCCCACGGACAATGCTCGAATAACCATCAATATCATCAAAAAGGGGTTCCCTTTCAGATTCGATGGAGGGTCGACCTGGGAAGCTGCTGAGCTGGTGTTAAAAAAGATGTTAAGGAACGTTAAGGGAATTTTCACATCAATATGAGTTTGGTTATCGGATAAGACTGATTTTGAAAAAAGGCACGATTTTATTGTTATTCTGATTTGTATTGTAAGTATAGCAAATGTAAAATTAATAATACATAGATGGCACTTTACCGTGACCAATAAACCATAAACAATTTTTCAATATAATTTAGAAGTCTAGGACTCCATTGTCGGAGCCACGTAGACATACCAGGACCCACAAAACGGGGTCTCATGGTGAAAACCAAATAAAACCCAAATATATAATTTTAATGGGAAGACACTTAAGATGGAAACATTTTATAAGTATTGAACTGATAGACAAAAAAGCTCCTCAGCCAGGATTTGAACCCAGGACCAACTCGGTAGATCAGATGGTAGCGACTGCGGTGTAAGCAGAGGGTCCTGGGTTCAAATCCCGGCTGAGAAGCATTATTGTCTATCAGTTCACTACTTTTAAAATATAAAATTAATTTTTAAGAAATTCAAAATAAACACATGTGAGAGAAAAACTGGGCCATAACATAGCCTTTACAGACGAGGTGTGTCACCCGAAGAAACAAGTTCGGGCAAAATTCATGTGTAGGCATTCCCCGTGCTGTCGTTGTTTTTCGCCCGGGGAGTCCTTAGGAAATGACTAAATCGAATCCCTATAATACAACGAAAGTTCGCTGAACGAAACACTGGAACAATAGCCAGAATGCAATTAGAAAAGGATTGGAAATTGAAGGAGCAAAGGACTTAAGAAGACTGTAAGATTAATAAAGAAGTTTAAAGAAATAATGATTATGAATTATTAAATTTATTTATTATAAAGAGTGGTTTCCCCTCTTGAATGGTCCGGAAGGTTGCATTCCCTTGCAAAGGTCCACAGGATTGAAAAGTTGGAGGTGCAAGTCAGGTCTGGTGAATGTGGTATTTTGTTATTTATTTTTTAATTACGGTATTGCGGATGATTACTGGTTATTTATTTAAGTTAAACTGTTTTGTTTTATTGTATGTTGTTCCCGAGCATTCGAGATGCCTCTCTGCCGGGAAAGAAGTGTAATTTATTTTATAAACTTTTACGTAAATATATAAACCTGAACCTGAACCTGTCAGAAGGTGCTAAACATGTTCCATATTTGCGTTCTACCTTTTTGAAAGTTTCATCATTATCATCCCAAAATCATCGAAACATGGGCTCAAACAGCGAACGATTCCATTCTTTCTTTCCTCGTCTCTGCCTTTCAAAAATGGCGGGTAAAAAAGAATCACTGAACAATACACTGAAACAAATGCTGGAATGCTCGTAGAAAATGGAATGGCATCTGGAGAAGAAAATCAAGTGATTGAGTAGCAATTGGGACTCGGGAGGGAAGTGACGGACCACAGTACCTTGAAACTGAGAAACCTATAACGCCGCAATACTTTTAGCTACCCCCTGGGATTAGCAGGGAGGATAAGAATTCGAGTCACTATAAAATGTCTCTCCTATATCGGGCTTTAGTAATTGTGAATCACCGAATTCAGAGATTCTTATTCCGAGTTCGGAGAGTTAAAATCCGACGGAGGATTAAAAAGCTAGAATAAGAAATACTGCAGATTAAGTCATCGGAAAGCGGATATCTTTTTTTTTACAGTGTAGAAAACAACTTTATAATCCAGGTAAACGACGCAGGACTAAGCCCTTTGAGATGGGGTCTAGCCCACAGTTCCTTTTCCCTTCATTGCCAGTCAGTGTTTCTCCCCTGGGGAAACTTTTAACGTGAAGAAATAAAACTTCGTCGTCAATTTGCTGTCACTGTCATCCAGGAATGTACACAACTGGAGGTCAACTGTTCTCAACATTTTCCGCAAAGAGACAGAACTCTTGACACTGGTGACATTTCAATTCATCAGGGGATCTGCGTGTCCTCTTGGAACCCTAGGGACAATTTTCCTAGGGCATGGGAAAAGTTTTGGAACTCAATTTTACGCCTCTGTTGGAGCACTTAGAAAGCAATTACTTCTGAGCGAAAATGTGGGATAAGAAGAGCGACGAATGCGACATTTGAAGGAAATGTAGGAAAGAAAAAGGAGCCCTTGCGTCCGGAAATCGCGCGGGCTCTTAAAGGACCAGTCGTACCTATAGTGGCAATGCAAAGTTCTTCCGTAACCGCTCCATCCACTCTTAAACCTGAGATCCAAACTTAATACTGTATATTATAACTCCTCTAATGACAATAATTGATTTTCACACTTGAAATGTTTGGCTATTTTTCGATACGTAACTTCCGGGCTTCCGACGATTTTTTAGGAGGTGTCCGCTCAGAATAAGACCAAAGGTTTCTTTCCAGAAGTTTAATATCTATCAGACATTTAATATATATCTTGTACATTCCCGGGTCTTCGCCAGACCCCTTTGACATTTTGCTATTTATCCATAATCAACCATTTTGATGTTCTTATGGCACTTGCCTTCCGGCCAAGTGCCATATACCGATCACTTTTCCGTCGGTCTGCCGGTCGGTCAGTCCGGCGACTGCGAATTAGGGTACTTCCAGATGTGCTAGGACGATGAAACGTCACAGGGATATTAGGCACCCGACCAAAGTAACTTGGAAATAGTCACTTCCCCGATCCGACCACCACGGGGGGAGTAGAGGGGGGGGGGGGGAATCCGGAATATTGACGTATGTTTAATTTTGAACGGGGTATCGGATCTTAATGAAACTTGATATTTGGAAAGACCTTGTGTCTCAGATGTCAACACTCAAGTCCGGAACGGACCCGCTGACTCTGGGGGGAGGTACAGGGGGAGGGAACCGGAAATAGTGTGACCTTCAGAATGGGCATCTGGAAGAAACAAGGACAAGCCCTAGATACATAGTTGACAAGACCGGCCGGATCCGGGTACTGTGGGGGAGTTAGAGGGAGGGTTCCAAAATTCCGGTGACCCCCGTTAAGATGCTTCCACATGCGCTAGGACAATGAAACTTTGCAGGCATACTACGGACTCGACCATTTTAACCTAGGAACAGTCGTTTCTCCGAATTGACCATCGTGTGAGTGGATGGAAGGGAATCCGGAATCTTGAGGTATGTCCAACTTTTGAACGGGGGATCGGATCGTAATCAAACTTGATCTTCGGAAAGAACTCATGTATAAGATGTTCCGTTTCAGGTGCGGACAGGATCGAATTAATGTGGGGGGAGTCGGGGGGGGGGGGATTTCTTGACACGCTTAGAGTGTAGCAATTGGGAGGACACTTGGTGGGAAGAACAAGCATAAGCCTTAGATACATCAGTGACAGAACCGAACTGGATTCGGGCCCTCTGGAGGGAGTTGGAGGACGGGAGCGGAATTCCAGTGATAGCGATTTAAGGTACTTCCAGATGTGCTAGCACGACGAAACTTTACCTTAACATTAGCAACTTGGCAAGACTGGCTTAGAAATGTTACTTCCCAGATTCAACCATCCCTTAAAGTACTCGTCGTAACCGAAAAGTACAAAATATACTTTCAAGCAAAATATAAGTGTTCGTGATCCTCATGAGCCCATGATCATGTCTGCCGAGAGTTCTGACTAGAAATTAATTTCTAGCACCCTTAAAGTGCGCATCTTATTCGAAAAGTAAAATATACTTCTTACCAAACCATATATATTCATGATCATAAAGGGACCAGGATCATTTATGCCTTAAGGGATTCGATTACAGATGAATTTTTAGCGCCCTTAAAGTGCGCATCATCACAGCCAAGTGCAAAAGTAAAATACTTTTACCAAACGATAAATTCTCGTGATTTCCTAGGATCCATGATCATTCTTATCTCAAGGATCAGTTCACATGTGGATTCAGCAAGCATGTTTACTCCAGTATCTCATCTCTGATCGACTTCAGAAAAAAAAGGGTAAAGGTATCAGCAGGGGCGTCACAAGTGCATTTTCGGTGGGGGGGTGCAGAGCAAAAATTTTACCGAATCTTTCAAAAATTTTACCGAATCCTAGAACTAAGAATTTGAGCTTTAAATTATGGAACAGAGAAGATTACGTAGGAAGAGTAACAATAAACGGCAGCATGAAAGACGATAAGCCAACTATTAGGCAGCGTTCTGGCGAAGGCCACATGGAGAATATACTGCCGGGCGTGATTTCAGTAACGGCTTCTACCTCTTATAGCGACTAGAAAATTAAATCGAGCGCCGCAGGCGAAAATTTTCGAAATCAATATTTTTGCTGTAGGCTAAAACTAACTACTTCTCTATCAAATTCTATCATTTACCGTTGATTAAACACCGAGACTCCAAGAAGTTCCCGAAACCGGATGGAGCGACGTTTCGACAGCAGCAGTAACTGTAGTCTAGTCAATATACTACCCATAATCACATAAAGTGAGCGCCGCAGGCTAAATTTTTTTTTGCTTTTAATTTTAATCTCAATTTCCATCCAAATTCTACCTTTTAATGTTTCGAAATCTCAATCCTAAAACTGGCTTGAAACCCCCGTCAAATGACGCGACGTTACACAAAATAGAGAATATTACGAAAAGGGCTGCAGGCGGATTTTCGAAATATTTTTGGATAGATATTCTTTTTGGAACCCAAAATAAAAGTAAGGACTATTGATGATATCATAGATCATCCCTTTTGTCTGTGACCAGTGCTTCACTCGACGTCTTCTGAGTTTCGACGTCTTCTGCGGTTCGTGGTAACTTCCAAATCCTGGCAATTATAACGAATAAATTACCGAATTCCACTTATTATACCGAAAAAGTTTAGGCCGATAGGATGTTCGGGATTCTGTATAACTAGCGTATCCCGGTTATTATACCGAATTGTTTTGGTATCGAAAGACTACCGAACAATATTCATATTCGGTATACTTTCGTCGAAACTGGAACAAAGTCAGTATTCGTGGTTAACTTGCTAATCCTGGAAATTATACTGCATAAATTACCGAATACTAATGATGATACCGAATAATTTTGAACCAATAGGTTATTCGGGGTTCTGCGTAACTACGGAATCTCTATAAATATACTCTCACCAAATTCGTGATAACTACCGAATACTGACGAATATACCGAATCCCGATCATTATACCGAAGAGATTTGTACAGATTGCCTATTTATTATTCTATATAACTACCGAATCCCCGTAAATATATCGAACAGTTCTGCTATCGAAAAAATACCGAACAATTTTAGTACAATTTTTGGCCTTCGGCCCAAAATTTTACCGAATCTCAAAAAGGTGGGGGGGTGCTGCACCCCCCCCCCCCTTGCGACGCCCCTGGGTATCAGCACTAGCCTTGACAGGCTAAGCTGGCGGTGCTGATCTCCGACTCTCGGCCCTCAGCCAGGAAGTGCAATGGGGGGTTGGGGGCCAGCCATCCTGTGCTTTCACACACCCTTCCTGTCACCTTCCCCGGATTTCTCCAGGTACCCATTTGAAGCTGGGTGGACTTTGGCTTGTCTTACAGGGTTACGCCACTAACCCCCGTCCCAAACCAAAGAGTAGGCACTACCGAGACTCGAACAAGCGACCTTTCACTTGAGAGTCCGGCGCGCTAACCACTCGGCCACGGACGAACCATGATCATTCTTATCTCAAGGATTTTGCTCACAAATGATCAGTTCACATGTGGATTAAGCAAGCATGTTTACTACAGTACCTCATCTCTGATCGACTTCAGAAAGGTCTTTTAAATTTTTTTTCTTCAAATTCCTCGTATTTTAGCAGCACCTGGCGAACTGCATGAAGAGCAAATAAGCTAGTGACACTGAGAGCCGAACTTTTCGATCCAAATTTCCAGAGTTTTGCGAATTCTGCCAGCTCATCCGTCAAGGAAATACAATTCAAAATTCTACTCAGCATGTCTCCTTACCCCGATACCGAATCTCTAACCGACTTCAAAAACAACTTCGAGCTTCAATCAGATTTCCAGTTTCGGCCGAATTCCTGGCGAATCATTTGTCCAGCAAGCTCCTTACCAGCCGGCCTCCTTACCCCTCAACGAACATCTCATTAGCTTATAAACAAAATACTTTTTGTTCACCCTTAATAAGGCTAAAGGACCTATCTACGAACTTGGCCTTTACTTTGCCAGTGAATGCTCAAACCTCAAAGACTATGTATACGCTAGGTTTACATAGTCTATCCCTCCGATGTTCATAGATTAAACAAAGAGTGTCGTCATCCACGCTCAGAGCTTTCGCTTGTGTGCAGAAAGGGGTAGGGTGGGGACTGGTATAGCCACCTGATTTTTCAGAAAATTGGTCGCCAAATTTTATCAAATTGTTCACCAGACAGTTGCCAGACTAACGTATTCTGCCTTTTCGACCCAGTAAATGCCGGTTGGGACTTTGGAGATAAATAAACTTCTGTAGTATGTTCAAAAGCTACAACAGCATGTCTCCTCACCCTATATCGACCACATCATTGGGTTTTACCACTTCAGGTTCAAACCTATAATCAACTTCGGATTCAACTTCTACTTTTCACAAATTTTCCGGTTTTTGTCAGACTACTTGTCCGACGAGAAAATAACTTTCAGATTCGGATTCACCATGGCTCCCACCCCTGAATATATAGCTATGGAGCCCATCTACGAACTTGACCTGTACTTTGACCCAGCGGATCGTCACACGAAGTTTCAGCAAAATATATCAATTCTCAGCAGAGGTTAGAGACTTTCAAGTGAATGAATAAGCAGTTTTGTGATACTTTGTGATGAGAAATGTTAAGAGTTATCAGAGAATGGAGGTAATTTAAAGCAAAAACGACATATTTAAAAAAAAATATTTGCCTGACTGACCGATTTTATATAAGGTTTGAAGCCAAGCTGACCATTCATCAAATAATAATTTCGAACAGGAAGTGGAAATATTTTAAAGCAGAAATAGCATATTTTTAATGGTTATTTAAAAAAATAATTAATTATTTATTATACCTCTTTTAACAAATAAGAAATCTGTAGTGAAATTTGAATTTCCCGCCTTAATCACAGTCATCACGAATGTCAAACTGGCTCAGAAATGTCCACAGTTACAAACAAGCCTTCGTGTGCTCCTCTCGGTTCAGTCTGAATCTGTTCCAAGAACGAAGAGGTTACGAACTAACCGTATGTGTAAACCAGGTGCTTGAGAGTGCCCAACCCCTCGGAAAGAAGATAGAATGTAACTACGACTGATTTAGGAAGATGTTCCTTAATCAAGACCAGCCAGTAAATCTATTCAGCCCGAACGGCGTGAATTTCGCGGTCGGTAATAAAAAGAAAATACGGCGATAAATACCCCTTATGTCTCCTTTGCCATACATCCCGGGGTTGAGAATTTCACCGTCATTTAATTTTAGCAGACATTTGATGGTTCAACCGCCACAATTTACGATGAACATTAAACATAACAGTTCTCGGCTAACTGATATTCAGGAAACTTTAATTAAATACAATTTTGGCAAACTACGTCAATGCGTTAAATTACTCCTGGAGCGAATCAAATCACAATTTTTTTTTCTTTTGGTTATTTCGTCTACTAAATCTATTTTGGGAAATAATCGGTGCGGTCAAAGAGTCAAGAAGCTACCTCGAGATTTGCAGTGAACTGGAAGGTAACGAAAGACAATTTTATTCGAGTGTTAAATAATAATTATTTAAAAGAGGTTGATTCAGTTTTATTCATAGAAAAGTGACACTTTTAACTCTTTACGGCCCCACCGTAAGGCTTAACGTAAGGTCTGTCAATGTGTGGGGCTTGATCGTAATTTGTATTACGTCAAAAGAAAAAAACAAAAACAGAGCAGGAAAGGGAAGGAGGAAAAGAAGAAGAAAGACAAAACAAACTAGAATCTATTGTATTTCGTTGGGGCCAAGCACACATTCTGGAAGGAACTGAATGCTCGGAAGGAATTGAATGCTATGGGATATTACGATTTCAAATTCATGAAGCAATCGCTGTGCTTCCGAAGATTATGATATAGGTAGTGTTCCAGCGACGTCTTATTAGTTACGATCGTTACTATTCTTGTTATTATTGCCGTTCCACAGCCCGCCGTAATAAGAAAACTGGCTCCTCCCACTTATTATTTTCGTTCCACGACGGTTATGATCGTTACTATTTAGTTATGATGGTCGCGAGCATCATAAGTGATAATAACTATCGGTTCGGCATGAACTCCCGCAAGAGTGATGACGTATGTTCGAGTAGTTATTATTTTCGTTCAAGAGAGCGTGATAACTACCACAATACGGCGATCGCCCCTCCTCTTATCATCGTAACTTGTAATAACTTCGCTGGAACGCTACCATAGCCACGCAGTAGCAGAACAGACACTGAACGTAGAAGTAAGCATGACCCTGGTGGGAATTTTACCATCACTTTGGGAGATCACCAATCATTCGGCTCGCTCTGTGCTGCACTCTTCTTAAACTGACGGATAATCCTCTAAAAATACATCTAATGACTTGTTTTCCTTACCTGTCTGTCTGCGTAAGGTAATAAGAAAAGATGTATTTTGGAATCTGGAGCTCGGGTATGATTTCAAAGAGCTTGGAGACCTTGGTAACATAGAAAATGCTGCAAGTTCTATAGAATCGTATGCTCTTCACAATCTCATAAAGGTTTGATTTTGATATTACCTCGGGTATTACACTGTCGGAAGTTTTAAACAGATAACACAAGGATGCTCAGTTTCAACAGATAACACTTGGGATGTTATATATTATGATTTTGCAACGCGTAACATTTGCAACATCATAACAGCTAACATCCTAAGTGTTGTCTGTTGAAACCGAGCCTCTTTATCTGTTACGAAAGGTCTGACAGTGTATATTTTCAAGTTGTTAGCTCGCTTCAGTTTATCACTGCTCGCTCTAGTGTTATCAATCTTCCAGTAAAAGTGCGCACTCCTTCCATTTCCTCGCCACCCTCTCCTTCACACAATAAAAGCGTCCCAACCCCTTCTTGAACCCTCAATATCCCATAAATCGGTTCCCGCCACACTTATCCGGGAACAATGCTGTCATTCATCACCGCAACTTGGAAATATTGGCACCCATTGAGGAAAACTAAGTTTCAACTGCACGCATCCATCAAAACCCTTCCCGACTCCCATCTATTGGATATTATGTAAATCACTTTTCCGATTTCGAGATAGCCAATAAGGATTGTCTTTCAAAATCAATCATAGGAATGGAAATAGGCGGAATTCGAACACGTCCGCGGACCCAAATAGCAGGAAAAGATGAAGCGGCATAATCATAATATAACATATAATACGCTACAAATAAATATGTGTTTCCTGGTCGTCAGTGAAAATTCTTTCTTCCTCTCTACTTAGTTCCAAGGACCCATAGCACTGCTCATGATTATTCGAAAATAACTAATGTTCAACGAAGCTAACCTCTGTTGCAGCAAGGCTTACCGGCGACCTTCCCTCCCTAACGTTAGATGTAACCACAATGAAAACAGATGATGCTCCGTGCGCCCTCTTTTTCACAGACAGAAAACCCAGGTGACCCATCCTAAGGTTGGTCATCAAGATTCCAGGTGCTACATATTTAACAAAGATACTTTAAAGATGCTTTAGGATACGGCGAGCTAGGTGAGGCGAAGCGCAGATTCTAATAACTTGAAACGACTGAAGTCCAAATTTCCTTTCTGAAACAACTGAAATTTCCGCAAAACAGACATAGTTTTAAGTATCCCAGTTATCTTTAAGTCTCCGGAAGTAGCCTGAAGTATGCCAATGTATCTTCACGTATCCCAAAACAGCTATGTATATGTCGAAGTATCCCGAAGTAAAACGTCCATGAACTCGTGGGATACTTCGATATCTGCGAGGTACTTACCAGAAATTCGAGCTGATTTCGAGGAAAGTTAGAGATACTTAGGGATAGTTGAGACACTTAGGAATATTTTCCACGGTGTACGAAGACTATTTTTGGTTATCGCTGTCCTTAATAACCAAGTTCTTAACAACTCATCATAGGCCTTAATTACCAGGATGTGCATAAGGGGTATTGGCCGAATTAGCAACACACGTCATCTATAAAGTTTTCGAAGCTAAGTCGGACGAAAACCAAGCTGATTTTTTTGTGTGAATAAATAAGTGATTCGCAACGAGCTTTTCTTCGGGGCTGTCCATCAAACCACAGCTCTCAAAAAGGCCCCTATCGCCACACAAGCAGGGCTGTATCCCCTAGGATTCGTATCCCTTTCGCTAATGAAATGCCCAGGGATACAGGGTAGCTAAAGGTCACGCCGTTTACTGATCGAAGAATAGGAAAGATACATTGTGCTCCGCCACTGCTCTTCGTAGCTCCCAAGTGGGGTTTTGGACAATGATAAGGGAACAATATGAGTGTAAGGACCGCTCATTATTCCTCAAACGAGCCGGCGATAGACAATAGGGCGGTAAAATGTTGGTGGAAGAAACGTTTCTTCTACCAACGGTCCAACAGCCTGACGAGGACCATTGCCAAGAAGGGCCGAAATATCGCTGAGGAAGAACGCAGCTGACTTTTCCACCTGGAGTCATTTTGTAATATGTGGTTTCCAGTCAGTTGTATTTATACTGAAAGTCAACTTTCCCGAGTTTCGAAGAGGAAAGGATTCAAAGAGAAACCTATATTTACAGAGAGCTTTTAACTAGTTGACTTGGAGATGACTTGCCATCCCAACGTTTACCCCCCATTCCACGGCTTAGCAAGATCTTCAAATGCATACATATTGCTTCATCTCAACACGTTTGATTCTTACTTCAGAAGATGATTGAAAACTGCAGCGAGGAAACTCACTCCCCAAATAGGTGTACAGTAAGAGCCTGTAATCTATAACCAATTGAGAACCCCCTCGAAGCTAGCCGGATTAAGAACGACCATGTTATCTTTGTTGCTAGTTAATTTTTTTGCTGCTCAGCTGCTAGTAACGAAACACCGGAATGTCCAGTTTTTGGCTGTGTGTTCTTGTTCATTTATTTGGGTTCCCTCAAAAGCCAACATGGATCAAACGTGTGGGTATCGGGGTCTAGTTTTGCCTTCTGGGGGTCCCACCACCCATACGGACCCGGTTCAGGGGCAAATGGGCTCAGATTGCCCAGCGAACAATGTTCATAACTTGACGAGACCTAGACACAGGACGATTAAATTCCTTGCACTTGTAGATCCTAGGGCTGCGAAATTACTTCAAAGTTTCACTTACCCCACCCACACCGTTCATGGGCAACTGGGCCCAGATTGCCCAGGAGTAAAGTTCGTTACCCGTGACAGGAATCAACAGATATCATGTTGAAACTTGGTAGGTTTGTGAGCATTTGGGTAAGTTTTTGCTTCTTGCTGGCCCCCAGCCACACCCCCACTTGGTTCAGGGGCAATTGCGAAAAGGTAACTCAATTTTTTTTATGTTTTTTAACTTGACAAAAGCTGGAGATGGCGATGAAATTCCTTTGTGCTTCTGGATCACCGGGTTGGGAATTATCCATGTGAAGTTGAAGCACCCCCCCCCCCACCGTTGATGGGCAAGTGAGCCCAATTTGCCCATGCTAAAGTTTTTGACCCGTGACTGGAATCAAACTCTTAAGTTGGTATAGTCGAGGATATTTGGGTCTAGATATGCAATTTGATGGGTCCCGACCCCCGACCCCCTCCTATTCATGGATAACTGGACCCAGATTTCCCGTTAGTTAAGTTCGTCTATGACACGCCTCAAGTTCAACTCTTGTATACTTGTGGATATATATGTATAGATGCGGATTTTGGTATAACAGGGACAAATAAGACCACGCGGCGTACTTTAATCCTTAATGCTCAGTTGGAAACTGGACGGTTTTGTCAGATGATCGATAATTTCCCGTTCTTAATGAAGTTGTGACCAGGGGGGTATCGGGCAATAAAACCATTTGGTTTTATTACACTTTTTATTACTTTGCTAATGGAAAAGAGGTTTAAAGTGTCGGACTGGCTAGCGAGATATTCAGTATGAAACATAAACCGTTCTTGCAAGATTTTGAAGACCTTCTTTGGATTTCTAAATGCGGTTTGTTTACATTAAAAGCTTTTAAACTGGAATGATTTCAAATTAGGTTATTTCAATATTTTTTAGTTATTGGTGATGTGAAAATGTCCAACGACGTTTGCCTTTTATGTCGATTCCTTGATTCTTTGTTTTATTTTGACAAAAAACAAGAATCGGCTAGACTGTGTAAGTTTTGAAATAAAGGGAATTCAATGTAATTTGATTTTGAGAACCACATGCGTTATGACCAGGCTTTATCCTTCGAATCCGGAATTCCTTCCGAATCTGGAATTTCTTCCGGATTCTAGATTTCTGTTTTCGTCGAAGGGCATCCGGAAGGTAAGGCAAGCCAAAAAGTGTCAGGAAGTCCGGGGCGCTAAACACAATAGATTCCGGAATCTGGAAGGATGACACAGAGGCCGAGAAATGGGGGTGTAAACGGATAAGACGATAATATTTTTTCAGGTCCAGTTAGTAATTATGTCTAAATGTTTGTGTGTGTTAATACTGTTAGTTATCTTGTGTTATTTCGCGTTATTCCCTTTACTCCGCTACCACATTCTGTATTTGGCGGGTTATAAATAATATATATATATATATATATAGTTCAAGTGGGCAAAATAAGAGGGTGATCGACAGTTCTGGTTGGGAGGGAAACGGTAGTATGAAAGGGCCATCTAGGAACTGTTGAGAAAAAGCAATTCAGGATTTTTTATTCAAACAATGTTTACACGGTTTGAATAAATGTTTCAAAGTCAGCTTGGGCTCAAAGAATATTTAATTCAGGATTGATGGCTCGACTGTGCGAAAGCCTCAAACATTTTAAGGTAAAACTTGTCTTCAGCCTCAGGCTAATGTGCAGAACAGCAAGGGAAACCAACAATCAAATAATCGAGAATGCACTTCTGAAGAAAGACAGCAGAAAAGCGCCTAGTTCCCGGAATAAAATGTCTCTGCTCTTGGCCATTTTTCGACTATCCATGTAGGGAGAAGATTTTTAGGAAATATTGGTCCTTCTTCCTTACTTTTTGTTATCTTGCCTCTCGTCTTGCCCATTCGCCTCGTCATTCGAATTGCAAGGATTTTTCCTTTTTATAGCCTACTTTCCTTGCTCATTAGGTAACAGAACTCACCATCATCACGGGGAAGTCCCTAACACTAGCCATTGTAGTAATTAGACATGCGACTCAGAAATTTATTTGATGGTGCAAAAGGAATACGTCAGCTGAATTTCATTAGAGCTATATTTTGGCCGTTCTTGGCAAGAGTCCTCTTGAGGCTCAAAGACGCTCAAGTTGGAGAAACGAACTTGTGGAAAAACCACAAGATATTTTGTGGAAAAACTACACTGACGCATCGCAGGCGAGATTCCCGAAGGCCTCTCGTATTTCTTTTCACACAATGCACTTCCATCTGAACCCATGCAACCAATGAGATTATTTTGTTTTTACAGAACGCGACAAAGCTTCGTTATGTTACAAGAGAGACAGTACAGCGGGGTGCAATATATCCAATATTTAGGTATTATGTATATATGTATCGCACGAGCCAAACAAAGAACTGACTAAATACAGGATATAATAATTATTCAGTCTAATAATTTTTATTTTATAAAATATGATGATTTGTAATAAAATGATTATTTAGAATAATTATTATTTTGTCTAAGGCCATTTTTCCCAGTGGCGGGTATGCTGTTCACAGGTATGCTGTTCATTAAAGTAAACTGAAGTTTTTTTGTTTTTCTTTGTACTGCCCCCACAGGCCCATTCGGGCTTGCCTGCAGTCAAAGGTATCAGCTACATGTATAAAGTATGTTAAGAGGGCTAAAAAAGGTGTGTCCATGTAGATTAGCATGTAAAAGTTGGTTTGTATAATAAAGAGTATTAAACGAAAACTAAAAAAAAAACTCACATATCTTTACCGACCAACTTATAAAGCGGTAAAAAGTATGCAAAAAGGATTGCAAATATGACCTAATATATTTCGATTCTCATGATAATTATTTAGCACTTACCGGGTCCATAAAAGCGTTCACCCGAATAAGAACTTATTTTTTGTTATATATTTATGTTATTTACATTCTACTAGAAGAAAAATAACATTGTTTTCGTACCGAGTTGAAGATGATGACACTAGATTCTTGTTGGGTCTAAGGATTAGCTTGGAGTCCTCTAGCGTCGGACACTTTTTGCATGTCAACCAAACCACACCCACTGCCCTCTAAATTCTGATAGCTCTACTGGAACAATAAGCAAGGAGCTTAACTCAAATGTCAAATTCCCGAATGCTTAGCCTACACCAAAAAAAGGAGAATGGATTTCGAACGGGGAAAGATTGAAAACAAAACTGAAGCTGTGACGGGGCGCGAATACAAACCGAAGACGAGCAAATATTTGTCACCGAAAAACTGCGCTTCGCTCTATCACCTCTAGAAGGTAAAGTATTACTTGGAATCCGTTCAAGATGACGAATTTTTTTGTATAACGCGCTAAGGAGAGTAGAAATATTAAAGGTTTAAGAACGACCATTTAATCTGAACAGAGGCCTAGTCTATTGGCCTACTTGCTGTAGGCAAGAAAATAATCTTAAGCAGCTAAGCTAAGTAGAATGAATGACTAGAATTAAACAAATTAATACCTGAATCTTAACGCCTCCCTAAAGTAACGAAGATGCACTGTCATGACACCAAGTGAACGGTATTTTTTTTAATCCGCCTTTTATCCGGCAACATTTAACTACTTTCCATGCAAATTCTAGCTTTCAATGCGAATTAAGCCCCACAAAATTTCGAGCCTCAAATTCCAAATAAATGACGCACCTTTCTCCTGAACAGCGAAGCGTAGTGTCCTGCGTGTGCTTTGTTAGAGTGTAAACTCTTAAAGGACCCCTCGCACTATTTACTCAAGTTTCAGTATTTTAATATATATGAATGCTTTAATAGGCTGTGCTTTCAACAAATAACCCACGGTTGTGGCTGTTTTAAGCCTGTACTTGGAGGATAAATATTCCATCAGCCCAAGCTCACGGAAAAACGGAACTTGTGTTTCCCACAAGTTCGTTTTTCCAACTTGAGCGGTTTTGAGCCTGAAGAGGACCCTTGCCAAGAAGGGCCGAAATATAGCTCCAATAAGATTCAGCTGACGTATCTGTTTTCCAGTTTTAAGCCTTTTCCGAGACCCGTTGACTTACAGCGAAAACAGGGAAAAATTTACATAACCGTTTTTTCTGATGGAAAAACTTCTTGCAGAAAACCGTCACCGTGATACACATCGAAGGTAGCAAAACACGGCAAGTGAGAAAATCAGCGTCGTTTTGTTAGAGGGGTTAGAATGTACCGTACGAAATCGGGGTCTGCGGTTTGAGAAATATATGGAGTGATCGTGCAAGTAGGTTGCGTTAGTATTGTAGATAAGACAGGTCATTTAATGACTTGTTGATTGTGATACACAGAACAAATCAATTTAGAGGGTTCGCTTGGTGACCTTTCTTGTTCTTCCTGAGGTTCACGAGCGTATTTCGGACTATAGGTCTATAGTCTATATGACTGTATCACTCGCAGCTGATTTTATCCAAGAAGCGGGTGAGGTGCCACGAAGAAGCGGCTACGGCCAAAGATAATTCTTTTGACCCCCCCCCCCAAAAAAAAAAAAAAA
This sequence comes from Branchinecta lynchi, assembly GCA_023053575.1. Taxonomy (NCBI): domain Eukaryota; kingdom Metazoa; phylum Arthropoda; class Branchiopoda; order Anostraca; family Branchinectidae; genus Branchinecta; species Branchinecta lynchi. The sequence goes on along the minus strand of JAKZAP010000014.1, from coordinate 16,561,710 downwards.
CGATATAGAATGCACAGTGCTCTTTCTGATGAACAAAGGTTTCATCCAAACCCCCTCACAATGATTACAAAAATAAATGCCCTGGAATACATTGGTCTCATGTGTCCAGAGTAAATTCGAAGACCAAGCAAACCGTTCCTTATTTTCATGACAATGATGATAAGTGATTTCACCATCCGTCAACATTTCTTAGACGTATCCGTCAAATATCTTTTGCTTAAAGGTCACAACTGACAGTCCGTTTACCTTTTTTCCTACTCTATTCGTTTGCATATTTATTGTTTCTCTCAGAAGTGTTGCCTCTATGACACCTTCCACATTTCCGGAATCTCGGGTGTCCAACGCGAAAACGCAACGGAGGACCACCCTGTCCTTAATAAGATGGTGTCCACAGGTATCCTTAAGCGAAATGCGGCCGATGAGGATGCTGACCTAACTGATACTTTTTTTCCAGATGTTTCTGGCCTGGCTTCACCTTCCAGGTCAGTCTCGACCAAAACGGATATATGGAATCCGGAAAAAAAACAAGAGCTACGAGCTCATATGGCACTTGTACGAGTAGGCTGTACAAGAAAGTAGATGAGAACGTCACAAAATGCACCCGCCATCCAAAAATGCGGTTCGGAAATAGAAATAGGATATTTAGTTTCACTCATTTCTGAGCAGTTCCGGCATCGTCTCGATTGTCTGTAGCAAATGCACATGACTGTTCAAACTTTCATCCCAATAAATCCATTTGTTTGATCCCTAGACGTGCTACACGATTTCCGGTACTCACTCTATCTCCACCTACCGTGGCCGAATCTGGTTGGGAATAAAAAAAATCGACCACCTAAAGCATCTTCGTTTATACCATCGATCAAGTTTCACTCGAATCTGAGCATTTTTGGAAAGTTCCGGTACCCCCCCCCTCCCACCAACGTTGTCGGAGCCGGTTCGTGCCCAATCTCTTAATTCCCTGTTCCTGTCCATCAAGTTTGACTGAAATTGGAGCATAGCCTATCTGCAAGTTTCCAGTACCCCCCCCCCCCTACCTTGGCCGAATCCTGCCCGGACGCCAAATAACAAATCTAGGCCGCATAAACTCGGCACTGTCGAATTGCATTTCATTCGGTCCATCCGTTTGGTTTTTGTGCATGTCAAAAGTCCCCCCACCCCCAATTCCCCTAATCGTGGTCGCATATGGTTCGAACGCATGTTTTACATGTCGAGGCCATCGATTCGTATCACCCATGAAGTTTCACTCAAATCAGACCACTCGTTCGCAATTTATAGAAGTCAATTTCCATATTTCTCTTCTCTTGCTCCCCAAAAAATGCTCGGATCTAGGAACGGAAGTTTCCGCGGGTATGCTGTGTCAGGTTCTTAAGTCAAGATAATTCGGGTCGCTAATATGCCTGCAAAGTTTCGTTGTCGTTTTACATCTGGAACTATTCTAACTCACGACTACCAGAATTCCAGGAAACCCCCTCCAACTCCCCCCACAGAGCCCCGAAACCATCTGGCTCCGTCAACTTCATCTAGGCCTAATGCTTGTTCCATCCATTAAGTTTCGTCCCAATCCCTCTGCTTTTAGAGTTTCTTGAGTTTTCCACCCCCCCCCCCCATCCCCACAGGTATCGGACCCGACCCGGACCTGACACTGAACGTCCGAGGCGATAGCTCACCAGACAAGTTTCATTCAAATCCGATCACCCGTTCAAAAGTTATGCACGCCACTAGATTCCGGACTCCCCATATACCCACTCCCCCCACGATGGTCGGGTCGGGGAAACGGCTGTTCTCAAGTCAATCTGTTCGGATCCCTGACATACCAGCCAAGTTTCATCACCCTAGGACATCAGGAAGTATGCCGAACTCGCGGGATCGCTAGAAATCCGGACCCCCACCCCAACTCCCCCACAGTGCCCTGACCGTCCGGTTATGTCAATGACGTGTCTAGGACCTGTGCTTGTTTTTCCCAACAAAGTTTCATTCCGATCCCTCCACTTTAAGCGTTTCTCAAAATTTCCGGTTCCCTCCTCCAACTCCCCCCAGTGTCATCGCATCCGGCCCGGATTTAAAGTGAGATGTCTGAGACACGAGATCATCCTAAATATCAATTTTCATCAAGATCCGATCACCCGTTCGCAAGCTAAAAATACCTCAAATTTTGGCTTCACCCTCCCTCCACTCCCCCCACCAGATGGCCGAATCGGGGAATTGACGATTTCCTATTTAATTTGGTCGGGTCCCAGACATACCTGTAAATTTCCATCGTCCCGGCACATCAGGAAGCACGGAACTCGCGGGATCACTACAAATTCGGACTTCGTTCGTAAGCTAAAAATATCTCATTTCTCCTATTTTTTCCGGATTCCCCCTCCCTCCACTCCCCTCCAGATGGTCGGATCGAGGAAGCGACAATTTCTAATTTAATCTGGTCCAGTTCCTGATATGCCTGCCAAGTTTCATCGTCCTAGCTTATCTGGAGGTGCCTGAACTAGCAAAACCGGGACCGACAGACCGACTGACGGACAGAAATTACAATCGCTATATGGCACTTGAGTAAGCTCAAGTGCCATAAAAATCTGGAAGGCGAAGCCTGGCTTTTAACCTTCGACCTTCTCAATGAAAAGAACGGTAGCAAAACAAATGAGTCCAAAGCACCACTCGTTTATTGGGTGAACTGACCAGGCATTTAGACCCAACATAAATCTGCCATGTCCATATCGAAAGGGAATTAATCCAACTCATAGAGGCAACCACCCAGAGTCAAGCGACCAAAAAAAGTTGACACTGCCATCCAGTAAAACATTCCGAGTGTCTTGCAAGCCCCCGACGAATCAACAAGACGGGATCCCAAAAATTGAATAGTTGATCCAGACAACTAGGTCTTGTAGATATCCGGTCTTCGCCAGACTCCTTGAACATTTTTAGTGGTAGCATTCAGAACAGATTGTACCACTGGTTATCATCTGAGAAAACCAAGTTCATATCTGGACTCAGCATGTGTGTTACCCCTATAGCCTACGTCACATTTACTTTGAAGAAATCGATCAAAAGTTCCTGCCTTATTTCTGCCAAATTTCCTGATTCGGCACGGAAATCGAACAATTAAACTTTACTTTTGACTTTACAATTCAAATTAAACTTTACTTTTGACCAATTTTCGGGTTTTTGCCGGATTCCTGGTGAGCTACTTGTCTGTCGAGAAAATAATTTTGTCGCCCCTTAATTTGAAACCCCTCACCCACCCCTAAAAATACAGCAATGGGGACCATCTACGAACTCGACCTGTCCCTTGACGCAAAGAATCCTCACACCAAGTTTCGTCAAAATATCTCATTTCCTTCGAGAGTTATCGTGCTGACGACGGACAACTTTTACAAAGTCACACGTATCCCTCCACTTGCATGTTGGGATCCCCAACACTACTATCGTCGTCCTGACCTGTCCGAAAGGATGGTCCGGCAGAGTAGGGTATGGTATCTTTGGGAGCAGCTGTGACAACACTTCTGCCTTTCTCCGCTAGCTACCCGGAGAGGCCGGAGATTTTGCATCGGCAAGGAGAGATAGTCATCAAGAGTATTGGAAGAGTAGAGGTATGCTCAAGGCCGTATCCAGGGGGGGGGGGTTAGGGGGTTGACCCACCCCCCTCGAAACATACAAAAATACTCATTTTTATAGGCTTTTCCCTCTGATCTGTGTCTTTTTGTACTTTTTTGTGTGACCCGCAGGCAACCCCCCCCCCCCCCCCCCCGAAATAAATTCCTGAATACGGGCCTGGGTATGCTTATTTGAAAGTCGCCTAACTTTGACGGTCCCTGAAGGATAAACCAGAATACTGGACCACGCTAACGGATACGTCAGCTGAAATTTAATCTAGCGGTATTTCAGCCCCTGTTGGCAATGGTCTTCGTCAGGCTCAACCTGTGATATGATAAACGAAGATGATGGCAACCAGCATCTTCTATTTTTTTTACTGCCCCCACAGTCCCATTCAGGCTACATGTACAAAGGATGTTAAGAGGGTTACAAAGGTGTGTTCATGTAGTTTAGCATATAAAAGTTGGTTTGTATAATAAAGAGTATGAAACTAAAACTATGAATATCTAATTTTTGGTGTTCCTTCGTAGGAATTTTGGACACGGCTGCTCGGTTGGGTCGTAAACAGTAAATCCACACGCAAAAATTACTGCAAAATACTAGTCTAACACGCTTATTTTATGTCCAGTTTATCAAATTTCAGCTTAAAATATTAGCTCTTGATTTTCTTCTTTGGGTTGCTGAGCGGCGCGTAATTTCACCAAGAAGATGGCATTCAAATTAAATAGCATACCCCAACGGAAGAAAAAGCACATTTCAAAGTCAACAAACAACAACAAAAATTAGGAGTTTAACTTACTGTTTGAGCTAGAAGAACGCTGAGATAGTTGGCTGTTATCAAGTTTATAATTGTGCTGTTCCATATGACTGTTATTACAAGTAAGAAACAAAACCAGGGCAGTGAAACACGTAGAGACGTGTTCAAACAAGCATAACTCTCTCTAAACGTAACCCAGAATACAAATTTAGAGACTTGTAGCCTACCTTGAAAGCGTAGTCCCTGCACATGGGTTTGTAGGCATGTGTCCCACACAGCACGAGCTTCCCTGGAGACTTCGTCGCAAGAAGTCTCAGATAATTGTGGCACTCATCCTAAAAAGAAATTACTACGGTAACATTTAAAGCACAACTGATACGAGAAGTTATCTATTTACTGTCATCAAAATTGGTAGGTCATTTGGATTTTTCACTGTATGTTTATGTTACATTACAAAACCTAATGATGGCAAAATTGGGTTAAAATTAGATTTATCAATAAATTGGTTAAAAATTAGATTTGTCACTAAGATACGTTATGTATTGTTACACTACAATACCTAATGTTGGCAAAAATTGGGTCTGTATAGATGCTAGAATAAGATGTTGACGAATCGTTTGAAGACATCTAATCATCACAGTCTCTTCAGGTAGATTATAGTTTTTTAAACTTCGGACAGTGTAGCAAGTAGCAAGGTAATCTGATTAGATTCGCCAAACACAGCTGTATGCGAGGGTATACCCACTCCCCCATACCTGCTGTAGACCCTTTCCCGGCATTGGCCGAAACCCGCGGTTCCGGCGATGAATTGCGCGATTCATCTTTCAACGCTTCTAAACATGCATATTTGTTCTAACATTTGGCAACCGATGCCGGCTGACGTCAGCCATTACCGGCGCCGGGTACATGCTGTACACCACAGCTTAAGCTGTGCTGTACACTTAAATAAAGAGTTGGCAACCTTCGGCCGTACATTCCCAGCGACGTCGTTTAGCTCGCACATTGTCGCGTCTCCGTACGTCATGAATTCCAGTCATGGGTGAAGGGATCACTATCAGCGGGGGTCAAAGACAATTCTCAACGATCAGCGTAACCCCTGCACAAATTCCGACCGGAGCCGTGTGCCAATCTGCCAATCAGGGACTAGGATCTGGCGGGAGCGCCCTCAGACAAAAGTTGACGCGTGCCTGCCCTCGAGCAAAGTGGGGTAATGGTCCGTGCGGCGTGCACGGCGCTGATTAACAACATTCTTTTTTCTTCTTCATGGGTGGTATTACCCTTATTCCTTTTTTCCGGATGAACTATTCAAAATCCCATTGAGTTCTGGAACACATGTGCTCAGATCCTGTATCAAGTACTGAAACTCCGCAAAAAAAGATGAATAGGCTACATCAAGAAAAAATATGTACGAGAGTACCAATCCAATAGTATGTGGAATAAAGAAAACTGAAGTAAGGTTTCTAGTCCCATTTTTCGAAGCCTGTTTTCCCATGAGTTCTGCAGAGGCCGATGTTCTATTTTTCGCATTTTATTAGTATGATATTCTGCGCAATATAAAATAGTTTACAAATCTCTTTCGGAATGAGGAGCCTTTTTAATAAGAAAATCGTGTTTTTTTGTGTAAAATAAACCGTCTTGTACAATATATTAATTCAGAGAGCCGTTGTGATGAAAAGCGCTGTCGTAACAATATATAACGTAACAAAAACAATATAATAACCAGATCACATTACAGAGTAGCTTAATATAGTAATTTTCAAAAGACACAAACTGAAGCAGACTAGATTACAGTAGAGTAGACCCAGCCAAGCATGTAAAAACTTTCCGGACCGTGAGTGATTGTCATTATTATTCTGTAAAACTTTCAACACAGGCTTTTGAACGAATGGATGAATTTTACTACACATTTATGCAAAACTAGTGCAGTAAAGGTAGGTAGTTTTTTTTTATTTTATTACCGAACTGAAAGATATCAAACAAACCCGAAAACGACTAATACACTTTTTAGCAAAAAGTAAGCCTTAGGGACTTGCGCTGTAGGACAAAAGAACAGTATGAGAAGATATTCAAAAAATAATTTCGTATTTTCATGTTTTTCTTCTTCTTTTCTGTTGGTTTGTGTTCTCTGTACCATTTTGGCTAGTTCATGCCGCGATTCTGACAGTATGTGGTTATGGTGTTTTTATTACACTTATTTTGACAGGCTATTGCTTTCTGGGGTGGCCCATATGTAGTTCCATGTATGATATATCCATTCAACAAATCTCTCTCTCTCTCTATCAGCTGCTATTCATATTTAGCTACTATAGAACCGAATATAACAGAATAGTGTTTATTCAGCCTCGAATGGGCCATACACAGATTTTTATATACACGACATACAAATATATTAATGCATTGTAAACATAATGATCCTACTACTCAAAAATCCTATTTAAATTCCCCCTCACATTTTCTACCACCATTTTAATAGCTCTGTCTACACCAGGGAAGAGCAAACCTTCCCCAAACTGATCCGGTGTACTACTACTACAATTAGATATTTATCCTCTATATTACCTCAAACTTGAAGCTGGAATAAGATATACGAGTCAGAAAGAGGAAATATCCCAGAATAATGTTTGTATCGATCGCACGATCCTGAACCCGAGATGCACCTTTCGACCAGTCGGACTTGTAGTCCTTATTCCTGCCCCGCGTTGATGTTATGGCAGAAAATGTCTAGCCTTTGGCTGAGGGGTGCCAACTGCGGGAAACACTGTGTACCAGGTAGTCGGGCACACTTTCCGTGACCAGTTGGGAACTTCACTCCACACGGCATGGCAAAACAATTCGTGAACAGTTGGGAATTTCGCTCGAGTATCGCAAAGTTGACCCCACGAACAGTCGGGCATAAGGCACACCCACTTGCGGACCTATTATACCCCATTTTTTTGTTATTAACCCCTCGCATCTGAGGCGTGGATGGGGGGAACAGACAGGTTAACGGAGGGAGCACAGAGCCAACTATGGATGACCGAACGTGAATTGGTAAGAATGAACAGGAATAGAAGTTTAACAGTCAGCAAAGATTTCTATAAGAGACAATTCTCTAAAATTGTTTGTAAATAAGTTCTATCATTAGTGAGTTCATCCCATCTCGTCATATTGGTGGAATAAAAGCATTTATCATCATTGTATAATAGTACGTTATCGGAAGCTTTTGCGATTTTTTCTTATATTCATGCTAAGGTCTTCAGTCACAATAAATTATCGTTAATGTTGCCACTTATAATATCCCAAAAGTCATTCCACAACTAGTACATCGTGGTTTCCGAAGTTGTGGGACCCTCATATTGAATTTAAATCTATCATTGTCATTTCATTCGGCCATGTCATGGTGGCCACCCAACAGTAATGATTTCCATCCTTTCTTGGGCCTGGCCCAAACCGTGATTTAATACCAATAAGAAGCTTACTTCTTTTGCCGAACGGGGATCGAGACACACTTACAACCAGAGATAATGTCAGGGGTGACACTAAACGAGGGGCTGATAGTCAAAATTGGGTGTGTGCACCCAATACTTATCAGCTTTTCATTTTTGTTCGGTAGCCGGTAGCCTACTCTTTTTTTTCTTATTCAGATTGTTTATACAAAGTGATGGATTTATAGTTATTTTAAAAGTTGTTAGTTTTTTTGTGAAACGGCGTAAGGTTAAATCACGTAATAAGTTCACTGATACAGTCATGAGATGACACTTAGATACGAGGGATTGATAGATATAATAGTGCGTGTACATCAAACACTAGGTCGGTTTTCGGTTGCATCCTAGCTACACAACGTGGAGAGATCGTCACCTGGCAGCAAGGCCGTATCCAGGGGGGGGGGGGGGGGGGTTAGGGGTTGACCCCCCCCCCCCCCCCCCCCCCGCGAAACATACACAAATAATGTTTTTTATAGGCTTTCCCTCTGATCTATGTGTTTTTTGTACTTTTTTGTCCGACCAGTAGGCAATAACCCCCCCCCCCCCCCAGGCCCCCCCCCCGAAAAAAATTCCTGGATACGGGCCTGCCTGGCAGAACACGGCGAAATCCAATGACATGGTAAGCACGGGAGGTTTTAAGGAGACACGGAGGTCAGCGAGCAGGCAGTCGGGACTGGTAAGGACAAGGTAAGCATGGTGTGACGACTCATCACAAGACAGGAAGGCACACCGTCCGCAGCACTGACATGGTGAATTAGTTGGTGTTATTTCGAATTTCAGTTCTTGCCCGAACGGTTCCAGGTTATTTTTCAGCCGGTGAGCTAAGACGTCTAGCTAAACCCAGATTTCAGACTGAACAGTTAGTAAAAGAATTCCTTCCAAAAACCTCGGTCTTCAAAGGTTTAGAGCATAAAAACGACCCGTATACTCGTTAGCGAATGTGGACCCAAGCCAGCTCCATTAATTTGCATGCATAGCAGCACTGGATAAGAGACTGGACATATTCGTAAGGCTTTTGCCTTGCAAACATGTCATACCTTAAATAAACTACCTTCCATGAACATGACTACCTTAAATACTCAACTGATTGGCCTAGTTCTTGACGACATTTTTACCACGGGAAAGTCTCAAACTGACTATATATCAAATGATATACCATTATAAAAATGACGATACTGCAAAGTAAAACTACAACTCAATTGTTCACGATTATGGTTCCATTATCTACATTGTAGAAAGATAGAAAGAACCACAGCCTCTACTGTATTCCCAGAGCCTTTGCAACCCTAGCCCGTCTTACGTTACTACACCTCCACCTTATCCACACAGTCCATATTACGATATTCTCCAACCCCTCCATTAGTTCCTCATCCATCATCATGGCACTAAACTCTTTCACCTCTGTCAATGTTATTATACACAAGAAAAACATTTCCTTTTTGCAATTATATCTGAGGGAAACCCTAGAGTACTCCCAAAAGCCGGGACAATGTCTCAGCCGGGTCTTTTTCCCCTTTCCTCGGTCCCATGTTTTTATTGATCCCATGCCTTCTGTTTCCAGAATTTCCTTGAAAACTCTACAGATGGAATTTCCATGTTCAGTACCAAAGACCTTAGGGGACCAAGGAAACTTAAGGGTCAGGGACGTCAGAGCGCTGGGGCTCTGGTTATAATGTTCAAAAGCCTCTGAGTTAATGGTCACGGTAAGGTTTGTAATGTAATGAACTAAGCTGTGGGGCTTCCAGCCGTGTCAGACTCAATATCCAACCCGAATAAGGTGTGACCATCATGATAAGTACTAGGTTCTCAAACAGAGTCAGTCCCTAGCACGACCAAAGGTTTCGACGTGATCCCAAAAATGTAATATTCGATACAGACAATTATTTGTCTTCGCCACATCCAGTCTTCGCCAGACCCCTTGACCAGTTTTACTATTAAAATTTTGAAACAGGTTAAGGCCAAATGGCAAATCATCTGAGAAAACCAAGTCCAGATATGGATTCAGCGTATGTGTTTACCCCTATAACCCCGAAACTGATCAAAAATTTCCTGCCTTACTTCTACCACGCGATATTTCCAGGCTAAGTGCTTGTCCGGAAAAAGATAAAGCTCAAAAACGAATTCGGCGTATCTCCTTACGCCTACATCGAACATTTAATGAACTTCAAATAAAACTTTAACCTATACCAAATTTTCCGGTGTCAGCCGGATTCCGGGCGAACAACTTGCCCACCGAGAAAATAGTTTTCATAATCGTGTTCACCATGTCTTCTACTCCTTAATCGACTACCTCATTAGCTTTTTAAAAACATTTTGTTTGCCCCTTAAACTTAAATTCCCCCACCCCTAAACGTCGAGCTTTTGCGATGTCATAGGCATTCCTCCACTTACGTTTTCGGATCCCACAAAGCATCGAAGCTTATAAGTATTCAGAAGTTGCAAGTTGTTAGAATATAACATTAATGTCTCGTTGATTCACACATTTGTAAATTTTCCGAGACTGGTCATTTATGGCGCTAAGACCTGTCCCTTTCAAAACTCATATCTCAAAAATTCATCCCCTCAAATTCAACTAATTCCTCCTCGGGTATAAATGTTCATCCTGAAGTTTATTGTTTCATGGAGCCGGGTCGTATTCTTGCAACCGAAAAGAAACAAACTGGGCATCTTATTTTCAATGTTAGCATATTCAGAGTAAAATAATAACGTTTGCCGTTAACGTTTAACCGGCCCTCACAGTTATCAATTTATATTGTTTCATTTATTTAAATTAAAAAGCCTGATAAATATTCTTTGAGCCCAAGCTGACTTTGAAACATTTATTCAAACAATGTTTACAACGGCTACGTCAGCTACGATTTTTCATCAGCATTTTTTTTTTTTTTTTTCACTGTCATTCAAAAAGAGTTTTCCTCGGGTATGATTTCTTGGCGGGCGTGTTCACCCCTTTAGAGGTTCTGTCCTCTCCTAAAAACAAGACCAAAGGTTTCGATGGGATCCCAAAAATTCAATATCTGATCCAGACAACTGGGTCTTGTCTTAGCCAGATCCAGTCTTCGCCAGACTCCTTGAACATTTTCACAATTAAAATTCAGAAACAGATTAAGGCCAAATAGCTAATCACCTGAGAAAACCAAGTTCAGATTTGGATTCAGCATGTGTGTTTACCCCTATAAGTCATATCTGTTTTGACGAAAACTTCCTGCCACTTCTGCCAATTTCCCGGTTCCGGCCGAACTCCAGAACTACTTGTCCGGCGAAAAAAGAAAGCTCAAAGACGAAATCAGGGTATCTTCTTTCCCCAGTAATGAACATCTAATCAACTTCAAATAGAAATTTAGCTTATAACAAATTTTCCGATTCCAGCCGGATTCCGGTCGAACTATATGTCCGGGTAAAATACGATTGTCACACAGGGACTCAGCATCTCTTCTTACCCCTAAATCGCTTATCTAATCAACTAGAAATAAAACTTTGACTTCCAACAGTTTTCCGGTTTTGGCCGGATTCCGGACGAACTACATGTCCGGGTAGAAACTTGTTTTCACATAAGTGTTCAGCATGTATTCTTGCCCTAAATCGAACATCCAATCAAATCCAAATTAAACTTTTAATTTTGACAAACTTTCCGGTTTGGGCCGGATTCCGGTCGAAATACTTGTCCGTCGAGAAAATAGTTTTCACCATCGTCTTCAGCATGTCTCCCTACCTCTAAATCGAACATTTAATCAACTTCAAATAAAACTTTTACTTTCAACAAACTTTCCGGTTTGGGCCGGATTCCGGGCGAAATACTTGTCCATCGAGAAAATAGTTTTCACCATCGTCTTCAGCATGTCTTCCTACCCCTAAATCGAACATCTAATCAATTTCAAATAAAACTTTTAATTTCAACAAACTTTCCGGTTTGGGCCGGATTCCGGGCGAAATACTTGTCCGTCGAGAAAATAATTTTCACCATCGTCTTCAGCATGTCTTCCTACCCCTAAATCGAACATCTAATCAACTTCAAATAAAACTTTTACTTTCAACAAACTTTCCGGTTTTGGCCGGATTCCGGGCGAACTACTTGTCCGATGACAAAATGGTTTTCACCATCGTGTTCAGCATGTCTTCTTACCCCATAATACACAACATAACACATTATTTACCCACATAATCACATTAGCTGTTTCAAAATATTTTGTTTGTCCCTTAATTTCAATCCCCTCCCCCACCCCTAAATATAGAGCTACAAAGCCCATCTACGAACTTGACTGGTCCGACGACCCAACGAACCTTCTCACCAAGTTTCATCAAAATATCTCATTCCCTTCGAGAGTTATCGTGCTTACAGACGGACGGACGGACGGACAGACGGACAACTTTTGCGATGTCATAGGTATCCCTCCACTTACGTTTTGGGATCCCAAAAATATTGCTTACCTCTTGGAAAATAGAAAATTGCAGCTGATGAAAAATCGTAGCTGACGTAGCCGTTGTAAACATTGTTTGAATAAATGTAAAAAGCCTGAACCTTTTTAGTCAGCCAAAAGGCCGTACAAGATTGAATAAATATGACCACCACACAAATAAACTGTTACACCTGTTACTAAAACAGTATACACAATTTTAGGCAAACTGTCTGTCTTAGACGCTTTAGCTATTATTAATATTTGTACGATGAAGTTGGGGTTGGTAGATTTCAGGGAACCGGAATCAATCGAGAGAAAAATAGCCCGCAACATCAGACTGAGTAGTTGCCTGCACTAATCGGATACATCAGCTGACTTTATTCGAGCCGTATTTCGTCCCTTCTTGGCAAGGGTACTCTTCAGGCTCAAAATTCGTACTAGAAAAGTTAACCTGCGATAAAATAAATAAAGATTCTAGAAACTATAAGTATACGATTTTCTATGAGTTTACTCGTACTTAGTGCTTGAAGTCAAAGTTGGTGCTCAGATTTAATTTTGGGCACAGCTTCTCTTTTTACTGCTGGATTGGGTCGTTGACACGCTGGAGATTTTTCCGCTTTCTGACTGATTTTGGTTTTGCAGCGGAGGACTCAAACTGAGTTCCCGATAACGGGTTACAGATCGTTTTTCAATTCCTTGATCTTGCTCCTAAAATATTTACAGCCGAAACCGAATACAAAGCATCGCGCTAGCCATTGCCTAGATCTAAACTTTCAAGAATATCAGTTGGAACATTTCAAGCACAAAGAGGAACAGCTATTTATTAGCTCAAAGGGAAAACATTGCATTAAATTATTTAAACATTCTTCTTTATCTCTTAGAATACCACCATTGTCTAACTTAGACGAAACTACAATTCTTCAGTTTGCTTTCAAATTTTGAACACTGCGTCACATTTACTTGCTTGGGCTTGAGACCCATTTAAGCCGCAGTGACAGTCTCCAACCACGTTTCAGAAAAGAAAGACCAAACACAAATCAAACGTTAGCTTGAAATCTCTCATATATCAATGGAGTAAAAGAAGCACCATCGCTCGGGTTATCTTCATGTAAAGTGGGAAAGGAGATGGACACTCTCTAAAATAGTAAGAACAAACTGTAAAATAAAATACCCGAGGGGTTGCTCACTCTCCGCCACCGGTGTACACCTCGACACGGCACCGACACGGCACCGGCACGGCACCGGCACGGCACCGCGGCACCGGCACGGCACCGGCACGGCACCGCGGCACCGGCACGGCACCGGCACGGCACCGCGGCACCGGCACGGCACCGCGGCACCGGCACGGCAAAGGCACGGCAACGGCGCAACACCGCGGCACCAGCTCGGCACCGGCACGGCACCGCACGGCACCGGCACGGCACCGGCACGGCACCGCACGGCACCGGCACGGCACCGCACGGCACCGGCGACAATTTTTCCGGCCACGGACAAATTTTCTGTAGATTACTTTTCGCCATCTGGTATCTGGTATCTGGCGCCCAATAACGAAGGTACTTGGATGAAAGCTTTATTGAAAACATGCAACCGAAGAAGAAGCTGAACTAGATATGAGGAGATGCTGTTGACCAAATGCGCAAAGTGGTCAACCATGGTTTGGTACTGGTGCTTGGCGATACTTGGATTTTTCGATATATCGATATTTTCACTTTCGATATTAGATAATCGATATATCGATATTTCCGCTTTCGATATTCAACAATCGATATATCGATATTTGCACTTTCGATATTCGATAATCGATATTGATATTTGCTTACCATGCTTCGTTTCGCCAAAATCTAAGAACCAAATTTTCATTAAATAGCATCTTGGATCATTTCAAACTCAGAATAAATGAGAAATGAATTAGGGAAAACATATTGTCCAATTTCGGATATATAAGTGTAGGTTAGTTCGGATTATTTACAATAATTACGATGAACAAATATCGTTTTCGATAGCGATATTTACGTTTCGATATCGATATTTGGTGCGATATATCGATCGATCGATATCCGATATATCGCATACTGGATCATCTCGAACTCCGGATGAATAAGAAAGGAATTGCGGAATACACATTGCTCCAATTTCGTATATATAAGTGTGGGTTATGTTGGATTAATTGCAATCTTTACGAATGAACAAATATCGTTATCGATATCGATATTTACTTTCGATATCGATATTTTGTCCGATACATGGATATATCGATATCGGTATCGAATATCGCCCAAAACTTGAGTCAGCTTCAGTATATTTTGCTTCTGGTGAAGGTAATTCAGTGGCGACCAATCTTTTTTTTATATTTGTAGAGTGTGCTAAGAATGATACTTGGCAGGCATATTTAACTTGGAAAAAGTCAATTTCCCCATCAGACACTCTGGGAGTGCAATAGAGGTATGCTTATTTGAACGTTCGTGCTTCGAACTTTGCCATTTTCATTCACTTGCTGTGGCTAAATATATGTACCAGTTAGCCTAAGTAGGTAGTCAAGGAAGGAAAAGATTGGTTCATAAATTCTTTTATAGAGCCAACCACATTCCTTAAAGTACTCATCATAACCACAAAGTACAGAAAATACTTTGGAGCAAAACATATATTTTCATGATCCCCATGAGCCCATGATTATTTGTGAAACAAGGGTTTTGCTTCAAAATGAATTTCCAGCTCCCTTAAAGGACCCCTCGCACTAATCACTCTTCAACTTACAGTATTTAAAAGTATTTGAATACTTTAACTATGCTGTGCTTTCAATAAATAACTAACTGTTTTGGCTGTTTTAAGCCTTTTCCGAGACCCGTTGACTTCTAGCGAAACAGGGAAACAATTTGCATAACCGATTTTCCTGATGGAAAAAATTCTCGCAGACAACCGTCGCGCAACCGTCTCGAACCGTCGACAGCGTGATACACATCGAAGGTAGCAAAACACGGCAAGTGAGAAAATCAGCGAGGTTTTGTTAGAGGGGTTAGAATGTACCGCACGAAACGTGGATCTCCGGGTTTAGAAATATATGTAATGATTACGGAAGTAGGTTGCATTAGTATTACAGGTTGCATATTATAGGTTGATTTCTAGCGATCCCGCGAGTTCGGCATACTTCCTGATGTCCTAGGGCGATGAAACTTGGCAGGTATGTCAGGGATCCGAACAGATTGACTTGAGAACAGCCGTTTCCCCGACCCGACCATCGTGGGGGGAGTGGGTGGATGGGGGGTCCGGAATCTAGTGGCGTGCATAACTTTTGAACGGGTGATCGGATTTGAATGAAACTTGTCTGGTGAGCTATCGCCTCGGACGTTCAGTGTCACGTCCCGGTCGGGTCCGATACCTGTGGGGATGGGGGGGGGTGGTGGAAAACTCAAGAAACTATAAAAGCAGAGGGATTGGGACGAAACTTAATGGATGGAACAAGCATTAGGCCTAGATGAAAATGACGGAACCAGATGGTTTCGGGGCACTGTGGGGGGAGTTGGAGGGGGTTTCCTGGAATTCCGGTAGTCGTGAGTTAGAATAGTTCCAGATGTAAAACGACAACGAAACTTTGCAGGCATATTAGTGACCCGAATTATCTAGACTTAAGAACCTGACACAACATACCCCCGGAAACTTCCGTTCCTAGATCCGAGCATTTTTCGGGGAGCAAGAGAAGAGAAATATGGAAATTGACTTCTATAAATTGCGAACGAGTGGTCTGATTCGAGTGAAACTTCATGGGTGGTACGAATCGACGGCCTCGACATGTAAAACATGCGTTCGAACCACATGCGACCACGATTAGGGGAATTGGGGGTGGGGGGGACTTTTGACATGCACAAAAAACAAACGGATGGACCGAATGAGATGCAAATTCGACAGTGCCGAGTTTATGCGGCCTAGATTTGTTATTTGGCGTACACATTGCTCCAATTTCGTATATATAAGTGTGGGTTATGTTGGATTAATTGCAATCTTTACGAATGAACAAATATCGTTATCGATATCGATATTTACTTTCGATATCGATATTTTGTCCGATACATGGATATATCGATATCGGTATCGAATATCGCCCAAAACTTGAGTCAGCTTCAGTATATTTTGCTTCTGGTGAAGGTAATTCAGTGGCGACCAATCTTTTTTTTATATTTGTAGAGTGTGCTAAGAATGATACTTGGCAGGCATATTTAACTTGGAAAAAGTCAATTTCCCCATCAGACACTCTGGGAGTGCAATAGAGGTATGCTTATTTGAACGTTCGTGCTTCGAACTTTGCCATTTTCATGCACTTGCTGTGGCTAAATATATGTACCAGTTAGCCTAAGTAGGTAGTCAAGGAAGGAAAAGATTGGTTCATAAATTCTTTTATAGAGCCAACCACATTCCTTAAAGTACTCATCATAACCACAAAGTACAGAAAATACTTTGGAGCAAAACATATATTTTCATGATCCCCATGAGCCCATGATTATTTGTGAAACAAGGGTTTTGCTTCAAGATGAATTTCCAGCTCCCTTAAAGGACCCCTCGCACTAATCACTCTTCAACTTACAGTATTTTAAAGTATTTGAATACTTTAACTATGCTGTGCTTTCAATAAATAACTAACTGTTTTGGCTGTTTTAAGCCTTTTCCGAGACCCGTTGACTTCTAGCGAAACAGGGAAACAATTTGCATAACCGATTTTCCTGATGGAAAAAATTCTCGCAGACAACCGTCGCGCAACCGTCTCGAACCGTCGACAGCGTGATACACATCGAAGGTAGCAAAACACGGCAAGTGAGAAAATCAGCGAGGTTTTGTTAGAGGGGTTAGAATGTACCGCACGAAACGTGGGTCTCCGGGTTTAGAAATATATGTAATGATTACGGAAGTAGGTTGCATTAGTATTATAGGTTGCATTAGTTTGAGCAAAATATACAACTACGTGATCCCCATGAGCCCATAGTCACTTTTGCCTAAAGGGTTTTGCTTTCACATGAATTTCTAGTGCCCTTAAAGTGCAAAAATAAAATACTTTTCACCAGATCATTCTCTTGATTTCCAAGGGCCCACAATCATTCTTATTTCAAGGGTATGGCTTATAATTAAACACAAGAAACCCAAGAATTTACAAATTCCTAAATTTCATCCTCTGACCCAGCCTTGCAAGTACCATATGAGCTGCTAGCTCTTGTATTCAACACACATTGCCGACTTCATTCTCGGCCAATATCTGATGAAATTTGTTTACATGTACATCAGAAATCGTGCTTTATCACAATACTGTAATTTGAAGTAAAAAAAACCTCGGCACCGGCTTGGCACCGGCACGGCACCGGCTCGGCACCGACACGGCACCGGCTCGGCACCGACACGGCACCGCGGCACCGGCACGGCACCGGCACGGCACCGCGGCACCGGCTCGGCACCGGCTCGGCACCGGCACGGCACCGGCTCGGCACCGCGGCACCGGCACGGCACCGCGGCACCGGCTCGGCACCGCGGCACCGGCACGGCACCGACACGGCACCGCGGCACCGGCTCGGCACCGCGGCACGCGCCACTTGGTGTACATCGTTTTTGGGAGTGAGCAACCCCTCGAAAATACCCCAGGAAATTACTGGGGGAAATTACCCCAGTCAACTTATAAGTATCTGCCCGCCCACAGTGCCTTTCTGTTTGCTTTCGTTTCTTGTTCCTGTTATTTTTGTTTTGTTTATTTTATTTCTACTCAGCTTTTATTTTTTGTACGGGGTCACAATATATTATAATTATTATTATTGTAGGAAAACTGTAAACATACGATACGGTATTCCACATTGCCCTGCGACTTGTATTTTTCTAACCTCTCTCTCTTGGGGGGGGGGGGTCATATATGACCCAAATTAAGGAAATTGACAACAAATATTGCTGACAAAAAAGAAGACCTTCGAACTCGAAGGGAAGCTGCTACGATAGTGGCCCAAAACTGACCAGGTTTGCATTTTGTGATAAGATATGATTTGTTTGTGGATTGTGACTACTAAACAACTTCAACCTTCTGAAATCGTCAAGGCAGTCCGTATATGAACCTCCGTTTCGAAATACCCACAATTTGAGTCTACTCTATGGTGAAAAGTATCAAGGGGAGAGAAAAACTGCAGAACATTCCCCATAATCCGAAAAAGCTCTGTTTCGAACAGACATAGACCGGCAAACGTTTGCCAAAGCTTATTACATTACAAGTGTGTCAAATTGACCAACTCCGGAGCTACCACGATGGATGACTTGCGGAATAAAAACTAACAACGTGAAAGCTTTTGCTGCGACGGTTCCAAAATGTAATGCAAATTCTTTAAG
The DNA here is from genome assembly GCA_023053575.1 of Branchinecta lynchi. Taxonomy (NCBI): domain Eukaryota; kingdom Metazoa; phylum Arthropoda; class Branchiopoda; order Anostraca; family Branchinectidae; genus Branchinecta; species Branchinecta lynchi. The sequence continues at coordinate 16,543,162 of JAKZAP010000014.1, read as the reverse complement.
TAGCATGCAACTGCTGATACGATAATTTTCTTGGGAAACAGAGACATATTAATTTACCAACGAAGGTCTTGTCGAAGAATCCAGGGGTTGCAACGACTAATTACTGAAATTCGTAATGTAGGTGAGACTTAAGTCTGTCAAGACATCTGTCACAAGTCAGTCTGATTGTCTGCACATGATAAATCCCGAATGGATTGAGATAAGACAATGAAAGTTAGTGTATTACTCGTTGGACCGACGTTCGGCCGGATTCTGGCGAAAAGAACTTAAATAGATATTTTATTGACTCAACCCACTTAACCATTCCACTTAACGGATTGAAATACACTGAATAGATAAAATTACGCGAAAAACTTGTTACTTAAAATTCATCAAGTTTTTGTTAACTGTCTCAAATAAGGTACAAACGAGTTCAAATATTGGTTAGTACACCTTCTCACTGACACTACAGGTCACCAGTAGAATTATGCATCTCTGGAGAAAAAAATGTCGCTGGATTTGCAGATACCTTCAAGGCGGTAGTGACGACATGGTAAATCTTATCGTTATTTGTTTCCTCGCCGGATAAGAAATCTAACGAGAGTTCGCCAAACTTCCCCAGGAACTAGTACCAAAGGATCCGCGCATGTACTCAACGCACTGCAATCGTATACAAGGTCAATTGCTTCTCCTTTTCCCAGCAAAACTGATACTGATTATATAAAAAAAAGTAAGGTGGATAGAAAAGAGTTCAGAAACTTTTCCCATACTACGAAAAAGCCACGTTTCCTAAAGACACGGATCGGTAAAGAAGGTTTGCCAAAGCTCGTTATATGAAAAGTGTACCAAACTGACTCCCTTCGGTGCTACCTCGAGGGTGACTTGGTGACTAGCGGAACAAAAATTACCAACTTAAGCCCCGTTCACAAGCATGCCTGGCCAAGCACAGATGTCTATGCACGCGCCTAGCGTCACCTAGGCACAGATTTTGGGTCCGACACTGAGTTCCAGGCTCTAGAACTAGGTGGATGGCTACACCTGAGCACGTGCCTGGGCATCTTAGCTTGGCGAGGCATGCTTGTGAACGCGGATTTACAAGATTTTGCTGCGACGGTTCCAGAACTTAATGCAAATTCCTTGGTGCGGCAACTCCGTGAAATACGTAGCATGCAACTGCTGACGAGAGCATACCCTAGTTTGGAATCCCACACGCTTATCTTTTTAAATTTTCAATCAAAAGGTTGTGTTTCTAATCAGATATAACTTTACACCAGGCTAAACCTACCGAGAAAAATACTTCTTGCTGGTTATTTAGCCTTGTCTGCAAAAATAACGCCCGATTAAGTTGGTGAAAACTTTCAAGTTTTTTGGTTTCTTCTTTTTTCCCCTCTCTCTTTTTTTTTTTTTTTGGGGGGGGGAGGCAGAAGCTATCACGGCTGGTACACAAGCGTGACAGATCACAAGTATTTATTCTGCAGATGGTGTTCATGGGCCATTGCTCACGCTATTTTTTTGTTTCGGATGAAATACTTAACTTCAAGCTAACTGCCTACATCCAATCAGCTTAACACTTACAAATAACATGTTACGAGCTTGGAAAATGTCCGAAAACAATTAAAACTGATTAGTTACATTAAAGGACCATTTAGAACCACTACCGCTACCAATGAATTAGCCAAAGTCGGTAGCTCTATGATAATTATAACTCTCGTTTAACTTCGCAATTTCGGCTCCACTGCACTGAACCATTTAATAAACTATGTCAGTGCAAGCACATATAAGGATACCAAGAACCCCCCGGAAGCTGTTGGCATCTGAAGAAAACCAAAAAAGCACCGATGCATTTGTGTTTGACACCAGCATTCCCAGATTAGCGACGTCTAGATCACCCATATACGCCCTTCCTAAAATTCTTCCGGATTAGTTCTTTTTCATTGCCGCTAGATGCCCTAATGTAAAGTAAACAATGAAATGTTACTTCTTGGTGTACGTTTACCAGGTTTGTTTGGTTGTTCTCGATTTCTTTCACGTTTGCCTCTTAGGCCTAGCCATGTCTGAAACTGTTTAAAATTACTCTGTCTCTATGTGTGCTCTATCCAACTATAGTTTGTCAAACTTCTTCAAGTTTGTCGATTCTGGCTTTCGACTTCAGTGCTGACTCCTGACCAACTTTTTCACGGAGCTAATGCGCGACTCGGTATGAACCAAAAGCTTAATCGCTTATTCCCCCTTCAAATAACTTAGACCAAGATCGAACGTGATTGTTATTGTTTTTCTAGTGCATTTGGCGACAATTCGTCACCGGATTTTAGCAGGAATTTAGGAAGGGCGTATTGCCGCCGTTCGATCAAATTAGGGATTCGGAAGTATGTGGCAGCTCCCTGTGGCTAGTAGCTCAAAGTAGAAAAATCAAAGAGAAAGAAAAAGTTAGCTCGTATATGAATAAAAGTAAACAGCTAAATATTTGACAGTGTCTGTTTCTTTCAATGATCTCCTTTGAGGTTTAACATCATTTCTGCTTAAACATCCGCCACATTTGGAAGCAGAAAAGGTGTGTCGACTAAGCTCAATGATCACTATCAAACTGATCGAATAACGAACGAGGAAGCGATGGACCATTTCGCTAAAGCGTTAATCTCGGTTAATCTGGTTTCCGTTAATAATGCTGAGCGGTATTATATTTGGCGAAAGAAAAGATATAGTGTGTTCACAGTGATCATTCAATCGACTAGTAATTGCTTCTCTCTCATTTTCCTCCATAGAGAGAGAGTTCATTGAAGGGATAATAATACATAACAGGCCACATCTCTGCCAACCCAGAAAGAACTGGCCTATCCAAAGCAAAATAACACCAAAGACTAGCGCAAAGACCTATGCTTTCCATGCTTTGCAAACGGATCAGATTCGTAGCGCCGCCCACTTCGCTTGCGGTATTTAAAGCGAGACTAACTTGCGTGCTAATTTTCTAGTAATGAGAAGGTCCGGTCTGCACACACCAAGGAAACAATGGAGGTCAGGCCCGTATCCAGGAATATATTTTTTGGGGGGAGGGGTTTTTGCCAGCCGGTCGGACAAAAAAGTACAAAAAGACATAGATTAGAGGGAAAAGCCTATAAAAAAGACGATTTTTGTATGTTTCGGGGGGGGGGGGTCAACCACATACCCCCCCCCCCCCTGGATACGGCCTTCATGGAGGTAGTGTGATTTTTTGCTATGTTCAGAATACGAAGTTATCGGAGCCACCGCTGGTGAACGGCAGAATGAGTTTCAGTAGGCACGTTCTCTATCGCTATTGGTGCTAGTATCGCTGCTTTTCGAGTGTGTGTCAATTTTGTCAAGTCTTGGCGATACTCCATAATATCATTTTTCTCTGGGCCTGTCCTAGGGGGCGGGCGAAACAAAACTGCAAAGTAGTGTGAACACTACACTATACCCACATAATATCAGCCGTGGCACGGACCCACCAAAATGGTACAGAGAATTAAATGAACTGCATCCTTCAGGCGGATCGGAAACGGTGTTGAGCCGTCAGTCTTGGACTCGGAATAGCATTTGCTGACACACCGGCTAATGGAAATCAAATTTTACGCAGAGTAGTTTTTATCCAAACAATTTTATTCAATTTATTCTTTGTTCAATTTTATGCAATTTTGCCTTTTCTTATGTTCCGAAATTCGAAACTACTATAATAAATAAATAAAATGACGGAAGTAAGCGAGAACGAATTCACGAGAAAGTGATCCGTCAAAAACCTGGTTCAAACGATGAATGAACAAATTACTGAATTTCACCAAAAAAAGCCAGAGAAGCCATGGCGAAAAAAAAACTTAAAAAAAAACAACTAACAAATCATAATCATAATATCACGCATACCATAAACAAATAGCTATATCTCCGCTCCTTACCCCCCAAAAACACACCCGATGCTCCATAGCCTGATTAAGAAACCTTCCGAACCGCTAACGTTTCAGTTGTTCTTTGATTTAAAACACTGATGTAAATCGATCACCGGTGGCCGGCAGGGATACGAGCTAGTTAGCAAAGCCACATTTTATACAGTGAATATAAAGTAGATATTAAATAAGTCGTTCCTCTATATTATACGTACTAAGACAAAAGAAAGACTCGTTCTATTTCGTATACTTACACACGCCATACCAAACTCTCCGCTCGAAAAAAAGAAGAAATAATAACACTATGTTGTGGCCTAAGCTGAAGGACGCTAACTTATCACTAAAACACCAAAAATTCTCCTGCCTATATTTCTTTCCAAATGCTCATCTACCACTCCCGCACAAATATCTCCCTTCCCAAATCTTGTAACTCCACGCAAAGACCCACCAAATAAAAAATATCCTCCCTTTATAAACCGCACACAAGGCAAAAGCATGGACCAGAAAGTCTAGCTTGGGTTTATGCTGTCTATTCACTTCGTATTCCAATAACGTGTTGTTTGCGACGCGATGTAATGGGAATTTCAAGCGCGAACTGTCACGGTAACAACTCAAATCTCTTCAGTCCTGTAAAATATATTAGGAACGCGTAATTCCGACATTCCGGTGACTCAAACTGTAATCCCGACATTCCACTGAGGTGATAAAAACAGTGGGAGACACATCCGAAATGTTTTGGCTTGCAGCAAGCAGGTGATTATTAAAAGCACCACCTTCAAATTAGACCCTCATTTCAGACACTTGCAATTGCACTCAAATGAACGTCGGCGACCGGAATGCATGTCTATCGTTCGATCGGCTTGTCAGTGCAGCATTTAAAGTTTAACCAAACATGGCCAAGATAAGGCAGTCTGTGTTACCCGTCACTTATAACTAAAATAGGCTTCGGGGTCTCGGCTAATGACAGAATCGATTTTCACTGAATCAATTTTTTCTTCCGGATTTGTGATACCTCTATGAGCTTGTACCTCTATGCTTGATATATTTAGCAACCACAAAGGTTGGCTAAACGATTGCCGAAAACAAATGTTTTCGGGATCACATGCAATAGCGGGCTTTCTTCAAAAGTGACCTTACAATCTAAAATTGAACTTTCCCTTGAGATGTATGCCTTTGTTGAAATTCAAATTCTCCGCGTCGGGGTGAACTTTTTCATGTCAGGTCAACAGTGCAAGATGAAACAAGAGCTCATATGGCACTTGATACGAGTGGGTGGTACAAGAAAGTAGACGAGAACGTCGCAAATACCCCCTTCAACCCCCCTAGGATCGGACCTAGAAATAGCATTTCAGGCATTTCCGGCATCGCCTCAGATCATCTAGGGCAAACAACGTGTCTATCTTCCAAGTTCAGACCTACTAGTTTGATCCCTAGACGTGCCACACTATGTCCATTACCCCCCCCCCCCCCCCCCACTCAAACTCCGCCTATCGGCCGCATCTGGTTCGGATACATAAATGGATTATCTAAAGCATCTTCTCTTACCGCCTGTCAAGTTTCACTTGAATCTGAGGATTTTTCGGGAAACTCCGGTTTGACCCCTATCCAAGCTGCACAATTCCGTCCCCCTCCCTCCAAGTCCCCCAATCATGGCCGCATGTAATTCGGACACACGTTTTTGGGATCCCAAAACGTAAGTGGAGGGATACCTATGACATCGCAAAAGCTGTCCGTCTGTCCGTCCCGTCCGTCTGTCCGTCCGTCCGTCTGTAAGCACGATAACTCTCGAAGGGAATGAGATATTTTGATGAAACTTGGTGTGAGGGTTCGTTGGGTCGTCGGACCAGTCAAGTTCGTAGATGGGCTTTGTAGCTCTACATTTAGGGGTGGGGGAGGGGATTCAAATTAAGGGACAAACAAAATATTTTGAAAACAGCTAATGTGATAGCCGATTATGGGGTAAGAAGACATGCTGAACACGATGGTGAAAATCATTTTGTCATCGGACAAGTAGTTCGCCCGGAATCCGGCCAAAACCGGAAAGTTTGTTGAAAGTAAAAGTTTTATTTGAAATTGATTGGATGTTCGATTTAGGGGTAGGAAGACATGCTGAAGACGACGGTGAAAACTATTTTCTCGACGGACAAGTATTTCGACCGGAATCCGGCCCAAACCGGAAAGTTTGTCAAAATTAAAAGTTTTATTTGGAGTTGATTAGATGTTCGATTTAGGGCAAGAAGACATGCTGAGCACTTATGTGAAAACAAGTTTCTACCCGGACATGTAGTTCGTCCGGAATCCGGCCAAAACCGGAAAACTGTTGGAAGTCAAAGTTTTATTTCTAGTTGATTAGATAAGCGATTTAGGGGTAAGAAGAGATGCTGAGTCCCTGTATGACAATCGTATTTTACCCGGACATATAGTTCGACCGGAATCCGGCTGGAATCGGAAAATTTGTTATAAGCTAAATTTCTATTTGAAGTTGATTAGATGTTCATTACTGGGGAAAGAAGATACCCTGATTTCGTCTTTGAGCTTTCTTTTTTCGCCGGACAAGTAGTTCTGGAGTTCGGCCGGAACCGGGAAATTGGCAGAAGTGGCAGGAAGTTTTCGTCAAAACAGATATGTTTTATACGGGTAAACACACATGCTGAATCCAAATCTGAACTTGGTTTTCTCAGGTGATTAGCTATTTGGCCTTAATCTGTTTCTGAATTTTAATTGTAAAAATGTTCAAGGAGTCTGGCGAAGACTGGATCTGACTAAGACAAGACCTAGTTGTCTGGATCAGATATTGAATTTTTGGGATCCCATCGAAACCTTTGGTCTTGTTCATATCTAGGCATCAGTTCTTATCACCCATAAAATTTCACTCGAATCGGACCACCCGTTCGCAACCCACAGAAGTCAGTAACTTTTGGATTCCCCTTCCCTTAACTCCCCGCAAAGTGATCGATCCAGGAACGGAAGTCTTACAGGACCCCTCGCACTATTTACTCTTTAACTTACAGTATTTTAAAATATTTGAATAAAACTATGGTATGCTTTCAACAAATAACCCACGGTTTTGGCTGTTTTAAACCTTTTCTGAAACCCGATGGCTTATAGCGAAAACGGGGAAACAATTTACATAACCGGTTTCTGTGATGGAAAAACTTCTCGCAGACAGCCGTCGACAGGCTAAACACACATCGAAGGTAGCAATACACGGCAAGTGAGAAATCAGCGTAGTTTTGTTACAGGGCTTAGAATGTACCGTACGAAATCGGTGTCTCCGGTTTAGAAATATATGGAATTATTATGGAAGTAGGTTGCGTTAGTATTATAGCTAAGACAGGTCCTTTAAGTGTATTTGGTTGGGTCACTAGTATGCCTATCTAGTTTCATCATTCTTACCACATCAGGAAGTATCCTAACTCGCGATCACCGGAATTCCGGAAAACCCCCCTGGTACTGTCAGGAACGTATCTAGGGCTTATGCTTGTTCTTCGCACCAAATTCCATCCAGATCACTCCACGCTAAACGTTTCACGAACATTACGGTGCCCTCCTCCGACTCCCCCATAAAGCTATCGGATCCGGTCCGTACTTAAAACGGAACATCTGAAACGGCAGCTTTTTCCGTTTGCCACGTTTCATTCAAACCCGATCGCCCATTCAAAAGTTATGAATGTCACAGTTTCAGTTTCAGTTTTATTCGACTATATTTAAAGATAAAAAGATACACAATTAATATTCCTGCCTGGAAAGCACAAATGTAGTGCTTGGCTAGGGCAAGGAAATAACCGATATTAATTTAAACACCAAACATAATGAACTAACTGAATATTCTATTTAAACAAGAGCTACGAGCTCATATGGCACTTGTACGAGTAGGCTGTACAAGAACGACACCTCACTAATCTTTGCATTTGCCATATTTCACTATTTTCCGTTTTCGTTATGCTCCGAAAGAGTTTTCGCGTCTCATGCTACAGATGCGTAAAACCGGTTATCTGGATCTGGATATTTAGTTTCACTCATTTCTGAGCAGTTCCGGCATCGTCTCGATTGTCTGTAGCAAATGCACATAACTGTTCAAACTTTCACCCCAATAAATCCATTTGTTTGATCCCTAGACGTGCTACAAGATTTCCGGTACTCACTCAATCTCCACCTACCGTGGCCGAGTCTAGTTCGGAATAAAAAAAATCGACCACCTAAAGCATCTTCTTTTATACCATCTGTCAAGTTTCACTCGAATCTGAGCATTTTTGGAAAGTTCCGGTACCCCCCCCCCCTCCCACCAACGTTGTCGGAGCCGGTTCGGGCCCAATCTCTTAATTCCCTGTTCCTGTCCATCAAGTTTTACTGAAATTGGAGCATAGCCTATCTGCAAGTTTCCAGTACCCCCCCCCCCTACCTTGGCCGAATCCGGCCCGGACGCCAAATAACAAATCTAGGCCGCATAAACTCGGCACTGTCGAATTTGCATCTCATTCGGTCCATCCGTTAGGTTTTTGTGCATGTCAAAAGTCCCCCCACCCCCAATTCCCCTAATCGTGGTCGCATATGGTTCGAACGCATGTTTTACATGTCGAGGCCATCGATTCGTATCACCCATGAAGTTTCACTCGAATCAGACCACTCGTTTGAAATTTATAGAAGCCAGTTTCCATATTCTCTTCTCTTGCTCCCCGAAAAATACTCGAATCTAGGAACGGAAGTTTCCAGGGGTATGTTGCGTCAGGTTCTTAAGTCAAGATAATCCGGGTCGCTAATATGCCTGCAAAGTTTCGTTGTCGTTTTACATCTGGAACTATTCTAACTCACGACTACCGGAATTCCAGGAAACCCCCTCCAACTCCCCCCACAGAGCCCCGAAACATTCTGGCTCCGTCAATTTCATCTAGGCCTAATGCTTGTTCCACCCATTAAGTTTCGTCCCAGTCCCTCTGCTTTTAGAGTTTCTTGAGTTTTTCACCCCCCCCCCCATCCCCACAGGTATCGGACCCGACCCGGACGTGACACTGAACGTCCGAGGTGATAGCTCACCAGACAAGTTTCATTCAAATCCGATCACCCGTTCAAAAGTTATGCACGCCACTAGATTCCGGACTCCCCATCCACCCACTCCCCCCACGATCGTCGGGTCGGGGAAACGCCTGTTCTCAAGTCAATCTGTTTGGATCCCTGACATACCTGCCAAGTTTCATCGCCCTAGGACATCAGGAAGTATGCCGAACTCGCGGGATCGCTAGAAATCCGGACCCCCACCCCAACTCCCCCAGAGTGCCCTGATCCGGTCCGGTTATGTCAATGACGTGTCTAGGACTTGTGCTTGTTTTTCTCACCAAGTTTCATCCCGATCCCTCCACTCTAAGCGTTTCTCAAAATTTCCGGCTCCCTCCTCCAACTCCCCCCAGTGTCATCGGATCCGGCCCGGATTTAAAGTGAGATGTCTGAGACACGAGTTCATTCTAAATATCAACTTTCATCAAGATCCGATCACCCGTTCGCAAACTAAAAATACCTCAAATTTTGGCTTCACCCTCCCTCCATTCCCCCCCCCCCCCCCCCCAGCTGGTCGAATCGGGGAATTGACGATTTCCTATTTAATCTGGTCGGGTCCCAGACGTGCCTGTCAATTTCCATCATCCCAGCACATCAGGAAGCACGGAACTCGTGGGATCACTACAAATTCGGACTTCTCCCCCCCCCCCCAACTCCCCCAAAGTGAGCGGATCCGTTCCGGTTATATCGGTCACGTATCTAGGACTTTTGCTTGTACTTTCCACCAAGTTTCATCCGGATCCCTCCACTCTAAGTGTTTTCCAAGATTTCCGGTTTCCCCCTCCAACTCCCCCCAATGTCACCGGATCCGTTCTGGATTTTAAATGGAGGGTCTGAGACACGAAGTCCTTCTACATATCAAGTTTCATTAAGATCCGATCACCCGTTCGTAAGCTAAAAATATCTCATTTTTCCTATTTTTTCCGGATTCCCCCTCCCTCCACTCCCCTCCAGATGGTCAGATCGGGGAATCGACCATTTCTAATTTAATCTGGTCCAGTTCCTGATATGCCTGCCAAGTTTCATCGTCCTAGCTTATCTGGAAGTGCCCGAACTAGCAAAACCGGGACCGACAGACCGACAGACCGACTGACGGACAGAAATTACAATCGCTATATGGCACTTGAGTAAGCTCAAGTGCCATAAAAAAGCTAGCTTTTCAGTTAAACTTTAAAGCTGACGCTAGCCTAACCACTCCCATAGTTTTAAAATGAGCCTAGTTGTAATACTAGCTGGAATACTTTTCCAGACTAAATTGGAGAAGCAGAAAGTGTACCGCAATTTAAAAATCAATGTTGAATCCTGAATCCTATTAGCAGGCAGGCGCATTCTGGGAAACTGGGGACATCAATTGCCGGGAATAGGAACACCATACAAGAGCTACTCTGTTAATCTGGCACAGTATGCATTATTAATTTCCTAGCATACAAACATTTCATTATAACTTTAACCATAATACCCATTATACATAACCATTTAACCTTTAACCACATAAAGCAGTAATTAACGTTCGCTACTGGCGATCTGTCACGAAACCATCAGGGCTTTAAGAAAGGTCAGATAGTCCTTCAGCCGAAGCTGACTGCGAATCATATTTGACGGTGCAAAACGGATAAGTCAGCTACTTAAAAGGACCCAAGGTTCAAGGTTTAATTTACACTTCTGTATAAAATCAAAATAAATAGGGTCAAGCCGGGGACACAAGGTCGATTGACAAAAACCCGGTACATATATAACAAGCATATTTTACCTATAACTAATTATATAAATAAATGTTAATAATTCCACGAATGACCACCAGACGGGAACCCGCCCCACAAACCCACCGACACTCGGCAAGATCAACCCGAAATCAAGATCAACCCTTGCCAAGAAGGGCCGAAATATAGCTCCAAAAAAAAGGTAGCTGACTTATCCGTTTTGCACCATCAAATATAAGGTCAGATAGAACTTGAGAAAGAACAAAGGAAGAGAAAAATGTGACTTACCTCACTCCGGCCTTTGAGAAGGCACATTTGAACATGCTCATGAGCCGCATACCAGTCCAAGCCCTAAAAACAAATTAAAATAAAATAACTATATTTAATTATTTTAGTAACAAACCCGACACAACAGAGTCCAAAGGGAAAGAAATAGTCGGTCTGAGACCAACACTGATTACCGAGTGTAAAAAATGAGGTTTTTTTATACTTTTTACAAAAGAACCATTTTTTACTCCTGTGACAACAAACACAGCACAGAAGAGTCAAAAACAGTTAAGAAATAGGTGGTTAAAGTTAATTGCTCGAAAATAAAAATAAAATTAAGGAAGTAATAATTAACATTAGTCATGCATATCGTCGAGTCCCACAGCTTATATTATGATACTCGCCACACAGGAAGTTAGAAGCGGATTCGAGTAAATATAACACACTTATACTTGTTCACCAATACCTAAATGCGACACCCTAAAAGGTTTGAACTACATCTACATTGGGGATGAGAAATGTCTTGGTTCTAAAGCTGTTTGTATATAAAATGAGATAAACATTTTACTTTTACACCAATCTTAATTGGAGGATTTGGAATACACTCCACGTCTGGGCGCTTGCGCACTTGTTGGGATCCCATCGGAACCTTTCGTCTTGTTTTCCTTAGGTCTACAATATCAAAACCTCCAGAGTGTCATATACGAAAGAATAATAAAAGAAATGAATCTGAGCTAGCCAATACTTATACTAGATAATCTGGACGAACATCCGATCAATCAAACTGAACTTCGGAAAAAGACATTGAAACACGAAACCCATTATGGAAACCTTTTCTTGACAGAAGGATTAAGGGCGAGACATGCAATCGAGCGAGAGAAGAAGGTGATGGGTTCAAAAAATACACTCATTATTTTCTGAAGTGCACTGCCGCCAGTACGGCGAGGCGGTAGTATGAAAGCTGGGTGAAATATGTGAGAAAGGAGAAGTGAGTAAGTAAGGAATTTATTTGTAATCCGCCATTTCGAAAAAGCGGAGTAAATAAAAGACATAAATACACAGAAAAAGACACTAATTTTCAATCTTCGGCCAGGAAGCAGTGGAGAAGGTCGTGCGCTGGTAGGGCTCTGTTGTCAGTGATTTTTTATAGCAACGAAGAAACATCCAAAAGGGTAACACTTGCATTTTGGATTTTGAACTTCTCCGTCTATGTATGGTTATGGCATAATTTCGATAAGTGGAGCAGGTGCTTTGCATATTTAAAATAACATGATCTCATCTTTTTTATCTCCTTCTTTCGCAGAACATGGGTGAAACAAGATTCAAAAACCTACTTAAAGCAAGGTACAATTGGTAATCAGTTCAAATGGCCTGAAAGCGTCTAACGTGCCAGTGTAATAGCAAACTCGATAGAAAAATGACGCTTTGTCAATGCACTAATAGGTTTATTACATGAAATAGCAAAACCCCTGAGGCATGGCCAGGCCCGTATCCAGGAATTTATTTCGGGGGGGGGGGGGGGGGGGGGGGGGGGGGTTGCCTTTGGGGGGGGGGGGGGGGGGTTGCCTGCCGTTCGGACAAAAAAGACATAAATCAGAGGAAAAAGCCTATAAAAAGGAGTATTTTCGCATGTTTCGGGGGTGGGGGGGGGTCAACCCCTACCCCCCCCCCCTGGATACGGCCTTAGGCATGGCTCAGACACATCCTAAGGCATATTTGACGAACGGAAAACTAGATGAGTTGGGACACGGGAGGTTATTAAGAAAAACAAAACGCTGATTTCCACTTGCAGATATATGTGAAATTCTAAGCCTGTTTCCAACAGAATCCGAGTTTCGCTTCGCCCTGCGAATTTCTGTTGTGCAGGCGACCGATCGATCGCAAATTCAGATCTTTACGGCCCCGGCACAAACAAGAAGGACAAAAATAACACCAACTAAACTTTATGGTTGGCACTACTAAATATGGTATATCTGTGACAGTCAACATAAGCACGACTCGCGAATACGGAGCAAATCTAAGAAACAAGGAAAAACATGCGAATTTAGCTTCCTTTCAGAAGAAAAGTGGATCGTTCTCGTGCAATTTAAGGCTAAGCAAAAGAAGATTCGAAGCGCGAGGCGAAAACCGCTCTCGGTGGGAACTAGGCTTACTCTGATTGGTTGTCCACAGCTGAAAAAGCAAAAACACCCCCAAACTTTATCCACTTTCTACCTGTTTCTCAAATTTACAGTTTTAAAAGACCCAACAAAGCTCCAAAACTAAACTGACTATGGTTTATTCTCTTTTGTCGTTTAGCACAGCGCGAAAAAAGGCAAAGCTCTCAAAACTTGATCTATCATCCATCTCTTTCCTAAAATAAACAGTTTTTTGAAAGCCTCATTAAAAGGTCTCTTGGGGCGTCAGACAGACAAGAAACACCCGACTGCTTTGTAAGATGTTCCAAGGTCGAGAGTCACTCAACAGACTTCTTCGAACTGAGAGACAAATCTAGAGAGTATGCCCGGAAACAATGTCAAAAATCAACACAACATGTGCGCAAGCGCTCAAACGTGGAGTGTGAAAGTAAAATGTTAACCACACCTTATACACAATCAACGTTAGACCAAGATATCCCACATCCCAAATAACCAAAGAAGTACTGAAATAACCTATTTTGACATCATCCCACTTTAAAAGCTTTTAAAGTAAACGAACCGCATGTAGTAATCCAAACGGAGCTTGAAGAACAGTTTCAGTTTTAATACTGAATGTCTTGCTAGCGAGTCCGACCCTTTTAAACCTCTTTCCAATTAGCAAGGTAATAACGACTGGAATAAACAAAATCGCAGCAACCCTTCGTTACAACTCCATTAAGAATCAATAATATCATCGATAATATGACAAAAACCATCCAGTTTCCAGCTTATTAAACTCATCGGAAATCTGGGCTCAGCTGCGCATGAACGATAGGGTGGGGTGGGGTCGGGACCCATCAAAATGCGTATCTAGACATATTTATCTTCAAGTATACCAGCTTAGAGTTTGATTCCAGTCACGGGTTAAAAACTTAACTCATGGGCAACTGGGCACTCTTGCCCATGAACGTGGAGGGTGGGAGGGTAGTTCAACTCCACATATATATATTCCCAACCTTAAGATCTAAATGCGCAAGGATTTCATCGCCCTATTTCCAGTTATTGTCAAGTTAAAAACATTAAAAGATGGGCAATCTTGGCCCAATTCCACTTAAGCCAAGTGAGAGTGGTATCTGGGACCCCCAAAAAGCAAAAAGAGACCCCAATGCTTACACGCCAACCAATCTTCAACTTGATACCTGTCACAGGTCACGAACTTCACTCTTTGGTAGTCTGAACCCAGTTGCCGATGAACGGGGTGGGTGGGGAAGGTGCAACGTGAAAAGTAATTTCCCAGCCCTAGGGACTAGGACAAGTACAATGAATTTCATCGTCCTATGTCCAGCTCTGGTCAAGTTGTTAACATTATTCAGTGGGCAACTTGGGACCATTTGTCCCTGAACCGGGTGGATGTGGAGAGTAGGAACCCCAAAAGGCACAACTAGACCCCAATCCCCACAAGTGTACCAGGTTTAAACTTGATACCTGTAAAGGTTTCCCAGTTACGAGCTCCACAAAAAGGGGTGGAAACTGAAATCCGAAAGCTGCTACAGCGTTAGCAAGAGTGTAGGCCTATTGTTCTACTCCAACACTCCACTAACGACAAACGACATCTGTACTGAAGCGAGAAAACCAGAAACCGCAATTCATTTTTCATTTAATTAAAAATAAATTATTTCAATTATTATCTTTGGTGATAAATATTACTTCAGCCAAAGTTGACTGCGAATCCTGTTTGACAGTGCAAAACGGATACGTCAGCTACATTTTAGCTATTGCACATTCAGCTACAACTATTCAGCATGTCTTTTTACCTCTAAATCAAACATCTAATCAACTTCAAATAAAACTTTTACTTTTAACAAACTTCTGCGACTAGGGGCAAACCAACAGAAGCTTCCCGTGCTTCTTGGAAGATATCTCTAGGTACCCGTTTTACAGCTGGGTAATCTGCGACTATTTTTTTTTTATATAAAACCGCAGCACTGAGGGCCTTGCTGAGGATCAAGACTCGGGACCCTCCTAACAACTTCTACCGATGTAACGTGCAAATAGTTCAATTACTCCCCCCCCCCCCCCCCTATATACACACAAACAACAGTGTGTGTAAACTAGGACTAATAACACTAAGAACATACCGGGTTTTCGTGGAGGGTCGTTGCTGTCAAGTTGTAGAGTTTATTCCTGAAAAAGAAATATTACTAATTATAACTGATTTATTTCCCATCATCAGCTCTATAGAAAGATGGAGTGGTCGCATAAAGAAAGAAAAAACAAGAAGGAGAAGAAAACAAATTCGGAAGACGAAAATCAAGTATGGTCCATTGCCCCGGGTCGGCCATCTCGGGGGGGGGGGGGGGGGGGGAGAAGGACACAGGAGGAGCGCAAGAAGGGGGGCCAGAAGGTATCCGTCACAAATACAAACTCACGAGACAGAGAAAATAAGACCAGAATCAGCAACAACGCCCTGTGAATCGCGTTACACAAGTGCGTCTGCAAAAGAAGCTATCTATTTCTTTTCCCTGGCCCAAAGGCCACTTATTGGGATGCACTGAGTGTGCACAAGTACACGTTTTGCCAATATAGTTGCTTAATATTCACGCAGAGGGGTAAAAGCAAATAGAGATACCACGAAACCGGAAGGGAAAATTCGCTATATCAGCTATTAGCGGAAATACGAGGTATCGCATTTTACCTTATTCAGAAGCACTTTTAGCGTGGCAATCTCTCTGCCATCGCTTAAGCTGATGACACGTGAAGTGATGGTGACAAGTTAACAACAAATCTTTTAATTAACAAATCAATAAACAGAAGCAAATTAGGTCAGCACAGACTGGAGCTACCACCTTTTCCAACCTGGCAAACTCCATCTCAGACCCAAAAGTGTATATAATCTCCGGAAAAGAAGAGACGTTGGCACCGTGAAATATGAATCTGAACCCCCATCCAAATTTTTCTGCTGCATCAAATTAGCTCCTCTTGGAACTACCACCAAGGGGTCCATTTGCTCAGGGACTATTTCTTTCGATCCGGGAAATTCATTGGTAAACAAATGGGTCCCCAATGAAACCTAACAATTTCTAAGCCTTGTGTAGACAGGAAAGATAGGTAATCGCCTTCTAAAGTCAGGAGGGGGGAAGTCACTTTCATTGCGAGCTGTCGCTTTATAGTCTGTAGCGAATTCTATAGAAAGGGGGCGGTATGCTGAGGGCTATTGTGATGCGAATCTCATCGTAGGGGGCTACAGACAGTTGCTATGGAACGGCCACAAAAACCTTTTGCACTTCCCAGGTTTAGTCGGCTAATGCTTCCAATGGGTTCAGCGGCGTGAGTTCAGCTTTGCCTTAGTGCACTGTAAAAAGTTCCTCCTAGTAAGGATTAATGTTATCTCTACTTAGATTAGATTAATCCAAATTAGAGATAAAACTATCTTTTTAGAGACAAGATTAATCCCAGTAGTAAATCCTGCAAGATTTTTTTTTACAGTGTGGGAAGACGGGCATTCTCCGCAACATCACAATAATATAACACACCAATATATATATATTAATTACAGAGGCTTTCGCCTCTAGTAATATCTCAGTAGACTGTTCTTGGTGCAGCGACTCCAGGAGCTACAGGAAAAATTATCAGCTCAAGTTTACAAAAGGATGTATTCTTGTTATTTTGTTTATGGTCAATTTTTTTTCATTATTTTGTATTGTTTCTCCTTCCAGTATCTTCATGTTTCGTATTCGCAGCGGTGAAAAATAAATTATGGCTGATAGTGAACAACGGATACGTCAGCTGAACTTTATTAGAGCGATAAATAAATTACGGTCAAAAGTCCAGGAGATACACAAACAAAAGGATGTCTCCGTATCACGGGCACATTCGTTTGTTTTGTTGATTCTTGTTATTTTGTCACTGCAGGCTTCTCCATTGTACTTATTTCCTTTCTCCTCCCACTATCTTTACGTTTTGTATTTGCAATGCATAAGAAAATGATGAATAAATAGATAAATGAAATAAATTCCAGGAACTACACGAACAAGAGGCTGTCTTGGTATCACGGGATCATTCGTTTGTTTTGCTGAGTCCACCATTTTGCCATTCAGTGTTTTTATTGTATTTTTCCTCTCTTTTTCCTTCCGATCTCCTCACATATTGTATTCGCAGTCGTTGAGAGTTTCTCCAAGTAAGGATTAAAGTTAACTGCAGTATTTGCTACTGGGATTAATCTTATCTCTACTGGGATAAGATTAATCTTATCTCAATAGAGACAAGATTAATCCCAGTAGCAACTCCTGAAAGATTCTTTTTTTACAGTGTACGAATTAATGTCGCAGCTTCTTGGCGACCACACCTATGACCGCCAACATACACTGTATAAAGTTTCTCCGAGTAAGGATTGAAGTTAACTGCAATATTTGCGACTGGGACTAACCTTATCTCTACTGAGATAAGATTAATCGGAATTAGAGATAAGATTATCTTTTTAGAGACAAGATTAACCCCATTAGCGTATACTGCAAGATTTTGTTTTACAGTGTAGCGCTTCCCAAGCGGTCGCCCATTCAAAATAGGCTACTGACCGGCCAGACATGGTTTTATGTTCCAGGATCTGTCAAGGCAGGATAATATCGATAACAATACTATCAGAAAATACACTGTCAGAACCTAACCTAGCCGTAACACTTTGGGTCCTTGGGTAATATCTGTTAATGTTGCAGAAAACTTAACTTGTCAGCGTTTAAGTGTTACGTTTGCGTACAACACAAAACTAAACACGGTTTGCCATATTACTTTTAACAAAAGCGTGTTCAGCCATATTCATTCCGATTTCTTCTCAGTCGTGATCAAGCAAGCAACCTGGCAACAATACTGGACCAGGGAGCCACTATACATCTGCGATTTCGTGCGGCAACATTTTTGTTCTGCTTCTGAGTGTTTTTATAACCGTCCTGATCAACCCAGGGACATAAA
This sequence comes from Branchinecta lynchi, assembly GCA_023053575.1. Lineage (NCBI taxonomy): Eukaryota > Metazoa > Arthropoda > Branchiopoda > Anostraca > Branchinectidae > Branchinecta > Branchinecta lynchi. The sequence goes on along the minus strand of JAKZAP010000014.1, from coordinate 16,525,189 downwards.
TTACCATAAGCCCCCCCCCCCCCAAGATAGCTGAGTTTCGAGTCTCACCGCTGACCAACGCAGCAAAGATTTGAAAGATATAAGAAATGTTGGGAAGTTCCTCAAGTTAGCTTTTAGATACCAAAAAAAAAATTAATGGAGAGTCGTGTTTATAGTGTTAATAAACTATTGATTAAATTAAAACTGTTAAAGGACATGCCTTACCTATAGTACTAATGCAACCTAATTCCAAAGAAATCCATACATTTCTAAACCCGGAGACCCCAATTTTGTACGGTACATTCTAACCCCTCTAACAAAACCACGCTGATTTTCTCACTTGCCGTGTTTTGCTCTTTTATGTGTATCACGCTGTTCGACGGTTGTCTAAGAGATATTTTTCCATCAGAACAAGACCAAAGGTTTCGATGGGATCCCAAAATTTTCGGTTAAGATCTATTCAGATATCCGTTTTGCGCTGTCAAATATTCAGATATGGATTCAGCATATGGTTTACCCTATAGCCACGTCGTATCTCCTTCCTTCCTTACTTCTGCCCAATTTCCTGTTTCGACCGGATTCCAGACAAACTACTTGCCTGACAAAAAACTAAAGCTCAAAAACGAATCCAGCAGGTCTCCTTACACCTTTCTTTCCGGCCGAACTTATTGCATGGCGAGAAAATAATTTTCATATTAGAACTCGCACATCTCCTTGCCCGTAAATCGAACCTCTAATCAACTTCATATTAAACTTTTACTTTTCACAAATTTTCCGAGTTTTTGCCGGAATCCGGGTGAACTATTTGTCCGGCTAGAAAATAAATTTCATATTCGCCACTAATTCAACTATCTAAATAGCTTCCAAAAATATTTTTGTTGCCCCTTAATCTGAAACCCCTCCTCCACCCTCAATTATGGGGCTACAAAGCCCATCTTCGAACTTGACCTGTACTTTGGCCTAAAGGATCCGTCCCACCAAGTTTCGCCAAGATATATCAATCCCCTCGAGAGTTATCGTGCGGACAGACGGACAACTTTTGCGATGTCACAGGTATCCCTCCACTTACATTTTGGGATTCCAAAAACCGGTTATGCAAATTGTTTCCCTGTTTACGCTACAAGTCAACGGGTCTCAGAAGAAAAGTTTTAAAACAGCCAAAACCGTGGGTTATTTGTTGAAAGCACAGCATAGTTTTAATATTCAAAGATATTAAAATACTGTAAGTTGAAGAGTAGATAGTGCGAGGGGTCCTTTAAGAGTGTGGTATGTATGTAAGTATAGTATGTACCGTTTTTGTTGCGTGATGGACCGATGGCTTTCATGTGCAAATACATCATTTATTCATTCATTCATTTATCAAATAGCATCACCGAAAAAAATAATCTTGGATGCGACCATGACTGCACAAGTCTGACACCATGGGTTCCCCGCACGAAATACAACAGCACCCTTCCCTGGTTAAAATACAATTCCAGCATCCCAGTCCAATTAAATCGAGCTCTTCAACTTTCAGCAATAAACTGGGAGCTGGTAGTTCCGCAAAAAAACGAATGATTCGTCTTCGTTACTTGTTCTCTCAGAAGAGAGAATTTTAATAGACAAGATTACAATGCTGATTCCAGTAGAGGTATGTTGTTCAAGACGTATTAACTTATGACGGTGGATATTTTGTTTTACCAACAGGTAAACAAAAACAGCAAACACCCATACCTCAAGGAGCTGCAGTAGAAGCCTGGGTGCTTTGAACGTTATTTAACTTTTAAACGTCATTTTTTTACCTGTTTCGATACAAGTCAACTACTTGCGAGTTATTTAACTTATTTAACTTAACCCAACACTTCCGTTTTGGGATCCCAAAAATAACGAATAGATTTTGCCCTGTAGTTTTATTTCAAAGAATTGGTAGGTGATTACATCAATATTTATCGACAAATAGAAATTATCATGTGTAGTTTCGGTTTATTACACAGTTTTCTATTACACATTTTTTCTTTTAGTTTATTTGCGTAAGAGCCACTCAGAGTAGATGGGAAAAGCTAAGTCATCACAGGTTGCCGTATACTGACTAATGTGAATAGGATATTTCTTCTACGAAATGTTGTCACTTCTTCATTTACATCAAGACAACTTTAGGACTTTGTTTCTCTTCGTATAGGAAATTTCGTAGGATTGTGTTCGATTGTGGGGTGAAGGGCTAAAACTTAAGAGAACGTAACCTAACAAAGAACAAAAATACCGCCTGAAATCAAGCAACTGAAAAGTAAATTAAATCTCATTCAGACAATTTTTTTTTTTCATTTCTTCTTATTCTATGCCTTTGCTTGTAGTGGCTGTAGGTCAAATTAGGTTTCCAGGTTTAAATAAACAAGTTTGAACAGTATATGGCGATTCTGGCGATCCCTTGGATTCGCTTTCTAAAGCGACAACCGAGCGCAAGAATAGTAAAAAAGTTGTTGCGCCTCAGTTGCCCTTTTACAACTTCTCGCTGACTTGCCTAAACCACTTTCCACTCGCGTAGTGGATTCGCTTTCCAAGTCACTGGCGGAAATTAGCGGAGCGCAAGAATAGCAGGCGTATAAACTCACGAAGCTTTCCAGACCGCCAGAATTGCCCTTATATGTCACTCAGCCACTCGTAGACCACATTTAGAAAGCGAGTGACCAGTCCCTAAGAATTAATAATAAAGGTGGAATGATAAGCAACACTGGCTTTGCTCGTGGCAAAACAAACTTTCTGAAACATGGAATGATATACCACGGAAGACGCAGAATGGTGTCTAAAGAGTTATTCGCCTGACAAAATCCTTCCCACCCGGACGGAAAAGAAAACTGAAAAAAATGAAAACCATGGAGCTGGCAGAAATGATGGCGTCCGGAAAAGTAAAATTAGGATATTATGCGAAGGGGCTTTCATCCTGAATCCATAATGTCTTCCGTATGATATTCTGCTTGACACAAACTTTCTCTATCTTGTGGCCATCCTCAATGCCAGCCAAGATTTCTGGCACGAAAGACTTTTATCATATTTGGCAGCGAGTTTTGAACAAGAACAGAAATAAAATTAAACGCAAAACTGAAAAGTCCACAATGGGCTAATTGGGATTGTGGTCGTAGAAGGAAATCAAGAATCTCGGCGGCTTCGCATCGCATCCAGATGGTAGACAAAGAATTGAGCGACTGGAGAGTAGAAACGTGAAGGAAGTTAATGTATGTTCCTTCGTATGACATTTTCGGCTCAAGTGCCATATAGCACTCGTATGTCTGTCCCGGTTTCGCTAGTTTGCGCACTTCCAAGTATGCTCGGAAGATGAAACTTATAGCAAACGTATAAAGCAAATAGAAGAAACGAGATTTTCAGGATTTTTTTTCTATTTTGTTTGTAATGGATGGTCAGGTTGGCTTCAAACCTTATACACGTATAAAGAACTTGACAGTGCTAAACTCAACCTTCTTTTGCCGCATCCGATCACAAGTGTTTGGGTGGAGGGAGGAGTAATAGGCTTTAACAAAAATCCATATTTTTCTTCTAAAACGCTTGCTTCACCGTTGCAACTCGAAGCTATTTTTGGATCTCGAGAGAAGCGCTTCCAAATCCCACAGGATAAACCAGGGAAACCTTGGAAATCTTTTCCGGCTTACCTAGCTCCAATCAGCAGCCAATCCCCGTCGGTTTCCAACAGTTGGAAATGATCAACGGCCGAAGCGTTGCCATGGAAACGCAGCGTATCTTCCGGACCTGTAATTAAATATGATAGTATTTGCTTGGACAGCCGAACCTTTTTGACAGGAGAAAAAAAAGGATGATAAGTTTATCCCCACCAAGACATAAGGATTAAACCAAGTCACGGTTGTCACTGGATACTGCAGGGCTGGGAAAAAAAGACCATTTGACATTCTCTTTGATTCCAACACACGTTTTGACATTTCATTTCATTTCAGGTTTTCTCCAGTCCCTCGATGAAAGGATACATTTTCGACTGAACTGACACATCGAATTCCAAGGATATATTGTTACTCATTTTTGGGGGGATCATAAACGTAAGTGGGCGATATAGTATAGCCATCTTACACATGTCCAGACTGTCTGTAATCTCAATTATTATCGAATGGATTCGTTCACGTTAATCAGGTTCACTGATGTAGTTTTTCGGTGATTGCAGGTTCTTTCCTTCTACCTACAACCTAAAGAGGACACTTGCCAAGTAGAGTCAACGATTCTAGGACAATTGATCAAAAGACAATTCGTCACAGACAATTCATCGCACAGACAATTGGTGACAATTGGTAAAACAGACAACTTGTCATACGACAATTCGTCACTATGACTGTTCGTTATCAGGACAGTTCGTCACATTTCAAAATGTTTTGATACTGGAATGGTAAATATTTTTTGAGCCCAGGCTGACATTGTAACATATATTCAAATAATGTATACACGGATACGTCAGTTACGATTCTTTATCAGCGATATTTCGGCCGTTCTTGGCAAGGGTCCTTGCCAGGCGGGACCAGTGCCCAATTCTAACACTGGACCAATGCCAGTTGCCAGGCCATGTACTTGCCTCTAATCAGGTTTACACCTAAGAAACCTGTAAACCTGATAACAGGTTTGTTTTCTCCCCCGACGTTGACCCAGAAGATTAACAGCCTGACGAGAACCCTTGCCAAGAAGAGCCGAAATATCGCTGATGAAGAATCGTGGCTGACGTATCCCTTGTATACATTATTTGAATATACTGGAATGGTAGTTTGGATCAAAGCAAAACTGTCACCCCTCCACAAGAGATTGTTTAAATCCATCTTCGAATGATTATTTTCAATCCCTGAACCAATCGCAATTATTAAATTCTAAGTCTTTTTGGGATTCTTGATTGGAGTCAAGGTGTCATTAGTCAAATGTGGAACTCACAGATACTGAGATAGGTCGTGAAAAACTCTTTTCTAAAGGATTCTCAAAAGACAGATAAAATGAATCCAAGGTAATCCGAGTTTTCTAACACTGCGACATTTAGACTGCTCGTACTATTCTGATAGTTCTAAGCATTATGCGATCTTCACTAACTGTTGGTGTTGTATGTCGGGTTTTAACTCGGAAATTAAAACACTTCTTAGGAAGCGAAAATGGAAAAGGTTCAGCACGCTCCTTAGGAAGCGAAAATGGAAAATGTTCAGCACGCTACAGAAATCACTGAGTTCAGAAATCGCTTCAGAAATCCCCAACAAGATAGCTTCAGGGGGTCTTGTTTCTTGCTTTATATTTATGTTATGTAGTCTATATAGTATGAATAAATGAATGGATCAATCAGTTCTTTAATTTAAAGATTAGACCTTCCGACTGTTGAAGGATGTTACTCGGCTTTGAACAAACACTTTGGATTAGCTCATCCAAATATTGAGAGATACATTTCGTTTCTGCAACAGGAGCAGGGACAAACTGAGACGAATGTTGAACGATTTGTTCCTGGGTTCCCCCACCCACCCAAAAAAAGGAAGTTCGAAGACAGTAATCTGCGACTGAAAACCATGGTAGGGAAATATCGATCTGGTTAAACTGACATACTCGAATAATGCGGGGAATTACTTATAAGCATATGTTTTAATACAATATATACCCACGTTATTTTCATGTAATGAGAATTTAATAGTACATCTTAAATGAAAACGAACTCGAAATTAGACTCATTGTGACGAAACGTCAGTATGGAAAATTGTCCTTGACAAATTATCCTGCGACGAACTGTCTTGTGATGAATTCGTCGGACCCCAGCCAACCTATCACTGCAGCAAATATCAGCTGACTTTTTCGTTTGACAAACGCCATCAAATATAATTCACAGTCACCGTGGGCGGAAGGAGTACTTGTGACGAACTGATAAGTGCGTAAGTATAAAGGGTTTGGCATAATTCGTATATAAGATATAATATAAATACTAGCTGTTTTCAGCCTCCCTCAGGCCTTGCTCTTGACGAAAAACACAGACAAACTTGTTATTTCTGACCAATGAGCTCATAGGAAGCAATCCACAGAAGCTCGAAAGCACCCAAATACGGCAAATGCAAAAATCAGCGTAGTGATCTTAGGGTGAATAAACATTACATAGGAAGTTTAAATACAGGAAAATGGGCATGGACTGAACAAGTAGGGGTAGAGTGGATATTTAAGATACCGAAGACTTTAATGTAGTTTTTCACTGGGAAGTCTCTGGCAAAAAGAAAGGAAAAGTTTCATCGTTTCAATGGCAATAGTTTCTGCCAGAAATCTGTTTTCTGGCCAAATTTAGAGAAATATTTGCCCAGTGAAGATCTAGCTTTACTGAAAGGCGACAAACTTTACCCCTCCATCCTGTAACAAGAAAACAGCCACGCCCATTTGAGAAAAAGGAAAAGTAGAACTCTAATCAACTCGAAAGCTAAGAATTCCTAAGCTTTCCCAGCGGGGAAATTAACCATTTCTAAGATGCCCGACGGGAACAGGGCAGAATATGTAAGACAAGAAAGGAACTGCCAGCCGCTGAACACTAACGCGTAAATCTTTGTTACGTCTAGAACACAATGAGCGGGGAAGTGTTTTTCAAAATAACAGCCTACATTTACAGACCCGAGCTTAGGTCACGCCCCTCTTCCTGACATTAAGATTGTCGAGATGAATGTAAATAATACACGCTGAGCATTTCTGACGGCAACTTTGCTTTATGTCAGGGGCAATAAATCAGGAGACTAAAAACCTGGAAACAGCGGACACTAATGTCTGGCCATTCTTTTCAAAATGATCTCAGCCACGGCACATTATGTTGATAGTTTGCTATTTGGTTTCCTCTCATATTTTTATTCAAAACAGGTTCATAAGAGCTAATTATTCTTTAAAGTTACTTAAAAGCCAACTAATTTTGTAACTTTGATTTGAATACATTGAATTATTTCGACTTCTCTAGGTGATTTTTATTTTGTCGTCGCGTAGTCTAGTAGTGACGTTGGAAATTTCCGGTGCTTGCACGACAAATAAAAATTCGTCAAGTGGCGGAAAATTTGAATATCTGCAAAAGCGTCCGTCTCAATGGCCACCTAAGTGAAGATTCTGATATGTTCTATTCCAGACTTAAAGAATCAGATCAGAATCAACATGTATGGGAGAATGTCAAGTGCTTCCTGATCACCTGATCACCATATTCAGGTCACTTCATCTTCCTGGCTTGAATAATGAAAATCCGCCATTGCTGGTTATTTTTCGGAAATTATTTTCCACTGTTGTTCCTAATTATTTCAAACATAGAAGTACGCCCATGTAGAGGTACAACAATTTCGGAAGAATAAACTCGTCCGCTAAAATTCAATATTTGTGGATAACAAATTAACGAAGTAACGCGTTTTTGTCGGGTTTTCGAGCCTATTTAGCATCTCTAGTCGGTTAACCTTTAAAGTGTAACTGGAAAGGGTCAAGGTATGAAAATCTAGTTACCCCTTATTCGCTTTAAGTAGGTTTGAAGACCCGATGAAAATCCGTTAATTCGTTGGTCGGCTACAAACGAATAATCAATTTTCATATAATGAAATTTCCTTGTCTAATTTCTGGCACCTCTATTATTATTATTATTATTATTTATTTATCACCCACAACTACAAAAAACAAGTAGTACAAGTGGAGTAAACGATAAAAAGAAAAAGAACTTCAACTAAACACTATCCTCTTCAACAAAAAATTGAATAAGACCGTGATCAGGGCCTATTTTACAAAATGCATCCGCAGAAAGCTTTCTGTGTAGGTCACCGAACTTTTGAACTACATCCGTAACATTATATTTTTTAACCACATACCGATTTCTAGTCCACGGTGGCAGAGAAAGCAGAAATTTGCGAAATTTGAGATACGTAACTTTCATTTTCTTCAAATCTTTTAGCTTCAGAACAGAATGAATACCCGAAAAATAAAGAACAGAATGATTAGAAAACGTCGAGAATAAACGCCCAAGAGCTCTTCTGTTATATTTTCCACGGTTTGCTACAATTTTTGAATAACTAAATTGAATTTTTTTTCACTGCATCTGCAACAATCTGTCTACGGAAGAGAGCTGAAGAATCAGAAACAGTAATCCCTAGCCACCGAAAAGAAGAAACAGAAACAACAGAAAATTCATTACATACTAGAGGAGTAGACGAAGACAGGTTGTAAGACAAGAATTCACATTTATCAAGATTCAGAGATAAGCCAATATCCAGGAAAGACTGAGAAACTAGAGAAACCATGGCAGAAAGAGCTGATTTAGTACGGCTGATCAACAGGATGTCGTCAGCATAAGCTATATAAGAAACATCAGTAGAACCAGAAAAATAAGTGCCTGAGATTTTTTCCAGAACAGTAGAAATACAAATTTTGAAAAGGGTTGGTGATAGAACACCCCCCTGCCTTACACCTCGAAGTACTTTAATAGTTGTTTCTGGAGAAGGTATGCTTGAAATAAGTGTTCAGGCAGTGAGCTACCTTTCCGCAAGGTGATCACTGGCCACTGAAACCCGCGTTTGTACTAAGATTCAAGTTTTCGGCGTCATAGTAAAATTTTACGTTGCGAGGACGGCCGTAGATATTCTGAACGGCATACTAAAACAAATAGTGAAAAATTAAAAAATCCCTTAACACGATTCAAATAATGCGATGTATACAGTTAAATGATACAAAAATAATTTGGCTTTTCAGTTAAACTCCAAGGAGTGAAATATCATTTCGCTAGAACCGAATATGCCCCCATAGGTACGGCTAGTTTCTCATTGTTACTACTCGTTTCATTTTTTACAGACTGTTTTGGTATAGAAAAATAGGCTGGTAGATTTCTAACAGCCATAAAAAAGACATGACAAGTATTATTATTGTTACTCTTTAATCCGGGAAAACAAAATCCATTTTGACTAGCTTAATACAAGAACAGACAAAAAGAATAACAAAACGAACATCCCCTATCCACCTGGGAAACCAGAAGGATCGGAACTAATCTTATCCTAGACGGTTCGGAATAACTGCATAAATAGGGTAAGTGGCTAACTTCAGACCAAGGGCCCGGACAGGGGCAGAAGTGGTAATTCGAATGTGTAAGAAAGTATAGTTGGTACGTGTCTATTTCATTTCTTAGTCTGCTTGTCTATTTTCTAACCAAGGTACGTAAAAAAAAAAGAAGTAAATCTTTGTTTGCTAAATTAAAGAAAAGTGGTCCATGACACGGTTAACTGCCCTAGGGGCCCTGTATCTTTATGTCAGAACCTTGGCCATAAGTCCATCACAGCGTATCAGCAAACACAAACAAAACCAAAGGTTTCGATGGGATCCCAAAAATTTAATTTTTGATCGAGGCAATTCCGAACGGACTATCATACTTGTCCGGAAAAAAAAAGTTCAGAAACGAATTCATCGTATCTCTTTATCCGTACAAAAAACATCTAACCAACTTCAAGTAAAACTTTAACCTATAAAAAAAAATCGGTTTCAACCGGATTCCGAACGAACTATATGTCCCGGTAAAAAAAAAGATTGTCATATACAGATTCAGCGTCTCTTCTTACCCCTAATTTTGTCAGTTAATCAACTTAAAATAAAACTTTTGCTTTTAACAAATTTTCCGGTTTTGGCCTGATTCCGGGCGAACAAGCTGTCCAGAAAATACTTTTCATATAAGTGTTCAGCATGTTTTCTTACCCCTAAATCGAACATCTAATCAACTACAAATAAAACTTTTACTTTTAACAAACTTTCCGGTTTTGGCCGAATTCCGGGCGAACTACTTGCCCAGCGAGAAAATGGTTTCACCATCGTGTTCAGTATAACTTACTACTCCGAAATCGAACATCTAATCAACTACAAATAAATATTTTACTTTTAACAGATTTTCCGGTTTTAGCTGGATTCCGGGCTAACTACTTGTCCGGCGAAAAAATGGTTTTCACCATCGTCTTCAGCATGTCTTCTTACCCCTAAATCGAATATCTAATCAACTTCAAATAATAATTTTACTTTTAACAAACTTTCCGGTTTTGGCCGGATGCCGGGCGAACTAATTGTCTGATGACAAACTACTACTTGTCCGATGAACACCACCGTGTTCAGCATGTCTTTTTACCCCATAATCGACTATCACATTATCTGTTCAACAATATTTCATTTGCCCCTTAGTTTAAACCCCCTCCCCCACCCATAAATGTAGGGCTACCGAGCCCATCTACGAACTCGACCTTACTCTTGACACAAAAAATCCTCACACCAGGTTTGATCAAAATATTTCATTCCCTTCGAAAGTTACAGTGCGCACAAACGGACAGACGGACGGACGGACGGACGGACGGACGGACAGACGAACAACTTTTGCGATGTCATAGGTATCCCGCCACTTACGTTTTAGGATCTAAAAAATACAAGAATGTCTCAGAAGGGGGGTTTCGAACCGTAATCATTGTATTAATCCAGATTAACATTAAAACATCCACTTGCATCATGTTTACCACCCATCGTCCCACCAACCAGTCGCACAGACAAGATAAAGTCTTTTCTTCGGCGGAAGACTAAAAATTTAGCAGCAAATTAAAGTCTTAATAATAACACAGGCTACTTTACGAAAAATATACGAGTAAATAAATAAGGCAGAGAGGAACCTTCCTGTACAGAATGGAAAGGATGTATTATTTTTGTATTTATTCTGTGGGGGTAGGGAAGACGATCTAGCCGAAACTGGGGCCGCAAACCGTCCATTGTCTCAATCCACATCCACAAATGATGGTGAAACATCACAAGTGTAAAAAACATCACTCTATGAAAACAATTGATAAAATGCTTTGTCTTGGAAAGGACGTAAGCTTGAAGTTATATTTAGACATCTGGTATTACCGCCAAAAACGGACAAAATGGCGTCTCGGCGAATTTCACCTTGTGGGTCGAGTGTGTGGTACACATTTTTATTTCTGCGAAAACACTCAGAAACGAGTGGCACACAAACATTACGCAGAAAAACACCTCTAATATAACTATTATTTATTTGAATCCTTCAAAACTGAAGAGTAGTGTATAAAAAGAACAACAACATGTCAATCAAACTCGCACACACTTACATTCTAATAAACAGCTGACCGTTAAAGACAAATTAGCCTACTAAATACACAACGAAATACAATGGAAAAAAAAAAAATTCAAAATAAACAAACTAATCAGGGTGCTTTTTGTGAAAAAAGAAAGAAGGTTCTGATGAAGAAGAATGTTGTCAGCCTTTTTATGAAAGTTCTGGATTTTACTATTGAAAGTTCCAAAGGATTCTTCACTTTAAAATTCGAAGTTAGGAAAGAGTTACTCGAGAAATCGGGAAACCAAGAAGGAATTCAGAGAATTTATAATAGGAAACTTTTAATACGTTAATATTTGCTGACTTGCACGTATACAAGCAACTCGACGCATAAGTCATAAGCATAAGACCATAACTTCTCCAGTTGCCGTGTCTTCTATTTTACCCGCCTGCAGAATTATTGACTGTCCATCACGTCTTACTTTTTCCGGGTGTTTATTCTCGGAAACAGTCGCCGGTGATACTTTCTCGCCCCCGCTTTCCGGAAATTCGGCTGGAGGACATACTGTCTAGCAATGCAGTGGAAAGAGGGATGGCTTTCGTTTTATTGATGTTTCCCTCACGTAATGGATTTCCAGATGACTACTTATGCAATGGACAGATTTGATTCCAAATCCCCCCTTCTAAGGGATTCGGAGGGGGATGCTAATTATCAACTCCGAGTTCGACTCAAAGCTGTTGTACTTTGTCCGCAAGCTAAGCTCCAATGCCCGCCAACAAGGCCAAAGGCTTCTATGAGGTCACCGCGAAAACATAAACCCGCTCGCTTGCAAGAGGCACTTATTTTCTTCACGAGTTTTCATTTTTTTTTTTTTTACCGTATTTTAGCCGACTATCCAGATAGGACAAATAACTAACTTTTACTGTTTCAACATTCGTTACCGAAAGTGTGGGTTTCAACGTATTCCGCCCGTATTATTCATATAGGTTGAGTGGGTGGTGATAATGTGAAGGAGTTTGGTCTGTTTTGTTTTGTTTTTTGTCGTCAGTTCTTTTCTTCTTTTTCTTCCTTTTTTGATTAGTTACTTATTATGTTGTTTGTTGGTGTGTTTAGAAAATGGTTAACCTTTTAGCCAGCAAAAACGTAAGTTTTTCCATTAGTGCACTGGATGTAAATAGTAGAGTTAAACTGTGTTTATTAATATAATAAAGTATCAAGTAATTACAGCGTATCAAGGCTGCACATGTTATTATACTTTGATACTGGAAAGTTCACAAGTAATAGTAGTAGTTAGAGTTAATAGACGGACAGACGGACAACTTTTGCGATTTCATATGTATCCCTCCACATACGTTTTGGGATCCCAGAAACGATGAAGAATGGGACACTAAATCACACAAACACGTCGAACCGTCAAAATGGTGTTTCAGCATTTCAAGTTGAAAATTTAGCACGCTCCCAAAACGGGTAAATATGATGTCTTGGAGATAAGCCAAATACGAAGGAGACGTTAAGTCCGTGATTGAGCACAAAGTGGAATGATTTGTAAAATAATGGTGAATAACTCAGCAATAGTTATGATGAGCTTCAGGCTGAAGGGTATACGAGCTCTGCCAAAGTTAGCACACCATTCGAAGCCACATGGATAGAAGATAACAAAATACAAAGAGAATAATGGCTCAGATTTAACTCCTCGAATAGACACTTATTCGAAAAAAGGTATAACCGGAAGCAAAAGAAAAAAAAATCACATTTAATTTAACAAAGGCGAAACAATCAATAATCCCCCCTCCAAAAGAACAAAAACAGAAAAGTGAGACCCTAAGCGAGAGTAAATTAAGAAACTAAGATAAAAAATGAATGAGGAATACGAGACATAATATCTATTGGTTTGACGATTTTTAAGTTTTATTTTTGTCAGGGTGCATTGATGATGTCTGGAAGAATATTGCAGGGACTAACCTGTTCGGTAGAAAAGAGGAATATGATTCTCTTTAACTTGTTCCTTCTATTCTGTTTTAATACAGCTCTACATAGGATACAGATAATCGCGGGTAATAAAGAGTTATAAACAAAAATATAGTTTAGCTTTAACTTCAAACAAGAATTTCTTTATTTTACGAGGCGGAAAGTGATGTTAATATATTTGAAACAATTTGTCCCTGAAACATATCCTATCAATTATTCATAAGGAACTGAATGTATGAAAACTTAATTAGCCGCTTCTAACTGTCCCAATTTGGTACGACGTATGTGGTAATTTTGCAAAGAAAATCACCATATTACTTGCGATGAATTAATGAATTTATTCCCAGAAAGCCCCCAGCACACGGGGAAAAATAACAGAAAAATACAAAGCACCGAAACAAAGAAAAGGCAAAAAGAAACTCAAAATCAAAATTTATAGGTTTCACATTTGCTGAGGTTGTGAGCTTTAGATAGTGTGCCCTCGAGTGTGCTTTGACAAAAAAAATGCACCATATTTTCCTCTCTGAACCAAAGGCAAATCCTTAAAGGCTACTCACTCCATATATTTCTAAACCCGGCGACCCCAATTTCATACGGTACATTCTAACCCCTTTAACAAAACCACGATGATTATCTCACTAGCCACGTTTTGCTACCTTCGATGTGTATCACGCTGTCGACGGTTGTCTGCGAGAAGTTTTTCTATCAGAAAAAATGGTTATGTAAATTGTTTCCCTGTTTTCGCTACGAGTCCACGGGTCTGGGAAAAGGCTTAGAACAACAAAGCGAGGGGTCCTTTAATTGTCCGGAATATTCTCAAACCATCAGCCAATTCATCGTTCCACACACCCACCTCTTCATTTAAACCATGCATCATCAATTTGTCAAAATCCCTGCCCATTCTTATAATCATTCCTGGGAAGAAATCAGCGTATCCTGCCAATAGAACACAGCTGACACCTATCAATCAAATTTCCGAAATGTTGCTTATTGTTTGAAGGAGCATACCTTATGATTGTCTAGCGGCTGTAACTTCTTCTTCAGGAAACTATGTACACCTTATATGATTTCGAGGGTGGTGGTTAAGGCTAGGTCTTGAATACGGTCACTGGGACCTTGTGGATATCGTGGAAATCCTCTGAAGACCGGCGGGCCTGACCTTAGGTTCCACACTCCCCAAAGACGTGGGGTTACGTATTCGTGTTTGAAGGAGCTAACGGATTAGTCAGTTGAAATTTTGCTTCTGAGATGTTTTGGCCCTTCTTGGCAACCCCCCAAATCGTCTTTTCCGAGTTCCCTCGTTTCCGACGGGAAAGTCACTCCCCAGACACGTGTACACGGGGTGCTGTGAACGAGTATCCCCTCGCTCATTCCAGCAGCAGAGGGATGCTTCTTTGAACGTTAGTTAACTTTGAATAATGACATTTTCATCCACTTGCTGTGACAAAAATCAAGTACTAGCTAATTAGGGGCTCCTGAGAATCCCTGAGGACTGAATGTGTGCTTTATGTCTTACTTTTACCAACTGTACGGTTCAAAATCAACTAACATTCAAATAAGTCAACTATCAGTCGATCAATGTACTAACAAGGGCTCTTAAGACCCCTGACTGGGTGTTCTAGGTCTTCATTTTACGATTTAGCTCAAAACTTCACTGTTAAAACTGGTGTTTAAAGTTAAAAACTAACGTTCAATGAAGCATACCTCTCCTGTACCTCTTAAGACTTGACCTGGCAAGCCTCTCGGTATATAGCATGTTAACCAGTGAATAACCCCTCATACGAATCTATGAATTTTGCTAAAGAGGCAGCGCAGCGAATCGCAACTTTTCTTATGCAGGATACAATACAGGGCTTGTCAAAAGAACCCTCACCTCTAGGATGCCTGTGATTATTGAAGAAGCTCTACACTGCCCTTGTAAGACCCCACCTTGAGTACGGCACGATTGTTGCATCACCTCACCAGAAAATGGGTGCCAGAGCCGAGGGGTTGCTCACTCCGCACCACTGGTGTACACCTCGGCGCGGCACCGGCACGACACCACGGCACGCGCCACTTGGTGTACATCGTTTTTGGGAGTGAACAAACCCTCGGCCAAAGCCTTGGAGGGAGTACAAAGAAGAGCCACTAAGACGTCACCGCAATTAAAAAATGTATAATACCACGAACGGTTGAGGGTACTGAAGCTTCCCAGCCTCTCATATCGACGAAAACGTGGCCACGTCCTGGTGGTAAAATAGTTGTTAGATTCCAACATTATCCCTTGGTTATTCGAGAGCTCCAATCAAATTGACGAGAGGCCATTCAAAGAAGCTCCAACTGACTGTAAGCTTGTAAGGCTGTACGCTGTAAGCTTTCCGAAAAAAATATCAACGCTGCTACCCTGGATGGCTTCAAAAAGGTGTGGACGAGGACTGCGAAATGCTGAATGTCGGCTGCACTGGGATGCTAGTGAGCCGATGTAACAACAATGATGTAACAATCAAGCCGCCAACCAGCGAGAGACTCTACAGGAGGATCACACCACCTTATCTCGCTATGTAATGCTTCTTTTTGCGTTAGTTAAAGGACCTCTCTTGCTTATTCTGCCTTTTATAATATACTTAGCTCCCATATGGATAAGCTTCTAAAACACCCACCTTTCTCCTGGTTTCGATTTCCCGTCACCCAACGAAAATTTTGCCGGAATCTTCAACGTCCGCTGATAACTCTTTTACACTTAAGTATGTGACAATCTTCTGTTAATTACTTCTTTTATTTGCTTAGTTTTCCCACTTTTTAAACAAGGCCCGTTCAGTTTTCAAAGTTTTTGCGCCCAGCCGCCGCGTCGGAGAGCAGGAAGACTGGATATCGCTAGTTTTAGGTAGAAAGTAATGGTATTTTCAAAAAGTTTTTCCTTATTAACTTCATAGGGAAAAGATCATTTCTAGTAAGAGTTGTGCTTTAACTTTTAAACGGTGTTTTTTCTTTCATTTGCTGGGATAATAGTCAACTACTGGTGAACCAAAGTCTTGAGACTCCTACGAAGAACTGTGTGGGTGCTTTGAAATTTCCTTAGGCCATTTAGTAAAAGCTACACCGTCGAAAGCTAAATAGCTTCCAACAGTAACGTGCTCGAGTAATCAGCTTACCATCTACGGTGCTCTGGCAGAATATCGCCTAATTTCTCAAACACGTCAATAACTACTGTAAACTAAAGCCTCCCGGTTACTTCTCATGGAGAGATCGAGAATGATTACATCTATGACCTGTCAGCCTATCAATCAAATCTGAAGGAGTTTATTCACAGGAAACCTCAATTAGATTTGAAAACAGAGCATCTATTGTCTAACGCAGGTGTCTCCGCAAGCCCGGCTAGCTCAGTCGGTAGAGCATGAGACTCTTAATCTCAGGGTCGTGGGTTCGAGCCCCACGTTGGGCGTTTCTTTTGTGAATCTCAACTTTCAAAGAAACACAAATTTTTAACGGGAGTACCAACTATATAATGATACAACTGCATGTAACTTCGTTCTTCAAAGGGAAACTGCTACCTTTCTATCAGTTCTTATCCTTATCTAATGTCATTCTATCATAGCCTGTATTTTCTCAGTTAGAACAAAGAAGCCTACTTCTTCGTTAAAGTATTACTTTTCGTTTAATTTTTTTTTCAGTACCACCAAGTCATGTTCCTATCTTTCAAAATTACACCAGCGGGCCCAATCTACTTTGTGTCGCGACATCACGGCATCTAGCGGAACCCTGGAAAACTTATAAGAACCGAAGAAGATCACTGAGAAATCATGTAAACGAAAGGATTTTTGAATGACAGTGAACACCTCACCATGAGCTTTTGATCAGGGGCGTCACGACTGGGGGGGGGGGGATTCCCCCCCAATGATGTTGGCCAGTCGGTAAAAAAAAAATAACCGAGTCGGCGCGAAGCACCGCGATTTTTCGTCAAAACAGTTGATTATATTCATGAAAATAGTCGGTTTTTCTGAAAATTTGTTGATTATTCGTCAAAATAGTCAGTTTTCTGAAAATCAGTGGAATTTTCTGAAAATCAGTCGATTTTTTTTCAAAAATGTCGTTTTTGTTGTTGAAAACAGTCGTTTTTTCCGCAGGAAAAGTCGGTAAAAATTTCCACCCAGTCGGTAAATTCCTCGTCCCCCCCCCCAAACATTTTGGCTAGTAACGGCTCTGCCATTGATATCAGGCAGTTGTTGACCCAAGCGCAAACAAATAATAATCAAAAGAGCGAAATCCACTTGATGCGATGGATACTAGGCCAAGTTCCTTAAAATAAGTAGGCTATAAATTTGAATACTGAGGACACAATTTGGATATACTTGTACGCCTGCTCTCTCCCCCCCCCCCCCTCCCATGTTGAACAGGCGTGCGTTTTAAAGGAACGGAAACAGAAAAGTTTGACTCGGCCTTGAGACCTTGTGTCAATCAAGGAATAATAGTGCAATAAATGGGCCAATTTCCGGACATCAGTGACTTGAAACTAACTAAATAGTACGATTCAATCAATTGTCTCTCATCCCCCCCCCCCGTTCCTGATACAGGCAAGAGCAGACAAACTGAATAAAAAAACACGAGAGCAATATTTGCAGTTCACCTTAGCCGTTCTGCTCGATCATAGGGATCTTATTATCATATTTGCTTTTCGCCTTTTCCCAGCCTAAAAGGGAAGCTAGACTGCCTCCTCCCCGCCAGCTTCAGGAGTTCGCAAGGTTCGTCAGAAGGTCTTTCCAGTCTATCCGCACTATGCCAAGGACAAACCTTTGAAAGAACTAGCTCCATCCGTAGGTGCGGCGGGTTATGATTTCCGATGATTCGTAGTGTTGGACGATCTTCGATAACAAACACGATAAATCGGACTAAATATCAATAAAGAATATCGAAATGCAAATTTTCTAATTATTGGTAATAGTCAAACACAACTAAAATCTGGAAGTTCTATATCTACATACGAAGTTATATGTTTATCGTAATTATGTTGCGAGAGCAACACTTCGGTTTGTCGTCGGGGGTCTTGTCCCCGATTTCAGACTAAATATCAATAAAGAATATCGAAATGCAAATATCGATTATCAAAAACGATATTTTGTAAATTTTCTAATTATTGGTAATAGTCAAACACAACTAAAATCTGGAAGTTCTATATCTACATACGAAGTTATATGTTTATCGTAATTATGTTGCGAGAGCAACACTTCGGTTTGTCGTCGGGGGTCTTGTCCCCAATTTCAGCTTATTGCCAAAAAGTGGTAAGGGTGACTTGTACGGATTTTACGGACAGTGTGGACCTTAGGCCGGATTGATGAATATGAAATAACATCTTGGAAATCCCCGCCGAACTCTTGCCTGGGACAAAAAGGGTGGTTTTTGCTTGTATTCGAGCCAGAGCCTAAGATGTGTGGTGCTTTCGAGTGGAAAGCTCCGTTCTAGCAGCAAGCAGGCAGGCACCAGAATGAAGATGGACTAAACTGTAGAAGAATGCTAAATACGTGAGGCAATGCCCGGCCCCACAGCCAATATATCTTCTTGGAGTGATAAATAGAACAATTTAGAGAATCAAAAAGTGTAATTTTCCCAAACGAAAGTGTCCATCATTCCGTTTTTTGCATTTTTGCACTTTTGCACTTTCGTTTGCTCCTTTCTAAGTGGTGATATTAGAAAGTTGGCCTACGGCACAAAAGTCAACTTTTGAACTAATAAAGCTAGAATTTTTTTTTCAACGGCTATCGATAGAAATTGATGAGCTGATCAAACTTTGTGTGATCTGTTCTTGGTACACAAATTCATTGATGAGATACAACAGTTTGAAAGTTCAGAGAGGTTGACAACTGCAGTAGTAAGGTGCATACTAAAACCAAAAAATAGGCCGATCCCAATTGTGAGACATGGACCTGGAAGTAACATTCGGCTGTTAGACCATAATCATCTTCGGAAGAGAGGGGGTTCCGACTTTTCCTAGTTTGTGTACCTATTTTGTTTCCGATATTTTTGATGATAAGAAAAGTTTGATTCGTGTCTATCACGGGGAGAGGGACTCGCAAGTAAGAATCGGTTGCTAAAGCATTGTCGTTTTCATGAGATGCTAGAATGGTCTATGGTGATAGTGAATTAAGTTTCAACGCAACAGATACAATCGATAATGTACAACTATGGTATTTTGTTCCTGAAAAGTTGCTGATAGCTTTACAATACCAACTAGGTTAAATAAGATAATCTTCTAAGCTTTCACAGTCACTATAGGCGTATCTCGCCGCTTCCCGAGGACTCCTCGGGGAATCAAAGGTAACGGCGAGAATAGAAGGAGTACTCCACGCCGACTTCGCGGACAGAAACAGCGAGAACACGGGGAATGCTTCCAGCATGGATTTTGTTCGAAAAATAGATATGCAGTTTATGAAATTAGTCTGGAGCCAGTTTATTTTTGGTTTGTATATTCTGATTATTTTTAATTAATTTTACATTGCGCCAACACGAGCAAAAATTGATTCCTCTCCGAATCTGAAAAGGAGTCCTTTTTGATGATGGTGATGATAATCAGAGCATTCCCCGTTCGTGGGGACTCGCGAGAATACGGGGAGTGAGTCCCTGGGAAAAACAAAAACACGGGGACTCATCAAGTGGAGTCCGCAGGGAACGGCGAGAGTACGCCTTATGTCTACGATTGAAAAGGATAAAGTTCAACAGGCTGCAAAGTCAATTTACTCCCTACTTCCTATTTTCTGTTGTTGTTTTTAGGGTCCCAAAACTAAGTGGAGGGATACCTATGACATCCTAAAGTTGTTCGTATACCCTGGAAAGTAACCCAAAAGTATCTCAAATTAACCCAATGTAACCTAATGTAACCCAAAGTAACCCAAAGTAACCAATGTAACCAAAAGTAACCCAAAGTAACCTTGAGTAACCCAAATTATCCTGAACTAACACGTACACCCTGGTTCTTGGTGACCAACCCTGGATTTCGACATAGGCTAACCAGTCGGGCCAAATTAACATTTCTTATTCCAATTGCTTTCCATCACGCTCCTAGTACCCCTCCCTATGTGGACAATTCCAGACGCCACGAGTATTTTTAATAAGGTCCTGTGAAACAGAGCAGCTGAAACAATATTCTTTTTATTCAATCTCTAGTATAATGATGCGCTCCGTATTCCAGGAAACCGCACGACCAATTTCCGCCGCTGTATGAGAAAGGGAACTACGCAAAGAATTGTTATAGGATGGAAAATAATGGTGCAGCAAGCGAAATATAGCAGGGATCCAACGGCCCTTTATTTGCTGCCCGGCGTAGGTGTGTCCGTTTCCCAGACAGCAAACCTTGAAACATGAAACTCAGATTGATTCTATTCCCTCGACTAAAAAATGATGCTCCTCCAAAACTATCGTGACGAAGTTGGCGAAAACAATAGTTAGTTTTGACAGTGCCCTCAACCAAACTGGCGCGTTAATTCCAATCAAAGGAAGAAGTGTCGAAGTCAATGGTCCTTTTCAGTTGCAAATATACAGCCATTCTCCAAGAAGCTGGATATTCAATGCAGCAAATGCTTAAAAGAAAATGTAGTATGTGCTTATAAACAAATCCCCTCTAACTGTAACTCAAAACTGTACCGTTCATTCTTTTCCGAGGCTTCTAATTTTAGACGAGATTTCGATCCAACCACCCTATTATCATACTGATTTTACACTTCCCTTGTTTAACTCTTTGCGCAACGCATTATCGTTTTTTTGTATGTACCAAAGGTAAATATAGAGGGGACACCGGTCTGTAGTGGATCAGTTTGTTTCCAGCTCGCACTACTGTATTATCGTAATTGTTTTTTTAGCTCTAATTATATCAAAAGATCTTCTCAGATTGTGTGCAACTCTCATATTTTTCGTCATTTTTTGGGATCCTAAAATGTAAGTATAGGGATACCTATGACATAGCAAAAGTTGTCCGTCTGTGCGCACGATAACTCTCGAAGGGAATGAGATATTTTGATGAAACTTGGTGTGAGGACTCTTTGGGTCAAGAGTAAGGTCGAGTTCGTAGATGGGCTCTGTAGCTCTACATTTAGGGGTGGGGAGGGGGTTTAAATTAAGGGGCTAATGAAATATTTTTAAACAGATGATGTGATAGTCGACTATGGGGTAAGAAGACATGCTAAACACGATGGTGAAAATCATTTTTTCGCCGGACAAGTAGAATCCGGCCAAAACCGGAAAGTCTTTTAAAAGTAAGTTTTATTTGAAGTTGATTAGATGTTCGATTTAGGGGTACGAAGACATGCTGAACACGACGGTGAAAACCATTTTCTCGTCAGATTCCGACCGGAATACCAATGCTAGCCGAAAATCATAAACTATCCGTATGTTCTCTCTTTCACGGTTCTTTACATATACACCACCTTGTAAGTTTTATCGGAAGATATTGTTCATTGTGACATTTCCGGATTATGTCCGATTCTGATCGTACCGTTTACCCGGTAGAAAAACAAAGCATCCTTATAGTAGCTTTACACCGACTAATAACCGACAGGGAGATTTATCAGTAATGTTCCAGTAAAAGTGCAGGTTTTCTGGGGATTAGGGCTATAGGCTACGACTGATCCGCTGAGTTAAAAAAAAAACAACATATAACGAATTTAGCGAGCATTCTCGCCCTCATACCAAAGCTCTAACGACTTCAGAATTATCTTTCACTTTTATCAAATTTTCGGGTTGCACGATCCAGACAAATTCCGTATCCGGTGAAATTTATTTTCACTCCTGAATTGAACTGTAAATTACCGTTTCTTTTGTCAGATTCCGATCAATATCCGTCAAGTTAGTATCCGTCAAGATACTAGATTTAAAAAAAAAGAATTATGCTCGTCTCGTTGCCTCTATATTGAATCTTTAGCCGGTTTAATTTTACCGAATTTCCGATTTTGGCCAGATTCTGGATGAACTACTTGCGCCGCAAGACAATAGAATTCAACATGTCTCTTTACTGAAACTCCGAATCTCTTCTCGACTTCAGAAACATGTTTAAATCTAGCAAATTTCCGGTTTTGGCCGGAATCCGACTGAACTATTTGTATGTTAGCTTTGTTTATTTTAAATATTCTTTGAGCCCAAGCTGACTTTGAAACATTTATTCAAACAATGTTTACAACGGATACGTCAGCTATGATTTTTCATCAGCGATATTTCGGCCCTTCTTGGCAAGGGTCCTCGTCAGGCTGTTAATCCTCTGGTTCAACTTCGGGGAAGGAAACAAACCTGTAATCCAGAGGATTAACAGCCTGACGAGGACCCTTGCCAAGAAGGGCCGAAATATCGCTGATGAAAAATCATAGCTGACGTATCCGTTGTAAACATTGTTTGAATATTTGTTTATTTTGGTAAAAATGGGAAAAATTTTGAACAGTACCGTATTTGACGTTCTAGCTTTATCGTCAGAACTTATCAAGCAGTGGGATAGGAAGTCGGTTAGTAGCACAAGCAGGGCCGTATCCAGGGGAGGGGGGTTAACCCCCCCCCCCCCCCCCCCGAAACATTCGAACATAATCATTTGTATAGGCTTTAACCCCTGAGCTATGTCTTGTCTTACTGTTTGGTTCGTCCCGCAGGCAATCCCCCCCCCCCCCGTATAAATTCCTGGATACGGACCTGGGCACAAGTATTAACTGCATTTACTTTTAATGGCTTAACGGTACTTAAGGAATTCCTCCAGTACGGATCAAAGATCGGGGTATTTTGGGTAGGTGTCTTGGGCGTACCGAACTACCCAATCGTTTGGCATCATTACTCACCTGATGGACTGGAGTAAACAATTTAGATGGATTGCAACTTGGACCCCTGATTGGGCGTTGGTAACCCTGTTGTAAATCATCATTTGTCAGGTTTTTGCGGCAATTTCATGGTGGTAAATACTATCTGAAAGCGAGGAATTTACGACTTGAGAGCATTAAGCCAGCTTTAAGCTAAAATACGATTTTTAAGCTTCTAAGTGAAGGAAAGCCGGATTTTACGCTCAGTGCAAGACTGGAAAGACAGCCTCTGATAGACTACGTGGCAGTAGCTACTATAGGGCCAATACACCGGTCAATCGTATTTTATTTCAACATATTCAGTGCATGTCTGATACGATAAGCAGATTTACAACACACAAGAAACAAGACCAGAGGTTTCGATTGGAACCCAAAAACGTAATATTTGATCCAGACTTTAACAGATTAAGGCCAACGATAATCATCTGAGAGGACAAGTTCAGATGTGGATTCAGCATGTGTATTAACCCCTATATCTTCCGTCGTATTTACTTTGTCAAAAACTGATCAAATCTTCCTGCCTTACTTCTGCCAAATTTCCGGTTTCGGTCGGATTCCTAGCAAACTACTTGTCTTGCAAAAACTACAGTTCAAAAACGAAATCAGCATGCCTTCTTACCCCCACACCGAACATCTAATCAACTTCAGATAAAAAAGTACTTTTGACAAATTTTCCGGTTTCAACCGGGTTCCGAGCGAGCGAACTGTGCGTCCTGGGAAAAATGATTGTCATATACAGACTCAGCATATATTCTCACCCCTAAATCAAACATCTAATCATTAAGGAGTGTGTTGGACTGAAAAGTTTTTATCCAACTAATACGAGGTAGGGGTTTCTTCTAATTTTTTTTCTCCTTCTTGCAGCGGGGGATGAAACATGGAAATAAGTGAATATTCCAGTCACAAATAGTCTGCGTATCGTTTTATTTCAAGAATTTTTTTCAAGGCGAGTGAGAGTTGCTACTCATGAAATCTGTATTATCTACAGCGTTTTTTTTTTGCTATGGACGTTTAAACGAAAGTAGAAACAAACCACGACAAACAAAAATAAACTACCCGTTCTTAAAAAGGAAATCGCGGACGACGCTCCGCCAAAATTTTGGATTTTGTACAAGTGCGCAAGCGCTCAGACGTGGAGTGTGAAAGTAAAATGTTTATCACATTTTATATACAAACAGCTTATCACCATTCCAGGAGACCCTGATACAAGCCCAATGGAACTGACCAATGACACGAAGTAGGCTACTAATCCAGCCGGCCAACCATTCCGATAATAACCACACAAATAACGCTAGTGTCCCCTGCTTCACATCAAACCCCCATAAACCGCGACTTAGCTTCACTTACACCTCATTCTCCAATGGGGAGCGTAATTCACCCGAAAGCGGGAGGGGGAGGGAACTGCCAATAAGTCGAGGTGATGAAAAATTGACGCGAGATCTGACCAAATGGCCCGAGGAGGAATTCCGACGTGAAATACTGCAACAGATCCCCGGTCTGACGGATCTCTGGAAGACAAGGGGGTTCTAACTTGACTGGAGTAGGAAGCTCATACGATCATGTGACACAGTTACAGACTGCTATACGAAGTTAGAATTTACGGCATTCGTTCAAAAAGGTAAGGCCCACTTTACAGAAAAGAGAACGGTTTTCCAGACTGTTAGCACCTAGGTTCTCTTTTGTTTTAATCACGGAACAACTAATCGGACAATAAAGAACTTGATCATCCACGAGTCTTTCAGCAATCATCTTCAATATTTCAATCATCTTTTGAGCTTTCTCCTGTCATTAACAATGAAATTAAAGTCCCCTTCTGTTCTATGTCATTGATTTTTTAATAAAATTCTTCTGTTTGGATATTGGGATGGATAGTGAGGTGTTCCAAAACTGTTGCAATCGATGCCAGGATCTGGCCGTAACCTGATCCAGAAGAAAATACTACGATAGAGAGCGAAACTTTACAATACCTATACTGTAAGGCCTAGGAATCAAAATGATGTATACTCAAAGTTTCTTTTATGAGACGGGTCGTACTTATGTCACTAAAATGACGAAAATTGCGTCGCTTATTTGCGAATCAAGAGGCACTTTTTGCACATTTTTTCAATCTGATCCTGCAAGGGAGAGGAACAATCGCAAGGCTTTACGGGTAACGATGTTAAATTAGAGGCGCCAATGGGATCTCATATAAACACCGCAGTAACTCACGGGTGAAATTGAAAGTCTTATAAAGCCAGAATAAGCTAAGCAATCATTCAGGGGGAACACGTGTCCTAAATGACAACAAGAACAGAAGAAGTAAACAAACATAACACCAACCAATAAAGGAATTTGTGCTGCGATCAATTGCAACCGAAATGACAGTCCTAAATGATAGTAATAATTTGTTATCTCGCCAAAAGGCCATAAACAAAGAGGACACGTAAAAGAAAACAAAACAAACGGTTAAACCTTCCCCAATCTCAACCAATTTATCCACACGGAATGTTAAGTTACAATAAGGTTGGTGTCCATGGGTTCCAGACCAGAATATAGACAAGCAAAACCTAACTTCCCCTGACAAATTTATCCCTGAAATACGAAAGAGCCTGACGCTGGAGAACAAATGAAAAGCTTGAACATGAGGTCCTGGGTTCAAATCCCGGCTGACGAGCATTTTTGTCTTCAGTCCAATATTTACAAACAAAAAAGATTATAAGATGGATACATCCATTCGTTGTCCTATCGTCTCACAAATCCTACCCTAACCAATACGCCAGTGATCCTCAGGAAGAAGGAGTAATCGTCTCCGTAACGACTCAATCTCAACGACTCAAATCCTGTGGTCAACCAATCACGGCGATCTTTGGGGGCAGATGTGACAACACTTCTGCTTTTCTTCCGCTAGGTACCCGGAGAGGCCGGTTGCATCGGCAAGAAGAGATAGTCATCAAGAGTATCGCTATAGCCTTAACCGAGCCAGCAACGCAGAACCGCGATGGGTGGAAGGAGACAAGACGTGGCTTCGTGGATGCCGAAGGGTCATGGAGCTTTATCGCGAAACAAGTACATACATTTTTCCGCAAATTAAATCATGCAAAAAGTTATGTCTGTACCTGCAGTCCAGCTTCAGGAATATCGCCACATTATCTTATTGCCCCTTTATCATGGCTTCGGCTGGCATTAACAAAGTCTATGAAAGTTACTGACCCCTGCGATAGAAGATATGATCATTAAACGCGACCGAAAATGATGGCCCAATGTCAGCCATCAGAGTGGAATACCGAGGGCCATTTTATTCCCGAGATCTGGAATAAATCGCGACGGATCTAACCTGAATGGAAATACATCTTTCTTTCTTGACAAGAATGGCTGAAAATGAATCAATGGCGAACACGAGAATCGGGAGTACTTAGTCATTATCGGCACCAGAGGAGGTTTAAGCGAGGCTCCGAGTCTCCGCCTTGTTCCAGGTCAGCGCCCCAAGTGGACGTTTCTGTTAGTCCCCATTGTCTCATATTCAGCACTGCTGTTCTAGACATAGTAAAAAGTCGGACTTATAAGGTAGTGAGTAACTTTCACTTTCTACTACTCAGACATATGCAAAACCTCAATTACCTGGGACGAAGATTGCAGAATTTCTACTGATTAGACTGCACTACTCACAGACTGCAGAATCTCTACTCATTAACCCGTGGATCTATTCTACTATGTCCGTCACAACTGCTGATGGTGAGGTGTAGGAGGATTCACAGAAACTAGTCCGCTCGGAAGCGCTGAACTGGAATATGGCGTTCCAGCCTCACGAAAAGTTACTACGCTGACCGATCCAACCTTCTGGAAATAGTAACTAATAGTGGCTATTTGCTTACCATGCTCGGGAGCGGATCTCTGTAACGTGATTGGCTGGATTACCCCGTGGAGTGATATTTTTGCAAAAATAGAAAAATGCGCTCCAGCCTTGAGGCCAAGAAGGCAAAATTCGTGACTTCATGCGTAGTGAGTAACTACGGCATGTAGCGTGGAACACGCTCTAAAGCAGAGTTGTCGCCAATTGTGACGACTTAACACATTTAGCCTTGCCTTGCCGAAAGTCTTTCATCAACAAATTGCCAAAATGAAATCTTTTCGCAGTAAAAACCATAGGTGACATGGTGGCACTAAGGTGAATAACCTCGATCAACTGCTGCTCCAACTTTCAAAATTTGCCCATGCTGACTCTGACGTCAGTTTAAGCTACGGCATAAGAAACTATATTCAAACCCCTCAGTTCTATTTTCCAAACTGAAACTTGGCTGGAGGCAGAGAAAATTTGATGAAAGTTCGTAAATAAATACAATTCTTTTTGCTTGTTTGGGTCCCTGCCCATGCCCTTCAATACGCCACTGATTCAAAGCGGTCATAGGAACATCATCGCTAGCAATCCAAAGGACAACAATGTCGTGCAATTATTTATTTGATTCCCTCTTCTACTTTAGTAATTTTCGTTCGACTCATTTCATAAGCGGGAACAAGGACATCGCTTCTATAAGTGAGGAGCGACCGGTCAGTACCACAGAACAGTAAATGAAGAGAAACTCGTCTTTGTGTAAACACAATTCGTCGGTGGTGGCAAACAAAATATTGGTCTTATAAGAGAATTAATCGTCTCTCGTATTTACTTTAAACACATTTTAGAGAAAAAGACAAAGTAAGTTTCTGAACGACCATAAAACTGAGTTTCCAGCCCCTCGCCACTTTTTACCGGACTACTCCCTCCACGCGTGTACGTGCCTACAAGCGAGATGACAGCACTACAAGATGATGAAGCAGAATATTGCAAATTACGCGCGTCCATCCTGTTTAAATGCATATGTAAAACACAACATACGACGCAAAATCGCACCTCGCCTACAAATATAAACATTTGTATGGCGACCTTGCCTGGTAATCGGCTCGCGAACCAAAAGCGTTATAAAACTGGTTTTCGTAATCGAGCTACCATATTTGTGAAGTGGGATCATGACTGTTGGAGAACAATTATATATCATGCCGTACACGTCACGCATATTCTTCACGCGAGCGTTCGCTAGCGAGTTCAGTAGTGTTGGGCGATGCTTGAATTTTTGTATTTATCGATCTTTTTACTTTCGATATTCAATAATCGATATATCGATACCGATATTTCGGTATCGTGTATCGCTATGATATAGATCCTGTTTCCCAACAATTTAAGAAAAAAATTGTTTTTAAAAAGTATCCTGCATCATTTTAAACTTCGAAAAAATAACAAAACCAAAGGTGTCGGTGAGATCCCAAAAATCTAATATACGATCCAGACAATTGGGTCTTGTCTTCGCCAGATCCAGCCTTCACCAGGCTAATCAGGGAAAGAGAAAACCAAGAGAAAACCAAGTTCAGATATACCTCTACTACTTCCGGATTTCCAACCCAATCTGATCAATGTTTGGCGACGGGTTATTTTTTTACCACAGAAAAGAATAAATTGCTTCTTTAATCGTTTCAATTTTACTATCTGCAGGGACTGGTTCATCTAACCTTACATACCAGAACTATGTCAGTATAGCAGAAGCTGGTTGCCTGAATGGAAGGCTGCGTTTTTCACTGCATTATGGCTGACACGTCACGCAAGTTAGTTTAATTGCAAACTCCTTTCGTTCGGAAGGTGCTGAACAGACATGTGATGCAATAAGCCCTTTATCACGCCATGATGAAAAGCGCCTATCGCGTTTTTGATTTGTTTTTTGACGGTTTTTCTGCCGCAAATCATCCAACCAGCTAACCATAAATTTCGAAAAGTTATTTTCAGATGACCGAAAAAATACCACCAATTAAAAACAACCCCAATCTGACGGCCATTAGGGATTATATGCTCCCAAACACAGTGTACGGTCATCCGCAAGTATTGCCCGAGGGGTCACTCACACCCAAAACGGCTGTACAGTAAATGTTCAGTGCACAGTCGGTGCCCAGCTGGTACTCACGGAGTCAAGCGGTGCCCACCAAGCGTGTAACCCCTCGGCACAGCCCCCCATCAAGCCACAGACGAAGGGATCAGATCTTGCAAACACCGAGCGGTAAATATGAACTACAAAAAGTTAAAAGATTAAGCTAGTAAGTTTTTCCTTTTGTTTTCAGAATTAGCAATATTTATGTAGTCTTGGTCAGCTGTTTTATATTCATATAAATGTTTGTGAAATGACTGGTGTAGTATGTTCCCCTAATATAGGCTACCTATTCTTCAGTTTTGAAGGTTTACAGATAAACAGAAAAAGAACTGATGACTAGAAAATAATCAATTCAATAATGTCCTAAAGTGCAACATATGGGAAGAAAAGCAGATGAAAGCACGGTCCATAGAAAGTATACAGAATATCGAACTGAGTATATTCGGGGCATGGACCGGAAATTTCACCAAAATTGTTCCAGACTTCAATGTTTCGTTATTTCCATAATGATCTTTTATGTTGTTCTTGCCGTCACTGTACAACCAACAAGGTTTTATTCCATAGTCATAATCTCGTTACGTCATGCTCTTATTGTAAAACCAAAAAGACAACCATATATTACAGAAGATCAAACTGAGTGTTCTCAGGAATTAACTGGCATCAGTCAAACGAATAATCCCAAATTTGACGTTGGGAGGTAACTTATGTTTCATATTTTCAAGGTCCATTGTTTCCAAGTTTCATCGTTTCCATGCTGCAAATCTTGACGTAACAAATAAACAGACTCCTGGCCAGTACCGATCTCCGACCATTCGGCTGAAGCAAGAAATTGCTTCTTCTCACGTGGGAAGTTGGCCGAGGGGCCAATTTGCTTCTTTTTACACAATCCCGAATTGGTTGTTAAGGAAGCAATTTGACCCCCCATACTATGGCAACCGTACAACTTGATAGGAAAACAGCACAACCCCTCAGTCGTGTGCTCTACCCTTTAGTAAAGTGATAAACAGGTGGCGGGTGAACCACGTTGAGGGGCGGACATCTGGCAGATTGAACAAGGTCAATTTGGCTTCCACCAGGTGCATTGGCAAATTAGGAATGTTTGGATTTCTTTACAGATATGTAGCTGTCCCAGATGGAATCCCTCGTCCTATCTAGAACTGACAGTGAAGTGAAAGAAAACAGCCAGCATGAAAAAACGAAACTGGATTCAACTACGTAAAATTCCATTCATTTTTTTAAGCTTCAAAGCTAAGGATATTCATATTACCAAAGGCCCACGAACGTATTTGACTGCGACAAACGAATAAGTCAGCCTCGAAGTCAGCTGAAATTTATTATAACTATTCTCATTCTCATCCATATACAGAACATTAACTTATTTTTTTTTGTTTTGATTGATGTTTTAATTTGTGTATTTTGCCTAATGCACATCTGTGTAAAAAGTATATATGTATTTAGTCTGTTTACAGAACATTAACTTGTTTCTTTGTTTTGATTGGTGTTTTAATTTGTGTATTTTGCTTAGTTTTATTTAACTCCATTGTAACTAAAAAAATAAGACCTATATTTCGCCCCTTCTTGGCAAGGGTCCACTTCAGGCTATAGCTACAAAAATGAGCCTGCGACCATCGCACTGCAGGTGAGACATTTGACTCCTAACCTCGGTCGTAACTTGAAACGCCATGCGATGAAACTCTATACGACCAAGTCCGAAACACGCCAGTGAACGTCAGGAAGAACAAGAAATGTCACCGAAACGAATCTTAAAAACTGATTCAAAGTATGTGTGAACCACTCAACAACGTTTGTTGTCGTGATGATTCTGGCTCTTCGCTGGGCACGCGGCGATTCTTCATTGACTCGAAGAGTTTGTCATCAAGAGTACAATTGGCCATATTCCCGTTCAGCGCTTCCAACTCTTCCAAGCGGATTAGTTTCTGTTAATCCCCTATGCTTCACCGTCAGCACTTGGGTCAGACATGGTAAAATAGATCCA
The DNA here is from genome assembly GCA_023053575.1 of Branchinecta lynchi. NCBI lineage: Eukaryota > Metazoa > Arthropoda > Branchiopoda > Anostraca > Branchinectidae > Branchinecta > Branchinecta lynchi. The sequence goes on along the minus strand of JAKZAP010000014.1, from coordinate 16,494,489 downwards.
CAGGTTACTGAGTGGAAAACCTGTCATCTGTGTCCCAGGTAATGGAGGTTTTGCATACGTCTCAGCAGCAAAAAGTGAAAGTGATCCACTACCCTATGGATCCGACTTTTTACTATGTCTACGCAAGTGTTGGTTATGAGGCAATGGGGGACTAACAGAAACTAGTCCACTTGGAGCGCTGAACTGGATATGGCACTATTCCACACACACAGCAATTATCAGAAAAGGGTTTAGACCCTAAAACAAAGGGCAGCTAGTACAACTATACAGGATGTAGCAGATGTAGGCAGGCACGCGACGTGGCGCATGCCTGGAAGGAAGCGCATGGGAAATTAATTGGCGCGATAATTAGGCCCAAACGAATGCAGCTGCCTCAACTCGCTCGAATTACCACCTCAAGACTGGGACACAAGACATAGGGGGATGACGGACAAACCACAACATGTCCTACCTAAGTCTACATAAGTGATGAGGGGTTACACACACGCCGGCACCTTCTGTAACCTTTCCCCGGCACCGGCCGAACAAGCGATGCCGGTTGTATATTAGGGGTTTTGTCTTTCAAATGGTTCTAAACCTGCTGAACCATGCGTTAGAACATAATGCTCTAACGCGTAGTAACCGGTGCCGACTGGTGTCAGCTGCACACTAAACTCTAGAGTGAGCAGCCCCTCGATAAGTGATAAAAAAGGACCCTATGGTCGAGGCTACAGGTAGTATGTACCCAGCAGGCTGGTGCAGCTGATGGTATTGCCAATAGTCTAGGGGGATAAGAGGTGAAAAGCCCACCCTAGATCTTCCAACTGTTCCAAGGCCAACCTTGCCAATAAAACATAGCTAAGGTTATCGGAGAAAGAAAGAATCCGTAACCGTTTTGAAAAGAGATGAAATTCCGACTGCAAAGACGGTAGCTAAAAAACTAAAGGAGATTTTAAACACCTTACAACAGAATGTGAGGACAGTGACAAGGATGCAGTTCAATGTGAAAAGAAGGAGATAAGAGGTCTCCCAGGAAATCAAATAACCAAACAAATTCTATAGCAGGACCCCACAAGGTGAATTTAGAACAAACAACCATAAAAAAGGAGAGGTGAACTATTTTTACATTCACCGGTGTAGGCTATGATAAATTATAGGTAAAAGTAATTCAGCTTCGAGTCACTTAGCACCACCTTAGCATAACCCTTCCCCAACCTGCCTCAGGTCTAGTCCCGGACCTCGAGAACCGACATCCGGGCTTTGTCCCGAACTCGATAGCTAGGGGTGGCTTAATGAGAGGACACAGCTGTACCTCCTCCCGTTAACACCGTCTGGGCAGTTGGCGATTACTATAAAACTATTTTGGAAGTGAGCAAATGACTCGCTCTAGAGTTTTCCAGGTCGGGTCTCGTGGACTCGTCTCTTGCGCTGCAACCCGTCTTTCACGCCCCTATACTGTAAAGTAGGGTAGCATTCGAAGGTAAAACCTATGCACTGTAAAATTTCTCTCCTACATCGGACTTTAGTGGTTGCACATCACCGAATTTGGAGATTTTATTCCGAATCCGGATAATTAAAAATCCCAATTCGGAGAGTTAAAATTCGATACAGGATTAAAACGCTAGAATGCAAAATACTGCAGATCAGGATCACTTATAGTTATAACCTAAACCACCAATAGCGAGAAAAAAATTGAATATTATTGCAGTTTCTGTTTACACCTCTTTTCTTCTACACTTCAAAAGAATTACTTGAGAAAACATGTTCTGCGTGAAAACATCAATCACAGTCTGGGGCTTTTTTACTTGAGGTGATATTGGCTACCGTTTGCTCAGACACCAGAAAAGATACAATCTTTTGCAACGTAGCCATAGTCACGATCAGATTTTTTTTTTAAATGCTGATGTGACTTCAAAATTATAGCGCTAATTATTTCAACATCGTAATGGTGAATTCAGATGTCAGGTTTTGTACTTGCGCGGTATGCACTCTGGTCGGAATAATGAGACAACTACCGCACTTGGCTTTACGGTGCAATTAAAATGCTGACACGGTCCAAGAACAAAAAATCAAAAGGCTATCTGAGCCAGACTGGCGGGAGGTTCGAAAACGCCATCATGCGGGACAATTACACCTACTGGTCTAACGGCTAGCTATTTATTGGATCATATTGACATGTTGTAAATCACTAAACAAAAAAGACACGCCAAAAGTTTATGAACGAATGGTAATGTTTACCATGTTACTACTTACAAATGCTCAACTTCAATAGTTCCGGAAGACGTGTCATAATTTGGCCACGTGAAAGAATCAAAGTGATTTAACTAAATATGAAGTGATTTAACTAAATAACTGATGAAGAATCGTAGCTGACGTATCCGTTGTAAACATTGTTTGAATAAAAGTGATTTAACTTCTAAATGAAAACCGAGACGCAAGCCATGATGCCGAATTGTCGACCTAGCAGCCTTCCCTCGAGCCTTCGGTATTCCATACTCAAGGAGAAGCCGAGGAAAGGGAAAAGCCAATTCATTCCGCCTTAGACACCAATTCCCAAAAAGATAGACTTATAAGTTCAAGTGAAGACGCCTCACACCGTGTCCAGCCAGCAACCTTCCAGACTCCATGCTCCAGGAAAATCCCAGGAAAGGGACATGTCGAGGTATTCCACCTTAGCAGGCAAGCAAAACAAAATCTGAGGCAAAAACAGTTCCCAAAAAGACAGAACTTCCCGATCCAAAGGAGACACAAGCATTAGTGACCATCCAACAGCCTCCCAGTTTCCATGCTCCAGGAAAAGCCCAAGAAAGGCAAGAGCCGAGGTATTCCGCCATACAAGCCTCGCGGGAACAGCAACTGCCGAAAGCCAATTTCCAAAAAACAGAACTTCTCAATTCAAACTGAGACGCAAGCAATGGTCTCAATACAGCAGCAATCCAGACTCCATACCCCAGGAAAAGCTGAATTCACGAAAATACGAAACAACAACTGCTACGTGTCCTCCAGCTGGCGTAGCCACAAGCTTAGACTGCTTAGTAGACTATCGTCACTACGCCAGTTAAGGTCGTCCGCTATACTCCAAAACACGCCAGTGGTCCTAGCGAAGAACGAGAAACGTCACCTAAACGAATCCTCAAAACTGACTAAGTCATCTGTAAACCAATCAACTACGTTTGTTGTGGTGACGTTTCTGGCTCTTCGCTGGGGCTCCTGAGAAGCTCATTAGCCAGGAATGTCGGTTATGTAAGTTTTCCGTGTTTCTCGTCAAAGCCAAGGGGGCCAAGTGAGCATGGAAAAAGCCGAAACGCAAGTCAAATGCAGAAGAGTTCAGAATTTCCAAAAATACGGAACGCCCAAATCGAGACGCAAGCCATGGTCCATACAAAAACTCCTAATTCCAAATAGCCAGGTCCATCCAGCACCCTTCAAGATTCAATCACCCAGGAAAGTCAATGAATGGGCAATCTCTAGGCTATTTTCAACATCGATCGCCTACCCCTGTTTTCATTTTCCAAAAGCTGATAGCCTATGCATGCCGAGGCGAGTTATTAAATCTGGGAATTACTAAAAATATGCACACATTTCAGCCTCGGATCCCCAGTTTATGAGGAGAATTTGAATAGGTAAAATGTGCGCCCGCGAAGGGTGGTCTGTTTACATTCTGGAACTGAGTAAACATAGGTCGATATTACACCGCTTGAGGTAGAAATAAATGGATAGTAGCCATAAGGAACAGCTGACGCAAGTTGACGCAGTGCTGAAGCATTCCTGACATGCTAAGAGCGTATATACATGCTTGCGGTGGGTTTGATATAGGCTATTTCCTTTGATTATTAGTCTACAAAGAACAAATTATTTATTATTACGGACCACGAAAACAATCCACTGTTTTTAAGCAGAAAAAAAAAACAATTTTCGGGGAAGCTCTAAATTTTAAATTTCCCTGTTCTAGAGGGGAGGGGTGCAGTGGCGGCCTTATGCCTAGGATCTGAAACTCGGGAGGGACCCAAACAATATATAGAACGATCATAACGTCTAAAAAGTAGCCTACACTTGTTAGTCTTGGTACTTGTCTATTTCATATCCGATTCTGGTTGCTTATTTTTTAAGTACATTAAATAAACACAAAGACTAAAACCAAAGTTTTGTTTGCTAAATTATCAAAAAGAGGGTCACCTCTGTTAACTGCCCAGGGGTCCTGGATCTCTATGTCAAGGCCTGGGCGGGGGGGGGGGGGGGTAAACATTTTAGTCATGTAAAGTAACTTTTTCTGTTCAAGGCAATCGGGCAAGTACTGGAAAAAGTTACTTAATATGCATGAACATCCGATGAATATTTTCTAGGGTGCCTTTTCAAAGAAATTACTTTCCCGTAATCGACACTGAATCGACTTCCCACATTATCAGATATCCTTGCTAGAATCTTCCCACCCATCCCCAATTGTTCCCAGCCACGTCTAAGTCAATATTTAGTCAAGAGCCCCCCCCCCCCCCTCGCGTCTCTGAATTTCCATCAGAATGCCATCAATCTATTTCCCATCACAGGAAAAGGTGTCGCTTTTGTCCCTCCCAGTCTACCACTTTACAGACCCAATCAGACAGATTGATTGGGGGAGGGGGGTCGAGTTTAGTTTAATGCAAAGTTGGCTATTTCGAAGAGTAAGAGGTGGATCGAAAAAGAAAGCTAGGCTAAGCTGTTTCTCTCTGGTCATTTAGTCCATAATTTTAAGTTCAGGTAGCGATGTTGTCGAGGAATGGGAAGTCTAACGAGAATGCATTTCCCAGCCTCAAAGCTATTCGCAAGATTCAAATATTTCGCTTTTCCAATAATTCAGCAGCAAAATATAAACAAATCTCGAGGATGGGCTCTTCATTGAATTAAGTGACATTGTTTACATCACGTGGAATTCGCCTGTGCACAGCTTGCACCGACCACGGTTCGTTACATAGACATTTAAAAAGTCTAAAATAACTACAAGAAGTAAAGGGCGAGGTGTTCCCCACTCTCCGGCAACTGCTGTACACCCTTTCCCGGCACCGGCCACAAATTAGGCAATTTATGTTTCAAACGCTTCTAAACGTGCTGATTTTAATGGTCTGACACGGGGCAACCGTTGCCGGCATCAGCCAGGCACCGAAGCACCGGGACTCGCCGTATACTAAAATCGAGAAAGGGCAAACCCTCGATAAAGGGGTACTTCGGGTAACCCAACCATGAAAGATCTGATCTATTTCTATTATTCGTGGGATTTCTCATTGGCTCGATTAATAGCTTGGGTACATAACACTTTCAGCTTTTGGTTAATTTATAGTTTGTTTCAACAACACGATATGTAGGCAACTGGATACCTCGTGTAAGCCACCTGAAAAAGATCCGATGAATTTTTTTGTATGTTGCCCATTAGCATGACTGACAGCTTGGGTACGTAACAGTTCAAATATTAAAGTGTGTAAACATCACAGTCACAGTTAAAAATAGACGTGTTAGCGCGAAGGGCCGTGATTTTTTTCCGAAACAGTCAATTTTTCTCTTGGAAACAGTCGATTTTTCTTCAACAACATTCGGTCTTTCGTACAAATAGTCGGTTTTTTCTTAAAAACAGTAATTTTTTCTTAAAATCAGTCGATCTTCCGTCCAAAACACGACAATTTTTCCTGCAAAAAAAGTTCGGTAAAAAAAATGACCAGACAGTCGGTAAATGCTTGCAGCCCCCCCCCCCCCCCAAAAAAAAAAAATTTTGGCCTGCAACGCCTCTAAACACTAACAGAATTGAAGTAACTTTTAGAGCGACACGAGAAGATCAATTAAGTTGAACAAATTAATATTAACCTATCTTTAAAACGAAATTTGTGCCATTGTGGATAACGACAAAGTATTTATGGAGACAGCGTGCTCCAGATGGTATTTATTAGTGTCGTATGTGCGATATTTTGAAGGATGGTGTGAGCCAGTCCACAACAAATTGCCAATGGAGTAGCTACATAGATCAGATCAACTGCTGGGGAGTTTTTTTTTAGTTATCAAGAATCTAAATAGTTCGCCCAGGTAAGACTCGAACATAGGTTTCTATTTACAAGTATTTTGCTTAAATTGTATCTTTTCCTTTTCACAAGTCTTTATCTTTGTAATTTTTGTTTATGGGCCACGGTTCTTTGCCTTTCCGCGTATATACATAAACGTACATACAATAGAGGTATAGCTGAGAAATGCAGTAAGGCTGGATCACGCAATAGATTAATTCATACAGTAGAGATATGCTTCTTTAAACGTTGGCTAACTTTGAACAGTGACCTTTTCATCCAGTAGCTGTGAAAAATTCAACAACAAGTCTGCCAAAGTAATTGCCAAAGTAATTAAGGGGTACTAACTGAGTAGGTGTTTAGGACTTCAATTTACCATTTATTTAACCTAAAACTGCAATGTTCAAAATCAACTAACGTGCAAAGAACAACAGCCTAACTCTACTGCACAATACAAGCGATGACATTCTGAATGAATGAATGAATGAATTTTATTTCCCGCTAATTAAAGGCAAAAGCACAAAAGCGGAGTATAGGAAAAGAGAGAAAGCAAAATCACAAAAAATTTCACAACAAATCTGCCCGTTATATGATACCGTACTATCGGGGCCGTATCCAGGGAGGGTGGGATTAGGGGGTTGACCCCCCTAAAAAAAACAAAAAAAAACATACAAAACTAATCATTTTTATAGGCTTTTCCCTCTGATCTATGTCTTTTTCTTACTTTTGTTAGACTAGCAGGCAACCCCCCCCCCCCCCCCCGAAATAAATTCCTGGATACGGGCCTGCGTACTATCTTTATTGGCTCACATTATTCAACAAGTTGGATGACCTTCACGTTTCTGCCCTTGACCCTTTTTTCCGCTTTCCGTCTAGGAAAAAGATTTTTTAGGTCCAATAAATCCTTTTTTTCTTGTTCTATGTTTGTCTGTTTATATCTCTCTGTATATATCGTCTGCATATATAAAGCTCAGTGTGATTCGTACTGCACTATTTCCCTTCCTATCCGGCGAGTAATAAAATTTTATTTCATTTCGTCATTGGCATCAGGGTTACATATTTGTATTTCTCATGTATCTCGCCTACTTTGTGTTCGACAAGCTAATCGGCTTACCTATTTTTGAAAATGAACATTAAAAGGGCAAATCTCGACTTACCAAGTCGGACGGTCATCTTCGGCCTTGCATTTTCCTGCCAGGCGAGAGCTGCTCCGATGAGTGCAAAAATTAATCCAAACATCATTTCACTCGCACATCACCTGCAAAATATACACATATAACTTCCACCGTTCCGAGTACTATGCAATACTCCACTGAGACAGTTCCCACTAGCCGAAGTCGAACGGCTTCGATCTTGACGAAACATTTTGTCGCGCCGACGAGCACGCAAGCGCGCTTTACCCGCTCGCTCATCGTCTCGGCAGCAGGGTTGCCAAAGTGACACTTTTGGTGTCATTATGACACTTTTTGAAGTCCTTGAAACTTTCCACACTTTCAGGCCAAATTGTGGCACTTTTTGTTAAAATGACACTTTTATGAAACTTTCTGAGTATTAGTCATACAATTTGATAGAAATGCATATTTCTGTTTAGTTAATAAGCTGCATGGGTCACACTGGTGACCGCAAGTCTTGTCTAGAACTCTGATTAAATAGTTTATTTTCGACACTGATTGCTTCGAAGCAAACCTAAACATGATTGAAGTAAATATTGTGATAGTTTGATCTCTCATCTGAACTACAGGTTGTGTTTGTTTTATCTTGGGTTATATGCCGGGATTCTGTGGGCAACGACTTGGTTCTCAGACCAATTCTCCTGTTATGCGCCACAACGTCGTTTTCGCTGTACACACCGAATTTTTAGTTTTTTTTTTGGGAGGGGTGCCGATCAGTCGGGTAAGTGTCCAAAACCGGCACTTAACATCCGCTTTTAAACGGAAATTGAATAAACATTGACACAAATTTTGACATCTTTAGATATCGAGAGGTTGAAAGGGGTTGCGTTCCCCCCCCCCCCCCTTGTGTATTTCTTGGGTGGAAAACATCTGAAAAGTGAAACTTTTTGAGACAATTTCTGAATTTGTAAATGACACCGAATGACACTTTTTGGCTCAAAAGGTGACACTCTCGGCCAAAAATATTTGGCAACCCTGCTCGGCAGAGGTGTTCCAACTTAGATAGGGAGAAGTCACCTGAACATAGATCTCTGACGGGGACAAAAACCGTCATAAAAGTGGTCTGGTAGTCAGGGGCTTTACGTATGGGGGAGGGGTGACGCTCCCCCAATGTTGTCGGTAAACAACAAAAAAAATAGCGCCGCAGCTTTTCGTCTTGGAAACAGTAAATTTGTCTTCAAAACAGTCAGTTTTCGTAAAAGTCGATTTTTTTTTTCTTAAAAATGAACAGCGAGTCGGCAAATACCTTGCCCCCCCCCCCCCCCCCTAAACATTTTTGGCTATTAAGGACACCTGAATGAAGAGTACCAAGTATCATCTCTATCTGTATGACTTCCGTTAACATTGCCTGCAGAAAACCCATACCAATGCAAATACGAAATAGTGTTTCCAAGCTATGATGATGGAAACATTGGTTGAGATGGACATTTTTCACATAAGTGTTCAGAATGTCTTCTTGCCCTAAATCGAACATCTAATCAACTCCAAATAAAAATTTTAATTTTAACAAACTTTCCGGTTTGGGCCGGATTCCGGGCGAACTACTTGTCTGTCGAGAACATGGTTTTCACCATCGTCCTCAGCATGTCTTCCTACCCCTAAATCGAACATTTAATCAACTTCAAATAAGACTTTTACTTTTAACAAACTTTCCGGTTTTGGCCGGATTCCGGGCGAACTACTTGTCCGATGACAAAATGGTTTTCATCATCGTCTTCAGCATGTCTTCTTACCCCATAATCGACTATCAAATTAGCTGTTTCAAAATATTTTGTTTGACCCTTAATTTGAACCCCCACCCCTAAATGTAGGGCTACAAAGCCCATCTACGAACTTGACTCGTCCGAGGACCCAACGAATCATCACACCAAGTTTCATCAAAATATCTCATTCCCTTCGAGACAGACGGACGGACGGACGGACAGACGGACAACTTTTGCGATGTCATAGTTATACTTACGTTTTGGGATCCCAAAAACAATAAGGAATCGGTTTACCGTGTGTTAGGTTATTTCGTATGGTATCCTACCTTAATCCTAGTTTTTAACTGAATTTAGATGTCTAGGACTCCAATGTCGTAGCCCAGTGAACAAACCAGGACACACAAGGTGGGGAGGAAAACGCCCATGAGATGGAAACATTAGTTGCGTTTAACTGGATGCGGTAACTGGATCTGTAAATAGTCGTTTTTGCAGTTACCGTGGTATCTGATACTACTGTTGCTCTGCAAAAACGACAATTGCTGGATTTGCGCTTTTATAAATCATCCAAAAAAGAAATACTGATATTCAGGCATTTAGAGTAACTTCTTTCCCACCAATCTCACAAAAAACTAGACTATTGTGTTAGTGATGATGAAAGTGGGATGAACTTTTCAGATACCACAGTCCGACCGGGGTATCAGATACTACGGTAACTGCGAAAATTATTTAGACCTTGGTATCGGGTACCATGGTATTTGCAAAAAGCAACTGTTTATAAGTAGCGAACTAAAGACAAAAGGTCATGGGTTCAAATCCCGCTGAGGAGCACTTTGTCTTTCGGTTCACTAATGATGCTATAAAATACCCTAGTCCTCTTTCCCCGGAATAGCTTAAACAGTATACAAATAAGAACTATTCGCATATTCGAATCAATGAGCTAGACTCCTGCTGAAAGTTTCTCCGTTTCCCAAAGAAAATGCAAAGAATTCTGACAAAGATAACTAAACGGTGCATTTTCCTGAAGTTTTATTTGTTTTTTTGCTTCGTCAGAATGTTCATGTACAAAAAGATATCTTCCCCTAACCTTCTCATTTGACACGCTCAACTTCCCCCAAGTTGGTGAAAGTTTTTACGAGACATGATTGTTCATTTTGTTTATTCTCTCTCAAGTTTTTTGTGTATTCGTACAACGATCCCGACAAAGATTTTGATTTAAAAATGTATTTTGTAATCATAAATTTATGCTTTAAAGATATTCTCTCAAAATCTTCCGATTTGGCGCGCTCAACTCGTAAACATTTATGAGTGCTACTGTACCCTGTCTCGAGTTCCCGAAAATGCTGATGCGACATTATTTATTCATACAGGGCCGTATGCAGGGGGGATAGAAGCCCCCCCCCCCCCCCCAAACACAAAATCGTCGTTTTTTACATGATTGAACCTCTGATCTATACCCTTTCTTTTTAGTACGGACTAGCTCCAACCCGTGCCCCCCCCCCCCCCTCCCCGAAACAATTTCTGGATACGGACCCAATTCATGATATAGTTTACTCTCTATTAAGTTTTTTGTGTATTCGTACAATGATCACGACAAAGACTTTGACTTTTGTATTATATGTTTGACTGATAATAATCGCAAATTTGAGTTTTAACCAGGATAATAGACTTATACATAATTAAATTTGTATCTATCTTTCTATCTGTTGGGTTTCTGTCAATCGATCTTGTGTGTCCGGCTTTTACCCTTTATACACTGTGACAGCGTACAGTAGTACAAGAGTAAATTAAAACCTTGAACCTTAAGTTCCATTATCTGCAACTCCATGAACAAGACAAATTCGCAGGACACCTTTCGAGCGTAGCTTTCCTCTCCCTCTAGTTACAATCTGCTGAGATCTTTAATACAGCAGGGCTATAGGTAAATGAGTGGAAACCAGGTGTCAAAATAGTTAATTAGCTCTTTTATATCAACAAAGGAGGGTAAACCATCGTGAGAATTTACGATTCAAAAAGAATTTCAGAGGAAAAACCTGGGAGAGTCTGTGGTCGGCTTAGCGCCACGGCGATCAGTACATAGCTAGTCTAAGTGAAAGAACAAAGGAAAGAAGACCAAACGTTTCGATGGGATTCAAAAAATGTAATATTTGATACAGACAACTGGGTCTTGTCTTCGCCAGATCCAGTCTTCATCAGACTCCTTGAACATTTTACTATTCAAATTTAGAAAGAGATTAAGCCCAAATAGCTAATTATCTGAGAAAACCAAGTTCAGATATGGATTCAGCATGTGTCTTTACCAGGGGCGTCGCAAGTGCATTTTCGGTGGGGGGGTGCAGAGCAAAAATTTTACCGAATCTTTCAAAAATTTTACCGAATCCTAGAACTAAGAATTTGAGCTTTAAATTATGGAACAGAGACGATTACGTAGGAAGAGTAACAATAAAAGGCACCATGAAAGACGATAAGCCAACTATTAGGCAGCGCTCTGGCGAAGGCCACATGGAGAATATACTGCCGGACTTGATTGCAGTAACAGCTTCTACCTCTTATAGCCAATAGAAATCGTTTTTTTTACTGTAGGCTAAAACTAACGGCTTCCCTTACAATTTTATCATTTACCGTTGGTTAAACACCGAAACTCCAAGAAGTTCCCGAAAGCGGATGGAGCGACGTTCCGGCAGCAGCAGTAACTGTAGTCTAGCCAATTGACTACCCATAATCAGATAAAGTGAGCGCCGCAGGCGAAATTTTTTTTTGCTTTTAATTTTAATCTTAACTTCCATCCAAATTCTAGCTTTTAATGTTTCGAAATCTCAATCCTAAAACTGGCTTGAAACCCCCGTCAAATGACGCGACGTTACACAAAATAGAGAATATTACGAAAAGTGCTGCAGGCGGAATTTTCGAAATATGTATGAATAGATATTGTTTTTGGAATCCAAAATAAAAGTAAGAATATCGATGATATCATAGATCATCCCTTTTGTCTGCGACCAGTGCTTCACTCGACCTCTTCTGAGTTTCGAGGTTCGTGGTAACTTCCAGTTCCTGGCAATTATAACGAATAAATTACCGAATTCCACTTATTATACCGAATAAGTTAGGCCGATAGCATGTTCGGGATTCTGTATGACTAGCGTATCCCGGTTATTATACCGAATTGTTTGGTATCGAAAGACTACCGAACAATATTCATATTCGGTATACTTTTGTCGAAACTGGAACAAAGTCGGTATTAGTGGTTAACTTCCTAATCCTGGAAATTATACTGAATAAATTACCGAATCCTAATCATGATACCGAATAATTTTGAACCAATAGCTTATTCGGGGTTCTGTGTAACTACGGAATCTCCATAAATATACAAATTCTCCAAAAATGCATCGAAAAATAACCAAATGATTTAGTAAGTTCTCTCACCAAATTCGTGATAACTACCGAATACTGGCAAATATACCGAATCCCGATCATTATACCGAAGAGATTTATACAGATAGCCTATTTAGGATTCTATATAACTACCGAATCCCCGTAAATATATCGAACAGTTCTGCTATCGAAAAAATACCGAACAATTTTACCGAATCTCAAAAAGGTGGGGGGGTGCTGCACCCCCCGCACCCCCCCCCCCCCTTGCGACGCCCCTGGTCTTTACCCCTGTAGTACATGATATCTAAAATCATATCTATTTTGACAAACTGGTCGACACGTTTCCTGCCGGTTTGAATGCCCGGCGAACTGCTTGTCCGGCAAAAAATAAAGCTCAAAGACGAATACAGCGTATTTCCTACCCCTATATCGAAGATCTAATCAACTTCAAATAAAACTTTAACTTTTAACAAATTTTCTGGTTTCAGCCGGATTCTGGGTGAACTATATGTCCGGATAGAAAATGATTGTCACATATCGATTCAGCATGTCTTCGAACCCCTAAATCGAACATCTAATCAACTTCAAATAGAACTTTTACTTTTAACAAACTTTCCGGTTTTGGCCGGATTCCGGGGGAATTGCTTGTCCGGGGAGAAAATGGTTTTCATAATCGTTTTTAGCATGTCTTCTTACCCCTTCATCGACTATATCATTGGCTGTTTAAGTTCAAGGTTCAAGGTTCAAGGTTTTATTATTTACAACAAAACAAAATAACTAAATATCAGGAAGTTACCCGGCAGAGAAATTTGCCCCTTAAACTTAAACTCCCCACCCCTAGATGTAGTGCTACAGAGCCCATCTACGAACTCGACCTTTGCCTTGACCCAAAGAATTCTCACACCAAGTTTCATCAAAATACCTCATTTCCTTCGAGAGGTGTAGTGCTGACAGACGGACAAAACAGAAGGACGGACAACTTTTGCGATGTCATAGGTAACCCTCCACTTACGTTTTGGGATCCCAACAAGAACAAAGGTTTCGATGGGATCGGTTCAATCTGTTCCGTATTCGACGGATTACCGATTCCGACTCCGCCCTTAAAGCCCCGTTCACAAGCATGCCTAGCCAAGCACAAATGTCTAGGCACGCGCCTAGCGTCACCGTTCACACCAATGCCTAGGCACAGATTTTTGGCAAGGCACGGAGTTCCAGGCTCTAGAACTCGATGCCTGGCTACGCCTGAGCACGTGCCTATGCATCTGCGCTTGGCTAGGCATGCTTGTGAACGCGGCTTAACCAGATAGTTATGTCATCTAATCAACTTCAAATAAAACTTTTACCTTACACAAATTTTCCGGTTTTGGCCGGATTCCGGGCGAACTACTCGTCGGTGAGAAAATGGTTTTCACCATCGTGTTCAGCATGTCTTCTTATCCCATAATCAACTGTCTCATTGGCTGTTTGAGAATATTTTGCTTGCCCCTTAATTTAAACCCCCTCCCCCACCCCTAAATATACGGCTACAAAACTCGACCTTACTCTTGACCCAACAAATCCGCACATCAAGTTTCATCATAATATCTCATTCCCTTCGAGAGTTATCGTGCTTACAGACGGACAGACGGGCGGACGGACAACTTTTGCGATTTCATACTTAAGTTTTGGGATCCCCCAAAAAATGTATGGTTCAGCATTATGGTTCAGCATCTAGAACTAGACGGTGAAAATGCGAAAAGAGGCAGAACATAGTTGCTAGGTACTGGAATTATAAAAATTTAAATTCGTGTCTCCTCTCAAGCTGGAAAATAAACTTGTGGAAAAACATGTAAAGAGTATTGCTTAGGTATCTGATTTTGTTAAATTTCTTCGTGAAAATAGCTCGTAGTTAAAGCTGGTGCTGCGATTTCAACTGGACTCGGCTGTTGTTTTTGCTCGATCGAGATCAATGGAATCGAGCAGCAAAAATAGCAGCCGTGTCGAAAATGAAGTGGCAGCACCAGCTTTAACTCCAAGCAATTTTAACAAAATCAGATACTTAAGCAAGAATCTTTAGTTGTTTTTACACAGGTGCATTTCGAGAAGGGCCAAAATATCGCTCTAATAAATTGTAGCTGATGTATCCGTTTGCAGTCATATGATTCGCAATCAGCTTGAGCTGTAGGAATAGCCAGAGGCGTCACTGGCCAAAGTGTTTTGTATTTTTTTTAAGGGGGGGGGGGGGGAAGGTTAACCGGCTGGTTTGTCATTTTTACCGACTGTGTTTTCAGAAAAAACGACTGTTTTCAAGAGAAAAAAAATATTCTGACGAAAAATCGACCGATTTTCCGGAAAACTGAGACTGTCATCCAAGGCAAGGGACATGGAGAGAGGCTAAAGACAGCCGAAACCTTGCATAATTTTCTGTATGCACAGCTAAGTTTTAAAGTTTAACCGAAAAGGGATGTAATAGGACAATCCAGTTACACATGATTTGTTCTTAAAGAGGTTTGAAGAACGATGAAAATGCGTTAGTTGCTCAGCTATCGACGAACAATCTTTTTCCAAATACTGGAATTTCCCTGTTTGATTTGTGGTACCTCTATGCGCTTGTATCTGTGTTGTATGCTTGACAAAATGATTTTCGAAAAATTCACATATTCACATGATCATCGCTTTCAAAAATCATGGATAACAGGGCCCAACCAGCGCACGACGTCGTCCACTGCTTCCTGACCAAAGATTGAAAATTAAGTGTCTTTTTCTGTGTGATTATGTGTTTTGTTTATTGTCTTTATTCTCTTCATTTACTCCGCCTTTTCAAAATGGCGGGTCATAAATAAATTACTTACTACTTACTTACTTACTGACCACTGAAAAGCCGCGTCTGTATCCAAATTCAAATTTTCCGCGTCATAGTAGAATTTTGTGTTGTGAGGGCGGTCGTAGATATTCAGACCGTCATAGCAGAGCAAATAGTGGAAAATAGAAAAAAAAACTAACACAATCAAAATAATGCAGTCTAGTCAGTTAAACGATACAAAAATAAGTTGGCTTTCCAGTTAAATTTCAGAGTGGCAAACCATCTAATAACACCTTGGCAGAAACACTATGTAGTGTGAGGCGTCCTTTAAGGACTTAGAACGGAACGACCTGGTCCATCAGCTGAAGTAACTACTTCCCGCTTTTGCAACCACGACACAAAACCACGTGCCGAGTTTCTCAGAAGCTCAATATCCCACAGGGGCTAAACCCTGAACGGCAGAAATCTTTCCCTTTGATGTCGAAGTCAAGAAGAAGCGAAGAAAGGCTAAGAGACTCTTCAGCTCGCTCTTCTCCTAATGACCGTATAATTAGAAAAGGTGACTGCTTAAACTAACAGGTTGTTAGTTCAAGCCTTCATCGGGGAAAATCATTTGATACACTAGTTGGATGAAAAAGCCGACTCTTTTCCCAAATAATTAGTGAGCCAAATAAACAATTCAAATCAATAAAAAAGAGTAGCCTAAGCTAAGCTAATTCTCTGCCAAATCGACTTCATATATTATAATTTAAACTGATACTGGAAAGAACTTGAACTTTGTCACGAAATTTGGCATTAACCGTCATCACAATGGGCACACGTCAGGCTTGCACAATCACGATTCCCCACAAATGTGTAGAAGTGGAGTTTTGCTAACATACTGTCGGTCCCTAGAAATAGCCGTAAGATGTAATTAATGCTGCATTGATTAATACTTTAATTTGTATTAGAGATAAGATTTTTCACTCAGCTGAGCACGAAAACTCCCAATTTCTTTGAGTTGTGTAGAGTCGAAAGCCTTTTAAGATGCAGTATTATCATTACTGATATTCGGAAAGAACAAAAGCTACGAGCTCATATGGCACTTGTTACGAGTAGGCGGTACAAGAAAGTAGATGAGAACGTCACAAAATACACCCGCCATCCAAAAATGTGGTTCGGAAACAGAAATAGGATATTTAGTTTCTCTGAGCAGTTCCGGCATCGTCTCGGACTATCTCTAGCAAATGCGCGTGACTGTTCAAACTTCAAAGTTTCAGCCCAAAAAATCCACTCGTTTGATCCCTAGACGTTCTACACGATTTCCGGTACTCCCTCCATCTCCCCCTACCGTGGCCGACTCTCGTCCGGACAAAAAAATTGGATCATTGAAAGCTTCTTCTTTTATACCATAAATCAAGTTTCACTCGAATCTGAGCATTTTTTAAAAATTCCGGTACCCCCCCCCCCCCCACCACCACCGTTGTCGGATCCGGTTCGGACCCTAAATATATCATCTAGGGTATATGCTCTCTCTAGATTACAAGTTTCATTTAAATTGATGCACTCGTTTGACCCTTATGCGAGCCTCAAAGTTTGCAGCAATCTCCCTCCAGCTCCCCCGGATGTGGCCGAAGAGAATTTGGAAACATAAACGTCGCATCTCTTAATCCCCTCTTGCATCAAGTTTTACTGAAATCGGAGCATAGCCTATCTGCAATTTCCGGTACCCCCTACCCCCCCACTACCTTGGCCGAATCCGGCCCAGGCCAAATTCGGCACTGTCGAACTTGCACCTCATTCGTGCATGTCAAAAGTCCTTCCCCCCCCCCCCCAATTCCCCCAACCGTGGTCGAATGTAGTTCGAACGCATGTTTTACATGTCTAGGCAAGGCCGTATCCAGGGGGGGTTAGGGGGTTGAACCCCCCCACCCCCCGAAACATACAAAATAACGATTTTTATAGGCTTTTCCCTCTGATCTATGTATTTTGTGTGCTTTTTTGTCCGACCAGCAGGCAAAGAAAAAAACGAAACGCAACCCCCCCCCCCCCCCCCCCCCCCCCCCCCCCCGAAATAAATTCCTGGATACGGGCCTGTGTCTAGGTCATCGATTCTTACCACCCATTAAGTTTCACTCAAACCAGACCACTCGTTCGCAATTTGCAGAAGTCAATTTCCATATTTCCCTTCCCTCCCCCCCCCCAAAAAAAAAATGCTCGGATCTACGAATGGAAGTTTCCGGGGGTTTGTTGTGTCAGGTTCCTAAGTCAATCAAGTCGGGTCATTAATATGCCTGCACAGTTTCGTTGTCTTAGTACATCTAGAACTA
Source organism: Branchinecta lynchi (assembly GCA_023053575.1). Classification (NCBI taxonomy): domain Eukaryota; kingdom Metazoa; phylum Arthropoda; class Branchiopoda; order Anostraca; family Branchinectidae; genus Branchinecta; species Branchinecta lynchi. The sequence continues at coordinate 16,477,155 of JAKZAP010000014.1, read as the reverse complement.
TTTTAACTCGCGACTACCCGAATTCCAGGAAACCCCCTACAACTCCCCCCACAGAGCACCGAAACCATCTGGCTCCGTCAATTTCGTATCTAGGCCTAATGCTTGTTCTTTCCATTGAGTTTAGTCCCAATCCCTCTGCTTTAAGCATTTCTTTGAGTCCCCCCCCCTCCACACAGGTATTGGACCCGAATCGGATTTGACACTGAACATCTCAGGCGATAGCTCTTTCCACCTGACAAGTTTCATTCAAAGCCAATCACCCGTTCAAAAGTTGTGCATGCCACTACATTCCGGACCCCATCCATCCACTCCCCACACGATGGTCGGGTCGGGCAAACGACTATTCTCAAGTAGTTCTGTTCGGATCCGCATACCTGCCAAGTTTCATCGTCCTAGCACATCAGAAAGAACCCCCAATTCCCACACAGTGCCCGGATCCGGTTCGGTTATGTCAATGACGTATCTAGGACTTGTGCTTGTTCTTCCCACCAAGTTTCATCCCGATCCCTCCACTCTAAGCGTTTCTCAAGATTTCTGGTTCCCTCTTCCAACTCCTCCCAGTGTCATGCGATCCGGTCCAGATTTAAAGTGGGACGTCTGAGACACTTGGTCATCCTAATATCCACTTTCATCAAGATCCGATCACCCGTTCGCAGGTTAAAATACCTCAATTTGTCGACTTATAGTAACTATTCAATCTATTACATTTTAGTCCTCGTACTCCTCGACGTCAGTCTAGCATTCAAATACATTTTAGTGGCTATAAATGGATATACGTGCTGTAAATGGTACATACCGTGCCCGGTCCAGTACCTTACAACAGTGGTTCCCAACCGGGGGTACGCGTACCCAAAGGGGTACGCGAGACCCTCGTAAGGGGTACGCACGCGAAGGTCCCAAATCTTTGAATTCGAAAATGTCTACCTTCGTCAAGAAATTATAGTTTTGGCAGCGCAAGTGTCTTTCTGATGCTTGACCAGTTTACGGACGAGAATGGAATTGACAACCTTGCAGCCTCAAGTATCCCTTTTATTTGTACTTATTTTACACATTAATCCCTTACCATTTATGACAATAAATGACGTCTTTTTGGCGTTCTAATCTTGACAGATCCTGGTCGAATAGTGGATAAGATGAATCATTCTTCAAAAAGAGGTACGCAACCTTTTTGAACCTTAATTACTGGTACGTGGCGCGGAAAAGCCTGGGAACCACTGCCGTACAATATACCTATCCGCAATGTTTTTTGTTCTGAACATCAATAGCATTAGTCAAACCTATTAAAATCAATCAATCCACTCACAGCAGTGTAGATACAAATATAAACTTAAACCCAAACCATTGACCACGACTGGAGAATTCTTCTGGTTTCAATCAAATCAAATCGTTTTAATTCTCCACAATAGCATACAGCTGGCCTCTGATCGTCAACATTACAACGGACTCAATCATAATACAATGCATTCAAAGATTTGTCCAGGTAAAATGCTTAATAAAATAAGGGACAAATGAATTCAGATACCTCTCGGATGATTTTGTTGGCGGGGGCTTAAGTTTTTGAAGACCCAAGGACTTTGTCTGCACTCTTGTACCGGGTCGCTTACACCTCCCATTTTCGAACTCCAGTAAAATATCCCGATGTTTTTCTGAGCATAGGCATTTCAAACCAAAATCCATGGTCAGCTTATGCCTTCGCTCCTTCAAGGTCGTCAGAGATAAAGTCCTTAGCCTTCTTCATAAGACATATAGCTTTGGTTAAAGTTTTAGGGTAGATATTATATTTTGTATTTTTTTCCTTATTTCTTTTTGGGATCCCAAAACGAGATAAAGTCCTTAGCCTTCTTCATAAGACATATAGCTTTGGTTAAAGTTTTAGGGTAGATATTATATTTTGTACTTTTTTCCTTATTTCTTTTTGGGATCCCAAAACGTAAGTGGAGGGATACCTATGACATCGCAAAAATGTCCGTCTGTCTGTGAGCACGATAACTCTCGAAGGGAATGAGATATTTGATGAAACTTGGTGTGAGGATTCACTGCATCAAAGGTAAGGTCAAGTTCGTAGATGGGCTATGTAGCTCTGCATTTAGGGCTGGGGGAGGGGGTTCAAATTAAGCTACTGTGATACTTGATTATAGGGTAAGACGGCATGCTGAGCACGATAGTGAAAACCGTTTTCTCGCCGGACAAGTAGTTAGTGCGGAATCCGGAAAACCGGAAAATTGGTTAAAAGTAAACGATTTATTTGAAGTTGATTAAGTGGTCGATCTAGAGGTAAGAAGACATTCTGGAGACGGTGGTGAAAACCATTTTCTCGCCGAACAAGTAGTTCGTCCGGGATCCGGCGAAAACCGGAAAGTTGGTTAAAAGTAAAAGTTTCATTTGAAGTTAATTAAATGTTCGATTGAGGGGTAAAAAAACATGCTGAACACGATGGTGGAAACCATTTTCTCGCCCGACAACTATTTATTAAAAGCAAAAGTTCGATTAGATGACAGATTAAGGGGTAAGAAGAGAAGCTGAGTCTTTATATGACAATCGTTTTTTACCCGGACATATAATTAGTCCGGAATCCGGTTGTAACCCCAATTTTTTTTTAAGTCAAACTTTTATTCAAAGTTGATTAAATGTTCTTTATAGGGATAAGGGGATACGCTGGATTTCTTTCTGAATTTTCTTTTTTTGCTGGACTTTCGGGCGAAACCGGAAACTTGGCAGAAGTAAAGCAGGAAGTCTCGGTCAGTACCGTCAAAATAGATTTGGCCTATAGAGGTATATCTGAACTTGGTTTTCTCTGATCATTAGCCTGGCAAAGACTTGATCTGGTGAAGACAAGACCCGATTGTCTGAATCAAATATTAGATTTTTGGGATCCATCGACACCTTTGGTCTTGTTTGACAGGTTATAGAAAAAATCTTCGTCATCATTACCTCTGACAATGCAAAATGGATACGGCGGCTACAATTTATTAGAGCTATATTTCGGCCGTTCCTGGCAAGGGTCCTCTTCAGGCTCAAGCCACTCAGTCTGGAAAATGATCTTGTAGTAATTTAAGATAAGAGACAGGTGATTCCAAACGCAAAATGCAGAAAAATCTCTAACCTTGACATAATCGAGCGGCAAAAACAGCAGCCGTGTCCAAAATGAAATCACAGCACCAGCTTTAACTCCAAGCAACTGTAAGGAAGAAATTCATAAAATCAGATATTCAAGGAAGAATCTTCAATTATTTTTCTATAAGGTGTTGAGTGTTAGTGTTTTTCTTTTACGTTTATTTTTTGTGTTTGTAGTTGTGTATATGGCCACTGGCTTTTAAATACACACATATATATATATATATAAGTACATTTTTCAGCTTGAGCGGCTTGAGGCTGAAGAAGACCCGTGCCCAAAAAGGCTGAAAAATAGCTCTAATAAAATGTATGTGACGTATCCGTTTTGTATTCTCAAAAATTTTTCAGCTTGAGCCTGAAGAAGACCCTTGCCCAAAAAGGCCGAAATATAGCTCTAATAAAATGTAGCTGACGTATCCGTTTTGTATTGTCAATTATGATCCGCAGTCAGCTTGGGCTGAAGAAATATGTATCACCGAAGTAAGGAACTTCAAATCGCCCAGACATGCAGCCGACAAGTATCCATCTTTGCTGGAAAGAAGAAGAAGAGACAGGCGATTCCAAAACCAAATGCACAAAATCTCTACCCTTTCAACGACCCAATCGAGCAGCAAAAAGAGCAGCCATGTCCAAAATAAAATCACAATACCAGCTTAAACTTCAAACAAATTCAAGGAAGAAATTCACAAAATCAGATATTTGAGGAAGAATCTTTAATTGTTGTTCTACAAGTTCATTCTCCAGCTTGAGCGGCTTGAGCCTGAAGAGAACCCTTGCCAAGAAGGTCCGAAATATAGCTCTAATATAATGTAGCTGACGTATCCGTTTTGTATTGTCAAACCGCAGTCAGCTTGGGCTGAAGGAATATGTATCACCGAAGTACGAAACTTCAAATCGCCCAGACATACCGCCGACACGTGTCCATCTTTGCTGGAAAGAAGAATTTAAGAAGAGACAGGTGATTTCAAAACCAAATGAACAAAATCTCTACCCTTTCAACGACCCAATCTACCAAATCACAGCACCAGCTTGAATTTCAAGCAAATTCGAGAAAGAAATTCAAAAAATCAGATATTTAAGGAAGAAGAGAACCCTTGCCTGAAGAGAACCCTTGCCAAGAAGGGCCGAAATACAGCTCTAATAAAATGTAGCTGACATATCCGTTTTGTATTGTCAAACCGCAGTCAGCTTGGGGTGAAGGAATATGTATCACCGAAGTACGGAACTTCAAATCGCACAGACATACAGACGACACGTGTCCATCTTTGCTGGAAAGAAGAAGAAGAGACAGGTGATTCCAAACCAAATGCACAAAATCTCTACCCTTTCAACGACCCAAACGACCAAATCACAGCACCAGCTTGAACTTCAAGCAAATTCGAGAAAGAAATTCACAAAATCAGATATTTAAGGAAGAATCTTTAATTGTTTTTCTACACGCTCATTTTCCAGCTTGAGCCTGAAGAGAACCCTTGCGAAGAAGGGCCAAAACATAGCTCTAGTAAAATGTAGCTGACGTATCCGCTTTGTATAGTATCGCCGAAGTACGGAACTTCAAATCGCCCAGTCATACCGTCGCCAAGTGTCCATCTTAGCTGGAAAGAAGAAGAAGAAACACGTGATTCCAAAACCAAATGAACAAAATCTCTACCCTTTCTACGACCCAATCGACCAAATCGCAGCGCCAGCTTGAACTTCAGCAAATTCGAGAAAGAAATTCACAAAATCAGATATTTAAGGAAGAATCTTTAACTGTTCTTCTACACGTTCATTTTCCAGCTTGAGCCTGAAGAGAACCCTTGCGAAGAAGGGCCGAAACATAGCTCTAGTAAAATGTAGCTGACTTATCCGCTTTGTATAGTATCGCCGAAGTACGGAACTTCAAATCGCCCAGTCATACCGTCGCCAAGTGTCCATCTTAGCTGGAAAGAACAAGAAGAAACACGTGATTCCATAACCAAATGCACAAAAACTCTACCCTTTCACGACCCAGTCGACCAAATCACAGCACCAGCTTGAGCTTCAAGCAAATCCAAGGAAGAAATCCACAAAATCAAATATTTAAGGAAGAATCTTTAATCGTTTTTCTATAAGTTAATTTTACAGCTTGAGTGGATTGAGCCGGAAGAGAACCCTTGCCAAGAAGGCCGAAATATAGCTCTAGTAAAATGTAGCTGACGTATCCGTTTTGCATAGTCAAATATGATACGCAGCCAGCTCGGGCTGAAGGAATATGAATCATGATCACCACATTTTTGATTAGTTCATTATAGAATCAAAAACGGTCATGATTCGTGCGGAGTAAAGAGCTGTTGACAAGGCCATACATGGAATTTAAAACAAAAACGTTAGATAATTGGCTTTTTCGCTAATCAGCTTTCCATTAAGGTTGATTCGACAAGACTGCAATTACATGCGTCTCTGCCTGCCCAGGGCATAAATGGCTTCTCGTTGTAAACCACCTTATGATCTGATAACTATTGACAAAGCAGACGCTGCAAACCAAATATGGACCCTAATAAGCATTTCCCAAGCAGCGTCAGGGGTCAAAAACTCTCCAGACGCTCGAAGCCTGCAACAACCTGAGCACCATATGGTACATTTCGGTTGCGGTAAGGGGGTAAACCAGACAGTTTAGATGCCGAGCCGGAAAACAACAAGAAATCCCCCCCCCCCCCCTTCAAACGAGGATTACCAGTTAGCAGAAGTCACGGACTAGTCCACATTTTACGATCATGGATGCATATGATGGAGTGTTTACCAAACTGAACCAATCTGTAACTTCAAACAACCCCGTCAAAGAAAGGGTTCTTATGTATCATTACCAAAAATGTGGCCTCGAACCCGCAGAAACCAGCCTGAAGAAAGTCGGTAAAATAATGTAATATAAGTAATTAGCGAGTATATTCTCAATTAAAAATCTGTAACTCCAGCACAAAAAAACAACTCCATGCTTTCTATTTTCTCTCATTTCTTATGCTGGTATAAAAATCTGTTTGTTCAGGCGCCTTCGAGTCTGCGATAACGGGCCCTTGTGATTGGCTCCCGTGCCACAGGCTACCGAATCTCCTACAAGCAATAGACCAGACTGATACTTCACAGAGCCAGAACAATTAGTAAATATGATCGAGACTAGCTTTAATTTACATTTTCAACATAGACAAAAAAAATGGCAGTCTTGCGCCCCGAGACCTCCTCCAAAAGCGAAGTCTGGTCCGACAGTGACCGCAGATGGTGGATTCCGGTTCAATTACGTTAGCAGGTATACTAGGAGTAGGTAGCTCCTCAAATCGAAGTTTAGAATGTGCATTCTTCTGGAAGTAGTAGATGCTGCCCTTATGATAAGCTTGTCGTAAATTTGAATTGGATTTCTGAAGCAAGAGCGAGTTTTTGCTCTGAAGCAAACAAGACAGGCGTTTCTTATGCATTTCTAGAGGGGGGGGGGGTGTAAACTGCTATATATAATAGTCAAAACAAGAAGCATGAAGAGATGCGTCTCTAAAGAGATGTAGGCAAAGGGCGTCATCCAGCCTTCTTACAATAGTAACTAATAGTTGCTATTTTCGTCCTAACCTCATTAAAAGTTACTAGGTACGCTCAGCGTTCCAATCTTCTCGTAATAGTAATTAATATTAAATATTTGCTTACCACGCTCGGGAGTGTAGTATGCGTGGAAACTATGATCTCTGTGATGTGATTGGCCCGATTAGCCCGTGGCACGACATTTTGCCGAAAAAGAAAAAATTCGTTCCAGCCTTGACGCCAAGAAGCCCGAATCCGTGACCTCATGCGTAGTAACTACGGTAACACGCATGACGTCACGGCTTGTGGATTCTTGCCGTCACGGCTGGAATTATGTTTCTACTTTCGGCAAAATATCGCTCCAATCGCTAATCCCGCCATTTGCGGGACAGAGATCGTAGTTTACTACGCTCGCGGGCAGGGTAAACAAGTAGTTACTATCAGTTACCATTTCGAGAAGGTTGGAACGGTCAGCGTAGTAACTTTTCACGAGGTTGAAGCACGCTCATTATATCTCGGTCGGACTGATGTCTCGCGAAGCCCTACCATCATTACAAACAGGATATGCAGATCAACACCCTTCTACAGTTGAAATAAAGTCCCAAACAGTGGCGAAACTAGCCCATTTTCGTGGGGCAAAGCCCAGATCGTACCGAAAAAAAGTGAAATGACTTTTTAATTCACCGACAAAAGTGAAGTTGCCATGAACGGCAGCGGCACACATTCCCAGCAAACACAAAAATCCGTCCGAACAACAAATGTTAACCCTTTAAGTACTGAACTATGAAGTCGGAAGGAAAATAAAATGTCGAAGGCTATTTCTAAATAAAAAAAATCACTGAAGTCGATTACAGCTTTTTTTTTTAGTATCTGGTTCGTGGTACGAGTCATGTTCTTTCAAAAGGACATCCTTCCTTAGAAGAATAATTTTTTGTATTATCACCATATATTTTTCAAATCTTACAAAACTACTCATAACTGCAAAAAAAAAAATGTTAAAACGCAAAAGCAGTTCACTTACTCTGGTAGTACAAAAAAAAATTCCTCTCGGGACAAGGCACATCGCGGTTCCGAGACTGCAGTTCCATTGAACTGCAGCTTTAAAACTGCAAACGCAGCTTTACGGCGTTACGAATCCGTTTGTGGCTGTGGCCCAACGCCGTGCCGAGTTTGACTCTTCTCTAGACAGGTGCCATCCGTATTATAGTGCGTTTGTATAGTCATTTTGTTTAGTTTAGTCTGATCTTTTTCTTTCCTTTATTGTTTTTCATATACTCCGTATGGGCATGTTCTGTGCCATTTTTATACAGGTTAATAAAATTATTAATTGATCGATTGCTAAACAATATTTTTATTTTATTTTTGGGGGAATTCTGTGGCTTTTTTATGCTTTTTTAACTTCAGGAAAATGACCCTGTCTGTTGTATCACACGTGTCCAGGTGGGCTGGGCTGTGTGCTTTCATTTATTCAAACAATGTTTACAACGGATACGTCAGCTATGATTCTTCATCAGCGATATTTCGGCCTTTCTTGGCAAGGGTCCTCGTCAGGCTGTCAATCCTCTGGTTCAACTTCGGGGAAGGAAACAAACCTGTAGTTTTTTTGTTTTTTTTTCCTTCCCCATGTGGATGGCACCTGGATAATGCCAGTCGTCATGATACTTTCGGTCTCTTGTGGCACTGGGATGATGGCAGTCGTCGTGTTTTTTTGTGTCACTTGTGGCACTGGGACAATGGCATTCGTCGTGGTTGGTTGATTCTCTTTTACCACCGGGGTGGTGGCACTCGTCGTGGTTGATTGGGGCTCTTGTTGCGGGTAGGGGTTTAGGCAGTGTTTGTAGTTTATGGCATTTGGGTCAAACGGTGACAGACTGCATTGCCGGAACCTATTCCGAATGCTGGACTCCTTAACCACCGCAAACTCTGATATTGTGGCCACTGACGATGCAGTCAAGATTTTCCCTCTTGAAGTTTTTGTTTAGAAACTTCTTAAACCCAGTGTTTACGTGCGTGTCCAGTGGCTGGTAAATATGGGTGGCATTCGGATGGAAAATCACTTTGATAATTCCATTTTCTAGACTCCAACCGTCTGCTTCCTTGTCATCAAAATGGCTGGTGTGGCCATCCAGGAACAATAGAACTTGAAGAAGGCGTTTGTTCTCCACCAGCCACTGATGGAGCCTCTTACAAAAGAGAAAAAAGGACTCCCTTGTCTGCCAGCCAGAAGGCGTGAACCCCGGCCAAAAGGATTTTGTGTGGACCTGGCTTTCTGGGGAGTCCCTTTGTATCTTTGAAGATTAGTTGCGGTGGCAGTTTGGTGCCATCAGCACAAATTGTCAACATAGTTACCACATTTTCCTTGACATTGCCGTAGACTAGAAGTCATACGGCCTTTGTGCATGTTGGCTCGATGACCCTCTGGTTTTCGGCTCAAGCAAGCACGACGTCTCGTATGCATTGAACACCCGCGCCGGATTCTTCAGAATTTGGGGTAGTACTCGTCCTGAAATATTCCTGTGACATTTCAGACCATTTCCTGATTGAAGTTTCCAAACAGCCGGCCGTTCCTCCATGAACCAATCCTGCTTTCAACCACGACAGTCGGTGCCGAGCCAAAAACTCTCTGAACCACTGCTTCGATGGTCGGTTGTTTTTGAATGTTTTAGACTTTGCTTCTGCCTCAAGAAACTTTTGATCATGGCTTGTATGCCATCTTTGTTGAGGCCGTTCCCCCTTGACACCATCCTGCAACACAGCTTGCAAGGGCTTCTTCTTCTTGATCTTACAGGACCCGCTCGGGAACGACTTTCATGCTTTTGTACTTCCCGATGAGACAATCATGTATTATTCTTAGCCTTTGGGTTCTCTAGAGGGTTGGTTCCTGCTCCTTTGACGCTCACAGGCTTGGTAACTGATGCCACACCTGCATTTTTTTCCTGGCAGGATTCCCTGGTCATCATTGACTATTTGTGGCGATGAGGCGGCAGGTTCTTGAATACCGAACCAATTGACAACTTTCTAAAGTGAAAAACAAAAAATCCCTGAACACAATCCAAAAAATGCAATGAAGTAAGTAATTTATTTATGACCCGCCATTTTGAAAAGGCGGAGTAAATGAAGAAAATAAAGAAAATTAACAAAACACATATAGCCTATACAAACAGAAAAAGGCACTTAATTTTTAGTCTTTGGTCAGGAAGCTGTGGACAACGTCGTGTGCTGGTTGGGCCTTATTGTCCATGATTTTTGAAAGCGATGACGAAACATCCAAAAGGGTAACACTTGCATCTTGAATTTTGAATTTCTCCATCAATTTATGGTTATAATATAATTTTGACAAGTGGAGCAAGTGCTTTGCATATTTAAAATAACATGATCTCATCTTTTTAATCTCCTTCTTTCGCAGAACATGGGTGACGCCAGAACGAAATGGTAGAGAAGGAGCTAAGAAGGTGCTGCACAAATTTCCCAAAGCTTTAGGATTATACCTCCCCGGTTGGGGACGATGCCAAGACGATGCGCCCATAGGCTCTACGGATTGACTTATAGACTTCTTAAACAACTGAAGAGCAAAATTTTGACAATGAAGATTTGAATGTTATGCAGAGCCACCGTAGAGAGTCTGTTGATTTGACTATTTATTCAGTTAAAATATAGAAAACCAAGTTGGCTTTCCAGTTAAATTTTAAACTGTTAAAACCTTAAATTAACAACAGATCAAGAAAAATCTAGCTAGCCCTGCTAAACTCACCATATCAGAGATATAACTTCCATGGCATTAGGCCACATCACTTCCTCTTCTTTCGTTATCAATACTGTAAGCTATTCACAATAAATCTACGCAAGTAGCCTGAGAAAAGTCGGCATTTTTAAGAAAACATCAACAAAATTTGTTATTGGATCAGTGATGGAAGTGAGGCAAGTTCAGCAGTGGCTCCTGAAGAGTAGTTCAGCTCAGATTCCATTCCTGAGAATAAAGATGGCGTTCAAAGTAGTGTCTGAATGATGGCAGCAGCGTTGCCGCCGGCAGTAAAATTTTACTGGTCTAGTAAAATATAATCGAATAGATTAAGAAGATGAGGCAAATTAAAAAAATTAAAAAAAAGTTTGGTCGAGGGCGGAAACTGTGTCATTTCTGTGAACTGGAGAGTTTGCAAACATAATAGGATAGGATCTGATCTTCCTTCTTATTACGTATCCTGTCTGCAGCTTGCCCCATTAATGTGCAGAGTAGTCCCCAGGTAGTCCCCGAATCCGCGCCAAAATTTGACTGAGGGCCACCGAACAACAAGACCAAATGTGTCAATGGGATCCCAATAATATTTGATTCAGTCAATCGGGTCTTCTCTTCGCCAGATCCAATCTTCGCCAGGCTAATCATCAGAGAAAACCAAGTTCAGATATACCTCTGTAAGCCATATCTATTTTGACGATACTGACCGTGACTTCCTGCTTTACTTCTGCCAAGTTTCCGGTTTTGCCCAATTCCGAACCAACTACTTGTCCAGAAAAAAAAAAAATTCAGAAACAAATCCAGCGTATCTCCTTATCCCCCTATAAAGAACACCTGATTAACTTTGAATAAAAGTTAAATCCGGTTACAACCGGATTCCGGACTAATTATATGTCCGGATAGAAAATCATTGTGATATACAGACTCAGCCTCTCTTCTTACCCTTTAATCTGTCATCTAATAGAACTTTTACTTTTAACCAACTTTCCGGTTTCGGCCGGATTCCGGGCGAACCACTTGTTCGGTGAGAAAACGATTTTGACCATCGTGTTCAGCATGTCCTCTTACTCCTAAATCGACCATTTAATCAGCTTCAAATAAAACTTTTACTTTTAACCATTTTTCCAGCTTTTGCCGGATTCCGGACGAACTACTTGTCCGGCGAGAAAATGGTTTTCACTATCGTGCTCACCATGCCTCTTACCCCATAATCGTCTATCACATAAGCTGTTTGAAAATATTTTGTTCGTCCCTTAATTTGAACCCACACACCCACCCCTAAATGTAGAGCTACAGGGCCCATCTACGAACTCGACCTAACTTTGACCCAAAGAATCGTCACACCAAGTTTCATCAAAATACCTCAATCCCTTCGAGAATTATCGTGCTCACATACGGACAGACGGACAACTTTAGCGATGTCATAGGTATCCCTCAACTTACGTTTTCGGATCCCAAAAACTCAGCGTGCCTCGGCCGAAAACACTTCGGCGTGCCGCCGTTGGGATCGACGGCGGCGGCCGGCCGGTAGATTGTGAAGCCGATTCTTTTTAGGTGGAATACTTGAAATTATCCATCTGAAACTTTCCATCGCACTATTGGAAAAGAGTTACCAATAGTGCTGGCAGTACAGTCCCAAACAGTTATTACGAACGGTTATGGCAATATAGCTATTGACTATCAGGCCGTCCGCCCGTCGAACTTTTGCTAGTTCAGACATTTGCGGAAAAGCTATGATGGTGAAACTTGTCATCCAAGAGCCAGATGCAATTGTCCACTGAATATTCTCTCAAACCGTCTAAATTCCATAGAAATCACCTCGATTGCTGGAATTCGGAGCCCCCAGGGGTTCCGGAGCGGGTGAGGTGTAGATATTGACCAGAATGGACTTGTAGAACAACAACAGGTATAGGCAGGGGCGTCAGGACTGGGTTGGGGGGAGGGGGGGACGCCCCCCCCGATGCTGTCGGCCAGTCGGTAAAAAATAACCTTGTCGGTGCGAAGCGCCGAGATTTTTCGTCGAAAGGGTTGATTTTTTTTCATGAAAACAGTTGTTTTTCTGAAAATTGAATGATTTTTCATAAAAACAGTCGTTTTTTTCTGAAAAACAGTGATTTTTTCTGAAAATCAGTCGATTTAAAAAAAAATGTAATTTTTGTTGTTGCGAACAGTGCTTTTTTCTGCAGAAAAAGTCGGTAAAAATTACCAGCCAGTCGGTAAATGCCTCGTCCCCCCCCCCAAATATTTTGGCTAGTAACACCACTGGGTATAGGTACAAGGTTTTCGTGGCACGTCATCTTAAGTTCCTTATGCGATTGTGACGTCTGTCCGTCAGTTCGTATGTCCCTTTGTCACACTTTTGCTTGTTCCGGCACTTCCAAACAAGACCAAAGGTTTCGATGGGATCTCAAAAATTTCAGATCTGATCCAGACAATTAAATTTTGTAGATATCCGGTCTTAGTCAGACTTTTTGAAAATTTAACTGTTCAAATTTAGAAACATATTAAGGTCGTTGGCTAACCATCTGAGAAAACGAAGTTCAGATATGGATTCAGCGTGTGTGTTTACGTCATATGTACTTTGACGAAGTTGATCAAAACTGCCAGCTCCAGCTGCTACTTTTGACAAATTTTCCGGTTTGAGATGGATTTTTGGTGAGCTACTTGTCCTTTAGAAAAGCTCCAAAACGTATTCACCATATCTCCTTACCCCTATACCGAACCTCTGTGAATTTCAGATAAAACTTTAACTTTTAAAGAATTTTTGCCAGATTCCGGGCGAACTATTTGTCCGGCGTCAAAATAATTTAAGTATACGGGTTAAGCATGCCTCCTTAACACTACATTGATCCTCTATCAGCTTCAGATAAAACTTTTACTTACAACAGTTTTTCCGGTTTCAGCCGGATTGCGGGTGAACTATATGTCCGGGTAGAAAATGGTTGTCATATACGGATTCAGCATGTCTTCTTATCCTTAAATCGACTATCTCATTAAATTTTTTAATATTTTTTTCGTCCCTTAATTTGAAACTCCTCCCTCACCCTAAATATAGGGCTACAGAGCCCATCTTTGAACTTAACCTGTACTTTGACCCAAAGAGTCCTTTTGCGAAATTTAAACAAAATATCTCAACTCCTTCGAGAATGATCGTGCTAACAGACGGACAGATGGACCACTTTTACGAAGTCATAGGTATCCCTCCACTTACGTTTTCGGATCCCAAAAAGCTAGGACGATACAACTGGAAAGGCAGATACAGGACATGACCCGGGGCTCAACGAAATCTTCTTTTCCCGGATCCGGCCATCCGTGTGGGGGTGGAGGGCAGGAGCGTCACTAGCCATAAGTCGAGGGGGGGGGGCAGCCAAGAAACACAGCACTATATCTGCAAAACTGTATATCAGACATAACGAAAATGAGCGCCGCAGGCGAAACTGTTGAAGTAGGCCATGACTTTCTTTGGGCAAAACTCTACTATCCCGCAATAAAATCTATATAGCTTTTAATGCGGCCTAAGCTCCAAAATTTCAAGCCTAAAGTCTGAATGAAATGACGCTACTTTCCAGTAAATAGAGCCTACTATGAAAGGCGCCGCAGGCAAATTCTGTGGAATCCTGTGTGATCAGACCGCCTTTTCGGATCCCAAATGAAGTTAAGGGCCACTTAGCAGGATCTGCCCGTCTGTCTTTGTTCACGACAATTCCAGAAAAATGTGAGACATTTAGCTGGAAGTTGGATAATATGCTTCAGTTCGAGCCTTTACAAAAAAGAAGTACTGATCATCCAGAAAGAAAAAAAAATGAAATGGAGTTGACTTGTTCTGAATTTAGAGTCCAAACACAAAAATAAAGATCAAATGAAGTGTTGCAATAACCAGACCCGTCATTTAATCTTCTTTCATTTCTCACGCACGAAGACGATTTATTTTTTAACGTCGGACTGGAGAAAAATTCCTATCCTTCAATGCTTTTCTACTAAAATACAAAGGATCTTTACATGAAACTAACAAATTATTGGAAAGGTAGCCACAATCAAAATCAGCCTGATTTTTACTTGAATCGAGAGATACTAGTAGACAACAGATCATGGTAAAACTTAGGTTGAAACTGTGTGCCGCAAGACGAAATTCAAGATTTGTCTTCTGTCGGTCATGGAAGTTTAGATCTAACAATCATACTTCTCATCCTGACAAAATATGATTAAAAAACCTCTTTGTATCTGAACGACTAGAAATAGCCTGCCTCTCAAAACATGCGTGAGAATGTAATTCCGTAAGTTTCAGACGCTCGAGAATCCAGAACAGCCGACGCCTTAGTAACCAGCCTTACTGACTTTTCAGGGCGCACTGTCAGCCCCCATTTAGCTTTTCTGGGTCAGCGCCCAGATGAGCTGAAATTTCGTGGTCGGGCGCTCTGCGAGCGCCCGTTTTAGCTTTTTCTTTCTTCGGGGGGGGGGGGGGACCCCCCACACACCCCTTAGCGACGCCCCTGGTGGAGGGAAGTGGAAATTGGGATCCACATAAGTTGCGAATGTAACGGGTGAACCGATTCTAGTGTGAGTTGTGGGTGACAGGAGCAGACTCCCGATACTTTTCGTAAGTTGCCGGAGCCGCATCCGACCATGGCGGGGAAGTTGGATGGGAGGTGTGGGAACTTTGTAACACATGCAGATCAAAGCTTTGGACGAAACTTAAACGAAAAAGAAAAAAAACTATTTTGAGGTCCGGATGGGATCCGGCTTGGTGGGGAGTCCGAGCTGGGGGTTCCTGGATTGTCACTTGACTTGACATGCAGAACTATTGAACGCGTGATCCAGTTCGGATAGAACTTAAAAGCCGGCAAGAGCACATCTTGTAAGGGTTCGATTTGTATGATCCTTATGCGATTCTTGGGGTAAGTTACATACTACCTATACCCATGGCAAGTGCCATAATCAAGCAATCAATAATTTATTTGTACAAAATTATCCATTTGATAGCATTGGCTGACGGAAATAATATCATACACTATAGACGACAAAAGAAACAATTAGATTAATTAGATACAATTGATTTGTCAAATTGGGTGAAATACGCTAAACTAGACATAAGTAGTAGCTTACACTGAAATAAGGCTGTAAAATTTTCCTGAGATTGTCTCTCATGAGTTTATCTCTCATGCTGCTGCTTTGTCGTGCGGTTCTTTTAACTTTCGCTTCCCAGATTCAGCATTTGAACGTGTCAGTGACCGATTCTCGATGATTTCTTCACATTCGGGTAGAATATGCCTTTGCAATATAAGATTTTAGCTCTTCCAGTACTCCCCGTCAAAATACCCCCAGAGAGGTCGTGTCAAGTCCGGAAATATAAATGTTACATTTAGGGAATTTGCTCCTAAAACCCATCAAGTTTCACTGGAATCTGAAGCTTCCGAAAGACATCCCCCGTTCATCTTCCCCACAGAGATCGTGTACGGTGAAAATTCATATGGCACATCTAGGGTATGACCTTTGTACCGTCCAAGTTTTATTACTATTTCTTCAACCATTCCAACGACAAAAATGACATTTTTGAAAAAAAAATCGACTGATTTCCCGAAAAATCCACTGATTTTCAGGAAAAGAAAAATCGACCAATTTTCAGAAAAAAAGCCTGTTTTCATGAAAAAAATCAACTGTTTTGACGAAAAATCGAGGCGCTTCGCGCCGACTCGGTTATTTTTTTACCGACTGTCCGACAGCGTTAGGGGGGCGTCCCCTTCCCCCCCCTCCCCAGTCGTGACGCCCCTGCCTGTAGCCACCAACTCCCCCCATTGAGGCTGGACCCGGTCCACACCTCAAAATAACATATCTAGTACCCATGACCATTCTACGATCAAAGTTTTGTCCCAATCCCTTTATCCGTTTGGTCCATACTCAACTTGCAAGGTTCCCGTGCCTCCCCCTCGACCCCTCCCCCCACCATAGTCAGAATGCCTTTCGGTTTCGGAAATGTTGTATCTACGGCATTTGTTCTTACCACGCGTTGTGTTTGACTCGAACTTGAGCATAACTTAAAAATCACATTTCCGGTACCCCCCCCCCCCCACCATGGGCGGATCTGGTCATAAGCTTAAAATAATGTATCTAGAACCCATGGCCGTTGCACCGTCCTTGCTTCATCCCAATCCCTCTATCTATGTGGCCCTTGTGAATGTTCCGACATTTCCGGAGTCCCCCTTCAAATAGGTCGGATGAGGTTTGAAAATATAAGCAGCACATCTCCGGCATTGGCTTTTACTACCATTAAGTTTCATTCGAATCGGACCACCCGCTAGCAACTTACTCGTTCAAAAGCTTCCCGATTCCCCATCTCTGCACTCCCACACGGGTGATTGAATGAACAAGGTCTTGTTGACCATTTGACCATATACGTCTGAAAAGTTGTATCGTCCTCGCTTATGTAAAAATGTCCGAACCAGCAAAATAGAGACCCAGACCGACATTACGATCGCTATATGGCACTTAAACCGAAGGTTGAAAGTGCCATTAAAACGCTAAGGATTAATAGCACAAAAGTTTGCCGGGAATGGAGAAATAACTTAAAAATTGCAAAAATAGAGCCAACACCGATAAATGGGCGGGGCGACGCTGTTAACTATAATTATCTCCACCGCCGCCAAACTTAGATCCGGCGCGGCTTCGGGGACTAGCTCAGAGGACTGAGCGACAGTTCTCAATTTTGCCGGTTATCCAAACAAAAGATTTGTGTTTTCGTCCCTGATGAAAACGAACCAGCTCGTTCTCAGGTCTCCGTGTAAAGATTGTTTAAAAAAAAAATCAACTATTTTTGAGAAAATTTGACATTTTAAAGAAAATATTAATTGTTTTTAAGAAATCCGACTGTTTTGCAGAAAAATTTACTGTTTTTTAAGAAAAATCGTGGTCTCGTGGCGTTTCGTGCCGATTTTTTTTTTTTTTTTTTTTTTACCAGTTGGCCGACAACATTGGGTGTTGGCGTCCTCCTTCTCCCTCTTTATGCGTGACATTTATGGATCCAAAACGTAAGTGGACTATTAGTGGTGGTATATCTATGACATCGAAAAGTTGTCCGTCTGTCCGTTCGTTCGTCTGTCTGTCCGACCGTCTGTCCGTCTGTTAACCCGATAACTCTTGTAGGGTTTTAGTTTTGTCAAAGTACAGTCAAGTTCGAAGATGGGCTATGTAGCACTATATGTAGGGGTGGGGTAGAGTTTCAAATTAAGGGATGAGACACAAATATTGTTAAAAAGTAAGGAGTCGATTTAGAAGTAAGGAAGCCTGCCGAATCCGAATATGAAAATTATTTTCACGCCGGACAAGTGGTTCGCGCTGAATCCCAAAATTTAGCATGAAGTTTTAACATAGTCGATATAGAGTGAGGAGACATGCTACTGCAACTTTCGAACATACTAATGGTAAACAAAAAATTGTATGTGATCAGTTTAGCTATATCTAAAGACCCAACCGGCATTTACTGGTTCGAAAAGTCAGAATGCATCCGACAACTATCTGGTATAACAGTTTAATAAAAAATTGTTGACCAATTTTGGAGCATCGAGACATTGACCAGTCCCTACCCTACCCCTTTATTCGCACGAGGGAAAGCTCTGCGCGTGGGTGACGTCACTTTGTTTAATCGATGCATCCAGGGGGGATGGTGACTTCGGTCGCGCGTATACGCGCAAAGTTAATTGGGTTTAATAGAAGACTGTTTAAACCTAGCGTACGTATTCTTTGGGTTTCGGATTGTCGGGGGGTCGAAGGGGTTGATAAATGTTGTTCAGACTTCGTAGAAAGATGTAATGGAAAAGCATAGGCAGGCCCGTATCCAGGAATTTATTTCGGGGTGGGGGGGGGGTCCCTTTCGGATTTTTTTTTGCCTGCGGGTCGCACAAAAAAGTACAAAAAAGACATAGATCTGAGAGAAAAGCCTATAAAAATTAGTATTTTTGTATGTTGGATACGGCCTTGAATATAGGCCAAGTCCGTAGATGGGTCCCTTGGCCCTACATTTAGAGGCAGGTTGAGGCGAATTAAGAGTAAAAACAAATATGTTTAAGCTGATGAGATATTTGTTTACGGGGTAAGGAGGGTCACTGAAACCATATCTGAACTTAGTTTTCTTGCCGGACAAATGATTCACCAGAAATGCGGCCAAATTGGAAATTTGGTTGAAGCTCAGACTAGAGATTCGGTATCTGGATACATAGACATGCTGAATCGAATTTTGAACTTTATTTCTTTGACGGATAAGGTGGCAAAATTTTCAAAAACCTGTAAATTTGGATTGAAAGGTTTGGCTCTTAGTGTCACTAGATCTTTTGTTATGCATGCAATTCGCTGGGAATGCTGCTAAACTACGAGGAATTTGGTAAAAAAAAAACAAAAAAATATGAAAGACCTTTTTGAACATGCTTGTTGAATCCATATCTGAACTTGGTTTCCTCATTTGATTAGTTGTTTGTCCGTAAGCAAAAAATTTCAAAACGGAAACATTTGTTTTTGTACATATTTATGCGGTTGATTACGGATAAAGAGCAAAAATGTTAATGGGGTCCTGTGAAGATTCGGAAATGTACAAGATTCGATTGTCTGGATCAAGAAGTCTGGTAAATATTAAGTTTTCGCGATCCCGTCGAAACCCTTGGCCTTGTTATGATCAAGTCGGTTGGTTTCTTTACAGATGATATTGAACTGTCTACTTGTCTTTATGGTATGATTTCTAAAGAAACTTGGAAATTGATAAAGATTGAAGCTAAATACTAAGTTGTTGAAATAAATATCGGCACATACATTATGTTAGCATTACCGCAGGGCAATGCGCGGCGACAGCCACAACTAGGGGCGTCGCAAGTGCATTTTCTCTGGGGGGGGGGGGGGGGGGGGGGCAGAGCCGAAATTTTAAAGAATATCTAAAAAATTTACCGAAACCTAGAAACTGAGAATTTGAGCTTTAAATTACTGAACAGAAAGTATTACATAGGAAAAGTAACATTAAAGGGGAACATGAAAGAAGATAGGCCAACTATTAGGCAGCGTTTCGGCGCAACCCACTTGG
Organism: Branchinecta lynchi; assembly: GCA_023053575.1. Classification (NCBI taxonomy): domain Eukaryota; kingdom Metazoa; phylum Arthropoda; class Branchiopoda; order Anostraca; family Branchinectidae; genus Branchinecta; species Branchinecta lynchi. The sequence continues at coordinate 16,457,728 of JAKZAP010000014.1, read as the reverse complement.
AGAATATATTGCGGGGCACAATTGCAGTAATAGATTCCATCTATTACACCGAAGACAAAATTAAACCGAGCGCCTCAGGCGAAAATTTTCGAAATCCATTTTTACCTGTAGGCTAAATTTAACTGCTTCTCTTACAAATTATATCATTTACCGTGTATTAAATACCGATACTCTAAGAATTTCCAGAGACCGGATGGAGCGATGGTCTGGCAGCTACTGTAGTCTTGTCAGTACTGCCCATGATCACATAAAGTGAGCACTGCAGACGAGATTTTTTAAAGTTGCTTTTTCCTGCCAGACTTAACTATTTGCATCCAGATTCTAGGTTTTAATGTTTCGAACTTCCAATCCTAAAACTTTAAAACCCCATTCAGATCACGCGTCCTTCCACAAAACAGAGATTATTACGAAAAGCGCCGCGGGCGGAATTTTTTAAACATTGATGGTTACATCTTCTTTTTGGTATCCAAAGTAAGGACTATTGATGAAATCATAGGTCAGTCCTTTTGTCTGCGACCAGTGCTTCACTAGACCTCTTCCGAGCTTAGAGGTTCGTCGCAACCCGCGAATCCTGGCAATTATACCGAATAAATTACCGAATCCGAACTGTACCGCGTTCTTCAAAACTGTGCTACCTGAAAAATTTTTGAAAACTGAGTTGGAAAGAATATAGCTGATTTGGTATTGTGGTAAATTGTGCTGTTAGAAGACGACATGAGCATCATCTAACAGGTAGATTAGTTTTAACTTTCTTAGTTTCTTCGTGTAGATGGCATTCACAGAACCGGGCCCAAAAATTATGAAAATCTAGTTAGCACAGTTTTGAAGAACACGGTACAACTATCATACTAAATAAGTTAGACCGATAGGTATGTTCGAGATTTTGTATAACTACCGTATCCCGGCTATTATACCGAATTCTTCTGGTATCAAAAAACTACCAAATAGTATTCGTATTCGTATTCGGGATTCGTCGTAACTACCGAATCCTGGAAGGTAAACCAAGTAAATTACCAAATACCAATAATGATACCGATAGCTTATTCGGGATTCTATGTAACTACAGAATCACCGAATAGTTCTGGCATCGAAAAATTACCGAATAATTTCAGTAAATTCTCTCATCGAATTCGTGATAACTACTGCATACTGGCAATTATACCGAATCCCGATCATTATAACAATAGATTTGTACCGTACCCAGACCGTACCAATATCCTATTTGGAATTCTGTATAACTACCGAATCCAATTTTAGAATTTTTGTTACCGAAACTCAAAATATTGGGGGAGTGCTGCACCCCCCCCCCCCCCGCCCCGCTTTGCGATGACCCTGGCCATAACACGCGCAATATTTTTTTTTAGTCAGGAAATTGTATCAGAAAAAAAATGAGAAAAAAACATCGTTTAGTCAACTTAACTTTGGTCGGCTGGCAACAGTGGCCGGCAGTGAAGTGGCGGTGAAAACAAATCTAGAGCCTGGTGTAAAACTGTAATAAAAAAAAGTGTAATAAAGAAGTGCATTCTGATCAGATTGTGATTAAGCGGATATAAACTAATAGGCAATTTCCGGACTAAAGTAGAAGGATGATTCTTTGATGTTATTTCACTTTGTAGCCTATGGTGCAGCTATGGTGGTTAAAAAATCAACTGCAGCTGACTGTTGATGAGTCCTGCCGTCGTGAGGTCGAAAGTGTTACTAAAATGTTCAAAAAGATCTCGTACGGTGTAAGAGGATTAAAACAACTAAGTATGTCACCATGTGGAAGTTTAGATATTTTGGAAGAAGAAATCATCGTCCAGTTCGACAATTTTTGGTCTCGGCAGCTGAATATTATTTAGCTCAATTTCACAGTCTTCAAGAAATCACTAATCTAGTGTAATTTACAGCATTCATTTATTATGATCTAGTTTACATCCTCTTTGGACCCAGTTTGGACCAGCTTTGGACTTCCGGGAATTGACAAAAAACAGGAAAAAAAAATTACTAAAAGAAATCGATAGTGCAAATAATTAGTTTGATTTTTCTACAGATTTCCATATGCCTACTAAAATAAAAACATTTTGTTCGATCCATAGTCAAACTACGATCCTAGCCTCCCCATGTCTGGTGCTTCTGACCCTGTTCTGACCTGCACCACTAGATGACCCAGCTGTTGGATCGAGTTGTGGCTTCATCTTGAGTCTTCGGTGGGGTATTCTACACGTTGCAAGTGCTAGAATGCTTGTGATACAACTCCTTTAAGTAGGAGACTCTCTGTTGGACAATTGACTGAAAGTTCATATTTGGTGGCGTTTAGGGCGAAAGCCGAGTGCATTCACACCCCACAAGACAAGACAAGTGTCAAATTGCGATAAAAGGTGTTATAAAAAAAGTACATTCTGATCTGATTCTGATTAAGTGGACGGTGAACTAATAGGCCATTGCTGGACTAAAGTAGAAGGATGATTTTTTGGATGTTATTATGGTGGTTAAAAAATCAACTGTTGAAAGCTGGTGACTCCCAGGCTTTCTAGATCAAAGACCCAGCAAGGACCTTTGGTGAAGCCAGTGAAGGTGAGTCAAACTTTTACTCAAAGTATTGTCTTCTTTAACTGTTTTAGCAGCCGTAAGAAGAGCTGAATGGATGGAAGTTTTAGGCCTCTGCAGTCAAAATCTACTTGAGCCTGAAAGTGTACTGTCCAAATCCAGACCAGGTCCAAACTGAGATGACCAATATCAAGTCTTTCCTGTCTATGGGGCACTATAGCCCCAGTATGGATAGTCTTCGCTATAGTGTATGCTAAAGACCCAGTAGCCTATGACACGCAGGATTCATACGTGATTTACACACAGAAATACTGCTTCTGCACTTCCAGCAGAGCTGGAAATTGAGCTCTCAATTGAAATCCTGGAAAGCCTAGACATTTTCTAATGCACAATTTTTCGGCTGGTGGATTAATGATTTCCAGTCATAGGAGAATGAAATCATAAAAATCAATGAGAATCATGTAGCACAGTTCAAAGTTGTATTTTTACATAGATACTCTTTCAGATATGCAGTAAATACTGACGATCAGGCTGCTAATTGAATGTTTACGTATTGGATGAGTAAATACTGCTTCAGTATTTCTTGTTAAACATATTTTTCTTTTCAAACAAGATCACCTCATTCCAACCTTAGCCTTTCTAACCTAACCTTAGAGTTTTATCCCCCTCTATTGTACTCCGTTTATATTTATTCGCTGTCTTCGCGCCTTTCGGCTTCGGCTGCGGGTTGCTATGTTGGGGGCAAGTGCTATAATCATGTCTTCTTTGCTGATGACTTGGTTGTGCTCGCTCCTACTTGCTTTGGTTTGGATATCCTTCTTCGTATTTGTGACAGATTTGCGGTGGAGCATGATATTGTGTTTAACGCTAAGAAAACTTTTGTAATAGCGTTTTCGAAACCTGGAGTTCTTGCACGCCGGAAAGCTGTGCACCTTTCTAACAGAAACTTGTCATATGTTGAACATTTTCGTTATCTTGGATTTACGTTTGACTATAACCTTCGGGATGATTTACATGTTAAACATATGATGGGTAGCCTATGCAAGAGAGCAAACGTTCTAACTTGTAAGTTCCATATGGCTGATATTACTGTTAAGACGCGACTGTTTCAGACATACTGCTGGATTGATTTTGCACTCCGTATGGTGATCAACCGCACTACTAAGGCCATGCAGAGTATGAAAGTTTGCTACAACAATGCATATCGTCGGCTCTTTCGGCTTCCGCGTATTTGCAGTGTTAGCTCTGCGCAAGTGTGGAATGGTGGAATTACTAGCTGCGTTCTTTGTCACGGGAGTTCTCACCAGTGGTCTCCGGTTTTTCTTATAAGCCGTTTTTGCATCCACCGGTGACTTCTCACCAGTCTTATAACCCGTTTTTGCACTAACCAGTGTCCGGTTTTATCTCACCGGTGCGGACTAACCAGAACCTGCTCGTGAGCCCTGCTGTAGCGAGGAGTTAGCCGGTTTTCATCAACTCACAGGTGAACCAAAAGAAAGCGTTTTAAGGGAAGAACCGGACACTGGTGACTAAACACCAGAGACAGCCCGGACTGCAACGAACGCAGCTACTGTTACACGTTTACTGAAATTCGCCAGATAGCACAAGTGTCTCTATTGTCACGACTTAAACTGTGTGATAATGAGCTTATCCCGCTTGCTTCTAAACCTATATTTTTTTATTTATCGATTTGGCGGTCGTTAAACGACAATTCTTATGTTCTCTGGTGTTTTTTCTTTGTTTTTTTTATGGCACTTGTGCTGAAATAAAGCTAATTGATTGATTGATTGATCTTCTTCTTCTTCTAATCATTAACGGCATCGGGACAGCTGGGGAGCGCGACCCTTTTCGCCTTCCGGTTGATCTTCTTCTAAGATGTTGACGGTTTGGTCTATGGCACCTTAACTGGGATCACGGCCCAGGAGGAATTATCCTCTTCTTGGTTGAGCTTGCAGAGTGGATAATGGCACCTCGACTGGGATCGAAGCCCAGGAGGAATTACCCTCTTCTTACTGATGGTGAGGCTGACGATTGATTGATTGATTGATTAGCTCGAATTCCGTGCCGTGACTTACAAAATGATGAAAAAGACAGAGTTACCAAAGTCAATAGCCAGAAAATCCCCTTTCAAAGCAGCTTCAAAACAAAGAAGAGGCACAGAATTTGAACATTTTTGGACACATGACTGTTGGGAAAAAGTCAAATTCTGCCTCTGGACAGCATGTACATTTCATTTTAACATTTTCGAGCTGCAACATTCGAGGTAGTGTAAAAACGAAGTCAGGTACACGGGGTACCCCTCCTGTACTCAGAACTGACGAATTAAATAAGGGACGAAGAGACTCAAAGAGTTTATTTAGTTCCTATAAATGGGTTTTACTTTTGGCTCTGTTTGATTTAGTGAACAAATTTTCTGTTGCTCTACCTGATTTAACCTATTGGAACTTTTGGTAGGCTATACATAGATAGATTAGTGTATTTCAAAAGCCCACGGGCCATGTACATAAACAAACAAAAACAAAAATATAACTTAAAGAATCAGACTCCTTCTTAACTCTAAAGATTTATCTATGTACACGCCCACTCGAGTAATAACGGTAGGGTTACTATTGCTCAAAATTTCAGGAAGTGATAAAATCACACCCTCTAGATAAATTTTCCTTAAATCAGAAAGTTTCGAGCATCTACGGAGGAAATGATCCAGAACTTAACATATTTCTGAAAACTTAACAATCCAATCAATTAGTTCCACACAAACCTTAGGTAAATTGAGGTTTTGCATCAGAACTCCACTCAGTTTTGGTACTTCAAATGAATGAAATATATGATATACAATAGAGGTATGATTCTTTGAACGTTTGTTAACTTTGAGCAGTGCTGTTCTCGCCGACTTTTTCTGACAGAAGTCAAGTACCGGTTACCCTAAGCAGAGGTGTCATTTGGAAAACCTAGGGGATCGGGGACGGCCAACGGTGTCGTCCCTGGACCCCTGCATTCTTTAAAGCACAATGGACACTTCTAATGCTTTACTTTGTATTAAATGCTTCACAAATAAACATTTCCAACTTCCATTAGAAGGCGCTACGAAAATCGGCCGTTTTCTTGTTATCTCTTGTCTTTACCTCTCTGGCATTTCGGCGATCCAAATCTTAGGAGCTGGGATATCGTGGCAGGAAATTCAAAAACTCCCAGCAATGCTTGATAGAAAAGGATATATTTGAGATGTCACCAAAGTCAAGCCTCAGATGCAGTTTACCTGATTGTTCTAATGTTTCGTCAGAAGTTCTATGGCATAAAGTGCCTATTAAAAGTTTTTCTTTGTAGAATAGTGGTGTGAAGCTTGATTAACTTGCTTTATAAAATGTACCAGAATATGCAATAAGCTCATACAAAATATGTAGCTACAAAAATCATTCAAAAACAAATAACCTATTCAAATCTGAATTATACAAGCTGATTTATACATAAAATGAAGGTCTACTAAGTATTATAAGATACATCACTTTTATCTTTGTCCAAGCTAGTAAACTGAGCATGTACTGGCCCCAAAAAATACGCTTTGAAATATCACAGAGAGGAAACTGTTGAAAAAGCTGCTGATCTAGGGGGTAAGCATTGTTCCTAGGTTATTACAGAGTGGGATTGGGGTAGTTTGGTGTGCCCATTGAACTTTAATGTAATGCTTGTATAGGTGAGATTGAACATACTTACATGATTACCATTACCATCTAATATGAGTAGTGTTGAGGATCGTGCCCGGGTGTGTGCGACTCTTGTTTCTAGTGAGCAGCTGATAGCACACGAGGCTGTTGCCAGGGTGCTTTCTGGGCTTACTGGGGGCGCGGGCGGTCTGGACGGGATAACTGCTAACCATCTGAAGCATGCTGGGTCGACGTTTACTTGTATGCTAACGTGTCTTTTGAATGGGTTTTTGGCGCATGGTTTCGTGCCCAAAGTGTTGACAGAAGTTTACATATCCCCTATCCCTAAATCCTCGGTGTCGGATGTCAGTAGCCTTGGTAGTTACATGCCCATTGCTTTGGCCGCTGTTGTATCGAAGGTGTTCGAAAAGTGCCTTATTGGTATTGTTGAACCTCAAGTTCGAGCTTCCGATTACCAGTTTGGATTCAAGGCGAGGTCGTCTATTGAGTTTTGTATATTTTTTGTAAAGTCGGTAATACACTGGCTTTTTTCTTCTCCGGTTTTTGTTTGTTTCATTGATGCGAAGGCTGCATTTGACCGGGTAAATCACGAAAAACTGCTGGGATGCCTTCTTGGTCGCGGTGTGGATCCCCGAATCGTGCTTACCCTGTCTTGTTGGTTTCAGATATCAACGGTTTTGTGTTAAATGGGGCGGGGTGCTTAGTAGACGGTTCGCGGTACTGAATGGGGTTAGACAAGGTTGTGTACTGTCTCCTCTTTTGTATAATTTACGTTAGCAGCTGCTGGTGTTGGGTGCTTTATTCAAGGGATGTGCTTCAGCAATTGCAGCTATGCGGATGACCTGGCTGTCCTGGCTCCGTCTGTGTCTGCAGTCAATAAATTATTGGGTTTGTGTGATAGTTTTGCTAGTCGCCATGACATTGTTTTCAACGCTAAGAAAACATTTTGCATGGCCTTCATTCCCCCTGGTATGAGACTCCTAGTAATCCCACCAGTGTTTCTTTCGGGGGTTCAACTTGAATTTGTTACTTCGTTCAAGTACTTGGGGTTCACTTTTACCCCAAGCTGGATGATGAACTCCATGTGAATGCATTGGCTAGATCGCTCTGTGCTCGTGCTAACCTCCTGATCACGAAATTCGTGAAGTGTGACGGAGTGGTAAAATCTTTCTTGTTCCGGGCTTACTGTACACAACTTTGTGGTCTTTCTCTTGTGACTAATATCACGGTCAGACGCGGTAATTCCTTCCGTGCTCTGTACAGTAACTCCCTCCGGTGGTTGCACGGTTTTCCCTGGAATTGTAGTGCCTCGGCAATGTCTGTTGGTGAAGGTCTCCCATCTTTCTCTGAAGTCCGTAGATCAGCTTGTTTTTCGCTCCAGAATAGAATTTTGGAGTCCCAGAACCCTCTGTTGGCTGTTCTCTCTGGGCCGCACATGCGGCTATCTCTTCCCATTTGGCTGAAATAGGGGGAGTTGGTATACTGTGGGTTTGACCCAGCTTAGTGTGTAAAGTGTAAGTTTATGAAGTATTATTTTGGTAAGTATAATGGCCCTAGTTGGCCTGCATTGGATTCAAATAAATGAATAAATAAATTACGTGAATAGAAAGTAAACAGTATATTCACGAAGACTTATGTATTGGCAGCTGTCCTCCCCCTAACTGATTCCCCGAAGCCAAAGTACACTGTAAAAAGTTTCTCCGAATAAGGATGCAGTATTTGCTACTGCCTACTGGATTAATCTTATCTCTGTTGGGATACAATTAATCCAAATTAGGGATGATCTTATCTCAATAAAGACAAGATTAATCCCAGTAACAAATACTGCAAGATTTTTTTTTTACAGTATAGCTGATATAGTGCTCGCGAGAACGCTTGAGTGGGTGTTTTGTATCTTCATATTACCATTTCGCCAAAGACTGCACAGGCCCAAGTTATCTAACGTTCAGAAAAGCATACTTCTACTGTAAATGTATGTTGAGTGGAAATGTGGCGAACAGTTTATTGCATAGGGTAAATCCAACAACACGAAATCAGCAATGAAATTGTGAGCTTAACTAACAGACAAAGAATGAGCAAAAATATAAGACATCAAAAGAAGGCTCGCACATATCAAGGATAATGAATAAATAATAATAAATACATGTTTAACTAAACAAATGAGAGTATTGAAAATGGACATGAGCGGTACTCTAGGTCGCAATCTCCCCCATTTTCTCCCACTGCTTGGGCCTCCTGATATTCATTTGTTGTCAGCTTGCTGTATTGCGAATCTCTGGATTGGACCCTGGAAAAAGAACTTGGTTACGATACTTGTCTTACGACAATCATGAATTGCATCATAAAAGCCTGTCGGCTCTGCATATCAAGAAGAACTTGGGAACACTTGGCAGAGTTGGAAATCTTATCTACTTTTTCGATTCGATTATACACATTGTGTGTACTAAATAACTGGTACTTTGTACTACCCTGCTGCCGATGTTGTTAAATAACAATGTTCCAGACTTCTATGTTCCCGTTGACGTAAACCCTTGAAAACAGGTACATTACATACTGAGGCCATAGGCTATACGTTCAGGATCGCAAGTATTTTTTTTATCACTAGAAAAAGTCGGGACTGAAACGGTTAAATGAGTTCAACCGGAAGAAACCTAGCATGTGCAGTCCCTTATCCAAGTCGCGAGAGCTCAAACGGGGATTCGGCACAACCGTGAATGAGGGGTAGGATTAAGAAACACGCGCAAGGCAAGCTCAATACTTGAGTTGCATTTTCAGGCTCACGATTCTCAGCCCGTGTTCGTCACAAGTCGTTTTTACGGATTGCATCCACTGCGCATCCTAACACGGGTTCCGTGTTCTGTGGCTTCAAGCATTTTTTATTCCCTGTTTCTTTCGAGTTTCAATACCGAATCCAAACACAAACGGATTCGGTAGAGTATTAAATCCTGTGCCGGGTTCTCTTATGCCAGACGCGGGCGCTGAAAACGGGTGACAGCGCAACGTGTTAGGATTCAAGTTCAACACGCTAATTGCTGAAAACGCAACTTTGGGATGACCAAGTCCGAAACACGCCAGTGAAAAACGTCACCCAAGCTAATCCTCAAGATGGACTCAGATCCTATGCAGACCAGTCAACTATAGTTGCGTTTTATTGGATTCACTTTTGTTTCGTCAAAGTTTGTAGTTTGGCTCTTGTTTTGTCTTACTTGCGTTTTATTGAGTTCTTGTTTCCGAAAAGTCAAACTACACCAAACTACGTCGGCGAGGTAGTTTGTAGTTTGAGCTCCGTAGTTTCAGGTTCGAAACTACAGCAAATGGAATGGACAAATAAAACGGCTTTTAAGCGAAACTACGTCCAAAAAAACGCAACTTATGTTTGTTATGGTGACGTTTCTTGCTCTTCGCGAGGCACACGGCGATTCTTCATTAACATGAATGAGTTAATCGTCAAGACCAATATAAATCGTAACAAGAAGATCAGACAAAAAAAAATGTTGTGGGGGCATGGTAATGAAAAGCAAACAATAGGTTTCTGCGTCTTTCCTGTAAAAGAATCGGTCAAACTTTGAAGAAGGGAAGGTATGTCCCCGAAGCTAGCCTATCCTAATTGTCTCACTGAGCTTCGTAACTGTTTTCAAAGGGAATATAATGTTGCTAATTGTCTAATTGTCTTACCTCAACGGAAACATAATGTTGCTAGTTGCAAATTTTGAAGGAGAAAAGTCCGCGGAGCTCTAGCCTATGCTAATTGTCTCACTCACTTTCGTCCGTTTTCAAGGGGAACATAATGTTGCTAATACTCTTGATGACTATCTATCCTTGCCGATGCAAAATCTCCGCCTCTCCGGGTATCTATAGCGGAAGAAAGGCAGAAATGGTGTCACACCTGCTGCCAAAGATCGCGGTGATTGATTGACACAGGATCTGAGTCGTACGGACACGCTTACTCATTCTTCCTGAGGATCGCTGACGTGTTTTGGACTTAGTCGTATAGAGTATTGTCTCACTGACTTTTGTACTTGTTTTCAAGGGTTTACAGCAACTGGAACAAATCTGGAACATTGTTATTTGAAAACACCCGGCAGCAGGGTAGTACAAAGTACCAGTTATTGAGTACACCCGATGTGTTAAATCGAAACAAAAAGTGAGACAATAATGAGCGGGTTAAACTGTCAGACTCGCTGTCGTAAATGGTTGTTTCTTTTTCCCAGTTAGTGGTGACTAGTGTCGGCTAGGCGTTAGGACAGAAAGAACAAGACCAAAGGTTTCGATGGGATCCCAAAATTTCAATATCTGATCCAGACAACTGGGTCTTGTCTTAGCCAGATCCAGTCATCGCCAGACACCTTGAACATTTGTACAATTAAAATTCAGAAACAGATTAAGGCCAAATAGCTAATCATCTGAGAAAAACTTCCTGCCACTACCGCCAATTTCCCGATTTCGGCCAAACTCCAGAACTAATTGTCCGGCGAAAAAAAGAAAGCTCAAGAATGAACTCAGGGTATCTTCTTTCCCCACTAATGAACATCTAAACAACTTCAAAGAAAAATTTAACTTATAACAAATTTTCCGACTCCAGCCGGATTCCGGTCGAACTATATGTCTGGGTAAAATATGATTGTCACACACGGATTCAGCATCTCTTCTTACCCCTAAATCGGTTGTCTAATCAACTAGAAATAAAACTTTAACTTCTACCAATTTTCCGGTTGTGGCCGGATTCCGGGCGAACTACATGTCCAGATAGAAAATTGTTTTCACATAAGTGTTCAGCATGTCTTCTTGCCCTAAATCGAACATCTAATCAACTTCAACTTCAACTTTTAATTTTAACAAACTTTCCGGTTTGGGCCGGATTCCGGGCGAACTACTTGTCCGTCGAGAAAATGGTTTTCACCACCGTGTTCAGTGTGTCTTCCTACCCCTAAATCGAACATCTAATCGACTTAAAATAAAACTTTTACTTTTAACAAACTTTCCGGTTTTGGCCGGATTCCGGGCGAACTACGTGTTTGAAGACAAAATGGTTTTCACAATCGTGCTCAGCATGTCTTCTTACCCCATAATCGACTATCGCATTAGCTGTTTCAAAATATTTTGTTTGCCCCTTAATTTGCAAAAACTCCCCCACCCCTAAATGTAGGGCTACAAAGCCCATCTACGAACTTGACTGGTCCGACGACCCAACGAATCCTCACACCGAGTTTCATCAAAATATCTCATTCCCTTCGAGAGTTATCGTGCTTACAGACGGACGGACGGACAGACGGACAACTTTTCGATGTCATAGGTATTACGGTTACGCTCAAGATGATTGTTCCTATCGGCTGGTCGGCCACTCCGTTTCCTGTCATACCATTTAACATTTTTAAAGGCATCTTCAAATAAGCTGCCTTGGAGTTTATTTAGCTTCGGGCATTCAACCACTTACTGCGATAAAATTTAACTACACTTTATATGATTAAGTCCAAAACACGCCAGGAACCTCGAGAAGAACAAGAAACGTCACCCAAACGAATCCTCAAAACTGATTCAGATGGTATGTAAACCAATCAGCAACGTTTGCTGTGGTGATGTTTCTCGCTCTTCGCTGGGCACACGGCGATGCTTCATCCGGACGAAGAGTCAGCCGTCAAGAAACATCATTGACATAGCAAGACCGGATTCGGGCACTGTGGGGGGGGGGGGTCTGGTGATTCAACGCGTTCGGTACTTCCTGATGTAATAGAATGATGAAACTCGGCAGGAATATCAGGGATCCTAATAGACCGACTTGAGAATAGTCGTTTGCACAACCCGAACATCGGGGGGGGGGGGGGGCAGGAATGGGGATCCGCAATCTAGTGGCATTTGTAACTTTTGACCGGGCAATCGGATTTGAATGAAACTTGTCAAGTGGAAAGAGCTATTGTCTCAGATGTTTGGTGTCAAGTCCGTACTGGATCCGATACTGTTGGAGGGGAGTTGGAGGGAGGCACCGGAAATCTCGTGAAACGGTTAGACTCGAGGGATTGGGATTGAACTTGGTGGGAAGCAACAGTTCCGAACGAGTGGTCCGATTCGAGTGAAACTTTATGGGTGATAAGAACTGGTGACCTACACATGCAAAACATGCGTTCAAACCACATGCGGCCACGGTCGGGAGAGTTGGAGGGGGAATTTTTGTGAAACGCTTAGTGTCGAGGGATGGGGATGGAATTTGGTGGGAAGAACAAGCATACGCATTAGATACGTTCTTGACAGAACGAGATCATGTTGGGTCTCTTTGGGGGTATTTGGAGGGGTTTACCCGGAATTCCAGCGATCGCGAGATAGGATACTTCTAGACGTGCTAAGGACGATAAAACTTGGCAGGCATATGAGCCGACCAAATAGACTTTAGGACCCGACACAATGCCCTAGGAAGACTTCCTTTCCTGGATCCAACCATTTTCAGGGATTGGAGAGAGGGGGAATCCGGAAATTACTTACTTCCGTAGGTTGCAAACGAATGGTCCGATTCAAGTGAAACATAAGAACTGATGACCTAGGTGTGCAAAGCATGTGTACGAACCCATGCGGCCAGTTGGTAGGGGTGCGGGAACTTAGTGACATGCACAAAAAATGAACGAAAAATTGGACAGTACCAAGCTTATGCGGTCTTATGCAAGCTTACCCTGAAAGTTTGTCCCCCTAGAATTTTTCCGAAAAGCTTTTGAAATAAACGGACGATTTGATCACTTCCGGACACTAGATACGAAGAAGGTCGGGTCCCCTCTGTTTATTATATGGGGCATTTGATGTCTGAAAAAAAACTCCGGTGATCCATAACTTCTACAGTATTCTACTATATCTTACGGTCGCTGGAACCAGAAATTAATTTTAAGATTTGTGGTATTTTCTGAGGGGTTGCGTACTTTCGATTTTGATGTACGCCAAGTACCCGGCCGGGAAAGGATTTACACCAAGTCCCGGGGGTGGTTAACCTTAGGTTCTTCTTTGTATTGCAGCAAATTAGCTTCCGAATGGATTAAAAAATACACACATATAGCCAAGTAAGATAACTGTCTAAGGATCTGAAGGTTGTCGTAAAATGTGGCATGTTTCTTCGTAGAATTTTAGAAAAGGGTTACCGTCTATGGAGAGAAAATAACATACCTGAAGAGAGTGCTTAGTATCTCAGCACCGAGACTGTGATGATCTTCGCCCGCTTCAGCGATTTCACAGATGGCGCGCTGGATGCAAGCTTTCCCGTCTAAGCCAAGGCTAAAAAGGAAGGATGTGTTTATTCCTGCTAACAGAGGCGTCACTTATGGGGTGGAGGAGGGAGGCCCCAGACAATTTTGTTGATCACTTGGTAATACAAGAGCTACGAGCAGGGGTGGCCCGAAGCACTCAGACCAGGGGGGGGGGGGGGTGAGACCTCTCATTTCAGTGACTCTTGGATCGTAACATACGACTCGCACGTACCGACAAAAATCAACTGTTGCCACTAGTAAGTAATAAGTAATTTATTTATAACCCGCCGTATTCAGAAAGCGGAGTAAATGAAGAAGTAAATAAAACACATAAACATACACAAGTACCCGGCCGGGGAAAGGTGGTGGTCCTGGGTGGTTAACCTTAGGTTCTTCTTTGTATTGCAGCAAATTAGCTTCTGAATGGATTCAAAAATACACACATATAGCCAAGTAAGATAACTGTCTAAGGATCTGAGCGGCGGTGGCGCACATTTCCTGTCAACGAATAGCAGAGCCGGTGTAAAACTAGCTGCAATGCAACAGCTGAAACTATTCTTGTAATTAAATTTGTGTATACATACATTCATAGCCTCGGCTTTACATTTCAGATTTCGCTAAAGAGGAAAGCTTTCAACGCCTGTACCCGGGACAAATTACAGCAAGCGCCCCAGGCCAAATTTTTTAATCTGCCTTTGTCTAGAAAGATTCTAGTCAAAATTACAAGCCTAATTTCCAAATAAATGACAAATCGTTCGTCGAAAAACGTGACAAAATAGTGTCCATAGAAAACAAAGTAGACGCAAAGTAGATTTGTTCCGAATAAATAGCAAATAAGTAATTTTCACGTTAATTCGGAAAACACTTATTCAGAAACAACACGGGGAAGACAAGTTACGGACGGATTTACGGACGTAAAAGCCGAGGAGCAGGAGTTTATATACAGAAAAGACGCAGGTTTGGCGACGAGACTTGAGTTGCGTTTTTTTTCTGGGTGTAGTTTCACTGTAGTTTTGATGTACTTTTCTTTCGTTATGAAAGTACCGTGTACCGCTTTATTTGTCATTCGAAACACTGTACTTTCATGACGAAAATTAAAGCACGTAAAACTACAGTGAGCTACATCTGAAAAATTGCAACTTAAAACTGGTTTGCAGAATTTGATTTCTTCTGTGTAAAAACAAACCCCGATTGATTGACGAAACAAACTTTCGTCTTTCGCCCGATAGAAACACTATATCTTTCCCGAATGCAGCATATTCAAGCACATCTGAAAGGTTTATATCTGCTTCAACCTTCATCTGCGACCTTACCACGAAATTAGGTCCGAGTCTCATTAGAATAGAATATAATCTAATTACCGAAAAAAAGTCCGTGGGCCATGGCAAGAAAAATTTTATAAAAAAATCGCGAACTACTGCTCCTATTCTAAAAATCTTTTTCTATGCTCCATCGTAAAACTCAAGCTTTTTCACAGTAACAAGACATTCATCCTTCATCATCCTTACCATCCATACTTTATTATACACGTACACGCGACAGAAGATGCTATACACAGCAAATTAATGAAGAACGAGAAGTTCGCTTTTAGAGTAAAGCAAACATAAAAGAGATCATTTTCGAATGGTATGAGTGTCCTGAATTTTACAAAGGCTACCCAGATGTGCTTTAACACTAGCATACAGGGGCGTCACGTATGGGGGGGGGGTGACGCCCCCCCCCAATCTTGTCGGCCAATCGGTAAGAAACAATAGCTGAATTGGCGCGAAGCGCCGCGATTTTCGTAAACACTGTCGATTTTTTTTTTTCGAAAATACTTGAGTTTTTTTCATAACAGTCGGTTTTCCTTAGTCGATTTTTTCTTAAAAACCGTCGGTTTTTCTTGTAATCAGTCGATTTTTCGTCAAAACAGTCGTTTTTCCGCAAAAAAAAATCGGTAAAATTGACCAGCCAGTCGGTAAATACCTTGATCCACCCCCACCCATTTTGGCTAGTAACGCCTCTGCTAGCACAAGGCCAATATTTACCTCCTGACTAGAGTGAGTTATTCCAGCGTCTGCAGAATCCCTCCTGTCCAGTGAAACGAATTTCGGGTATACATTAAAATCTTCCTTGTCCTTTTCAAGCGTTGTTCCCACCTCACCCTCGCTTCGTAATCGACATTTTTCCATCTGTTCTAGGCACACTTGTTTCACGGGTCTCCTTTCGTTTGATTTCATTTTCCGTTATGTTTAAAAATTCTTTGCCTTCTTTTTAACTTGTAGTCAGACTTTGACCAACAACCATGCACATAACCTTGTCTCTCGCTTTTGGTCTATAAGGTGTATTAATGTTATCCAGTCAGACTTCACTTTAACAACTAACCTATTGTAATTTTGACAGGCTAAAATCTGAAAGACCTAAGTGAGGCAGATACAAATCACATGGGAGTAGAACAGGTAGCCGTATTGCTGCCCCCATGAATCATGTCTCCGAACTATCCGGGCTATGAATCCTGGTTTTAACGACTCGACTTGTCTTTAGGGACGGGCTTACGACTGAAGCTGTGCAGAGCCAAAATTAACATTCTTTTTTTAAACTGGTCGGATTTTTTTTGATTAAAATTAATGCCCTGGACCTCGGCGATGCCAAAATAAACGACTGATACGACTTAGCTAAAGACAGGGGGGGGGACCCCCCCCCCCCCTTCGGGACATTCCTGGCTACGAGCTCATATGGCACCTGCTGTGAGAAATGCAGCTCGGACCTAGAAATAGGATATCTGGTTTCACGTCTGAGCTTTCACGTCTGAGCATCTCCGGCATGGCTCGGATCATGTAGAGACCATGACTGTTCTACCTTCCAATTTTCCGCCAAATAGATCCACTCGTTTGATCCTAGACATGCCACACGATTTTCCATACCTTCTCCAACTCCCCCTACCGCGGCTGTCTGGTTCGGACTCGTAAATGCATTACCTAAAGCATCTTCTCTTACCACCTATCGAGTTTCACGCGAATATGAGCTTTTTGGGGAGAATTCCGGTACCCCCCCCCCCCCCCCCCCCCCCCACAGTGGTCGGATCCGGTTCGGACCCTAAAATATGTCGTCTAGGCCATATGATCTCTCCACATTCCAAGTTTCATTCAAATCGCTCCACTCGTTTGACCCCTATACGAGCCAGAACATTGCTGAGACCCCCCCCCCACCCCCACCCAACTACCACCATTATGTCCGAATACGACTCGGAAACGTAAACGTCGCATCTCTGACATCTCCTCTTCCCATCCATCAAGTTTGACTGGAATCAGGGCATAGGAATAGCGCGTCACCCCAATCCCTACCGTGGCCGGATCCGGTCCGGGCCGCGTAAACTCGGTACTATCGAGTCTGCATCCCATTCGGTCCATCCGTTCAGGTTTTGTGCATGTAAAAAATTCCGGACCCCCTCCAACTCTCCCGACCGTGGCCGCATGTGGTTTGAACGCATGTTTTGCATGTGTAGGTCACCAGTTCTTATCACCCATAAAGTTTCACTCGAATCGGACCACCCGTTCGGAACTGTTGCTTCCCACCAAGTTCAATCCCAACCCCTCGAGTCTAACCGTTTCACGAGATTTCCGGTGCCTCCCTCCAACTCCCCTCCAACAGTATCGGATCCAGTCCAGACTTGACGTGGAACATCTGAGACGACAGCTTTTCCCACTTGCCAAGTTTCATTCAAAACCGGTCACCCGTTTGAAAGTTATGCATGCCACTAGACTGCGGATTTCCCACACCAACACTCCCCCACGATACTCGGATCCGATCACCCGTTCGAAAGTTATTCGTACCTCAGTTTTCCGGGTCCCCCTCCCTCCCCCCCCCGATGGCCAGACTTGGGAAGTGACTATTTCCAAGTTAATCTGGTCGGGTCCCTAAAACGTCAGTCAAGTTTCATCGTCCTAGCGTATGTGGAAGTGCCCGAACTAGGAAAATTCGGACGGACAGAAATTGCGATCGGTATATGAATAAAACTTTGCGAAGTGCCACGATTTTTCTTAAAACAGTCGATTTTTTTCTAAAAAACTTGCTAGTAACAACTGTAACTGCTAAGCCAGAACGAAGTTCAATGTGGGAAAGTAGTTAGGGGTATCATTATCTGTGCCCTTCCCGCTCTTATTTACAAAGATCGAGTCTGTGGCAAAAAATACCCATGATTTGTTTCCAATTGCTGAAATCTCCATGCATATTACTACGGCGGTCTGAGCGAATCATGTTTGTTGTACCAATCGGATTAGTCAGCTGATATTTTGTTTTGGCGATTTTTTGGACCTTCGTGGGAAACTGTAAGGTTTGAAGTCAAGCTGACCGTTCATTGCAGAATAGGAGATTGCACCCTACCCAATGAATGAATGAATGAATGAATTTTATTGACCCACTGCACTACAATGAGGACTAGTGGAGTATAATAAAAGAAACTGGAAAAGGAAAAAAAACAACAAAAACACAAAGTACATGAACAATAACAATAACACTTAAAGGACGGTAATTAATCTCACTCGGATGAAAACGGGTATTGCTCCATCATCATCACGGGATCATAAGAACAAAATTTAACATTGGGAGGTATAGGACTTTCAACTTTGAAATTAAATTATCGGCGTTTTCTTATCATTATGAGGCAGGGACTTGCTGGAAATGTTAATTGGGCTATTCCTTTACCGTATAATTCTATTTTTGCAAAAGAGTTTCCACGGAAGTAAGAGCTTGAAGGCTTCAAAGTTTGAACACAAAAACGGACTCTCGAATCCTAGTGGTCGGCGATGACGCGGATTTGAAAAAAAAAATTGTCATAATCGACCAATAGGACGAGACTCCGTCTTTGTTTACGAACTTTGACGCCTTCAAACTCTTACTTCCATGGAAACTCTTTTGCAAAAACAGAATTATATAGTTAAGAAATAGCCCAATTAACATTTCCAGCAAGTCCCTGGCTCAGAATGACGATAAAACGCCGATAATTTAATTTCAAAGTTGAAAGTCCTATACTTCTTAATGTTAAATTTTTTCGTTATGATCCCGTCCGTTTTCGTCGGGTATAGTGCAATCTCTCTATACAAAATTTTGGGCGAGAATAAATGTGCACGACTGCATTCGAACTAATGAGTATACATTTTAAACGGAAATTTCAATAACAATTATTTTATTTTAGTTGCATGTCTCTGAATCCGCATCGTTTCTTCGGGTTTTTAGTTGCATGTCGTTTTGTAGTTTGTTGGTTCCGCATCGCTTTTCTATTGCTATTGTTGTGGAATTGATTATTTAGCTCGTCTTTGGGATCCCAAAACGTAAGTGGAGGGATACCTTACCTATGACATCGCAAAAGTTGTCTGTCTGTCCGTCCGTCCGTCCGTGAGCAAGATAACTCTCGAAGGGAATGAAATATTTTGATGAAACTTGGTGTGAGGATTCTTTGGGTCAAGGGAGAGGTCGAGTTCGTAGATATCTGTAGCTCAATATTTAGGGGTGGGGGAGGGCTTCAAATTTAGGGGCTAACTAGTTGATGAGATAGTCAGTTTAGGGGTAAGGAGACACGCTGAATCCGAATATGAAATTATTTTCTCGCCGGACAGGTAGTTCACCCGGAATCCTGCAAAAAACGGAAGAATTGTAAAAAGTAATAGTTGAATCTGAAGTTAATTAGATGTTCGATTCAGGGGTAAAAGGACATACTGAATCCGAATATGAATTTTGTTTCGCCGGACAAGTAGTTTGCCCGAAATCCGGAAGTTTAACATGAAACTTTAAAACCCAATGACATAGTCGATGTAGAGGGAGAAGACATGCTGTTTCAACTTTCGAACATACCGTAGCCTACTAAAGATAAACAAAAAGTGTATGCGATTAGTTTAATTATCTTCAAAGTCCCAACTGGCATTTGCTGGGTAAAAAAGGCAGAATGCATTCGACAACTGTCTGGCGAACAGTTTAATAAAATTTGTCGACCAAATTTTCGAAAAAAACAGCTGGCTTCCATAAATTATCCATACAGGCGAAAGCTCTGCGCGTCGGACGATAACCAGAGGGAGTCATGTTTCTTGTGCGTAATCTTTGGGTTTAATCATGGAATTCTGTGATATTTAGAGGCAGAGGAGGTGGTATCTAATTAAAGTAAAAAAAAAAAGGTATGTTTTATAAGCTAATGAGATAATCGTATATGGGGTAAGGAGGCCCGCTGAATCCATATCTGAACTTAGTGTTCTTGCCGGACAAATGATTCACCCGGAGTTCGCTCGAAATTTAAATTTTGTTGAAGCTCAAAGGTTTAGTCATGGAATTAAATAGAAAACCGTGATTTTCGTTTTTTTTTTCTTGATCAGCTAATTATCCCTCTAGGATGATGTGCGAGGGATAAATATAAATTCGGATATTTCGGTTGCACTTCCGGCAAACCGTCCTCAGCGAAAAACAAAACAAAACTAAATCATAAAATCCACCACAATCACAACAGGAGAACGATGCGGAACCAACAGTTGTAAATAATCACAGATTTGTACATATACAATTTTAACACGCACATTTTATTTTTCGTTATTTTATTTTTATCTGCATCCGCACCGTTTCTTCTGGTTTTTAGTTACATCTCGTCTTATTGTCTGTTGGTTCCGCATCGTTCTCCTGTTGTGATTGTGGTGGATTTTATGATTTAGTTTTGTTTTGTTTTTGCCGAGGACGGTTTGCCGGAAGTGCAACCGAAGTATCCGAATTTATATTTATCCCTCGCACATCATCCTAGAGGGATAATTAGCTGATCAAGAAAAAACCCCGAAAATCACGGTTTTCTATTTCTTTCGTAATGAATGGTCAGCTTGGCTTCAAACCTTATATTAGTCATGGAATTCTGTGAAGTTTGCCGTGTGGGGTCGAAGGTGTTGAGATACGTTATTCAAACTTTGTATGAATTATTATTTTTTACTGTTTTTCACTGGCAAAGTACATGCCATGTTGTAGATGGGTCCTTTAAATATTTAGAGGCAGAGGAGGGGGTTTCTAATTAAGGGTCAAAAAAAGGTATGTTTTATAAGCTAATGAGATAATCGTGTATGGGGTAAGGTGGCCCACTGAATTCTTGTAGTATAGTAGTCTTCTTGCCGGTCTATAGTAGTCTTCTTGCCGGACAAATGATTCACCCGGAATTCGCCCGAAATTTGAATTTGGTTGAAGCTCAAAGTTGTTTCTGAAGTCGACTAGAGGTTCGGTATCGGGGTAAGGAGACATGCTGAAGTGAATTTTGGACTTTATTTCGTTGGCAGATAAGCTGGCAAAATTTACCAAAACCCGAAAATTTGGATTGAAATAATAATCCTCTCAATGTCACTAGCTCTTTTGCTCTGCACGCACTTCGCCGGGAATGCTGCTGAAATACGAAGAATTGTATCACAGTAAAGGACCTTTCTGTTTTCGATTCAATTCAATTCAGTTCAATTCATTTAATTCCTCCAGAAATCGGAGAGTAAAAGACACAGTAAACGCACAAAAGACATAGGATGAGATATTAAGGTAAACTTCCTTGCTGAATCCATATCTGAACGTGTTTTTCTCATCTGACTAGTTGTTTGGCCGTAAGTTAACAAACACTCCAAAACGGTAACATTATTTTTTGTACATATTCAAGTGGTGCGTTATGGATGAATAGCAAAATGTTAAAGGGTCTGGCGAAGAGTCGGAAATGTACAAGATTCGATTGTCTGGATCAAGAAATCTAATAAATATGAAATTTTTGGGATCCCATCATTCGCTAAGGACGGTTGCCGGAAGTGCAGCCGATGTATTCGAAATTATGTTTATCCCTCCCCTTTAGAGGATAATCAGCTGATCAAGATAATCAAGATTTTCTTTTCTTGGAAAAAGACGTAGCTTTCACCACCAGCAAACTCCCAAAAACTGGAAATTTGTAAATGCTGTAAATTGCATTTGCTGTATAACAAGTTTGTAGTTAAACCTAACTCCTGGAGAGGACCCTCTCCAAGAAGACTCAATGTATCGCCAAAGTAAATTTCAGCTGACGAATTCGCTTAGCCCCACAAAAGATATAATCACCAAAATAAAATCCAGGATAAGTAAAACAAACAAGACCAAAGGCTCCAATGGGATCCCAAAAACCTAACATTTGACTCAAACAGTTGGGTCATGTCGTCGCAATTCAGTCTTTGTCAGATTCCTTGAATATTTTTACTGTTAAAATAAAGTTCAAAATGGATTCAGCATGTTTCGTTGCCCAGATACCGAATCTCTAATCGATTTCAGAAACAACTTTGAGCTTCAAACAAATTTCCAGTTTCAGCCGAATTCGTGATGAACCATTTGTCCAGAAAGAAAACTAAGTTCAGATATGGATTCAGCGGACCTTCTTAGCCCGTCAATGAATATCTTATTAGCTTATAAAACATACATGTTTTTACCGTGACTTTGAAACCCCTCCTCTGCCTCTAAAGATAAGACTAAAGGACCCATCTACGAACCGTACTTGACCCGTGCTTTCCCAGTGAATCCTCATTGAACAACATCCTCGTTTGAACAACATATTTCCTCGTTTGAACATTATATATCAACCCCTTCGACCTTCGATTACACTAGATCTCCCCGACGTCCATAGCATAAACAAATGAATGTCGTCATCCACTCGCGCAGAGCTATACTGGTTTGAGAATAAAGGGGTAGTATAGCCGAAAGTTGGTCGACAAATTGTATGTACAGTTTTCGCCGGATTCCGGGTGAACTACTTGTCCGGCAAGAAAATAACTTTCATATTCGGATTCAGCATGTCTCCTTACCCCTAAATCAAGTATCTCAGTAGCTTTTAAAAAAAAATTTGTTTGCCCCTTAATGTGAAACCCCCCGACCCCTAAATATAGAGCTACAGAGCCCATCTTCGAATTTGACCTGTACTTTGACCCAAAGAGTCATCGTGCCAAATTTGAACAAAATATCTCAACCCCTTCGAGAGTTATCGTGCTAAAAGACGGACGGACTGACAGACGGGCAATTTTTGCGATGTCATTGGTATCCCTCCACTTACGTTTTGGGATTCCAGAAAGCACCAGCCTTGGGCGTCTTGTCTTTACAAAATTCCTGGTGGTGCTGACCTCCCATTAAGCCAAGAAGTTCAACTCGATACTGCAATGGGCGGTTGGGGGCAAGCATTCCTGGTGTTTTCGCACACCCTTCCTGTCACCTTCCCCAGATGTGTCTAGGTTGACTTTGGCGTGTCTTATATTATATAGGTTCACGGTATAAAATCTAGGACAGAAAGTCAATAATCCTTACTTGTTTATGCTCTTCTCCAGTGTTCGATATACTGACATACGACCTCCGGCGTCTTTTGTTACCCACGTGGATGGGTCAAAGTATTTCTCGACCGTGTTAGGAAGATTGAATTTGAAGGGGATGACGATTACGGCGGCGGTTGCAGTCGCTGACAGCTCAGGTATCGGTATGGCGATCGTGATGGTATACTGCAATAAATTTATTTATTCATCTGTCACTCATCAACAAAGAACAAGACCTAAGGTTTTGATGGGATCCCAAAATCTAATATTTCATCCAGACAATTGGTCTTGCCTTCGCCAAATCCAGTCTTCGCCATGCTGATCATCTGATAAAACCAAGTTCAGATATACCTCTATAAGGTATATCTATTTTGACGATACTGATCGAAACTTCCTGCTTTACTTCTAGAAAACGTCCGGTTTCGGCCGAATTTCGAGCGAAAGACTTGTCAAGCAAAAAAAGAACATTTCGGAAACGAATTCAGCGTATCTCCTTATCCCTATAAAAACATCTGATCAACTTCAGGTAAAACTTTAACTTAACAAAAATTTCCGGTTTCAACAGGATTCCGGACGAATTATATGTCCGGATAAAAAATGATTGTCATATACAGGCTCGCCCTAAATCTGTCATCTAATCAACTTCTAATAAAACTTCCGCTTTTAACAAATTTTCCGGTTTGGCCGGATTCCGGGCGAACTAGTTGTCCTTCACTTCATTTTTTTTACAGTGTAGTCGCGTTTTTTTAAAGATTGACTGGCGTTTGGGTTTTCTTCCCGGGTTCATCCAGTTGACCGTTTTTTGTCGCTTGATAGGGGAGCGAGAACGAGCCTTCGAAAAACGGTCTAAATCAGTCATCCCCCCTTCCATCCCCACAACTCTTGATTGATTGATTGATTGAACTCTTCCCTCGGTAGTCTCTGAAACTGCTGCAGACTGGCGCTTACTGAGGTGTAAATTGTACGTTTTTGGGTCCACATGTTTCAATTTTCAAAATTTGACTCCAAGTTTGACTGGACCTCCAAGAGAAAGGTGCATCGGATCGACTGTTGACTTTGTTCCCAGTCGATGTCCAGTCAAGCGACAAAAAACGGATCGGCTAGACCTTCAGTCGAAAGTCGATTGCAAAAAACGGCAACTTTCGTTCCAAGCGATCGCAATAAACGCGACTTATATCTAACGAATAATTAATGAGCCGAGTGTAAAGAGGGGTGAATTTCTCTAAGGTCATAACATTGTATTCTGTTATTTATGAGTTCTTTTGGTGTGTGTCATGATTAATGAGCGAGAAAAAGATAAGGCACAGTTATGTTCGCAATAATCATTCCCTGTACACATGAGCTGCGTTCTTTGTCACGGGAGTTCTCACTGGCGGTCTCCGGTTTTTGGGATCCCAAAACGTACGTGGAAACAGCTAATGAGATAGTCGAAGGGATAAGAAGACATGCTGAACCCGATTATGAAAACCATTTTCTCGTCGGACAAGTAGTTCGCTCGGAATCCTGCCAAAACCGGAAACTTGTTAAAAGCTAAAGTTTTATTTGTAGTTGATTAAATGTCCGATTTAGGGATAAGAAGAGATGCTGAATCCGTAAATGACAATCAATTATTACCCGAATATATAGTTGTAAGGATTTAAAGTTGATTAGATGTTGGATATTAGGGGTAAGGAGATACGTTGAGTTTGTTTTGAGCTTTATTTTTTCGCCGGACAAGTAGTTCTGGAATTCAACCGAAACCGGAAAATTGTTAGAAGTAAGGCAGTAAGTTTCGATCGGTTTCGTCAAAATAGATATGACTTATATGGGTAAACACACATGCTGAACCCATTTCTGAACGTAGTTTTCTTAGATGATTAGCTATTTGGCCTTAATCTGTTTCTAAATTTCAATAGTAAAAATGTTCAAGTAGTCTGGCGGAGACTAGATCTGACGAAGACAAGATCCAATTGTCTGGATCAAATATTGCTCTTTTGGGATCCCACCGAAACCTTTGGTCTTGTTCTTAGAAGCCGTTTTTGCATCCACCGGTGACTGCTCACCATTCTTATAACCCGTTTGTGAACTAACCAGTGTCCGGTTTCACCGCACCGTTGCGGACTAACCGAACCTGCTCGGGAGCCCGGCTTCAGTGAGGAGTTAGTAAGTTTTTGTCAACTCACTGGTGAACCAAAACACGCGTTAAGGTGAGGCTTCAGCTTCCAGGTTTTCTTCCGGATTCCAGACAGCCGTTTTCGTCGAGATGGATCTGGAAGGTGAAGCCAGGCCAAAAACGTCTGGGGTGTTGGACAACCCAGACTCCGGATGTCTGGTAGGTGCCATTGAGGCAACCCATTCGAGAGACATAACAAATATGCAAATGCAGAAAGGAAAGGAAAAGTGATTGACAGTTGTGACTGGGATGCAAGAGATATTTGAAATGCGAAGGGGACATCTAGGAAATGTTGAAGAATGGCAAAATTGGATGTCATCATATCATGAAAATCTGGAAGGATTGGCTTGACTATGGGGAAGCCCCGGACGTCTGGTAATCTGGAAGGTGAAGCCTGGCTTTTAGCAAGTTTTTGTCAATTCATTGGTGAACCAAAACACGCGTTAAGGTGAGGCTTCACCTTCCAGATTTTCTTCCGGATTCCAGACAGCCGTTTTCGTCGAGATGGATCTGGAAGGTGAAGCCAGGCCAAAAACGTCTGGGAGTCCGGGGTGTTGGACACCCCAGACTCCGGATGTCTGGTAGGTGCCATTGAGGCAACCCATTCGAGAGGCACTACAAGGATGCAAATGAGGGAAGAAAAGGGAAAATGATTGACAGTTGTGACTGGGATGCAAGAGATATTTGAAATGTAAAGGGGACATCTGGGAATTATTGAAGAATAGCAAATTTAGCTTTCATCATTATCATGAAAATCTGGAAGGGTTGGCTTGACTATGCGGAAGCCCCGGACGTCTGGTAATCTGGAAGGTGAAGCCTGGCTTTTATAAGAGAAGAACCGCACGACAAAACACCAGGACAGCCCGTAGTGCAACGAAGGCAGCTATGGTAAATAGTTTCCATTTCTCCCCGTGACAGTATACCCCTGTAATGAGCGCCAGAAATGAAGATGGAAGCTATTTTCTGAAAAAATATATTTTGGTCATGATGCAAAAGACATCCGCTTTTGCAGAAACCATGGTTGAGGTTCAAATTTATTTTTGCAAAATTTACACACATAAATAATCAAACACTTAGTATTTGAAATGTCAGAAAGAGAAAGTCTCTGAAAGAGTCGGAAATAGTCAGTTCCCAGATCCGAGCATCGTAGGGGGAGTGGAGGGAGGGGGAATCCGGAATCTTGAGGTATCTATAACTTTTCAACGGGTGATAGGATCTTAATGAAACTTGATATTTGGAAAGACCCCATGTCTCAGACGGCCCATGTCAAATCCGGACCGGATCCGGTGACTTTGGGGGGAGCTAGAGGGGGGAGCCGGAAATCTTGGGAAACACTTCCACATAAGCTAGGACGATGAAACTTGGCAGGTATATCAGAGACTCTAAAAGATTAAGTTGGAAACAGTCAATTCCCCATTCCGATCATCATGGGGGGAGTGGAGGGAGGGGAATCCGGAATTTAGAGGTATTTATAACTTTTGAACGGGTGATCGGATCTTAATGAAACTTGATATTTGGAAAGACCCCGTGTCTCAGACGACCCGCTTCAAATCCGTACCGGATCCGCCGACTTTGGGGGAGCTGGAGGGGGGGGGGGAACCGGAAATCTTGGGAAACGCTTAGAGTGGAGGGACCCGGATGAAACTTGGTGGGAAGAACAAGCATAAGTCCTAAATACATAGTTTGACATAACGGGACCAGATTCGGGCACTTTGGGGGAGCTGGGGGGGGGGGGGGGGGGGAGCTCTGGAATCTGGTGATCCCGCGAGTTCGGTACTTCCTGATGTACTAGGACGATGAAACTTGGGAGGAGTATCACCGACCCGAACAGGCGGACTTGAGAATAGTCGTCTGCGCGATCCAGCCATCACGGGGGGAGTGGAGGGATGGGGAGCCCGGATTTAGTGGCTTGCACAACTTTTGAACGGGTTATCGGAATTGAATGAAAGACATCCTGATATTAGGAAGATATCCTGAACAGGATGGTGAAAACCATTTGTCATCAGACAAGTAGTTCTCCAGGAATCCGGCCAATACCGGAAAGTTTGTTAAAAGTAAAAGTTTTATTTGAAGTTGATTAGATGTTCAATGTTGGAGAGAAAAGATACGCTGAGTTGGATTTTGAGCTTTCTTTTTTCGCCGGACAAGTGTTTCTGAATTTTAATAGTAAAAATGTTCAAGGAGTCTGTCAAAGACTGGATCTGGCGAAGAGAAGACCCAATTGTCTGGACAAAGTATTGAATTTTTGGGATCCCATCGAAACCTTTGGTCTTGTTAGTGAAAGCTGTAACGAAAAGCCGAATATGTTAACTTCGATATACGAATTTACATTAAATGAACTATTTCAACTAATGCATTACAGTTAGTTTTACAGAAATTTTCGCCTGCGCCGCATTTTGTAGTATTCTGTATTTGGAAGAACGATGTTTCATTAGTTAGCGTTTAAGGATTTAAATTCTGGGGTGTTAGAAACACGTTTAAAGCTAGAACTTGTTTGGTAAGTATAGCAAATTTTTCCGGAAAAGGGCAGATTAACATAATTTGGCCTGCGCCGCTTACTTTAACTTGTTCCTGGTACAGTCGTTGTAAGCTTCGCTTTTTATGGCACTTGAGCGGAGCTGCAACCGATCACTTTTCGGTCGGTCGGTCGGTCCACTCTTCTCGAGTTAGGGTACTTCCAGAAGTGCTAGGACGATGAAACTTGGCATGCATATTAGGGACCGACGAAACTAACTTGGAAATAGTCACTTGCCCGGTCCGACCATCGTGGGGGGAGGGGGAGGTGGCGGAATCCGGAAAATATGGGAATGCATAACATTCGAACGGGTGATCAGATCTTAATGAAACTTGATATCTGGAAATCACTCACGTCTCAGACGTCCCATTTCAAGTCCGGACCGGATTCGATGAATCTGGGGGGGGGGGGGGGAGGCGGAGGGGGACCGAAAATCCTATGAAACTCTCAGAGTGAAGCGATCGGGATGAAACTTGGTAGGAAGAACAAGCACAAGCTCTAGATACATCACTGACAGAACTGGACCGGATCCGGACACTATGGGGGGAGTTGGAGGGGGGTTCCCGAATTCCGGCGATCCGTAGTTAATGTACTTCCAGGTGGACTAGGACTTATCCGTTTTGCATCGTCAAATACGACAAAACTTGGCAGGCATATCAAGGACCCGGCCAGATTGACTTGGAAACAGTCACTTGTCCGATCCGACCATCGTGGGGGGAGGAGGAGACGGCGGAATTCGGAAATTAGTGGCATGCATAACTTTCGAACGGGTTTTCGGATCTTAATGAAACTTGATATCTTGAAAAACCTCATGTCTGAGATGTCCAGTTTCAATTCACGACCGGATCGGATGAACTGAGGGCGAGGGAGGGGTCGGAGGTGAGAACCGTAAATCTTGTGACACGCATAGAGTGGAGCGATCAGGATGAACCTTGGTGGGAATCTCTTGCACAAGTCGTAGGTGCATCAGTGACAGAATCGGACCGGATTCGGATACCGAGGGTGGGGGGGGGGTGGGCTGTATGGGGGTGTCTGGAACTCCGGTGGTCGTGAGTTAAGGTACTTCCAGATGTGCTAGGACGATTTGCTGGAGCATTAGAAACTTGACATCATTGGGTTAGACATCGTTACTTCTCCGATCCGACCATCCCTTAAAGAACTCATCTTAACCGCAAAGTGCAAAAAAATACTTTTAAGCAAAATTTACTTTTTCACGATCGCCATCAGAACATGATTCTTATTCCAGCAATGTTTTCAACGGATACATCAGCTAAGATTCTTCATAAGCGATATTTCGGCCCTTCTTGGCAAGGGTCCTCGTCAGGCTTTCAGTCCTCTTGTTCAACTTCGGGGAAAGAAACAAACCTGTAATAAATAACTGAAGCTTCTACCGACTATAAATATCTTATTAAAATAAATTATCTTCAATACCACTATAATGAAAAAACTAGTCCTGAGATTTAATTTTTGACACCGACGCTGTTTTTGCTGCACGATTGGGGATTCTTATGAAGAATCTTAGCTGATGTATCCGTTGAAAACATTGCTGGAATAAATGTTTCAAAGTCAGCTTGGGCTCAAAGAATATTTAACATGATTCTTCTTCTCGTTTTTGCTTAGGAATTAATTTGTACCACCCTTAAAGTGCGCAAGTTAACCGAAAAGTGAAAAAAAAACTTTTTACCATCACTTCCATGCAGCCTTGCAAGTTTGGTGCATCTTAACCGAAAGGTGAAAAACATTCTTTTGACCATCACTTCCATATGAATCTTGCAAGTGCCATATGAGCTTCCAGCTCTTGTTTTTAGTTACATGTCGTTTGGGTTTGTTGGTTCTGCATCGCTTTTCTGTTGCTATTGTTGTGGAATGTATGATTTATCTTGTTTCTAGACCCTAGGAATATTTAGACCCTTCTCGGCAAGGGTCTTCCTCAGGCTGCAACTAAAACATTTTACTTTAACAGTCCACGTTCGAGCGACAGGGAGGCGAAGGGTGAGAAGCCTGACGTGGATAGAGGCGTCTATCCCGGACAATCTTTTCCACTGTGTTGAGGCCATATTTTGAGGCGATCATAGCGAATCATTTGTTATTTTGGGGGGAGTCGACCGTATGTAAAGAAAAAAAAATCGAATGTTTGAAAACCAAGTTGCTAGAATATATTTTTTTAAATTCTACATTTTCTACGTGTATTAAACTTAAATCTTTTTTGTATAGGCTACGAATTTCTGATGCATGTATATCTCACAATGTTAAAGTCCGTATCCGAACAGTCTTTATCCCAGTCCATTCTTCAGCTTTTGCCTCATACAAACACACATTATGTTGTGTATATATACAGATAATCTTGACTCTTAATTCGAATTAATCTTACCTCATTGGAGGTAAGCTTAATCCCAGTAGCAAATACTGCAGTTAACTTTAATCCTTACTCGGAGAAACTTTTCACAGTGTAACCATCAAGGTGAGATAATTGGTATATCAGGCAACAAGCATTTCTACGCAGTAAGACGAAAGAATACTTCCAAAATATTCGTAAGGACTGAGTGTTTCCGATGTCGTTTCATAAAGTCACAGATATGTCACTACTAATTATTAGCCTAATCACTGATGATTCATTTTGCTCATTGAAAGGAATTCTGATATTTTTGAGAATCGCCGAATCGGATGGAAGCACCGACAGGCAATGTCAAGACTTTATCTGCGGTATTGTTGAACTATTATGACACTTCCGTCGAAGGAAAAGGTACAACAGTGAGAAGTATAGTTGATAGTGTTAAACAGATAGGTCAGCTTAGTTTTATTAGAACGATATTTCGGCCTTTTTAACTCAAAGTAATTCTACGAAGAAATTCACCAAAATCAGATGCTTATGCTAGAATCTTTGTTTTCTCACACGTTCACTTTCCAGCTCGATTGGCCTGAGCCGCTCAAAAAAGCCCAAAGCTTGGGCTGAAGGAGGAATATTTATTAATGAGTTCAATTAGTTTTAGACGGAAACAGCGTTCTTTGAAACTACCTTTAAGAAATTAAGTGCCCTCAAATAAGCTGGCATGTCTGATAACGAGTACGAACAGATTAAATAACAAATGAGCACTTTTTCGAAGCATTACCGATTGCCTTTGATGGGCATTCGTCAGTTCTTTTTCAAGTCCATGTTTGGACCTACATTTCTGTGACAGTATCTAGGCCGACAAGAGAAAGAAAAAATTTGAGGAATTAAAGGGGGCCTTCTCCTACCGTAATGCTGCTGCCATCTGGAAAGGGAATGAATCTTTTCCTCCTACTTCTTGCCACTCCTGCGTCTTCGCCGTCCATCACTGATGTTGAATTATCAAAATATCTGTAATCCAAAGAGCTGGCCAAAGAAGCAGCTTCACAAAATATAGCGAACAAAACAAAAATGTTCATTTTGACTGATTCCCGTACGCACTGACGATCTCAAACGATACTTCCTTGTTTATATCTCATTGATGATTTCTGAGCTTGCGTGATACCTCGAAAGAGCTATTGAAATTGAATCTGCACTAATTCCCAGACTCGTCATTTTTTTTAACAGGAAGTTTTTTGAGTTGTAGAGAAAAATTTGCTTATAGGCACGCAATTCTTTTTGTATTTTGTTATGGCATTGATTTTCCGGATCGCCTGTGTAGTATTTGGTAAGCTAATATGGTTAATCATCGAAAGTTGTCGTGACACTTTTTCCATTTCTTCCAGATGGAAAGCTTTGAAGCACAAGACACACGATTTCAACTCGATCAACCACACATGAATATTTCCAACAATTCCCCAATCTGAGAAACAGCATAGCCTGCGGATGACCTGTCTTCTGATCGTAAGTAGTGAATTCTTTCCTGGTTCTCGGTAACTTTCCGGTAAATTTCAGCGTCGATGAAACCTGGCTGAAAGCAGAAGCGACTCGAGAAGTGATTGTTTATAGTTAAGCATCAACGATTTTTTTTCCTTTAATGTCACTTGCCTTCCTGCCAAGTGCCATATACCGATCACTTTGCCCTCGGTCCAGCGATCGTGAGTTAATGTACTATCAGATGTGCTAGGACGATGAAACTTGTCAGGCTGTCTGGGACCCGACCGAAATAACATGGAAATAGTAACTTCCCCGATCCGACCATCGTGGGGGGAGTGGAGGGAGGGGAATCCGGAATGTTGAGGCCTGCGTAACTTTCGAACGGGAAATCGGATCTGAATGAAACTCGATAGGTGGAGAGAACACATGTCTCGCATATCTCTGATCCCACTGGAGGTTGGGTCCCGGAATTCCCAGGGGGGGACTGGTATGAAATCTGAGGACCCCTAGCCTAAAATCTGGCCTTTTTCGGAAAAAAGACCCACCCACCCCCGCCTGGCTGGTATGAAATCTGAAACCGCTAGGGGTACCCCAATACTCGCCGAAAAAATCTGCATAAAAAAAAAAATATTGCACACACCACCCCCAATAGCAGGGTGTGTACCATATCGTTCGATTCCAAATTATAAGGTTAGAAGTATGCTGTACTTCTTTTATTATTATCACGAAGACCATCCAAGTAAAAAGCTTATTTCAGCACACGTGAAGGATTTTTTTAAGTTTTTGTCCTCGGAAACGGACCTCGGAAACACTTCACCATCAGATTTCAAGTAAGGCTTTGCACTTGGCCAAAGAATGTCTAATCTTCTACTTGTGCTTTCAGCGGGACGAGGGAAAAATTGACGGTTTTTGGGATCCCAGAACATAAATGGAGGGATACCTATGACATCGCAAAAGTTGTCCGTCTGTCCGTCCGTCCGTCTGTCCGTCTGTGCGCACTATAACTCTCGAAGGGAATCAGATATTTTGATGAAACTTGGTGTGAGGATTATTTGGGTCAAGAGTAGGGTCAAGCTTGTAGATGGGCTCTTTAGCCCTATATTTAGGGGTGGGGGAGGGGGTTTAATTAAGGGGGAAATGAAATATTTTTACACAGATAATGTGATAGTCGATTATGGGGTAAGACGACATGTTGAACACGATGGTGAAATCCATTTTGTTATCGGAGAAGTATTTAGACCGGAATGAGGCCAAAACCGGAAAGTCTGTTAAAAGTAAAAGTTTTATTTGAAGTTGATTAGATGTTTGATTTGGGGGTAGGGGAAACTCGACGGGGAAAACCATTTTCTTGCCGAATAAGTAGTTCGCCCGGAATTCGGCCAAAACCGGAAAGTTTGTTAACAGTTTTATCTGGAGTTGATTAGATGTTCAATGTAGGGGTAAGACAACATGCTGAAAACTTCTGTGAAAACAATTTTCTACCCGGACAAGTAGTTCGCCCGGAATCCGGTCGAAACTATAAAATTATTAAAAGTTAAAGTTTTATTTGTAGTTTAGATATCCGATTTAGGGGTAAGAAGAGATGCTGAATCGTGTATGACCATCTTTTTTACCCGGACATAAATTTCGACCGGAATCCGGCTTGAGCCGGAAAATTTGTTATAAGTTGAATTTTATTTGAAGTTGATTAGATGTTCAGTATTGAGGAAAGAAGATACGCTGAGTTCGTTTTGAGCTTTTATTTTTTCGCCGGACAAGTAGTTCAAAACAGATATGACTTATATGGGTAAACACACATGCTGACTCCAAATCTGAATTTGGTTTTCTCAGATGATTAGCTATTTGGCCTTAATCTGTTTCTGAATTTTAATAGTAAAAACGTAAAAACGTTCAAGGAGACTGGCGAAGATTGGATCTGGCGAAGACAATTAACAACTGTCTGCATCAAATATTGAATTTTTGGGATCCCATCGAAACCTTTGGTCTTGTTCATTTTTGTCTCTGCCCTCCTGCTCGTCGAAGACAGCAGAAGCTCAGCGACTTATTTTTGAGCATACGTTCTCGAGTCTTGCTGTAGCCTTAAAAGGTCGGCCCTATCTTTTCTTAAATATTGCCACTGACGCCTTATTGCTTGAGCACGAGTACAAGAAACGGGACAAACTCATGAAGAAAAGCGCCCGTAGGGACAAGCGTCATTTTATAGAGATGAAAGCTCAGATGGCAGAAGAGCCATCAAAAAGAGGGGATTCAAGAGCCTTCTACAAAACCACGAACGAGATCATCGGAAAGCGGCCTTGCGTGGACGGACCTGTAATGGATCCGAGCGGCCGGCTAATCACTGACTCGAAAAGATCGGCGAAGACTAGCAGTAAGCTCTGACCCACCCTCTTCAGCCGAAATCACTGGTGCCCTAAAGAAGCTAAAAAACGGCATGTCGCCCAGAGAAGACCGTATCGCATCTGAGATGCTGAAGTGGTCTGTAAACGCCTGCCTAACAGTTTGGATGACACTCTTTAACCTGGTATGGGAAACCGAAAAGGTCCCCCGTCGGTGGACAAGGAGTACTCTAGTCAAAATGTTTAAAACGGGTGATTCCACTAAGTGTGAAAACTGGCGAGGGATCAGCCTGCTCTCCATTCCTGGCTACCATCCTGCTGTGCCGCATACAGCCAGCAGTCGACAAACACCGCGAAGAACAGCATGACTTCCGCCCAAACCGTTCATGTGCGGATCTCATATTCATGCTAAGAATGCTGCTAGAAGAGTACAACGAATGGAGGAAAAAGCTCTACCTAGTCTTCATAGACTTCGAAAAAGCCTTTGACTCCATCGACCGTGCTACACTCTGGAGAGTGCTCCGGTACTATGGCAAACCGGACAAACTCGTAAGCCTGATAGCAGCCTTTTACGAAGACATGGAATGCTGTGTCCGTACCGGGGACGGCAACACCAGATACTTCCAAATTATGACGTTCGTGAAGCAAGGGTGCGTTCTGTCTCCATTGCTGTTCGTCCTGATCATCGACTACGCTCTAAGAAGATGTGAAGGATATGGAATTGACATCGAGGACGGCAGAAAAGTAGGAGACATATACTTTCCCGATGACATCAACCTAATAGAGAACTGCAAACAGAAGCTCCAGGACTTCCTCACAAAGACCAGTGAAACAGCTGAACTGTTCGGACTGAAAATAAACATCCCCAAAACGAAGAGTATGGCGAGCAGCGGATCTCCGCTAGATATACGCTGTAGGGACCAGCAAGTCGAACAGGTCGTTGAAATCCAATATCTCGGCAGTACAGTTCAAAACACTGGAGCTTGTGAAAGGGAGGTCCAGCCAAGACTTGGTCAGGCCAGCGGTGTCTTCAATCGCCCATGACATGGAGGAGCAAGAAGTACTCCCTTAGACTCAAGCTGAGACTTTTCAACAGCAACGTTCTCTCCGTACTTCTGTAAGGGTCGGAGACGTGGCACCTCAGCCAACAGCTGGAGAAACGTCTTCTGGCCTTTGAAAACACCTGCCTTAGGCGGATCTTAGACATACACTGGACAGAAAGGGTTTCGCCAGATGACAGATTCGCCAGATGACAGTGCAACCCCTTATTACTGAAGTCATCAAGATCCTCCGCTGGAGGTATCTGGGCCATACAATCAGGATGGGAAGCACCAGACTCCCCAACGCTATCCTCCAGTGACATCCGGAGGGATCCAGACGAAGAGGGCGACCGAAGAACGCTCCTCGTCGTACACCAGTCGGATCTTCACAATATCAACGCGTCTATCCAGCCCGAATGGAAAGATGTATGGACAGCAGCCCTTATGAGAGACGACCGGCGGCTCTTCTTGGATGCCCTAAGCCAGTGGTTCCCAACCGGGGGTACGCGAGACCCTTGCAAGGGGTACGCGAAGGAGCCAAAATTGAATTAGTCTGTAGCTTCAAATAACTGCTTTTACGAAAAATCGCGGCACTTCGCGCCGACTCTTACTCCTCTGATTGTAAGCCCTAGTGAAAGTCATTAAATCGTGTTGATTCAAAAACAGCTAGCCTACTGCCGTAAAATCTATTCCTGTGTCGAACAATATTGTTTCAAGAAGAATCGAAGATATTTCAAGTGGCATTGTCATTCAGGTTGCGAATTACGCTAAGAAAAAATTTTGCGACGCAGCTTGGTGTATCCATCAAACACTGAACAGGCTGACTGTGAAAAGTATACCACTAATGACGTCGATCCGAGATTTGACAAAATTTTTGCTACAAAGCAGCCTCTAGTGATTGCCTCATTGATTTTGTAGATACTTTTACACATGTATGCCTTATCATTTTTGATAGTAACTATCATCTTTTTCACGTTCTGAAAAAGGGGGTGTGCAATCTTTTTGAACCTTGATTAGGGGTACGCGGGACGAAAAAGGTTGGGAACCACTGCCCTAAGCGCCTATGGAGGTGCAGGAGGAACTAAGGTCTAAGGTAAGGTAACAAAGTTGCTGACTTTATTGGAGAATGCTTCGAACCAACCAAAATCTTCTGTGACGTGCCTCACCGGTGCCGAATATGAGGATTTTCTGATTCTTGGGAGACTTTCGCGGTGTTTCAGGATCCCATATTGCAGCTTGGACTCTTTGTCCCAGCTGTTTCGGCCGTGTGATTTCCTGCTAAATGATATGTTGCTTGGGTCAGTGTACAAAAAAAAAACCCAAGAGGACCACCCAAATAAAATCTGCTAAGTCGGGCCAAAAACGACCCACCCCACCCGGCTAGGGTCCTCAGATTTCATACCAGTCCCCCCCTGGGAATTCCGATTATCACGGATTAACGTACTTCCAGATATGCTAGGGAAACTTGGGACACATGTCAGGGACCCGACCAGATTGACTTGAGAATAGTCGTTTGTCCGATCCGGTCATCGTGGGGCGACAGGACGGAGGAGAAATCTGGGATTTTGAGGCAATCA
The DNA here is from genome assembly GCA_023053575.1 of Branchinecta lynchi. NCBI lineage: Eukaryota > Metazoa > Arthropoda > Branchiopoda > Anostraca > Branchinectidae > Branchinecta > Branchinecta lynchi. Next base: position 16,421,602 of record JAKZAP010000014.1, on the reverse strand, counting down.
TAACTTTTGAATGGGGCATGGGACACAAATGTAACATGGTAGCTGGAAAGAGCTGTTGTCGTCGATCACCCACTTCGTGTCCGGACCGGATCCGATAACTCTGGAGTGATGAATTGGAGGGGGACGGGAATCTCGGTGTCGTGTGAACTTGGACAGACTAACACTACTTTATTTTCACTATCTACTACAAAGTCTGAATACTAACTAAATTTGACAAGATACACTAAAGCACGGCACTTATTTACATTTTCAACAAATTCCCGAAACTATTTAATATTTACATTTTCCCTTGCTGAACTTGGACTTACATCCCTCGTTGAACTTGAATATGCTGACAACCCCATTTACAAACTGAAAAGTTATCACTAATTCTTTTAATACAAGACTCGTGACAGGCTTAAAGTGGAAGTTTGTGGAAGTGGAAGAGATGAAGCTTGGTGAGAAGGACAAGGACAAGTTGTAAATATATTTTTGGTAGAAACGGACAGGATCGGTGAACTGTGTGTGTGTGGGGGGGGGGGGATAAAAGGGTGGTTCCGGAATTCCGGTGATCGCGTCTTCAGGTATTTAGGCTACAGATGCACTAGGAAGATGAAATTGGCAGGTGTATTTGGGACCCGACCACATTCACTTGGAAGTAGTCGTTTCCCTGATCCGGCCATCTGGGGGGAGCAGAGGGAATTGGAATCCGGATTATCGGAATTTTGTAGCATGTATAACATTCAACGGATTGTCGGATCCGAAGGAAACTTGGTAATTGACAAGAGGACGGGTTTCTGACTTAACGATACACTTTCATAATACCCAAGTGCCTATGATCATTTGTACCTCAAGTATATGCTTACAAATGACTTTTTAGCCCCCTTAAAGTGCGTATCTTAACTACGTGGTTAACAAATACTTTGACCAAAATATATATTTTCGTGATTCGCAAGGGCCCATGATCATTTTTTCCTCGATTGTTTTGCTTACAAATAACTTTCCAACATACTCAAAGCACCAATATTACCGCAACGTAGAAAAAAAAAACATTTTAAGAAATGATACTTTTTAAGATCCCCAAGGGCCCGTGATCATCTGTACCTCAAGTATATTTTGCTTAAAAGTGAGACAAAAAAAAAGTTTCGGGCAAATAATACATTTTCATGATCGCAAGGGCCCATGATCATGCATTGTAACCGCAAATTGCACAGCATATTTTTTTACCAAACCATACATTTTCACGAATTCGAAAGGCCTATAATCGTTGTGCGTCAAGACAGCGCGAATCTTAGCTGATATCCTTAGCCACTACGTCTGCTTGCAAGGATCATATGAGCTTACAGCTCTTGTTTTCTTAAGCAAGCGTCGACAGCCTCGTCTCGTCTTGAGAAATTCAAAGACTATGTTTGATTATAGATACGGTAATAAATAGATTTGATAAGAGATGCGGACTAACAACGAGACCAAAGGTTTCGATGGGATCCCAAAATTTTAATATTGTAGATATGCGGTCTTCAGCAGACTTCTTAAACATTTTTACTTTTCAAATTTATAAACAGATTAAGGCCGATGGTAATAATCGGCGAAGACCAAGTTCGTATTTGACAGTGCAAAACGGATACGCCCAGGAAACGCCAGCTGAATTTCACCAAGTTCAGATATATTCTCCGTTTTGCGCTGTCAAATATTCAGATACGGTTTCAGCGTATGGTTTACCCTAGCCTACATCGTATTTCCTTCCTTCCTTACTTCTGCCGAACTTCCGGTTTTGGCCGGATTCCAGACAAACTACTTTTTGGGCAAAAAACTAAAGCTCAAAAACGAATTCAGCATGTGTTCTTGCCCCTACATCGAACCTCTAATCAACTTCAGAATAAACTTTAACTTTTAACAAACTTTCCGGTTTCAGCCAGATTTTGAGCGATCTATACGTCCGATGAAAAAATTATTGTCATATGTGAATTCAGTGTGTCTTATTACCCGCAAATCAAACTTAAATAATACTTTTATTTTAAACATATTCGCAGGTTTTGGCCGGATTCTTGGCTAACTAATTGTCCGGTGAGAAAATATTCGGACTCACTCACGTTTCCTACCCCTAACTTGAACCTCTAATCAACTTCAGATTAAACTTTTACTTTTCACAAATTTTCTTGTTTTCGCTGAATTTCAAATGAAGTATTTGTCCGGCGAGAAAATAAATGTCATAGTCCGATTCAGCACCCCTATTTCGACTTTTTTGTTAGCTACTACAAATATTTGATGTTTCCCTTAATTTCAAACCCCTCCCTCACCCCAAAATGTAGGGCTATATAGCCCATCTTCGAACTTGACCTGTAATTTGGAGTCCGCATGCCAAGTTTGATCAACAGACGGACGGACGGACAGACGGACAGCTTTGCGATGTCATAGGTATCCCTACACTTACGTTTTGTGATCCCAAAAATCCGGTGAATTGCCGAATTCGGTATCGAGTCAGAACCAAATGAATCTGATTAATCACCGAATTATCAAATCGACTGAACGAATACGATGGAACAAATACGGACTTGGGAAAGTCCGGTGAACAACCGAATTTGGTAACTAATGAGACCTAGTAAACACGTTAAATCACCGAATTTACGAAGCGAATGCGGTTAAATCACCGAATTTACGGAGCGAATGCGGTGAAACCGATGCGGACTGAACAAAAGTTGGATTAATTACCAAGTTCGATAAAGAATTGGGACCAATAAACACGTTAAGTCAACCAATTTGGAAATGTGGGGAGAGACGAGTATTAACTAGACCAACGTTTCAATGGGATCCCAAAAATCTAATATTTGAGTCAAACAATTACGTCATGTCTTCGCCATTCAGTCTTCGTCAGATTCCTTGAAAATTTGTTCTGTTAAAATAAAGTTAAAAAATGGATTCAGCATGTGTTCTTGCCCCGACACCGAACCTATAATCGATTTCAGACGCAGCTTCGAGCTTCAACCAAATTTCCAGTCTCGGCCCAATTCGTGATGAACCATGTGTCCAGCAAGAAAGCCAAGTTGAGATGTGGATTCAGCGGACCTCCTTACCCCCTCGATGAATATCTTATAAAACATGGATGTTTTACCGTAAATTCGAAACCGCTCCTCTGCCTCTAAAGATAGGACTAAAGGACTTATCTACGAACTTGACTTGTACTTTACCAGTGAATCCTCATTGAAGAACATCCTTGCTTGAACAAAATACTTCTCCGTTTGAACATTATATATCTACCCCGTCAACCTTCGATTACACTGGGTCTCTCCGACGTCCATAGAATATACAAATGAATCGTCGGCATCCACGCGCAGAACTATACTAGTTTGAGTATAAAGGGGTAGGGACTGACTGCTATAGCCGAAAATTGGTCGACAAATTTTGTGTCCGGTTTTCGCCGGATTCGGGGTGAACTACTTGTCCGGCAAGAAAATAACTTTCATATTCGGATTCAGCATGTATCTTTACCCCTAAATCAACTATCTCAATAGCTTTTAAAAAATATTTTTTTTTGCCCCTTAATTTGAAACCCTACCCCTAAATATGGAGCTACAGAGCCCACCTTCGAACTTGTCCTGTACTTGGACCCAGAGAGTCATCGTGCCAATTTGAACAAAATATCTCAACCCCTTCGAGAGTTATCGGGCTAACAGGCGAACGGACAGACGGACAACTTTTGCGATGTCATAGGTATCCCTCCACTTAGGTTTTGGGATCCGAAAAAGAGGCAAGACCCAGAGAGTCATCGTGCCAATTTGAACAAAGTATCTCAACCCCTTCGAGAGTTATCGTGCTAACAGACGGACGGACAGACGGACAACTTTTGCGATGTCATAGGTATCCCTCCACTTACGTTTTGGGATCCGAAAAAGAGGCAAGAAAAGTAAAAGGGCCCGTTGAGGCTTTAGAGTGAGGGTAGGAACAATCTTTTACGTGCCTTCTTCTAGGCTCTGGAGGTACGAGCTCTCACCTACTTGTCTACTTGTACTACTTGCTTATCCATTTTATTACTCGTGCCTCCTGTGCCGCGGCGTGCCTCTTTTTAGTCGATCCCCCCCGTTCACAAGCATGCCGAGCGAAGCATACATGCCTAGGCTTGTGCCTAGCATCACCGTTCACATCCGTACCTGGCACAGATTTTTAGCCAGGCATCGAATTCTAAGCAGAGTTCAGGCTAGGCATGCTTGTTAACGCGGCTTCGTGCAGCAGAAGAAATGGTGCAGACATCCCTCATGATGTGAGTTTTGCACTTTTCTCGTATCTGCTTATTAACTTATAGATCTGTAGTGATGACAATATTTATCATAAGATGTCGGTATAAATGTCGCAAAATTGTATATACTTCTAGATTGTTCTGTTATGACGTTATGTATTGACGTAAAAACGACCCATCGGCTTGTCCGTTATCTGTTTTTTAGATTATGTTGAATTGAATTGAATTGAATGAGTGAATGAATGAAGGATATGACGCACTGCTCAAGGGCAGTAGAATAAGTGCAGTAGAAAAGGACAAAGAAATTTAAAAATTCACAAAACACTAAAAAATATTTTTCATAAAATTTATTCATTAATTTAGAATCACATTGGTAACGGTAAGTTTCCAATCCGAGACCACAAATTAAAGGAGAGGTTTTCAAGCGTCAACAATGGGTTGGAGATTAACAAACGGCGGATCATGTATCGGTTCCGCCTTCGCCGTGGTAGGTAGAGCAGAAATCTCAGATAACTAAAGTACGTCGAGCGTATACATCGAAGGTCCTTTTTTCTGAGTATAGAATGTAGTCCAGCAAGGAAGTTTACGTATGGTGCTCAATAAGCAGTATATAACTTAGGCCCAGGTCTGCTATACCTCGAACTATAGATGTAAAAAGCGAATTTTTCAACGGAAAAATTGAATCAAATATTCGCAAAATTCCAATATTGGGAGGCCTTTCGAACAATTGAAATATTTCGTGAAATTGAAAAAAAAAATATGGAAAAATATGGCGAGTATTCGCCATTTTTGCAAGAAAAATACAATTTTCGCTGCAATTTTCGGGAGATTTGTGTCTCAGACAGTACGCAATCGTGTTTAAACACCGCATGCAGTCATTCATGCCCAAACAGATTATTGGGTCCCAAAACCGGATGAATATCAAGTTCGTAAATGCCCCCCCCCCCCCCTAATCCTATGTTTAGGGGTGATAGGAGGGCTAATGGTATCGCAGCTCCAAACTCCAAACAATATGTACTATAGCCTACATGTGACAGAACCAAGGCCGTATCCAGGGGGGTTAGGGGGTTGAAACCCTCCCCCGAAACATGCAAAAATAATTATTTTTATAGGCTTTTCCCTCAGATCTGTGTGTTTTTTGTAGTTTTTTGTCCGACCAGCAGGCAACCCCCCCCCCCCCCCAAATAAATTCCTGGATACGGGCCTGGACCAAGTTTTTCCAATAATTTTGTCAACTAGACAGCAGCGCCAACCGCCCCAAACGAAGGATTTGTGAATTTCTGACAACATTTTACGAATTGCAAATGTTACTTCTAGTTAATTTAGAGCGGAGAAATTAGGATCAGAATTTAATTTTAGAAAACCTGGAAATGTTTCTGCTTGCTGGACATGCGTCTGGTTAGTGATACGGGGTTAGATAGGATGGGGGGGGAGCACAACCTTGAGTGAGTTCCTTAGTTGTGGCCTAGTATAGATGAAAATCTGTAGAAACAATGTAATGAAGCTCAGCATCTTATTTTTCTCCTTCTTTTTTAATTTTTCGCAGTTTTTCACAATTATACGGCAAATATTCGCAATTTTCGCAAAATAAAATTGAGGTACGGTACTGAAATTTTACATCTATGCCTCGAACGGTATATCTTTGTGGGATGGATGCTAATAATGAGGCGATGGAGGAAACAAACTAATCCGTTTGGAGCGCTGAACTAGGATAAGGCCTTATGCTTAGTACGTTAGTATCCCCAAAGCTTATAACCCAACCTAAACACCTTTGGCTTTGTTTTCACACGATAGCGCTCCTTCGGTATGCGTACAGACTAGGGAAATCCGATTTTGCAAACTCTTAAAGGACCTGTCTTACCTATAATACTAACCTACTTCCATAAGCACTCGACATATTTTTAAACCCGGAGACCCCAATTTCGTACGGTACATTCTAACCCCTCTAAAAACAAGACCAATGGTTTCGATGGGATCGCAAAAATCTAACATTTGATTCAAACGATTGGGTCGTTTCTTCGCCATTCAGTCTTCGTCAGATTCCTTGAATATTTTCACTGTTAAAATAAAGTTCAAAAATGTATGCAGCATGTCTCCTTGCCGAGATATCGAATCTCTAATCCATTTCAGAAACAAATTTGAGCTTCAACCAAATTTCCAGTATCAGCCGAATTCGTGATGAACCATTTGTCCAGCAAGAAAACCAAGTTTAGATATGGATTCAGAGGACCTCCTTACCCCCTCTATGAATATCATATTACATATAAAACATACATGTTTTACCGTAAATTCCAAACCCCTCCTCTGCCTCTAAAGATAGGACTAACGGACCCATCTACGAACTTGACCTGTACTTTAACAGTGAATCCTCATTGGTCGACCTTCGATTACGCCAGATCTCTCGGACGTCACACAGGACAAATAAATGACTGCCGGCATCCAGGCGCAGAGCTATACTAGTTTCAGAATAAAGGGGTAGGACTGCTATAGCCGAAAACTGGTCGAAAAATCTTGTGTCCGGTTTCCCGGATCCTGGATGAACAACTTGTCTGGTTATTTTCTTGTAGTAAGAAAATAACATTCATATTCGGGTTCAGCATGTCTACTTACCTCTAAATCAACTATCTCGGTAGCTTTTAAAAAATATTTTTGTTTGTCCCTTAATTTGAAACCCCTCCCCACCCCTAAATATAGAGCTACAGAGCCCATCTTCGAACTTGACCTGTGCTTTGACCCAAAGAGTCATTGCGCCAAATTTGAACAAAATATCTCGACCCCCTCGAGAGTTATCGTGCTAACAGGCGGACGGACGGACAACTTTTGCGATGTCATAGGTATTCCTCCACTTACTTTTTGGGATCCCAAAAACACGCTGATTTTCTCACTTACTGTGTTTTGCTACCTTCGATGTGTATCACGCTGTCGACTGTTGTCTGCGAGAAGTTTTTTCCATCAGAAATACCGGTTAAGGAAATTGTTTCCATGTTTTTGTTGTAAGTCAATGGATCTTGAAAAAGGCTTAAATCAGCCCAAACCGTGGTTGAAACCACAGCCTAGTTTTAAAGTATGCCAAATATTTTAAGATACTGTAAGTTGAAGAGTAAATAGTGCGAGGGGTTCTTTAAGCATTGAAGTACAGAGTCGTAAAACAAAAATCAGTGGGGGGAGGGGGGTGAAGTATTTACGACTGGCTGGTACCGACTGGATCTTGATTGTAATCGTTGTTTTAGATTTTGTGTGTGTGAAAATAGACTGTTTTTAAGAAAAATCGCAGCGTTTTTCGCCATTTCCATTTGTTTTTATCGAGCGACCGTCAATATTGCCCCCCTCCCATGTATGGCGCCTCTGAAGTGAATCAAATAGGGTTAGAATTGGCATGCTTGAAGTGAGAAATCTGTCGTGACATTTTGAAATCTTCTTTTGTTTGGCTATCCGTTTGATAATTTCGGAAACCACATTGACCTGACATATCACAAAAAATCAACGTGTTGGCCTATAAAAAACCCTTTTTCGTTGGTTTCTTCGTTAATTTTTTGTGGCTATCCGTTCGTTCGTCTCCCAATAGTGCGAGCACAAGATCGGGATTTCTCGGCCGGATTTTCTGCACTTTCATCCGCAGGTTGCAAAAATCTCAACTCTTCCGGACGAAATTGATGATGGTGCCGAGAATCGTGGGTACGAAACACAGTCTGAGATTACCCGACCCTGATCGTCCCTTCAAGGTGTGACTCGGATTAGATAATCTGTAAGACGCTTTCCTCGCCATCTAGCGGTTCTGCAGTTGAACTAGATGAATGATAGGTGGCATAGAATGCGCCAGCGTTTTGTTTTTAGTGTTGCCTGGCATCTAGTGATTAGTCTCGGCGAGAGTTTCTGTGAACCTCTTTGTCATAAATGGCACTTTTAGAGGATGTTGGATTTGTTCGATTCTCTTCAGAGCTTGCTCAGGTTGAGGTTCCATCATCAGCCCAAAGATCGTGTCATTAGAGAGTTTTCGGAAATAGGCTTGTTGCTAACGTTAGCACCTCAGCTGACATCTGGTGGTACGTATCGGAAACTTCAGTTTTCGGAACGCCAACATGTCAAGAAGAGCAGCAGCCAATTGGCCATATTCCTGTTCAGCGCTTCCAAGCGGACTAGTTTCTGTTAATCCCCCCATGCCTCACGGTCATCACTTGGATCAGACATGGTAAAATAGATCCACAGGTTAGTGAGTGGAAAACCTGTCATCTGTGTCCCAGGTAATGGAGGTTTTGCATATGTTTCAGCAGCAGAAAGTGAAAGCGACCCACTACCCTATGGATTCGACTTTTTACTATGTCTAACCAACACTTGTGTAGACATAGTAAAAAGTCGAATCGAGAGGGTAGTGGGTCATTTTCCCTTTCTGCTGCTATAACATATGTAAAACCTCCATTAACCTGGGACACTGATGACAGGTTTTCCACTCACTAACCTGTGGATCTATACCATGTCTGATCCAAGTGATGACCGTGAGGCATGGGGGGATTAACAGAAACTAGTCCGCTTGGAAGCGCTGAACAGAAATATGGCCAATTACAAAGAATCATCTACAGTGAAATGATCACGATTCTCCGACCAATTGAAGCCGTTTAGTGCGAAGGCAGTAAACCAATCGAAGCAACAGGAAGGCGGAAAGGGAGCTGCAGAACGGTGGAACCCAACGCCATATTTTGAAGGAAGGATTGAAAAGAAACATCCTTGTACAGTGTTCTTTATTCTTTATATTATTATTCTACTTTATTCTTTCCAATCCAATCCAAAAAAAAACTCTACAGTGTGGCTTTTTACCAGTCCAAGTATGGGACGCTAAAAAGAGCGTTTTTCGCTCAGAGTCCACTTTTTCTAACGCTAGATTTTCACCTTATTTGTCATCAGCATCATCGCTTTAGCGGGAGCTACAACTTTAGCGTACGGTATTTCGGTCTCACGCAAGTTTCCGAAAACTCTCTATTATCTTTGATCAGCCCCACCATCAATGAGAAGGTTAATTCTCCTGGGCTATGATCCCAGTCGAGCTGCATTATCAACTTTACAAACTCAACCAAGAAGAGGATAATTCCTCATAAGCGGCGATCCCAGTTGAGGTGACATAGAGCCATCAACTCAGAAGAAGATCAACCGGAAGGCGGAAAGGGTCGCGCTCCCCAGCTGTCCCGACGCCATTAATGAATAGAAGAAGAAGAAGAAGGTCAATTATGCGTACAGTTCACCCACAGGTGCTAAAGCGGGTTACAGGGAGTGAACGAATTATTTCTTGGCTGAAATTTCCGGTATGTCACAGTTCCAAGATACATATCCGCATCGAAACCTTGAAATACCAGTAATAAACCTTCAGCTTTTGCGTTAACCTCCCCTCATAGCAAACAATATCGCTTAAAACGATATGTCAGCTACGATGCTTTGTCAGCGATATTTTGGCCCTTCTTGGCAAGGGTTCTCGTCAGGTTGTCAGTCTTAAGGGCCAACTTCGGGGAAGGAAACAAACCTGCAGTAAAATTTGTTTACTTCCCCGAAGTTGACCCTGAAGATGTAGTTAGTGGTAAAGCATCGGAGGTGCGAAAGTTAAGGTGGGAGTTCATCTGTCCCGATGTTAGTAAAATAGCGTTCGATGGATTTGATATAGTTAGTTCAGACTTGGTGTGACGAACGATATAGGCAAAAAAGCCCATAAGGGGACCATATCAGTCTACAACGCCCTGGTAATAATAATGACCTATGATGCATGATGACTTAGAAGGTGTTAGGAGAAATAATGGATCCGTATCGCAGCTTTGTTTCCTTGCTCAACAAATGGTTCGATATTTTGCGGAATCAGTGTCCAGAGTTCGTTTCCCTTTGGGATCCCGCCGAATCTTCGATCTTGTTTTGTCAGACTATTGTTTTTCTGCTGGGTATTCTTATTGATTTTCTTTTTCGGGAAAGTTAACTGAATTTCGAAATTGATATAAGTTTTTTTAAAACAATACAAATAATAACTTGTGTGGAAATAACTACCGATCGCCATTCCACTCACGGTGAGTAAGCAGAATGTTGTTTTTTCCGACACTCCGGTTTGATTGGATTTTCAGTTTTTTAGTATCTGCTCGCTGGATTACGCCAAGTGAGGAATCCTTCGTGATCAGCCAAATCATAAAGCGGTAGCAAGGGCTTTGCGTAAATGAACCCCGTTTACATTTCGCTTGAAAGGAATACCTATTGATAAGAACAACACGAATTCAAACGCGAAGATTCGCAGTCAGCATGGACTGAGGAGTATTTAAAGTTTTACCAAAATGGTCCGAGATGCGACAATCAACCCGATACAAATGCGATACCTCGTTGTTCCTTTATTCACGAATCGTCGATTTGCATATTGTGAATTTTCCCTTTCGGATTTGTGGTACTTCTGTGAGTTTATACCTATATCCTTTTAGCAACTACAGCGCTAAACGATTTCCAGAAAAAAATAATGTCAGTCTGATATTTTCAACGTCTGATAATTGATTTATAAGCTACTTATAAGCCATGACACTCGACCTCGATCGGAGGAAGTGCCAAAAAATCACGTTTGTTCTCTTGTTTAAATTTTGTTGGTTCATTTGTGGAGGCGGTCTTGTCGAGAGTCCGTTTTCTTAACTTTCTAAACTTTGGGGAAAAATCGAAAATCCCTCAGAAAGAGTCAAAATAAGTCAGCGTATTTAAAAAAGAATTAACAACAATATGTTGGCTTTTCTGTTAAACTTTAAGAACAATAATGCATTGCCTAAACGCTAAGCGGATTTTCAGATATTTGTTGCGATTGTCTTTCGATCTCTCGAAATTTAGGAATTGCCTACAATTTGAATCGGTCTTGAAAAATCCGTAGGATAATTCCAGAATAACGATAATATAACTATCCTTTTGTTTCAAAAGTCAAATCTCCTTTCGAATCCCATCGAAACGTTCGGTCTCGTTTTTGTCAGTCTATTGTTTGTCCGACTGGGGATTCCTATTCGTTTTTTGTTTTGAGAGTATTGATTGCTAAGCAGACCGAGTCTCATAATGAAAAAAAAAAATGAAAACAATACAGATGCTATTTGGTATGGAAATAACTATCAGTCGTGATTCAACGGCCCTCGCCTGGTATGGTGAGTAAGCAATATGTTGTCTTTCTGACACTCCGGTTTCGATTTTCAGATCAGACTGATTTCTTTGGTGGAAGTGGAAGTGAGTGATCAGCCAAATCGCAAAATGGTCGCAAGTGTCTTGAATAAATGGACCCCGTTTTTTTTTTTTTTTTTTTTTAGAACTGTGATCAGTAGCCTTCTTGATAACAACAGAAGTGTAAAATGACGCAAAGATTCGCAGTCAGCTTGGGCTGAGTATTTTGCTAGAAAAATGCTTTATAAACATGCTTAACGTTTTTTTATATTTTATTGCGATTGTGATGGGTCCATCTCTCGAAATTTCAGAGTAGCCTATAACCGGAATCGGCTCAGAAAAATCCGTAGGAAAATTCCAGAACAACGATAGTGAAACCATATTTTTCCAAGTCCAATTATTTCCAAAGTCTATTCCCCTTTAGTATCCCACCGAGACCTTCGGTCTTGTTTTGTCAGATGTCCAAATGGGGATTTTTATTTGTTTTCTGTTTTGGGAATATTGATTACTAAGCAGACCGAATGTCAAAATGAATAGAAAATTTTTGAAACAATACAGATGCTATCTTGTGAGGAAATAACCACTGACCGTGGTTCCGCGCACGATGAGTAAGCACAATTTTGTTTTTTTCCGACATTTCCGGTTTCGACTGGATTTTCTGACTAATTTTTTGTATAGCTGCTCGCTGGATCACGAAAAGTGACTAATTCTACCAATTGTTCGAGCCAAATCATAAAGTTGTAGCATGGGTCTTGCATAAATGGACCCCGTTTTTTCGGGTCTTCACTACCAAAAAAATACTTGACAGCAAAAATATAAAATTACTCAAAGATTAGAAGTCAGCTTGGACTGAAGGAGTATTTAATAGCACAAATGTATTGTATAAACACTTAGCGGGTTTCAAAATATTTTACTGTGATGATGGAGGGTCCCTCGAAATTTGAGAGTAGGGGAGATTGGCTTCAGGGTTACTGTAAGTCGCAGTTTTGGAGTTACGGCTTTCGTTTTTATCTCAGTGGAAAAATAAAATTTTCAGCTATAATACCGAATTTTTCAGACGCTCTCAAGGATGCAGTGTTTGCTACTGGGATTAATCTTATCTTTATTAGGATAAGATTAATCCGAATTAGGGATAATCTTATCTCAATAAAGATAAGATTAATCCCAGTAGCAAATACTGCAAGATTTTTTTTTACAGGGTACTTAAAGCAGAGCGGGCGAGGTGTCTGAAGTCGAGTCGACTCCGGACACATACTGGGACGACTTCGGACGGTACTTTTTATACAGACTAGACTAGTGTTTTATTCTGTTCTGACTTTAAAATAACTTTAAAAAGCAAGTTCAACTTCTAGTGGCCTAAAACATAAAATAAATTATCCCACCGTGCCATGGCCCTCGGGCTTTTTTGGTAAATTATATTCATTCATTCATTCATAGTTTAACATGATGTCTGTTTTAGTAAATATTCTGGGTTACTTCCGACTAAGGCTCACCACCGATCTCCAAGATGGAATTTCTTTCCGATTCGGCGGGTAGATATTTTTTTTTTGGGGGGGGGGGGCTTCTGACATCAATATTTTGAAAACACGTGTTGGTGATGATAAAAAGGAATCTGGAGATATTATTTTTAGCTTTAGTTTAATAGATAGTCCTTCAGCCCAATCATATTTGACGATGCAAAACGAGCTTTGACGCTTGAGCTTTGGTTTGACGAGCTATTTTTCGGCCCTTCTTGGCAAGGGTCCTCTTCAGGCTCAAGCCGCTGAAGCTGGAAAATGAACTTTTCGAAAAACAATTGAAGATTCTTCCCCAAATATCTGATTTTATGAACTTCTTCTCTGAAAATTGGTTGGAAGCTGGTGCTGTGATTTCGTTCTGGACACGGCTGCTGTGTTTGCTGTTCGATTGGGTCGTCGAAAGGGTAGAGATTCTTCTGCATTTTGGTTTTGGAGTCAAGTCACCTGTCTCTTCATCTTTCTTCTAACTAAGATGGATACTTGTCGGCGTCATGTATGGGTGATTTGAAGTTCCGTACTCTTTCAGTCTACATAGCTCTGGATGCGTCAGTATTCAAAGAAAGGCACTGGCACTTCAAGCGCTCAGTTAATAATTAAGATATATCAATCAACAAAACAAGTAATTATTGATGAAAGTGTAGCTCATTCGGTGTGTGAGTGTGTGGAATTGAATGAATGGAGAAAGGAGGTATTTGATGAGAGAGAATATAATGAAGATTGGATGGCAAGGATGGTGAAAGATGAATGCTACCTTACTGTGGAAGAACTTGGGCGTTGCTTCAGTCTTGCGATGGAGCATAGAACGAGATTTTTGGGATCCCAAAACGTAAGTGGAGGGATACCTATGACATCGTAAAAGTTGTCCGTCTGTCCGTCTGTTAGCACGATAACTCTAAGGGAATGAGATATTTTGATGAAACTTGGTGTAATGACTCTTTGAGTCAAAGGTAAGGCCAAGTTCGTAGATGGGCTCTGTAGCCCTACATTCAGGGGTGGGGGTTTAAATTAAGGGGCAAACAAAATATTTTTAAACAACTAATGTGGAAAATATTTTCTTGTCCGACAAGCAGTTCGCCCGGAATCCGGAAAAAACGGAAAGTTGGTTAAAAGTAAAAGTTTCATTTGAAGTTGATTAAATATTCGATTTAGGGGTAAGAAGACATGCTGAACACGATGGTGAAAACCATTTTCTCTCCAGACGAGTAGTTTGTAGGGAATCCGGCAAAAAATGGGAAGTTGGTTAAAAGTAAAAGTTTGATTTGAAGTTGATTAAATGTTCGATTTAGGGGTAAGTAGACATGCTGAACACTTATGTGAAAAGTATTTTCCACCTTGACAACTAGTTCGCCCGGAATCCGGTCAAAACCGGAAAATTTGTTAAAAGTAATCAGTTTTATTTGAAGTTGATTAGATGACAGATATAGTGGTAAGAAGAGGTCTGTAAATGACAATTATTTTTCAACCGGACATACAATTCGTCCGGAATCCGGTTTTAACGGGTTTTTTATTTTAGAAGCTAAAGTTTTATTTGAAATTGATTAGATGTTCTTTATGGGATAAGGAGATACCATACGTTGAATTCGATTCTGAATTTTCTTTTTTTGCTGGACAAGTAGTTCGCTTGGAATTCGGCCGAAACCGGAAATTTGGCAGAAGTAAAGCCGGAAGTTTCGGTCAGTATCGTCGAAATAGATATGGCTTATAGAGGTACATCTGAATTTCGTTTTCTCTAATGATTAGCCTGGCGAAGACAATACTTAGTTGTCTGGAGCAAATATTAGATTTGTGGGATCCCATCGAAACCTTAGGTCTTGTTTGAATAGGAAGAGTGTTTGTTACTTCTATAAGTTACTGTACTTGTACAGTTTTCGTTGCCATGGCCCTCTTGCTTCTTTAGTAATATATTCTGGTCTAATTTCGATTCACCTCTAGTTTCTTAGTGCTATGTGCGTTTTCGTCCGAGCCCGGGTTGCAACCCTCAACCAATGAAACTTTGCTACCATAGGCAAGTTTGCTTACTGAGGCTGCGCGTAGTGCCATACCGTAAAAGTATGCTTCTTCAAACACTTTTCCAAATACCCTTGATGACTAACTCCTCATACCGATGAAGAATTGTCGTGTGCCGAGCGAAGAGCCGGAAGCGTCATCAGAGCTGTCCCATTGAACGCCGTTGATTTGTTGGCATAGGATTTGAGTCGTCGTTCGGGCGACGTTTTTCCTTCTTCGTGTGGTCCACTGGCTTGTTTGGACTTGGCCGTAGAGTATTTGGACCACCTTCTTTGTTTGTTTTTTGCCTTGAAAAGACGATCAGTGTCGGACAATCACTGATTGGGATTCCTTCTCGGATTTTCAGCACCATCGACAATTCGGTATAGAAAAGCTCAGATTTATTTCAACATGATGATGAAATGTAGAAAATACGGTCGCGAAAATCTGATCGCTTGATCGCATCGTAAAACAATCAAACGGGAAATAGTGAATTAAGAATTTAATACTATCAGTCAATCAATCAATTTAATACTAGCGAAGAGCAAGGGTTCCAGCTTTCAGCAACATATGTTAGTATAACTACTTATTTCATTTGAATGTTCTCTTTGTTCTGTGAGGATACTAGGGTTACTATTAGTAATGCGAAAACTGTAGCAATACTTTGGACACCGAGGGTCAAAAGCAAAAAAAAAAAAAATTAATAAAATTTACTTTGCCTTTAAATGTTACAAATTGCAGCTGTCTGAATCGACCCTTATGACAATGAGTCAGCCAATCCCACCCACTCGTAAAATATTCATTGAGTTCGATTATAGACATCAGCTTACTGGGCATACATTTTCTTAGGTATTCATGGGTTAGGCTTAGGCAGAAACTGAACACATCAAACAAATTACCGAAAAAAACAGATGCTGCCAGATCCCGACGCCAAATATTGAGATCTATTTTTTTCTTTTTATTCATATACCAGTAAAAAAAAATCGTT
Source organism: Branchinecta lynchi (assembly GCA_023053575.1). Lineage (NCBI taxonomy): Eukaryota > Metazoa > Arthropoda > Branchiopoda > Anostraca > Branchinectidae > Branchinecta > Branchinecta lynchi. The sequence continues at coordinate 16,405,758 of JAKZAP010000014.1, read as the reverse complement.
TCGTCCGAGTGTTCCTTGGAACAATCCACTATTGCGAGCGCTGTAGCAGCTTTCGGTTTCCGGTTTTCACCGTACTTTGTGCAGCTCAGAACACGTGAGCCAGTACAAGATCAGGTTCAAACTTGGTACACTTGTGGGCACTAGGGTCCACCCCCCCCCCACACACACACACACACGCACACACACCCACCCGGTTCAGTGGCAAATGGTCCCAGATTGCACAGTAAATAATGTTCATAAATTGACCAGACCTGGACATAGGACGATGAAATTCCTTGTACTTGTAGATCCTAGGCTGGGAAATTACTTTCAAAGTTTCACCTACCCTACCCACAACGTTCAAGGGGGCAGTTCCGTAACAGGAATCAACAGATAGCAAGTTGAAACTAAGTTTGTGAGCATTGAGGTCTCTTTTTGCGGGCCTTTTTGCGGGTAATTTCTGGGCTGGGAAATTACTTTCAAAGTTTCACCTACCCTACCCACCCCGTTCAAGGGGACAGTTCCGTAACGGGAATCAACAGATATCAAGTTGAAACTTGGTAAGCTTGTGAGCATTGATGTCTCTTTTTGCTTCTTGCGGGCCCCATGGGCTAAGATTGCCCATTTTTTTTATGTTTTTAGCTTGACAAAAACTGGGGATAGCGATGAAATTCCTTTGCTTTCATCAGGTTGGGGATATCAATGTGGAGTTTACCCCCCCCCCACAGTGTTGATGGACAAGTGTATAAGTGTGTAAGTCGGTATAGTCGAGAATATTTAGGTCTAGGATATTTAATCTCTATTTAAGTCACGGGTCAGAAACTTTACTCATGGGCAAATTGGGTCCCCGTCAAATTGCACATCTACACCTATGTATATATCCACATATATATATATATCCTAAATATATATCAAATATATACATCCACAACTGACAAGTATACAAGAGTTGAACTTCAGACATGTCATAGACGAGACATGGTATAGTCAAGGATATTTAGTCATGTCATCCAACTTCTTCTACACGGACTGACTTGTTTTTGAGATCCCAAAACGTAAGTGGAGGGAGACCTATGACATCGCAAAAGTCGTCCGTCTGTCCGTCCGTCCGTCTGTTAGCACGATAACTATCGAAGGGGTTGAGATATTTTGATCAAGCTTGCCGTGAGGACTCTTTAGGTCAAAGTGCAGGTCAAGTTCGAGGATGGGCCATGTAGCTCTACATTTATGGGTGGGGAGGGGTTTGAAAGTTAAGGGGAACAAAAAATATTTTTTTAAAGCTAATGAAATAGTCGAATTACAGGTAAGGAGACATGCTGAATCGAATATGAAATTTATTTTCTCGTCGGACAAATAGTTCACCTGGAATACGGCGAAAACCGGAAAATTTGTGAAAAGTAAAAGTTTAATATGAAGTTCATTGGAGGTTCGATTTAGGAGCAAGGAATCGTGCTGAGTCCGAATATGGAAATTATTTTCTCGCCGGACAGTTAGTTCGGCCAGAATCCGGCAAAAACCCGAGAATTCGTTTAAAGTAAAAGTTTTATTTAAATTTGATAAAATTTCGCTTTGCGGGTAAGAAGACATGCTGAATTCGCATATGACAATCATTTCTAACCGGACGTATAGATTGCTCGGAATCCGGCGGAAACCGGAAAAGTTGTTAAAAGTAAAAGTTTAAGCTGAAGTTGATTAGAGGTTGGATGCAGGGGTAAGGAGACATGCTGATTTCGTTTTTTAGCTTTATTTTTTCACCGGATAAGTAGTTCCGGAATTCCGGCGAAACCGGAAAATTGGCAGAAGTAAGGCAGGAAGTTTCGATCTGCTTCGTCGAAATAGATATGACTTAAAGGGGTAAACACACATGCTGAATCCATATCTGGACTTGGTTTTCTCGTATGATTAGCTATTTGGCCTTAATTAATTGTAAAAGTGTTCAAGGAGTCTGGCTAAGATTGGATCTCGCGAAGACAAGACCCAAATGTCTGGATCAAATTTGAACTTTCGGGAGACCATCGAAACCTTTGGTCTTGTTCGATTCTTTACCTGTAACCCACAGTCTCATTGAGAAGTATCTAACCTTTTCATACATACATAATCGTGGCGCTAATGTTTCCAACCTTGCTCATTTGATTGTTTCTGAACCGTGTCTCATTGACGGTATTGTTGAGGTTGATGAGGAGAAAATTGAGGACGACCATCTGCCTCTGTCTTTCTGTTTGGTTGTCCCAGTTTTTGGAATCAGTTGTCCAAATCCCAAGAAGGCCTAGATCCAAAAGCGTAATAGGAATCGTATAGATGGTGTGCTCTACATTTCTACATTAACTAATCTTCTCTCGCTTTTAAAAGTTCCTTTTCATCTTCTTCAGACTGGTATAGCAGCTACTACTTCATCCATCGATATTAATTATTATTATAGTGAGCTTGTCCATTGCTTGAAAGTGGCAGCCGAATTGCTTTACAGACTGAGAAAATTCCGAGTTGGAACAAGGAAACCTACTTAGAAAGTCAGTCATGAAGTTAAGAAGGCAGGCAAAAAATACGGCAAAATTTCGGCAAAAAATTTGGATTGCTTGTGGACGCCCAGGAAATGGTACTGTTTTTAATGTGAAAGCGAAACGAAACGTGAATTCAAATCTTCACTTAAATATGCTCGTTTGAATGGCTTAGATGCTCCCACTGACAAAGAAACGTGGCAAAAGGTCCTTCGGTCAGATGAAGGTTCAGCTGTACCTTCTTCCACGCTAACTATGGCTGACAGGACCAGCCACCACAGCGGTCTATTCAGTGGTTGCAAAAACAGATTCAGCAGCACTATGAAAAGTTACTTCTTAAATACCTGCCAAGGAAGATATTTGAACCGCCTGTTCTTCCCGTGACTTGCGAGACTTGTTCTTCCATCGAAATTTGCTTTCCGAAAATTAAGAAGAACTGGTTCTACAGACTCTGATGGCTTTAATGCTGATTTTTTCGAAATTGAGTGTCCAACACCTCCAGCTTCTGTTTCAAATTTGTTTATGCCAGGGTTTGGTTCCGAATAGTTTCCTCTTGGTACCGGTGATTAAGCGAGGGAAAGACACAGACCTTTGCAAAAGCTATCGGCCAATTACAGTTTCTTTTTTCATAAGCAAAATCCTGGAATACGTCCTTTTTCCAGAATTAGTTGAAAAATGTTGTTTTGGTTCAATGCAGCTTGGATTCCGTCCGAGTTGTGCGCATGCTCATCACATATTGACAAAATGATGAAGCAGACTACCCGCGAGAAGTCTGCTATTCATATATGTTCTATAGATATAGCTGGTGCTTTTGACAATATAACGCATTATCAGGCCCTGTTTTCTCTCATTACTTCTGGTGTGAATCTATCTGTTGTCAGTCTGTTAAAACTTTGGTATGCTCATTCCTCAGTAAGGTTCAAATGGCAATGTAGCTTGCTAGAGATTATTCCTGTCCGAACTGGTGTTCGCCAAAGGGGAGTCTTATCTCCCTACATCTTCAAATCGGCCATATCTTCTTGTCTCGATTATTTACACCCTGCTTACTTTTATAAAGACCATGCCTTCAGCTACATAGTCTACGCGGACGACTTGCTTTCCTTTCAAATACAGCTATATATTTATATATATTTTGAACTTGCCAAGCTGACAGGGGTGCTTCCGAATCGTATCACTAGATGACACCACCCTCGTATCGAATCCTGGCTTGAAGTCGTGAGTTGCCTGGGGGTGAGTAAAATTCAAAACACGCCAAAGAACTTCGGGGAGAACGAGAAACGTCGCCCGGAAAAGACTCAAGTCCCGTGTCAACCAATAAACGGCTTCGTTGGGGACAGCTGTGGTGACTCTTCCGCTAGTTACACGGTGATTCTTCATTTGCAGGTCGAGTTAGTCATCAAGAGTATAAAGACATAGTAATGCTGTAACGCCTTTAACCCTGATATCATTACATCTTGGTGTAATTTGAGAACGACTTAAAAGATTATGGTGTCAGGTATGCATGCATCCAATTCAGCGATTTCATCATCTGAATTTGTAAGATCGTGTTTCCGCAGTTTTATAGCGTCTCAGTTCACTGCGATTTCTACCTGTATTCAAATTCTGCAACAGTGTTTCGCCATTTTACGACATTTCCTACCAAAAATCTAGAAGTTTACTGCCTCGATCCATGTATTTTATACGAGGACATAAATTATACACGCAATAATTACTGACGTAAAAAAGCAATAAAGGCTGAAAAGTGTTTAAATGTCGACGACAGTAAAATGTTCAATAATGGGAAAACAGCGAGCGCATCTGGAAGACATAGTCTGCAAAACCTGACATAGACATGTATATAACCATGGAGATAAAGAGCGGTACAACAACAGACCGCCTTGGTCAAAATCTTATGGCGGGCTGATGCATTTGGAGCGCCGGGTCCCCCAGGAATCGGTGCAGTGTCACCTCTTAGAAATAATGCTCGTTATCTCCATACAGTCACGCGACGAATATGCTGTTACTGCTACCCGAACTCGTACACTATTAAATCCTCGGAATACCCACGCGTTACCTCTCAATTGCTGTGAATGAATGAGCAATGTGTTACGCGTTAGTACACAGTAAAAAGAACAAACAAATATCACGTAAACGAAGACACTCAAATAATTTACAAAAACGTTATTCACGAACGAGGACTAATGTGATGGAAGTAGTGGACAGGTAATCGGAGAAGACAATTGTACCTGTATATACATTTATATATAGGTATATCGTGTAAACTATATATGTATATTGTGCTATCAGGCCCGTATCCAGGAATTTATTTCGGGGGGGGGGGGGGGGGGTGCCTGCGGGTCGGACAGAAAAGTACAAAAAAGACATAGATCAGAGGGAAAAGCCTATACAAACTATTATTTTTGTATGTTTCAGGGGGGGGGGGTCACGGCCCTGCGTGTTATTATTATCAATTTAAGCCCGTACGAGAAGGAGTTAAAAAAAGAACACGTGCCCTGCAGTCAGGTCTGTATCCAGGAATTTATTTGGGGGGGGGTGACCGCGGGTCGGATCAAAAGGCACAAAAAGACATAGATCAGATAAAAACGATTATTTTTGTATGTTTCGGTGGGAGGTGAACCCTCTACCTTCCCTTCTGGATACGGCTCTGTCTGTATTTTAGTAGATGGGTCGGCTGCGCCCCCGTTTATAGTAAAAGGCTGGGAATGTGGGTCCGCATTATATTATATGGCTAATGGATAAAAACGAAAAGTCATCTGCGATATTCGTTGGGCATATTTAGCAGGTCCATTGCTTCCAGTCAAGGCCGTATCCAGGGAGGGGGGTAAAGGGTTCACCCCACCCACCCCGAAACATACAAAAATAATCATTTTTTATAGGCTTTTCCCTGTGATCTATGTCTTTTTTGCCCGACCCGTGGACACTCCCCCCCCCCCGAAATAAATTCCTGGATACGGCCTGCTTCCAGTCCAGCAAGATTCTTGCCAAGAAGGTCCAGTCCAGCAACAGCCTAACGAGTACCCGTGCCAAGAAAGGCCCAATATCGCTAACGAACAATTTAGCTGACTTTCCGTTTTAAGCCATTGTTTAATAGATGTTTCCCATTCAGCTTGGGCTCAAGGAGTACTCAAGTCCGCACTACCCAGTCCTGACTTCGTCTTTCCTGAATGGGCGTATCAGGAACAGCTGGTGAGCTGTTGTTTAAAATAATAATTTTGTAATTTCATCTGTTTCGGGGAAGATATTAAATCTCTAGTTCAGAGATGTCATAATTGTATGCAAATGGGATGATCCAAAAAATTCCAAGCAGAGAATTATTATGCAGCCAGTCGTAAAGGAACATTTTATTTTGGAGGAGCAATAAGGGATGGAATGTTCGCTTGAAACAGCGCACGGTATTGGTGTTTTTGCACAGTTTAAAATTTTAGAACCCAGTAATTTGACTCGCGGGACCAGGGAATCATCTTGAAAAGATTATTAGGAAGGGTTAAGATTGGTCCTCACTGCCCAGTTTTATTGTTCCCACTAAAACCAAATGAGAACATAAAACATGATTATTTCTTCAGTCATAGCTCTCCTTCTTCGCAGAAAAAAACATGGCCAGAAAATATCCATCCCAGCTCGATTCGAAATCTGGCGGAATTTCCGACTAAGGTACTAAAAAGAATCTGGATAGGATTTTGACACAATCAAGTGGTGGTAATATGTACGATGAAAAACTAGCTTATTTCTCAAAAACTGCGAAAATTGGCGTCTGGCTGTATTACAAAGGCGGGCAAGTTAACAAAAAACCATAACATGCAAAAAATTAAAGACCTTTGCCAGACTCGGGTGTGTTTTGCACGAAATTTCGGCGCCGCAACAGATGAAAATGAAGAACCTAGTCTGCAATACACAGCAGGGTTAATGTTGGGATTTTCAGATGAGGGGATTTCGGTTCTTCAGTCTTCGGTTCGACTCTCACTTCACGTGTTAAAACTATTGGTTTTATATTTATTTAAATTTCGTACCATATTTCATAAGCCTTAAAGGGGGGGGGGGGGCAAATTCGAATCAGAACTGACGAACATACAGTAGATCAGGTTTCAAAATCTTGGCAGGAATTCCGCATGTTTCTGGGAGGACTGTAATCTTTATGGACACTGACGCTGATGGACATTAAAACTTAAATGAATTATTCTACGAAACAGGACAATCGTTTTAGGCTATACAATGGAAGCCCGGACCAGAACTAAATGAGCTACGAATGAGATAAAAAAGGTAGTAAATTAGGATCAAATCAAATTTCTTTGATTTTTGATCAACAGATAATCGAATGACTAGCGAATTGGATCCAATAGATGCTGACATACAATCGATCCCCTCCGATACGACCTTTTCAAGCACTCGAAATTTTATCACACACATGAAACAAGATACGAAAAACATTGCAAAAAAAAATCGCTATGTCATTGATCAATCACTTCGTGTAGTTTACATACTAAATTTCGATTAAGAGCCAGGCACTCCAGCCAACAAAATCTTTTGAAAGCACTTACTTGATTCTGAATTGATCTTTGACTATTAACACTGCTAGATTCAAGGAGGCTAATTAACGAGCAACTATTCTCGACCATACATCTAGGTACAAACTGCTTTTCTCTAACCCTAGGTTCACGCTGCTGCTTCGTATGCGACACGATTTTTTCTTTGATTTTCCGATGTTTGACAGAATCGCATGAACGTTCTCACCACCATGCAGACGCAAAAGGAAAACGAAATTTTGTGTCGAGATTTCTGCAAAACGACAAGAAGCCCTTGAGGAAACGACCTCTGAAGATGCTGGGAGATTACCCATCTGAATACCAACCCACTTATTAGGAAATTTTCAGTCAAACCCTATATGTCATCTTACTGAAAACAGGTTAACAAAAGTCTATTCAGAAGATGTTTTTGCATTCAGCCATCCTAGGATTACAGTCAGACAAGGTAGAGCAATTTTTACTGTTGGAAATTTAACTAATCTTTGTTTTTTCTTTTCTTTCCCTAAAAAAATCGCATGCATTATGTCGGATAAGTTGAAATATTTCAACGCGTCGGACACTGCGACAAAACACAAAGTTCTGCTTTGCTTGTCGCATGATTTGTGTCGATATGTCGCATGACGCAGAATTTTGCGCGAAATCGCAGCAGTGTTGATCCAGGGGTAAGAGTCAATTTGCTCACTCTGTTGTCCAAGTTGATTTCTGTTGAAGAGAATTTTGTTACATGGTCCGGTATTGCTTTCTCGAGTGCAGGTACAATTTTGCACTGATTCGCAAAAATAATGTTCGCTATCCGCTTTAGGCAGTTTGAAGAATATGCTGAACTGGGTACTGTCATTTACTGCACTTATTTCTTTTATTTTCTCTTCATTTTTCCGAAAGTTGCCGCTTTCGACTGGAAGGGTTGGAGTCGTTGACGCTCTTGGATTTTGCGACGAAGGGTGATGAGGGTGGAGGGGCTTGCGCCGGTTCCGAGCCGGACGTGCTTCCCAGTCAGCGCACGGGGCGTTCGGCGGCGGTGCAAATCGGAGGGTGATCCGGAACGGTCGTCACCGGCGAGACTTTCCGGCGAGGAGCGGGAGTGCGACGGATAATGCTGAAATGAGAAGGTTCGATAACTCGGTGATCGAGCCGAAGATGCATTTATTGCCAACTTTGGGGGGGGGGGGGGATTAGTTCGTTTTCCTACCAGAATTCGTGGAGCCAGAAGTTCTGGTGCATCTTTTTATTTTGTTTTATTTTGCCTTTCCTGGTTTTAGTATGCTTGCCTGGTTTTCTCATGCACAGGGGCGTCGCTACGGGGGGTGGGGTACCACCACCACCACCCCTTCGAAGAAAGAAAAAAAGCTGGAAAGGGCGCTCGCAGATCGCCCGACCACAATAACTGAGCTAAACTGGGCGCGAGCGCCCGGCCACAATAATTGAGCTAAGACCACACAAATTCAGCTAAACTGGGCACTCACCCAGGAAAGCTAAATGGGGGGGGGGCTGGCAGAACGCCGAGAAAAGTCAGTAGCCTAAGGCTAGTTCAAGGTTACCATAAAACTGAGTTGACATCCAGCTTGGGCAAAGGCGGTTCTGGATTCTCGAAAGTTTAAGACTTAAGTAATTGCATTCTTAGTCGCATGTTTCGAGCTTCCTAGATTGGCGTAACGAGGCGGTGGGCTATTTCTTGTCGTTCGGATTTTTTTATTTTTTCGTTATATTTTGTCAGAATAAGAAGTTAATCCTGGACGTACATCCGAATCCAGTCTCCAGCTTCTGCTTGATTGACCTATTACTCTCTTTTGTGGCTCTTGCCAGGCATGAAACATTCTTGTCCTGCCAAGCAAAAAATTTCGAGCAATAACAGAAATACGAAGGAAAGGAGATATTGAACATATTCGCAAGGATGAACTTACTAGGCTAATAAATTAGCCACTTGAGAAGCAAGAATGTGTGTGCCTTGTTCAGTGTTTATGACACTTTAGTGCAAGAAAACGATTGGTGGCATTACGTTATGCAGAGAGGAGTTGGGCTTAAAGCAGACATGACGTATCTTCAGTCCCTTGTTAACGAGACAAACCAGAAAAAATAGCACATGTTGTTTTATGGTCTAATGATCCGTATCGTCTAAAACTCAAATTCAAACTTGGATTTGGGGTAAAAAAAAAGGCAGTATGACCTCAGTTGATAACTGCTACTAATGATAAACATGATGTAATTAAAAAATATAAGTTACTGAAATTATATATTTTTAGAAGCAAAATCGTCCCTTCCGGAATTGCTAAGTAGTCGCATTTAGTTACGTGACGGTTTGGATAAGCCTAGAGCTTCGAACCAGGATGAGGGAAAGATGGGCTCGTAAACTGTCCTGCTGCTAAACCGTGATACTAAGTCCAAAACACGCCAGTGAACATCGAGAAGAACGAGAAACGTCGCCCGAAGGATGACTCAAATCCTATGTCAGCCAATCGACTGCACTCGTCGTGGACAGCTGGGGTGACGCTTCCGGCTCTTCCGCTAGATAAATAGCGATTGTTCATCCGCAAGTCATCAAGAATAGCCTACCGGAATCCCAAGCTTTCTCGGAAAGAAGATTCCTTCTAGAACTGTAGTAATCTGTAGGCCTATTGTTTATGGTATGGATTCATCCATACTAGAAATAGACATAGGTAGATGTGAACCTATTTTTGGGATCCCAAAACGTAAGTGGAGGGATACCTATGACATCACAAAAGTTGTCAGTCTGTAAGCACTATAACTCTCGAAGGGAATGAGATATTTTGATGAAACTTGGTGTGAGGATTGTCTGGGTCAAGAGTAAGGTCAAGTTCGTAGATGGGCTCGGTAGCCCTACATTTAGGGGTGGGGGAGGAGGTGCAATTTAAGGAGCAAATGAAATATTTTTAAACATATAATGTGATAGTCGATTATGGGGTAAAGAGACATGCTGAAAACGATGGTGAAAACCATTTTGTCATCCGACAAGTAGTTTGCCCGGAATCCGGCCAAAACCGGAAAGTCTGTTAAAAGTAAAAGTTTTGTTTTAAGTTGATTATATGTTCGATTAAGGGGTGAGAAGACATGCTGAACCCTTATGGGAACAGTATTTTCTACCAGGACAACATGTTCGGCAGGAATCAGGCCAAACCGGAAACTTTGTTAAAAGCAAAAGTTCTATTTGAAGTTGATTAGATGACAGATTTAGGGGTAAGAAAACACGCTGAATCTGTATATGACAATCTTTTTTTTTCCTGGACATATAGTTCGTTTGGAATCCGGTTGAAAGCGTTTTTTTTATAAGTTGAACTTTTACTTGAAGTTGATTAGATGTTCTTTATACGGATAAGGTGATACGCTGAATTCGTTTCTGACCTTTTTTTTCTGGACAAGTACGGTAGTTCGTCTGGATCAAATATTAGATTTTTGGGATCCCATCGAAACCTTTGGTCTTGTTTTCCGGGCTACCTTGACATGTGAACATGCCTTGTCAGCCCCCCCCCCCCCCTAAAAAATAAAAATACTAATATTTCACTGACAGGCCATACTATTCCATAACACGCAAAATTGGGTAGTTCTTTTTTAGAGCTCGTTAAAAGCTTGACTTCGGAAGACGGAAACTGGAAGGACGAAGCTTACAAATGTGAGCGGATTCCTGACACTGAGGGCTCGGGGGAGGGGAGCGGGGATGGCATGACAAGTGACGTTCGAATCCGACAAAAAGGACGAATCCCAGATCCAAACTCGGATTCGGCCATCTCTTCTCCATGCACTACCTCTTTTTCATGAAGGTATACTGAACGTCTATGGAGTGCGTCGAACCATTTCACCATATTGACGTCAGCTCGTGTATTTTGGGCACGATTAGCACACGTGGAGGCAATGGTGGTGCAACATCCGGCACAGTTAAGTCACATGATGATAAAGGAAACCTTGCTATCGTTATATTTTGCTGGTGTACCTAAAAATACGTTGATAACTACACATACATAATTTTGTCCAATAAAAAATTTCTTTGGTGCCAAAACAAATTGTATTTACACACGAGATGGCAAAAATGTTTTTATGAAATCACGTACAAAAATACTGCGCCCAGTGCGCGGTAACGAAGAAACCTGCTATTTCAGGAGTTTACTTTTGTATCTGAGAATTTGATTGTACGTAAATACTAATTACGGTACGTCCAATACACGAGATGGCAAAAATGTTTTTATGAAATCACGTACAAAAATACTGCGCCCAGTGCGCGGTAACGAAGAAACCTGCTATTTCAGGAGTTTAATTTTGTATCTAAGAATTTGATTGTACGTAAATACTAATTACGGTACGTCCAATAAAAAACTACCGAAACAAATTGGCTTTACTCACGAAAAGTTTAAAATGTTTCCATGAAATAGCGCCTAGGAAATTCTGCTCCCGGGATTGTGCGATAACTAAAGCAACTGCTATTCTTAGATTTTATTGGTATAATTTAAAATACGTTGATAACTGCTAATTACATCGAATAAAAAATATAAGTTTTGGGCCAAAACCAAATTGTCTCTACGCACTAAAAACTAAAACTGTTTCCATGAAGTAGCTGAGGTGTTCACCGCCCCCAGGCACCGGGCGAGCCACCGATGCGGCACTCGCCGGCACCGGCCGCTTGATGTACACCAAAATCGAGTGTGTTCACGATGTAACGTCTGTAAAACCTTGTTCTCGGGATAACGAAAACATTGTTATTCTTACATTGTACGGGTGTATCCAAGAACAAGTAGATAAATCTACATACATCGTACGGCGCCAAAATGTTGCATTTGTATTCGAAAACTAAAATTGTTTCTGTGAAGCAGCTCTAGAAAAATCTATGGCGCGGGACAGCGAAAAGTGCTGAAACATCAGACTAACTATACAAACTAGAATTTGGCATTTTTGCTTCTCCAGCTTTCCTGCTTCTCCAATGCCTACACCGACCTCACTAAGTTGAAGGTAAATACTAAAGGCACTGTCTAGGAAACCGGGAGCCGTACTCTATGTCCCATGGGATCTGACGTCATTGACTAACGTAAACTTGTATGTGCTGGCTACCGCTCCGGTAGTAAGTGGAAATAGCTCACGGAAACTTCATCGCACCAGATTCTCGTCCGGTAGTCTCACGGAATTGTGTACTCAGAAGCTAGGGGGGCGGTAGATAAGATAAGATAACGTTTATTTGCTGTATATTATCTTCACAGATAGATGCACAGCCATAAATAAATAAATATACAACTTTTATTACATAGTCATATTAATTGGCGATTTTGCATTTGTCACTCTCTGTTTATAGTTCATACCGGAAAGTGTACAACTGGAGCATGTGTTCCGGCAGTGTCTACGTGGAATATAGAACTCACGGAATAGTTTGGATGAGAGCTAGGATGCCGGGATTTTCACTGACTTAGAGAAAATAACATGGGAAAAAATTTACTACCGGAACCCATAATTGAGAGCTAAGGTATCGGTAGCAACAACTATTTGATCGAAAATGACCAGCTCACGGACACAGACCGGTATGGGCTAGGGTTCCCGTAGTGCAAAAAAAAAAAAAAATTGAACTCACGGACCCATGTCAGTGCAGACTAGGAAAAGTGAATGTTTTTAACTCACGGAACCTAACTCCTGCGGGCTGCGGGCTAGGGTTCCGGTAGTGCCAAAATTACAAACTCATGGAATTTGGATTCCATGAGCTGTACCGGACTCAAAATTCATATTGACACGTGTCTGTGAGTTTGTAATTTAAATTTTTGGCACTACCGGAACCCTAGCCCGCAGGAGTTGGGTTCCCTGAGTTAAAAATATTCACTTCGGGTTTCCTAGTCTGCACTGACATGGGTCCGTGAGTTCAATTTGTTTTTGTTTGCACTACCGGAACCCTAGCCCATAGCCATCTGTGTCCGTGAGCTGGTCATTTTCAATCAAATAGTTGTTGCTACCGTTACCTTAGCTCTTAATATATGGGTTCCGGTAGTAAATTCTTTCCCATGTCATTTTCGCCAAGACGGTGAAAATCCTGGCATCCTAGCTCTCATCCAAACTATTCCGTGAGTTCTATATTCCACGTAGGCACTGCCGGAACACAAGCTCCAATTGTGAAGTTTCCGGTATGAACTACCGGACGAGAAGCTGGTGCGATGGAGTTTCCGTCAGCTATTTCCACTTACTACCGGAACGGGAGCCAGAACATACGTTTCCGTTAGTCAATGACGTCAGATCCCGGAATCGCAGCTCATATAATTTGGTTTCCGTGAGAACTACCGGTTCCACAGCCCATGGGACATAAAGTACGGCTCCCGGTTCGCTAGACAGTGCCAATACTAAAACCCTATTTACAAACTGAACATTTATTTACATGGCGACAGGCCTATATCCAGGAATTTATTTGGGGGGGGGGGGGGAATGAACCCCCTAACCTCCCCCCCCCCTGGATACGGCCTTGCATGGCGATATCTATTTATGTTGGTGCTGACCAAGAACTTTTCTTCTCCAGTAAACTAGCTCATTTTACTTCGCAAATGCCTGAATATTTTTGGGAACAAACGTTTTTTTGTGTTTTTTTACTGATGAAATATCAAAGGCCGGATGATCCAAGTTTTCGAAAGGGGTAACGCTATTGTATGTAAAAGAAGTTCACAATCATGTTTTCAGCTCCTATTTCCAGCCCCATATTGAATCAAATCCTCGATTACCTCGAGCTAATTCATAAAGTTCCGGTTCTTACCTCCATCAGTGCAAGGATGGAGCGTTACACGAAGAGCTTTGTGCCAGTGTACCTTGAAGTACTGACGTTTCATGTTTTATTTTGACAGTTCCTACAATTGCATTATTATGTACAATTCCTTTATTATAATGCACCTTACACGAACGGCATGTTTGGCAGTATAACGCTTTGAAATTCGTTTTGAAATAAGTTACATCTGTCTATCAAACCTATCAGGGTATCCTATCTACAAGATCGGGAGAGATGAATCAGCGATACTTTGTCCCTTTCGCTCGTACTACTACAGAAGTGACGTCTGTGCCAGACTAGCCTACGTGTCCGAAATGGCAGCCTGTTTCCTGTCGTACCGTTACTTTGATTACGCCTAAATGCTGTTTTGTTTTCTTGAGATAAGGTGTATAACCTTCTTTCCCTCCTCTTTGGATTATGAAATTTTAAAGGTGGCCTTAAAATACATTGTTTCTGTTTATAACAAATACCTTTCTGGACATCGTGACACCGGCAACACTCGGTCGCTGCTAGTCGGACTCGGCTCCCCTAGGCAGCGTTGCCACACGATCGAGTGAATTGTCACTCTATTTTGTTTTACGTATGAAGAAAGTTCACTCTATTTCAGAAAACGTCCATATGTGTTTTTGCAGCTGGGATTCTGCCCAGAATTTACTAGTTTACGTTTTTGGGATCCCAAAACATAAGTGGAGTGATACCTATGGCATCGAAAGGTTGTCCGTCTGTTAGCACGATAACTCTCGAAGGGGTTGAGATATTTTGATCAAGCTTGGCATGAGGACTCTTTAGGTCAAAGTACAGGTCAAGTTCGATTTATAGCCCTGTATTTAGGGGTGGGTTTGAAATTAAGGGGAACAAAAAACATATTTTAAAAGCTAATGTAATAGTCGAATTAGAGGTAAGGAGACATGCTGAATTAGACTATGAAATTGATTTTCTCGCCGGACAAAAAATTCATCCAAAATCCGGCGAAAACCGGAAAATTTGTGAAAAGTCAAAGTTTAATCTGAAGTTGATTAGAGGTTCGATTTAGGGACAACGAGACATGCTGATCCGAATATGAAAACTATTTTCCCGCCGGACAATTAGTTCGGCCGGAATCCGGCCAAAACCGGAAAATTTCTCCAAAGTAAAAGCCTTATTTAAATTTGATAAGATTTTCGATTGCGGGTAAGAAGACACGCTGCATTCGTATATAACAATCATCTTCTCACCGGACTAGATCGCTCGGAATCCGGCTGAAACCAGAAAACTTGTTAAAAGTAAAAGTTTAATCTGAAGTTGATTAGAGGTTCGATTTAGGAGCAAGAAGACATGCTGAATTCGTTTTAGCCTTGTTTTTTTTGCCAGAAAAGTAGTTTGTCCGGAATCCGACCGAAATCGGAAGTGGGGCAGAAGTAAGGATGGAAGGAGATGCGATGTAGGCTATAGGGTAAACCAAATGCTGAATCCATATCTGAATGTTTGACAGCGCAAAATGGATATCTGAATATATCTGAACTTGGTGAAACTCAGCTGGCGTATACTGATACTGATACTGATACTTTATTGTAAAACGAGACTTTCACAGCAATGGATTGCCGAACTTGTCGTTTTCGTCAGGTACATCATAATTACAAAACATTTAATAAGGCGGTTGTACATAATAAAGCAATAGTCAAAAAATGATCAAACAGAATAAAGGCGTATCCGTTTGCACGTTCAAATACGAACTTGGTCTTCTCCGATTATTACCATTGGCCTTAATCTGCTTCTAAATTTTAAAAGTAAAAATGTTTAAGAAGTCTGTTGATCCCATCGAAACCTTTGGTCTTCAACAAGTATAGCTCTGCACATGAATGATGACGACATTCATTTGTTTATTCTATGGACGTCGGAGAGATCTAGTGTAATCGAAGGTCGAAGAGGTTGATATATAATTTTCAAACGAGGAAATATCTTGTTCAAGCGAGGATGTTGTTCAATGAGGATTCCCTGATAAAGTACGGGTCAAGTTCGTAGATGGGTCCTTTAGTCCTATCTTTAGAGGCAGAGGAGGGGTTTCGAATTTACGGTAAAAACATGCATGTTTTATAAGCTAATAAGATATTCACTGAGGGGTTAAAGAGGTCCGCTGAATCCATATCCGAACTTAGTTTTCTTGCGGGACAGATGGTTCATCACTAATTCGGGTGAAACTGGAAATTTGGTCAAAGCTCAAATTTGTTTCTGAAATCGATTAGAGATTCGGTATCGGGGCAAGGAGACATGCTGAATCCAATTTTAAACTTTATTTTAACATTAAAAATATTCCCGGAAATTGTCGAAGACGGAATGGCGAAGACATGACCCAATTGTTTGGATCAAAAGTTTGATTCTTGGGATCCCATCGAAACCTTTGGTCTTGTTTTATATGTGGAAACCGTGGCTAGGCTGCAGATTGGCTAACCTCGAGCAAATCCTCAATAACTGCACGCAAAGTACGAACGATTTTACTGATTCATGGACAAGTTTCTCCCACAAAGAGATAATTACAGATACTCGTAAAAAGTAAACTTCGGTAGGAAGAAAAACAGGGTAATATCGCGATTCCGAATCGTTCTGACAGGCTCAGCTTTTGCTATCGCACTTTCCAAGCGGTCTGTTCAGTTATTCCTTAGGAGATACCGCGTATGAGTGACCGAATGGTTAGTACGTTTTTGGGATCCCAAAACGTAAGTGGAGCTATGACATCGCAAAAGTTGTCCGTCCGTCCGTCTGTCAGCACGATAGCTCTCGAAGGGAATGAGATATTTTGATGAAGATTCTTTGGGTCAAGGGTAAGGTCAAGTTAGTAGATGGGCGTAGCCCAACATTTAGGGGTGGGTGTTCAAATTAAGGGGCAAACAAAATATTTTTAAACAGCTAATGTGCTTATGCTAATGCTAATGTGATGAAACAGCGATTATGGGGTAAGAAGACATGTTGAACACGATGATGGAAACCATTTTTTACCCGGACAAATAGTTCGCCCGGAATCCAGCCAAAACCGAAAAATTCGTTAAAAGCAAAAGTTTTACTTGAAGTTGATTAGATGACAGATTTGCGGCTTAGAAGAGACGCTGAGTCTGTATATGAAAATCATTTTTCACCCGGACATATAATTCGTCCGGAATCCGGTTGAAACCGGAAATTTGTTTGTAAGAATTAAAGGTTTGTTTGAAGTTGATTAGATGTCCATTATAGGGATAAGGAGATACGCTGAATTCGTTTCTGAATTGTTCTTTTTTTGAGACAAGTAGTTCGCTCGGAATTCGGCCAAAACCGGAAACCGGAAATCTGGCAGAAGTAAAGCAGGAAGTTTCGGTCAGTACCGTCAAAATAGATATGGCTGATATATATCTGAACTATGGTTTTCTAAGATGATTAGCCTGGCAAGACTGGATCTGGCGAAAAATTATTTTGGGATCTTGTTTTGGATGTAATTTCACTGTATTTTGACGTACTTTGGTTTCAGTTATGAAAGTAAAGTGTGTGTACCGTTTTATTTGTCCATTACACATACTCTACTTGTATAACTGAAACAAAAGTACGTCAAACTACAGTGAAACTACATAAAAAAACACAGCTAAAGAGTGTCTAAACCTTGAAACTTTCTCAACTATGATACTTCCCAACTACCGCTGTAAGCTATTATTTTCCCCCAAAAATTGGCATATCAAAGCGGGAAAATCCCGTATAAGTGAATGTTTGCGGCCGTCCGTACTTAGTCACAGCTAGCTATTTAAGAAAAAACTGGTATTTCCTGATTGCTAAACCTGACAATTAAGAAGTTTTTTTTTTGGCAGAAAGGACTGAGCCAAATTTAACTTCTTCGCAAGGGTGACAGTGCACAAACGAGACAATAAACACGTAGACCATGTTCAGATCTTGCTTGGTTTCACTTCTAAATTTGTACCTTCAGCGTAGCATCAACAGCTTGTTAGACTTAAAAATAATAAATACGAACAAACATGAATTTCACGACTGAAAACCTTACGGTTCCTTTTCAACAGAGGGTTGGTAATGCTTATAATAATATGCGGTAATTATTTTATTTTTGGTATGCCTGAACGAACTTCCCTGTGGGAACATGGCCCGTTTCCCACATCGTCCAGGTTTTGCAGTCGGACCGAAAAAATTCCAATTTTCCCCTCGACTCAGTAGTGGGTAGCTGATGTCACAAAATACTGAAATTTATATGTCGACGATCCACATTTTAACTTTCTTTCTTCGTTGTCCAACAAAATTTGCCCCTTTCGACACTCGAGCGAATAAGGTCCTTGATGGATCTATTGTTCTCCGGTTATTGTTGTTGGATGGTATTATATCTTGTTCGTGTTTAGTTTTTATGGTACTTGCAGCTTCGCTCAAGTGCCATATACCGATCAAGTTCAAATGAAGAGAGAAGCCAATTTTTGTATTTATTCACGACTGTTTGAAGGACCCGTCGTATCTACAATGCCATGCAACCTACTTCCGTAATTGCATTCATTGTTCTTAACCCAAACTTTAAAGCACAACTCGCACTATTTATTGTTATGTTCCAATATTCAAAACTGTTCGAATACTGCTCTTCTTCTAACAAGTTATCGACAGCTTCGGCTGTTTTAAGCTTTTTCCCAGGTCCATTTGGCTTCTGGCAAAAAATTGGAAAAACTAAGAGACCCGGTTTTACGCCTCAATAGCATTATTCACGAACACTGATCGGGAGCATAATGCGAATGGAGAAGTGCAAAGATTAGTGAGGTATCGTCAGCGGGCTTAGAATGTAACATATTAAATTTGTGAGGCGTAAAACCAGGTCTCTTAATTTTTCCAAGTTTTTGCCAGAAGCCAAATGGACCTGGGAAAAAGCTTAAAACAGCCGAAGCTGTCGATAACTTGTTAGAAGAAGAGCAGTATTCGAACAGTTTTGAATATTGGACCATAACAATAAATAGTGCGAGTTGTGCTTTAAAGTTTGGCCGAATAGGGCTGAGATTCGGTCTCGTTACCATCACTTATTCACTTAAATAGGGTTGAAGACCCGAAGAAAATACGTTACTTCGTTGCTTCGCTATTCATGTAATCAGTTTTTGGGATCCCAAAACGTAAGTGTAGGGGTACCTATGACATCGCAAAAGTTGTCTCGAAGGGGTTGAGATATTTTGATTAAACTGGGCATGAGGAGTCTTTAGGTAAGAGTACAGCTCAAGTTCGAAGATGGGCTATGTAGCTCTACATTTAGGGGTGGTGGAGGGTTTTGAAATTAAGGGGAACAAAAAATATTTTTTAAAAGCTAATGAAATAGTCGAAGTAAGGGTAAGGAGACATGCTCAATCCAAATATGGAATTTATTTTCTCGCCGGACAAATAGTTTACCCGGAATCCGGTGAAAACCGGATTTTAAAAAAAAAGTAAAAGTTTAATATGAAGTTGATCGGAGGTTCGATTTAGGGGCAAGGAAACGTGCTGAGTCCGATTATGAAAATTATTTTCTTGTCGGACAATTAGTTCGGCCGGAATCCGGCCAAAACCGGATAATTTGTTTAAAGTAAAAGTTTTATTTAAATTTTAAAGATGTTCGATTTACGGGTGAGTAGACATGCTGAATTCATTTTCTCACCGGACGTTCGCTCGGAATCCGGCTGAAACCGGAAAATTTGTTAAAAGTGAAAGTTAATCTGAAGTTGATCGGAGGTTGGATGTAGGGGTAAGGAGACATGCTGAATTCGTTTTTAAGCTTTATTTTTGTTGCCGGACAAGCAGTTCCGGAATTCCGCCGAAACCTGAAAATTAGCAGAAGTAAGGCAGGAAGTTTCGTTCTGCTTCGTCAAAATAGATATGAGCTAAAGGGGTAAACACACATGCTGAATCCATATCTGAACTTGGTTTTCTCATATGATTAGTGATTTGGCCTTAATCTGTTTGTAAATTTTAATAGTAAAATTGTCCAAGGAGTCTAGTGACATCGTGCTAACAGACGGACGGACAGACGGACAACTTTTACGGAGTCATAGCACAGGTATTTCTCCACTTACGTTTGGGGATCCCAAAAACTATTTCCGCGGTTTTCCAGAGTGAAATTTACAGGTGTCCCCGACCTCAAATTACAAAACCTCAGAATTGGCCTCGAAGTTTTAATGCAGTCCGCAGTCCCGAACCAGGTCCTGGCTCATTTAGACTTTGCTTGTTGGAAGTTACGAACTAGTTATGAATGAACACAAAGTTCCTTTAATATTTTTAGCCAATTTCGACGTTGTGGAATTCGAGTTTGGATACCTCTCCTGTACGTATTCGAAGGAAAATCCCGAAACTCACACTAGCAGTCCTCAAAACTAGCAGGAAAACGCTCCTTGTGTCATAGGTGCTTTAAAAGTTGAATGTTAGAAGAGACTAACTTACCTCGCCGACTCCACGTATTTCCTTATTGTGCGTGGACTGAAGAAGCTGTTGGTAGCTAAGAAGACCGTAAGGAAGCCATGATGCAGAGAAAGGCGTCTGCGCTTCTCCGGTCAGACCTTGTAAGAACTGCTGTCTAAGCAACTGCCTTCTAAACAGTTCAATTTCCGTCAGCCTAATCTGAAGCACAGACTCGGACGTGGCGCGTCTTAGCTCAAAGTCCTCCACGTGTCGTCCGCCAGTCGGATGGTCCTGCTCCGATCTAGTGAAGGACTGCTCCCCCAAACGGCTGTCGCTCATACAACGTGATGCTTGCTGCTCGTACGACTGGGGGTTCGGGAGGCGTTCTCGTAAAGCGGGAACGCTATCGCAGCGATTGGGGGGGCTATTTCTCTGAAGAGATCCTGTGATGTGCTCGAGCCTGTTGCGCTTATTTTGAAGCAGAGCGGAGGGTATGGACGCCTCTGAGGAAGCACGACCGAAGTTGTTTTCCTTCATCCAAGAGAGGCTACCGCGTTTTTTCGGTGTTAAAGCAGGGGAAGTGCGCTCGCTGTGACAAGGGCGGAATTTGGTGGTTAGATCAATTGGCTTCTCGAATTCATCGTCTTCTTCCTCTTGCGGTTCCTCGACAATGCAAAGAGGTGAGCGGCTGTCTTCCCAGGTTACTTCGGACGTTAGGAAATGGGTGTTGACCGTTTGCCTTTGAAAGTCCATCATTTTCGAAGGATCCTGAAACACAGAATATTATGGAATATAACTAGTAAACTTTTAATCTTTTTGGTACTTTTCGAAAGCGAAGGCTAAGAATGGAGGTAGGCTAAAACAGTGCAATATTTTTGCAAAAAAAGAAGTAACGGAGAATGTGCGATTCCCAGTTCCCTCGACTACTGTAGAAAAGGAGAAATCTTGCTTGACGTAACGTACTACCGAAATGATATTAGAAATACAATACTTCGACGAATGTAGTAGAACACACTGAAGTGTCGCGTTTAGGCTACGCACGGCCTGAAAATATATTTGTGTTGTCCCTAGTGTATTGCAGATTTATCGATAGCCGAATGATTTAGTTCCAGTGGCGAACTCCAAACGTAATTGTGCTTCCAAAGGATTGTTCCTAAACTGAATAAAGTTAACTGACATAATGACGTAAACGTTCGGTAAAGAAAAACAAAATACAGTTCGTGTCGATGGAACGGTTCCAGATTGGTTAAGACGATGGATTTTTAATTAGGACGGGTTTAGCCCCGAGTTCCAAGTCCTCATCGAGCGCCCGACGAGTCGACGAGGATTCGAACAGCCGACCTCAAATTGCCGCCTTCCCAGTCAAAAATAGGAAAAAAATCATGCAGATAAGGAGTGATTTCTTCCTAAAGCGTTTTAGTATGCATATTGCCCAATGAACTTCAAACCATCTAGAAATTAGACAAGCGATTTCGATCAGACCAAAGTTTTCTTTCCGGTGACTGATAAGGCTATTTCCAAGTAAGCTTGGTTGCTTAAGACTGCCTGTGTCGTCCTTGAAAATAGGAAACTTAATACCGATTTCTAGAAACTATGAATAAAAATAAGTCTGACAAAGAAATAAATAAAAAATCGGTGCCTGGCCTGGAGATAACCAAGAAATGGCAGTTTTGGAAGAAGAAAAAAAATCAGAAAGATCCAGTATATTTGCACTTTTGCCTCATACGATACTGTAAAAGGTATGAGGAAGGGAGGGGGGCTTCAGGTCACCAGTATCGGTCATAAGCTTTTACGGGTACAGATACGGCAAATAGCCTGACTACCAGATCGATCCATCCTCGCTACCACACTAATCCTTTTTCACTCTGTATTGACTCAAAATTCCAGGCCTGGCATGTTGTTGCTGTACACGAGGGGTTGCCCACTCTCAATTTTAGTGTACAGCAGGTACCCGGTGCCGCGGTACCGGACGGCACCGGTTGCCACGTGTTAATGGCGTAATTTATAGCTGGCACCGGTTCCGGCACCGCTGATTTCGGCCGGTGCCTACCGCTGCCGGGAAAGGGTGTAAAGCAAATGCCGGGGACTGGGTAACCCATCGGCTGTGCAATCCAATTAATTTGTCTCAAGCTTGGCTTTTCAAAATGTAACAAAAACTCTCAAAATTGATCACACTGTCGGGAATAGTAATTTATTCGCTCAAACTTTCACGATTAAAAAAACAAAATTGGGGAGTACTGTCATGCACAAATTTATCAATATAACATATACATTTAAAAGCACGTGCAGATGGTCAAAGACATTTATAAAATGAACGTTTATTGTCGAATGACAAACATTCTGGGACGAAGTTTATTTAGTGGCTCGATCACAGCAGTCGCAACTCATTGTCCTTTTATGTCATAACTCTCACCTTGTTATGAAGTGACAAGGTGAGAGTAGGGGTAGGATAATCCATGACACACGCCCACTTAAGAATTACATACCTATCATGTAGTATGTCTTTATTCCAACCGAATTCACTAAGAGGCAAAACGTCTGTTGCACCCGCTTCAGCTAGACTGCAGACTGGTCAGCCTCTAACTAATCATTAATGTATGCATGCGAAGTTTGAACAATTTTACTGATTCATGGCAAGCTTCTTCTACAAACAAAAAAGAAGTAAAATACCAGTGCTTGATCGACAAGTGACGTGATCAATTACTTCCAGTAATTTTAAGCAGTGCAAATAGTCAACATCCACAGTCATCGTGACTCGGCATTTCTTTCACCATCTTCAGAAGTTTTCATCAATTGTGGTCACAGGACAGATCAGTAATAAATAAGTGTGTAAGTGGAAAGTTGGTATTCCTTATAAGTAAGAGACATCAACAAAATGCAGAAATTTACACAGTATCTGATTGCGCTAAACGGAAAAGTCAGCTTGAACTGAAAGAGTACTTAAAGTTTAAACGAGAAGGGCTGGGATAGGACAATCTAGTTACCCATCACTTATTCACTTAAATTGGCTTGAAGACCATTGAAAATGCGTTACTTCGTTGTTCCGATATTCACGAATAATCGATTTCCAAATAGTGGAATTTCCGTGTGATTTTTGTTACCTCTATGGCTTGTATTTTTGTTGTATGCCTAACGAGAAAGGTTTATGATTCTTTTTGTGTTCAGGCACTATGCAATCTTCACCATTCTCATCACTGCACACTGGAAAGTCGCGTTTGCGTTGAGACTAAAATTTCCCGCGTCAGTAAAATTTACGCTGTGGGGACGGCCAAAGATATTCTGAACTTCGCAACTAGAGCAGAAAATAAAAAAATCACTTTGCAGAATCCAAATAATGCAGTTTATTCAGTTAAATGACACAAATAAAGTTGGCTTTTCAGTTAAACTTTAAATTTAAAATAGCTTGGTGAACCAGTGACCTGTCGATCTTTATCGGAACGAACTTGGATTCCAAACATGTTCTGTTGTGAGTTCAACAAAATACCCACCGATTTCTCATAAACGTATAAAAGGATTCCCACCCAATTGGTCTTCACCATAATAAACGCAGGTCAATGCATGGAATTGTGTTTCGCAAAGCAAACTCATCCGAATGATCTTGGCTGAAAAACGACTCAAAACGGCTAAATAGCGGTTAAGATACTTTTCAGCAATATTTCGGCCCTTCTTCATTTTTGGGATCCCGAAACGTAATTGGAGGGATACCTATGACTTCATAAAAGTTGTTCGTCTATCTGTCTGTCCGTCTGTCTGTAAGCACGGTAACTTTCGAAGGGAATGAAATATTTTGTTCGGACTTGGTGTGAGGATTCTTTAGGTCAAAGGAGTGGTAATTTCGTAGATGGACTCCGTAGCTCTGTATGCAGGGGTGGGGGAGGTGGTTCAACTTGATGACCAACATGTATTTTTTGTAAAGCCAATGAGATAGTCGATTTAGGGGTACGCAGACATGAAGAATCCGTATATGATAATTAGTTTCTCATCGGACAAATAGTTCGGAACTTTGTTAAAAGTAAAAGCTTTATTTTAAGTTGATTAGAGATTCGATAAAGGGGTAAGGAGACATGCTGAACCTATATAAGCAAATCATTTTCTCCCCAACGTATAGTTCGCCAGGAATCCGGCCAAAACCGAAAAATTTGTTGAAAGCGAAAGTTCTACCTAAAGTCGATTAGAGGTTCGATTTAGGGGTAAAGAGACATCTTGAATCCGTGTATAAAATTACTTTCTCACCTGACAAATAGTTCGCCCGGAATCCGGTCAAGCCAGAAAATTTGCAATTAAAGCACAATGGACACTTCTAATGCTTTACTTTGTATTAAATGCTTCACAAATAAACATTTCCGACTTCCTTTAGAAGGTGCTACGAAAATCGGCCGTTTTCTTGTTATCCCTTGTCTTTACCTCTCTGTCATTTCGGCAATCCAAATCTTAGGAGTTGGGATATCGTGGCAGGAAATTCAAAAACTCCCAGCGATGCTTGATAGAAAAGGATATATTTGAGATGTCACCAAAGTCAAGCCGCAAATGCAGTTTACCTGATTATTCTAGTGTTTCATAAGAAGTTCCATGGCTTAAAGTGCCTATTAAAAGTTTTTCTTTGTGGAATACTGTTGTGAAGCTTGATTACCTTGCTTCATAAAATGTACCAAAATATGCAATAAGCTTATAAAAAATAACATAGCTACAAAAATCATTCAAAAACAAATAACCTATTCAAATTTGAATTATACAAGCTGATTTACGCATTAAATAAAGATCCTAAGTATTACAAGAAACATCACTTTTATCTTTGTCCAAGCTAGTAAATTGAGCTTGTACTGGTCCCAAAAATTACGCTTTGAAATATCACAGAGAGGAAACTGTTGAAAAAGCTGCTGATCTAGGGGTAAGCATCGTTCCTAGGTTGTTACAGAGTGGGATTGGGGTAGTTTGATGTGCCCATTGAACTTTAACAGTTTTGTCTGAAGCTGAGCCGTTTGGTTGTAATTTTCAATAAAACAACACTGCGGTTTCATTTATGTTTATTTTCAAACGGTGGGATAAATAGTAAAATGTCTAAGGAGTCTGACGAAGACCAGATCTATAAAAGCCCCGATTGTCTGGATAAATTTCAAATTTTTGGGATCCCATCGAATCTTTCGCTCTTGTTACAAACTATTCCCAGTCAGCCCGTGCTGAAGGAGTATTTACCAAATGCTGTTATGATTCCTTCTTACAGCCAACCCGCACTGTTTCGACATTCCTACTAAATTGATCCATCCATACCCACACTAAATAGGGTTTTATATTTTATATTACCCGAAACATACAAAAATAACAATTTTTATAGACTTTTCCCTCTGATCTATGTGTTTTGTAATTTTTTGTCGGACCGGCAGGCAACCCCCCCCCCCCCCCCGTAACGCACCCCCCCCCCCTCCCCGAAATAAATTCCTGGATACGGGCCTGATCCCAGCAATGGCTTTTGGTCGGAAAGTTTCACAGGATTGATGCGATGTTATTGTACAACCTTCTTTTCTCTTTTACACCCGTGCAGCAATTCGTTTCAAAAATCCAAAACTATATTTACCACTCGTCACTGAGACTCTTACTGCAGCGTAAAAAATTGCAAACACGTGGAGCAATCAGCCTTGTGAACCAACCGAACCAAAGTAGATATCATTAAACAAATCAATGAATGCCAATAGTTAGGTTCTATACCAAAAGATATGTAACTCAAGGATATAGAGGCCGCAGCCTGTTGATGATGATGCATGATTTTAGTAAAAACAAACTGGAGGTCCCTTCAGTCTAAAAAAAAAAGGTCTTACGCCCTTCCCTGTCTTTGCGTCGCCTACGTTGTTCTCCGTTGCCCCGTGTCCGTAACAGGAGGAAGAAGAAATTAAATAAAATGAATTCTTTGTATGAGAAGGTTTGTCAGCTTCTCCGGGAGAGACCTTGGATTTATGAGAATATACGCAGTAAGTTGCCGTAGACGTAAGCGATGCAAATTTGATAAGAAAGAAATTCCGCAATGTAGGTTTGAAAGAGTCGACGTAACTTAAGGGATAACGGAAGCGTAACGTAAGTTTTTACGCGATCTCTGAAGGGACCTGAAATGAAGGGATGAATAACCAGATCAAAATAACACTGGGGAGTAGCGCCAAGACTTGAAAAAAGTGACACACACTCAAATAACAGGGACAGTAGCACCGCTGGCGATACCGAACGTCCCTACCGAAACTAAATCTGTCATGCACCAAGGTTGGCTCGAACAACTTCATATTCTGAACAATGCGAAAAAAAGATACAACCTCCTCTGTTTCCTCGATGTGTGTAGACCACATCTTAGCACTACTAGAGATTTATAATTCCACAAGTGTATCTCGCTTTAAATGCTACAAACGTAGTGGGTGGCGCCATGAGTATGGCCCGTTTGCCAAGCAAGGAAAGCATAGGTTTTCACGCTACTCTCTAGTGTTATTTTGCTCTGTGAATAACGAACTATTTTATTTACCCACTTATAAAATAGGACATATAGTGGGATAGCTTACATAAAGAAAAGAAAGGACAAACTTAAATTAGAATAAAATTTATACTCCAAACAAGCGGACAAGACCTTGTAGCGGATGACATTTTGTCGAAGATATTTTGTGTCTTAAAGGGCTGTTTACTATTTTCCATTTACTATTTTCCATATGGGGTTGCACTTTAAAAGATGTGAAAAATAGATAGCATGCAAGTCCCCGACGTTGAAAATAAGAATTGGCTTGCACGATGGCTTTTATTTATTTTGGTAATGCGAAGCGGCATGTGGTCATGCTTCTGTTTGACCCGTGTAGGTACACATGGGTGTGATCGATATATTCCCATTCGGACTGACATGGTAAGAGCTTTTCGTCAACTGGCTGTATTTTGTTCCTTGAAACAAATATACCTGAAGAGGGCCTTCGGCAGGGAGGCAAAAATATTGTCAATAAACGATACCAGTTAACAACATTCCATACATCTTAGTCGACTCACATCGCAGGTATTCAAGTAGCCTGGCGATTAATTTGCCATTTTTTTGGTTTTACAAATTTTTAAACTGCTGGTCGTCTGCATGGAAATAGTAACAGGCAATAATCATTTTCATGCTGGTTCACTCAATTAACTGTCCGGCCCACGAAAAATAAAAAGGAAAACTGATATTTCAACACGGAACACGTCGAAGAATTACTCTTCCTGGTCCGATTGTGTGACAGCTCTTAAGTGGTTGAAATTCAGGACAAAGTAACGCCCTGTCCTCTTGCTGTTAGCAACACTAGTTCGAAGCATTGACGTCATCGGTTCTTTCAAGCTATGTTGCTAAATGATTTCTGTGGGGTTTGTGGTCGATTTAAAGAAAGATCACATGAAATGATGATAAATTAATGAAGAGTCGAGACATGCTCATACAATATTAAGTACTAGAAAAAGCGAAAATTCACAACTTTTCCTGGTTTTTTTTTTCACGTAGACCATTATAAACAAATAAAAAAGCACAAGAAAAATAAATGAGTCCTTTGTGCTGTTTTTGCAAAGCCCATTATAAACAAATAAACAAACACGAGAAAAAGTAAATTACTTTGCATTATTGATTACTTTTCCCAATAGTGTGGGATATTTTTTTTTTATATTTATTTTAGCCGACTGACGTATAAGAAATCTCCGTTTTCGACTGACTTTATGGAATATAATCTGTTCTAAAACACATAAAAACCCCTTTGTCTAATTAGTGCTTACGTGTCCCTCCTAGTGTCACGCTGCAATCGTGAGGTAACAAGAGCTACGAGCTCATATGGCACTTACTACGAGTAGGTGATGCAAGAAAGTAGATGAGAATGTCACAACATACCACCTTCAACCCCCCTATGTTCGGACCTAGAAATAGGATATCTAGTTTCACACGAGTCTGAGTATTTTCCGGCACTGAGTCGGATCATCTAGGGCATACTACTTTTCTACCTTTTAAGTTTAGATCCACTCGTTTGATTCCTAAACATGCCACACTATTTCCGGACCCCCCCCCCCCCCCCCCCCCCCCCCACCCTCCAACTCCCCATGCCACGGCCGAATCTGGTTCGGACACATAAATGAATAATCTAAAGCATCTTGTCTTACCGCCTATCAAGTTCACTCGAATCTGAGCCTTTTTCGGGAAATTGCTCGAGCACCGTGCTCGGATTCGGTCTGGACCCTAAAATATGTCATCTAGGGCGTAAGATCTCTCTACTTTCCAAGTTTCATTAAAATCGCTCCACTCGTGACCCTTTGGCGAGCCACAGAATTTCCGGAACTCTCCCTCCAACTCCCCCCTGTGACCGAATAGATTCGGAAGCCAAATAAAGAATCTGGGACGCATAAACTCGGTGCTGTACAACTTGTATCCGATTCGTCACATTCGTTTGGTTTTTGTGCACGTACAAAAGTTTCCGGACCTCTCTCCAACTTCAGCCATGGCTGCATGTGTTTCAGAAATATATTTTGCATATCTAGGTCATCAGTTCTTATCACCCATAAAGTTTCACTCGAATCGGACCACCTGTTCGCAACCTAGGGAAGTCAGTAATTTCCTTGTTTTTCCTACGAAATTCTATCCCGATCCCTCGACTCTTAAGCGGTTCACGAGATTTCCGGTGGCCCCCTCCAACTCCCCTTACAAGTATCGGATTCGATCCGGACTTAAAGTGGAACATATGAGACGATAGCTCTTTCCGCTTGCCAAGTTTCAGTCAAATCCCTTCACCCGTTCAAAAGTTATGCGTGCCACTAGATTCCGGATTCCCCATCCCTCCACGCCCCCAAGATGGTCGGATCGGTGAAACAACTATTCTCAATCCAGTCTGTTCGGGTCCCTGATCTGCCTAGTACCGGACTCGCGGGATCACAAGTTCGTCCGGAATCCGGCGAAAACCGGAAAGTTTGTTAAAAGCAGAAGCTTTATTTGAAGTTGATTAGATGTTCGGTTTAGGGATAAGGAGACATGCTGAACACATGCGAAAATCATTTTCTAACTGGACGACTAGTTCGCCCGGAATCCGGGCAAAATCAATGACCGATTTAGCCAAAACTGATTTAGGTGAAAGAAGAGACGCTGAATCGGTACATGACAATCACTTTTTACCCAGTCATGTAGTTCGTCCGGAATCCGGCTGAAACCAGAAAATTTATTATGAGTTGATTGGATCTTGAATCTGATTAGTTCTTTGTGAGGATAAGGAGATACGCTCAATTTGTTTCTGAACTTTCTTTTTTTGCTGGACAAGCAGTTCGCTCAGAATTTGGTCGAAACCAGAAATTTGGAAGAAGTAAAGCAGGAAGTATCGATCAGTGCCGTCAAAATAGGCTTATAGAGGTAGCCTATATCTGAACTTGGTTGTCTTAGATGACTAGCTAAATTTTGTTATTTGCTAAATTCATCTGCTTCCAAATTTCAATAGTAAAAATGTTAAAGGATTCTGGCGAAGACTGGATCTGGTGAAGATAAGACCCAGTCTGGACTAAATATTACATTTTTGGGATCCCATCGAAACCTTTGGTCTTGTGATGATGGCTCGCACAAATTTCATTGTCTCTTATCTAGGTGTTTTTTTTTGTTTTTTTTTCTCAATTCAGCTCACAAACTGTTTCTTTTAAGCAAAATTATTGATTAGAGATCAGCTGTCACTCACCAGAAGTGTTAATACATGTTAATTGCCACTCAAAAACTGAAGATCTCGTTTCAGTCTTCGGTACATGACTCCCTTTTGTAGCAAATAAAGAATCTTGAAAGAAGCTTGTAAATATTCCGAAATGTTATTCTATGTTTTTCTGACTTTTTTTTTGTCACGAGGGTCAGTTTTTTTTTTTTTTTTGCGTATTGCCCAATAGTCGAGTTGTCTCGCCATTCATACAATCTGGTTGTTTCTGAATGTCTGAAAGTAAAACTGAGATACATGAAATCCTAAAACATCCGAGTCCATCATCGGACATTTCGAGGGAGTGCTCACGGGTGCCTGTTGGTGTACGAGGTACCGTGGCTGTTCGCCATCATATCCGTGCCCTTCCATATACACCAAGGCGCCAATGAGCACAGCCTCAGAAACAAGTTTCCAACTCATTCCAGTTCGTCGAAGTCCTCTATTTTCCTTCGTTCAAAAAACAGACCTTGGAGTCGTGATCCATCATAAATCCAATCTTGGCTTTTTCCTTCAACTTTTTCAGGCTAAAGAAACTACTGAATTGTCCTTTTACCGGCTAAGGTATTTGTCTTATCTCTGCGTCAGAGCTTAGTCATCAGCACTCCCCGTACTAATGAAATATTAGAGAAATTCTTGACCGTTCAGAAACCGGAAGCTGTCGAAAATTCTGGAACACTATCTACGAGCAATATTTACAACTTCCCAACAAAAGACCTTTGCAACCCTTGGTCTTTCGAACAGTCAACAGCCAACGACCTTTACTCCATTTAGTATCAACAGCTCGCAGAGAAGAGAGACCAAGGATCAAGCGATGGCGTAGAAGAGACGGCGAGGAGGTTACAGCCATCAACACCGACGGCGAACAATCTAAACTCTGCGTTCTGACAGAGAGAGAGAGATCGGTATATTTATAAATAAACTATCATAGAATGACTAAATTCAGTTTCTTACAAATTGTAAATAACAAACAAATAAATAAGAAACACACGCTAAAATTCAGTATTGAACACCGAAGTAAAAAAAAAAAAAGGCACAAAGGAGTTCCTGTAGCAATTAGTGCGGACTTTAGGGGGTAGAAGTTTATATTTTGCAATCGCGTTCGATTATTGGGAGGGGCTGTTTCCGTTAGCAGTGACCGCTGGCTCGTATTCGCTAGGATATATTTGCCAAACTGCAAAATCAGTATTTCAAGCCGGACTTTAGGCTGTGATAAATTCAGTTTCTCAAGGGCTTGTTCGTATGGTATATCGCGGTTTCCGAGTAAGATCCTTGTTGCTCTTTTCTGGACGGACTCTATATCGTGTAATAGGTACGCTGTGCGGATTGCAGATGGACCCCACACCGGGCACGCGTGCTAGAGCAAGGTCACTTGAGACACGTTACACGTGGTATGAAGCGTCTGCAGGATGCCGAGTTCAAAGAACAGCATAATAACGACCCCCTAAAACCGAACCACTACACTGTCAGAAGTTTGATAACAGACTGCGCATAACACTTTCAAGAATAACAACTTTTCACTTAGAAATAAAGTTATATGACCAATTAAGTTTATACTAGTTCATGCCTAGATCTCCAACCACACCTTTAAAAGGTAGAAATACTACACTGTCAGAAGTTACATAACGACAACAGAAGGATGCGCGATTTCAACTAACAGTTTGGGATGTTATCTGTTATGTTTCTTTCATTCCCGTTAGTATTTTTACCAATTGAAGGTGTTGTTGGAGATCTAGGCACGAAATAGTGTAAACTTAATTGGTCATAACACTTTATTTCTAAGTGAAAAGGTGTTATTCTTGAAAGTTTTGTACGCTATCTGTTAAGAAACTTGTGGTAGTGTATCGCCGACTCCCACCCAGACGTTCCAACCTCCCAAGAGGGCGACACGCGATGCAGATACCAGAAGAAGCGGAGCCTTAGACATTAAATAGCAAACCGCAATTGTCAACTGTTCTAGGACCGGGTACTGACTATACTTGTCCCCCCCCCCTCGACACGTGGTAATTTCTCAGTATCTTCCATACCTACAGCCTGGCGAGGCGTTGCTGATTCGACATTCTGGGCACCGGTACCCTCTAGCAGTCTAGTGCACCAAAGGGCCTTGCTGCCTGATTTAAATAGTATTTCGTTTCAAACCTCTCAGTTTCTTATTCGCTAAACGACAGCGCTGAAACACGACTTCTTCCAAATTTGAGTTTGCTGTTTCAGTCACATCAGATTTGGATTAGAACATAATTGCGTCAAAAGTAGTTTGGGTTTCCCGGCAATAAAACTATGAAGTACGTCGCTACATTCAATTTAGTGACACTAAATCACACTGCACCTGTAACAAGAAAACGAAATTAAGGTATATTAACGAGCAGTTGGCTGAAGTAGTTTTTGGCTACTTGTTTTCACAATCACAAAACGGACTAAACAGTAAAACCACTGGTGCGGTTTCGGAACGAAGTACAGAAGAAGTTTTTGGCAAAACATCACAGGTATACAATTTGTTAGCTGAACTGCTTTTGACAGATTGAACTGTATAACCGATAGTCCAATACTTTTCTAAAACAAATACAATACACATACTGGATCAAAAGGGTGTAGATAACTCCCGGCCTCACCTCGTAGGCTACATGAAAGGAATACGAATCCAAACATTGCCCAAGTTGTCGTTGGGATTCTAAGAGTCGCTTTTGGAGGCTTGTACCGCTAGTCCGGAGGACTCCGTCGTATGGCAGGTATGCGCACCACAAGGTTCCCTGGCCCCTCCAACCCCGCTCGGAGTGACCTGATCCGGTTCGGATATATTACTTCCCCCCTTCAAATACCGATGGTGGCTTCTAATAGATTTCCGGTTTAGCCGGACACCGGGCAAAGTACTTGTCGGCGATAAATAAAGTTCAGGTACGTCTTCAGTGTCTCCTTTCTGAGCAGACCAAAGGTTTCGATGGGATCCTAAAAAATCAGTATTTGATCCAGACAATTTGGTCTTGTGGTCAATTAAGGTCAATGGCTAATCATCCGAGAAAACCAAGCTCAAATATGGATTCAGCATGTGTATTTACCCCACATTTTTGGTTTCAGCCGGGTTCCGGCGAACTACTTGTCCGGCAATAAAAACGTTCAAAAACGAATTCAGCACATCTCCTTACCCTATATCGAACCTCTAATCCACTTCAGTTACCCTTGGATGTTGCTTCGTCGCTATAAAAAATCATTGACAACCGAGCCGAACCAGCGCACGACCTTCTCCACTGCTTCCTGGCCAAAGATTGAAAATAGTGTCTTTCTGTGTCTTTATGTGTTTTATTTATTTTCTTTCATTTACTCCGCTTTTTCGAAATGGCGGGTTACAAATTAATTACCTACTTACTTACTTAGATAAAATATTAACTTAAACAAAACAAAAAATTGGGTTTTGACCGGATTCTGGGCGAACGATTTGTACGGCGAGAAAATTATTTTCATATACGGATTCCGCATTCCTCCTTACCACTACATCGAACCTTCAGGCAAAACTTTTACTTCCATCAAATTTTCCGGTTTGCGCCGGATTCTGGGAGAACTATATATCCAGGTAGAAATTGGTTGTCACATACGGATTCAGCATGTTTTCTTACCCCTAAATCGGACATGTAATCAACTACAAATAAAACTTTTGTTTAAAAAAATTTCCGGTTTTGGCAAGATTCCGGGCGAACTACTTGTCCGGGTAGAAAATGGTTTTCAGCATGCCTTCTGACCCCTAAATCGAGTATCTCATTAGCTGTTAAAAAATATTTTGTTCGCCCGTAATTTGAACCCCCTCTCCCACCCTTAAATGCAGGGCTATAGAGCCCATCTATAAACTCGACCTGTCCCTTGATCCAAGAATGCTCACACCAAGTTTCATCAAAATATCTCATTCCCCTCGACAGTTATCGTGCTCACAGACGCACAACTTTTTCGAAGTCATCCGTATCCCTCCACCTACGTTTTGGGATCCGAAAAATCAGTAATTTTAGAGGTTTAAGTAGGGAGTTGTTCTGGTGTCTTAATTTTTAACCCAGACCCCCATCCCTGAAATGAAGATTTTCGGGGTCCACCTACAGAACTTGACCTGATCCTCACATAGTTTGAGAATGTGTCAACCCATTCGAGACAACGCTAACAGACTTGGACTGATTACTACGCCTCGCGTGACTCGTGATGCTAGCTTACACCACTTTGGAATTTGAAAAGAAAACCTCGTCCCGTGTTGTGTTTAATGTGTAGCCTATCGAAAAAATGTAAACATGTTTGATCAGTTTTTTTTTAGTGTTTTCATTCATGTCTTTCTTTATTTAGTATTACTTCTCTGCTCCTAATAAGCGGAAACACAAAAAAGTCTTTGCAGTTCTATGCGTGGGTAGTAAGCATTGCTGCAGGGAAAAATATGATTTGCCCAGTCAAGGCCGTATCCAGGGGGAGGGGTTAGGGGGTTGAAACCCGAAACATACAAAAGTAATCGTTTTCATAGGCTTTTCCCTCTGATTTATGTCGTTTTTGCACTTTTTTGTCCGACCCCCCCCCCCAAAAAAATAAATTCCTGGATACGGGCCTGTGCCCAGTACTGTTTCCAGACATGGACAAACTTATCCATCAGATGTTGCGAAAGTGTCACCACCAATCTAGCCATCAACCTGTTTCGATAGCCGCCAATCCTGACGTCGGCACAACGAATAACAGAGCAATTTCGTCTTGGAACGGGTCCGATTAGAACCGGTTGGTGTAATTTCTAGAAGCATGAAACCAATTGCCACACTTTATACCGGCACTGGGTGCTCGTAAGCTTCTTGCCAGAGGTGTACTAACTGCTTTTCGACAGTACATCGGTCGGAAAAAAATTAACCTTTCCCGTTTCCAGTTCGACAACATACATAGAGAACTGAATCAGAGGATCACTTTAATAAACTAAGCTGTGTGGCGACTTTCCCGCGGGCTGAGTTGTCGTCACGCTACTAGATACATCTAGTTCTTCTGCTTGTTCTTCCCGCCAAGTTTCATCCCAATCGCTCCACTCCAAGCGTGTCAAAAGATTTGCGCCCCCCCCCCCCCCCCCCCCACATTCATCGGATCCGGTCCGGACTTGTAATGGGACATCCGAGAAACGAAGCCTTTCCAAATGTCAAGTTTCATTAAGATCCGATCATGCGTTCCAAAGTTATACATTCCTCAAGATTCCTTCCCTCCACTCCCCCAACGGTGGTCGGATCGGGGAAGTGACTATTTCCAAGTTAGTTTAGTCGGGTATACCTGCCAAGTTTCATCAGCGTAGTCCTTCTGGAAGTACCCTAACTCGAGAACAGTGGCCTGACAGACCGACCGAAAAGAATCAAATCAGAAAAATCAGACTTCGGAAAGACCAAAATCATAACTAGGTCCTGCAAATACCGAGGGTTGCTCACTTTGTGAGTCAGTACCGCTTCATATCATCCCTACCGGCGGGGCATGGGTATTAAATTGACATCCTACTTTGGAGGTGAGAAACCCCTCAACGTACCAACATGATACAATACGAAAAAAGACCTGAGAAACGTGGGGTCAAGCATGTCAGCTACAAAACGAAGTAGCACCAGGGGATGTGCGTATTTAATGTATAACGAGGAGACAAATGCAGATGTGACAATCCAAATTCTGTTGACAAGCATTCATTCGTGAAAATAACTGTGAAAACATGATTTACTTTTTTTGTGTTACTCTTCTCTCAAAAATGGAGCGATTGATAGTGTGTGGGTGAGTGTGTGATTGATTGGTGCATGCGATTCAGCTGGTTGTTAGTGTTTGTATTATCTTATTGTCCGTATTTTATTTATGTTAAGTGGGCTGTTTCCTAATATCTGCGATTTTTAAATATTAGCATGTGTCTCCTTTCATCTGTATTTCGGTTCTTGCTCGAATTGTTTGGTGTGTATGACAGGACCCGGCATCTGCTGTACACCCTTTAAAGGCACCGGGTGAAATTAGCGGTGCCGGTTCTAAATTAGGCGATTCTGCTTCCGAGCATGCTGGTTTTAACGGATTTTAATGATCTAACACGTGGAAACTGGTGCTGGCACCGGTCGGGCACCGTGGCACCGAACACCTGTTGTACACTGAAATCGAGAGTGAGCAATCCCTTGAGTAAGTGTGTGTCAAGCACAAGGTCAAGGTAGGATTAGGAATGGTATGTTCAAGTTCAGATATTCCGCAGGGGATGGGGCAGGCTTGTTTCTTTAGTTTTTGACAAAACCAAAATTAGATAAGGAGTGCGATTTTTGAATGAATGAAATGCTTCTATTCCGCCAAAATGACGCAATCAAGGTAGGATTAGGAATGGTATGTTCAAGTTCAGATATTCCGCAGGGGATGGGGCAGGCTTGTTTCTTTAGTTTTTGACAAAACCAAAATTAGATAAGGAGTGCGATTTTTGAATGAATGAAATGCTTCTATTCCGCCAAAATGACGCGACAAGAAAAAGTTTAAAGCATTTACAATGCATACATCCAAATTTTCTGATCCTGGTGCACGTCATCCCGAGGGGTTGCTCACTCCCAAAAACGATGTACACCAAGTGGCGCGTGCCGCGGTGCCGAGCCGGTGCCGCGGTGCCGTGTCGGTGCCGTGCCGGTGCTGCGGTGCCGTGCCGGTGCCGAACCGGTGCCGCGGTGCCGTGCCGGTGCCGAGCCGGTGCCGCGGTGCCGAGCCGGTGCCGTGCCGGTGCCGAGCCGGTGCCGCGGTGCCGTGCCGGTGCCGTGCCGGTGCCGCGGTGCCGTGTCGGTGCCGAGCCGGTGCCAAGCCGGTGCCGAGGTTTTTTTTACTTCAAATTACAGTATTGTGATAAAGCACGATTTCTGATGTACATGTAAACAAATTTCATCAGATATTGGCCGAGAATGAAGTCGGCAATGTGTGTTGAATACAAGAGCTAGCAGCTCATATGGTACTTGCAAGGCTGGGTCAGAGGATGAAATTTAGGAATTTGTAAATTCTTGGGTTTCTTGTGTTTAATTATAAGCCATACCCTTGAAATAAGAATGATTGTGGGCCCTTGGAAATCAAGAGAATGATCTGGTGAAAAGTATTTTATTTTTGCACTTTAAGGGCACTAGAAATTCATGTGAAAGCAAAACCCTTTAGGCAAAAGTGACTATGGGCTCATGGGGATCACGTAGTTGTATATTTTGCTCAAACTAATGCAACCTATAATACTAATGCAACCTACTTCCGTAATCATTACATATATTTCTAAACCCGGAGACCCACGTTTCGTGCGGTACATTCTAACCCCTCTAACAAAACCTCGCTGATTTTCTCACTTGCCGTGTTTTGCTACCTTCGATGTGTATCACGCTGTCGACGGTTCGAGACGGTTGCGCGACGGTTGTCTGCGAGAATTTTTTCCATCAGGAAAATCGGTTATGCAAATTGTTTCCCTGTTTCGCTAGAAGTCAACGGGTCTCGGAAAAGGCTTAAAACAGCCAAAACAGTTAGTTATTTATTGAAAGCACAGCATAGTTAAAGTATTCAAATACTTTAAAATACTGTAAGTTGAAGAGTGATTAGTGCGAGGGGTCCTTTAAGGGAGCTGGAAATTCATTTTGAAGCAAAACCCTTGTTTCACAAATAATCATGGGCTCATGGGGATCATGAAAATATATGTTTTGCTCCAAAGTATTTTCTGTACTTTGTGGTTATGATGAGTACTTTAAGGAATGTGGTTGGCTCTATAAAAGAATTTATGAACCAATCTTTTCCTTCCTTGACTACCTACTTAGGCTAACTGGTACATATATTTAGCCACAGCAAGTGCATGAAAATGGCAAAGTTCGAAGCACGAACGTTCAAATAAGCATACCTCTATTGCACTCCCAGAGTGTCTGATGGGGAAATTGACTTTTTCCAAGTTAAATATGCCTGCCAAGTATCATTCTTAGCACACTCTACAAATATAAAAAAAAGATTGGTCGCCACTGAATTACCTTCACCAGAAGCAAAATATACTGAAGCTGACTCAAGTTTTGGGCGATATTCGATACCGATATCGATATATCCATGTATCGGACAAAATATCGATATCGAAAGTAAATATCGATATCGATAACGATATTTGTTCATTCGTAAAGATTGCAATTAATCCAACATAACCCACACTTATATATACGAAATTGGAGCAATGTGTACGCCAAATAACAAATCTAGGCCGCATAAACTCGGCACTGTCGAATTTGCATCTCATTCGGTCCATCCGTTTGTTTTTTGTGCATGTCAAAAGTCCCCCCACCCCCAATTCCCCTAATCGTGGTCGCATGTGGTTCGAACGCATGTTTTACATGTCGAGGCCGTCGATTCGTACCACCCATGAAGTTTCACTCGAATCTGACCACTCGTTCGCAATTTATAGAAGTCAATTTCCATATTTCTCTTCTCTTGCTCCCCGAAAAATGCTCGGATCTAGGAACGGAAGTTTCCGGGGGTATGTTGTGTCAGGTTCTTAAGTCTAGATAATTCGGGTCACTAATATGCCTGCAAAGTTTCGTTGTCGTTTTACATCTGGAACTATTCTAACTCACGACTACCGGAATTCCAGGAAACCCCCTCCAACTCCCCCCACAGTGCCCCGAAACCATCTGGTTCCGTCATTTTCATCTAGGCCTAATGCTTGTTCCATCCATTAAGTTTCGTCCCAATCCCTCTGCTTTTATAGTTTCTTGAGTTTTCCACCACCCCCCCCCCCCCCCATCCCCACAGGTATCGGACCCGACCGGGACGTGACACTGAACGTCCGAGGCGATAGCTCACCAGACAAGTTTCATTCAAATCCGATCACCCGTTCAAAAGTTATGCACGCCACTAGATTCCGGACCCCCCATCCACCCACTCCCCCCACGATGGTCGGGTCGGGGAAACGGCTGTTCTCAAGTCAATCTGTTCGGATCCCTGACATACCTGCCAAGTTTCATCGCCCTAGGACATCAGGAAGTATGCCGAACTCGCGGGATCGCTAGAAATCAACCTATAATATGCAACCTGTAATACTAATGCAACCTACTTCCGTAATCATTACATATATTTCTAAACCCGGAGATCCACGTTTCGTGCGGTACATTCTAACCCCTCTAACAAAACCTCGCTGATTTTCTCACTTGCCGTGTTTTGCTACCTTCGATGTGTATCACGCTGTCGACGGTTCGAGACGGTTGCGCGACGGTTGTCTGCGAGAATTTTTTCCATCAGGAAAATCGGTTATGCAAATTGTTTCCCTGTTTCGCTAGAAGTCAACGGGTCTCGGAAAAGGCTTAAAACAGCCAAAACAGTTAGTTATTTATTGAAAGCACAGCATAGTTAAAGTATTCAAATACTTTTAAATACTGTAAGTTGAAGAGTGATTAGTGCGAGGGGTCCTTTAAGGGAGCTGGAAATTCATTTTGAAGCAAAACCCTTGTTTCACAAATAATCATGGGCTCATGGGGATCATGAAAATATATGTTTTGCTCCAAAGTATTTTCTGTACTTTGTGGTTATGATGAGTACTTTAAGGAATGTGGTTGGCTCTATAAAAGAATTTATGAACCAATCTTTTCCTTCCTTGACTACCTACTTAGGCTAACTGGTACATATATTTAGCCACAGCAAGTGAATGAAAATGGCAAAGTTCGAAGCACGAACGTTCAAATAAGCATACCTCTATTGCACTCCCAGAGTGTCTGATGGGGAAATTGACTTTTTCCAAGTTAAATATGCCTGCCAAGTATCATTCTTAGCACACTCTACAAATATAAAAAAAAGATTGGTCGCCACTGAATTACCTTCACCAGAAGCAAAATATACTGAAGCTGACTCAAGTTTTGGGCGATATTCGATACCGATATCGATATATCCATGTATCGGACAAAATATCGATATCGAAAGTAAATATCGATATCGATAACGATATTTGTTCATTCGTAAAGATTGCAATTAATCCAACATAACCCACACTTATATATACGAAATTGGAGCAATGTGTATTCCGCAATTCCTTTCTTATTCATCCGGAGTTCGAGATGATCCAGTATGCGATATATCGGATATCGATCGATCGATATATCGCACCAAATATCGATATCGAAACGTAAATATCGCTATCGAAAACGATATTTGTTCATCGTAATTATTGTAAATAATCCGAACTAACCTACACTTATATATCCGAAATTGGACAATATGTTTTCCCTAATTCATTTCTCATTTATTCTGAGTTTGAAATGATCCAAGATGCTATTTAATGAAAATTTGGTTCTTAGATTTTGGCGAAACGAAGCATGGTAAGCAAATATCAATATCGATTATCGAATATCGAAAGTGAAAATATCGATATATCGATTGTTGAATATCGAAAGCGGAAATATCGATATATCGATTATCTAATATCGAAAGTGAAAATATCGATATATCGAAAAAGCCAAGTATCGCCAAGCACCAGTACCAAACCATGGTTGACCACTTTGCGCATTTGGTCAACAGCATCTCCTCATATCTAGTTCAGCTTCTTCTTCGGTTGCATGTTTTCAATAAAGCTTTCATCCAAGTACCTTCGTTATTGGGCGCCAGATACCAGATACCAGATGGCGAAAAGTAATCTACAGAAAATTTGTCCGTGGCCGGAAAAATTGTCGCCGGTGCCGTGCGGTGCCGTGCCGGTGCCGTGCGGTGCCGTGCCGGTGCCGTGCGGTGCCGTGCCGGTGCCGTGCGGTGCCGTGCCGGTGCCGTGCGGTGCCGTGCCGGTGCCGTGCGGTGCCGTGCCGGTGCCGTGCGGTGCCGTGCCGGT
Source organism: Branchinecta lynchi (assembly GCA_023053575.1). NCBI lineage: Eukaryota > Metazoa > Arthropoda > Branchiopoda > Anostraca > Branchinectidae > Branchinecta > Branchinecta lynchi. The sequence continues at coordinate 16,365,217 of JAKZAP010000014.1, read as the reverse complement.
GCCGAGCTGGTGCCGCGGTGTTGCGCCGTTGCCGTGCCTTTGCCGTGCCGGTGCCGCGGTGCCGTGCCGGTGCCGCGGTGCCGTGCCGGTGCCGTGCCGGTGCCGCGGTGCCGTGCCGGTGCCGTGCCGGTGCCGCGGTGCCGTGCCGGTGCCGTGCCGGTGCCGCGGTGCCGTGCCGGTGCCGTGTCGGTGCCGTGTCGAGGTGTACACCGGTGGCGGAGAGTGAGCAACCCCTCGCGTCATCCGTAACACTCAAAATAAAACAACCTATTTACGGATAAAGGAAAGAATATAAATAAGAATGATTTTTTTTCAAATTATTCAGTTATTATGAGACAGGCATGTTTGTTTCTCTATGGCGCGTGTACAATGTGATTGTTTAGTCGCTGAAAGAAAGCGTTAGGCCGTTAAAAGGCCGACAAGTTTAGTTCGGTAACTGTGGCCGCCTCGATGCCGCTGAGTCAACTGGCTCCACGCCGAACAAAAATGTACGGGGTACTGTACGTTCGCAAACAACTTAAGTGACCAACCCATCGCTTACAACAGCTATTGGACTTCAAGATTCTAAATTTAAATCTAGATCTTTTAATGGTAAGCCTCGTGAACAGGCTTACCCTGAAGCGTGATAGTGCTTTCCGGGTCCTATACAACAATTCTCTCATGGGTTCTCTTGGAATTGTAGTACTTCAGGTATGTTTGTTGGTGAAGGTCTTCCATCTTTTGGTGAAGTGAGGCGGGCATCTGCTCTATCACTTAAGACCCGAATTTTGCGCGCTGAGAATCCCCTCCTTCTGGTGGTGGCGAATTCCCACATGCGGCTGAGTTTGCCAATTTGGCTGTCGTGGGTACCCTGCTTTATCGTAGGTTCTCTCCAGGTTGATTTGCTGAAATTTTATTTTTAGTTATATTTATATCAGTGTTTGTTACTTATTTGTGATTTTGTTGACCCTAGTTGGTTGTATCCTATTTTAAATGAATATAAATAATAATAACAATAAATGCTGGAAAATATGATTTAAATAAACATTTATGTTTAGGACAGGAAACAGAAATTTTGTTCAATTTTTCAATATATGCTAAATCTCACTTTTTACGATGCGTTCCGTTGATTGATTGATTTACTGTATTTTGGCCAAAGATTTAACTTCGTGTTAATCTGTGTCTTTTTCATTTCTTGTAATTTTTGTACATGAACTGAATGTGTGAAAGTATGGTATAATAATTGGTCAGACGTACACTTATTATTCCGCCAGTTTTGCGGATAAAAATAAGGTATATAAAAATAATATTGATTAGTTCTAGCATCCCCAACCAGTGCATCCTAACACCGTTCTGTGGCAGGCCTTTGCAGGTTTACTAACATTTTGCGACTCCCTTATGACCTTATCCGTCCGTCAAGCCACTCCAATGATTTTACTGTCAACCCCACTAGGGTAGGCTACCGAGGAGAGCAGAAGCGAAGCAAACGATCTTGAAATTACAATGCTGTAATCCCTTTGGCTACCCTCTACCTATGGTCATCAGTAGGAGCGATAAGAATCTTAGGAGACCAACACTTTAACCCTGCCAAATAGGGGATACCCCTTGAGAGCTGGGCTCTAGCGACGTAAGAAACAGGCTGAACAGCAAGAATCTGTCGATTCGTCCTTGTTTTTATCGAGAAACCTGAGTTTTGTTTCTGTCTTTTCAACTGTGTTAAATGGTTGTATTGGTAGTCTATTCGGTTTATTTCGTAAAGAAAGCTTACCTTGTGACACTCCTTCTCTGTTGTTATATCCAAACTTTCTCAGGCTATTGTTTCCACTTTAAGACACTTGTTGTAAGAGGATGCAAAAACCTACTGGCTCGGGAGAATCACTGATGTAAAATGTTTCAATGTTTTGAAATTTCCTTTCCCTGCAATACCGGCGACTCGTCATCCATCTAAATGGGAGGAGCTCACTGCGCTGTCGGCCTATCACAGATCTGAGATGTTTTGGGGAAAATATCAAACATACTAAAAGCATAATACCAAAAATGATCTTTCCATGATGAAATAGCTCAGAAATTTCGTTTTTCGATAACATTAGTACTTTCGAAATTAAAGATTTTCTTGTTAGCGCTTGCCGACTCTGCCCAGCCTTCCCGCTCTCCGACGGGGCGGGTGGACGCAAAAGATTTGATAACTAAATGAGCTGTGGTTAAAAAGTTCGAAATCAAACAAAAGGAAAGAATTCTAAAACAGAAGACAGACTTGACGGCCTACCATGCCTTTCAGAACGAGAAACAAAAAATTGAAGCTTATCATATTGTCCTTGTGCGTGAAAGAGTTGTCGGTGGGCTTTGAAGCTCTCGGCGAATTTGCTTTTAGTGACTCGCAAAATTTGGTGCGGCCCTAAAAACCGCTAAAAAGTCGTATATTCGAAACGAAGCAACGATGAAAGGCGTTTTAGAAGCTTACAATTCCATAAGGGAGCTGGCGATACAATAAAACGCCTTAAAGGATTTTTTTTTTTCAGTTAACGGGGTCAGTATATTCCATAAAAATATATAATTAATTATATTAATATATACTGGTAACCTCTATTAGACACCAGGAATACACCACATTTCTTACCTTACAGATTCTTGATATTATGAACTTGTAGGAGTCAAATCGGTAGCATGTTAGTCAAACCGGCAAGACTGTGGTAAGGTCTGGTGGCAGGATTAGGACGTCTCACAGAGCTGAGATGTTTGGGGGGGGGGGAAATATCAACACACAAAAGGAATTTTTGTTTCAATTAACGGGGTGAAGCAATGAGTGTATCATCTCTTGCCTGTATTAGACAGCAGGAATTCACCACATCTCTTACCCTACACATCCTTGAGATGAACTTCTTTCAATAGAATTGTAGGAGTCAATTCGGAAACATTTAAGTCAAACTGGTACGACCTTGGTAAGATCTGGTGGCAGGATTCGGAAGTACACGGCTGGGCGAGAGCAAAATCCCCCTAGCATAAGACTCAAATATAAAGACAGATATCTGTCTGTTGTCTCAATAAAAAAAAAAAAAAAACATAATTAAATATTGGCATATTTCTTTCAATAACTTGTTTTCACGTCTTTTAACATTTCTGCTTAATCATCCACCATATTTTGAAGAATTGGACGATGAATTAGTGGTCGAGCGAGTTGGAAGGACTTCATGCGCTTCACTCTTTAATAGCTAATTCCCTGGTAAAACCGCAAAAACAAAAAATATTCCACGCCAAAACATCGAAAAGGTGAAAGCCTCGACGGTCATAACCTCGAACACAAAGACAGCGCCATGCAAAAACCGCGACAGTTAAGACCGCGAAAGCAACAAGACTAAAGTGTTTCGATGGGCTCCCAAAAATCTAATATTTGATCCAGACAATTGCGAACGAACTACCATACTTGTCCAGAAAAAAATAAAGTTCAGAGACGAATTCAGCGTATCTCCTTATCCGTATAAATAACATGTAATCAACTTCAGGTAAATTTTTAACTTATAAAAAAATTCGGTTTCAACAAGATTCCAAACGAACTATATGTCCCGGTAAAAAAAGATTGTCATATACAGATTCGGCGTCCCTTCTTACCCCTTAGTCTGTCATCTAATCAACTTCAGATAAACTTTTGCTTTAAACAAAATTTTCGGTTTTGGCCCGACTCCGGGCGAACAAGTTGTCCGGGTAGAAAATGTTTTTCAAATAAGTGTCCAGCATGTCTTCTTACCCCTAAATGGAACATCTAATCAACTTCAAATAAAACTTTTATTTTTAACAAACTTTCTGGTTCTGGCCGAATTCCGGGCGAACTACTTGCCCGGCGAGAAAATTGTTTTCAACACCGTGTTCAGCAATGTCTTCTTACCCCTAATTCGAAAGTCTGATCAACTTCAAATAAAACTTTTACTTTTTACAAACTTTCCGGTTTTGGCCAGATTCCGGGCGAACTACTTATCCGATGACAAAATAGTTTTCACCGTCGTGTTCAGCATGTCTTCTTGCCCCATAATCGACTATCACGTTATCTGTTTGAAAATATTTCATTTTCCCCTTAATTTAAACCCCCTCCCTCACCCCTAAATGAAGGGCTAAAGAGCCCATCTACGAACTCGGCCTTACTCTTGACCCAAAGAATGCTCACACCAAGTTTCATTAAAATATCTCATTCCCTTCGAGATTTATAGTGCGCACAGACGGATGGACGGAAGGACAGACGGACAACTTTGAGATGGCATAGGTATCCCGCAACTTTTGGGATCCCAAAAACCACCCGCGCCATGCAAAAATAGCAGCGATCAACAACAGCGACTGGTCAAAACCGCGCCTAATTCTGTGATGCTAACACGCAGAAAATTTGACTAGAGAATGTTTTGCTAATTTTGGGATTTTAGTTGATTTTACCTTTGAATATTTTCATTGCTGTATTATTCCGTCTTTTTCTATAGCTTGCTTTGCTCCCGAATCTGATCAGATTTTCACCAAAACTGCTTACGTCGTTGGCGAATGACGTACCTATTTGTAACTGACTTGGTGACTGGATTATTTGTTAGCGTTATTTTTTGTATTACAAATGTTCTTTTCTGTTGTATATCTCTACCTCGGATCATTAAAAACCCGAAACCGGGTATGTAAGTTCAAGATATGAGGCCCCCGTTTTTTGTTTTTTTTACGCAACCTTCACGACCGCCTCACATTAAATAAAAGTTATGAATTCGTATTTAACGTGAAGACCGTCTCTTGCTGTCCCTCTTCAGGTTGCTTTTTTAAAAAAAAGGGCAAAAAAGTGGGTGGCTTATTTTCGACTTGTTTTTCGAAGGCCACGGCGACGCCACCCGACCAAAATTAAGTTTACTAGACTCCGGAGATTTTGTTTTATTAGATTCTAATAAAACTTACTAACTCGAAATTTGTTTTCGCGGCTGTCGCCGCGACAGTTGCATTAACTTAGGAAACCTATACGACATTTCAACAATAAAGAAATACATCGAAATACAGTGAAATCTTGAGGCTGTGATTTTGAGTCATACTTCTGATTCATAAAGATAGCATCAAAAATTTTATCCGACCACGGACTTGGTTATAAAGAGCAGATACGTCACAAATGAGGGGCGCGCCCCCTCATAATATTGTCGGCAAAGAAAATATGAATTGGCACGAAGCGCCGCGATTCTTCTAAAGATAGTAAATTTTGTCTTTAAACAGGTCAAAGTCTCTTAAAAACAGTCAATTCCTCTGAAAACAGTTGGTTCGTTCGTTTTCATCAGGGACTGAAGACCTAGCACAATGGTCAAAGAGCTCTGATCCTAAATGTTCCTGAACTCACTTTGGCCTCTGCATGTGTATGAGGCCTAACTGCAGAGAGTTAGGAGCAAGGGTAGATCCTAATATCTCTGTACATTTCCTCAGAATTTGTGAAAACTGGGCCATTTTTTTTTTTTTTTACTAGAAATCGGGATTTCTTACTAGATTAAAATGAACTTTACTAGATCCTCTATATTTACTAGATTTTTGTATCCAACTAAAACTATTAAAATTTTACTGCCAGTGGCAACACTGACGGCCACGACACGACTGATTAGTACAAAAAAAGAGCGAGAGAGTTGATGTCGATTGATGGAAAAAGGATTAATGTTTCCCAGTGTTTCCTTGTGCAGTGGATGACATTTAGGCTAATAACTGTTCCATTCTGTTGTTGGAACACTACACAGCAGAAAGTCCCTCCTTTCTCGGACTTTGGCAGTTGCGCGTCACCGATTTCGGACATTTTTATTCCTAATTTGGAGCATTAAAATCCCAATTTGGTGAGTTTTAATCCGATGCAGGATTAAAACGCTAGAATGCAAAATACTGCAGAGTACACTGTAAAAAAAAAATCTTGGAGTATTTGTTACTAGGATTAATTTTATCTTTATTGAGATAAGATTACCCCTAATTCGGATTAATCTTGTCCCCCCAATAGAGATAAGATTAATCCCAGTAGCAAATACTGCATCCTTATTCGGATAAACTTTGTACAGTGTATACTGCAGTATTTTGCATTCTATTTTATCTTGCATTGGATTATAAAACTCCGATTTCGGATTTTAATGCTCCGAATTAGTAATAAAAATGTCCGAAATCGATGACGCACAACTACTAAAGTCCGATAAAGGAGAGACTTTTTACAGTGTACCCGCAGCAATGCTGTAACTGCATCTGCAGATACGTGAGAAGAAGTTGTGATAAGCACGGTTGTTTTGGAATTCCATCCATCCAAGGTCATTAGAAGAATGGCTTTGTTTACAACCCCCAGACAATTTCCTCTTGAGAGCCATTTTGGTACACATATTATTCAATCACACGAGGTGGGGTTGCGTCAGTCAACAACAGCTTCGAACGGTATACTGTCGGTATTATGTTTTCTATTTATAGTTCTCAAATTTAACTGAGGGGATATCGACTCTTGTCGAAGTGGGCTTTTACTTATTTCCCCGAATGCTCCAGCAGGTATCTCTTGAGACGAGACGGATACTATACATGAATATCCTCGACACCGAGTCAGGCCCGGACCCTCTTTTTTTAACACTTAATATGACCTATACATAATATAATAAAAGAAATAAGATTACCGCTTAGCTAATCTCTTTACTTGGTCTGGAGATGTCAGTGTGATTTAAAATTTGCCGGGCCGAGTCGTTTACTCTGACTACGTACTCCTTCGGATTTTGAGACGAGCACATTCGAGTCCTGCCCCATAAGCGACCCCCTACCCCTCCCCCCCCCTGGATACGGCCCTGTCTCGAGGCGTTCTTGAAACCTTGCTTGACCAGAGTCCACCCTCTATTTTTTTAACCCTCTTATGAAGATATAGCCTACAGCTAGCGGAGTTGTCTTGCAAAGTAACACTGCCACACGGGAAATGTAATGGTTGTCGACAGGTTGTCGAGCATCTGTCTGTTCTGTCCCCATCTCCGACACAAAAGCCGGACGGGTTTTCGGGAATCTTAGAAAACTCAGCGGTGTAATAGTGAATAAGATAGGTTTGACCTTCAGCTGTACTATAAGAGACAAGAAAAATTCCTAGTACCAGTCCACTGTACCAAACCAACCACACTAAAGCATATGCTAACTCGATTCGTGGTATAAGTTTTAGTATTATGTGTAGTTTGTGTATAATAATTTAATTTTTTCACCCATCTAAAAACACATGGCATAGACGGACTAAGAATAAAGAAAGAAAAGAAGAAGGAAATACTATAACAAAAGGAGACCAGACAAACATAGAGACTACGGCAACATTATCCTATCTAAAAAAAACTATCCTATTGTATAAGAATGCTCTCCCATTGATGCTTAATCTTATTGTTGTAATTCTGTATAAGTTGTCCGAGTGTACGTGGGTCAGTGATGTTGTAATTAGTGATGATTTTACTATTTCGGGTCCAAGGAGAGAGGCGCACCAGGAGTTCACAGAAACGAAAATAACGAGAGCGAATTTGATTTTTAACATTCGCCAGAAATGTATATATTTAGAAGTATATATTTCTGTAGTTTCTTTTTTCTTTTCTTTTTCCTTCTGTACTCCGCTTTTTCCCTTGAGTTGTCGGACGGTATTTCATGTCCACCTGAAAGGGCGCTTGACTGATTGGCGCTTGCTGCGATCGACCAGAGGCGTTATTAGCCAAAATGTTTTTTTTTTTTTTTTTTTTTTTTTGGGGGGGGGGGGGCAAGGTATTTACCGACTTGCTGGTAATTTTTACCAAATGCTTTTGCAGAAAAAATGATTGTTTTGAATGACTGATTTTGAGGAAAAACGACGATTTTTGAGAAAGAATCGACTGTTTTTCGAAAAATCGACTGTTTGTAAGAAAAGTCGACCGTTTCCAAGAAAAAATGACTGTTTTGTTTTACCGACTGGCTTTTTTACCGACTGACCGACAACACTGGGGGGGGGGCGTCGTGGGGTCTATATCCCAGGACATGTAGAGTTGAACAAACTGGGATCTACTAAAACCAGGAAGGGAAGGGAACGCGAGAAAAGCAGGAAGGGCATACTAAACGAGGAAGGGCATACTAAAACGAGGAAGGCTGTCGCCAGAATTCTCCTCACCGTTCCCTTTCTCTATTTAGTATTATTTGAGGGGTCCTAAAACGAGGAAAGAAATGGTGGACTTGAGATATCTCACTTGCCGATCCCTCGATGGCCTCGGAGGATTTTAGTCGCCTACGTCAGAAGGAGAAATGAAAATTTGAATTACAATTTTCATAGTTGCCAACCCTTCACTGAACTTAATGCCTAACCATGCAGGATACTAAAACGAGGAAGGGATGGTAATTTTTGAATTTGAAAAGCTGCCACCCCTCAAATAATACTAAATAGAGGAAGGGGACGGTGCGGCGAATTCTGGCGACAGCTTTCCTCGTTTTAGTATGCCCTTCCTGGTTTTAGTATCCCTTCCTGGTTTTAGTATGCCTTCCTGCTTTTCTCGCGTTCCCTTTCCTTCCTGGATTTAGTAGATCCCGAACAAACTACGGCTACAACCTACTTTATTTATCAATACTGTGCGCATTTGCTCAGGGGCTCATGAACACCGAACTTTAGGTTTAAAATTAAAAGGTACAGTTATTAAGATTAGAAGAGAAGCCAAATGAGCAATGACTCCCCCCAGTTTGGTATCTACGTCAGTACAAGGCCTGCTTGCGACTCAGAACCTCCTCAAATATCAGGCTAAGTATGAAGGGAATGTATTATGCTTCAGTGAACTGCAAGCAGTTGTCTGTTACGTTATGTTGACTAACAACGCAAACCCGCCGGAAGGACCCCAGGCCAAACTGTGACAGAGTGTTCGCATCAGGGGTGAAGTTTTACATTAACAGAAATGAAGTTTTCAGTGCACTCACTTTTGTAAGGCCCGCTTTTTCATGTGTAAAAACTGCTAAAATGTTCTAACTCAAATCATCCTTACCGTTTTCCTGAAATTTCAGGTTCTACGAGGCCTGACCGTTTGTCTGGTCTCATGTACACCAGAGGCGCTGGAGTGCCCAGCCTACGGCTAGAACTGGAAATCGTTCCCTGGATTCTCGCAGGATAAGCTCCGCCGAATCATCCCAGTTCCAATTCGCTGAACAGGTAATTATGTTTTATGTTAGTAAAAAGCCAAAACGTGAATTTCTTTGAACGCACTGTGCAGGCTATTATCTGCCGCCTGTTCACGACTTCCCACGGATTACTACTTACTACTTCACGTGGTCCGCTTTTCTGTGTGTTCCATTTCCGACTATTTCTCTGTTCCGCGTGCTCCACTGTTATGCGATTCACGAAGATACTTCCTTATTTGGGGTACTATCAAGAACAAATAATCAGATAGAACCTCTGTCTTTGGTACCATGCAGCGACTATGAATACCCCGACAAAACTGAGCGGCCCTAGAGGTATTTACTGTAGCTGTTTACCCGTCTACTCTATTTCCGCCTTCGCCGTTGCTCATCGCAGAGAAACAAAAATGCAGGAGGCGTACTCCGCGCGCTGACCCGCTCTTGATCACGCCCAAAGAACCAAGCAGCTTTGTCTTCTACTTGTCCTCAAGATGGTGTCAAAGCGATATACCTAATTGTAGAGGTAACGAGACGTGATGTGGTGAGGCTACTAAACTCCGCTCGTTCACAGCGGTAAAGGTATGGGAAAATATTGGACTCCGCATAGTCATAGTACAGAGGTAAGGAGACGGAGGTTCTATCTGATTATTTGTTCTTGGTACTATCCACACACAAATGTGCCTAGTTCAGTTTTTATCGCGTGCTGCTCTCCCTGTGTTGCGCTATTCGTTGTTGGCATATCTGGCAGAAAAAAACGCGGTGAACCTGTTACCCGTACGGCTCACCAGCCTCAAAGCATTGCGAACATCTAATTCTACGTTGAACAAGCGCTGGGTACGCACAAATCTGCCTAGCGCAGTTTTGCCATGGAAATATCCGAAGCTGCCGATAGTTCTTGTGCGGTGAACCCAGAATTGACCCCAGCCCTGTCCAACCTAACATTCCGTAAGTGGTCGTTAAAGTTTAACCAAATAGGGTTGAGATCCGACAATCTCCTTACACATCACTTGTTCACTTAACTAGGCCTGAAAACCCGATAAAAGGCGGCACTGTGTTTGTCCGTTATCCACAGAAAATCGATTTCATTGAATGAACTTATTCTTTTGGACTTGTGGTACCTCTATGCCCCTGTCCCAATATGCGTGGAATATTTGCCAAATACAAATGAATGAATGAATGGATGAATTTATTCCCAATAAAGCCCAAGGGCCATGGCGAGAAACATAACACAATAACAAAAAGCCACTGTCAAAAAATAAACTAAAAATGGGAGATTCCTTGCAAGACGTACATTAACAATGTTTTCCTACTTTTTCCAGCCGTTGCTTTTACGTGTTTAGTGTCTTTAATCCTGGAAATGCGGGCGATTTTGAAATTCAAATTTTCCGCGTCTAGATGAATTTCGGGTTGTTGTACAAGCAGCACACATTCTGAACGTAATTACTAGAGCCTAGGGTGAAGAAAATGGGTCAAAATATTTCAGTGCTGTTTCAGTGTATAGAATTGGTAGATGTAACAAGACCAAAGATATCGATGGGATCCAAAAGTTTAATATTTATCATGTCCGGACCGGATAGATCCGATAAGTATTGGGGGGAGGGTGGTGGTGGAAAATTCTTGACCCGCTTAGACTGGAGAGATCAGGATGGAACTTTGTGGAAATAACAAACAGATACTCTAGAAAAAACATTTACAGAACCGGATTGGCTCCGGGCACTGTGGGGGGAGTTGGAGGGGGGGATTCCGGTGATCGCGAGTTAAGGTACATCCAGGTGTTCATGGGATGACGAAACTTGGCTGGAATATTAGAGATTAGACAAGATTGGCTAAGGAATCTCTCAATTTAAGGGGGTCGAAAAGGTTTTGGGTCGAAAAGTACTTTCGATCAAACGATACATCTCTGCTCACGATCATTCGTGCCACATCGGTTTTGCCTAATAATTTATTTCTAGTACCTTTAAAGTGTGCTACTGTGCATCTTAACCGAAAAGTGGAAACAAATAATTTTGACCCAACGATACATCTTAATGATCCCCAAGGTCTGTTATCGTTTTTGCCTTAAGGAGTTTGCTTACAGACTAATTTCGAGCGCCATTACAGCCAAGTTTAAAAATAAAACACTTTTTACCAAACGATTAATTGTCATGGTTTCCAAGTCCGTTATCATTCTTATCTCAAGGGTTTTGCTTACAAATGATCATAACAAACCCACGAAAAGGCAAATTCTATATTTCATTCTCTGAACCAGCCATGCAAGTGCCATATGGGCTTCTAGCTCTTGTTGGGATCCCAAAACGTAAGTGGAGGGATACCTATGACATGGCAAAAGTTTTCCGTCTGTCAGCACGGTAATTCTCGAAGGGAGTGAAATATTTTGATCAAACTTGATGTGAGGATTCTTTGCATCAAGGGAAAGGTCGAGTTCGTAGATGGCTCTGTAGCCCTACATTTAGGGGTGGAGGAGGGGTTTCAAGTTAAGGGGCAAACAATATATTTTTAATCACCTAATGAGATAGTCGATTAAGGGGCAAAAAGACAGGCCGAACACGATTATGAAAAAGGATTTTCTTTTCGCCGGGCAAGTAGTTCGCCCGGAATCCGGCTAAAACCGGAAAGTCTGTCTAAAAGTTTTATTTGAAGTTGATATGATGTTCGATTTAGGGGTGAGAAGACATTTTGAACATTATGTGAAAATTATTTTCTACCCAGGTAAGTAGTTTTCCCGGAACCTGGCCAAAACCGGAAAATTCTTAAAAGAAAAAGTTTTATCTGAAGTTGATTGGATGTCGGATTTGGGGGTAAGAAGAGATGCTGAATTATATATGACAATGATTCTTTACCCGAGCAAATAATTCGCCCGTAATCCGGCTGAAACCGGAAAATTTGTTATAAGTTAAAGTTTTATTTGAATTTGATTAGATGTTTGATATAGGGAAGCAGATACGCTGAATTCGTTTTTGAGCTTCTTTTTTCGGACAAGCAGTTTGCCCGGAATTCTGCCTAAACCGGAAATTTGTCAGAAATAAGGCAGGAAGTTTCGATCAGTTTCGTCAAAATAGCTGAATCCGCATCTGAACTTGGTTTTCTCTGATGATTAGCTATTTGGCCTTTATCTGTTTCTAAATTTTAATAGTAAAATTATTCAACGAATCTGGCGAAGACAATACCCAATTGTCTGTTTCAAATATAAAATTTTTTGAACCCCATCGAAACCATTGGTCTTGTTCGGAAAAGTACGAGTGTAAGTACTGAACTGCCAACATTTCCGCGGTGGCCCAATACTGACCCATTAATTTGGTGGCAGGTTTCTGAAGATGATGTCGCATGACGATAGACTTATGTAAGCAAAATCTTCCGCAACACCTTACCACCAGATTCATGTCAGATTGGAGGAGCCCTTCGGCCAAGTGCCATACAGCGATCGCAATTTCTGTCCGTCCGTCGGTCTGGGTTTTGCTAGTTCGGGCACTTCCACATAAGCTAGGACGATGAAACTTGGCTGGCATATCACGGACACCAAATGATTAAGTTGAAAATAGTCACTTTCCCGATCCGAGGATCGTGGGGGGAGTGGAGGGAGGGGGAATCCGGAATGTTGAGGTATTTATAACTCTTGAACGGGTGACCGGGTGATCTTAATGAAACTTGGTATTTGGAAAGATCTCGTGTCTCAGACGACCCACATAAAATCTGGACCGGATCCGGTGGCTTCGGGGGAGCTGGAGAGGGGAACCGGAAATCTTGGGAAACGCTTAGAGTGGATTGATCGGGATGAAACTTGGTGGGAAGAGCAAGCACATGTCCTAGATACGTCATTGACATAATCGGACCATATCCGGGCACTATGAGGGGGGGGGGGGTCCGGATTTTTGATTATCCGGGAGTTCGCTACTTCCTGGTGTACGAGGGCAATGCAGCTGGAATGGCATATTGGAAAGACCTGGAGTCTCAGCTGACCCACATACAATCTGGACCGGATCCGGTGGCTTCGGGGGAGCTGGAGAGGGGAACCGGAAATCTTGGGAAACGCTTAGAGTGGATTGATCAGGATGAAACTTGGTGGGAAGAGCAAGCACATGTCCTAGATACGTCATTGACATAATCGGACCATATCCGGGCACTATGGGGGGGGGGGGGTCCGGATTTTTGATTATCCGGGAGGTCGCTACTTCCTGGTGTACGAGGGCAATGCAGCTGGAATGGCATATCAGAGACTTGAATAAGCTGATTTGACAGTAATCGTTTACATGACCCGATAATTATGAGGGGAGGAGGAATCCGGAATCTTTAGAAATTTTGAACGGGTGATCGGATCTTAACGAAACTTGGTATTTGGAAAGACCTGGAGTCTCAGATGACCCACATAAAATCCGGACCGGATCCGGTGACTTCGGGGGAAGTTTGAGAGGGGAACCGGAAATCATGTGAGACGCTTAGAGGGGAGTGATCAGGATGAAATTTGGTGGGAAGAGCAAGCACACGTCCTAGATACATCATGGACATAGCCGGACCGGATTCGGGCACTATGGGGAGAGTTGGGGGGAGGTGTGTCCGGATTTCTGATTATCCGTGAGTTCTGTACTTCCTGATGTACTAGGACGATGCAACTGGGCTGGCAGTGACTCAAACAAACTGATAGCCGTTTGCATGATTCGATCATCGCGGGGGTGTGGAGGGATGGGGAATCCGGAATCTTGTGGCAGTCATAACTGTCGAACGGGCGATTGGATTTGAATGAAACTTGGCAAGTGAAAGAGGTATCATATCAGATGTTCCATGTCAAGCCCGGACCGGATCCGATACTTGTGTGTGTGGGGGGGGGGCGGGTTGAAAGGGGATAGCGGAATATTCGTGAAAACGCCTAGCGCCGAGGGATAGGGATGACATTTGGTGGGAAGAACACGCATAAGCCGTAAATAGATTCTTGACAGAACCACATCATATCGGGGCTTTTTTTCGTAGGGGGTTTCCAGGAATTCCGGTGACCGCAAGCTAGGGTACTTCCAGATCTGCTAAGGACGATGAAACTAGGCCCTAGGAAATTTTCTGGTCCAGGATCCGGCCATTTTGGGGGAGTTAAGGGAAGGGGAATTCAGATATTACTGACTTGCGTAGTTTGCGAACGGGTGGTCCGATTCGAGTGAAACTTTATGGGTGATAAGAATTAATGAGTTAGATATGCAAAACACGTCTCCGAGCCACATGCGGCATTGGCTGGGGTAGCTGTAGGGGGGGGGGGGGAGAGGACCGTAAACTTTGTGACATGGTCAAAACACTGTGAGGGGCACGGTGGGGGCCGACTGGGATGCAAGTTAGACAGTACCGAGTTTATGCTGCCTAGTTTATTATTTGGCGTCCGAACCGGATCCGGCAACGGTATAGGACGAAGATCAGGCGGAAAGCGGAAATTTGCAGATATGTTTTGATTCAAGTCAAGCTTGACAAGAAAAGAAGATGTCAGAGATGCGAAGTCTAGTAGTATTCGACCACACTGGGAGGAGTTGGAGGGGGGGGGGGGGGGAATTTGTAGCTCGCGTAGGGGTCAAACGGACGGAGTGATTTGAATCAAACTTGGAAAGAATGGAGACCATGTGTCCTACCTAGATGACATGTTTTAGGGTCCGGACACGGATCTGAACATGGAGGGGGGGGGGGGGTACCGGAGTTTTCCGAAAAAGCTTCGACCTGAGTGAAACTTGATAGCCAGTACGAGAAGATGCCTTAGATAATATGTATATGTGGCTGAACCAGATTTGGCCCTGGTACGGAAGTTTGAGGGCGAGGTTTGCCGGCAGTAGGACGGCACTACTAGGAATCAAACTAGCATGGTGAAACATTTGCTCTAGAGTATCCGAGGCGATGCCGGAAATGCGCAGGCTCGCGTGAAATTAGATACCTTATTTCTGGGTCCGATCTTAGGGGGGTGAAGTGGGGATTTTGCGACATTCTGATCTACTTTCTTGTACCACCTACTCGTAACAAATGCCATATGAGCTCGTAGCTCTTGTTCTTGTCTGAAGGGTATGCGAAAAGAATTGTCCGTACTTGCCAAGAGTACGCCGAAATGCGCATGTTTGAATGAGTGTTGCGACATATTTTCGCATCATTCATTACATTGAAATGGTTTAAGAGCTGACCGAGTGGAAATGAGCAGAAGCAGATAAGAATTCGCGAAATCGTGCGAAACTGACACTGTGAATAACGATCTCCGAGCCATGGTTGGAAACAGATGTTGTAATTTGTTCGCGTTGCGAACTTTCTGAGAAAGGATATTGAGCTTGCAATTTGTTCACATGGCGGTACTTTGCGAATTTCCGAATTGACCAACTTCGCAAGAGCGGTTAAATACTTTTTGCTTATACGTGGCAATGGTCGTCATTGCATTTATACTTGCGTCAACAAGCTGAGTAGGCTACATGTTTGTCTCATAGTCTATCAGAAGGGTCAAACGTATACGGACAAAGGCGACGAATCACACCAGCCACACATACACTGTCAGAAGTTTCATGACAGATAACACGAGGATGCGAGGTTTCAGCAGATAATGCGGATGTTATCTCTTGTGTTTGAAAAAGTTATGCATCAAATGTTATGCATAACAAGCTTTGTTAGGAAGAGCCAAAAAAGCGTCTACTGACTTTATTCCTTATCGTCATGATGTTGGAAAACTCTTCCTGATGGTAACGCTTATTATGCATAACATTTTGAGACACAACAGATAACATCCGAAGTGTTATCTGTTACGCATTATCTGTTGAAACAGCGCATAGTTCCCCACCGCAAAACAAAAAATTGGACAGAACTCAAGGCATAAACAAACATTTGTGTCGGTCGATTCTTTTTGTTTTTTTCTTGTCACTTTTATTTGTCATTGTCCTTTAATTTGGAAATTATGTCACATGTTTTTGTTTTTTTTTATCAGTTTTTCAGTACTTTCGGCATAGTGAAACTCAGTTGCTCTTTTTGTGTTGAAAAACTATTGCTGACAAGATTTAGTTCAAACGCTCAAAGGAGTTAAATCGGAAGTATTCTAACATTTGCAATGTTCACATTTATCCCCCAAAAGTCGCGACTTCAAGCTGGGACTGGGACTCAAGTACGAGCGTCATAATCATCATAATGTCATGATGGTTATCTACATGTCATAATTATCTACATGTCGAGCTAACGAGTGTTAAATTAGGAGTATCTCTGATCTTTTATGCTTTAACATGTTGTACGAAACCGAGTGTAGCGGATGCTATATTACGTTCATTTTCTTACTGGCATTTAGCTCAAGTTGACTAGGTGTAGCGGATGCTGTATTACATGGTTTGCCCCCGGGGTGTGCAGTGTCTCTGAGTGGAATGAATATTGTTTGAGTGTTAGTATACTGGGGAAGCGCACAGAGAGAAGTGTCAATGTTTTGTTGAAATAAGATTTAATAAACTGGAATAATCCAATAGTTTTGGTGACAAAGCAGCGCAGTGGTGTCAGAAGTGTACAATCTTAAGGAAGAAGGTTGTTTAAAGTGAACGAATTCGCCCCGATTTCGGTCCCAGATTCCGTGAATTTTGTTTAAAGATTACGTGAGATTATTGAGACGGGAAAAAGTGACTTTTGGATACAGTAAGCAGAATTTGGATTAGAGACCTGATCTACCTTCGTTGCGTCACCGAGTCTTCACCGTTTTCATCATCAGAGTAAGATTTTGCGTAACCTTTAATAGACAATAGCGGTTCAATCTGTGATTTTTCCTGGACAATTTAACTTTTATTTGGTTTAAGTTAAAGTTTCGGAAATTTTTTGTAAAATCAATTTCCTTAAAGGACCAGTGACAGAATCACATTTTTGTCACAAGGAGTGTGTTCCGTTAAAGGCTCGTTGACATTTCCCCCAAAATTAAAAACAAGTTCTGAGCCTTGGATTTGGGCTCCTTAAAGGACAAGTCAGTCATTTGACTATTTTTCACAAGACAAATTACCAAGAGACAAATTATCGTGAGGCAAACATTGCTCAAGACAAATTTTCGTGAGACAAATTTGGCATAAAGACATTCTAGAGATTTCAGCGACTGAATTTGTTTTAGTGCCTGGATGGTTACCAGCTGATAGAAAAGTGTTGAGCAGGAGAAGAACGTTCCGTCGATAAATCAGACCTGCATAAAATGATCAAGTATACTAAATACACTTATAATGTACCTAAATTCTACTACCCTCCATATCACATGGGTTTGCGGTCGAAGCAACTCCTACGATGTGTCAATGATTATGGTTACAGTTATTCACAGTCCTCGTTGACGATAACTTTATTAAAGTCATGACATACGTAATACACGAAAAACCACTCGCTAAGAATATGGAAAAAAGTCTTAAAAACGTATGAGGAGAAGATCACTAGATGATCAGTTTTACCGTCATCGGCTAAAAGGAAGCTGTCTCCATCTTTGGGTGAGGTGCGATGGCTGCCGAGCTGAAGATCTTTCCTCTTTTTCGGTAAAGCTGGACGCTTTTTTGCCGCATGGCGGTTCAATGACGAACTCATCGATGCGTAAGTCATCGACAGCGCTGCAGCAGCTTGTCTGGGCTTTCTTTGTAGGCTTTCTTGGTAGGAGCACTGGTCGAATTGTTAATTTTTCTCTTCGCTAACTGTCGAACTTTGTCGTTGACAGTCGCTGCGAGGTTACAAATGTGGTTGTGGTCACACTGTCAGAAGTTTCATAACAGATAACACGAGGACGCGCGGTTTCAACAGATCTGTTGTGTTTGAAAACGTTATGCATGAAATGTTATGCTTACCAGGCTTTGTTAGGAAGAGCAAAAAAAGATCTACTGACTTTATTCCTTATCGTCATGATGTCGGAAAAACTCAGCAGATACTTTTTGGCGGTTTTTCGGTTCTTCCTGATGGGAACACTTATTACGCATAACATCTTGAAACACAACAGAACACATCCGAAGTGTTATCTGTTGAAACCGTGCATCCTCGTGTTATCTTTTATGAAACTTCTGACAGTGCAGCCGTGGAAGTTAAAGTAAACTTGCCATTACATTCTTTCCCTCGTACTAGACAGCCTTTGTCAGAGTATCTGTAGTAGCTGCTTCCTGAAGATGTTGAAAGCAAGACGAACGCGTAGCCACTAGTATGGCAGTTTTCACCGCTTCGAACTGGATTTCGGTTGACATTCTGTTTCCAAAATCAAAACTGACTACTATCCTAACATGCTCCATCTACTATATATATATATATCTGTATTTGAAAGCGATTAAGCCATATACAGAAAAACAAAACAAACAACAATCTCAAATAACAAACAACCTCACATTCTTAACTTAATATCCTACCGACTTTCTGCTAAACTAATAACTTTTTCTATCATGTTGCCAAAACACACTATAGACCTAGCATTTGTAGACTTAAGGATACCTAGAAGTAGTTAATCCCCCCCCATTCTGAAAAAGAGTACCTCTTATATTAGAAAGCTCCTCACACCTCAAGAGAACATGGCCCAGCCCCTCATCACTCGAATTACAAAAAGGACAAGGATACTGCGCTTCCGGACCACCACTTTTCCTTTTCCAAAAACTTTTTCCAGGTACTGGTAGACAGTTTGCTCTCCTGGATCTATAAACGAATAAATTTTACTGGGATTTTCAACTTTAAATAAAACTCTGTACCAAAATACTTTTTAATTTCCTGATACAGTTTTAGACTAGATGACTTGTGAAGATCGTTCCACCACAACTGAATCTGTTGGTCTTCAGTTCTTGATTTTAATGTACCCAGAACTTCACTGGTATTCACATTGCGGCCTTTCCCTTCTTTCCATATATAGGAGAACCCGGTTTCGTCTAGGATCCGTTTTTATTCCATGCGGCCAGGATGACTTCCTCTTGGATGCTAGCATATCCGCGTAAGCTTCTTTCTCCAGGCGAACGGGTGGCAGATCCAGTATCTTTAGCCAGTATCGAATCATCAGTATTTTTCTGTTCCGATCCAGAGAAAAGAGTCCTAGGTCACCTTTTAGGACTAGCGAGGGGGTTGTAAGGTGCAAACCATATATTCTTTTGAAATATTGCAACTGAATCGTTTCTAAGCATTTCGCGGCATCTGCCCCACATATTTCGCATGCTCCCTCTACTATACATACGGTAGCTCACTTTAAGCTGATTGTCTTGATCCTAATTTTCTTAATACAGGTTATCTCGTGGGAGGGTTGCCTAATGAATAATTGCCTCTTGAAGATTTGTCTAATGCTCTGATTGCCTCATATGGATTTGCCTAGTGACACTTGTCAAAAGCCGATTGTCTCGTGAAAATTTTTCTCGGGATATGCTCCCATCATAACTACTACTTTTTTGTAAGAAAATAGCAGTACGCGATTCTGATACTTTCTTTGTTTGCCAACTTTTCGACAAATTGCAGTGGCATCGAGCCAGCTGTCTAAATACTAGCCGAAACAATATGTGGAATTGCGCAACATCCTCCAAGCCAATTCTTTGTGTGCTAAAAATAACTATCATGTTAGCAAACTGGCTTTAATGAATGCCTAAGTATGGTAGATGGTCTGACATCCAATTTTTAAACAAGCATTGCATTTCCGATGTTTATGGCACTTGCCCTTCGGCTAAGTGCAACATAGCGATTGCAGTTTCTGTCCGTCCGTCGGTCTGTCTGTCTGTCGGTCTATCCAGGTTTTGTTAGTTCGGGCACTTCCACATAAACTCCCTAATCCGATCATCGTGGAGGGAGGGGGATCTGCAATCTTGATGTATTCTCGTCTCAGACGACCCACCTCAAATCCAGACCGGATCCGGTGACTTTTGGGGGAACCGGAAGTCTTGGGAAAGGCTTAGAGCTGAGGGATAGGGATGAAACTTGGTGGGAAGAACAAGCACAAGTCCTAGATACATCGTTGACATAGCCGGACTGGGTTCGGGCCCTTTGGGGGAGTTGGGGGTCCGAATTCTGGTGATCCTGCGAGCTCGTTACTTCCTGATGTGCTAGGACGATGAAACTTGGGAGGCGCATTAGGGACCCGAACATACTGACGTAAGAATAGTCCTTTCCTCGATCCAACCATCATCGGGGGAGTGGAAGAATGGGGAGCCCGGAATCCAGTGTCATGCATAACTTTTGAACGTGTGGTCGGTATTGGATGAAACCTGGCAAGTGGAAAGAAATCGTCCTAGATGTGTTATGTCAAGTATTGACGTAAAACATCATGTCATATTGACATTATCTGGTGTCACTCATGTTCTGCGAAGGAAGGAGATTAAAAAGATGAGATCATGTTATTTTAAATATGCAAAACACCTGCTCCACTTGCCGAAATTATGTCATAACCAGCGCCCGACGTCATCCACTGCTTCCTGACCGAAGATTGGAAATTAAGTGTCTTTTTCTGTTTGTTTTATGTGTTTTATTTATTTTCTTCATTTACTCCACTTTTTATGGCACTTGCTCTTCGGCCAATTGCCATATAGCTATCGCAATTTCTGTCCGTCCGTCGGTCTGTCGGTCGGTCCGGCTTTTGCTAGTTTGGGTACTTCCATATAAGCTAGGACGATAAAACTTGGCATGCATATCACGGACCCCAAATGATGGAAATAGTCACTTCCCCGGTCCGACCATCGTAGGGGGAGTGGAGGGAGGGGGAATCCGGAATCTTGAGGTATTTATAACTTTTGAATGGGTGATTGGATCTTGATGAAACTTGATATTTGGAAAGAACGCGTGTCTCAGACGACCCACTTCAAATCCGAACCGGATCCGGTGACTTTGGGGGGAGCCGGAAATCTTGGGAAACGATTAGAGTGGAGGGATCGGGATGAAACTCGGTGGGAAGAACAAGCACAAGCCCTAGACAGATAATTGACATAACCGGAACAGATTCGGGCACTGTGGGGGAGTTTGGGGGGGGGGGGTTCTGGTGATCCAGTGAATCCGGAAATAACAGATTTCCGTAGGTTGCGAAAAATGGTCCGATTCAAGTGAAACTTTATGGGTGACAAGAACTGATGACCTAGATATGCAAAGTTTGTCTACGAACCCAAGCGGCCATGGTTGGGGGAGTTTTTTTTTTTTTTTTGGGGGGGGGGTCAGGAAACTTTGTGACATGCACACAAACCAAACGGATGGGCAGAATGGAATGCAACTTGGACAGTACCAACTTTATGCAGCCTAGATTTGTCATTTGGTGTCCGAAGCGGATCCGACCAAGGTAGGAGGAGGATGAAATGGGAATCGGAAATTTGCAGGCTCCGATTCGAGTTTATTTTCGACGGGAAGAAGAGATGTTAGTATGTGTCCGAGTATTATTCGGCCACAGTAGGTGGGAATCCCGAAAATGTTGTGGCTCGCATAAGTGAAGTGATTGGAATGAAACTTGGAAAGTGTATAGACAGATTGTCTGCCTTGGACGACATATTTTAGGGTCTGGATCGGATTCGAGCACGGTGGGGAGGGTATCGGAATTCCCTTAAAAATGCTCAGATTCACTTTCTCGCTTCTCACACCACCTACTCGTAACAAGTGCCATATGAGCTCGTAGCTCTTGTTCAAAATGGCGGGCATAAATAAATTACTTACTTACTTATTGACCGGTCCAAACGTCCAAACCACATGCGGCCACGGTTGGGAGAGTTGGAGGGGGGGGGGGGGGTCGGAAACTTTTTGACATGCACGAAAATCGAACCGATGGACTGAATGGGATGCAAGTTGGACAATACCGAGCTTATGGGGCCTTGATTTTTCATTTGGCGTCTGGGTCGGTTCCAGCCACGGTAGGGGAGGGAGGTGAGGCGGGAACCGGAAATTTGCAGGTAAACTTGCTAGTCAAACTTGATCGACGGGATTAGGAGACGTCAGATGTGCGATGTTTGTGTTTCCGAGTCGTATTCAGCCATAGTGGGGGGAGTTGGAAGGGGATGTTTTGGCTCAGACAAGTGAAGCTGTAGAGATATCACAATCCCTAGATGACATATTTCAGGGTTCGAACTGGATCTGACCACGGTGGAGGAGGCAGGAGAGTTACCGGAAATTCCCCCAAAACACTCAGATTTAAGGGAAACTTGATAGGTAGTAAGAGAAAATGCTTCAGATTACCCGTTTAAGAGTCCGAACCAGATTCGGCCGCGGTAGGGGGAGTTTGAGGGGGTACCGGAAATCGTATGGCACGTCTAGGGACCAAAGGAGTGGATCGATTGGGTTGGAACTTGGAAGGTAGAAAAACCCCTTGTCCTAGATGATCCAAGGCTATGCCAGAAATGCTCAGACTTGAGTGAAACTAGATACCCTATCTCTAGGGACGAACCGCATTTTTGGATGGACCGGTATTTTGGAACGTTCTCGCTTGTGTTAATAACTATATGAGATGAAGTCATTTGAACCTTGACCATTTTTGCGATAGCAAAACGTAAGTGACGGGATACCTGAGACTTCGTAAAAGTTGTCCGTCTCTCCGTGTATCAGCACGGTAACTCTCGAAGGGATAGCAACATATTGCGATGGTGAACAAAAGATACTTGTTTTCGCGAAGGTATTTTGTTCAGTCTTAGCGTGAGGACCCGTTGGGTCAAAGTACAGGTCTAAATCCAGAACTGAACTTCGTTTTCTTACCGGACAAATAGTTCACACGGAATTGGGGAAAAGTAAAAGTTTTACTGAAATTGAATAACAGTTAGGTATAGCATTAAAGAGACATGCTGATCTGTTTTTGAGTTTTCTTTTTTTTTCTCGCAGGACAAGTAGTCATCCCGAAATTCGGCGAAAAGTTGATTAGGGGTTAAACTTTGGTCTGTTAGAGCGTCGATTTAGTGGTAAGAACACATCCTGAATCCATATTTGAACTTTATGGCCCCGTCGGACAAGTAGACTGAACGATATCTGGCGAAAACTGAAAATTTGGAAGGAGTATAAAGTTCGATCGAAACATCCAAATAGGAGCAAGCTAAAACAGTATGTGAACCTAATTAATTCATCCGGAATCCGACAGAAATCGGAAATTGATAGAAGTTATTTGTTTGTTTTTATGGCACTTGCCATATAGCGATCGCAATTTCTGTCCGTCCGTCGGTCTGTCGGTCTGTCCAGGTTTTGCTAGTTCGGGCACTTCCACATAAGCTAGGATGATAAAACTTGGCAGGCATATCAGGGACCCCAAATGATTAAGTTGGAAATAGTCACTTCCCCGATCCGAGCACCGTGGGGGGAGTGGAGGGAGGGGGAATCCGGAATCTTGAGGTATTTTTAACTTTTGAACGGGTGATCGGATCTCGATGAAACTTGATATTTGGAACGACCTCATGCCTCAGACGACCCACTTAAAATCCGGACCGGATCCGGTGACTTTTGGGGGGAGCTGGAGGGGGCAACCGGAAATCTTGGGAAACGCTATGAGTGGAGGGATCGAGATGAAACTTGGTGGGAAGACACCTAGCAAACACTAGATACATCGTTGACATAACCGAGCCGATTCGGGCACTGTGGGGGGGGGGGGGGAGTGGAGGGAGGGGGAATCCGGAATCTTGAGGTATTTATAACTTTTGAACGGGTGATCGGATCTCGATGGAACTTGATATTTGGAAAGACCTCATGCCTCAGACGACCTACTTAAAATCCGGACCGGATCCGGTGACTTTTGGGGGGAGCTGGAGGGGGCAACCGGAAATCTTGGGAAACGCTATGAGTGGAGGGATCGAGATGAAACTTGGTGGGAAGACACCTAACAAACACTAGATACATCATTGACATAACCGAGCCGATTCGGGTACTGTGGGGGGAGTAGAGGGAGGGGGAATCCGGAATCTTGAGGTATTTATAACTTTTGAACGGGTGATCGGATCTCGATGGAACTTGATATTTGGAAAGACCTCATGCCTCAGACGACCTACTTAAAATCCGGACCGGATCCGGTGACTTTTGGGGGGAGCTGGAGGGGGCAACCGGAAATCTTGGGAAACGCTATGAGTGGAGGGATCGAGATGAAACTTGGTGGGAAGACACCTAGCAAACACTAGATACATCATTGACATAACCGAGCCGATTCGGGTACTGTGGGGGAGTAGAGGGAGGGGGAATCCGGAATCTTGAGGTATTTCTAACTTTTGAACGGGTGATCGGATCTCGATGGAACTTGATATTTGGAAAGACCTCATCCCTCAGACGACCCACTTAAAATCTGGACCGGATCCGGTGACTTTTGGGGGGAGCTGGAGGGGGCAACCGGAAATCTTTGGAAACGCTAAGAGTGGAGGGATCGAGATGAAACTTGGTGGGAAGACACCTAGCAAACACTAGATACATCATTGACATAACCGAGCCGATTCGGGCACTGTCGGGGGAGTGGAGGGAGGGGGAATCCGGAATCTTGAGGTATTTATAACTTTTGAACGGGGGACCGGATTTCGATGAAACTTGATATTTGGAAAGACCTCATGCCTCAGACGACCCACTTAAAATCCGGACCGGATCCGGTGACTTTTGGGGGGAGCTGGAGGGGAGAACCGGAAATATTGGAAAACGCTATGAGTGGAGGGATCGAGATGAAACTTGGTGGGAAGACACCTAGCAAACACTAGATATATCATTGACATAACCGAGCCGTGCCTACTCGTAACAAGTGCCATATGAGCTCGTAGCTCTTGTTTTAATTTGAAATAGCATAGGGTACATGTCGATCCGAATATGTGCTTAATTTTCTCACCGGACAAGTAGTTTGACTGGAGTCCGGCCCAAACCTAGAATAACGAAGAAGTAAAATAAAATTTCAATTTCGATAAAAAGTTGGTTGGAGGAGGTATGTGTACCCGACAAAGACACGGTGAAACAGGCAGGAAATACTGTTTATTCTTGTCTGGGATGGATAGTCCTGTCGGGCTATTCGATATACTTTTAGCTGGTTGTTCAGTGGTCTGTAGTTAGAATGATAGCAAATGTGCGTGGGTTCGGCAAAGACTGGACATCTGCAAGATCTGGTTATATGTGTTAAAAGATCGACAAATTCCCCTTTGGGATCCCACCGAAACCTTTCGCCTTGTTTTCTCGTTACGAGTTCTGAAAAGCCTGATAATAAACTAATACTCTATATGACCAAGTCCAAAACACGCCAGCGGTCCTCAGGAAGAAGGAGTAAGCGTGTCCGTACGACTCAAATCTTGTGTCAATCAATCACCGCGATCTTCGGCAGCAGCTGTGACACCACCTCTGCCTTTCTTCCGCTAGATACCCGGAGATTTTGGATCGGCAAGGAGAGATAGTCATCAAGAGTATCAAGAGAAGGCTAGCAGCTGGAAACCCCCAGACGTCCTGGCCAAAAGACCCGGATTCGTTTAGCAACCAACCTGATGCTCTACCGACGAGAGATGGAAGCTTACATGGCACTTGCAAGATCAGACTAATTATGGACATTTGGAACCGGAAAATTAAGAATCCGTAGAAATATTGATATCGGCCTCGGAGGGCCGGATTCGGTTGGAAGCCGTAATTGCACATGCCCGCTTCTTTTTGGATTATGTGTACGGACTCGGCACATCAACGTGGGAATCGTTCGGGAAAAACAGGTGACATGCAGAAAGTGATGTAAGCTAAGGCAGGATTTGATCTCTTGACCTCGACCTTGATCTTGTTTCATCAGATTGCTTGCCTGCTCTGTCAGAGCGATGATAAAACTTAACATATGATTAGTTGTAGGGCAGACAGTATGCCTCTTGGGGAGAGAAGGCGGTACATTGGGAGGGCAAAGGGTCGGTCCGATCCTTGCTCAGGTCCGATGTGGTAGTATGGATGACAATTTGAAACATTTGTTGTGTAAAAGCGAAAATTTGAATGAACATAGGTTAGAAATTTTTGGAGTAAACGAAAGAGGGATGGATGAACAATGGATGTGCAGGATCATGGGAAATAGTTGTTTTACGAGTATTAAACAGTTGGCCAGGTTCCTGAGGGTAACCCTAGCCTATAGGGATAGGTTCTAATAGAAGGTATTATTTATTCAAACAATGTTTTCAACGGATACGTCAGCCACGATTCTTCATCAGCGATATTTCGGCCCATCTTGGCAAGGGTCCTCCTCAGGCTGTCAATCCTCTGGTTCAACTTCGGGGAAGGAAACAAACCTGTAATAAATAACTGAAGCTTCTACCGACTATAAATATCTTATTAAAGTAAATTATCTTCAAATACCACTATAATGAAAAAACTAGTCCTGAGATTTAATTTTTGACACCGACGCTGTTTTTGCTGCACGAAGGTATTATTTTTGTTTGTTTGTGCTTACATTTCATGTATTTGCCATGGTCTTTGGCTATTAGTGTAAATAAATCTTATCTTATCTTATTAGGATACGCTTGTTGAGAAACTTGTGTTATATTTCTGGAAATAACACATAAAACCGGTTGAAGTGTTAAGTTTTCCGAAAATATATTGTAGAAATATATCAACATTCAACACAAAGATGCACAACCTAGTGTTAAATGTCTCAAACTTCTGACAGTGTCGTTGTCTTTAGTAAGGGTGAGAGTACACAGAGACGGCATTTCAGTGAACATCGGGGGGGGGGGGGGGGGGGGGGGGGTTAATTGTCAATCTTGAGCGCCCATCCCAGTTTATTGCTCAGACTCAGATTTCAGTAACTCTTTTAAGGATAAATTTGAAGTAGTTTCCGAAAATACCTCAAAGTAACGTCATTGCACGTCAGAAGTATCTTTAGAATAAACTTTACTCCTTCCAGATTTTCAGTTTTGGCTAGTCTACTGGTCTGACGGGACCATAAAGTTCAAATCTGTGATTTTGGTAACGTTATGCATTAAATGTTTATGCAAAATGAGCATTGCCAGGAATGGACAAAAAAACGCCGAAAAAGCATCAGCTGACTTTTTTGTTTGTCGTCATGATATTGGAGTGGTGAAACAGCGCATCCTTGTGCTATGTGGTGTGAAACTTCTGGCAGTATGATATACATTTTGCCGTTTTAAAACTATTTAGTACCAAGGTGCCCCCCCCCCCCCCGCGAATGGTGCCTCTGATTGTAAGGCTATCCTTAAATTTCTGGAAACTGGAGGGTTCATATTATAAGATCGAACCCTCCCCCAACCATTGTTTCTATTTTGGGCTCAAAGCGATTTCTATAGAATTTTCCCACACTTGGAACTTGTCGAGACAAATTGCCACTTGTTACGCATGTCTGGACCCGCGATGACTTTTTGAAAAGAGAGCAGGTGTGTTTGGTAGAATAAATACATGTTGATGGCAGGGAGTTCTAATGTCCCTGTTGAGAATGTACGTGTACCAGGATGAATCAGTTCTAGCGCTAAATTTATTAGGGGTCGAGCATAAAGTTTAAACACAGAAATGATTCACACACTATGCGAGGGGTTGCTCACTCCCAAAAACGATGTACACCAAGTGGCGCGTGCCGCGGTGCCGAGCCGGTGCCGTGTCGGTGCCGTGCCGGTGCCGTGTCGGTGCCGTGCCGGTGCCGTGTCGGTGCCGTGTCGGTGCCGTGTCGGTGCCGTGCCGGTGCCGCGGTGCCGTGCCGGTGCCGTGCCGGTGCCGAGCCGGTGCCGCGGTGCCGTGCCGGTGCCGCGCCGGTGCACTTTAAGGGCACTAGAAATTCATGTGAAAGCAAAACCCTTTAGGCAAAAGTGACTATGGGCTCATGGGGATCACGTAGTTGTATATTTTGCTCAAACTAATGCAACCTATAATACTAATGCAACCTACTTCCGTAATCATTACATATATTTCTAAACCCGGAGACCCACGTTTCGTGCGGTACATTCTAACCCCTCTAACAAAACCTCGCTGATTTTCTCACTTGCCGTGCTACCTTCGATGTGTATCACGCTGTCGACGGTTCGAGACGGTTGCGCGACGGTTGTCTGCGAGTATTTTTTCCATCAGGAAAATCGGTTATGCAAATTGTTTCCCTGTTTCGCTAGAAGTCAACGGGTCTCGGAAAAGGCTTAAAACAGCCAAAACAGTTAGTTATTTATTGAAAGCACAGCATAGTTACAGTATTCAAATACTTTAAAATACTGTAAGTTGAAGAGTGATTAGTGCGAGGGGTCCTTTAAGGGAGCTGGAAATTCATTTTGAAGCAAAACCCTTGTTTCACAAATAATCATGGGCTCATGGGGATCATGAAAATATATGTTTTGCTCCAAAGTATTTTCTGTACTTTGTGGTTATGATGAGTACTTTAAGGAATGTGGTTGGCTCTATAAAAGAATTTATGAACCCAGAGTGTCTGATGGGGAAATTGACTTTTTCCAAGTTAAATATGCCTGCCAAGTATCATTCTTAGCACACTCTACAAATATGAAAAAAAGATTGGTCGCCACTGAATTACCTTCACCAGAAGCAAAATATACTGAAGCTGACTCAAGTTTTGGGCGATATTCGATACCGATAACGATATATCCATGTATCGGACAAAATATCGATATCGAAAGTAAATATCGATATCGATAACAATATTTGTTCATTCGTAAAGATTGCAATTAATCCAACATAACCCACACTTATATATACGAAATTGGAGCAATGTGTATTCCGCAATTCCTTTCTTATTTATCCGGAGTTCGAGATGATCCAGTATGCGATATATCGGATATCGATCGATCGATATATCGCACCAAATATCGATATCGAAACGTAAATATCGCTATCGAAAACGATATTTGTTCATCGTAATTATTGTAAATAATCCGAACTAACCTACACTTATATATCCGAAATTGGACAATATGTTTTCCCTAATTCATTTCTCATTTATTCTGAGTTTGAAATGATCCAAGATGCTATTTAATGAAAATTTGGTTCTTAGATTTTGGCGAAACGAAGCATGGTAAGCAAATATCAATATCGATATATCGATTATCGAATATCGAAAGTGAAAATATCGATATATCGATTGTTGAATATCGAAAGCGGAAATATCGATATATCGATTATCTAATATCGAAAGTGAAAATATCGATATATCGAAAAATCCAAGTATCGCCAAGCACCAGTACCAAACCATGGTTGACCACTTTGCGCATTTGGTCAACAGCATCTCCTCATATCTAGTTCAGCTTCTTCTTCGGTTGCATGTTTTCAATAATTCTTTCATTCAAGTACCTTCGTTATTGGGCGCCAGATACCAGATACCAGATGGCGAGGAGTAATCTGCAGAAAATTTGTCCGTGGCCGGCGTATCGTGCTAGAGGCGCGCCGGTGCCGTGCGGTGCCGTGCCGGTGCCGAGCTGGTGCCGCGGTGTTGCGCCGTTGCCGTGCCGGTGCCGTGCCGTGCCGGTGCCGTGCCGGTGCCGGTGCCGTGCCGGTACCGCGGTGCCGTGCCGGTACCGCGGTGCCGTGCCGGTGCCGTGCCGGTGCCGCGGTGCCGTGCCGGTGCCGTGTCGAGGTGTACACCGGTGGCGGAGAGAGAGCAACCCCTCGACACTATGATTCCCTCTTCTTAATAGTACTATTTTGATTTGATTTTTCCCCCAAGACATAATTTTCTTCTGATTATTGTAAATCAGTCTTCTGATCGGGATTCGGGTGCATCTGTAGCCTAACGTAGGGATTTTGGAATAAAAACAGAAAATCCGTAAATTTTTCAATGTAGTCAGACGAATAACATGGCCTTACTTATAGTAGGTTCAAGGTTCAAGGTTTTAATTACACTTCTGTATAAAATGATAATAAATAGAGGGTCAAGCCGGGGACACAAGGTTGATTGAAGGTAGTTGGCACGATGAAATCAAGTCTCAACAAAATTACTGTCTTGAAACCTAGGAACAAAATTAAAAAGGAAACAAAGTTACTGTCTTGAAAACCTCGGCTAGCGCTGAAAATATAAAATAAAAAAAAAGTGATTCACAAGTATTTTGTAAAGAGGGTGATTTCAGAAGTCAGTAACCCACCTAAGTTGCCACTGTGTCTGTGAAAAAAGTGGAAATAGAACACGTCTTACCGATAAAACTGACTCACTCTACTTCTGTAATATTTCCATTCACTCCCATTCTTTTAGATTCGGCATATTCTATCTCACATATTGACCTCGTTATTGATATGATTTTTACGCTTGCCGTGTTTGTCTTGTTTAATTTATTTACGAGATCTAACAGACTCCTAAAAATTGATTTCGAGGTGGCAATTGGTTATGCAAGTTATGCAGTTATGCAAGTTTTGCCGTGGTTTTTCGTCAGTAGTCACTTACCTCAAAAAAACTTACCGAGAACAACACATTGGCGTCCATTAACTGATGCGTCACACCATTTGCTCTCGACCGAAAGATTCGGTTATGGTCACACACGTGCGTTTACCAAAATATTGGGCAAATAAAACTGGAAAGAATTAACCTTAATGTCTAATGTGTGGTTGGACAGGAAAAGATTATAGTATCAGCTTTGGACACCGTCATCTCAGTACAGACACTTATGCCGCATTTCGCGGCATAATGCCGCGATGCTGACGAAAATGCCGCGTACATTTTGATTACGCCGCATACCGCAATTATGCCGCGAAATGGCTTTTTATACCGGTTTTGTCCCATACTTAGTTTGTCCAACTGAAGTTGCTTGGCTTTTGTTTGGCAAGAAAAACAAGGAATTACAAGCCGCATTGATTCACGGAAGTCAACTACAGACCTTAATTATTGACCCTAGTCGGCCGCGTGCCCCGTGGGAGGCCATTGTCCTCGACACTAGGTTGAGATCGCAGTTTTCAGATTCTCTTTCTCAACTCTTCGAATGACATCTGTCAGCCCATATAGTCCATTTCCACTAGATAGTTTTTGTTTTGTAGTGAATAATAAGGGACTGGCTTGTCTTCTGTGACAGGAGTTCTTGATTGAAGCTACATTTACATCATCAGGTCAGAAAGAGTTTACTAGATAATTATATATGCTACAGGTGGGCCACCCAAAAGGACCTGACCTATCATAGGTGGTAGGCGGCTTTTCTGCTATATATGGTTGTGTTTAACTCGTAGGGGGGGGGGGGGGGCTCAATGCTCATGGCCTGTTAACTTATGCCTAAAACCACAAGGTAACCTTGGATTTGGATGTAGGACACCTGAAACCAAGAAAGGCATAGGTCATGGCTGAGCATAACAGTAGCCAAAATGTTTGGGTGGGACAAGGCACCGACTGGCTGGTAATTTTACCGACCGTTTTGGCAGAAAAATGACTGTTTTCAAGAAGAAAAAAAAGACAGTTTTGAAAATAATCGACTGATTTTCGGAATAAAACGACTGTTGTGACGAGAAACATTCTGATTTTCAGAAAAATCGCGGCGCTTCGCGCCGACTAAATTATTGTTTACCAACTGGCCGACAATATTGGGGGGGGGGGGCGGCGTCCCTGTCTTCCCATGTTTTGGGTTATCATCTAGCCTATTGTGGGATGGTATAGAGCTAAATATTTTCGGAAAATACAGATATGCTGCTTGAATTCTAATTTGCAACTGGAAATCAGAAATAATAACATATTGATGGGTATGGTGTGTCGACGTTCGGAGGAGTAGTATTAGTATGGCTCAGGCGGGGTCATCAGGTGATTACCACTCCTTAGCAAAAGGCCAGAGCCATCGAAACCATATCTGTTTTCAAAAGGATATAGCTTTATTCTAACCTTATCCGGTAAATAATGAAGTTTGAAGCATAGACTAAAAAGAAAACTAGGTACCGTCAATGGGGTAGACAGCACGCGTTTTCTCGCACTTAATCATTTTCACCACCAGGAGCGTCACATTTGTGGGGGGAGGGGCGTACACTCCCTCCCCCCGGATGTTGTCGGCCAGTCGGTTAAAAAATTAACCGATTCGGGCCCTATTTTCCGTAAAAACAGTCGGTTTTTTGTACAATTTTTTTTTGTTAAAAACAGTTGGATTTTCGTTAAAACAGTCGTTTAGTTATAAAAAAAAGTTGTTTTCTGTAAAAATGACCAGCCAGTCAGTAAATACCTTGCCTTCACCACGTAAAGTTTTGACCCTTTCTGTTTTGAGAATTTTGGACGTGTCCCGGATTTTTCCGCAATTGGTTGAAAGATACCGCGGAAATGTCGCTTTTTGACGAGGCCGGCACCGCGAAGCGGTGCCGGTCGAGTGGCAACACTGTCTCAGTAACCCGCCAACTAACACTTGCATCGGAGGAGATATTGTTGAAACTGAACGAGGAAATAGTTTCAGTGTACTTATTAATAAATTATCACCAAAACGGTCGCCTGCAGTTTAACCATTTAAAAAAAAAAATAACAGCTGCTTCTATTTCTGGTTTTATGTTAAAAATAACCAGTGTGATGCTAAATTACAGTAAGAGTAACCTCAAAACCACATCTGGTCCATAATTATATTAAACATTGTTACCAAGCACGCAGCGCATATTACTTAAATCAGCCATGCCCAATATACAGTGTCATTTTCGGTCACTAAATACACATTTTCACATAGTTTGTTTCCTACCCGTGTCTTAAACTCCTACTGCAAATTCCGTAAGTATTTGTGAGCAAACTGTTTTACCCTGCTAAGGAATTTGACCCTCGAGACTTGAGGACCTGGAAGCAAAGGACTTCCCAAAACCTAGGGTTTTCCCTGAAAGATATATGCTCGAATTTTGGATTCAATTTTATCTCTTTCGGACTAAAAACGAAAGGAAACAGGTGCAAAATAGTTTGCACTTGTGCAACTTCAGAAAACACGCCATCTTTGATTAACCTAACAAAATTTGTACGCAACGCACAACGCAGACGTCCTTGTCAGATGATCACTGTGCCCAAAAGACGCCCAAAGCCCTCTGCATGGTTTACTTGGAAATATTTTCTATGTATTAACCAGCTGATTTCATGAGAAAATAAGCTAAAGGCCAACTATGAATAAACAAGTAGAAAGCAAAGCCGGGATCATTTTCCTTTGTTTTTTTCCAGCTGCCACGGAAAATTGCAGAGCTTCCCACAGCAGCTTTCGCCCTCGGAAAGGGTTTACGGAAACCTCAGCGGAAAATGAACATTATGGCAGTAGCTTCTCTAGATTTCTTTATTGGAGAATGTAGGACATGACGTTAAAACTCAAATTCCTTTTAAATGCTTGAAACAGAACAAATTAATAGAGTATAAAAAAATGTATTATCTTGCTGGGTTCCGGCTAAAAAAAAACCACCCACCCACAGTCTAGGGGAAATCCTTTAAGTGCTTCCACTAAAAACTGCAGTTTTTGAGAAGATTTTCTAATTTTCTGTGTGTTTGCATTCCAGAGGGAGGGGGGTCGCCGGGGGTTTGGGAGGTAAATATAAAACAGAATAGTCGGTATGCTACTTATTTATTTCGTTTCTAAGTCTATTTTTCTATTTTAGTCAGAGTACGATAAATAAGTAAAATTTGCTGAATTAGCAAAATTGGGCGCCACGACTGTGTTAAGTGCCCTGGATTACAATGCCCAAGACGAGGGGTTGCCCACTGGCGATTTTTACTGTAACAGCAAGTGCCCGGTGCCAGGACGGTGCTGGCACTAACTGAAACCAGTTGGCACCTGTTACCACGTGTTAGAATATTAAAATCAGCATGTTTAGAAGCGTTTGAAAGATGCATCGCCTAATTTATGATCGTCACCGCTGCCGGTACCGCTTGTTTCCGTCGGTGCCGGGACAGGGTGTACAACAGGTACCGGGAGTGGTTAACCCCTAGATCCAGGCCTGATTCCAGCACTTATGAAAGGCGACGGTGGTAACTCTTAGTTACTATTGATAGAAGGCTGCAACACGATGAGTGTGGTCTGCACAAACTGCCAAACAGCTATTTGCATATTTCCATCGTTAAAATATGGGGAGTGGATTACAGGTAGTAAACCATGGATTAACGGAACTGTTCCTTCAAGGTTCTATTGGCGTTTTCTCGAGCTAAGAACCCCTTGGATTCGTAGCGGAATCTCCAGACTCGTCTGGGAAAGTCATAGAATGACAACTCTCGAGGTGTCCAATACGTCTCAATTACTAACGAATGCTGACAGATTTGTTACTCTATAAAACACGTGATCTACTCTCACACCCTGTCATACTAGGTGCCATAGAGGTTTTTACTACTGAAGGAAGTAGAGTCAGCCACTGCATCATGGGTGTTTGTGTGATATTTCAAGGGATGGCTTTTTAAAGACACGGCTTTGTTTAAGGATTTTCATGTTTTTCAGTGTAGCCTACGCGATATGCCAGAAAACTCTTCACAGTTTGGCGATCATGGCCAACGAAGAAAGGAAAGATAAGAAGTTTGGATATCAGTAGCTGATCCATTTTGTCAGCTTTATACAGCTAATTCTTTTTTCTTCTTCTTCTTCCTGACTTAAATTTTGCTATTCTAGAAGTTTCAGAGAAGAAAAAAAGGTAATAGCTTTCGGACAAAAAAAGAAAGAAAATGCAGCATTTACATCAACAAAAAGCTTTCGGACACGTTCATTGTCACGAAGTGTTTTAGAAATTAAAGAACCTGAACCTGATGTGCACCCATTCTCGGCACCGACCGAAACCAGCGGTGTCAGCCGTAAACGAGGCCATTCCCGCTTCTAAACATGGTGATTTTGATGTTCTACCACGTAGCAACGGGTGCCAGCACCGACCGGGCACGTACTGTGCACTAAAATCGAGAGTGGGGAATCCCGCACTCCCTCCCACAGTCCCACCATTTGGACGCATATGGCGAATTCGAAGCAGCGTAATCATCGCTTTTGAGAGATTGATTTTTTATCAGTCTATGGCAAGTACTCGCAAAGCTCTAACCATTTCACTTTGACTGAGAGCCCCAACAAGTATAAACAAATAGAAATGATGGCTGAAAACTGCGGAAGAAATTTGTCATCAGGATGCCTGTGTTTTAGATTTGTCTGAAGGGATTTCAGCGAACTTTGCAGGAATTTATCACGAAAAGTATTCAGCTTAAATTCTTTTCCGTTGATCCGCGGCGTTTAGGTATTTGGCGGATTCTTGGCTTTTGCTGCGAGCGGTGTTTCTCAAAAGTTAAACTTTTTTGTCATTCCAAGTAAAATAACAGGACCAGGACGTAACTGTGTACCAGTTTTCGATCCGGTATCCCTTCTTTTAGACACCCTTTCGAAAGAACCCGCTTTTCCCTGGGTTTCAAATTTTTTTTTTAACAGACGAGATTTCGAAGGACAAATTATTTTAAGAGAAAAAATAATGGGTTTTAGAAATGGGACAAGAGCATGAACATTGGGATAATACGGCCCTCCTATTTTTCGGCGTCATCAGTAATGTTAAACTGATGGCGGACTGCATATAAATAATTCCTTCAGCCCAAGCTGACCGCGAACCATATTTGACAGTGCAAAACGGAAACGTCAGCTCAATTTTATCAGAGCTATATTTCGGCCCTTCTTGGCAGCTCCCCTCTTCAGGCTCAAGCTGGAAACTGAACGGTTATTTTTTTTCCACAAGCTCATTTTCCAGCTTGAGCCGAGAACGACCCTTGCCGAGAAGGGCCGAAATGTAGCTTTTAAGGACGCCTCGCACTATTTACTCTTCAACTGGCGAGTATTTAAAATGTTTGTAATAACCCACGGTATTGGCTGTTTTAATCCTTATCGGAGACGCGTGACTTAAAGCGAATACAGGGAAACAATTTACATAACCGGTTTTTGGGATCCCAAAACGTAAGTGGAGGGATACCTATGACATCGCAAAAGTTGTCCGTCTGTCCGCCTGTGCGCGCCTCTTGAAGGGAATGAGATATTTTGATGAAACTTCGTATGAGGACTCTTTGAGTCAAAAGTAAGGTCGAGTCCGTAGATGGGCTCTGTAGCCCTATATTTAGGGGTGGGGGTTTAAATTAAGGGGCAAATGAAATATTTTTAAACAGATGATGTGACAGGCGATTATGGGTAAGAAGACATGCTGAACACGTTGGTGAAAACTATTTCGTCATCGGACCACTAGTTCGTTCAGAATCCGGCCAAAACCGGAAAGTTTGTTAAAAGTAAAAGTTTTATTAGAAGCTGATTATATGTTCGATATAGGGGTAAGAAGACATGCTGAACATGATGGTGAAAACCATTTTTTTTCACCGGACAAGTAGTTAGCCCGGAATCTGGCCAAAACCGGAAAGTCTTTAAAAGTAAAGGTTTTATTTGAAGTTGATTAGATGTTCGATTTAGGGGTAGAAAGACATGCTGAACACGATAGTGAAAACCATTTTCTCGCAGGGAATGAAGTTCGCCCGGACTTCTGCGAAACCGGAAAGTTTGATAAAAGTAAAAGTTTTATCTTAAGTTGATTGGATATTATTTAGGGGTAAGAAGACATGCTGAACACTTATTTGAAAAGTATTTTCTACCCGGACAACTTGTTCGCCGAAACCGGAAAATTTGTTAAAATCAAAAGTTTTATTTGGAGTTGATTAAATGACAGTTTTAGGGGTAAGAAGACACGCTGAATCTGTATATGACAATCTTTTTTTTTTACCGGGATATATAATTACCGGAGTTTTTTTAAAAGAAGTTTTACTTGAAGTTGATTAGATGTTCTTTATACGGATAAGGAGATACGCTGAATTCGCTTCTGAACTTTTTTTTTCTGGACAAGTATGGTAGTTCGTTTGCAATTGTCTGGATCAAGTATTAGATTTTTGGGATCCCATCGAAACCTTTGGTCTTGTTTCTAACGGAAAAACTTCTCAGAGACAACCGTCGACAGCGTGATAAGAAAATCAGTGTGGTTTTGTTAAAGCGGTTAGAATGTATCGTATGAAATTGGGGTCTCGGGGTTGAGAAATACATGGAAGTAGGTTGCGTTAGTACTATAGGTAAGTCAGGTCCTTTAAGAAAATTCAGCTGACGTATCCGTTTTGTACTGTCAAATAGGCAACTGCATATGCTTTCAAACAAAACACTGGCGGAGCTTCGATGAATGAATAAATGACTAACCCTTGGTTCACACTGCTGCTTCGTATGCGACACAATTTTTTCTTTGATGTTCCAACGTGCGACAGAATCGCATGAACCTTCCCACTGCCACGCAGACGCGAAAACGATAATTTTTTCTGCAGAAGGACAAAGAGTCCCTTGGGGAAACAACCTCTGAAGCAGTGTTGGGAAATACTTAAGTAACAAGACCAAAGGTTTCGATGGGATCCCAAAATTCAATATCTGATCCAGACAACTGGGTCTTGTCTTAGCCAGATCCAGTCATCGCCAGACTCCTTGAACATTTTTACAATTAAAATTCAGAAACAGATTAAGGCCAAATAGCTAGTCATCTGAGAAAACCAAGTTCAGATATGGATTCAGCATGTGTATTTACCCCTATAAGTCATATCTGTTTTGACGAAAACTTCCTGCCACTTCTGCCAATTTCCTGGTTTCAGCCGAACTCCAGAGCTACTTGTCAGGCGAAAAAAGAAAGCTAAAAAACGAACTCATGGTATCTTCTTTCCCCATAATGAACATCTAATCAACTTCAAATAAAAATTTAACTTATAACAAATTTTCCGACTCCAGCCGGATTCCGGTTACCCGGTTTCCGGGTAAAATATGATTGTCAAACACGGATTCAACATCTCTTCTTACCCTTAAATCGGTTATCTAATCAACTAGAAATAAAACTTAAGCTTCTAACAATTTTCCGGTTTTGGCCGGATTCGGGGGGAACTACATGTCCAGGTTGAAAATTGTTTCACATAAGTGTTCAGCATGTCTTCTTACCCTAAACCGAACATCTAATCAACTCTAAATAAAACTTTTAATTTTAACAAACTTTCCGGTTTGGGCCGGATTCCGGGCGAACTACTTGTCCGTCAAGAAAATGGTTTTCACCATCGTCCTCAGCATGTCTTCCTACTCCTAAATCGAACATTTAATCAACTTCAAATAAAACTTTTACTTTTAACAAACTTTCCGGTTTTGGCCGGATTCCGGGCGAACTACTTGTCCGATGACCAAATGATTTTCACCATCGTGTTCAGCATG
This sequence comes from Branchinecta lynchi, assembly GCA_023053575.1. Lineage (NCBI taxonomy): Eukaryota > Metazoa > Arthropoda > Branchiopoda > Anostraca > Branchinectidae > Branchinecta > Branchinecta lynchi. Next base: position 16,327,220 of record JAKZAP010000014.1, on the reverse strand, counting down.
TCTTCTTACCCCATAATCGACAATCAAATTAGCTGTTTCAAAATATTTTGTTTTCCCCTTAATTTGAACCCCCTCCCCCACCCCTAAATGTAGGGTTTCAAAGCCCATCTACGAACTTGACTGGTCTGACGACCCAACGAATCCTCACACCAAGTTTCATCAAAATATCTTATTCCCTTCGAGAGTTATCGTGCTTACAGACGGACAGACTGACGGACGGACAGACGGACAACTTTTGCGATATCATAGGTATCCCTCCACTTACGTTTTGGGATCCCAAAAATAGAAGTACTTGAGGGTAGTTAAGTACTCGAGTACTTTCATAACGTGATAAATTTGATTACCACGAGGTTCAGTTCCACGTTGATCTTCGCTGAAACTGGATGGATATTAGGGATCTACTGATTCTTTCCGTGAGCTCAAAGGGATAAAGAATAGCCAACTTTGTAGCTTTTCTTCATTAACTATGTAGTCTGCAGCTGACAACATCCTAAATCATTTAACGTGTTAAAGCTGAAAATGTTAGTTCCTTAAATTTTTGGGAAGTCACCACCCACTAATGGAAAGAGGCTTGGGACAATCCTGACTGTTGGAGAATTTGTCTCCATCGTATTGGACACCGGTAGAGAATGCAGGACAGAAAACTGAATAGTGTCTTTTTGTTCTAATAAATGCAACTCCTTCACCTCGAGACAGAATACGTCTGGTCAAAAGGACAACCAATAATATCAGCCTTTTTTCTTGATCAGACATTACTAGAAAATAGTTTTCAAGCAGCATGGTATAACACAAATTTTCCATTAAGAACAAGAGGAAAGGTTTCGGTCAGATCACAAAGAGATGAGACCGGATCCAGACAATCGGGTAATATAGAATTCCAGTCTTCGCCAGATCGCGTAAATGTTATTTATCCCCACTTAACCGCTCAACCGATCCCTTAAGCAATCGTTTTCTGTCTCGGTTGATTGATTCAAACATAGGCACGCTTTTTACGTCGAAATACACTATCTAAGAAGACAATTTCGTAAACCCCGTTTTCTTTGGCTTCCTCGTTGATTTTTAAGAAGGTAATTTCGTAAACCCCATTTTCGTTGGTTTCTTCGTTGATTTCTTATAATACACACTATCTAATAAGTTTGATAACAGGATGTTGCTCTTACCCAATTTTTCGGCTTACATCATATGCCGGTCATCACCATTTACTCAGTAGGTAAAATTTCCTAACGGGTAATTTCCATGAGTACAAGCTGACAGATGGATCGGTAGTTTTATTATCCCTATACAGACGCACACAACGGGACAAAAACATTATTAGAACTTACTAGAAACCTCGTTTCGCCGGATTCCGGCCGAACTATCAACTCGTTGGGAAAGCGATGCTAAAGGATGGATTTCCTATGTCTTCTTATCCTTAGTTTGAAACTCGTTCCGTTTGTGGCAGAACTTTGCTCATAGCATCGACCAAAGCACGACACATCAAATAGATCCGTTCAGCGTGTAGGCTTGCCCCGGTTTCTTGATTCAAGAATTCTACATACTTGATTGAGAAACTATAAGCATGCTTACATCACCGATTTTTTTGTCGGATTCCGTGCGAACTAATTGTCTGGGGCCAAAACTAGTTTAAGGCGTGGATCCAGCAAGTCTCACCTCTCACCTGTGAATCAAATCTTAGCTTGAAACCTCTTCCCCATCCCTAGATACTGGGCTACATTGCCATCTATGAAGTACCTGTACCATTGATGAAAAGGAACCGCACGCCAAGTTTGGACAATGTAACCTACCTAACTCCTTCGAGAGTTTTCAAGCTAATAGACAGACAGACGGGCAGACACACTTTACGAAGTCACATAGATCACTTCGTTTTGGGACCCCAAAAACTTGATTTGATGTATCCCCTCACATGGAACTATTTGTAGATCGGTCGTTAATCTTTTGATTAGTGATGTTTTACGAACCCACCGCAATAAGCCTACCCAAATACTGAAGTACTAACTAAATACTTAAGTATTTTTTGAAAATTACTTATTACGTAAGTATATTTTATGAAAAGTACTCAATACTTGTACTTAAGTAAGATATTCCTGGAGCACTTGTACTTTAGTAAAAATTAGAAATACTTGGCACAACACTGCTCTGAAGATGCTGGGAGATTACTCATCTGAATACCACCCATCTTTAGAAATTTTTCAGTCAAACCTTTTATGTCATCTGGTTCAAAACAGGTTAATACAAGTTTATTTAGAAGCTATTTTGCATTCAGCCATCCTAGGATTACAGTCAGATCAAGGTAGAACAGTTTTTATTCTTGAAAATTAATTAACCTTTGTTATTTCTTTTCTTTCCACTAAAAGAATCACATACGTTATGTCGGATCAGTTGAAATTTCCCAACGCATGCGACACTGCTACAAAATCTAAAGTTCTGCGTCGCTTGTCGCACGATTTGTGTCGTATGTCGCACGATGCAAAATTTTGCGCGAAATCGCAGCTGTATAAACCAGGGGTAAGGCCATCTTGCAACAAAAATGGTACGACAAAATATGAAAATCACTTTAGTGTGTACTATATATACAACTTCTCTGTCAGAAGAAATATTTCCGGTGTTCAAATCTGATTCGATTAACTTCCCAGCATTACTTATCTATTTAAAACCTTTACTTCTAACAAATTTTCCGGTTTCGGCCTGATTCCGGGCGAACAAGTTGTCTGAGTAGAAAACACTTTTCAGATAAGTGTTCAGAATGTCTTCTTACCCATAACTCGAATATCTAGTCAACTTCAGATAAAACTTTTACTTTTAACAAACTTTCCGGTTTCGCCGAATTCCGGGCGAACTTCTTGCCCTGCGAGAAAATGGTTTTCACTATCGTGTTCTACAATCGAACATCTAATCAACTTCAAATAAAACCTTTACTTTTAAAGAATTTCCGGTTTTGGCCGGATTCCGGGCTAACTACTTGTCCGGTGAAAAAAAATGGTTTTCACCATCATGTTCAGCATGTCTTCTTACCCCTATATCGAACATCTAATCAGCTTCAAATAAAACTTTTATTTTTTAACAAACTTTCCGGTTTCGGAACCCCCTCCCCCACCCCTAAATGTAGGGCTACAGAGACCATCTACGGACTCGACCTTACTCTTGACTCAAAGAGTGCTCACACCAAGTTTCATCAAAATATCTAATTCCCTTCGAGAGTTATAGCGCGCACAGACCGACAGACGGAGAACTTTTGCGATGTCATAGGTATCCCTCCACTTAGGTTTTGGGATCCCAAAAACCGGTTATGTAAATTGTTTCCCTGTATTCGCTTTAAGTCACGTGTCTCTGAAAAGGATTAAACAGCCAATACCGTGGGTTATTCCAAACATTTTAAAATACTCGCAAGTTGAAGAGTAAATAGTGCGAGGCGTCCTTAAAAGCTACATTTCGGCCCTTCTCGGCAAGGGGTCGTTCTCGGCTCAAGCTGGAAAATGAACTTGTGGAAAAAAATGAACCGTTCAGTTTCCAGCCTGAGCCTGAAGAGGGGAGCTGCCAAGTAGGGCCGAAATATAGCTCTGATAAAATTGAGGTGACGTTTCCGTTTTGCACTGTCAAATATGGTTCGCGGTCAGCTTGGGCTGAAGGAATTATTTATATGCAGACCGCCATCAGTTTAACATTACTGATGACGCCACGAAAAAGAGGAGGGCCGTATTATCCCAATTTTCATGCTCTTGTCACATTTCTAAAACCCTTTATTTTTTCTCTTAAAATGAATTTGTCCTTCGAAAACTTTTTCGGAAAAGAATATGCCTCGACTGTTAAAAAAAAAATGTGAAACCAAGGGGAAAGCGGGTTTCTTTCGAAAGGGTGTCTAAAAGAAGGGATACGGGATCGAAAACTGGTACACAGATACGTCCTGGTCCTGTTATTTTACTTGGAATGACAAAAAAGTTTAACTTTCGAGAAACACCGCTTGCAGCAAAAGCCAAGAATCCGCCAAATACCTAAACCCCGCTGATCAACGGAAAAGAATTTAAGCTGAATACTTTTCGTGATAAATTCCTGCAAAGTTCGCTGAAATCCCTTCAGACAAATCTAAAACACAGTCATCCTGATGACGAATTTCTTCTGCAGTTTTCAGCCATCATTTCCTCTTTAAAACCTTTACTTCCCATCATTTTAGTAGTGAATTCCTTGTCCGTTCCTACAACCCTCATTTACCCATATACTTTCTTTCATGCACTAAGCTGTAGTCCACCACCCCACTTAAGGCCTATTCTCACCGTTCCCCGAGGAATCCTCGGGGAAATGACGGGAACGGCGAGAATAGAGGGAGTCACTCCACGCGGAACCCGCGTACAGAAACAGTGAGAACACGAAGAATGCTTCCAAAACGGACTTCGTTGAAAACAAAAATATGCAGTTGACGAAATTAGTCTGGATCCACTTTATTTTGTTTATTCTGTCTAATTAATTTCACGTTGCACCAACACCAGCAAAAATTTATTCCCCTCCGAATCTGAAAGGGAGTCCTTTTGATGACGGTGATGATAATCAGAGCATACCCGGCCCGTGGGGACTAGCGAGAATACGGGGAGTGAGTCCACGGGACAAAGAAAAACTCGTGGACTCCTCAAGTAATTAAATACAATTAATAAAAAGAGTCCTCGGGGAACGACGAGAAACGCCTTTAAAATAAAACCCAATTACTGACAAAAACATTTTGACGGGAGCTTTATTTTTGGATGACCCAGTAATTAAGGAGTATTTCTGAAAGTTAGGCCTCAACGTACAGCCCTGAATGACGCGTATCCTTTCGCGGATATGCTAGACCCTGCTTCTACAAAGTTGTGCATTAAAAATATCAACATCTTTGGGGCACGATGGCAGGGGGTTCGCAACTGCCATTTTTTCAGCGTCACTTCGAAACTTGTATATTCAAAAAAGAAACAATACATACAACAAATGAGCGGAAATGCCTTTATCAGAGAACGCTCAACAGTCTTTACAGTCAAACTATGTACTAATTTACAAATGTACACACATTTTAATTACCCTAAAAAATCAACCTGCTTTGGCACTAAATACCAACACAAACGCACTTTGTTCTCTTAAGTGAGATCAGTAATAAAATAAAAATAATAAAAAGGGTCTCGAACTTCGCGTACACTGACCGTATAATGATTGTCACTACTAAGGCACTCGTTACTGTGTTATCACATCATCACATTTTACCGACAACGCGGGATATTGTCGGGAGTGTTTTGCCTTTTTGATAACATACAACTTCACCAATATGTAACAGCTTGTAAGTAGAACCTGGCCGATAAAACTGTCACAGTGCACAATTCATTGGTACTTCCGAGGACGGTTTGCTGGAAGTGCAACCGAAATATCCGAAATTGTATTTATCCCTTTCACATCATCTTGGAGGCATAACTAGCTGATCAAGAAAAAAAAACCTAAGATCTCGTTTTTCTATTTTATTCGAAATGAATGGTCAGCGTGGCTTCAAACCTTATTTCGTCAAACTTCTGAATAATCCGTCTTCGGTGTGAAAGCTTGTCGCCTGTTCAACTTTCAGGATTTTAGAATTTTTAAGTAGCAACCCTCACTAATCGCTATTCGACTTATTTCGTTCAGAGCTCCAAGCGGACTAGTTCCTGAAAGCCCTCCGTTGTCTCATTATCAACACTTTTGACAGAAAGATAGTACGATGTCGACCCGCAAGACTATGTGCAGAACTTAAAAGCTTCACTTTCTCCCAAAAGACAGTGGAAAAATTCGAATGCTCGAGAAGCAGATTGCAAATTTTATACACATCAACTCGTGGATCAATTTTTACCATATTTATAACAAGTTTTGAGACGACAGAAACTAGTCAGCTTGGAAGCATTGAACTTGAATATCGCGTATTGTTTTTAAAGTTTCGACCAAAAAGGGTTGGATTCCAACCTCCTCCCAACAAAAGCTACCTCCACCCTTCCAATCTACATATCCCTTGACAACAGGTCACAACGATGACAGCTTCTAGTAAATATAAAAAATGACGCTAAACGAAGGTAGCCAAGATTTGCTCCAGCGATATTCCTGCCCTTCTTCCAAAGGGTCCTCGTCAGGCAGTCGGTAGAACGAAAGGCAACATTTTCTTCAAGCCACAGCCTGACTATCAGTGCCATCTTTACCCTTAGGCCGGACAGGCCTGTGCTAGGGGGCCAGGGAAAAGGAGGGGACAAGCGGCCGACGGAAATTGTTCAGAATCAGGATATGATTGCTAGCCGGGTTGCCTTGTTCGGGCGATCCATGTGTGATCGGCTATGTCGCACCGCCATTTACGTTACCGAAATTATACCCAGATGTGACCAGTGGGGCTGTGCTAATGTGCTGGCGTTTTTGCGTTTTTTACTGATGAAAAGGGGCCAAAGACCAATGGATGGACCATGGTCCAACAAAAGCAAACGATGGCACTGCTGACTAGGATCCCTTCCAAGAAGGGAAGAAATAAAGCTGGAGCAAATCTTAGCCGAGTTCAGTTTAACGTCATTTCTTTTACATGATTCATATTATGGGTTGAAGGAGTATTTAAGCTTTTTGTAACTGTCAGCAGGACGTTGGAACATAACAAAGCCTAGTCACCTGATATTCGCATTTTTCTCCAGGGATCATGGTTGCCTACAGACCCGTAGATTGTGTTCATTGGGTAAATCAAAATTTGAGGGTTCTAAAGTAATTTGCATTGCAGCAGTTTCACTAAGACGGAGTGTACATAGCATGGAATGATCAAGGCGCAAGGTAGCGAGCGCTCCTGTTTAAGAGAGCGCTCGGCGTATGTACTTGATTTTCTAAGAGAACTGCACTACCAGATCGTAAATGCCGCACAAAAGTTGCCCGATACCGCGCAGAACTGTACAGCAAGTACATCCACGCTGCACACACGGATGTTCTCCTCAGCAAGATCAGAGCGGAGCGCGTAGATTATTACCGCAGCAATTCCTGATCGCGCATGACGCGTCATTAGGCTTCGTGAAACTAGCGCGTAGCCCAGTTCAGTCAAGCTTCAGCACGCATGACGCTTCACGGAAGAAGAGAACTGCCTGGTGTTAAACGCTGATCGTGGATACATGGCGCCGCGCATAGGGAGAAGGTGCTTCGTCATAAGTCCGCGGGTGGCTTACTAGCACACCAATCAGCACGCATCGCGCTTCATTTTCTGTCAGAACCGCACGTAACTGTTCGTAAACGCTGAGCCCAAACGCTCCCTGCGTCGCGGCCATACGGCGCTAGGGTTATAGGCGCAGCAGTGTCCTTTCCTGCTATTAATGTACTGCTCACAAGAGACGCGCCCACACGCGCGCTGCGTCGGTAAGTAAATGTGCTAAACTCGGGCGCTAGTTACGGCACTTATTGTCGCACTTCTGGATATCGCTCCCAATAATAGTCGGTGGCAGTAGTAATTCTGGGTGAACTGTGGCTCAAGGGTCCATTTTGTATCGGGTAGTTTCTTCCGGTGGGCGGGACTAAAAGTGGGGGTGGAGCGCCCGGCCTCAAAGGCATGTACTGGTCTGGAAAGAAGTGTAAAATTAATCGGCAGCTGAAATTAAGTCCATTTCATCGAAGAAGCGCAATCGCTTGGTCATCTCTATGAGCGTGTTCCACCCTTATTTCCGTTCCAACCTCCCGGAAAGTTACTACGCTGACCGTTTCAACCTAATCAATATAGTAACTATTTGCTTAGCATGCATAGTAACTCGGGGGAACTACGGATCCCTGTAACGTGATCGGCTGGATTACCCCGTGGAGAGATCTTTTGGCGAAAATAGTAAAATGCATTCCAGCCTTGACGACAAGAGGCCACAATTCGTGACGTCACGCGTAGTAACTACGGTAAGAAGGGTGGAATACGCTTTATGCGTCCATGCGGCAACTATGCTAGCCAGGCTTATCTTCACGCCAACCCGCCACTTGGACTCCTACATCAATACAATCGCCCGAAGTCTATGTAACACCCGCTAATGTTTAAATGTGATATAGCCCGCTGCCCATTCGCCGAAAGTCACGGCTTACTTAAAGGCCCAACAACATTTCTGGCCTATTCAGATTCCTTAGCAGTATCTCTCCCCCCCCCCGTAGGTTTCCTCAATTTCCGCGGAAAAAATTAGATGGTGCTCTACACGCATTATTTTGTCCGACAAAACAATGCTGAACATAAAACAAACTAAAATGGACTTCACCTCGGTCTAGCTCTTTATTTTTAGTGTCATCATTAGTGACGGTAGACTGCCCTAGCCAAGGCTATCTCTGTGCTTCTCTGGTAGTTTTTATTTTATTTTTGTTGTTTGTTTTTTTTGAATACAGATGAATGAAACTGAAAATAAAAAACAATCCGTCTCTACTCCGTGATTTTCTCTTGTCCGGCAAATTTGTGATATTTCGTCCGGACGTCGAATGCAGAACACACAAATAAACATCTCAAACACCTGCAATTCTTGCAGAAAATCTACTGCAGCGAAGAACACCCTACCACGGCGAACATTATCACCAAATTTACTTTTCGGTGCAGTCAAAGAGCCTATTGTCCTAATGGTACTGATAGTTTCGAAGAACCTCAAAGCATTGAGGTATATCCATAGCAATCAATTTTTAAATCAGCATATATTTTCCGTAAATCGATCTACTAACAAACTCGACCGAGATTTCTTGGAGATTTTCATGCTTCTTCTCAACTACTAAATGCTGAGACACCAAGCCAATCTACGAACTGACCTGGCTCACGACCCGATGAGTCTTTCTTCAAAATATTTCAGAAAATCAATCTTATTCTGACCAGGCCTTTATGTGGTTAAAATCTGCCATAATATTTTAATGATGGGTACAGCTTAAAGTATATTAAACATCAATTAACCGTTGTTTATCACCGACAACCCTGTAAAAGAGTGTCCTTTGCTTAGCCACAAAATTCCGTCCAGTATCAGACTAATGTGTGATCTGGATTAATTTCGTATAAGTTGCGCCAGATGTTATATTAATGTTATACTAATACATGAGCTTATTTTCTGTAACAGTAAATGAATGGTTCAAGTCCGGAAAACCTGTTACTAGGCGGTGACAAGACAGTGTTAAGTACAAGCGAGGGGATGCGCAATTGGTGTACACCGGCAGGCACCACGGGATTCTGGCCTAGCAATGTACTATGTTGTAACCTTTCTGGACAGAGTCAACGCGCTTGTGCGTTCTTTATAGTCGAGCGAAGAGCCATGGCGACAGAAGCGCCATTTAACTAGATAAAGCTTGAAGCAGACGCTGAAATTACATTTGCGATTTTTGCTCTGCACTGTATTCGCCTGTTCGCAGGTTTGATTCTTTGAAGCTTGAAGCAATTTTTTCACATACACCATCAGCCTTTATTACGGAAAGATAGGTGATGTTTCCGGCGATATGTATTCTAGTTTTTGAAAGCCAACATTCGCTCTTTCACCACCAGAATATGACTTGGTCAGATCAATTTGAGTATGACAACATGCCATTTAGAAAAAATTCTACTAGATTTCCGTGATTGAGGTTGTGGTAGCATCATGAAATCCGACCATGCAACAGCAACTGATAGACGGACATTCATGGGGACAGGGTCTCCTTTTTGTTAGATACCGAGATTTTTTGCAATAATCACTTAAAGCAGAACTGAAACCTGAAACTAGTCCAATATTTTTTTTTCTCTATAACAAGTGTCTTCAACAGTCCGCCTATTTTCGAATTTCCTTTCACAACTGTTTTCATGCTTTTGCTCCCTAACCAAACCTTGTCTTGCCCTCGGCGTCATTTCATATTTAATCTCCGCTTTTCGAATCCTTTTTGGTTGGTTCGGTCGGAAGCACGAACTGTACAAACCAATCAGAGACAATGTTTGTTAGTCAATATTTCGTGTGCTTTTAGTGGAGAGACATTGCTAGAGTTAATCATAGATTAACTATGATTAACTCGAGCTACATCTGTCCTTTTTCCGGAGAATTTCGACTGCAATGCAGCAACTATCGGCACGTGGTGGGAAGTCGGAATGACAAGCTCCTCAGTCAACCTTTAAGAAATGTTGGGTGTGGGTGGGGGGAGACTGACGGAAGGAATTGACCAAGCTACAGTACAACTGACTAGAAAACGCCAAGAGATAACCTTGGCCTTTTGAGTCATCACAAATAGATTCAGCTTGTTGGATTTTCAACATTGCGCAATCCAATATTGGCAAGTCTTCGAACCTCGCAGTCTTTAAGCATAGCAACATGAAAAAAAGTCACGCGTAATCTACGTGTGCACTATCAATGACGTGTGAGAATTCTATTATTCGATCTGCGAGCATGGGAAATTTACCGAGTGATCTTAATCGATTTATGCCGTAAAAAAATAAAGAATAAGACCGCATGTCAAGTTTACTGAACTATGTGTTTCATCCAAGCAGCAACGGAACCGAATTTGAGATTCAGTCAAGTGTCCAGTATAGAGGATTCAGCATTGCGGACGCTGCGAGCAGCTTTCGGTTTTCAATGAGTTTCATGGGGCCCAGCCCCACAGCTGGTGAGCTGTGAAAGGAATCAGGTTGAATCTCGGTATGCTTTCTGGTCTGGTATATAGTACAGTTTTGCCTTTCCGGGTTCTTGCCCGTCGCGCACGGCTCAGCCAGCAGGTTTTACCGGGGGGGGGGGGGGGGAGGAGCTATCTGAAGCATTAATCAAACTTGACAACTAGCTAGAGCCAGGAGAATTATATTTCATGTACTGTCAGATCCTAAGGACTGGAAACACCTGCTGGGCGTTTCTGTCCCATATTTGGGCTCAAGGAGTATCTTTGTCCCATATTACCAGTTACAATCGCCGAGTGGTTGAAGTTCATAACCGCTCAACCTCTTCGCACGGTTCATGAACAAGATCATGCAAGTGGTTGATCGCACGCAAATCTTAAACGTGAATTAAGTTGTTGATTGTTGATGGAAGATCGTTCGTTAGTGGATTTTTCTTGTCAGTTTGTTATGTCTTTATTCTTCTTTTCTTCTTCTTCTTTTTTCTTTGATTCGTTCTGATTGTTTCCCTTAGGATTATATGGATAAAGAATTGCCAGGTCTTATGTTTGGCCTTATGGTGGGCCCATAAAGAGTTAATTGTGTTCACTATTTTTTGTTATGAATAAACTAAACTAAATGAAACTAGCTAAGTTATTTTACACACCCCACTGAACAGCAGCAAGTAATAAGGCGACTGGGAATAGTGCTGGGCGATATTTGATATCCATATATTGGACCAAATATCGAAATCGAATCGTAAAAATCGATATCGAAAACGATATTTGTTCATGTTATAATTATTGTAAATAATCTGGCATAGCTGAATCTTATATATCCAAAGTTGGAGCAATATGTTTTCGTAATTCAATTTTTATATTATTCGCAGTCTTTACCAACAGACTTTTTACCAAGTTTGAGTGAAACGAGACGTATATTAGAGCGAATATGGTCCCGAAATATCGACATTGAAAGTGAAAATATCGAAACATCCAAATGTCGCCCAACACTAACTGTGAAAAGTAATGTTACGACATTAGGAGCCTGTCAGTTTTTATGAGCAATCTAATAAACAGAGAGACTGCATAGCCTGTACAGTGGCGGAATCTGATTTGTTTTTATGGCACTTGCAGCCTCTGGCTCAAGTGCCATATATCGATCACAATTCCGTCTGTCGGTCGGTCCGAGTTTTTTGTCACACTTTTATGAGTTAGGGTACTTCCAGATGAGCTAGGACAAAGAAACTTGGCAGGCATATCAAGGACCCGACAAAACTAACCTGGAAATAATCAGTTTCCCAATCCGACCATATGCGGGGGAGTGGGGGGCGCTGGAAACTTGAAAATTTCGGGCATTTTGTCACACTTTTTCGAGTTAGGGTACTTCCAGTTGTGCTAGGACCATGAAACTTGGCAGGAATATCAGAGACCCGATCAAACAAACTTAGAAGTAATCAGTTTTCCGATCCGACCATTTTGGGGGGGGGTGGAGGGCAGGGGAATCCGGGAAATTGAGAAGTGTGTAACTTTCGAACGGGTGATCAGATTGTAATGAAACTTAATAAATGAATAGATTATATATCTGTGATGTCCCGGTTAAAGTCTTGACTGGATTCGGTAGCCAGGGGGGAGTTCAATTCAATTCAATATCATCTAAAAAACAGATAACGGACGAGCCGATGGGTTGTTTTTACGTCAAAACATAACGTCATAACAGAACAATCTACAAATATATACAATTTTGAGACATTTGTACTGGAGGGGGGGGGGGGGGGGGGGGAGACCGGAAATTTCAAGAAACGGTTAGAATGAAGGGATCGGAGTGAAACTTGCTGAGATAACTGCTCTAGATAAATCCTTTAGACGATTGTACTGGTTCCGAACACTTATGGGGGGGGGGGGAGGGGGTTTCTCGGAATTCCGGTGATGGCGGTTTTGGGGATTTTCACGATGAAACTTGCAGGCATATCAGGGACCCGATCAAACTGACTTCAACATAAACATTTTGTCGATCTGATAATTGTGGGGGGAGTGGAGGGAGGGGAATCCGGAATTTTCAGTCATGCGTAAGTTTGGAATGGGTGATCGGATTCGAGTGAAGTTTAAGAATTTAACAGAGGACATTTCTCCGGGGATCTTTTTCATATCCGGACCGGATCCGGCAACTATTAGGGGGGGGGGGGGTACGTGACCCGCTTAGAATGGAGAGATCGGAATGGAACTTTGTGGCAAGAACAAACCGATGCTCTAGGTAAATCATTTACTGAATCGGATTGGCTACGGGCACCATGGGGGAGATGGGGGGGGGGGGGGAAATCTCGAGAAACAGTTAGAATGATGGTATCGGAGTGAAACTTGTTCGGAAGAACAAACATCTGATCCATGTAAATCTTTTACACAATTTGACTGGATACGGACACTTGAAGGGGGGGGGGGGGAGGGGGCTTCCCAGAATTCCGTTTTTTTTTGGATTTTCACGACGAAACTTGGCAGGCATATCAGGGACCCGGTCAAACTGACTTGGAATAAAACAAATCCTCGATATGATAATCTTGGGGGGGGGGGGTTGAGGGAGGGGAATCCGGAATATTGAGTCGTGCGTAACTTTGAAACGGGTGATCGGATCCGAGTAAAATTTAATAACTGAACAGAGGACATTTTTCTCTGGTGATCTTTTTCATTTCCGGACCGAATCCGGCAATTATTGGGGGGAGGGCGGAAAATACTTGACCCGCTTAGACTGGTGTGGTCTGGATCGAACTTCGTGGGAATGACAAACAGATGCTCTAGATTAATCATTTACAGAACCGGATTGCCTCCGGGTGTTGTAGGTGGAGTTGGAGGGGGTCTTTGATTTCGGTGATCGCGAGTTCAGGTACTTCCAGATGTGCTAGGGCGATGAAACTTTACTGGAATATTGGAGATTCAACAACATTTGCTTAGAAATTGCTACTTCTCAAATCCGATTATTCCTTAAAGTACCAATCTTGACCGCAAAGTAAAAAAAAATACTTTTAAGCAATATATTCATTTTCACGATGCCCATCAGCCCATTAGCATTTTTGCCTCAAGGGTTTTGCTTACAAATGAAGTTCCAGCTCCCTTAGAGTGCGCATCTCAACCGGAAAGTCCAAACTTGCTTTTGATCAATCAAAACATCTTAACCCATGCAAGTGCCCTTACAGCTCTTGTTTTCACAGGTAGCTTCATGAATCTCCAGGCTTTTACAGTAGTTTTTCTTTTCAAAATACTTTCTTTTCTTCACATAAAATAGATTTAGCATTCGCTCTTGAGCTCCTAGTCGCTGTAGGCTAGTTACTCTTCAAACTTTCGTAATCACTGTGAGCGTGTTCCACCCCATATCAGAGATGGGTGAATCCGATCATGAAAGGATTCGAATCCGAATCCAGGGCTAGGTACGAATCCGATTCCGAATCCGAGTCCACCATTTCATGCCGAGGATTCGAATCCGGATTCGAATGCGACCTTAACAAAAATCAAATCATGTACATAGGTTATAGTCTAAAAATCAGAGGTGACAAAAAACACCGATATCTAAGGTAATCAGATAAGGCAATAGATTACTGAGGATGGTTTGTAGTGGAGACCAAAAAGTTGGATTGCCGAAGCCCACTGTGTAAAAATTGGAAAAATGGAAACTGGAAGGATGTAGACTAGAAATTTTAGCGGATTCGTAAGATTGAAGGTTTGGAATCCAAGTCCGAATCCACCCTGGCGAGCACAGGATTCGAATCCAGTCAAAAGCCCGAATCCGGATTTGGATTCGCCCACTCTCTGCCCTATATGCGTAGTAACTACGGTAAGTATACTTACCGTTGTTACTACGCATGGCGTCACAAATCCTGGCTTTTTGGCGTCAGGTTGGAACGTATTTTTCTATTTTCGTCAAAATATCAGCAAAATATCCTGCCGCGGGCTGATCGGGCCAATCACGTCCCAGAGACGCGTAGTTACTACGCTAACACGCTCCCTAGCGTGATAAGCAAATAGTCACTGTTAGTTACTATTTTGAGAGGGTTAGAGCGAAAATGTTGGAAGGGTAACACGCTCTGTATCTCTTCTCTTGGTGAAAAAAGTGTATATTTTTCTACACTCTTATTTAATGCACCTTTATTAAACTTTGTGAGTTTGGAACTCCTACTATTAAATAGGATGGTGCCTTCCGGCACCGGCACCCGGTGTACACGGGTCTGGGGAGTGATAATCCCCTCGGTAGCCCCGGCTCGAACAGGTGAACACATAAGAAATGGATATCTTTGAAAACAAAAAAAACGCTAGCAAAATTCGAAATCAGATGAAAATGGAAGCCTTTGACCAGGTATGACAATATAAATACCGCCCACCTCAATCCGCCCCTCTCAAACAGTCATTCGTATTTTCAAGCATACCTCACTCCTCCAAACACGGAACGATGAATAAAAAGGATAGGAACAAGACCAAAGGTTTCGATGGGATCCCTAAAATCCAATATTTATTGGACTTCTTGATCCAAACAATCGAATTTTGTCGAGTCTTCGCCAGACCCCATTAACATTTTGCTACGTATCCTTAATCAACCGCTTGATTATGTACAAATAATGTTACCATTCTGGATTTTTTTGACAAATCACGGCTAAACAACTAATCAAATGAGAAAACCCAGTTCGGATATGGATTATGTACTCCACCATCTCGTGTCTAATCGACTTCAGAAAGGTCTTATAGATTTTTTTTTTTTAATACCAAATTCCTCGAATTTTTACAGGATTCCCGGCAAATTGCATGCAGAGTAGAAGAGACTGGTGATTTTCTTGTAATTTCTTGTAAGTGTATTAGTTAATTTGTTTCTTGTGTGTCTGTGTATTTTGTAAATTTGTATTCCTTTTCTAGCTGTTAGCTATTCGGATTAAACTTGATTGATTGATTGAATATGCTTGGGTTTTAAAACTTTATGCTAAATTTCAGGATCCAGGGCGAACTACTTGCCCGGCGTGAAAATAATTTTCATACTTGGATTCAGTAAGTCTCCTTACTCTTGAATCGAACATCTAATAAACTTCAGACACAACTTTTACTTTTTACAACTTTAGATCGACAACCTCATTCGCCTTCAAAAAATATTTATTTTCGCCCCTTAATTTGAGACCCCTCCCCCACCGCTAAATATACAGCTTTGGGGCTCATCTACGAGCTTCATTTGTTCCTTGATCCAAGGAATCCTCACACCAAGTTTCATCAAAATATATCAGTTATCGTGCTCACAGACGGCCGGAAAGACGGACAAACCCCACGCACGATATTTGAGTCGCGGAACCGTAAGATTAGAACAGAAGGGAAGCTGGAGAACTTACTCGAGTTGGGGGGCATGTGGTTCTGCTGATGGGGATGCATCTGTCCATTCTGGGGATGGTTTCCTTGCCAATGCTGTCCATAAGACTGGGTTGACTCATTGGGGGTGCTGTAGGCAGGGACTAGATGGGGCTGCGACATGGAGCTACCAGGCCGAGCCTCAGAGTACCCACTGATATTTGTAGATCCTGGTGTAATGGGGCTGAGCTGAACCATGGGGTCCATGTCTGAAAGAGTGTTTGGTTCAACAGATATCCACCTGAAGGGTTGTCAGTCCTTTCACATACAAGTTTATAACATTTGACAGGCTCATATAAGAAAAGTGTTTAATAGTTTTGTCATTCTCCAGGTTTGTCGTCGGTTACGTTTTATTCCTTTTGTTGTATCCTTTCTCGTATTCTTCTTTTTTTATTTTCAAGTCGATGACGTTGACGTTTTTCTAGCGTAGCCTACAATAACTTTTTCTTCTTATTTTTTTGTTCTTGATATACTGGGCTGATCTGTTGATTATGTTTTTTTCTCAAATATTAGTAGTGAAAGTATGCTGTCGTAGTATATATTATATATATTTTATTTATAACCCGCAAAATACAGAATGTGGTAGCGGAGTAGAGGGAATAATAGTAAGTAGTCAAACCCTCTCCTTGTTCTTTCCTAGTATGTCCAATTCATACAGTTGTGTTTTTTGTTTAAATGCAGAGAAATTAAACTGAAACTAAAAATAAAATCAAGGACTCAACATGGATCAAGGAAATGAGGACAACTACACTGTAAAAAGTTTCTCCGTATAAAGATTAAGGTAAACTGCAGTATTTGCTACTCAGATTCATCTTATCTCTATTGGGTATTAATCTTACCTGCGTAGAGATAAGAATAATCCGAGTAGCAAATACTGCAGTTAACTTTAATCTTTATACGAAAAAACTTTTTACAGTGTAGGACCGAGCGAGAACAGTCCTAATTGTTATTCTCAGGTATTGGTGAGTGGCTCGCTGTCTTTATTTTAGGCTCTGAATTCTTCCCATTTTGGTTTTAATTTTCGGTTTATTGTTGGTTTTCTGCTTTGTTTTGTTTTTATTGGTTGTTAGTCTTCATCCTCGTTTTGGCATTTTTCCTCGAAATTTTCTGTCTGCGCTGAAGAAGGGAGGCAGTTGTCCTCCCGAAATATTCGCCTTTTATTTCAGTATATTCGTTAGCCTTTACAAACCCTATTTTCGTAGGTTTCTTCGTTAATTTTGTGTGAAAGTCTCACTATCTCCTATCCAACGAGCTTGTGATATCTGTTGCCGACTTATCCTTTTTTTCAAAGATAGTACATCCCAAAACGGCGACATATTAGGGCACATAAGGGGGTCAAACGTCCTTGTACACATCGGTTACATTTTTATTCTCATGGCAACTACAAACTGTTAGGTATTTCTCCGCTTTTGCAATAATATTTCAAGGTCGATAAATACAAATATCTATCATATTTCTCGGCCTTTGAAATAATATTTCAAGGGCAAAAAATACGAATATCCGGTTAAAGGTATTTCCGAAAACATGAATTTCAAAGAAAGGATGAAGAAGCCATTCATAATAACCTTTTGGTATTTTTAGACTTAGGATCCTGCAACAACAGAATGGACTTCGTGATGAAATTTCATGTTTTTGCAATAGGGGTTAAGCTAGCTTCAACTGAGAACCAAAACAAACAGTTTAAAAGAAAAGATGAACAGTCCAGTAGCTTCCTTGATATTCAGTCTTTAGCTCCAGCAACAAGAGAGCAGGCGTTTAACCATGTTTGTAATAGCTGGATCAAATTTTAACTAAAGCTACTTTAACTGAGAACGGAAACATTTAATTTAAACGACGAACAGGCCGGTATCTTCCCTGGTGTTCCGACTCAAGCTCCTAAAACAAGAAAGCAGGTTACACCAAGTGTATTGTTGATTGTAGTATTTAAATAAAATTCAACAGGATTTTAACTAAAGCTAATCTGTAACGAGAAAGGAAAAAAATAAATTTCAAAGGAAGGACAGACAGGCCAGAGACGTCACAGACGTCCGGCGGCCAATGCCAAAAAAAGTTAAACAAATTAAGTCGGTGTTCCGACTTAAGCTCCTAAGACAAGAGAGCAGGTTACGCCAAGTTTATTGTTGTTTAGTATTTAAGTAAAATTTAACAGGATTTTAACTAAAGCTAATTTGTAACGAGAAAGGAAAAAATTAAATTTCAAAGGAAGGACGGACAGGCCAGAGGCCAAGAAAGTTAAACAAATAAAAAAAAGACAGGCCACTATAATCGCCATCTTTGTATTTTTGGGAGTCTTAAATCGTGAGAGCTCCATGTTGTTTTTAACAGAAATTATACTGAGCGTGTCCGAAAGCTCAAAATGCAGCATTAATGTGTCATTAATGCAGCATTTTTCGTAGCATTTTCAGTCGACTAGAATTTCTTCTGTCAGTAATGCAGCATTAGTGACGTCACAAATGCTAAGAAAAATGCTGCGAAGTTGCAGCATTTATGTGACATTTTTGAGAAGAAGAAAAACATAATCTTGATAATTTTTTTTTGTATGTAACAAAATATATACAAATAAAACAAAACATCTCGTGAGTGGGTCAGAGTCAAATTTAGTTGTCTTGTAGTCTTTAGACTTCAAAAGTGGCACAATTTCCTAAATAAACAGTTAAAATTTTTGGTAACTTGGCTATTTGAAGTAAAAAAAAGAAATAAAACTTATTTCAAATATTTGTAATGGTACCGAAAAATAAGAAACTAGACTGCATTCATTTAAACAAAATAAAAAACGGACGTAAATTATAACAGACACTGTGGAGATTAGTAAATTACTGAATTAATTCTACCTTTTTTGCGAAATATTTTTTTATTTATTTATCACCCGTCATTTCAAACAGAAAAGGGACGGAGTACAAAAACGAAAAGAAAAACAAAAGCAAAACGTAGTACTTTCATAGTGGAATATTCATACATGGAGTAATCCTGGGATGCTTGACTAAAATCATTCTATGTTCACATTGGTCTGACAGAATTTAAACTGGGTTGACCCGGATTGCTCAAGTTTGACCTTATTCCGCAAGCTACAGTCTCTTTACTGTCCCCAGAGTCATCAAAGGTCACTTTCCAAAGGATTTATCTATCACCGTTGGTGACCGCATTGAAAATATGGGCCTATTTGGACGATAAGTAGCTGATTTTTGGATGCCAATGATGACGAAGAACGAAGAACTCTAATTGAAGTTCAAAGAAGAAACGACAAAAGCATCTTTCGGACTTCGAAATGCAGCATTTCGTAAAAGAAGCTTTCGGACACACTCACTGACAGCCGAAAACGTACAATTACAAAGAAGGACGAAGACCTTGGTATTTCGAAACTTTCGAAACCGTGCACTACCCTAACCTAATGTGGCCATACATCAGACGCCCGAAGCGCCAATAACAATTATACCACTGAAAATGAAAACACAAACTATTTTCTTCTTTTCATTGCATTCAAAACAAAAAAAAACGACCACACGAATTACATAGTAGGGAAGAGAACACCACCAACCATCCCAACTCCACCCAATGAAGGAAGCTCTTGGCACTGTCCTAGAAGGTGTATCTTGCCCAGTGCAACAAAGTGGGCCATTGTAATTCTCTTCACCGACCTGTTTTCCCCTGTTAACAAGAGCCGAAAGCTCATATGGCACTTGCCGGAACAGTTAGAATGTTTGTCAGTTTGTCCTGCTGCAGCTACCCCCAGTGATCAGACCCAAACCGGACTTGAAACAGAACATTTGAGACACTCGTTCTTGACACTTGCCAAGTTTCATGCACGTCCGGTCACCCGTTCCTAAGTTATGAATGCCACCTGATTCCGGGTTCCCCGTCCCTCTACTCCCCCACGATGGTCGAATCGGGGAAGGGACTATTTTCAAGCCAATATGTTAGAGTCCCTAACTGGCCTGCCAAGTTTCATGTTCCTAGCACATCTGGATGCACCCTAGCTCGAGATCACCAGAATTCCGGGAAACCCCCTCCACCTTCCCCACCGTGACACGATCCGGTCCTGTTTTGTCCGCTTGCTCTTCCAACCAAGTCCAACTCCGATGCCTCGAATGTAAGCCATTCACCAGATTTCCGGTGCCCCCTCCAGCTCTCCCCCTCCCAGTGATCAGATCCGGTCCAGACTTGAAACTGAACATCCAAGACACTTGTTCTTAATACTTACCAAGTTCCATGCACGTCCGATCACCCATTCCAAAGTTAGATTCCGGATTCCCCACCCCTCTACTCCATCCATGATGATCGGATAGGGGAAGGGACTATTTTCAAGTCAATATGGTAGAATTTCTGAAATGCCTGCCAAGTTTCATGGACCTAGCCCATCTGGAAGTACCCTAACTTGAGATCACCGGAATTCCGGTAAACCCCCTCCAACTCCCCCCACCGTTGCACGATACAGTCCTGTTTTGTCAGTAATGTATCTAGGGCTTAAGCTTGCTCTTCCCACCAAGTTCCATCCCCATCCCTCGAATCTGGGCCTTTCAGAAGATTTCCGGCGCCCCCTTTTCAGCCCCCCCCCCCAGGTATCGTATCCGGTCGGGATTTAAAAAGGAACATCTGAGGCACTTGTTCTTGACACTTGTCAAGTTTCATGCACGTCCGATTACGCCTTCCAAAGGTATGCTCCCTCTACGATGGTCGGATCGGGGAAACGACTATACTTAAGGCAGTCTGTCCGGGTCCCTGATATGCCTACCAAATTTCATCGTCCTAGTACCGAACTCGCGGGACCACCGAATTCCCCCCCCCCCCCCAAATCCTCCTATAGTGCCCGAATCCGGTCCAGTTATGTCAATGATGTATCTAGAACTTGTGCTTATTCTTCACACCAAGTTTTGTCCTGATCCCTCCACTCTAAGCGTTTCCCAAGATTTTCGGTTCCCCCCTCCAGCTCCCCCCAAAGTCACCGGATCCGGTCTGGATTTTAAGCGGATCGTCTGAGGCACGAGATCTCTCCAAATATCAAATTTCATTGCTATCCGTTCACCCGTTCGAAAGTTATAAATTCCTCAAGATTCCGGATTCCCTCTCCCTACACTCCCCCAACGATGGTCGGATCGGGGAAATGACTGTTTCCAACTTAATCATTTGGGGTCCCTGATACGCCTGCCAAGTTTCATCGTCCTAGCTTATGTAGAAGTGCCCGAACTAGCAAAACTCGGACCGACCGACCGACAGAAACTGCGATCGCTATATGGCACTTGGCCGAAGGGCAAGTGCCATAAAAACTTTCTTTCTGTACCGTAATGGAAGAGAGTTAATCCTTGTGCCAAGTCGATTCTGGAATATAACTTTGAAACGGGCCGATTTTTGAAGATCCGCGAAAGCATCCTTAAGTTCAATGGGCACATCAAACTACCCCAATCCCACTCTGTAACAACCTAGGAACAATGCTTACCCCCTAGATTAGCAGCTTTTTCAACAGTTTCCTCTCTGTGATATTTCAAAGCGTTATTTTTTGGGCCAGTACATGCTCAATTTACTAGCTTGGACAAAGATAAAAGTGATGTTTCTTATAATACTTAGTAGATCTTTATTTTATGCATAAATGAGCTTGTATAACTCAGATTTGAATATGGTTTTTGTTGCTGTGTTATTTTTTGTAAGCTTATTGCATATTCTGGTACATTTTATAAAACAAGCTAATCAAGCTTCACAACACTATTCCACAAAGAAAAACTTTTAATATGCACTTTAAGCCATGGAACTTTTTTTTTTTTTTTCAATCAATCAATCAAGTTTAATCCGAATAGCTAAAAGCTAGAAAACGAATACAAATTTACAAAATACACAGACACACAAGAAACAATTTAACTAATACACTTACAAGAAATAGCGGGATATGGGGAAAACTTATTGCCAGTTTTCCTCTCGGACCGACGCACGGAAGACGGGAGGGGAGGGGGGGAATAGATGGGTCATCTGGGGACAACACGTTATCTTAGCTCCAAATTTGTTTTAAAGAGTATTTCTACGTACAGATAATTTAGGAATGTCAAGTTTAATGAGAGCCTCTTCGTATGTAATATTATGATCACCCGGAATGATTCTCATGGCTCTCTTCTGGACATTTTCCAGGCGATCAGAAAGCTCTGCAGAAAGAGAAGAATGCCAAACCGGTGAAGCATATTCTAAATGAGGACGGATACAAGTTTCAAAATAACAGAGGAGGCATTTAGTATCCAAACCGAAAGATTTAAGGGTGGAGAGGGATTTAATTAAAAAGTTGGTTTTACGGATAATATTGTCAACATGAGAATTCCATTTCGGATCATCATCGATTATTACCCTAGCAATTTAACGGATTCAAGCTGCCTGAATGACGATGGATATTCAGCAGTTTCTCTTCTCAGTCTGCTAAACCGCATAACCGAAGACTTACTGTCATTAATTTGCATTTTTTTGCTTGACAGTTGAGTTTTAAGGGAAGTGATGGAGTCTTGTACCAGATTTGAACTGTTCGGAAGTGTGAAAGAAAGCTTAGAAATAACGAGAAGGGAGAGATCATCTGCAAATTTGTATCTACGAAAGAAATCTTTAGCAACATTATTTACAGAACAAAGAAAAATCAGAGGACCCAACTTAGTACCTTGGGGGGTACCGCAAGTTATTGTTTCAACTTCTTGGCTACCAGTTTCTACTTTTTCCACAATCCTATCCTTACTGCTGATATGCTAACTTACCCAGACCCGGCGGCAGCTTGGCACCCCTTCGCACCAAAAGCCGAACTGTATGTCCACCATTCTTAATCACTTCTATGGCTTCACTGTGCGCCATATCGGAAGTACTGATGCCGTTGATTTCGATTAACTGATCTCCAACCTAGAATTGTCGAAATTTCTTCACTCTTTCTTTTCAACTAAGTATTGATTTACTGCACCAATAAAACGAACTTGAACTTGAACAACAGCTGAAAGCTCATATGGCACTTGTAAGAACAGTTAGCATGTTTGTCAGATACGGTTTGCAGTTGTCAAGGCTGGATCTCTCTCCGGTATGCCTTTCATCAGAAGACGGGCTTGATCTACTAAATCTGAAATGGTTACTCCAATCGCTGACAACCGTTCCAGAATAGAAGTTTTGTCGTACTCTAGTTCCGATTCGCGTTTAGCTCAATTGATAGTAGAATCTATAGCCGTGATAATTCTGTGCCCGAACTGGATCTGACCAAAGTAGTTGGAAGGGTTTTCACGAGATTTCTGGTGGCCCCCTTCGAGCTCCGCACATCGTTATCGGAATTAGTCCGACTTGAAACGGAAGATCTGAGACATTAGCTCTTGCTACTTGTCAAGTTCTACTCACATCCGATAACCCGTTCGAAAGTTATTCTTGCCCCTAGATTCCGGATTCCATATCCCTCCAACCCCCACGATGATCAAATCGGGGAAGTGACTATTTCCAAGTCAACGTGGTCCGGTCTCTGATACGACTGCAAAGTTTACTCGTCATAGGAAGACCACAAGTCGTGATCACCGGCATTCCGGGAAACCCCCTCAAGCTCCACCCACAAAGCCCCGATCCGGTCCTGTTCTATCAATAGTGTATCTAGGGTTTACGCTTACTGCCCACACCAAATTCCATCCCGATCCATCGGCTCTAAATGTTTCACGAGATTTCCGTTGCCCACCTTCAGCACCCCCTTGCCACTTATCGGATCTGGTCCAGACTTGAACCTGAACTTGTTCTTGGGACTTGTCAAGTTTCAATCATAAAATCTGTCTCACTTCCTGTCAAGATGCAAGGGGCTCTCGGATTTGAGAGTAAGATTTTTTGGTGAAGATGGGTTGCTCTTTCCTGGTATCCTAAAGTCATCTTCACGGTCAGCGATAATGGCAGTTACAGGTTTTGTCAAAGAAGCGTTAAGGAGATGTAAATAGTTATTGGTAGTGGGAGTTTAAATCGTTTTACATGTGAGTTTATATAACCGCTCTCTCGAAGTGTTTAAAAATGTATGATTTTGTGTATGGCCTAACGGCTAAATTAAAGTATCGATCTATACGATCAGCCGTTTAAAAGTTGCGAATGTCACTAGATTCGGGATTCCCCATCCATACACTTCCTCTACGATAAACGAGTCGGGGTAGGGACTATTTCAAAGTCAGTCTGAGCTCAGTCTGATCGGGTCTCTAGTATGGGTGCCAAGTTTCGTCGTCTTAGCACATCTGACACTCGCGATCACCAAAATTCCGGGAAACCCTCTCCGATTCCCCCCACTGTGACACAATCCGGTCCTCTTTTGTCAATGACGTATCTAGGGTTTGTTCATGTTCTTCCAACCCCATTCCAATCCCTCGACTCCCAAGTGTTTCCGATGCCCCCCCCCCCCGTTATCAGATCCGGCCCGGATTGGAAACTGAACATAAATCAATCAATCAATCAAGTTTAATCCGAATAGCTAAAAGCTAGAAAAGGAATGCCCAATCAAAAACATCTGGAACATCTGAGACATCTGTTCTTTACACCAGTCAAGTTTCATGCACATCCAATCACCCGTTCTAAAGTTATGCATGTCACTAGATTCCGGATTCCCTGTCCCTCCACTCCCCCCAATGATGATGGGATCGGGGAAGGGACTATTTTTAAGCTATCCGATAAGGGACCCTAACGTGCCTGCCAAGTTTCTTGGTCATAGCACATCTGGAAGTACCCTAACTCGTGATCACCAGGATTCCGGGAACCCCCCCCCCCCCCCACTGTGACACGATCCTGTCCTGTTTTGTCAATATGTATACAGGGTTTATGGTTGTTCTTCCCTCCAAGTTCCATCCCGACCCCTCACCCTAGGCGTTTCACGAGATTACCGGTGCCCCCCTCCAGCCCCCCCCCCCCCCCCCCCCACCCAGTTATCGGATCTAGTCCGGATCTGAAACTGAGACACTCTTTCTTCACACTTGTAAAGTTTCATGCATGTCCGGTTAACCGTTTCAAAGTTATGAATGCTACTAGTTTCCGGATTCTCCATCCTTCCACTCGCCCCACGATCCAAGTTAATCTGGTCGGGTCCCTGATACGCCTGCCAAGTTTCATCGTCCTAGCTTGTGTGGAAGCGTTTTTCGAGATTTCCGGTGCCCCCGTCCAGCTCCCTTCCCCCACTTATCGGATGCGGTCCGGATTTGAAACTAAACCTGAGAGTTTCATTCCCATTCCAAAGTTATGCATGTTACTAGTGTTCGGATTTCTCCATCCCTCCACTCCCCCCCCCCCCCCACGACGGCCGGATCGGGGAAGTGATTGTCTCAAAGTTAATCTGGTCTGGACCCATATATAACTGCCAAGATTCATCGTCCTAGCTTATGTGGAATGCCAAAACTAGCAAAACCGGGACAGACCGAATGACATTACGATCGCTATATGGCACTTGAAGTGCCATACAAATTGCAGGGGGACGGCGGAAGCCTTCCACTACTGTCCCTGCATCTACATACAGTAAAATAACCCCTCCCCAGGTCCTCTCACTGCAAGCTTTTTCACCCCATCCAGGATTCCAGCAGCAGAAGTCCGGGATTTTTTGCGAAAAATAATTATTGTTTAATGAAATACCTAGTTAGTAGCCTAATCCAATAATCTATCGCTAAAACCGAGCTCAGGAAAAAGTGAAGGTCTTTTAAATCCTCTCCCTGTAAAGTAGCTACGTCTTATCCTGCCCTATCCTATTTCTCTTGAGTGTTTTTTCTTTCACCTATTTTCTTAATAGCACTCCAGTAATACTACCATATTTATTTATTTAGGCTACTGAACTACGGTTCAACAAAGTTAACTGGAAGAGTCATTCATTCCCATTCCTACCGATTTCATCAAAATTGCTGCATTCATCAAACCAGAGACTCAGACGAACGGGAAAATGGGACTGATACCATTCATACTATGGTTTTGCTATAGCCCCTCATGCTTCGCTAGAGGGTATTAGCCCTACCCACAGCTGGCTCTCATTCGAGGGCGGCTGAATTGCCGTCGCAAACTTCAACCGACTTCATTTTCGATCTTATCAATCCTAACTAGTTTTTAGAGTTTCGTGACGCAAGTTGACCCAGAAATAAAACAATCAACGATTGATATCCATCGAACGAATTTCTAGGAACAATTCAAATTCCCAGTCAAAGTTCAATATCAATGTTTTCCCATAACCGACAGGCCGAAGTCTGGAGTTCCAAAAATACCGGGCGACAAAGTCAGTAATCATGTCTGAATCATCACTTCCCGAGTATTAAAATTGCGCCACACGTCACGTGAGTCAACAAAACCACTATCAATTCAAGCTCCAAACACATACGATTATTCCACCTCGTCAGATTTATGGCATCTATGATTTCAGACACGAAGGACTTCGGCGCCTCTGAAACTGAACATTCTGAAAGCGAAAGCACTGGCCGTACGGTGGCTCTAAGGACAAATTCGTTCAAAAATCCATCACTATTCTAAAAGTAAAGAAGATGAGAAGAGGCAGGGGTGATGATGTTAAATTATTAAGTTTTTATGAAATCAATAATTTCAACCCGCAACTTTTTTAGTCAATTTCGAGAGGTTGCCCACTCCCCGGCACCTGATATACACCCTTTCCCGGCACCGGCAGGCACCGACCGAAAATGCGTGTGCATAGGCAGTAAATCTTTCAAACGCTTCTAAAAATGCTTATTTTGATGACTTAATATGTGGCAACCGGTGCCAGCACCGCGGCACCGGGCACTTACTGTACACTAAAACTGAGAGTGGGCAACCCCTAGGCCAATTTTCAAACAACACCACCAGACTTGACCCGAACTAATGGTCAGTTTCTGCTCGTTTCTGCTCGTTTGTGTACATGGTGTATGTGCTCCCGGGTAAGTCTCGGTGGGACAGACGATGGGGTAAGTTGTGTGATGGTTTTTATATATCTTTTTGTGAATCATCTTTCTTCTCTTATGTTAATCACGTTTGGATACAACATTTATCACGTGTCAGCTTCACCTGAACCAAGCATTAGCACCCGCGCAATCAAAGTCATTGATAATTCGGTTCAGGCGAGGCTATATAAATCATTCATTGGCTGAACAGCCATAGTACAGACTTCCAAGAATAAAGATCCCTGTTTTTCCGTCCCACTGCATTTCCCGTCTCTCCCCTTGACAAGAGTTGTCACAAGTGGGCATCCCAATGTAAAGACCCCTGGGAAACATTTAAATATTTGGGACGTACCTGAAGTCTTCCATCTTCTGCGGCTGGGCCGTGGTCTGCAATTCGCAGCACGAAAAGTGGCATGCTGTGAAACTCCCGGCCACCGCGTATACTGAAGCCAAAACCACGAGGGCCACGTTGGAGCTCAACGGTGAAATAGGAGCTGATCTCGGAATCCATCTGAAATTACAAGCGATGCTTATGACTACAATCCAGAGGCCATCACTATTTTCTTGGCCATTTCTGATTCATTAAATGACAACCAGTAGTATGTCTGGTTGACATGACATGACGGCTCGTCCATCGACGACGTCTTCTAGACATTGATCAAGAGAGGCCGTCAAATCCCTGAGCTGTTCTTCCACATAAAAGACTTCCTCGTCTCTCAGTAGATGACCGATATCATAACAGGTATAAGTTGTTCCTATGATAAGACCAAAGGTTCCAACGGGATCCCAAAAATTGAATATTTAGTGGACTTCTTGATCCAGACAATCGAATCTCGCAGATCCCTTTTACGTTTCGCTATTTACCCATTATCAACCGCTTGAATATGTACAATTTTTTTTATTCTTTTTACCGTTTTGATGTTTCTTGAGATATGGTCGATACGGATTCAGCATGCATGTTTACTTCAGTATCACATCTCCAATCGACTTCAGTAAAGTCTTTTACTTTGACCAATTTCCTTGTATTTGAGCAGTATCCCCGACGTACTGCATGCACAGCAGAAGTTATCCCCGGCGTACTGCATGCATACCACAACAGTATCCCAGCGTGCATGCATACCACAAGAGTATCCCCGGGGTACTGCACAGCAAAAGAGCTGGTGACACTGAGAGGCAAACCTTTCAATCCAAATTTCCGGGTTGTGGCAAATTTTGTTCAAAATCGAATTCAGCATGTCTCCTTAGCCCGATCTCGCATCTCTAATCGACATCAGAAACAAACTACAAGCTTCAATTGAATTTCCGGTTTCTGCCGGATTCTGGGTAAACCATTTCTGTCCGGCAAGAAAACAAAGTTAAGATATGGATTCATCGGGCCTCCCTACCCCTTACACGACTATCGCATTATCTTAAAAACGTATTTTCGTTTACCCTTAATCATTAAAGAAACCCTGTTAACCCTTAAAGAAAGCTAGGCCGCCCCAAAAACACACTGAGGCGAACATATGACCGAGATCTGAGGACGGCTGGTACCTCGCTAGTACCTGAATGGGAAGACATCACCGCTGCGGCCAATGCGGGACGAATGGAGAGGCTTTGTCGGCGCCCTATGCGCCACCGATGGCTCTGGAGGAACTAAGGTCTAAGGTAAGGTTAATCAGAACCCCCCTCTCCACCTCTAAATATAGGGCTGCAGGACCCATCTACAAGCCTGGCATGTACGATCCAGCGGATCCTCGTACCAAGCAAAATATCAACCCCTTCGAGCCCACGACACGACTGCCAAAACTAAGACCTAAGAGACATTGCACACGCAACCGAAACCCGTTCTCCATCTGTAGACTAAACAAAGAGTAAAGTGAATTTCGTCACCAACGCGATATTCTTAATCACTACGATCAGGTTTTTCCGAAAATTGTTCGACAAATTTCATTGAACTGTTCACCAGACAGTTGTCGAATGCATCCTGCCTTTTGAGCCGGTGAATGCTGGTTCCGCCTTTGGAGACAACTAAACTGATCGCATACTCTTTTGTTTATCTTTAGTGTGTTCGAAAGCTGAACAGCATGTGTCCTCAAGCTATTCGACTAGATCATCGAGTTTAAAACCTCATGCTAAATTTTCGGTTTTGGCCGGACTCCGGGCGAACTGGTCCGGCGGGAAAATATTGTTCATATTTGGATTCAGCATGTGTCTCCTTACCCCTTAATCGAACCTCTAATCAACTTCAGATGAAGCTTTTACCTTTCACATTTTCCGGTTTTTGAAGGATTCCGCGTGAACTATTTGTCCGGCGAGAAAATAAATTTCATATCCGGATTCAGCCTGTCTGCTTACACCTAAATTTGAAACCCCTCCTCCCATCCCTAAATATACTTCTATAGGACACATCTACGAACTTACCCGTACTTTCAACCAAAGGATCCTTACACCGAATTTCAACAAAATATCTTAATCCTTTCGTGAGTTATCGTGCTAACGAACAGACGGACGAACAACTCTATGACAAAGTCATCCCAAAAATCGTTTAATCTAGTAACAAATTAATACAATTAGTTTTCGTTCTTCTTATTTATTTGTGTCTATGCCTGCATAAATTAAAGCAATTTGATTATACCTTACAAATTACGGATACGTTGGCGTAGGAAATAAGTCGGTAGAAGAAAGACGTGAGCACGGGCAAGAGCAAAAAAACACTAGGGAGTACCGGCAAGACTTGAAAATGTGATACACACTCGAATAGCAGCGACACTAGCACCACTAGCGACAGAGAATGTCCCTACTGAAACTCAATCAGTCGTGCATTAGCGCTGGCTCCGATCTCCAAATTCCAAACAGAGCAAAAAAAAACAAAAAAAAACATCTCCCCTGTTTCCTCGATGCGTGCAAGCCGCATCTTAGCTGTACTAAAAATTTTCCTGCATGTTTGACCCCCTTTAACTGTCCCGAGGCAAGGAAAATACAGCTCTTTGGCGGTACTCCCTAGTGTTATTTTGCTCTGCTCTGGCCTGGGCTCTAGACTTAGGTGTAGAATATATCTACGGGTGCAGAAAATCACTGTATAGTTATCTATGTTGGCAGCAGAATGAAGTGAGTCTGGGCTGAGGGTGCAGAACATCGCTGAATGGTTAATCAGAGACTCCGGGACAAAGAAAACTATAGTCTCTTCCCGGGATCAGATTCTGGAGGGTCCACGCAGAGGTTGATTCAACAAGGGCCCACTAAGGAATATGCCACAAGCGCTCATATCATTAGCATCTTACATTTTACCGACCCACACAACTACCCGATTACTGCCTTGGGCCTGGATTTTGGAGAAAAGTCACTCTTACGTTTGCTGCGAGAGGAATAACTCGTATAAGTGAACCCATCCCCTTAGTTGGGCAGACAACGAAAACATTAAAAAAAAAAGAGGATACCAGACTGAACGCGGTTGGGTTATCTATTTGAAGCTCTGTATTCGAGGGACTCTCAATTCCTGACCTATCGGTGTACACTAAAGCTGGTAGATCCCCGTCCGCGAATCACGCGGTAAAGACATGCATCATTTTGTATGTTCAGATCTCCCGCAACGGTTGTGAATCCGAGCGTTCATGAGAGCTTATTTCAATAGTCCGACCTCAGGCTGGCAATGGTTTCATTCAATTCTGTTGTGGCGCCGTTTCGACGTAATGTCGGAAACTCTAGCCTTGTCGTGTTGGAGGCGAGTCATGCTACGTGTTGTAAAGCTTCGTTGGAATTTCGGATTTTGCTGGAGTAGTGTCATTCTGGTCTGACCTCAGTGCACTGACAGAAGTTCATAATATTTCAACAACGATGGGCAATTCCAACGTCTATGAGATAAGCGCACCATCTCTTGACGTTGCAGCTTTAAAGTTTAACCGAAAAGGTCTAGGATACGACAATCTAGTTACCCATCACTTGTTCACTTAAATAATCTTGAAAACCCGATGAAAAAGCGTTAGTTTGTTTTTCTGATATTGCCAAATAATCGATTATCCCAGTGTGCTTGCCGCTCTTCCCATTTTTGTGATAGCTCTATGGTGCCTGCCCCCTACAAACCTGTGAAGATTCTGTCGATCCATCATTCCAAGAGGACCATGTGACTCCATAAAAACTCCTCCATTGACTGTACTCCTGTTGAAGAACACTGGAAAATTTCCTTGACAGGGCAAGTCTTCTGGTTGTTACCCTTGTCAGTGGGCAGTCTTCTGAGCTGGTTTTACAATCAAACGACTGATATTTGCCATATCTGACCTCGACCAAAATATGAGCTTGAAAAATCATGTTTGGTCGACAGTTTAAATTTTCGCGGGGTTGTGGACGGATTCACCATGGGAAAGCGTCCACATTCTCAACGTCCCTACTGAAGACTACTGTGGACAGAATGAAAATCCCTAATGGGTGTTGTAATAATTCAATGTATTTGAATCTATGATGTAAAAATAATTTGCCTGTTCAGTTAAACTTTAAGTGTTACGATTAACAAAAACGTACCATTTAAAGTAGTGGTGCTAGACTTAGACCTACCGCCGGTAGATGGCATCTACTTCGCCACAAATGTAAAAGATGGTTTTGGATAGAGATTACATTGCCAGAAACACAAGTGCCCGTGTCACAGCACTAGTCGTTTTCACATGCGTAATGGTCCATTTACACACTGCGTAAAATCCGAGAGTATTTTGAAATCCGAGCGTATTTTACTCACGTTTTGAGCTTGAAAAGATTCTAGCAATACGGACGTATTTAGATACAAAACGGACCGATTTCTCAAAGACGTCCGTATTGCTAGAAATGTTTTCAAGCTCAGAACGTGCGTAGAATACGCTCGGATTTCAAAATACGCTCGGATTTTACCCAGTGTGTAAATGCACCATAAAGTAGGCTAGGGTTGCCTTTTCATTAACAAAAATTCCCTACAAAAGTAGCAAATAAGTACTACCAAAGAAGATTGAGTGAGCTACTACCAAAACAAAATTCTGCTCAAAAAAGTTATGATAGTTAACATACCTCCATCTCAGTTGATATCGGAATAAAAAGTTGAAGGCCATTTAAAAATGTCAACCTCGCCACGCTCGGCAGATGTTTTTCATAAGCTGCCTCGCCTTCGCCTCGGACAGGTTATTTTCAGTAAGTAAGTAATTTATTTGTAACCCGCCATTTCGAGAAAGCGGAGTAAATGAACGAAAATATATAACTCATAAAGACACTCATTTTCAATCGTCGGCCAGGAAAGGCCCATTCACAACGGGTTTTAGCTAATACTCGGTACCAGCCAGTTCCAGAAATCGCTCTGAGACCGAGAATTAGCTGGGTTTCTGCAATTCGCAATTATTGATGCCGGTTTCGGATATCAGCTAGTCTCGCACCCAAGTTGAAATCAGTTCAACTTTTGAGGGTACTAGCCAATCAGATTCTGACGTGGTTCAGCATTAGCTAATCGGGATATTCCCCTAAGTAATGTGACTGGCTGGTACTTGAAAAGTTTAAAACTGATTTCATCTTTGGTGCGAGACTAGCTGGTATCCGAAACTGGCACCAATCCAACTGCGAACGTCAGAAACCCAGCTAATTCTCGGTCTCAGAGTGATTTCCGGAACTGGCTGGTACCGAGTATTAGCTAAAACCCGTTGTGAATGGGCCTGAAGCAGTGGAGAAGGTCCATCGTAGAATTTCAATGGCCTTTTCATTGTTATAATCCAATATCAACCTCGATGTCGGAAGTTAACCTTTTAATACAACTTTTCTGTAAACTCAACAGACAGTGTGTTATCTCATCTTTGCTGAAATTGTGCATCCTTGTATAACTGTTATGATACTGCTTACACTGTGCGCACCGAACCCTATACTGCATTAGTTAGTAGCGACAGGGGACAAAAGATTCAGGTAAAGCGATTAGCAAGCGGGGGAAAAGCAGTAGTGAACCTTATTTACCGTTCGTCCATCGACGCTGTCTTCAAGATACTGACCAGGAGGGGGCATCATATCCCTTTTCCCATAAGGAGGCCCCATTTCATTCATTGAATATCTAAAAGGGAAATAAATCTCTAAACGCCTGCTTTCTCGAACTCGGCCATTTGGCGACCAAATTAAGTAAACCAATCAGGTATGCATATTCTAGCTGTAATCTATTTGCCAGATTAAAAAAAAATGACATTGACTGAATGAGTTCACTTCAACAGAAAAAGGCTATACACAGTACACATTTTTTTTTCTCGAAATGAAACTTTAAACTCGTGAGCTTTCGCGGAAGTGAGATTCAGAATTTCGAAGCTCCGAAAGAGATCGACTCGAAAAAACAACACGCAGCTTCTTCTACACGCTCTGATGACTGGAAGTATATGATTTTGCAGGAAATCTTTCTCTCTTTACTATGTATTCCGCAGAGTACTGAGCCATCAGCATTTCATCTTCCAATTTTCAACAAACATGCCTGTCGGCGTGGAAATGCCGTGATACTAGCATGGAAGACAGGTTCTAAACGAACGGTGTAACGCAGCAGCACCCCAGCAACCAAGCAACACTCACCCTTGATCATAACCCATATGTTGCTGCTGTTGTTGCGTTTCGCCAGGAATGGTGGGTATGGCCTGAGCCATGACCATAGATCCTTGAGAGGACTGCTGGCTAGCTGCAGTTGTGTTCGAACTCGTGTCGTCAATCGGGGGTCCGACGGTTAGGGTGACTGAGTAGCCAGAATCCTGCAGGGATCACAAATTAAGAAGTCAAGTTGATCGACACCAGGAGAATTAAGAGCGTGTTCCATCCCACTTACCGCAGTTACTACGCATGACGTCATGAATTCTGGCTTTTTGCCGTCAAGGCTGGAACGATTTTTCTATTTTCCAGTAGAATACCATACCACGGGCGAATCCGACCAATCACGTTACAGAGATGCGTAGTTACTACGCTCCGGAGCGTGGCAAGCAAATAGTTACTATTAGTAACTATTTCGAGAAGGTTGGAACGGCCAGCGTAGTAACTATTTGTGAGGTTGGAACGGAAATAGCAACTAATAGCTACTGTTTGTAGAAGGGTGGAACACGCTCTAAATATCTAAACAACGCACTTTCTTTAATAGGAAAAATTTATCTCGAAATAGTAGTATGAAGTTGTACGAAAAAGTAACGTGCAGTACAAACTGATGCTACTACATGCTTCTATGTCAAGGCTACCGTGTTATTGCATTCTACTGCATGCGACTAGTGGCAATACCGTATGCTACTATAGCAAGGCAGGATACCATTGGATACTACTGCATAAGAATGCCAAGTCATATTAAATGATAGTATTCTTTACTATTACATATTTTACTTTTTCGTACAACTATCATACAACTACACAAGCTACAAATTTTTCACCGGGTTGTAATGTATACGCTAGCAGTTTTTGGGAGTTTGACTGACTTACTACTAAAGCGTCTCGTTTTAAGAATTGACTGACTTACTACTAAAGCGTCTCGTTTAGCTATCTATCTCGAGGTAAAAATTTCACAATCGCCTGTTTTTATTTATGAATATCCTACTTTGTCCACTGGTTCAGTTTCATTTAGGTCAATTTGTGCTTTTCATTAACTGTAACACACATATATAATCAAATACTCCCGGCAGAGGGCAAAGCACGAGCGGCACGGGAGTGACAAATGAAAAACAATTACCATCTACGTTGCCACCCATCAAGAACAGTAACCGAACCAGAGAGAAAGGTACAGTCATTTTTCTCCGGAATACCACCATGAGAAACAGACAGACGGTGAAAAAAAAGACAAGAATGCACAAGCGTACAAAGAGACGGAGTAATTAAGTAAAGAAGAAGATTCAGTGTCATGCTCTTTTTAAGCTATGGGAATTTTTAGATAAAACATAGGCCAATCTTTTTGAATATTCCCTTCAGGAATTCAAATAGTATTTACAACTAAAAAAAACAAAGAAAGAAATGAAAAAAAAACTACTGTCAACAAAAATAATGGAAAGAACGCAAGAAACTTAAAAAGAAAAACAACACTCACTGGAATTCTGATAGGATTCTGATTTTGTTCTTGGTTTCTGATCTAGTCTGAAGCCACGAGGCTTGACTCTTGCTTGATCTTTAAGACACTCTTAGCACAACGAAAAGACATTGTTGAATTTTCAGCGTCGTTTGATTCTAACACTCCGAGACACAACGCGCAACAATCGTTTCTGCTCGTCGGTGTTTTTTTGTCCCAAGTTGATCGCAACAACACGTCCAACAAACATTTAGATTCACTGGCCTACCGAGTCCCTGGAACGACTGAGTCATGCTGGACTGAAAACACGCCTCAAATTTAACACGTGTTAGGCACGGGAATTGAAAACAGAATCATGTCGGACTTGGGACACTGGGAAGTGGGAACAGAATTTTAACTTTGCTTTTTGTTCCCAATAGTCTTCGCTTTGTTTTGGGCAAAACGTGGCAGGAAGTAAAGACTGACATATGTGGGTAGAAATGCACGCATGGGCCTGGTAACACTTTACAAGTACATACACTGTTGACTACAGTACTTCTACTACATTCCGAGTATGTTACATGTGACGGTTACTGAACTTCGAATAAAACAGTTTTCGGCTAATCAGTAACAGATGAACCAACTAGATATTCGTAAAAGCCCATTAAGGAACTACACTGACTGAACAGTGTTTGAATGTTAGCACAGCAACTGGACGAAAATGGCACTATCCGTAACGTCCAAAAGCAGAATATCTCGATGATACCTGCGTTAGATGTCCTGGGATATTTGAAACATCCTTACCTTAATTAAGCTGACAATATCCCCATGGTTCAAGTGCTCAATATTGACTCGGTTTACTGCTAAAATTCGGTCGCCCACGTGTAGTCGCTCGCATCGCTCGGCCGGACTGCCACGGATTATCTGACCTGAAATACAGACTCGAAATAAGAATTTTCCCACAGTAGAAACATTCCAGTACCCAAACAAGGTAAGCTTAAATGGGTCTTCAGTAGGAACAATAGTCCTTAGCTCCTCAACGACTGGTACCCTTTCAACTGAATTTATACAGCTTGTGCACTTGCACTGTTGTACGAAGGGCTGATTTAAAATATTATTATAATAGATCAAATAGTTTTAATAGGCCAAATGCCATCATGCCCCCCCCCCCATTCATAGATCCATACCATCTCAGTGCCTTATATTCTTTCTCCACTAGTTCTTTCAAAACAAGAATAAAATAAATATTCATTCACAGTTCTGCCGATGTCTTGGCGTTCTTATCCCCTTCGACGGCTGACAATCCTATTCTGGATTAGCTAAGGCCTAAGCCTGCTGCGCCTCATGCTTTGCTAGAAGGAACTAGTACTCCTCACAGTTGGGGCAAGGAACAGATTCAATAAGGCGAATGTCACCCAGTCATTCCTGTTTACTATTCCACGTTAGCGCCATGTTTTTTAACTTCCAAAATCTCATAATCCTCAAAACTCAATACGGTACTCTCGGTAAAATTCCTTTCCTCCCAAATCGGAATAATACTCTTCGACTCGAGCCGAGGAGAACCCCGGCGAAAAAACGAGCTCCGATTAATGCGTCTCAAGTCCCCAAATAGCTTATCTTCTCCTTGTTCCCTTTTATTTCCTTTTCGGCTCTACTGTATTTGTCGGTGTTGGTATAGGCGCTAAGATTTAATAGAGTTGTGTTTTTGCTGATACCATGGTATCTGTTACCACGGTAACTCGATCTGCAATTAGTCGATTTTGCAGTTATCGTGGTATCTGATACACGGTGATCTGCAAAAACGAATATTGCCGAAATTGCACTTTTCGAAGTCATCCCAAAAGAAAAACAGATATCCAGTTACATCACTAAGTGCTAAACTTCTTTTTCACCAATCTGACAAAATTTGATGAAAGTGAGATGACTTTTCAGATACCACCACCAGTTACCACGGTCGGACCGTAGTATCTGAATATCTGATACCACGATAACTGGCCAGATACCACGATAACTGCAAAAACGCCTTTTGACCGCGGTATCAGATACCACAATAACTGCAAAAACGACTTTAGACCGTGGTAACAGATACCATGGTATCAGCAAAAACGCAACCAATGATTAGGGGACATAGATATAGGTAGTTCAAAAAAATTTAAACCTACCAATAAATGACACAGCCTTCGTAACAGAAGAAATAATCACGAATCCAAAGCCTTCTGTTTCCCGTCGGGTCACTGTGACATCATATGGGTATGTCACCATATCCCCTTTGTTCTCTAGAAGAAAAAGAAACAAAACCATAAGTTATACACTTCGTCTTCAGGGTAATGTCTATCTACTTTCAATATGTGATGAGTTGACCGTCCTCAACCCTGCTGAGACCCAGTATACGGCGTTCACTCCCCGCGAGACCCCTTTGAAACACATGCCTATAGCATTGCTTTCTGGAGTGCCACTGTCTTTCGCTGAATACTTCAAATATTCAGCTTATTTTCCTCTACTTTCCAAAAGGTAGGTATTCAGCAATTATCACTGTCTTCTTCTTGATTTTGCTCTAATGTTTTAGAAGTCCACGGGTTCCAGTAGCAACCCGTCCTTGAGTACCGAGCGTCATATTAAGCACTTTCACCTTCGCCGCGCTGCAGGGCTAACTTAGTCATTCGTAAGTTCGGGAAATGCGACCCTGCAGTGAGGTATTTTCTTTTCGGAGCTTACTGCACTCCGTTGTACGGTCTAGCTTTTGTGCAATCTTTCTCTGTTAAGTGTGAGTACTTCCTTCGGGTTCTTTACAACAATTCTTTTCGGTGGCTTCTCGGTCTTTCCCTGAATTGTAATGCTTCCAGAATGTTTGTTGGTGGTGGTCTCCCATCTTTTCCAGAACTGCGTAGAAAATCGTCCCTTTCAATCCAGACAAGGATACTTGTTGCTTGTGCCCCCCCCACACTTTTTTATTGATTTATTTGTTCTTGTGGTTTTTGTTTGCGAGCGGCCCTAATGGTCCTAAGTTGAATGAAAAAAATAAAATAAAGAATTTGTTCGTGTAGTGATGCGCTATTGCCCGAAAACGGGTATTCGCTCAAGTTTTCCATCATGTAGATGTTGCGCAGTTTATGGCTTTACCCAGGATTTCGAGCCATCGGTAGCCGACGCCCTTTTTAACTGGATACGAAGGCATGTGGAAACCAGGCAATAATAAAAAAAAAAAGAGATCCGACCACTCGAGAAACTACGGGTCACTCCCCTAACATGCCAGGAAAGTTTCATACTCTTCGCCCTTCTAGAAGTACCCTTA
Organism: Branchinecta lynchi; assembly: GCA_023053575.1. Taxonomy (NCBI): domain Eukaryota; kingdom Metazoa; phylum Arthropoda; class Branchiopoda; order Anostraca; family Branchinectidae; genus Branchinecta; species Branchinecta lynchi. The sequence goes on along the minus strand of JAKZAP010000014.1, from coordinate 16,289,215 downwards.
CTCGTTCTCGTCGAGCCGACAGACCGAAACAAAAGCGATCTGCATGTGGCAGTTGAACGGAAGACTCGAGGTGCAATAAAAACATCCTTAAACTCGAGAAACTATGCGGGCATCAGTGGAAGTTACAACTCGAGGATTCGCACGACTGATGCTGGTTACTGCTGATTTTCGACGCTGAGAATTCCACTGACGCCCCAAAATATGACAACAAACATGATCAGCATATAATCAGAAAGCCGCGTGGAACTGCATGGGTTGTATCGTCCTGGTAGACGGGCGATACATCACAATTAGCTTGTATCAACCAACCCATATATTTAGCCGAATAGCCTTGAGTCATGGTCGAAGGCAGCATCGCCCGAGATAAATCGTGTATCGCCCTGGTATCTCCCGCCCGTGTATCGCTTTCTGTTAGAGGGGTTAGAATGTACAATAAGAAATTCGGGTCTCTGGGTTTATAAATATATGGAGTGTATGTTATTATGTTTGTTTATATACGTCGTATGTTATTATTATGGGTAAGACAGGTCCTTTAAAATAGGACGAACTGTACAGGACACTTTTTATAAAATCTCAACTGCAACTCACCAATTGGCTCACCAAGTCTTCTTCTCACGCCAATCGTGACTCTCCCTCGAGTCCCGGCTGCTCCCATAAGCTGCACGACATGATGATGTGACGAATGAACAACACTAATGCCATCTACGTGGAGGATCTCATCTCCCGTCGTAAGCCGCCCGTCCATGTCAGCTGAGCCGCCCGGCACAATGTGACCAATTGAAACCTGCCGCAAGTGAAATTCGAAGGGTATAAAGGGTAATAATTTAAGGGTCAGCTCAATGGCTTACCACCCCTGATGAACACGATAGCTTCGTCGGACGTCTGAAATTCGTCCAGAGAACAACTCTGTTTCTTCTCTTTCTTGTTTATTCGCGCTTGTTTGATATCCGACTATCCAGGTGGCTCTGAGTGCAAAAGACGCAGAACAGTCTGATTGGTTAAAGAGTAACACAAATCCCCCAAATAGATTGGGGGATGCTATAAAGCCGGGACAATTGGAACAACTTGAAGCTTAATGAGAAACCGGTCCGAATTCATGCTGACAGCACAGAACTTGTGTGTATGTGTGACACAACAAACAAGCATTGGACAGGGAAAGAGAGGGTTTATCGCTAGTTACTAGAATAAATGCCAAGTTCTCCAATTTGCCGGCTTTTGTTATTAACGTTGTGATGTTATTAACTTTGGGACGAAAATCCGGGAAATCTTCGATCACAATACGTCTCTTCTGGGGGGGGGGGGGGGGGGGCTGAGTATTTTATGTACTGAGTAATAATTTGTGTAATAAACGCCAGAAAATGGCTGGTGAAGGAAGATGTCTGGTTTAATTGTGCGATGTAATAAGATATTTGTTAGTTAAAGTTTTCAAATATTTTCTTCTTGTTCAGGATCTTGCTTCAACTTTTAGAGGAAAAGTTAATGGGTTTTTTTCATTTATGTTTGTTGTCTCTGGAAAGCTAAAGAGAAAGCTAAAGAGAAGAAATTCGGAGAGCGAAGCCAACCTCGCGTTCAATAGGAACCACGCTTTAGACTTCTCTGAGTTGCTAAGACAAGAAGCCTCCCATCCACGTAACAGCAGGACGAGGGAACTTTAGACAAAGAGCAAATGGGATGTAAGTAAGGAAAGTGGATCCACGGGGCAAGCTGGAAGCTCATCAATTCCACAGCAAGTAGTTGCTCTTTTGCAGATACCATGGTATCTGTTACCACGGTAACTGGATCTGCAATTAGTCATTTTGCGGTTACCGTGGTATCTGAAATACGCTTGCTCTGCATAAACGATAATTGCCGTAATTGCTGCTTTTCGAAGCCATCCCAAAAGAAAAACTGATATTCAGTCACACCATTAAGCCAAACTTCTTCCTCACCAATTTGACAAAAACTGACGAAAGTGAGATGACTTTTTTCAGATACCACGATCAGTTACTACGGTCGGACCGTGGTATCTGAATATCAGATACCACGATAGCTAGTCAGATACCAGGATAACTGCAAAAACGACTTTAGACCGAGTTATCAGATACCATGGTATCTGCAAAAACGCAACTAATATATCCTCACCTGCGACCCTTCTTCTGTTCCTCCCACTATCCGGAATCCGAATCCGGATTCCTGCCTCAAGAGTGTGACAGTCATCTCAACGAAGTCATTAGGGGGTTGGTTCGACACACCATTCCGTGCTGGGGCTTGGCTATTTAGGGACCGCTGAGGGTATTCTCCGGGGTAGTTGTTCTCCCTGAAAGAAAAAAATAAAAGGTATTTTATAACAATAAAAGGTTTTGATAATAAATAATAAGGTCCTGTAAATAAAATACCTGTAAACAAGTTCAAGGGAAGTCCCCAGTGTCTTAGGCCACGTGACATGACCAACTTTTCCCGACCGAAGATCTTCTAATACCGACTGCTGTTGACGCCACAAGCTCATCGTAGCACACGACTCTGCGAAGTTATGAAGAGGAGAGAAACTGAACACTCGACACAGTTGACGACAAAACTAATGCTAATTTTTCTTTGAATCCCATGATGCTACGCTGATCGAAACAAAAATTGATTGATTTGGTTGGCTGATTGAATCACAGGGGACTGCCGATTAAGATGTTATAGACAGAATTCCTTGTTGACAAATCCAACAGGCAGAATCTTTGAATTACAACAGACAGGATTTCCGAACACCAACAGACGAAACTATCTTTTTCGACAACCCGGACTGAGCATGGCTAAGTAACTAGTCTCAACGATATCGTGCAAAAAACATTTTAATAACCCATAATAGGCTATTCTAGTTAAAGTTTAACTGAAAAGCTAACTTATTTTTGTCTCATTAACTGAATACACTGAATTATTCGGATTCTGCAAAGGGATTTTTTTTTATTATTCTCCACTATCTGCTCTAGTATGACGTTAATAGAATCTGCGGCCATCCCCACAACGTGAATTCTACTGAGACGCAGGAAATTTAAATCTCAACACAAACGGCATCAACAATGGCCCTAGTTGGCCGGTATTAGATTCAAATAAATGAATATACGCGGCTTTCCAATGAGCAGTGGTGAGATTGATGAATATTGCTTAGTGCCTGAACAAAAAAAAAGTCCTAAATCTTTCTCGTAAGGCATACAACAAAAATACAAGCGCACAGAGGTACCATAAATCACGCAGAAATTCCACTATTTGAAAATCGATTATTCGTGAATAGCGCAACAGCGAAATAACACACTTTCAGCGGGTCTTCAAGCCAATTGAAGTGAATAAGTGATGAGTAACTAGATTGTCCTATCCCAGACCTTTTCGGTTAAACTTTAAAGCAAAAATTTAACCAAAACTTGGAGAAAGTAACTTTTTCTATCGGAAGTGGCATCGGATACTCCGGATAGATTGCCCGCCACACCTAACTAGATTGGAACAATCGCACACTCAAATCAACAGTTCCGTCTCATTATTTATTTCTTAATGTCATTCAAGTAATTAGACACGGTACTAAAACCGTATGACTCGAGACCGCTTATTTGGAACTAAGCAGCAGTATGACGAAAGCGGTTGAAATAGAACTTTCGAAACTCTTTTAACGCTGCTTATAACACGCACGGAGAATAGAGATTTAGTACTATTTCGCTGTAATTGCTTGAATGCGGCTTGAACACATTATATATAACTGTGGCATAGCATGCAAGATCATGTACCCTAAATTTTTTTCCAACTTTGCCAGGGTTTAGCAAAACAGCAAAACTCACGGACATTCCTCATTACGGATTTTAGGGGAAAAGACGGATACGGTTGCGTCTATTGTAAGCAAATGCATCTTTTGAAAGTGTCCTAGCAAAGACAAATAATCTCATTGAACCTCCGTTTTTGGTCCCATGCAGCGACTATGGACACCGTGAGTTGATACCCGTCTACTTCCGTCTTCGCCGTTCCTCATATCAAATCAAATCCAATCAAATTTATTAGTTAGCCATATTATCCAAAAACGAATAGCACTGGCACGTCAAAGATAGAAACATTGAGGTCACAATGTAAGTCAAGTCACGTTAGCATTTTTGCGAAAGTACGGGACGAATGAACGATCATACCGAACACTGCAGTTTGCAGGAGGGAGCTTTAACTTTTGCTTCCCCGAATTTGATCCTCGAGTGGGGCGTTTCTTTTCAGCTGCTGGCTGGAAATCTGGCAGAATGTTGCGAAAGAACTATTATTAAACTATTAACTGTAAATTGAACTTCAGCCAGGCGACGGTCCACTTTTGACTTAAGTCTCCCGGCCGTTGCTCAGCATAGTGGTCAGCCTCCTCTAACCGGTACGGTCAGCAGCTGGCGTGGTGCGTCGTGGACGCTGAAGTTTGTCAACTTTAGGTATCTAGAACGACTATCCGACCATCGTTGTTTCGGTCTGCCGTGGAGTCGTTTCCAGCCAGCTTCAACGGTCCACACCTGCTTTAAATTTATTGATGGTTTCTGCGTTATTTATGCTAGAGAATAATAAATAAACAACGCCACTCTTTTGGCTGGCCGCAAACCCGCGTGATATTCAATGCTCAAATCTCTCTTGGTTAATACTGGATCACTGAGTTTTTTGCATTTTTTTTTTAACCCCCATCTTGGCACAATTTATTATTAATGATCATAATAAAGGAACAGTGCAGAGTAATCGCTGCAGTGCAGAGTAATCGCTGCAGTGCCACGTCCCGACAATTACAAGTTGTCATCGAAACAAAAAAACTGGTCTCTTGCTTAGTGAAATAGTTCTTTTCCGACGTGACCGTAACTCAAAAACTAATTAGGCCGTAACGCACTTCATGGCAAAAGAAACTAGACCTACGTTGCCTGGGCAACGTGAAGTGTTGCAGCAACCTTTGTTCGCGTTCAAAATACCATAGATGTTGGTTCAAAATACCATAGATGCCACTATACTAATTATTGCGAAACTAAATCTTTGTTTCACATTATCATTTGTATCCGTCGTTAACACTTAATTATAGGTTACGGTGAAAGACCATCACCATAGACCATTCTAGCATCTCATGAAAATGATTCTTAGCTGGGTGATGAAAATTATTCTGGCAACCGATTCTTGAACCACGACATCAATCAAACTTTTTGTATCATCAACAACACCGGAAACAAATAGGTACACATACTATAGGAAAAGTCGGAAGCCCCTCATCGCTGAAGAGGATTATGGTGCAATCGCCGACTGTTAGTTACAAGTCCCTGACTTGTCTCACAGTTGGGTTCCGCCTATTCTTTGTTTGAGTGTGTACCCTACCACTAAAGTTGTCAACCCCTCAAAGACTTAACTCTTAAGTTACAGTGATAGACCATAGAGACTCATTTTCTTACCCTCATATTAAAAAGATCAAATAAAATGTGCACCAATTTGCACTAGTCTCTAGCCCCTTATGAACCCCTTCTAGCAACCGATTCCTACTTACAAGTCCATCTCACCGTGATAGACATAGTATCAAACTGTTTTCAATTCAAAGACACCAGAAACAAGGGATAGGATTAATAGGTACACCAACTAGCAAAAGTTACAAGCCCCTGATCGCAGACACTGATTATGGTCTAACTGTCTATTTTTGCTTACAAGTAAAAAAAACCCCAGAATATCGGAAGTAGGGAGTATATTGACTTTGCAGCCAGTTGAACTTTATTCTTTTCAATCGTAGACATCGTGACTGGTGATAATAATCTAGTTGGTATTATAAAGCTATCCGTAATTTTTTAAGATCAAAATACCCTAGATGCCACTCTGCTAATTATTTCGAAACTATGTCGTTGTTTTACATTATCATCTGTATCCGTTGCATTGACACGGTCGGAAAACTCTCACCACCGAAGATGATTATAGTATAACAGCCAATTCTTACTTACAAGAGGTACAAGTCCCTGACATGTCTCACAATTGGGTTCCGCCTATTCTTTGTTTGAGTTTGTACCATATCACTAAAGTTGTCAACCCCTCAAAGACTTGACTCCATATTACAGTGACAGACCAAGGAGATTAATTTTCTTACCCTCAGATTTATAGAGATAGAAAAAATGTGCACCAATTTTCACAAGTTTCTACCCTCTCATGTACCCCTTCTAGCAAGCGATTCTTACTTACAAGTCCATCTCACCGTAAATAGACATGGTACCAAATTGTTCTCAAGATCAAATACACAGGAAAGAAATAATAGGATTAATAAATATTCTTTGAGCCCAAGCTGACTTTGAAACATTTATTCAAACAATGTTTATAACGGATACGTCAGCTATGATTCTTCATCAGCGATATTTCGGCCCTTCTTGGCAAGGGTCCTCGGGGAAGGAAACACACCTGTAAACTTACAGGTTTGTTTCCTTCCCCGAAGTTGAACTAGAGGATTGACAGCCTGACGAGGACCCTTGCCAAGAAGGGCCGAAATATCGCCGATGAAGAATCGTAGCTGACGTATCCGTTATAAACATTGTTTGAATATAGGATTAATAGGTACAACAACTACCAACGGTGCTAATCCCTCATCGCCGAAGATGATTATGGTCTAAGAGCCGATTGTTACTTACAAGTACCCTACATGTCTCGCGATTGGGATCGGCCTATTTTTGGTTTCAGTGTGTACCTCACTACGTCAACCCCTCCAAACTTTCAAACTGTTGTATCTCATGAAGGAATTTTTACACCAAAAAACAGATGGCAAATATATTTTGATCAGCTCACCGAGGTCTACCGAATCCCGTTGAAAAAAAATTATATCTGTATTAGTTCAAAAGTTGACTCTTGTACCGTAGGCCAACTTTCTAATTTCACCACTTAGAAAGGAGCAAAGGATAAGCTCCAATTTCTTCAGCAGTGAGAGAACTTTTAAAGTTTAAGAGACCCATCTGATATCATTTATCTTCCTCACACCCAAGTGTAAGAAATGGAATGATAAACTCAGCTGAAATCACTAACATAAACGGGTAGAAACAACAGATGGCAGTACTTTCGGACCCGTGGGCTAATGACACTTTTTTTATTCTGTATTTTTCACTATTTATCACTCAAAGAAGATGTATTGGCTGTGGGGCCAGGGAACTGCCGCACATATTTCGCACCTATAGATTTTAGTCCATCTTCAGTTTAAAACTGGTGCTTTTCTGCTTGCCTGCTAACACGGAGCTTTCCACTCGAAAGCAGAAACATGGTTTGATGAAACGAAAGCTTGGCATAACTTTAGATAGTCCTCTCTGACACAGGCTATACAACTCCACTTTAGTTCACACACTGTAGGCTCTGGCTCAATTACAAGCAAAAACCATCCTTTTTGGCCCCAGGCATGAGTTCTACGGAGCTTTCCAAAATGTAACGTCATATTCATCAATCCGGCCTAAGGTCCACACTTTCCGTAAAAACCGCACAGGTAAAAAAAAACGACAAAACCAAAGTGTTGCTCTCGCAACACAATTACGTCTCCCCATCTTTGAAAGGGATTAGCATGACGAAACGGGCTACGAAGGATGATCTGTCGGTTTCATACGAAATTTTATAATTTCTTACCAATCGCAACTGCTATAAGATCTAAAAATTTTAAGTTCTTCATATAACTTACCTCCTATCTTGCTGCTCGTGTCTCCAATCCCCTTGATAACTATTCGGACCGCCATAATATCCACTGGAACCGAATTGGGTTCCATACCCCGAATCCTGCCGGACAAGCTGTCCTGGACCAATATCATCCTCATAATACTCCTGTTGATAATAGGCAGGCTCTGGCTGATATTGTCTCGTGTTCACTGGCTTGGGGGGTGGAGGGGGGCGCGCCCTTTGATTATACTCATCATATCCGTTCTGGTAGGTTTGTTCTAATTCACGACCGGGGGACTTACTCCTCTGTTTAGTCCTTGAGTATGGGTCTTCGTCTAGGTGTACACTTGTAAACTGTTGGGTCAGTTCCGCAACTGGTGTACGAGCAAGCTCCCGGGGCACACTCGCTCGACTTTCGTACTCGTTCGGGGTTTTGGAGCGCTGTCTAGTGTCTACCAGAGGAGTCTTGGGTCGATTCGGGACGACCTCCTTAATTTGGTTGCTGTACGAGTCAGCTGTAGGTGTTTTTGATCGGTAGAGACCAGCGAAAGAAAATAGGGGTTTCTTCCCCAAGTTTGAGTCATCTTTTGATTTTTTCCACTTATTTTTCCGAGGACTGCTCACGCCGCCGCGTTGAACTGTTATGGTCGCGTCTTGGCCCTTTGGGCAGTCTTTTAACAACTGTACAACCTCACTATGGCTCAACGGCCGCATGTCAATACCGTTAATATCAATAAGTATATCGCTTTCCTGCAAATTCTTACACCTTGGCCTGTCGAGAATTTTTTTCACTTTCTGACCGTTTGCACTGTCTGCAATGGTGAAACCAAATCCGAGGTCACCCTTGTTGATTCGCACTGTTAAATATTCAATAGGTTGCGCGCTACCAGTCGACATGTTCGGGTCTTCGTCATTCTCTTGGCTCTGGGCAAGGATATCCGCACTTCCGGGTCGGGATGTTGGCCTGCCACGACTTTCCGGTCGGTTCATCATTTCCGGGGCAGATTTCGAAGTGCGACCGGATTCCGACCAATTGGGTATGTCCATATCGCGGACGGCAGACTGTGGTCGAGACGGAATGTGGACGGGTGGCTGGTCGTCATTGTAAGGATCTGAAAAGGGACGAGGTGTTATTTTCCAGTGAGAGCTTTTACTTCCCAGTTCAGAAGTGTTTGCTCTGACAACTATGCTAATTTATTTAGAGGAGGGCGGCAATCATGTTCATACAGTTATGGAACAATCTCTCCAAGGCAGCAATCCTAGCCACCCCCAAGAAGGATTTCCCACAATCATGTTCCCACTGTTCCCACTAATCATGGACGACAGGGCCCAACCAGCGCACGACGTCGTCCACTGTTTCCTGACCGAAGATTAAAAATTAAGTGTCTTTTTCTGTGTTTGTGTTTTATGTGTTTTGTTTATTTTCGTCATTTACTCCGCCTTTCCAAAATGGCGGGTCAAAAATAAATTACTTACTTACTTACTTACTGTGTACCACAGCATTTAATTTGGTATATATTCAATTTGCTGAATGTTAGCTTCGTCCCACAATGTTAAATCTTATTAGAATTTGTAGCTTCACTGTCCCACCAAATTAGTTTCTCGTGAAGAGGCGTTGCCATTTGGGCTCGATCCCCCTTTTCCGGCGAACCGGCTCTTTTAGCAATTTATTTAAGCCTAAGTCCCACGACAAGTTGCTCACAAGTTTGTTGTCCACAGCGCCCTTATCTAAAACATGAAATGATTCCATAATGATGTGAGACCGTTCGCTTGTTTTTTCTTTTCTTGTTAGTTGATTACTACGTTTTTCTTTCTTTCCTTTTTTTCTCCTTAGTTTCACTGAAAACCCAATTTAAGTGATAGTTAAGCCCTAATGGCAGGCGGTAAGCCTTATTGTCTGGCTAGAAGAGTAAACGATGTCAGTATTCCTTTATGTGATTACACTAAACCAGACAAATATCCAATGTGCGACGCATGGGTGTGTTTGGGATTGGATGGCTTACCAGCAGAGACGGCTACAGTCGTGACAATCTCGGTATTTGGGTCGTTCAAATCGAAGGACAGCGGGTATCCCCGACAGACCTCAAGTGAGACTGCTTCTCCCGGCGAGATCCTCTGAAACATGGAGACCATATCGTGGTGTGTGAAGCCAAGAACGCAGACGTCATTGACGTAAACGATGACGTCACCTACAAAAGAATTCACTAAGTCAAACAAATAGCTGAGGTCCTGAGGTACTGCACGTCAAACAAATCCTGTAGACTATGACCGAACGCCGAAAGATGTTACTACTGAACAAAATCGATCAAACTTTCATCGCGCCATTTTACCTTTTTTAGAAGATTCGCCTATCACATAACAGTTGAGATGAATAGCTACATTAAACGAAAAACCAGACAGCTTCTTAGCCGCTCTGACCTGTTATTCATTCAATATGAAACGCATTACACATAAATAGAGTCATGTTACGTGTGATGTGTTTCGAGAGAGACATCCCTCAGGCGGTAATTAAGAGTTCGGTTTAGATGTAGTAGACAGAGCTATCCTGTAATCCAACATTACAGCCGCAAGGTAATGCCGGACACTATTTTATACAACGGACGCTGACCATGGGCTCTGCAGATGAGACACTGGTATTTTGAAATTCAACTATAATACTCATTGTGAGAACGATCACAGTTCGTGGGACGGAGACAGAACAGTTTTCCGTGTGAGTCGATTAACAAATAAGAGGACTGAAACTATTTCACTTTCTAAACTGATCGTATCCTATGATTTGTTTCTCTCGTGGCCGTACACTGTACAGAGCAGGGTTGCCACATAAAAAATACATAGAGAGTGACTTTTGGCCCAAAACAGAGAGTGAATTGGGAGTGAAATTCATTTTCACGAAATGTTCACATTTAGTCGGAATCGCCTCTAGAAAAATGACACATCTTAGTTTTACTTTCATGAAAAAAACTTAAAATAGTCAGTCATGGCCGGAATCCCTGCTGCAAAAATGATACATTTGGTCAATTTTGAAATAGAGTGATTTGTATGGCCTACGTAGGACAAGAGTGACAAAACCAAAATAGAGTGACAATTCACACTATCGTGCGACAAGTGGCAACCCTGGTACAGAGGCCTACCGAATTCTCATAATGTGAGCTCAAAACGCGCGCAGAGCTTCTCACCCGACATCTAAGACTATTTCCTTTCCCATTTCCCTGCCTTGAACACCGGCCGAAACTTGATCTCTGCAGACTGTACTGTCAGAAGTTTAAGAACAGATAACACAAGTTTGCGCAATTTCAACAGGATAACCCTTAGGATGTTATCTCTTATGTTTTTCAAACGTTACGCATTAAAGCGTTATACCTAAAAGAGGAGCCGAAACACCGCCGAAAAACATCTGCTGACTGTTTTGTTTGTCCACGATATCAGAGAAGTTAGCAGATGATTTTTCGGCGGTTTTTTTACTCTCTCCGGCAATGCTACTTATGCATGACTTTCATGTTTTCAAAACCATAACAGATAACATTCCATGAGTTAAACTGCGAATCCTTGTGTTAACTGTTATGAAACTTCAGACAGTGTGGCACTTGATCCTTTAGGGTATATGCGGGTTCTTGTTCGGAAATGGTCCTATCGAGGTGTGTCCATTCTATGAACTGGGTCACAAAGGATTTCCGGAATAACCCTAGGACCGTGGAATCCTCGTTTCAAATGACCTTCAGATGAGGCCAGTTGCTGTTTCCGCTTTTCGAAGTAAACCTTGATAATCGGACTTATTTCCCACTTCCCAGTCCACGGAGATGTCTTGGTCTCTTTCCTATCTGCTCGCTTTAAATTTGCAGTGAACCTTGTTTGTAGTGTAACAGCTTTACCCGACTAATATTTACTTACATAAAATTCTGGACAGAAGAATTCTGGACAACTATTCTAAAAAGTGAATCATCTTTTTTTTTTTCTCTCTGCCTCTAACCACAGTGCGGCTGAAATTCGGGAAGCGACTAACCCAGTCCGGTTTGCAGCGCCTCGGGTTCGGAATAGTGATATATGCCGAACTCTCAGGCCTAGCCGGATGGTTTAGTACCGGAGTCGAGTCCACAACCCCACCCACTCCCTCCATTACCTTGCTTTCCAATCCTCAACCTCAAACCCCAAACCCAACGCCTCTTGTCATGGAGAAGACGAGCGTATTACTCATACGAATAACATTATACATAATCAGCTTACCTGTTCGAAGCTTGCCATCCAGCCAAGCAGGACCGTTGGGAACCACAGATTTGATTTGTAAAAACTCATCGTCGGCATCATCACCACCAACGATGGTGAATCCTAGTCCTCTTGTCGACTTGATGAGTCTAGCTACTATCTGTTCGCCTTGAAGCTCTGCGGGATTCCGAGTGAAAAAGTTCGGTTGGTAATCTACAAAAGTAATTAAAGGTAATTATCTTTCTGTTAATTTCGGGTTCAAGACTAGCATTGTGAACTGCGGGAGGGATGCTTGAAAAATAATTAGATAAGTCAAAACTATTTCATCCCCATTTTTTCTCTCATTTTCTATTGTTTTCCTCTTGCACTCACTATTTTCTAGAACTAAGATGCTTCTTAATGCACAACTAAAGGCCAACACACTTCCATCAAGTTAATGCACTTCCATTTTGCTTTCACAGTCCCTCCCGTGCATTTGCTATGCAGTTCAGCCTAATTGTAAGCTGTCTATTCGTCAAGAAAGTCATATCTCCGTCATTTCTCACTAGCCATTTAGGAGACGTTTCCTAAAATTGTAAAAAAAGAATACAAAGTAATCGGGATGTTCCTAGGGCCCAACTGTTTTTTTGCAATCTGTTTTTCTTAAAACCTTGCGAACTTAAAAAATTCAGCGAAATGCTATAGTATAGGCTAAAAACAAAAATTCTCTGTCTTTATTGCACAGTTTTACGTGTAAGTGCAGAATCTAAATAATACAAATCTATTCATCACAGGTATATTTTTGTTTTATTTTTTAATCCGCTCCGACAACACAGGAGTAACAAGACCAAAGGTTTCGATGGGATCCCAAAAATCTAACATTTGATTCAAACAATTGGGTCATGTCTTCGCCATTCAGTCTTCGTCAGATTCCCTGAATATTTTTCCCGGTAAAATAAAGTTCAAAAATAGATTCAGCATGGCTCCTTGCCCCCAATCTTTAATCGATTCTTAAACAACTTTGAGCTTCAACCAAATTTCCAGTTTCAGTCGAACTCTTGATGAACCATTTGTCCAGCAAAAACCAAGTTCAGATTTGTATTCAGCGGACCTCCTTATCCCCTCAATGCATATCTTATTAGCTCATATAACATACATGTTTTTACCGTAAATTCGAAAACCCTCCTCTGCCTCTAAAGATAGGACTAAAGGACCCATCTACGAACTTAACCTGTACTTTACCAGTGAATCCTCATTGAACCGCATTCTCGCTTGAGCAACATATTTCCTCGTTTGAACATTATATATTAACCCCTTCGACCATCGATTACACTAGATCTCTCCGACGTCCATAGAATAAACATAAAAATGTCGTCATCCACGCGCAGAGCTATACTGGTTTGAGAATAAAGGGGTAGAGACTGCTATAGCCGAAAATTGGTCGACAAATTCTGTGTCCGGTTTTCGCCGGATTCCGGATGAATACATATTCGGATTCAGCATGTCTCCTTACCCTTAAATCAGCTATCTCAATAGCTTTTTGCTAAATAAATTTGTTGCCCCTTAATCTGAAACCCCTCCCCCACCCCTAAATATAGGGATACAAAGCCCATCTACGAACTCGACCTTAATCTTGACCCACAGAATCGTCAAACCAAGTTTCATCAAAATAACTCATTTCCTTCGAGAGTTATCGTGCTGAGAGACTTACGGAAGTCAAAATGAGTAAAAACAGTAGAAACCTACAAAAACAAAAAACATTTGCGATGTCCAGGCCCGTATCCAGGAATTTATTTCGGGGGGGGGGGGGTTGCCTGCGGCTCGCACAAAAAAGTACAAAAGAGACACAGATCAGAGGGAAAATCCTATAAAAATGAGTATTTTTTTATGTTTCGGGGGGAGGGGGTTCAACCCCCTATCCCCCCTCATGGATACGGCCTTGGCGGTGTCATAGGTATCCCTCCACTTACGTTTTGGGATCCCAAAAACACAAAACACATTTAAAACATAAATAAAGTAAAAGTAAAAACAGTAGAAACCTACAAAAAAAATCACAGAACAAATACTAATAGTGACCCAAAGAATTGAAAGAACAACGTTCACCGAAGCGTACCTTTGAAGTTGGGGAGGGGAGGCATGCAAGTGGGGCAGGATCCGATAGTTAGGATATGCCGCAAAACAAATTTCTTGGCAAAACTAGCAGCGACTAATGGAAAATTACACGTGACGAAGTTCATTGAAACAAACTATTGGCTAAGTACTAACTTTATGATTGTTAAAACAAACCACAGGTCACCCAATTTCTCTTTTAGTCAGGCTCATAAAAACGGCTACTGCAAATTAACATATCTTTGGTATTAGAGGAAGTGAAAGAGTGTCGAAAGCAGACCTGCAGTCCAGGAAATAATGGTTACTTAATTTTCAATATAGTCGAAAACTGAAACAGAACAGAACTGAAACCTGACCTAATTCCTTATACGTCAAATTTCCTTTCACAGTTATTTTCTTACTTTTGCGCTCTAGCTAAATCTAATCTTCCCGTTGATACTATATTCGACTCCGCATGGTCGTATTACAGAGATAAGGAGAAGGAGGTTCTATCAGATTATTTGTTCTTGGTACGACAGGCAGACTCGTGAGAACGAGGTGTGACCAAGCGAAATGTCCAGGACAAATCAGACATGTTCGTTAAAGCACAAACAGCACTATATTTTTTTATGTATTCTATTTTTATATATATTTTGTTTTATAGACTTTCCATTTTGAACCACTTTTGATACAGGATCACACCTGTCTGGGAATCTGGAAACGCAAATTTTGGACAATCACAAGAAAAAATCCGACATGGGGGGGGGGGGGGGGTAACCGACTAAACCGCAATCAGTTCGGACAGCAAAATATACAAATTATCGGAATGTTGTCTATGAACTAAAGAAATCTATCCGTCGGAGGGAGGGGGGCGATTAAATGGCTAAATGGTTGGGACTCCGTTAAATTACATTTGATTTGCCAACTAAAGCCATCTATCGCGATTTCCAAAACCTTCCAAACACGATTTGTCACACAATTTAGGTCCAAAACAAACACACAATGATGGAGCGTAACATACGATGCTGACGAAGACAAGGGTTTTAATGACCCGGCGTCACGCATTTAGCAACAGTCGAACTTTCACTAAGAACTACTGTAAATTAGAGGGAGCGAACTACCCCGAAAAAACTGTCCGTAACCACGAAAGGGAGCTGAGACTTAAAGCACAAGTCCCAGTTTTGATAAGAAACACGGATAAACGTGCATAACCGGTATTTCTTACCACTGCCTTCAGAGGCAAGTGCCCCATCCGATCGCGAAGAAAAGCGAAAACAAGGAGACTGGAAAAATCAATCTAGGGCCGTTAGAGTGGATAAGCATTACAGAGGAAGTTCGGAACCTCGGACGGGAATGGATGGAAAAAACAAGGACGCAGACAGGGCTAATAGTAGCCTACATTAATATAGGTCTTTAAGGACCCGAAGCAGCAAACCCATTTTTTTTTTAAATATTCGAAGATACCTGACTTGTTATAACGCCGGAAGGGAGAATAGTCCTAATGTGGGCATTCCAATGAGCTACCTAGTTTTTCTCCGATTTGAACAACTCCAATGGCCCCTCACTCTGTGATTTTTTGTTTCACCTGGTTTATGATTACTGTTTATACTATATTTATCTACACTGATTATTGTGTTTAAACCATATAACAGTTTACTAATTATTATTCTAGGGCTGAAACAGCCTGAAACAAGGGTATTATATAATTATAAGGTATTCTCACCGACCAGACCTTAAAGAATTAAGAAAGCTTACAGACAGAAAGGTTGATTCGAAACGTCTAGTCGCAAAGAACTGACAACCGTGTGTTAGCATTTTATACTATGCTCACATGACAACCCCTGGTCTACATTAAACCAGCACTTTTGGACTTGTAGGCTAACTAAAGGCGCTCATGATTTGTTTCCATAATTTATAAGCCCGTCCGAAAACAATGAAGGACAAGACAATCTTAGTGCACTTCTTCTTCCCTCTTGAACTTGCAAATTTTCGACGATTGACAACAGCCACTGAACTTTCCGACTTGTTTTTGGAATACTTTTTCAAGCACTAACCACGGCGCGTCTCCGTGTTATCATTTCGAGTTGACAAATTCAAATTTTATGTCTCCGGTAGAACTTGACGCGTTCTTCCTCACTACAAGACGGACATCTTTCAAAGCCAGACCGACAACACATAACCCAAATTACTATGAAATCTCTAACTGCATGACAAGAGGAACACGACAGGGCCTTTAGCCAATTTGGCCGGGTATAACATATATACAACGGGTACTACTGCAAACTTTTTGGGCACAGAATTAATCAGTACCGAATATGGCATTTAAAAATCGTGGTCGGAGCATGTTCACTACCTAAAGTGACGGTTACTTCTGGCAGGCAATTTCGGGACCCAGTGTTGCACTTGTTATCTTGGGTTATCTTGAAGACAGGTATCGGGGGTCCCGAAAGTATGCACTTGTACCGCACTAGGCTACATTTTATTCGGCTGAGACTTTTTAATAGTAACCTACTGTCCGTAGGGAAAGAATGAACGCACACATGCCGGCAATGAAAAATAAAAGGGATCTTACGCTTGTACTGTGAACTACCACAAATTAATGATTGTTAATGATTATCTTTTTAATGACGTATCCAACGTTACATTGTGGACTAAAATGAAAGAGTTGTAACTGTAAAGAAATATCAACAGTCTTTCCGCATACGCGTCAGTATGCGTATGCGTAAATCCAGCGAATTTGACACTCCAAAACAGAACGGAACTGGAAAACCTGGAAAGTTTTTCGGTATTCGGAGATGGAAAAGCTCGAAAGTTTTTTCGGAAACTTTCAAAGAAGCAGTCACAAGCTTCAAATTTCTAGAAACTTTTACTGAGATTGCAACAAGATTCACTTCAGGGGAAGAAAACAGAGAATTTCCTATTCATCTTGAAACAAATTTTTAGTGTTTCTACCCGCTTCTCGTCTACACTACGACGAAAAAACAGCTAACTTGGACCACTTCTTTCATTTTCGTTCCCTTAAAAAATAATTTTCACAAAAACAACAATTTCGGCGGACGGAGGATCCCACCCATCCCATTCTACCTTATACACTAGTGGCAAGAAACATCAGATCCCGGAACTTGGAAATAGATAACCTAATTCTTCGGGAACTTTCTGAATCCTTTCGAATACTCCCGAGATTTTCAGTATCTACAATAAACCGTCGTTCAAAACAAGTAAAAAGACGTATTTGACAGTGCGCTAAGTATAGTTTAGTGGCAACCAGTACGATCCTATTTTGCTCAATAAGGCTTACCGGAATAGGACTTAATTAAACAAACAGTACAAAAAGTGAAATTCCCGATACATTTGTAGGGGCGGGAGCCTTTAAGCTTTTTATATCATCACTGTTATTATTATAAATAATATAAATGACAGCAGCATCGTTTTCCCCGTGTGGTGAGGGCCTATAGTACCCTAACTTTTACCCGGCAAAATTATATTTTCAATGTAAATTTTTCTGGTGTCCGTCTATAAATATATATATGTGATATAAACGACAGCAACATAGTTTTCCCTGGGTTGTGAGGCCCAATAGTACCCTAACCTTTACCCGGCAAAGTATGTTTTTTGCTTATATTTTACTCGTCGAGTTTTCTTTTCGCAAATTTACGTTCAAAACAAGCTCGATCCAATTGCCACAGAAACAGATTTCCTGGAACGAATTCATGAAAACTGCATAGAGACCACGACCAAATTTACCGAAACTTGAGAGATGAGAAGGAGCGTATGATTAAAAGACTGGTGTTGGTATTTTATGGGTTCGGAATAGTTGTATTTAGTGAAAGTCATCGCAACACAAAGTAGGATACATTTTTGGCTTTACCGGAAACCAGCGGAATCCGACCCACTTACCTCTACTTTTTTTGCTCCTTTTTAGAGTTGAGTCACTGGATGCACGTTTCGGTTGGCTTTGCTCCGGATTCTGCTCCGTCATTCCAGGGGGCAAGTCTTGAAGTGTTTTCTTCGCTCTCGGAAACGTGCTACTTCCGGAATCGCTAATACTTCCGCCACCTATGGGAGAAGATCGGATCAGTCACGCCCTCTTTGTTCTTTGTTTGAACTGTATACAGTGAAAGATGACATTTGGACCGTGAAATTTAGCTAGAAATCTGTCCGTATAGACAAAGGCGTAACCGGGGGGAGGAGTGGGGAGCCCTGTCCAGAAACGGTCGATTAGTCGGGATTTTCAGCAACAGATTAAAGCGAGTCAATAGTTGCGTTTTTGCAGATACAGAGGTATCTGATACCACGGTCTAAATTCGTTTTTGCAGTTATCGTGGTATCTGATACCACGGTCAAAAGGCGTTTTTGCAACTATCGTGGTATCTGGCCAGTTATCGTGATATCTGATATTCAGATACTACGGTCCGGCCGTGGTAACTGGTCGTGGTATCTAAACGTCATCACACTTTCACCAAATGTTGTCAGATTGGCGAGAAAGAAGTTTAGCACTTAGTGATGTAACTGTTTATCAGTTTATCTTTTGGGATGACTTCGAAAAGTGCAATTTCTTGCAGAGCAACCGGGTATCAGATACAACGGTAACTGCAAAAACGACTAATTGCAGCTCCAGTTACCGTGGTAACAGGTACCCTGGTATCTGCAAAAACCGCAGCTAATGTGGACGAGATACGTTAAAGACGACTCGGACTTTTCCCCAGAAATCCTTCACATAAACAACGGCGTAGCGGGAGAGAGGGACATGGGCATCTAGGAGGACCACTACTACAAAAACCTCCACTTCTCTTAATTTATGCTACCTGCCTGATAGCAGTTTCACAGAGAAAATACCTAACAAAAAGTGTAACAGACTGAATTTGAGGTATTAATGTAAAGAGGATGACGAGGAAGACGCGAGGACGAGCCAGTTACCGAAAGCCAAGGATTGTAGTCGGCTGGATTCACGACAGGGTACGATTTGGAGGGGGGGGGCATCCCCTAGATTTGGATGTAACGAGACAGGTTAAAGACGACCATGACATTTTCCCAGAAATCATTCATATAGCAATGACGAGGGAGGGACTTGGGTATCTAGAAGAATAATAGCGCTTTCACATAGAAAATACGGTACCTAATAATTAATGTTTAAAACTGAATCTGAGGCAATAGTGTAAAGAAATAAACAATACGAGTAGTATAAGCTGAGTAGGTTCAAACGCGATGATAAGCTAGTTACCGAGAGCCAAGGACAGTAGTCGACCAGAGTAATGGCATAGCGCCATTTGGAGGGGGGCATGGTCCCCCCCCTCGATCTTAAAATCTTCCTCCTTGGTGACATTTTTTTGGCCGCTAGATCAAGTTTCAAAACACAAATTGCAAACAAACAACTTTAATTCAGAATATGTATTTCAAACTACTTTAAAGTTACCCCCAAACAACTGTTAGTATGTGGAGTAAACCCGTGATTGAAAGCTGAAATCCCCCCCCCCCCCTCAAGGTATACCGAAATGGCACGACTAAGTCACGGGATCTTGTACACCAATAATCAACAATACTATCCCCTTGATCAACGAACCGAGAGCTTCCCAATTACGGTGGTCAATCCTACGAGGTGGCTAATCACAATATTCTCAGTCACGACAGGAGAATAAAGAGGAATGACATTTAAAGAGCCAAAGTATTTGAAAAGGTGCCGCCTCGTTACAAGACGTTTCTCGGCAAAACGCCGCACACCGTGCAAAAGAGTAAAACGAATTTTGATGTTTGAACGGTTAACAATGGAAAAATGAAAGTTGCAAAACAACCAAAGTACTATATAGCTATTACACTGGAAAGAGAATAATCAGGGACAAAGCTCTAGGTCTCCGGCATCTCTCACGCCCTCATAATCTCCTGAAAGGGGACCAGAAAGAAAACAATAGCGTTAATTTAGCTTTATAAACCTTTTACTATATATATATATACTTAAAGTGAAACATTTTTTCAGCTGAGGAAGCATACTCTAAAAAGAAAATGTGCTGAACATCTTGTTAATTAATTTTATCATAAAACATAAATTAAACAAACAATTTACCATCAACGGCGTTGTGGCCGTTGTGGGTAAATTGCGTTGACTGCGTTGATTTTCAACTACCATGCAAACCCGATGAAAAATTATTTGACTGTGTAGTTGTACGAAACAGTTGCATGTGCTCGATATGTATTAGTATGGAATACTCTGATTTAACATGCCTCCGGCTGGGTTAATCTTAAGTCGTAGTATCCGATTGCATCCAATCTTGCTGTAGTCGCATCCAGTTTGCTAGTAGTACCATGCAAGTGGCAACAGTTACTACATGCTGCTTTTTCGTACAACTCCATACGATTAGTTCTCGAAAAATTTTCTCCGGCACTCAACAAAGAAGGGAAATGCAATCAACATGAGAAGAGGTCAAGTCAGACTGATACTTACCATTGTTATGAACAGCCAGTCGCTTCGCTTGCAGTACTGGATTCTCATACTGTGTCTTCCGGTTAACATGGTCAATATAATACACCCCATAGTGGGGGTCGTCAATTCGCTCCCACCCATAGGGTAGTTCGTCGTCTGAACACTCTTCTAAGGATTTCTTCTGGAGTCGAGCCAAGCGGGGGTCTAACCACTGAGAGGTTCCGCTGTTATGGCTAAAAAAATAAGTTCAGGTTCACTGGAGCACTTGACAAACCCTTTCTCCACGACTGGTACCTCATACCAAGAACAAATAATCAGATAGAACCACCGTCTCCCCCTATTTCTGTACTATGAGCGTGTTCCATCCTACTTACCGAAGTTACTATGCATGACGTCACGAATTCTGGCTTTTTGCCGTCAAGGCTGGAACGATTTTTCTATTTGCCAGCAAAATATCATGCCACGGTCGAATCCGACCAATCACGTTTCAGAGCTGCGTAGTTACCACGCTTACTACGCTCCCGACCATGGTAAGCAAATAGACACTATTAGCAAATAGTAACTAACAGTTACTATTGTTAGAAGGGTGGAACACGCTCTATGACTATGCGGAGTCGATTATTTGCCCATGTCTTTTCCGCTGCGAACGAGCGGAGGCTAGTATAGCTTCGCGCCACATCATGTTTCATTATCTCCACAATTAGCTATATGCCGTGAAACCACCTGGAGGAAAAGTAGGAGACAAAGCTGATTGTTTTTTTTGGACGCGCTCAAGAGCGGGTCAGCGCGCGGAGTACGCCTCCTGAATTTTCTTCTCTGTGATGAGCAACGGCAAAAACGGAAGTAGAGTAGACCGGTAAAAAGCTACAGTAAATACCCAAGGTCCGCTCAGTATTATCGGGGTATTAATTGTCGCTGCATGGTACCAAAGACAGAGATTCTATCTGATTATTTGTTCTTGCTCATACAACCTCTAAGATCCTTGAAAACTTGATCACGTACTGTCGAATCCCTGTAGACGAATGCTCAATCGCTCCCTGTGGTTGGCTCACGTGAAGTATATGAGTTACCGCCTGGGAACCTCCTGCTAACAACTGACTAAAGTGACGGTGCAATGAAAGGAAGAACGAATGATTTCTAATCCAGTTCAAATCACATACACAACAAGACCAAAGGTTTCGATGGGATCCCAAAAATTTAATATCTGATCCAGACAACTGGGTCTTGCCTTAGCCAGATCCAGTCTTCTCCAGACTCCTTGAACATTTTTACAATTAAAATTCAGAAACAGATTAAGGCCAAATAGCTAATCACCTGAGAAAACCAAGTTCGGATTTGGATTCAGCATTTTTGTTTACCCCTATAAGTCATATCTGTTTCGACGGAAACTTCCTGCCACTTCTGCCAATTTCCCGGTTCCGGCCGAACTCCAGAACTACTTCCGGCGAAAAAAGAAAGCTCAAAGACGAAATCAGGGTATCTTCTTTCCCCAGTAATGAACATCTAATCAACTTCAAATAGAAATTTAGCTTATAACAAATTTTCCGATTCCAGCCGGATTCCGGTCGAACTATATGTCCGGGTAAAATACGATTGTCATACAGGGACTCAGCATCTCTTCTTACCCCTAAATCGCTTATATAATCAACTAGAAATAAAATTTTGACTTCCAACAGTTTTCCGGTTTTGGCCGGATTCCGGACGAACTACATGTCCGGGTAGAAACTTGTTTTCACATAAGTGTTCAGCATGTCTTCTTGCCCTAAATCGAACATCTAATCAACTCCAAATAAAACATAATTTTGACAAACTTTCCGGTTTGGGCCGGATTCCGGTCGAAATACTTGTCCGTCGAGAAAATAGTTTTCACCATCGTCTTCAGCATGTCTTCCCACCTCTAAATCGAACATTTAATCAACTTCAAATAAAACTTTTACTTTCAACAAACTTTCCGGTTTGGGCCAGATTCCGGGCGAAATACTTGTCCGTCGAGAAAATAGTTTTCACCATCGTCTTCAGCATGTCTTCCTAACCCTAAATCGAACATCTAATCAATTTCAAATAAAACTTTTACTTTCAACAAACTTTCCGGTTTGGGCCGGATTCCGGGCGAAATACTTGTCCGTCGAGAAAATAATTTTCACCATCGTCTTCAGCATGTCTTCCTACCCCTAAATCGAACATCTAATCAACTTCAAATAAAACTTTTACTTTCAACAAACTTTCCGGTTTGGGCCGGATTCCGGGCGATCTACTTGTCCGATGACAAAATGGTTTTCACCATCGTGTTCAGCATGTCTTCTTACCACATAATCGACTATCACATTAGCTGTTTCAAAATATTTTGTTTGTCCCTTAATTTGAATCCCCTCCCCCACCCCTAAATGTAGAGCTACAAAGCCCATCTACGAACTTGACTGGTCCGACGACCCAACGAACCCTCACACCAAGTTTCATCAAAATATCTCATTCCCTTCGAGAGTTATCGTGCTTACAGACGGACGGACGGACGGACGGACAGACGGACAACTTTTGCGATGTCATAGGTATCCCTCCACTTACGTTTTGGGATCCCAAAAAGCCAGTGTGCAGACCACAAGCAGACTTTGACAGCGTTTGTGCCTACGAAAAGCACATCAGTATGATTAGTCTCACAGACTTATTCAGAGGCGATAACAAATGTTGTTGCAACACTTCACGTTGCCCAGGCAACGTAGGTCTAGTTATTATTAATACGAGTGACGAAAAGCCCGCAGAAGTCAAAAGGTCTCAAAAGGAGACCTCGTCACTTTTTTCTTTCTTTGTGTACGGTTTATGTCAAATTCATTCTACCGTGTCTTTTTTTAGGATAAATGAATCATTATTAAACCAGAATCTTAGATACAAGCAAAAATCAGTCAAATGTCCTTTGGACGGATAGATCATCGTTTTCGGGAACGGGTCGAGCAATTAGGGGAAGAAACCAACCTTCAAAAGCGAAACTTAGGCCTCACACCTCAACTCAGCTATCGTACAAGTTCGACTTCACATTACACATAGACGCTGGGAAACCTAAATCACGACTGGGCTAAGGCGCTCACTACTGGGAAATAAAATAACAGACTAATACCGGGCTTCAGTTCTCGTTTAAAGCTTTTCCAATGTAAGGTATTCCGCTAACAGAATAATACCAGGCTTCAGTTTCTACTTTAAAACTTTTCCAATGTAAGGTATTCCGCTAACAGAATAATACCAGGCTTCAGTTTCTACTTTAAAACTTTTCCAATGTAAGGTATTCCGCTAACAGAATAATACCAGGCTTCAGTTTCTACTTTAAAACTTTTCCAATGTAAGGAATTCCACTAACAGAATAATACCAGGCTTCAGTTTCTACTTTAAAACTTTTCCAATGTAAGGTATTCCGCGATATTCCTTGACCATCGCTACCACGCTAAGTTACAAACCCCTACCACGAAGATGGGCGTATGGCGTTATTTCATATCAATTTCCTTTTTGTTAACCCATCAATTTGTACCAAATTGGCAAGACATATAGACTGTAGGCGGAGCGAAAGAACCGTTTTTTGCCATGATATTACATTGCCTCGCTTTCATTACCAGCTCAACTTTCTACACAAATTTGGCCATGCGGTTCTCAAAACGGTGACCAGGTGACCGCGAACTACTTGAAAATTTAAATTTACGCATGTGATACAGCATTTGAATAGAAGGCCACTTCCGACCCGCGTAGCCGCGGAGATTACAGGATGCTGATACTGTCGATTAAAAAGCGAAAACTTGTAAATCACTCCGATATGCTTGTGGTACACCAGGAAATAGTCAAGTGGTGTCGCGAGTGGTCCACGCAGCACAACGCAGGCTAGAAAACTTGTGTATGTAGGGGTGTTCCCAGAGGAAAGACTATGGCTAAGATCCCATAGGTTTCTGTTCGGAAAGATGTTCGTTGAAAGGCGGGGCCTGATCATGCAGTTTTCGTCGCTGGGCGAATCTAGTACCATTTATGCACTGAACAACTGTACTCCAATTTCCTTTATATCTTAAAACATTTTCTTTTTGTAGAGAATGAAAAAGTTTTCTCTTCGATCCTGCTTGTAAAAATTGGTCGAAACTGTAAAAAAAACTGAATACTCTGGTCTCGCTCCATTTATACTTTTTACAATTAGACTGTGTTTCTTTCCTGTCATTATAAAGATCTAATGAACTTTTTCGATTGCGTCTCTCCATTTGGGCATGTTGAAGGTCACTCGCGAGGTACTTTTTGAGATGCGAACTTGTGAGGCAGACTGAAGACAGACAAATAACACAGTCAGTCTTGGAAATGGACCATAGCAGTAAAATTCAAACAAATTTGGAGCTAAGATAACGTGTTGTCCCCAGACGGCCCATCTATTCCCCCCTCCCCTCCCGTCTTCCGTGCGTCGGTCCGAGAGGAATAATGGCAATCAGTTCTCCCCATATCCCGGTAATTCTTCTACCCAATTTTTCCGTAGTTTCATTTCCATCATTAATTTCTGGTCATTTCTTGTAAGTGTATTAGTTACTTTGTTTCGTGTCTGTGTGTTTCGCAAATTTGTATTCCTCTCCTAGCTTTTAGCTATTTGGATTAAACTTGATTGATTGATTGAAATGGTCTTGCCGACCCTTGGACTGCTGCTTGAAGGAACGAGGAGGAAGTTGCCTAAAAATATCACACAGTTTGTAGGCACTTAAATGTAAATTTTCTATTTTCTTGTTTTGTTTGCGGATATTTATTTATTTATTTATTCATTTATTTCCCTCAAAATTGAGGAGTACAACTTATAAATTGTAAAACAAAATCATTCCTAAATCAACTAAACTCCTTTCAATAAAATACTGTGAAATAATATACAAAATACACTTCAACAACTAACTTATAATTACTTACGTATCGCACTAATCACTTCTTAAAAAATGGGTACAGGTTGTGGGTTAGGAGGGCTTCCGCTGCTTTTTTGTAAAAATTTGTCATCTTTTTTACAGATGACATTGTTCTCTTTTTTTGTTTATCCTTCTTCTTCAGCCCAAGCTGACTGGGAAAAGCATCTTACACAATAACAATATATTAACTAACACGACATATCAGTCTCAAGTGAGAATACATAACAATAAAACATGTATCAATTGTTAAATATCATTTAACGAATGGTTGCACATCCTTGTCTCAAATGTTATGTTGGAAGCCAAGGACGAGGCCAAGGATATTAGGAGTCCTTCAGCCCAAGCTGACTGCCAATCATATTTGACGATGCAAAACGCATAAGTCAGCTACAGTTTATTCGAGCTATATTTCTATATATATCTTGCCAAGAAGGGCCGAAATATAGCTCGAATAAAATGTGGCTGACTTATCCGTTTTGCACCGTCAAATATGACAAGGATATTTTGGTTATGTTCCTTTTAACTGTTATGTTTCCCATGAAATCCACACATAAAAGGACTCCGGGCTATCACGGATATCAGCTGAAAATAACAAGACCAAAGGTGTCGATGGGATCCCAAAAATCTAAGATTTGATCCAGACAATTGGGTCTTGTCTTCGCCAGATCCAGTCTTCGCCAGGCTAATCATTTCCATCTATCTATCAATCTATGCCTCTATAGGCCATATCTATTCTGACGATACTGACCGAAACTTCCTGCTTTACTTCTGCCAAATTTGCGGTTTCGCCCGAATTCCGAGCGAACTACTAGTCCAGCAAAAAAAGAAAATTCAGAAACGAATCCAGCGTATCTCCTTATCCCTATAAAGAACATCTAATCAACATTAAATAAAACTTTGACTTCCAAAAAATATGCGGGTACAACCGGATTCCGGACTAGTTATATGTCCGGGTAAATAATGACTGTCATATACAGACTCAGCGTCTTTTCTTACCCCTAAATCTAACATCTAATCAACTTCAGATAAAACTTTTGCTTTTGACATATTTTCCGGTTTTGGCCGGATTCTAGGCGAACTAGTTGTCCGACGAGAAAACAGTTTTCACCATCGTGTTCAGCATGTCTTCTTTCCCGTAAATCAAACATTTAATCAACTTCAAATGAAAATTTTACTTCTAACCAACTTTCCGTTTTTTGCCGGATTCCGGACGAACTAATTGCCCAGCGAGAAATGGTTTTCACCATCGTGTTCAGCATGTCTTCTTACCCCTAAATCAAACATTTAATCAACTTCAAATGAAACTTTTACTTTTAACAAACTTTCCGGTTTTGCCGGATTCCGGACGAACTACTTGTCCGGCGAGAAAATGATTTTCACCATCGTGCTCAGCATGTCTTCTTACCCTATAATCGACTATCACATTAGCTGTTTAAAAATATTTTGTTTGTCCCTTAATTTGAACCCCCACCACCAAATATAGGGCTACAGAGCCCATCTACGAACTCAACCTTACCCTTGACCCAAACAATCCTCACACCAAGTTTCATCAAAATATCTCATTCCCTTTGAGAGTTATCGTGCTTACAGACGGACGGATGGACGGACAGACCGACGGACGGACAACTTTTGCGATGTCATAGGTATCCCTCCACTTACGTTTTGGGATCCCGAAAATAAAAAGTAAAAAACAAAGAAAAACTTACTCTATAAAATAGACTTCGCCTCGCTCGGTATAGGCTTTCTCCCAATTCACCGGAAGGGGTCCGAGCTCCTCCTCGGAGGGCTGGAGATGGTTCGAGTCATGACGATACGAGGGAGCTTCTCCGGGCGACCTTGATCGACCTAGAAAATATAATCGTAAGAAAACTGTGGCAACCAATTATTTTATCTGCTGACGCTCAGATACTACATATATTTTATTTGTAACCCGCCATATTTAAAGAGATTTGGAAGATTCCTTCGGATCGCTCTGTCATATCGGGAAGGTTTTTTGTAGGTTTGTTATTGTTGTTGTTTTGTTGTTATTATTTTGTATTTGCCATGGCCCTTGTGGCTTTTTAGCGCAAATAAATCTATCTATCTATCTATCTATCTATACACAAGGTGATAGGGGAGTAAAGAGAATAACGAAAAACAAAACAAGATAAATAACAGTATAGACACACAAAATTTAGACATAATTTCTAACTGGGCGTGAAAAATTCATCAAATATCATGAACTCGACGACGTTTTCTCGAGTGAACGAATCACATCTTGGATGCCGAACTTCTGAACTAATTTGTTGTTGCGGCAGGAACCAGGAAGGTACACACAAAATTTACAATGATTATAATAACACGCCTTCAAAGCTTTAATGTCTTTTGTTCGCGGAATGTGATACTGTAACTACCGGACTACATAACTTCTTTTCCCTAAGGGACACCACGTCTGCTGAGACGTTACTGACTGTTTCAAAATTCAGCTGTGCTTTGAGCAAATTAGACAAGGCTTGTGTTGTTCTTAGTTCCACTCCATGAGCCCTTGCTTTGGATTACTAATGTGGGATAATATGCATAACCAATCTTCTGGTCAATGAGCTTCTCGAAAGTAGTGATCCGGACCCTGATAAGCCTCACAAAGAGAACAAACACGGCAAGCGTAAAAATCAGTGTATATCTGTTAACACAGTACGAAATAAATCAAAAGAAGAAAAACGAATATACTAAATTAAAAATGTAAAGTTACTAATTTCTTATTTACATTTGACTGACTGAGTGACAAAAGGAAACCAAGCTGATCTAAAATATAGAGGTGTATTCAAAGAAGAATATCTCTCTCTTTTATCAAAATAGCCGGATAGGAGGTATGGAAAATAAATTGAGTATGTCCTGCAGATTTTAT
The DNA here is from genome assembly GCA_023053575.1 of Branchinecta lynchi. Taxonomy (NCBI): domain Eukaryota; kingdom Metazoa; phylum Arthropoda; class Branchiopoda; order Anostraca; family Branchinectidae; genus Branchinecta; species Branchinecta lynchi. Next base: position 16,261,146 of record JAKZAP010000014.1, on the reverse strand, counting down.
TTCCCTCACAAAGTCGACCGGGTTTGATAAAGCCGTTGAAAAATCAAGAGCGGCTGACAAAAGGCGTCAAATACCTAGCCCAGAATAAATGGGATATTTCGAAGTGTCAAGTTTAGCACGAACCGAGTTATCACGCGATAAGTAAGATATTCAAATGTTTGGACTTGCCGAAAACACAAAGAGCATTGTATGCAAAATTAACCACGAATTCGTAATATTCATCACATCACAGAAAGTGAGTAGACAACAGTTGTTTAGTGTGTTCCGCCGGTGACCGATAGTACTTACTTACAGGTCCAATTACTGAAGTCTCTGAAACAAATGACCTTCTTTATCGACCCGCTATAATTATAGTATTCAAATGCCGAAATTTCGTCACCTTTGGGTTTCCGGTCGATTTTTGGAAGGTTTACCGGCGGCTTCCGATCCCCACACCCGTTCAACTGTACACTCGGTGCCCGAGAGGGATCAACCCCTCGCGGGAAACACATCTCGTATTGATACCTTCAAGGACGGATCGTACTTATGATACTAATTCATTCTACTTCAGTAGTATTTCCATCAATTCTCGTTTCCGAGATCTACACTTCAGATCATGTTTGACGGGGCAAAACAGATAAGTCAGCTACATTTTATTAGAGCTATGTTTCTGGAGCTTTAAACCAAAATGCAGAAGAATCTCTACCCTTTCGACCACCCAATCGAACAACAAGAACAGTAGCCGTGTCCAGAATGAAATCACAGCGCCAGCTTTAACTCCAACCAATGTCCAGAGAAGAAGTTCATAAAGTCAGATATTTAAGGAAGAATCTTTAATTGTTTTCCACAAGTTAATTTTCCAGCTTGAGCGGCTTGAGCCTGAAGAGGACCCTTGCCAAGAAGGGCCGAAATATAGCTCTAATAAAATGTAGCTGACTTATCCGTTTTGTACCGTCAAATATGATTCGCAGTCAGCTTGGGCTGAATGACTATCTATACACTCCAGATCTTAATTATATCTCCTCTATTGGCATTACACAGATTATCACGCTTGCCACTTTTCTTCTCTTTATGGGACGCAGGCTCCCGATAATTGTTTCTGAGAAGCTTATTGGTCCGAAGACCGGTTATGCAAATTTTGTCAAGATTGTCATTCAAGGCAAGGGGAAAAGATGCTAGAAACAGCCAAAGCCTCGTGTAATTTGCTGTAAGCATAGATAAGTTTTGGTCAACTATATCAGAACGTCTTAGTAGAAAGGCATTAAGAGGGCCTTAAAACACGCTCTACCTGTTCAAAAACAACTCCTCTCCATATTTCGATACCTGCACCCTTTCCACTGAAAACAAGAGCTACGAACTCACATGGCACTTGTTACGAGTAGGTGGTACAAGAAAGTAAAAGAGAACTTCACAAAACACCCCGCCATCCAAAAATGCGGTTGGGACCTAAAATTAGGATACCTAGTTCCCGAAATTGCCTCCAATCCATCACCAACCTCCCAAGTTTCAACCCAAGAAATCCACTCGCTATGTTCCTAGACGTGCCCAAGATTCCCGGTACCCCCTTCCAATTCCCCATATTTCACGGCCGAACCTGGTCTCGACTCCTAACTGGATCATGTGAAGCATTTTCTCTTACCACCTATCTTTCACTCGAATCTGAGCATTTTTGGGAAACTTCCGGGAAATCTTCTTCCCCTCCCACCCCCATCGTGGTCAGATCCGGTTCGAACCTTACAATATATCATCTAGGGCATATGATCTCTGTATCTTCCAATTTTCATTAAAATTACTCCACTTGTTTGACTCTTATGCGAGCCACAAAATTTCCGGGACTCCCCATCCAGCTCCGCCCACCGTGACTGAATACGAGTGGGAAACGTAAATGTCGCATCTCTGACTTATCTTGGTCACGTCCATCAAGATTGACTGGAATCGAAGCAGAGACTATCTGCAAATATCCGAGTCCCGCCCCCCTATCCCCCACCTTGGCCCGATCACAAATCAAGGTCGCATAAGCTCGACAGTATCCAATTTGTATGCTATTTATCTATCCGTTTGGTTTTGTGTATGTCAAATCTTTATGTCTTCCAAGTTTTATCTTCCTAGATCATCAGAAACTTCCAAAGTCGCGGAATCCCCAAAATTAAATTAAAAATTACCCCCCCCCCCCCCCCCAGTGTTCGAATCTGGTCCGGCTATGTCAATGATGCATCTAGGACTTAGGCTGGTTCTTCCCACCAAGTTTCATCCCGATACCTCCACTATAAGCGTTTCTCGAGATTTTCGGTTCCCCCCCTCCGGTCTCTCCACTCTAAGCGTTTTCCAAGATTTCCGGTTTCCCCCTCCAACTCCCCCCAATGTCACCGGATCCGGTCTGGATTTAAAATGGGACGCCTGAAACAGGAGGTCCTTCCATATATCAAGTTTCATTAAGATCCGATCACCCGTTCGTCAGTTAAAAATACCTCATTTTACCTATTTTTTTCGGATTCCCCCTCCCTCCACTCCCATCCAGATGGTCGGATCAGGGAAGCGACTATTTATAACTTAATCTTGTCCGATCCCTGATATGCCTGTCAAGTTTCATCGTCCTAGCTTATCTGGAAGTGCCCGAACTAGCAACACCGGGACAGACAGACGGACAGACCGACAGACGGACAGAAATTACGATCGATATATGGGTGCAGTTCGGCGACACCGGGGTTTCCAAGAGAATGATAAATCCGAAATCCGAAAAATCCGACATTGTAATATCTGTCATCTTAAAAAAAAAAGTAATAAGTTCTTCGATGCGAATATTTGTATTGCCTCCTTTCATTTTATTTCTGTTCTAGCTCTAAGCTGGTGGATATATAGGACAAGAATGATTCATGCCTGAAATCTTGACTGGTACTTATGATCATCCGCAAGGGGCGACAGGTTTGCGTCATGCAAAGGCTTAGGACTAGGACTAGAATGTCCGCTTTTGAAACGGACTGCAACGGTGTTCAAGCGAAGGTGACGCTGACACCATTAAGAAAACCTACTTGAACCAACACAACTAATCAGGTTAGAAATGTAAAAGACGAAACCGTACAAGATAAAAGTCAAGAGACATTAAAGATTTGGATTGAATTTTAATGCCCCTAGAGCTTTGGCATAAATTATGATAATACCCTAGGATTACATAACAAAAAAAAAGAATCCAAATTCTGAGGGCCAAAACCCAAAAAGGCTCAACACTCTTTTATCACAGCAAAGAGTAGAACCTATTTGAGTGCGCCGAAACAACGTTCTTGTATACTAAATTTGTAGACGTTCTCTGAACTTATAGAAACCAGCGGAAAGTGCTGAGAATTTTCCCCCCAACGGAATAAGAATATACAACGGCTTCATCTGTTCCGAGATATATAAAAAAAAAAAAAAAAAAAATGATCAACCTATTTTCCTGTCAAGCAGAACAGCAGGGTTTCAGTCTGATGGCCAACAATATTGCATCACCCCTCCATCACCCCAGTAACATATATTTAATGCCACCAATCACAAACAACGTTAGTCTGTAAATTTAGTCAAGGTTTCTCATAGTAAGTGGCGTGAATGCCACTTTCACAGAGGGGAAGCAGAGCAAAGATACCAGATTTATTCTTTTCTTCCTGATTCAGGCGGAATCACCGGACTTCGGAGCGACATCCTGCAGTGGCTACCGCAACAATCCATACGAAGAGGGAGACCGAAGAACCCTCTTCGCCAAAGCTACCCGTCGGATCTCCGCTTTGGAGCATCCGGGGCGACTTTTGGAGTAAAAGTTTTCTCTTCTTGTATTTTACTGAGTTTTTGTGTGTTAGTTTTTCCCGCATGGCCCCACGGGCATTTTGTGAACAAATTTAGTCATTCATTAATCAACGCGTCCATCCAGCCTGAATGGGAAGATGAGTATTCCTTCAGCCAAGTTGACTGCGAATCATATTTGATAGTGCAAAACGGATACGTCAGCTGAATTTTATTCGAGCTATATTTGAGCCCTCCTTGGCAAGGGTCCTCTTCAGGCTCTAAGCCAATCAAGTTGGAACAGCGAATCTGTGTCTGGGGAGCGACTGACATGAGAGACGACTGGCGAATCTTCTTGGTTTACCTAAGCGCCTCTAGAGGTATTAAGGACTATGGGTAAGGTCCTGACCTATGTTCGGTTAAAGAGAGTGATGGGATTTAAGAAAATTAAAAACTTACTACTTAGAGTATCGTCATGATTTGGCAGTGGGTTCGCTTGCTCGTCCAACTGGTGGTCAACCATCGACTGTTTCGACATCATGTCCATTCGTCCAACACGACCAGCATTGACCCTTTTCTGGGTCGCAGGGAATCGCTGTGTTGTCCTTACTGGTTCACTGGTGCTCCGTACAGAACGCGGAGGACCATAGCCTCCTGAAAGAAAGGCGAAGATGAAGTAGTCTGATCACAGTGATCTTATCGTATGGGTCTCAAGTATATTGGCAGTTTTGTCTCCGTTTATGAGACTCCGACGGAGGAAAAGTGCCAAGTTATCGCAAAACAGATATTTTATTAAGCAAATACCGTATTTGAGGCCGTTCTTATTTTTTGTTTACTGCTTTAGCTGTATACACTGAGAAAAACTGCAGGGATCATACTACTGAAGTTCGTACCCAAACCTGGACTCTTTAATCCTACTTCCATGTTCAGCTTCTGTTTATTACAAACCAACCCTCTACAGTGGCCCACCCAAGATGAGATAAGATTTTGACATCAAACATTCTTTTGCTACGTACAAGAAGATTTAAGCGAGAAAGGAAATAAAAATGAAAGAATAAAATGTAGTTGCAAGGATTTAGATTTTTGCAAACTGAAGCTTTTTGCAAACTGAGCAAACTGACATAAAACACTCATGACTACGTGATTGCTTAGGACTATTTTCCACAGATGATTAATAAACCTAACGGAAGGAATTTGATAATTCTGGTGTGCGGACTGGGGATAAAATTTCTCACTGCTCACAGACCAGCACTTCACGTCACACTTGGAAAAACATGGCCGTCACCCAAGCAGCACTGTCCATCAATTCTACCAACGTTTAGCGTCACAAAAAGGGCCACAATTAGCCACAAAACAATCCACCACCTCACAATGCCAGACACTCCCACTACTGCCAGTAGACTCGCACTTACAACCCATTCATGACCAGCTGACAAATTTTCCATGAGTCGGGTTTCGCCCCCGATCTCAACCGTCTACTCCTAGAATTACATTCCTACGCCTTGGGCCATTACGGCTGGACGAATGGCCTGTCAAAAACCATATGGACTTCACAGACCCCTCTCCATTTAAAGTTTGATGAATGGAACTTTTGAATCTGGAACTTGGCTCGAAATTTCAAGAGTTTAGACAGGATCATTGGAACTACGACAAGCAGCACCAATCAATCAGAAAGGAATTCCTGACATATCGCAAAAACATTCCGGAGAAAATAACGTTAACGAGCATTCCTTCAGCCCAAGCAGACTGCGAATCATATTTGATGTCGCTAAATCAGCTGAGATGTTCGGCCCTTCTTGACCAGGACCCTCTTCAGACTCAAGCACAAACCTGCGATAAAATAAACATCCGTATCTTAGAATTACTTTTGTCGCAGGAACAGTTTTCAAGCTTGAGCTTCAAGAGGACCCTTGCTAAAAAGGTTAGAATGTCGGTTTAGCACCATCAAAAATAGAAATTTGACCCTATCGGCTTTCAGGTCAAGGGCTAAGACCTATCTAAGATATAAGGAAAGATTCTTTCATTTGAATATCATTCGCTCCTTGGTTTTCGTGTTCTTCTTTTTATTTATTTATTAGTTTTGTGATTTTGTCTTCCTACTCCCTTTTATTTATTTGTTTTTCCTACTGCTTCTTTTTCTGTTTGTTCGATTTTTTCACATGGATATGGATTAGGTATAAGCTGTACCCATTGCCATACGGTAGCTTTATGGTGACGCTTGAAAAAAAAAACAAATCTGTTGTTAACGAATAACTGAAAATGATTGAATAAACAAATGAATAATAAAAAAAAAATATCATGTTGCAAATTTTCTTAACATCTCATTGTAGATAGCTCGGTAAACGTAGAGAAGATTTTTTCACAAACTCATTGGATCTTTTTCTTCCTGTTTTTAATAAGATTTCAAAATAGCTTCAAGCTAGGGAACAGAATTCAAACCGTGAAAGACAAATCACACTTACGTTTTTGCTGGACTATTTTACTCTGGACTATTTTTCTCATGGTAACATTTCTGAGTCGCTGCCTAATCAAATCGGATGAAAACTAGACCTACGTTGCCCGGGCAACGTGAAGTGTTGCGGCAACCTTTGTCCGGCTTCGCCGGCTAAAGTGTTGCGAGAGCAACACTTTGGTTTTGTTTCTTCGCTGTCGGTTAAATGCTGAAATTGTCAACTTATCGAAGCTTTTAAAACGGTATGTTCTAAAAAGAATAATCACATAATCAAAAGCTGTTCTTTAGCGTTGTAAAACCAACAACAAAACAATATCGGAAGAAGGCTATTTGTAACGTTTCAGGATTAAAATACCATAGATGACACTTTTAATTATTACAAAACTACCTTATTGTTTTACATTACCGTATCGTTTGTACCCGTTGCGTAAACAGTTAATCCTAGGTTATAGCGATAGACCATCGATACAAACTTTCTTACTGTCATATTTACAAAAATCGAATACAATGTGCACCAATTTTCAAAAATTTCTAGCCCCTCGTGAACCGATCTTACTTACAAGTCCGTCTCCCGTGATTGACATCAAATTCACCGGAAACAAATAATGGATGCACCAGCTATCAAAAGTTGCAAACCCCTCATCGCTGAAGATGATTATAGCATAAAAGCCGATTATTACTTACAAGTCCCATGCATGTCTTACAATTGGGAACAAAATTGTTCTTACCATCGAATACACCTGAGACAAATAACAGGTATACAAACTAGCAAAAGCTGCAAACTCCTCGTTGCCGAAGATGACTATGAGCTAACAGTCGACTGTTGCTTACAGTCGAATGTTGCTTACAAGTCCCTTACATGTCTCACAACTGGTATCGCCTATTTTTGGTTTCAGTGTGTACCTTACTCCTGAAGTTGTCAACCCCTTGAAACTTTCAAACTGGCTTATCTCATGAAGGATTTTTGTTCAGAAAATTTGATGGCATATATTTTGATCAGCTCTTCAAGGGCTATCGATTGCCCTAACCACAACAAAAGCATATCGGAAAAAGGGACTAAATTGACTTTGCAGTCAGTTGAACTTTATCCTTTTCAATCGTAGACATCGTGACGGATGAAAACTTGGAATAATATCCTATATAATCTAGTTGGTATTATAAAGCTATCCGTAACTTTTTAGGATTAAAATACCATAGATGACACTATTAATTATTACGAAACTACCTTGTTTTACATTACAGTATCGTTTGTACTCGTTGCGTTAACAGTAAATCCTAGGTTACAGCGATAGACCAACGATACAAACTTTCTTACCGTCAGATTTATATAAATCGAATACAATGTGCAACAATTTGCACTATTTCTAGCCCCTCGTGCACCGATTCTACTGACAAGTCCCTTTCCCGTGATAGACATCAAGTTCACCGGATAAAAATAATGGGTATACCGACTAGCAAAAGTTGCAAACCCCTCATCGCTGAAGATTTGTGTAGCATAACAGCCGATTATTACTTACAAGTCCCTTGCATGTTTTACATTTGGGAACCAAATTGTTCATCAAATGACAGGTACGCCAACTAGCGAGAGCTGCAAACCCCTCATTGCCGAAGATGATTATGAGCTAACGGTTGCCTGTTGCGTACAAATCCCCTAAATGTCTCACAACTGGTATCGCCTATTTTGGGTTTCAGTGTGTACCTTACTACTGAAGTTGTCAACCCCTTGAAACTTTCAAACTGGTGTATCTCATAAAGGAATTTTTTCTACCAAAAAATGGATGTCATATACTTTGATCAGCTCATCAGCGGCTATCGATTGCAGTCGAAGTTGAACTTTATCCTTTTCAATCGTAGATATCGTGACGGATGAAAACTTGGAACAATATCTTATATAATCTAGTTGATATTATAAAGCTATCCGTAACTTTTCAGGATTAAAATGCCATAGATGACACTATTAATTATTACAAAATTACCTTATTGTTTTACATTACCGTATCGTTTGTACCCGTTGCGTAAACAGTTAATCCTAGGTTATAGCGATAGACCATCGATACAAACTTTCTTACTGTCATATTTACAGAAATCGAATACAATGTGCACCAATTTTCAAAAATTTCTAGCCTCTCGTGAACCGATTCTTACTTACAAGTTCGTCTCCTGTGATTGACATCAAATTCACCGGAAACAAATAATGGATATACCAGCTATCAAAAGTTGCAAGCCCCTCATCGCTGAAGATGATTATAGCATAAGCTTTTTAAACGGGATGTTCTAAAAAAAATAATCATATGATCAAAAGGTATTCTTCAGCGTTGTAAAAACAACAACAAAATAATATAGGAAGAAGGGACTAAATTAGCTTTGCAGTCAGTTGTACTTTATCCTTTTCAATCGTAGACATCGTGACGGATGAAAACTTGGAACAATATCTTATATAATCTAGTTGGTAATAGAAAGCTATCCGTAACTTTTCAGGATTAAAATACTATAGATGACACTATTAATTATTATGAAACTACCTCATTGCTTTACATTTTCGTTTGTATCCGTTGTGTAAACAGTTAATCCTCGGTTACATTGATAGACCATCGACACAAACTTTCTTACCGTCTGATTTATAGAAATCGAATACAATGTGCACCCATTTGCAAAAATTCCTAGCCCCTCGTGAACCGATTCCTACTTACAAGTCCCTCTCCCGTGATATACATTAAGTTAACCGGAAACAAATAATGGGTACACCAGGTAGCAAAAGCTGCAAACCCATCATCGCAGAAGATGATTGTAGCATAACAGCCGATTATTACTTACAAGTCCCTTGCATATCTTACCATTGGGAACCAAATTGTTCTTACCATCGAATACACCGGAAACAAATAACAGGTATACCAACAAGCAAAAGCTGCAAACCCCTCATTACCGAAGATGATTATGGGCTAACAGTCGACTGTTGCTTAAAAGTCCCCTATATGTATCATAACTGGTATCGCCTATTTTTGGTTTCAATGTACCTTACTATGAAGTTGTCAACCCCTTTGAAATTTTCAAACTGGTGTATCTCATGAAGGAATTTTTGTACCAAAAAATGGATGGCATATACTTTGATCGGCTCATCAATGGCTATCGATTGCCGTCGAAAAAAAAATTCTACCTGTCTTAGTTCAAAAGTTGACTTTTTTGCCGTAGGCCAACTTTCTAACGTCACGACTTAGAAAGGAGCAAAGGATAAGCTCTAGTTTCTTTAGCAATGAGAGAACTTTTAAAGTTTAAGAGGCACATCTGATACCGTTACTCTACCACAAACCAAAGTGCAAAAAAAAAAAATTATAAACTCAGCTGAAATCGTCGCAGACATGGACATAAACAATAGATGGCAGCACTTTCGGACCCGTGGGAAAAAGCCACTTTTTTGTCTCTGTAGATTTTTCTATTTATCACTCAAAGAAGATATGTTGGCTGTGGGGCCGGGTAACTGCCGCATATATTTAACACTTATAGATTTTAGTCCATCTTCAATCTGAAACTGGTGCCTGCCTGCTTGCGTGCTAGAACGGAGCTTTCCACTCGAAAGCAGAAACATCTTTTGATGAAACGAAAGGTTCGCTACACAACTTCAGATAGTCCTCTCTGACATAGGCTATACAACTCCACTTCACTTCGCAAACCGTAGGCTCTGGCTCGATGACAAGCAAAAACCATCCTTATTGGCCCCAGGCAAGAGTTCTACGGAGCTTTCCAAAATGTAATGTCATATTCATCAATCCGGCCTAAGGTCCACACTTTCCGTAAAAACCGCACAGGTTAGACCCTTCTCAGTTACCAGGAATAAAATGAAATCGGAGTCATAGGAAAAAAAAAAAAAAAAAAAAAAAAAAACGAGGACAAAACCAAAGTGTTGCTCTCGCAACACAAAAACTGTAACCCCAAGCTGTTAAGTACTGTTATGTTCCTTATTATGTTAAGTCACAAAACGAGAAAATACGGAACCAACCAACATATGTTGTATGGGACGCGTGCCCCGACGGGCGAGGGCAGACAAAGGGTGCTAATCAAGGGTCGGAGCCGATGAGGGTTTTTTCGCGCCAAAATTAAGGACACTAAAAGGCAATTTTCTGCTTAGAGAAACAGGTTCGCCACTTAGCTCCTTAGCCTCAAAAAGAAAACACGGAAATTAACATTCACTCCGAAATCTAAATATCAAGGATAAAAGGGAACCGCTACGGAAACGAAAGCAGAAGTCAACGACTGAAACGAAAGAGAGAAAATGAAATAAAATAAATGGCAGGAGAAACAAAAAAAAATATGAAAGCGGCAGCAGAGGACCTACTACAGACGCTTCAGTACCGTCGGTCATTGATCTCCGTTTTGCTTTTCAGACAAAATCTGCGAGCGACTTTGTTTCTTTAGAAACATTCCCCAAACTGTTTGTTTGTGATGTAAATCAAACACCATGACTTTATTAAGTACTTCACATGGAGGGGCTGGATACTCCTACAGGGACGATGGTATACCTTGTCACGATCTATCATAAGATGTCAACTTCATCATTTTTTCCAGCAACGATTCTAACATTTTTAAAAGAATATATCTTACATGTGGCATGGATCCAGGGTGCAATGGTTAGCCTACTTAGCACTGTATTGGTCGCCAAGATCCTGCCATTTTCTTTATTTTTAATTATCCTAAATATTTGTGGTCTGTACACTGTCAGAAGTTTCATAACAGATAAAACGAGGATGCGCGGTTTCACAGATAATGCGTAACAGATAACACTTCGGATGTTATCTCTTATTTTTCAAATGTTAGCATAATAAGCGTTACCATCAGGAAGACCCGACCCCCCCCCCAAAAAAAAAAGTATCTGCTGAGTTTTCCGACATCATGACGATAAGGAATAAAGTTAGCAGATGCTTTTTTGGCTCTTCCTAACAAAGCTTGTTATGCATAACATTTCATGCATGACGTTTGAACATAAAAGATAACATCCTCGTGTTATCTCTTACGAATTTTCTGTTGAAACCGCGCATTCTCGTGTTATCTGTTAGGAAACTTATGACAGTGTAGTTAACTAGCCTATGTCCGAATCGAGCAATCGATGCCGTAGAGCAAAATCGGTCTGTCCTCTGTCAGTCTATCAGTCTGTCCGTCTGTCTTTGAGCACGATAACGATAAGGGAATGAGGTATGTTGACGAAACTTGGTGGGAGGCTCCTTTGTGGCACGGGAAAGGCGAAGTTCGTAGATGGACTTTATAGCCCTATATTTAGGGGTTGGGGAGGGGGTTCAAATTAAGGGACAGACAATATATTTTTAAACAGTAAACAGCTAATGAGATATGGTAGTCGAAAGGGGTAAGAAGACATTCTGAACACAAATATGAAAACCATTGTCTTGCTGGACAAGTAGTTCGCCCGGAATCCGGCCAAAACCGGTAAGTTTGTTAAAAGTAAAAGTTTTATTTGAAGTTGATTAGATGTTCAATTTAGGGGTAAGAAGACATGCTGAAGACTAATGTGAAAACTATATTCTACCCGAACAAGTAGTTCACCCGGACTCGGGCCAAAACTGGAAAACTGTTAAAAGCTATAATGTTGTTTTTTTTGTAGTTGATTATATATCCGATCTAGGGGTAAGAAGAGATGCTGAATCGGTGTATGAGAATCATGTTTTACCCGGACATGTGGTTCGCCCGGAATCCGGCTGGAACCGGAAAATTTGTTAAAGGTAAATTTTTATTTGAAGTTGATTAGATGTTCGACATAGGTGAAAGAAGATACGGTGATTTGGTTTTCTAGCTTTCTTTTTTCGCCGGACAAATAGTTACGGAATTCGGCCGAAAACGGGAAATTGGCAGAAGTAAGGCAGGAAGTATTCGTCATAAAAGGGGATATGCGGGTCGGCGTGTTGTAAATATTGTAAATATCAGTTCTTCGTTGCCAAAGTGTCCTATTATTGTTGGACCGTCGTTTACGTTTGCAATACTTGATACCGGAAGTGAAGTTTCTTTGATGCGACATGATATTTTCTAAAGCATTCCTTCCGTCGACGTTGCCAACTTTTCTCGGAATGTTGATTTCCAACTTCAGTCTTTTTCCGGTCATCCGATTTTACCTGTCGGACAGGCCGATGTTGAAGTTGAGCATAGCGGACAACGATTTCGTCGCAAGTTCCTGACCATGCCTACGTCATCTATGCGTTATCCTTCCCTGATTGGTTCATATATTATTCGTCAGATGCAAATAGATCTTTTTCTTTCATTAAAACAGATATGACTTGCAGGGGTAAACACACATACTGAATCCATTTCTGACTTTGGTTTTCTCCGATGATTAGCTATCTGGCCTTAATCTCTTTCTGAATTTTAATAGTAACAAGAGCTACGAGCTCATATGGCACTTGTTACGAGTAGGTGGTACAAGAAAAGTAGATGAGAACGTCACAAAATACACCTACCATACAAAAATGCGGTTCGGAAATACAAATAGTATGTTTAGTTCCACTCAATTCTGAACAGTTCCGGCATCGTCTCAAATGCGCATAACTGATCAAACTTCCAAGTTTCAGGCCGATAAATCCACTCGTTTGATCCCTAGACGTGCTACACGACTTCCGATACTCCCTCCATCTCCCCCTACCGTGGTCGAATCTGGTTCAGACCAAAAACTGGATCATCTAAAGCATCTTCTCTTATACCATCTATCAAGTTTCACTCAAATCTGAGCATTTTTGAAAATTCCGGTACCTCTCCCTCCCCCCCCCCCACCACCGTTGTCGGATCCGGTTCGGACCCTAAAATATGGCATCTAGGGTATACGCTCCCTCTCTACATTCCAAGTTTACCCTGTGTGAGCCTCAAAGTTTCCAGCAATCTCCCTCCACCTCCCCCCACTGTGGCGGAAGAGGACTTGGAGACATAAACGTCGTATCTCTTAATCTCCTCTTCCTGTCCATCAAGTCTTACTGAAATCGGAGCATAGCCTATCCGCAAAACTTCCGGTACCCCCCCCCCCCCTACCTTGGCCGAATCTGGCCCGGATGCCAAATAACAAATCTAGGCTCCATAAACTCGGTACTATCGAACTTGCATCTCATTCGGTCCATCCGTTTGGTTTTTGTGCATGTCAAAAGCCCCCCCGCCCAATTCCCCAGACCGTGGTCGCATATACTTTGATTGCATGTTTTACATGTCTAGGTCATCGATTACTATCACCCATTAGGTTTCACTCGAATCAGACCACTCGTTGGCAATTTGCAGAAGTCAATTTCCGTATTTCCTTCTCTTGCTCCACCAAAAATGCTCTGATCTAGGAACGGAAGTTTCCGGGGGTACGTTGTATCAGGTTCTTAGGTCAATTAAATCGGGTCACTGATACGCCTGCACAGTTTCGTTGTCTTAGTACACCTGGAACTATTCTAACTCGCGACTTCCAGGAAACCCACCCCATCTCCCCCACACAGCCCCGAAACCATTGACACCGCCAGTTTCGTATCTAGGCCTAATGCTTGTTCTCTCCATTAAGTTCCGTCCCAATCCCTCTGCTTTAAGCGTTCCTTGAGTCCCCCCCATCCCCCCACAGGTATCGGACCCGTCCCAGACTTCACACTGAACATCTGAGGCGATACCACTCTACAAGTTTCATTCAAATACGATCACCCGTTCAAAATATTCTTTGAGCCCAAGCTGACTTTGAAAGGGTCCTCGACGAGGACCCTTGCCAAGAAGGGCCGAAATATCGATGACGAAGAATCAAAGCTGACGTATCCGTTGTAAACATTGTTTGAATAAACCCGTTCAAAAGTTATGCATGCCACTAGATTCCGGACTCTCCATCCTGCCACTCCCCCCACAATAGTCGGATCGGGGAAACGACTATTTTCAATTCAATCTGTTCGGACCTGACATATCTGCCAAGTTTCATCGTCCTAGCACATCAGAAAGTATGCCGAACTCTCGGGATCGCTAGAAATCCGAACCTCCCCCTCCCCCAGCTCTCCCACAGTGCTTGGATCCGGTCCATTTATGTCAATGACGAATCTAGGACTTGTGCTTGTTCTTTCCACCAAGTTTCATCCGGATCTCTCCACTCTAATCGTTTCCAAGATTTCCGGTCCCCCCCCCAACTCCCCCCCCCCCCCCCCGTGTGACCGGATCCGGTCTGGATTTAAAATGGAACGTCTGAGGCACGAGGTCCTTCCACACACCAAGTTTCATTAAGATCCGACCACCTGTTCGTAAGCTAAAAATATCTCATTTTCCCTAATTTTTCCGGATTCCCCCACCCTCCACTCCCCTCCAGATAGCCGGATCGGGGAAGCAACTATTTCTAATGTAATCTGGTCCGGTCCCTGATACGCCTGCCAAGTTTCATCGTCCTAGCTTATCTGAAGTGCCCAAACTAGCAAAACCGGGACCGACTGACGGACACAAATTACAATCTCTAGGCCAAGTGTCATAAAAATGTTCAAGGAGTCTGGCGAAGACTGGATCTGGCAAAGACGAGACCCAATTGCCTGGATCAAATATTGAACTTTTGGGATCCCATCGAAACTTTTGGTCTTGTTATCATTTCTGCTTTTGTGTCCGGCGTCCGCTAGGGTTGCTGCATACTATAAGACTTAATGAATAATTAACGACCCGGCGAGAAAGAGGAACGGGTTGCTCTAAATGGTTAATACTGGTTTCTTATTGTTATTGGTGAGTAGGCTGATGTTGGCTGGTGTCACTGTTTTTCAGAAAAGTAAAATCGTGTCCACAACAGTCCATTGGTTGTAACTACTATCCATTACTTCCTGGCGACTGGTAATGATTTCTCGGCCCAATTCCCCCAGATCAACTAATTCCTTTAAGGAGTCCCATTCTGTCATGACCCCGCTTTACGAGTTATCCACGATTACTCGACATTTAACCATCATAAGACGCTTTGCACTGCCCCCACGCTAAGTACCCTTTCACGTTGTAGAAACAGAAATCCGAGAGTAATATCTATGTGCGAAATTTCTAGTTTTGTTAGTTTGCAGTTGCAAAGTATCGGAAGGTTTCATCACAAATAAATCCAATTTAACCTATGCAAGAAAGATTCTACTGCCGAACTACCCCCACCGCCTCACGATACCGAAAGAAAGGAAAACCCTCCAAACTAGACCAGTTAACCACAACCCCTATGCCAAACGCTGGATATTTCTGGCGTTTGGCATATCCCACGTCTAACGCTGGATGCAATATGCCAATGCTGAATACTCTAACCCAATCAAATATTGATGATTCGAGTGAAGCTCAGAAATATACCAATCAGAATTCATTCATATTAGAGTAGGCCAGGTTTGAGTACCAGGATGTATCTAGCGTTTGGCATAGGGCAGGCATAGGGTATCCAAAAATAAGCGGTTTGTGGCAAAACTGGCAGACTGAACTAGACCTTGCAGAATACTCCTTCAGCCCAAGATGATTGCTTCAAACCTTACAGTTTCGTTGTTCTAGCCTAAACCTCAAGACGACCCTTACCAAGAGTTGATTAGATGTTCGACATAGGGGAAAGAAGATACGAAGAAGCCAAAAAAAACTAAGATGATGTACAGGACTAAACTATTTCAGTTTAACACAGTCAACTACAGAACTTGCAGAGTCACGGTGAAGCAAGCACAAACCACCATAAACTGTCATTCCAGCTCCTACTTACACTTGAACAGCCCTCCGCCTAACCTCACAACTTCCTTGTCTAAAAATATCCAAAATATTCCACACAGAATGCACAGTAAACAGAAGCAAAGAACTAAAGTTTACAATTGCAAATGAGTGTTGCCGTGAAAAGGAGTGAGCGAACGGAAACCCGGCCCAAACGAGCTCCACAGCTGGCTACGCTCGACATGGCGGGAAATCGGCGACCGCAGGGAGGTGAACACCACAACCCGAGTGGTTTAAAGGGTCTCTCAACAACCCGCTGCAGGCTCTTCAAGCAGCAGAAGTCAAAGGACGATTCTCGCGTCACAATATATTCGATTTCCGACATCTAACGCGGGAGTTGGCACGCGCCAGAACTCATTGAAAGCCATTCCGACAATACCTTCCCAAGACTATAGCTTCACTTAGAGACTTCCCAAGCTCACTTTCACCTCCTTTTGTGGATGGGGTAATCCAGAGGGTATTCTTTGATAATAATTGTTTGTCATTAAATGTGTTCAACGTCGGGCAAAATTTTTAAAATTTTCTTTTATGTATTGTTTCGCTACTCCGCTATTTTTCGTAATAAGCTAGCTATAACAAGACCAAAGGTTTCGATGGGACCCCAAAAATTCAATATTTGATCCAGACAATTGGGTATTGTCTTCGCCAGACTTTTTGAACATTTTTACTATTAAATTCAGAAACAGATCAAGGCCAAAAAGCTAATCATCTGAGAAAACCAAGTTCAGATATGGATTCAGCATGTTTGTTTACCCCTGTAAGTCATATCTGTTTTGACTAAAACTTCCTGCATTACTTCTGCCAATTTCCCAGTTTCGGCCGAATTCCGGAACTACCTGTCGGCCAAATAAAAAAGAAAGCTAAAAAACGAACTCGGCGTATCTTCTTTCCCCGATATCGAACATCTAATCAACTTTAAGTTAAAATTTAACTTATAACAAATTTTCCGGTTCCAGCCGGATTCCGGGCGAACTATATGTCCGGGTAAAAAACGATTGTCATACACGGATTCAGCATCTCGTCTTACCTCTTAATCAGATATCTAATCAACTACAAATACTTTTAACAATTTTCCAGTTTCGGCCGGATTCCGGCCGAACTAGTTGCCCAGCGAGAAAATGGTTTTCACCATCGTGTTCAGCATGTCTTCTTACTCCTTAATCGAACATCCAATCAACTTCAAATAAAACTTTACTTTTAACAAACTTTCCGGTTTTGGTCGGGTTCCGGGCGAACTACTTGTCCGGCAAGAAAATGGTTTTCACCATCGTATTCAGCATGTCTACTTACCCCGTTATCGACTGTTAAATTAGCTGTTTGAAAATATTTTGCTTGCCCATTAATTTAAACCCCCACCCCTAAATATAGGGCTACAAAGGCCATCTACGAACTCGACCTTACTCTTGACCCAAAGAATCCCCACACCAAGTTTGATCAAAATATCTCATTCCGTCCGAGAGTTATCGTGCTTACAGACGGACGGACAACTTGCGATGTCATAGGTATCCCTCCACTTCCGTTTTGGGATCCGAAAAACCTGATTATTATTGTTACAATTGACAGTGACAATCCGTGCGCAAATGGGTTGCGCAGAAACAAATCAGACAGAAATAATTTGAAATATTTTCGTTGTTGTTATTAGCAGTGGCGAGCCGGCAGGATGAAAAGCGCTCAAATGTGCCACGCACGAAGCAAACGCTCTTGAGACGAGCAATGCGCAGTAATGACTGGGGAAACAAAAGCCCCATCTCTGTGTGCTGAAACTTGTACTTAAGTGTTACAGCCAAATGCGCACGTTACATAATCTGAAGAGACTATTATTTGTATATGTATGCAGGCTTTACTTGCCTAAGAAAACTAACAATCGGTCCTTCTACACCCTCATACTCCCGACGACTGAAAAAGGGTAAACAAAAGTTCCTTGTCGTTTTCAAAGAAATTCCGACAGAAATGCAACAAAGAATTCAACAGAACTGCTTAGCTTTGAAACAAAGCCAACACTTCTCTCTAACATGTTAACGCGAGCGTACGCGAAACCTAAGCTCAGGGATCAAATGACATCAATCTGACGTGGCGGTGAAACGCATAAGAATTTCCAAGAGAGCTTGACCTTTAGGTAAAGCTGACGCCTGAGTTATGTGACTAATACTAAATCAAAGCAGTCTAACGAACATTCAACACTGACAAATTCATACATATACACTGCATGTTATAAGCGCAGGCTGGATAAGAGTACCAACTGACACTCACGAACATACGCAGTCCCGTTGAGAACTGGAATTGCCTTATTTAGATCATTCTTCAGATCGGATCCCCAAATAAAAAAAACAAGACCAAAGGTTTCGATGGGATCCCAAAAATCTAACATTTGATTCAAACAATTGGGTCATGTCTTCGCCTTTCAGTCTTGGTCAGATTTGAATATTTTTACTGTTAAAATAAAGTTCAAAAACGGATTCAGCATGTCTCCTTGCCCCGATACCGAATCTCTAATCGATTTCGGAAACAACTTTGAGCTTAAACCAAATTTCCAGTTTCAGCCAAATTCGTGATGAACCATTTGTCTAGCAAGAAGACAAAGTTCAGATATGGATTCAGCGGACCTCCTTACCCCTTCAATCATTATCTTATTTGCTTATAAAACATACATCGTGAATTCGAAACCCCTCCTCTGCCTCTAAAGTTAGGACTAAAGGACCCATCTACGAACTTGACCTGTACTTTACCAGTGAATCCTCATTGAACAACCTCCTCGCTCGAACAACATATTTCCTCGTTTGAAAATTATGTATCAACCCCTTCGGCCTTCGATTATACTAGGTCTCTGCGACGTCCATAAAATAAACAAATGAATGTGTCATCCACGAGCAGAGCTACACTGGTTTGAAAATAAAAGGGTAGGGACTGCTACAGCCGAAAATTGGTCGACAAATTTTGTGTCCAGTTTTCACCGGATTCCGGGTGAACTACTTGTCCGGCAAGAAAATAACTTTCATGTTCGGGTTCAGCATGTCTCCTTACCCCTAAATTAACTATCTCAATGGCTTTTAAGAATTTTGTGTCTTAATCTGAAACCCCCACCCTAAATATAGGGCTACAAAGCCCATCTAGGAACTCGACCTTACTCTTGACCCAAAGAATCCTCACACCAAGTTCCACTAAATATATCATTCCTTCTTTTTTTTTTTTAGCTGCGAAAGTTCTTTTTCGATCAAAATTATACTCTAATACTCTACTCTACTCTAACTCTAACAAATTCTATTCCAACCCCTTTCCGGTTAGGGTTCGTTATCTACACATAGAGACAGCATATTTCTTTTCCAGAGCAGTTTATCTTGCTGCCTTAAAAGAGCCCTCTTGCTTATTTTGCCTTTTTACATTATTCCTAGACAAGGCCGTATCCAGGGGGGGGGGGGGGGTAGGGGGTTGACCCCCCCCCCCCCCCGAAACATACAAAAATTATAATTTTTATGGGCTTTTCCCTCTGATCTATGTGTTTTTTGTACTTTTTTGTCCGACCAGCAGGCAATAACCCCCCCCCCCCCCCCCCCCCCAAATAAATTCCTGGATATGGGCCTGTTCCTAGATCCCTTATCGAATTACAAATCCTGAAATCCCCGCCCGTCGCCGTTGCTTCGTTTTGTACCTACAACTTTTTAGCTTTTCGGCCGAGCCAAGTTTTGCAAGTCACGCGGCACAAACTTCGCCAAAAGCTTCAGGGTCCGCCGGCAACTCATTCACGCAAAAGAACATGAGAAACTTCAAAGTATTATTTTCCATTTTAGAAGACACGGTACACCATCAGGCCTATCTTGTGTTTTGGGGTTCTTTTGCTCTGCTTGGTTTTCCCGTTTTTAACCACGGCGGGTTTAGTTTTCATGTTTTGCGCTCAGTCGTCGCGCCGTAGAGCAGGAAGGCTGGACAGAGCTGACAACCATTTCATCGTGAAAAGACCACTTCTAGTAAGAGTTGTTCTTTAAGCATCGTGACCACAGAACGGGAATCCTTTCAGCGACGCAAACAAAAATCGATTTGGAACTGAAACGGCGTGGGTCGACGCCGAATTCGCATGAGAATCCGCGTTAAGTGGGCACCAAGCTTTGGTCGTCAAACTGAAAATTCTGTAACACAAACTGAAATCTATTTTAAAACACTTTCGAATTTCAGCTTACTATGAGACTTTTTCAGACTGGAAATGCAATATCTGTGGCTCGACATCTTTTGATGATTTTAGCAACCACAGCCCAATGACGCTGGAAGTAATGATAAAATTTATTGACTCTAAACGGAAATGATAGTTTTGTTGACTCCAAATATAACTCATTTAATTCGATTTAACAGTTATCTCGGGGCACTGCACGTTCGATCGCTTGCGCACTGGACTAGCTTGTTGTAATCCACAACAATACTTTACAATCATGATAGACACTGGATTACATCAACAAGACAACTCCCAAAGACACTTGTTCCCGACAACATTGACACATCCTTGAACAAAATCCCCAGCAACAACAGGGACAACTGTCAACACAAATCTCCCGTAACATTCCTTACCCTCTTTATGCAACGCAACCTCACTCTTGAAAGTGGTCATCTCTCTCCGAACCAAGTCCCGATTGCTGGCCAAGAGTGAGCCACCATTGTGACGGCGTACGGTGGCGTAAACACTTCTCGGCGCCGCTTCCGGACCTCCGTTTAGGTGCGCAAAAAACGATCCATTTTCTGTAGTCCACTGGAACACCTCTGCGGCGGGAGGGGATGTCCAGGAAATATCAGGGGCACTTTTGTACTTTTTTACAGGGCTAATCTTCCTTCGGAACTCATTGACGACAGATTTCCAAGCAAGAATTTGGTTCTGCGGCAGTTTATTCTTGTAGGATTTTGTTGGCGACACTCTCTGTGGCAGGATAAGCTCATTGATTTCTGGGTCAGAAAATATAGTTTCCCCGGAAGTGTCACTTGGAAGCGACACAGCGTCCTCGACTCGGATATCACCGTATTTATTTAGGTCTTCCTGACTATAGTACCTGAAACCCTCGGAAGAAGCGCTGCTCGCGGCATCGTACTCACTCACTGCTCTGTGTAGCCTTTGTAGCATTTTAGCCGTTTTTCAAAGAAACATAATCTCAAAACTTTTTCAGCTTCTGGGCCTCAAGCCTCATGCAAAATGACCGGATACCGGCTGTGCTACTTCGGAAACATGCGTTCCCAAGCATCCTTCGCAAAAAATCGTAACCGAATATTCCGGTGAGCCAGAAGGTCCCACGCTATCCGGAACGGCTCAGTGTCCAATTTTCCCGGACCGGCAATCACGTTAAGGACATCCCTAGGTTTCGAATGTGTGACCAAGCTGAACACCGTCACATGATAGTAGTGTTTCAAACCCAATATCGGAGCTGAAATTACGGCAGGTCAATCTCGCGTTCTCAATCACAGAATACTGAGTGCTGTCCCTGCCCTTGCGCGTGGCAGTGCATATCCACTATTCAACTACCCCCATTCACAAACTCTTCGGCCAATCCTCACTAAGATGTAGCCTACAATTTTGGGCAAAGAAGTCAGATTCCTCTTTCAAACCAACACTAGTTCCGGAAGCACTGACAGAAAAACTCCTGCATAATCCCTCTGCTCGTTGCAAATAAGAAACTTCTAAGGTATCTGAACCACTGTCACGTCTAGTTGAAAGGTAATTTAAGACGATTAAACATACGATTACGTCAAATGAATCGGACAAGGGTGGGATACTCGACAGGGGAGACATTGACAAATGCGTTCGAGCACACTCGAACTGGATCAAGAATGTGGGGATCGATAGCATAGGACCCTTTTTCCAACATAAAAGCTCGATATCCAGCTCTGACCAAAACGATTCCGGAAATATTTCCAAACAGACCAGTAGTGTCTAAATTAACTTGGAACCCGAATCAAGATCCAGCCATCAACATCCATGCCGACGGGAGGGGGGGGGGGGGGTCTAATAATACAGTTATACAGCCTGAACAACTATTTCTGACCGCATCGAGCCATCCTTTCCTTATGGGCTACTAAAGGTGTGACCCCTCATCCTAGTGCCCGGGCCCCATTACGGACACACCAATTCGTAATTCGGTTTTCAGACGTTTAGGAAGCTCCTCTCTCATTGGTTGTTCATCACAAATTAAAAACGGGAGACGGACTATTCCATCCCGAGGTTTTATGAACGGGTTGAGAGAGGAACGTAAAAATCGTAAAAAACGATCTTAAAAACGTCTAAAAGCGATTTACGAACAGGTGTGTCCATAGTGGAGACCGGGCATAAGCTTAATCTAACCCATCAATAGACCTGCTACCTCTATGGTAGCCTTCCAACTACCACCACCAATCGAAGTGAGCATGCAGGGAATAAGATTCATGCTGTATTAAAAACAGGGTTAAGCAATCTTACCTTCCAGAACTTTGCTATCCCTTATCCGTCCACTTCTCTCTATCTCTTTAAATTCATCCACACTCACAAACACGTAATCCCTATCCTTCTTTCCTCTTTGACGTATTTGCGTATTAAGAGGGATGACGTTTTGATACAAATTGTCAGAAACGCCTCTGCGTAGGTTGGTCTCGGGGGATTCGCGGAGCCGTTTTCCTATAAAGTCACGTTGCTCCTTAGACGACCCTGGAATAAAAGAAATCTGATTATCCCTGCAGTCTTTTCTCTTAGCTCTAGCAATCGGCGTCAATATGGTTTTCCAGGGTCAAATTGTCTGTCAGTTTCGGGTAATATTGGGAAGCGAAAAAGGTGGTAACAGAGAGGTAAGGTGTCAATTTTGTAAGCTGAATTAGGTAAGATGGGATACTAGTGTCCGGAGTTCGCGATTCGCTTCTTTCCCATGGGCTAAAAAGGATATAATGAGAAAAGGTTCCGATGCCACTGGATAGTAGCCTACCAAATATAATCTACGTAAAAAAACTAGACCTGTTCCTTGACCCAGAGAATCCCCCCGGCAAGCTTCATCATAATATTTCATTCCCTTCGAGAGCTATCGCTGACATACGACATACGGACGGACACCTATTACGAAGTCATACGCTCCCTCCACTTACGGAAATTAAGAGCAAATATTCCAAAAATTCCAAAATCCAGACAAACATGAGAAACTGGACATGACATAAAGTTTTCGGCAAATACTTTGCAGTATAAGTTGCCTGTTATGGGATTTGTTGTTTTTTCCGCGACCGTTCAAAGTTATGAAACGATCAAATAAGGCATATCTCTACTGTAGAGTCGATTTATGCTTCTTTAGACGTCGCCTAGCACCGAATAATTCAGTCAAAACTGAAATTATCAGCGACGATTCCTCATACTGGATGCAAGCAGCAATTCAGTGATACAAGCCACACGATAGTCAAAATGGATCACTTTTATTTCTGCTGCACTCTACCAATGTGTCGAAAGTTTCAGCCACGGACTGTCAAAACTGAGACACTAGGTAGCGCTTGCTTCTCTGAAAAGCGTGTCGTTTACACAGCGATCAAGAAATAAATCAGCTGGTCCTGACAGCCCGAAACCTCAACGGACGAAATTAAATACTCAAAATCCAAAAGAAAGTTAACTATGATCAACCTAATTTGTTACGCCAAAAGGGAGATGACACACTTGGCTGTAAGCTGATACAAACTTCTTCGTTTATTCTTTAAGAAGATACCGTTTCAGGGACAAGAAAAACAAGGTGGTAACAAATTCAAACGGTGTGGGGCGACACACACATCTCCTTCGGTCCAAAGGCGCCGCAAGTATTTTCGGGACATCGCCCGTACAAACGATATGAAACACATGCTATAGCCGGATACAATTTCGCGCTAGCCGTCACAACGACAATCCAAACTTTCATCCAAACAAAAAGCTTACTCGTCAAAAAAAAAAAAAAAAAAAAAATTTGCTAAACATGTTCACGAACCTCTGCTGCAAGAACTGCAACACATTTCCGCGCACTGTTCAACGGCCCGTGAAAGAGACTACCATTTCCGCGCACTGTTCAACGGCCCGTGAAGGAGACTACCATTTCCGCGCACTGTCCAACGGCCCGTGAAGGAGACTACCACGGCTGCATCTTCAAATCGTAAAGCGTAAGAAAAGCGAGCATAACATGGTAGTCTCGTAAGGCTTCGCTAGTACAGAGCTTTGCAGACGAGTAGAATTTATGGAAGCCCAACATGGGATTAATTTTTTTTGCAAACGGGATTATTCTGACTCGGGTTACATCTTCGAGGAGGGACCCTGTCATTACTTTTCCGTACTAAAAGGCAAAAGAAAGGAAGATGGAGTAAACGGAAGCGATGATTTAAACCTACGCTGTACAAAGTTTCTCCGAAGAAGGATGCAGTATTTGCTACTAGGATAATCTTATCTCTATTGGGATAAAAATTAATCCGAATTAGGGATAATCTTATCTCAATAAAGACAAGATTAACCCCAGTAGCAAATACTGCAAGATTTTTGTTTACAGTGTAATAGAAATGAAGGTAACATATGCGAAGTTAATACTGCATTGATACTATATTAGTATCATTTTGTGGAAACTAAAAACGAAGGTGGGAGCTAGTGGTGGTTGTAGGGAATATTTTTGCATATTTCGAGTTCTGGCATTCTGCTGGTTGCGCCTAAAGATAGGCAGCTAGACAGATTTATTGCTAAGCAGCCCGCAGGCAACGGCAACACTTGAAAACAATAAGAAACATACAAATCTCCTCCAGAATCTTTATCTAAGTTTCTGACATACATTAAAATTTCCATTTTCTTATTTAATTATATTACTATTTACATTCCTTCAGCCCAAGCTGACTGTGAATCATATTTGATGGTGCAAAACGGATACGTCAGCTGAATTTTATTGTATTGTAGCTATATTTCGGCCCTTCTTTGCCGAAATATAGCTCCACGGACGTATCCGTGTTGCACCATCAAATATTACTATTTACATTACATTATAGGCCAGGGGGGGGGGGGGGGGGGGGGGTCAAAAGAATATGCATACGGATCTGTGGTAGGCAATCTAATAAGCGACTATTTGTCCGTCCTCGCAGCGATCTAAAATGCAATCGCTCTGCCTCGTATCCTGTAAAAAGCACCATTTCCTGGACTTCTCACAAAGTCGTACCGAAATCCAATCTGTTCCGTCGTTTACCATTTTGTTGAATCTGCAATGCGCCTCCCACCCAGAGGGAGAAGCTCAAAATGCCCACTCTTTGAGCGTGTTCCATCCTACTTACGGTAGTTACTACGCATGAAGTCACGAATTCTGGCTTTTTGCCGTCACGGCTGGAACGATTTTTCTATTTTCCAGCAGGATCTCACCCCAGGGGCGAATCCAACCAATCACGTTACAGAGATGCGTAGTTACTACGCTTACTACGCTCCCGAGCATGGTAAGCAAATAGTAACTATTAGTTACTATTCCGACAAGGTCGGAACGGCCAGCGTAGTAACTTTTCATGAGGATAGACCGGAAATAGTAACTAACAGTTACTATTTGTGGAAGGGTGGAACACGCTCTTTATCATACCAGTGATGTGATCCACAAATAACAGTGACGAGACAAATACAAATACAGGAGGGGCATCCAACCTCAGACAAGATTTCAAATTTCATGAGAAGTCTTTCTTTCAGAATAATCTATCTGGCTTAAAAGGAGCCAGCAATTATGACAAACACACTATTTCGAAGCTAATTCAATGGTTTACATATTGGATAGATAAAGATTGCTTCAATATCACTTTACCTCGATTGACTAGCAAAATGATGAAAAAGGTAGAGTTACCAAAGTCATTAGCCAGAAAATTCCTTCTCAAAGCAGCTTCAAAACAAAGAAAAAGGCACAGAATCTGAATATTTTTCGACACATGACTGTTGGAAAAAGTCATACTTTGCCTCTTGACTGTCAGAACTGTCAGTAGTGTAAAAACGAGGTTAGGTACCCCTCCTGTATACTAGTTTAGACTAGAAAAATAAAAATAAATTCATAAGCTTTAAGTTGGATACTAGTGTTGTGTAGCCTATTTTGTAAATTATGTATTGGTTCGTTCTATAACTCCGTCCTCTTGACACGTGCTTCTTTTGGCGGGTTACAAATAAAACCAATCTATCATTACTTTACTTATTTTGTGGACTGAAAAATAATGCAGGAGATGGCGTCGTTACCCGGCTGCGCCTGCTCTTCTAGTAAGGCATGATTTGGTAGCTATTTCAGGCAGAAAGAAAAAGATTCGGAATCAAACATGGTTAGTGGGGGTTGTACTTCGCCTTTTCTGGATGGTTATATCGACTGATTAGCAATGAGAATTAGCTATGGCAGGGACTGCCGGCTAGACTAGACACCAAAACTCAAAGAGTTCTTCCTTTGGTCATTAGCAGGGTTACACAGTTGGTCTCTTAGGATTGCCATCGATCTTGCAACTGGACAGGAGTCTAAAGTGGTTAAGGCGTTGTACGTTTCTGATTTTTAAGTGCTCAGTCGTTGTTTCTAAAGTGGAGTTCTTGACAGTAAACCATACGGGTGGCTTCATCACTCATACCAATCATACTAGCCGGAAAGAAGAAGAGGAGACAGGTGACTCCATAACCAAAATGCAGAAGAATCTCTACCCTTTCGGCGACAATCAGAGAAAAAACAGCAGCCGTGTCCAGAATGAAACCACAGCACCAGCTTTAACCCCAACCAATTTTCACAGAAGAAGCGCCTGCTCTTCTGGTAAGGCATGATTTGGTAGCTATTTCAGGCAGAAAGAAAAAGATTCGGAATCAAACATGGTTAGTGGGGGTTGTACTTCGCCTTTTCTGGATGGTTATATCGACTGATTAGCAATGAGAATTAGCTATGGCAGGGACTGCCGGCTAGACTAGACACCAAAACTCAAAGAGTTCTTCCTTTGGTCATTAGCAGGGTTACACAGTTGGTCTCTTAGGATTGCCATCGCTCTTGCAACTGTACAGGAGTCTAAAGTGGTTAAGGCGTTGTACGTTTCTGATTTTTAAGTGCTCAGTCGTTGTTTCTAAAGTGGAGTTCTTGACAGTAAACCATACGGGTGGCTTCATCACTCATTCCAATCATACTAGCCGGAAAGAAGAAGAGGAGACAGGTGACTCCATAACCAAAATGCAGAAGAATCTCTACCCTTTCGGCGACAATCAGAGAAAAAACAGCAGCCGTGTCCAGAATGAAACCACAGCACCAGCTTTAACCCCAACCAATTTTCACAGAAGAAGTTCACAAAATCAAATATATAAGGAAGAATCTTCATTTGTTTTTCCACAAGTTCATTTTCCAGCTTGAGCCTGTAGTGGACCCTTGCCAAGAAGGGCCAAAATATAGCTCTAATAAAATGGAGCTGGCGTATCCGTTTGCACCGTCAAATATGATTCGCAGTCAGCTTGGTCTGAAGGAATATCTAGTAGGCCCCACTGATATATTTTCAGATCGTGTCTGACAACTCACTCGGTCTTTCGAAGGAAACAGAAATACTTACAACGTAAACGATTTTCTTTCACCCACAATTTAAGTTCTGCAGGACAAAATTTCTAGCGGAAACGGTACCACACGCGAGGGCGGAACAGTTTCTAAACTTCTAAAGAACACAAATGGTGCGAACATCGAAACTCCTCACGACCATGGACTCGTTCCAGCAGCCGAGTAAAAACTCATGAAAGGGAGGATGTCGAGCATCCATTTGGTTCTGAGACATGGTGGATTAAATTCTTAGGCCTACATTAGAGGTAGGCTATACATATTTGAAGTGCTACTCAGTCCATATACAAACATGGAGTTCTTAATCCCATTCCTATCCTCAATAGCAACCCATTCCGATAAAGGCAGTAAACAAAAATTAAAGAAAAGATCCAACAATTTGGCAAGCTTAATCGTTCACAAGTATATACTCAAAAATCACAAATAAGCTATTGGTAATAATTCACAGATGATTTTCACTGTTCATGGAAGAAATTTAGGAATCCCGGCAGCACTTAGCCGTTCGAAGTGAGTGACAAGTGATTAGCAACGGGGTTAGAGACTCTGCTATTAACACCTGAAGGAAGTGAATGTTCTGGCAGTTTTGTTACAAATGAATGAATGAATGAATGAATGAATGAATGTTACAATACCGTGATACTCTGGGGTAAAGTTGCAGGTGCCAGGAAATATAGATTAAAGCTGGTTTTCGGCAGAAACAGCTAGTTTTAAGCATTCAACAGTGCCATTTCTTCCACTTGCTGTGGTAAAATTTGAATACTGCCAAAGCAGTTCTGTCAGTTCTCCTTACGAATTGTGCATTGTCTTTATATTTAGCAACAAAAATGCAATGTTGAGTAAAGAATCAAACCTCTGCTATTCTTTAAGGTGAGCTTTAAAGGTTAGTTGAAACACCTACCAAGGTGTTTCACCAAGGTGTCCGTACCAAAACCTGGACTACTTTATCCTAGAGCGTGTTCCATCCTACTTACCGTAGTTACTACGCATGATGTCACGAATCCTGGCTTCTTGCCCTCAAGGCTGGAACGATTTTTCTATTTTCCAGCCGAATATCATGCCACGGGCGAATACGACTAATCACGTTACAGAGATCCGTAGTTACTACGCTCCCGAGCGTGGTAACAAATAGTTACTATTAGTTACTATTTCGAGAAGGTTGGAACAGTCAGCGTAGTAACTTTTGGTGAGGTTGGAACGGAAATAGTAACTAATAGTTACTATTTGTAGAAGGGTGGAACACGCTCCTAGTCTAACCTTCGGCCTTTCCAACCGACACTCCGCTATGGCCCATGGTCAAGGTGAGATAAGATTCAATGCCTCAAGCTCGGCCTCAAGCCCTCAAACATTCCCATTCTAAATAGCAATTAATTCAGGGCAAGACTAGTAATAAAATTTAAAGAAGACGTTCAAACTATAGGATATGTAACCACTAAATATTCACTTACGATTTACCGTACGTATGGGAAACCCGGCTTCGCAGAACAACGATACAGAATGACGGGGGGCGGGCGAAAGGTTCGTGAGGTTGCGTCATTTTTGTGTGATGGTTTGGTGTAATAAAATGCTTGCATGCATAACCGAACAGGTTTCAAGCAGAAACAGCGTATTTAATTTACGTGTTCTCACTGTTTAGTAACATGATAACATCATTTATCCAAACAATGTTTTCAACGGATACGTCAACGTCAGCTACGATTCTTCATCAGCGATATCTCGGCCCTTCTTGGCAAGGGTCCTCGTCAGGCTGTCAATCCTCTGGTTCAACTTCGGGGAAGGAAACAAACCTTTAATGAAACCTGATTACAGGTTTGTTTCCTTCCCCGAAGTTGAACCAGAGGATTGACAGCCTGACGAGGACCGTTGCCAAGAAGGGCCGAAATATCGCTGATGAAGAATCGTAGCTGACGTATCCGTTGAAAACATTGTTTGAATAAATGTTTCAAAGTCTAAAGAATATTTATGATAGCATCAATCAGCGCAAAAGAAAAGGGGGGGGGGAGGGGGAGCCCGATCAAGTTCTACTACAGTTATGCTATATTCTTTGAAGAAGGGACAGCTTTCGCTTCGATCCTAGCGCCCCTCTCTTAAGAGCTTTAAGATTCTTACACCTGTTTCTGATATTCAATATGGCTAATCCTTCGATGGATTTCCTTAAATCCCTCAACAAAACGAAGCAAAACTGTAATCACCAATGGAGCTTCAAGATATTTCAATTTAGTGAATTTCAATTGTTTTGGTTGATGTTGTAGTGCTATTTCTTTCTTTTTCATTTCTCTACTATTCTCCGTCTGTAGGCTACCTAGACGGGTCATAAAAACAATTTAATTTCGTATAATATTGTTCTCACATAGTAAAATGATGAAAGACCTTTTTACGTCTGGTATAACTATCATGATAACCTTAAGGTCCGCCTTACCGTCTAGATCACTGACTGTATTATCAAGCTCCGGCAGCTTCCTATACTTGTACTTCAAGAAGGAAGGAGTTCTTCTATTTGTCTGCCCGACTGTGTCTTCAAGAGATCTCGAATGTCTTATTCGTACGTTGGTGAAATCCCACTCACTTTCTTTTTCCGGCTTATTCACACTTGATGAAGCGGGGAGCGGGTCTAGATAATCCTGCGTGTTTCCCGCCTCGGCTTTGTACGATATTTCAAACTGGTACGTGGTTCGCCGACTCTTATTCTTAGAGACGCAACACAATTGCAAAACCATGTCATCCTGCCGATGTTCCCGACTATTCAGTATCCTCCATTTCACCAATTTCCACCTCAATTCCACATATCCAGATTTCCAGGAGAAGACTGAGATCCAAACAACCTCCACTCGGGAAATTCATCAAGTCTATTTTCCTGGCATTCCTTGGAGTATCTCGTTAGCACAAGTCCCGGTAGCACAAGGCCCTCGAGAAATACCACAGAAATAAAGTGAAGCAGCCGCGGCTCAAAGCATGGCAAACGAACTAGAGGTACACAGGTGTACCCGAAGGTACGAGCCGTAGGAATTCGGGCGGGAGGCGTGCGCAGGTACAGGTTTTGAATACCATTAACGAAGAACAGGTACCGAGAGAGCCTGTAGGTTAAAACATAGCTGCTGCAGTGTAGACACTCAATCCAATTGAGAACTGATGCCAATTCTATCCCAAATGTGACAAGTACCCGACAGCAATACGTAGCTTTAAAGCGCCTCTACTTCAGTGGCGCTGTTAAATATATCTCAACGTATAATCCCTGATTCGTCCTGCTGCGTAATATGCGAACGATTTTTTTCGTTGTATGACGTAAGACAAAATTGCAAAGATTTGTGTCATACCTTTGGTATTAAGAAACGAAACCTTTGGGAGATGAGATCTCAAGACCTAGAGGAAACCTGGGCATTTTCAGTCCAACTTCATAGGTTAAGCCAATTTGTTCAAATCGGGTTAAATAAAGGTTTACTCAGAAATATTTTGTATTAAACCACCCTTACAGTACAATCTTTAAAAAAGGCAGAGCAACTTTGAAAAGTAAGCTAATCTTTGTTTTTGAGATTCCAGAGCGTAAGTGGAGAGATACTTGTGACTGAATAACTATGGATGAACAAGTTCATTTTCAAGCTTAAGCATGAAGAGAACCTTTGTCAAGAAGGGCCGAAATATAGCTCTAATAAAACGTAGATGACTTATCCGTTTTGCAGCGTCAAATATGATTCGCAGTCAGCTTGTGCTGAAGGAATATCTATATTTGACGGTGCAAAACATTTTAAACACAATACGCAGAGTGGTCAGTGCTCCTACTCTCAGACACAACCTTACCTCTCAATTTACAAAATAACTAACCAATTTCCTTTTTACCTTCCTGCACCTTGGCCCAGGGAAACCACCCCGTCCTATAAATAAAATTTTGGACAACTAAGCGTGCTTAAAAGCGCTCGAAACCCCGAAAAGCAAACAGTCACTCAAGACCGAATGCTTTAACAAGCTTAATGCCGTTGCAAACAATAGAAATCACATTAATGTGGGTTCCGGGACAATCTGGTATCCCAGAACGAGGATACTGATGCATTAGCCAAGGAAGCTTCCAAAGAAGTTGTGTTCGGACCTAAATCATTTTATCCCATCTGGGAGAGCAGGTGGAAGGCAGAAATCATTGACGTGAAGCTTAATACCCACCGAGTAACGAGGCTGTAACAAGAAGGTTAGTCGCCATGAAAAAAGGTGAAATCCGGGGAATCATCCAGGTTGTAACTTGAATTGAAAACTTAGGAAAACATGGTAAAAACTGAGTCTCCATCTTATATCCACAGCGGAATAAAGGAAGAGACAGACATCCATTTTGTTCAAGATCGCCCAGCAAATTCAAACGACAACTAGAAGCAATTCACTCGTTGAGTATGTTATTTTGGTTGCTGTAAATTCATAAATTCCTCCTTTACCTCCCCCTTGGGCATCTGAAATCGGAATAAAGTAATTATTCAGAAGTGTCTCATCTTATGTCCACAGCGGAATAAAGGAAGAAACAGATATACACTTCGTTCAAATTGCCCAGCAATGAGAAAACGACAACTAGAAGCAATTCACTCGTTGAGTATGCTATTTTCGTTGCTGTAAATTCCTCCTTTACCCGATGCCTTGGCATCGGAAATCCGAATAAAGTAATTATTCAGAAGTTCGGTATTCCAGATATTTCAGAGAAATTACTAACCCTAGGTTCACACAGAGCAAATCGCGGCGATGAACGAGATTTTTCAATTGCAGACAGAAGATTTTTATCGCCTGGATGTTTACACTGAATTTTCGTCGGCAACAAGAATTTAGCACAAATGTTGCTGTTGCGTGTGCCAACATTGAAAATCGACTTTCGACGCAAAAGAAATCGCCGATTTTGGCGACGAAAATCTCGGTGATGGCCGATATCGCCTCAGTGTGAACGTCTTTGTGAACCTAGGGTAATGCTACACAGGAAGCTGTCGGGCTCAGGCTACTCTCGGTTTTCATGACCCCCCCCCCCCCCCTAGTGCTTCTGTATGTATAGTTATTTTAGTATTTTTCTTCCTTTCTTTTTTTCACTTTTTCTCCACTTGTTTTTGGAATCCCAAAACTTAAGTGGAGGGATACCTGTGACTTCGTAAAAGTTGCCCGTCTGTCCGTCCATCGGTGAGCACGATAACTCTCGAAGGGAATGAGATAGTTTGATGAAACTTGGTGTGAGCGTTCTTGGGTCAAGGGACAGTTCGAGTTCGTAGATGGGCTCTGTAGCCCAACATTCAGGGGTGAGGCGGGGTTTCAAATTAAGGGGTGAACAAAATGTTTTTAATAGCTAATAAGATAGTCGATGTAGGGGCAAAGAGACATGCTGAACACGAATATGAAAATCATTTTCTCGCCGGACAAGTAGTTTGACCGCAGTCCGGCCAAAACCGGAAAATTTGTTAAAAGTAAAAGTTGTACCTGAAGTTGATTAGATGTTCGATTTTGGGGCAAGAAGACATGCTGAGCAATTATATGAAAATCATTTTCTCGTCGCAAAAGTACTTCGCCCGGGATCCAGCCAGAACCGGAAACATTTATTCAAACAATGTTTACAACGGATACGCTCTGATTTTTCATCAGCGATATTTCGGCCCTTCTTGGCAAGGGTCCTCGTCAGGCTGTCAATCTTCTTATTCAACTTCGGGGAAGGAAACAAACCTTTTGTTTCCTTCCCCGAAGTTGAATAAGAAGATTGACAGCCTGACGAGGACCCTTGCCAAGAAGGGCCAAAATATCGCTGATGAAAAATCAGAGCTGACGTATCCGTTGTAAACATTGTTTGAATAAATGTTTCAAAGTCAGCTTGGGCTCAAAGAATATTTATCAGAACCGGAAAATTTGTTAAAAGTAAAAGTTTATATCTGAAGTTGATTAGATGTTTGATTTAGGGATCAGAAGAAATGCTGAATCCGTATATGACAATCATTTTCTAGCCGGACATATAGTTCGCCCGGAATCCGGCGGAAACCGGACAATTTCTTAGAAGTTAAAGTTTTATCTTGAGTTGATCAGAGGTTCGATATAGGGGTAAGGAGATGTGCTGAATTCGCTAATGAGCTTTGTTTTTTAGCCGGACAAGTATTTTGGCCGAAATTCGGCTGAAACCGAAAATAGGCAGAAGTATAACGCAGGGAAGTTTGGATCAATTTCGTAGAAGAAGATATGACGTATGGTGTAAATACACATGCTGAATCCATATCAGAACTTAGTTTTTCAGACGATTAGCCAATTGTCTTATTCTGTTTCTGAATTTTAATAGTAAAAATGTTCAAGGAGTCTAGCGAAGACCGGATATTGACAAGACCAATTGTCTGGATCGAATATTAAATTTTTGGGATCCCATCGAAACCTTTGGTCTTGTTCCTTTGGAATTTGTGGGTTATAAATAAAATTAGTATTATTATTATTGAGAAAGGCCCGCCTGAAGGAACTGTCCAGGTTCCTGCGCCTGACACGAAGACTGGACAGCTTTTAAATTAACAAGTGTGTGACAACAAGTGATATAATGAGTGGTCACTGTTTGCCACATTTCATCAATTGTGTATAGAGCGAAGGTTCGCCATCAACTGCAATTTTTCGGGAACAAAACAATGGGCTATTTGTGGCCCGAGTCTGGGGCCTCGGCTGGAGTTTTTGGCCGACCCCGACTCACAGCACAATAATATTAACAAATTATAGTTAGTGTAGGGTGTTCTGTCCAACTTGACAAAATAGATTGCAGGTTTGTTCCTCCCAGCTACAGCCTGAAGAGGACCCTTAGCTAAAAAGGGCTGAAATATCGGTGAAGAATATCCTAATCGACCTATCTGTTTTAAGGTAGTTTCTCTCAGCGCTTCCGAAGCCGACTTATGCTCCAACCTTACCATGACCAAAAAAAAAATAATCTCTTTTCTGGTAAAAAGTACAGATTTTTGCACAGAACAAAGTGATACTAAAACTCGGCGCGGCAGGACAAAAAAATCGAAAATCAGCCTGTTTTCTGCTAGAATACAGAGATTTTGGTATAAAACCAGGTTCAAACTGTGCAGACCATGGGGGCGATTAGGTAACTGCTTTCCTGTTATTCCGGCAAGCTCAAAACATGCGACTGTCATTATAACAAGCTCACAACACACAAGTGTCGTGTAATATGACTAAAAATGTTAATGTAAGTCTAACTATCAACGCCGTATCCAGGAGGGGGGGGGGGGGGGGTAGGGAGTGGATAGCGTTATACAAAAATAACGATTTTTATAAGCTTTTCACTCTGATCTATGTGTTTTTTGTACTTTTATGTCCGACCAGCAGGCAACCCCCCCCGAAATAAATTCCTGCATACAGGCCTGCTAACGATAGACTGGAAAAAGGTCATTTTCAGGCGAAATTCCAAATTTGTACAAAACATAGAACAAGAAAATCTCTGCGCAAACAAATAACTACGAACAGGTCATCTGTCCGGCAAAGTTCACGGTTTACAGCTGCCTCTAAACATACGACTGTCATTCTAAGCTTGTCACCCACTTCCGTCTGTGAAGCCGCTGCAAATGAGTAATTACAATTTAATTACACCAAGAGGGTTTGATTTGGTTCTTACTTGGCAGGCCCTTATCCAGGAATTTATTTCGGGGGGGGGGGGTTGCTTGCTGGTCGGACAAAAGAATACAAAAAACACACAGATCAGAGGGAAAAGCCTATAAAAATCATTAATTTTGTATGTTTCGGGGGCGGGGGGGGCGGTTCAACCCCCTACCAC
Source organism: Branchinecta lynchi (assembly GCA_023053575.1). Classification (NCBI taxonomy): domain Eukaryota; kingdom Metazoa; phylum Arthropoda; class Branchiopoda; order Anostraca; family Branchinectidae; genus Branchinecta; species Branchinecta lynchi. The sequence goes on along the minus strand of JAKZAP010000014.1, from coordinate 16,226,045 downwards.
CCCCCCCCCCCCCCCCCCCCCTGGATACGGCCTTATTACTTGGTATAGTAGAGGTATGCTTATTTGAATGTCGGCTAATCGTGATTTTTTTTTGTTTCAGTTTTTTTAGTTTAATGCTCCTCATTTTACGAACCAACTTTTACATGCTAAAGTACATTAGCACGCCTTTTATAGCCCTCTTACCGCCCTTTACACACGTAGTTGATACCTCTGACTGCAGGAAAGCCCGGAGGGGCAGGCCCATTCGCCCAATCCCATATCAAACTTTTACTGCAAACACATACCAAAAATGGTCATTTCATGTCAGTTTTACCCAGACATCACCTTGAATATTTTGGGTACTTTTTACATCTGCTTCTTACTTCAAGGTTCCTAGTTCACAAAACGGCATCTAATGGTTCAAAATTGAAGACATTTCAATAGGTAGCCTAATGCGCACACATAAATTAAATCACAATTTTTCATTCATCAATAGGTATTGTTCAAATCAGCAGATGACTGTATCTAAATTTCTTTCCTCACTGTTAGTTCATTCAAACCGGCGAATGGAAGGAATATTTTAAAAATTTTAGAATATATACAAAAATTAAACTTTCTTGATTTTCTTTGGTGGAAGAAAAACTGACGAAACAGTTAGCTGTTCACTTGTAACAAATTTGTTATTCTTCCTTTCTGTTTGACTGTTTTAAAAGCAAGAAACAAACCACGGTAGGCTATGGAAAAACATGAGAGGTGTTCAAAGAAGCATACCTCTACTGCAGATCACACTAGGCATCACGTTAATCCAGTGGCAAAACTAGCATATTTTCAGGGGGAGGGGGGGGGCAAGCCAATTCCACAGAAAGGACTTGACAATTATCAGCAATTGCACACATTCCCCCAGGCATAGACATTACTAGCCAAACAAGAGCTACGAGCTCATATGGCACTTGTACGAGTAGGCTGTACAAGAAAGTAGATGAGAACGTCACAAAATACACCCGCCATCCAAAAATGCGGTTCGGAAATAGAAATAGGATATTTAGTTTCACTCATTTCTGAGCAGTTCTGGCATCGTCTCGATTGTCTGTAGCAAATGCACATGACTGTTCAAACTTTCATCCCAATAAATCCATTTGTTTGACCCTAGACGTGCTACACGATTTCCGGTACTCACTCTATCTCCACCTACCGTGGTCGAATCTGGTTCGGAATAAAAAAAATCGACCATCTAAAGCATCTTCTTTTATACCATCTATCAAGTTTCACTCGAATCTGAGCATTTTTGGAAAGTTCCGGTATCCCCCCCCCCTCCCAACAACGTTGTCGGAGCCGGTTCGGGCCCAATCTCTTAATTCCCTGTTCCTGTCCATCAAGTTTTACTGAAATTGGAGCATAGCCTATCTACAAGTTTCCAGTACCCCCCCCCCCCCCTACCTTGGCCGAATTCGGCCCGGACGCCAAATAACAAATCTAGGCCGCATAAACTCGGCACTGTCGAATTTGCATCTAATTCGGTCCATCCGTTTGGTTTTTGTGCATTTCAAAAGTCCCCCACCCCCAATTCCCCTAATCGTGGTCGCATATGGTTCGAACGCATGTTTTACATGTCGAGGCCATCGATTCGTATCACCCATGAAGTTTCACTCGAATCAGACCACTCGTGTGCAATTTATAGAAGTCAACTTCCATATTTCTCTTCTCTTGCTCCCCCAAAAATGCTCGGATCTAGGAATGGAAGTTTCCGGGGGTATGTTGTGTCAGGTTCTTAAGTCAAGATAGTTCGGGTCGCTAATATGCCTGCAAAGTTCCGTTGTCGTTTACATCTTGAACTATTCTAACTCACGACTACCGGAATTCCAGGAAACCCCCTCCAACTCCCCCCACAGAGCCCCAAAACCATCTGGCTCCGTCAATTTCATCTAGGCCTAATGCTTGTGCCATCCATTAAGTTTCGTCCCAATCCCTCTGCTTTTGGAGTTTCTTGAGAGGAGTTTCCCCCCTTTTGGAGTTTCCCCCCCCCCATCGCCACAGGTATCGGACCCGACCCGGACGTGACACTGAACGTCCGAGGCGATAGCGCACCAGACAAGTTTCATTCAAATCCGACCACCCGTTCAAAAGTTATGCACGCCACTAGATTCCGGACTCCCCATCCCCCCACGATGGTCGGGTCGGGGAAACGGCTGTTCTCAAGTCAATCTGTTCGGATCCCTGACATACCTGCCAAGTTTCATCGCCCTAGGACATCAGGAAGTATGCCGAACTCGCGGGATCGCGAGAAATTCGGACCCCCACCCCAACTCCCCCACAGTGCCCTGATCCGGTCCGGTTATGTCAATGACATGTCTAGGACTTGTGCTTGTTTTTCCCACCAAGTTTCATCCCGATCCCTCCACTCTAAGCGTTTCTCAAAATTTCCAGTTCCCTCCTCCAACTCCCCCCAGTGTCATCGGATCCGGCCCGGATTTAAAGTAAGATGTCTGAGACACGAGGTCATCCTAAATATCAACTTTCATCAAGATCCGATCACCCGTTCGCAAGCTAAAAATACCTCAAATTTTGGCTTCACCCTCCCTCCACTTCCCCCCCCCCCCTCCCAGATGGTCGAATCGGGAAATTGACGATTTCCTATTTAATCTGGTCGGGTCCCAGACATGCCTGTCAATTTCCATCGTCCCAGCACATCAGGAAGCACGGAACTCGCGGGATCACTACTAATTCGGACTTCTCCCCCCCCCCCCCCCCCAACTCCCCCAAAGTGAGCGGATCCGTTCCGGTTATATCAGTCACGGATCTAGGACTTTCGCTTGTACTTTCCACCAAGTTTCATCCGGATCCCTCCACTCTAAGTGTTTTCCAAAATTTCCGGTTTCCCCCTCCAACTCCCCCCAATGTCACCGGATCCGGTCTTGATTTAAAATGGAGGGTCTGAGACACGAAGTCCTTCCATATATCAAGTTTCATTAAGATCCGATCACCCGTTCGTAAGCTAAAAATATCTCATTTTTCCTATTTTTTCCGGATTCCCCCTCCCTCCACTTCCCTCCTGATGGTCGGATCGGGGAAGCGACAATTTCTAATTTAATCTGGTCCAGTTCCTGATATGCCTGCCAAGTTTCATCGTCCTAGCTTATCTGGAAGTGCCCGAACTAGCAAAACCGGGACCGAAAGACCGACAGACCGACTGACGGACATAAATTACAATCGCTATATGGCACTTGAGTAAGCTCAAGTGCCATAAAAATCTCGGGGGGGGGGGGGGGCAAGGACATTTTTACACTGTTTTCGCAGATAAAATTAGTTTTGACAAAAAATCGACTAATTTAAAAAAAAAATCAGCTGATTTTCTTCGAAAAAAATCAACTTTTTTTGAAAAACTATGGTGCTTCGCGCAGAATCGGTTATTTTTTACGACTGGTCGACGCCTCTGTCCCCAAGAATCCATCATAGTACCGTTGTATTATGTTTTAGGTTGTCAGTTTTCATTCTAGTTCAGAGACAAGGTTTAATTTTGAGACAATTCGAGGATTCAAGATAAAAGAATGGTCTGGCTGTCTGTCAGCAGAATAGGCCACATCACTATCAGCATGAAGTTCTGTTTTAATAATTGCACACACGTTTGACTCCAAAGGAGAGGCAGGTCAACAGGCACTAGTTGCATTTATGTTTGGATTTTGCCTTTCTCTTTTCGGCTTGGGCATTTTTCCTTTTTGAATATTTTTGCGTTTTAATGACTAAGGACTACTAAGGACTTCCGCTTTTCCTGAATAACAAGACCAACGGTTTCGATGGGATGCCAAAAGTTCAATATTTGATCCAAACGATTAGGTCTTGTCTTCGCCAGAATCCCTGAACATCTTTACTATTAAAATTTGGAAACAGATTAAGGCGAAATAGCGGATGATATGAGAAAACCAATATCAGATATGGATTCAGCATGTATGTTTACCATGTAGGCTAAGTAATATCTATTTTGACGAAACAGATCGAAACTTCCTGCCTTACTTCTGCCAATTTTCCGGTTTCGACGGAATTACGGAACTACTTGTCCGGCGAAAAAATAAATCTCAAAAACGAATTCAGCGTATTTCCTATTTCCAATATCTAGTCAACTTCAAATAAAAATTTAACTTATAACAAATTTCCTGGTTTCAGCCGGATTACGGGCAAAACAAATTAACTAATACAGTTACAAGATATGACCAGAAAATAAAAGATTGGATGAAACTACGTAAAAATTGGGCAGAAGAATTAGCAGTATATAGAGAAAACTGATTGCCAGTATTCCTCTCGGACCGACGCACGACCGATATACGGATTCTTGTTATGCTGTTATGCATAACAAGCATTCCCAGGAAGAGCCGAGGAATTTTCCAATACCATGACGACAAACACAAAAGACAGCAGGTGCTTTTTGGCAGTTTTTCAGCTCTTCCCGAAGTCTCCTTCCCCGAAGTTGGCCCTGATGATAGACAGCCTGACAAGGACCCTTGCCAAGAAGGGCCGAAATATTGCTGCAAAAGCATCGTGGCTGACACATCCATTTTATGCATTATTTTAATATACGTTTCAAAGTCAGCTTAGGCTCAAAGAATAGTTACTAGGCTTCGTTTTTACGAAGCACACTTGGACAATATACTGCCGGGCACGATTGCAGTAGCATCTGCTATTTATTCTACCAAAGACACCATTAAATCGAGCAGCGCAGGCGAAAATTTGAGAATCACTTCTCATACAAATTCTATCTTTTCCCGTAGACTAAACACCAAGATCCTATGAATTTACAAAAACTGGATGGACAGACGTCGCGGCAGCAGCACCTAATGTAAGGCTAATAAATCTTTCTCATAATCACATAAAGTGAGCACAGTTCAGCTAGTTCAGTTTCCAGCCAATTCAATTACTTCCATTCAGATTCTAGCTTTTAATGATGCTCAAATCACAGTTCTAAAACTGCCTTAAAACCTCAGTTAAATGACGCACCCTTCCACAAAATAGACAATATTGCAGACTTTTCTAAACATTAATGACTGGGGCATATTCTTGGGATCCAAAATAAAATTACAGACTACCGACGAAATCATGTATCAGTCCTTTTGTCTGCGACCAGTGCTTCACTCGACCTCTTCGAGTTAAGAAGGACATAGTAATACTACCGAATAACTACCTAATCAATAAATATTCCTTGAGCTCAAGCGGACTTTGAAACTTAAATTCAAATAATCCATAAAAGGGACACGTCAGCTAAGATGCTTTAGCAGCCATATTTGGCTCTTCTTGGCAAGGGTCCTCGTCAGGCTGTCAATCTTCAGGGTCAACTTCAGGGAAGGAAACAAACCTGCAATAAATATTTGAAGCTTCTGCCGGTTACAAATATCTTATTCGCGGATATTACTTTTAAATAGGCTACTACTGTTATACTGTAGGGAAAAAACTAGTCCAGAGACTTAATTTTTGAAACAGATGCTGTTTTTTGCTGCACAATTGGGTTGATGACAAGAAATTATTTGAATATTTGAGTATAGGTTCCAGGGTCAGCTTCGTCTCCAGGAATATTTATCTACGAAGTAGAACATTCACAGCGCAGACAATTATTCCATTTGGCTAAAAAGAAAGGACAAGTGAAAAAACAAACTGAGCTTTTCAGAAAGATGCAGAGAGAACAGGCTAATCCCAACACTGGACACCCAGACATGAGGAACAAGAAGAAAGTGCTGCAACGTTTTTCGCAGATCCCCCTCAAAAACACAATTGCCAGTTTAAGCCTTAACTGGCAAAAGACCTTAAATTAAGGTCCAAATGGGTATTAACATCACTAGAATTCAACCATCTCAAGAAAATCCTTATCGAAAATACTGATGATCATGTCAAGTCAAAAATCGAAAATGTTATCTCTGCTAAATTTGAAATTTGCACAGCGAAAAGCTGAAAAAAATATGTTCTCACATACAACAAAGTTCTCCCTAGACCTTTCATACTAAATTTTTGCTCCAAACTTTGTCTCCAAAAAAATTAACACACGTCCAATGAACCACCAGCAGAAGAATTTGCAGCAAGTAAAACCCAGCCACTAAAACCTGAGCACCATAGGCAGGGGTGGCCCGAAGCACTCAGGCCAGGGGGGGTGAGACCCCTCATTTCAACGACTCATGGATCGTAATATACGACTCGCAGGTACCAACAAAAATGAACTGTTGCGATTATGCGGCAATGGCGCACATTTCCCACCAACAAATAATAGAGCCGGTGTAAAACTAGCTGCAATGCATCAGCTGAAATTATCTTTGTAATAAAAATTTGTGTATACATACCTTCATAGCCTCAGCTTTACATGTCAACTTTCGCATAAGAGGAAAGCTGTCAACGCCTGTACCCGGGACAAATTAAAGCAAGCGCCGCAGGCGAATTTTTTTTAATCTGCCTCTGTCTAGAAAGGTTTTAGCCAGCCTTTAATGTGTTTCAAATCTAAAAAGTTCCAAGCCTAATCGCTAAGTAAATGACACACCGTTCCTCTAAGTAGAGAATACTATGAAATGTGAGACAGGCGAAATTTTGTGAAACGCCGAGGAGACCATCTTTTTGCAATCCCATTGAAAGGAAAAAACAGCTTTGAAATAACAAATCTGACCGTCGAAAACATGACAAAATAGTGGCCACAGAAAACAAAGTAGATTTGTTCTGTATTAAAGCAAAAAAAGAAATTCCTAAAAAAAAATCCCGATTTATGGACGTAAGCCGAGGAGCAGAGCGTCATTTTGCGATCCCAATGAAAAATTAAGAATAGCTATGAAATCACGCCTCTGTCCATCGAAAAAGTGACAAAATAAAGCCCATAGAACAGAAAGTAGATTTGCTCCGAACTAATGGCAAAAAAAGTAATTTTCACGTTCAGAACACAGTTCCTCAGAAACGAAACGAGGAAAACAGATTTGCCAGTGCGTTAAAAAATAAAAATCGGGATTTACGGACGTAACGAGCTTTTGGTCTTGGCCTGACAGGAGTTTACAGATATAGAAAAAGACGCCAGGTTCGCCGACGAGACTTGAGTTGCGTTTTTTTCCCGGTGATTTGATGTACTTTTGTTTCATAATGAAAGTACCGTGTACCGTTTTATTTGTCACTCGACACACTGTACTTTCATGCCGAAAACTAAAGCAGGTAAAGCTAAAGTTAGCTAAATCTGAAGAATTGCAACTTAAAACTGGTTTGCAGAATTTGATTCTACGCGACAGAAGATGCTATATACACAGCAAATGAAGACGAGAAGTTCGCTTTTAGAATATCTTAAACATAAAAGAGATCATTTTCGAGTTGTATGAGTGTCCTGAATTTTACGAAGTCTTTTCAGATGTGCTTTAACACTAGCATACAGGGGCGTCACGTAGGGGGGGGGGGATGCACCCCCCTCCCCCGATGTTGTTGGCTAGCCGGTAAAAAATGGATTTTTCACGATTTTTCGTAAAAAGAATCGATTTTTTTGGGAAACAGTTCGATTTTTCTTAAAAAACGGTCGGTTTTCTTTAAATCAGTCGATTTTCCCGCAAAAAAAGACGGTAAAAATTACCAGCCAGTCGGTAAATACCTTGCTCGTCCCATATTTGATAGTGCTATGATTCGCAGTCAGCAGTGATACATACGATTCGCAGTCGGCTTTGGCTGAAGGAATATTTTTGCTCCTCTCCCCCCCCCCCAAACATTTTGATAGTAACGCCTCTGCTAGCATAGAGGCCAAAAATTTACCTCCCGACTAGAATGAGCTATTCCAGCGTCTGCGGAACCCCTCCTGTCCTGGGAAACGAATTTCGGGTGTATATTAAAATCCTCCTTGTCCTTTTCAAGCGTTGTTCCTACCTCAAACTCTCTGTGTAATCGACATTTTTCGATTTGTTCTGGCACACTTCTTTCGCGGGTCTCCTGTCATTTGATTTCTGAATATTCTGATGGCTTTTCCATTCTGTTTAAAAATTCTATTCCTTCTTTTTTCACTTATGGCCAAAGATGACCAAAAATCAATGCACATAACCTTGTTACCAGTCAGTCAGACTTCACTTTAACAACTAACCTATTGTAATTTTGACAGGCTAAAATCTGAAAGACCGAAGTTAGGCAGATCCAAATCCCATGGGAGTAGAACAGGTAGCCGCATTGCTGCCCCCATGAATCATGTCTGCGACCTATCGGGTTACAAAACCTGATTTAAACGACTTCTTCGGGGACTGGCTTACGACTGAAGCTGTGCAGAGACAAAATTAAAAAAAAAAATTTAAACGACTCGGATTATTTTTTATTAAAATGAATGTCCGGGACCTCGGCGAGGCCAAAATAAACGACTGATACAACTTAGCAAAAGGCCAAAATAAACGACTGATACGACTTAACAGAAGGCAGGGGGGGTGAGTCACCCCCCCTCACCCCCCCTTCGGGCCACCCCTGACCATAGGACTCCCAAGGACACAGTAGAAGAATCCCAAAACCCATGCTTTGACAAGAATACATCTTTAATTATTCTCTACCAGAGCAATACTCTATTGGAAGGCCCTCTGCGAAAAAAAGTGAACTGCAAACAGTTAAATCCAATTTGAGTCCTTCAAAAAATCCGGTTTTGCCCAAATTCCGGGAGAACTACTGTTCCGATGACAAAATGGTTTTCACCATCATGTTCAACATGTCTACTCACCCCATAATCGACTATCACATTATCTGTTTACAAATATTTAATTTGCCCCTTAATCTAAAACCCCTCCCCCACCCCTAAATGTAGGGCTAAATAGCCCATCTACGAACTTGACCTTACTCTTGACCCAAAGAATCCTCACACCAAGTTTCATCAAAATATCTCATTCCCTTCGAAAGTTACAGTGCACACAGACGGACGGACAGACAGACAGACGGACAACGTTTGCGATGTCATAGGCATCTCTCCACTTAGGTTTTGGATTCCAAAAACACCATGTAATCATGCACACTACTGCTACTGCCTGCCAACTGGAGGCAACTATGGAGCGAATGCGAATTCAACAGCCTACAGGAGAATTCCTTATTTTGCTCCAAGCTGCAATTTAATGTAGCAAAAATACAGGATTCAAGTCCTTCTTATAAAAACATACCTTACTCTCTCGATTGCAAATCTCCTCTTGCTGAAAATCTTTAAAATATACAAAAACACTTAACTGAAACAAGTATCAAAACAATAAATGACATTTCCTAGTTCACCTTCTTCTTCAAAATCGCCGCTATCGTGCACATTTACGTCGACGCAGGTAGCGCCTAGCGGTCGAATAAAACTAAAGCATCTCAAAGTATGCGAGAGATGCTGTTACTAGCATTCCAGTTGACTTGAGGCATTATCTCGCCGTTCCCCGAGGACTCCACTTGAGTGAGGAGTCCCCGCGATTTTGTTTGTCTCGGGGACTCATTCCCCGTATTCCGGCGAGCTCCCACGGACGTGGAATGCTCCGATTATCACCATCATAATAAAAAAGGACTCCGTTTCAGATTCAGAGGGGTATCAATTTTTGCTCGTGTTGATGCTATGTAAAATTAATTCAAACTAAAAATAAAGTGGATTAAAATGCACTCGACTGCATGTTTATTTTTGGAACAAAATCCATTTGGAAGCATTCCCTGCGTTCTCGTTGTTTTCAGTACGTGGAGTCCGCGCGGAGTGACTCCCTCTATTCTCGTCGCTCCCTTCGATTTCCCGACGAGTACACGGGGAACGGCGAGAATACGCCTTTAGTCCTTCAAACGTGCAGCGCTCGATGGTTATTTCTTCTAACCAGCTTTAAATTACAAGTTGTTCCGTTCCCCGAGGACTCCTCGGGGAACTGAAGGGAACGGCGAGAATAGAGGGAGTCACTCCACGCGGATTCCGCGTACAGAAAACAACGAGAACACGGCGAATGCTCCCAAAATGGATTTTGTCAAAAAAAAAAAATATATACATTAGTTGACGGAGTTAGTCTCGACCCCTTTTACCTTTGTGTTTGTTTATTCCGATTGTTTTTAATTCATTTTACACTGGACCACCTCCAGCAAAATTTGATTCCCCTACAAATCTGGAAAGGAGTCCTTCTTGATGATGGCGATGATAATTGGACCACTCCCGTTCGTGCGGACTCGCGAGAACACGGGGAGTAAGTCCATGGCCTGGGATAAACAAAAACGCAGGGACTCCTCAAAAGGAGTCCTCTGGGAACGGCGAGAATACGCCTCTTGTGGAGTTCCCTTTTTTGCCTCTAAGACCCACCTAGTAATTCTGTTTTGAGTCGCCGAGAAAAGACTGAGGCATCAAACCTATCAATTAATTTTCTTTAATCAAATTCATTTTCAACTGTTGATTCGTCATGGTCGGTGCGGGAATGAAATGAACCGAGTCAGAAGAGTGAAGTGCTGTGAGCAAAGCTTTTTTTGTTTTGTTAAGCCCGTACTATCTTTTGTAACTTGACTTATTTTTATGTTTAAAAACATTTCGTCCTTTTGTGGCTACTCCTCCATCCCTCAGTGACGTTAATTTTAAGCTAACTTTTACCCACTTTCAACTATTCACGTCATTTAACTTCTAAAATAAAAATAATTTAATTTTAATTAATTTTAAAATCATTTCTGTCAAGCCCAACTGCAAAATTGTTAAGCATATTGCAATTAACAGTAGAAAGGAAGTGATTACATGAAGAATTCTGTCATTGTGTATGAATTTAGGCAGAAAGAGTTTACTCCGAGACCGTCTCCTAAACTTCGTTCAAACTCCATTTGTAATTGCTCGTTAACTTCACCCTTAAGCCATGTCCTGAATCCTAGAACCCTAGGAGCACCTTTGTCAAGAAGGGCCCAGTACCTGAGAGTAGACTTGCAAATTTATCCATTTAGCAGAACCAAACATAGTAGGGCTAAGTCTCAAACCACGTTTATACAGTATTTACTTCTTTTGATGGACAAATTTTAAAATATTTCAACGACGAACGCGAAGCTTAGGCCGTGGCAGCCAGCGCTTTCAGGTCGGCAAAGCACTTGCTTAGGGTCTGTTTTTCCTGTTCGGGTGTAATGGACTTCATAACATTTCGTACGATCCAGTCAACCATGTTCTTCTGCTTGATGGCACGCTGGGCTCGCTCTGTGTCAAGCTGGTAGTCCAATCGCTTTTTAACCTGAAAAAAAGAACCAGTCAGATCGGCTAGGGAGGGACACAGACAAGGTCGTATCAGGGGGGGGGGGGGGGTAGGGGGTTGACCCCCCCCCTTTCCCCGAAACATACACAAATAATCATTTGTATAGGCTTTTTCCTCTGATGTATGTCTTTTTGTCCGACAAGCAGGCACCCCCCCCCCCCCCCCCAGAAATAAATTCCTGGATACGGGCCTGGACACTTTGTTTAACTTCTACAAACCAGCATCACATCAACAGCTAATCAAGGCCTGCTCTAAAATTTGTATGAACGCTGAAGCATGAATGCATGTAGAGTTTTGTCACTGTGTATGGATTTAGGCAGAAAGAGTTTGACCAACTGACATTGGTCAATTGGTCACGTAAAGATTCTTCACGAAGCTTCAGCCACAGCGTGCTGCAGTGACCTACTTTAGTTTGATTGGATGAATAACCCTTGAAAGTATGTGCTTCAAGTTTATTACAAATACAATTTTACTTATTTTAAATAAGGTCCGTAAGAATGGGCAATGTTCTGGGCACTGGCACCGTTCATACATTGCCACAGTGTATCAGAATATTACAGAGACCCCCCCCCCTCCCCAACCACTTCAACTGACATCAAAGCGACCGAGTCCTGTGTCGACCTGTAGCTGGACATCAAAACATGTGACCTTGCAAAAACAGTGCCCTTCCAATTAACATGTTACATGTTTACTCTGCTCGGGTGAAACGTGAAGTTCAAAGTACAGAGACAGGTTGCATATGTAATCCGTTAGATCCAAGTTGAAATAGTATAACGAAGACAAATAACAAAATATGATTTCGATATAGTAGTCATTCTTCATGTGTGACAAAGTAAAGAATTACTTCGTCGCCCAAGGACGGTCTCAAATAAAGTAAAGCTGTATCGCATGGAGATCTCGACCCTATATATGCACTGAAAACTACTATACAAACCCCAAATTTTGGAAATGTAAGTATTCCTTCAGCCCAAGATGACTGCGAATCATATTCGACAGTGCAAAACGGACACGTCCCCTAAAGAGGACCCTTACCAAGAAGGGCCGAAATACTCTTACGAAATTCAGCTGACGTAGCCTCAAGTCTGCCATTCCAATGGTAGGAGGGGGAGGGGAGTTTCTGTAATTCATTGACAAGAGACTGAAGAGGATCATTGGCGAGAAGGGGCAAACTATAGCTCTAAACAGCTTCAGCTCACATAGATTCGAGCCAGCCATTCCAGTGGTAGGACGGGAAGGGGGGCTCCCGTAAATCATGTGGCATGGACCTGAAGAGGACCCTGGCCAAGAAGGGCCGAAATATAGCTCTAATAAAATTTAGCTGACGTATCCATTTTGCACAGTCAAACATTTGGAAGTGTCTTAAGTTATAATTATTTTAAGTTCTCGATTAAGGGAATACATATGCAAACTACCAGATGCCAATACGTACTGTAACGCGGCTAGGAATGCGTTTTAAGGATAAAACGATCATGGGGATCATGAAAATCGATCATTCGGTCTAAAATATTGTATGCACTTTGTGGTTAAGATGTACACTTTAAGGTGTTTAAAGTTTTATCAGAATCAGATCACTCGTTCCAGAGTTTTACGCTTTGGGATCCCAAAATCAGGTGACCTGTTCTGTTTCTGTTTTATTGCAAAAACAGAACAGGAACAGGAACCCCCAAGAACACAATAGTGCCCATGCATGTTCACTGACGGAGCTTCAGCCCAGAACAAGACCAAAGGTGTCGATGGGATCCCAAAAATCTAAGATTTGATCCAGACAATTCGGTCTTGTCTTCGCCAGGCTAATCATTAGAGAAAACCGAGTTCAGATATTCTATCTACCTATCTATACCTCTCTATAAGCCATATCTATTTTGACGATATTGACCGAAACTTCCTGCTTTACTACTGCCAAATTTACGGTTTCGACCGAATTCCGAGCGAACTACTAGTCCAGCAAAAAAAGAAAAATTCAGAAACGAAGCCGGCGTATCTCCTTATCCCTATAAAGAAATCTAATCAACTTTAAATAAAATTTTGACTTAAAAAAAATGCGGGTACAACCGGATTCCGGACTAATTATATGTCCGGGTAAAAAATGATCATTATATACAGACCCAGCGTCTCTTCTTACCCCTAAATATATCATCTAATCAACTTCAGATAAAGCTTTTACTTTTAACATATTTTCCGGTTTTATCCGGATTACAGGCGAACTAGTTGTTCGGCGAGAAAATAGTTTTCACCATCGGGTTCAGCATGTCTTCTTACCCATAAATCAAACATTTAATCAACTTCAAATGAAACTGTTACTGTTAACCAACTTTCCAGTTTTGGCCGGATTCCAGACGAACTGCTTGTCCGGCGACAAAATGATTTTCACCATCATGCTCAGCATGTCTTCTTACCCCAAAATCAAACATTTAATCAACTTCAAATGAAACTTTTACTTTTAACCAACTTTCCGGTTTTTGCCGGATTCCGGACGAACTACTCGTCCAGCGAGAAAATGGTTTTCACCATCGTGCTCAGCATGTCTTCTTACCCCTAAATCAAACATTTAATCAACTTCAAATGAAACTTTTACTTTTAACAAACTTTTCGTTTTTTGCCGGATTCCGGACGAACTACTTGTCCGGCGAGAAAATGATTGTCACCATCGTGCTCAGCATGTCTTCTTACCCCATAATCGACTATCAATTAGCTGTTTAAAAATATTTTGTTTGTCCCTTAAACTGAACCCCCTCCCCCACCCCCAAATATAGGGCTACAGAGCCCATCTACGAACTCGACTTTACCCTTGACCCAAACAATCCTCATACCAAGTTTCATCAAAATATCTCATTCCCTTCGAGAGTTATCGTGCTTACAGACGGACGGACGGACGGACAACTTTTTCGATGTCATAGGTATCCCTCCACTTACGTTTTGGGATCCCAAAAAGGGTTTTCTTAGTTCTTTACATTCTGTGATTCTTTTCGTTCAAATGTTTTTCTTCATTCAATATTCTGGCTAATAAACTGATCCTATTACCATAGTAATCCACTAGGTCCAGCGCAGTGACCCGCTCTGATAAGTCATACATTATTTGTATTAGCTAAATAATCCATCAAGGAAACTGAGAGTGTCTAAGAGACTGATAAGGTCCCTGAAAGAAGCAATCGCCCATGTTGTTTCATTAGTTTGGTTTATTACTTTTAATTGTTTGCTGCAGTCCCCTTGAAACGTGATGGATCATTACTTTTTTCCCTACATTTCCGTCGAAAGGGCTGTACAGATTGATCGACGGTGCCTTTCACTATCTGTTGTTGGAAGGTTGGACCCCACCCAGAGTGTAATTCGTTGATGCCAACCCTTGCTGAAAGGCGGCATCAACTGCGAGGGGTTCCGCACTGATGCCTCATAGTGTACAAGTTCCCTGCCTCATGCCTGCCTCTGCCTCATGGTGTACACGAAATCGGCCAGTGCGCAACCCCTCGATCAACTGACAATAGCGTTCAGGGAGCAAGTGTCTGGCACGCCAATTTGCTGAAAGGCGGCATCAACTGCGAGGGGTTGCGCACTGATGCCTCATAGTGTACAAGGTCCCTGCCTCATGCCTGCCTCTGCCTCATGGTGTACACGAAATCTGCCAGTGCGCAAACCCTCGATCAACTGACAATAGCGTTCGGTGAGCAAGTGTCTGGCATCACATGCACATCGTGCACATGCACATGCTGTGATGTCGACAAAGACGCGACAAAGACAGAGGGACACTGCTTCCCAGAGACTAGAAAAACCACACATAAACTCGACTGATCGTTACCTGAAATCCTTTGTACCTTATTTTACCCAATATTTTAATCCTAGTCACGTCAAATTATATTTTCAGTTGTACGTATAGATGAAACGTCTACTTATGTAATTGTCAAGTGTTGTTTGCGTGAACGACGATCCAGTGCTAGTTTGTGAAATACAGGCTATTCAAGAAATAAACTACATTATTATTATTATTGATAGTTGAGGTACGCCCTTATCATTTTGTTTTTCTCGGTCCTGCCCGTTGGCATACAGAGACACACAAACAAATGATCTGGCTAACAGGTCTTACTTCTGAGTGGACATGGAGAAGGCGGGCCCTATAGGCAGCTTCGAGCTGAAGGGCGACGTTTTCCTTCTTAGCATCGAAGAGCATAACTTGGGCCTGGGCACTCTGCTGGGCCTTTTGTTCATTTACAATGCCTTCCTTATATCCAGCCAGGGAGTTCTCGGTGTATTCAGCGAAGCTTTTCTCGATTTCCTGCAAAAGAAAACTGATATGTTTTGGATGTCACACAAAAGAAAAGAGCTAAAATCGAAGGAAACGTCGAGAATAGAGGGAGTCACTCTATGCAGATTCCGCGTCCGGAAAACAACGAGAAGAATGTTTTCAAAATGAATTTTCTTCTTAAAATAAATATACAGATGACGAAATTAGTCTAGATCTACTTTATTTTGTATTTCTTTTATTCTGATTGTTTTTAATTAATTTACACCAACACCAGCAAAAATTAATTCCCCTCTGGAACTGGAAGGGTGTCCTTTTTGATGATGGTGATGATAATCGGAGCATTCCCCGTCCGTGGGGACTCACGAGAATACGGGAGTGAGCCCCAGGGACAAACAAAAACGCGGGGACTCCTCAAGTGGAGTCCTCGGGGAATGGCGAGAATACGCCTTAAGAGACCTTGCATATGCTACATAAGCCATTGAGTGTTAAGAAACCGCTACGCACATAAGGCTGCCTAAAGCTAGCTGTCAACCCAGACTACTAGTACCAGGTAAGACGCTTGAGGATAGCAAATACACTGTCAGAACTTAAGAACCGATAGCAGAAGGATGCGCAGTTTCAAGAGACAACACTTCACATGTGTCTGTTCGGAATCTGGAGACGTTATACATTAAATATTATGCATGACAGGCATTGCCAGGAGGAGAAAAAAAAAACGCCGAAAAAGCATCTGCTGACTTTTTTGTTTGTGGTCATGATATCGGAGTGGTGAAACTGCGCAACCTTGTGCTATCTCTTATGAAACTTCTGACAGTGTAGTACAGTGGCCTACATTTACACTTTTTTGTGTATCATTTAACGTCTGGTGGCGCCACTTTCGGCCACTCATGTGACGGAAGTCGACCGATGTTTAGTCAAAGTAGTTCCATTGGGCCTCTTGACGGCATCTGAGTAGGCGTTCTAGGCTTTTATTTTAATTAACCAAAAGCTGCACTGCCCGAGATCGAATAACCTTCCGATGTAGCACAGCTCTGCTGTATCACAAATCAAGCAGCCGGTAGTGGCCAAGCCTTCGAGAATTTGCGCCAGTTTCCATCAAAAACAAAATAACGGAAAACTGCGATAAGACATCCATGGGGGATGTTCAGAATTCAAACACAATAACCCTTTTCTCATAGATTATTTTACTCCCTACTCCGCTGTTATCCAAAAAGCGGGTCACAAATAAATAAATAAAATAGACTGCGTTCTCACGCAGGTGCGAAAGTTGAAACAATAGCGTCGAGACGCACCACATTAATAACTTAACTTAACGCAAAGTAAAAAAAAAAGAAAAAAGAAGAAGAACGGCAAGAGACCCTACCACGGTTCCTAACGACTATCTTTCTAAAGCGGAACGTTACGGCGTTTACATCTTGACATGAGTTGCGTTTTCGCAGATACCATGGTATCTGATACCAAGGTCTAAAGTCGTTTTTCGCAGTTATCGTGGTATCTGATATTCAGATACTACGGTTCGACCGTGATAACTGATCGTGGTATCTGAAAAGTCATTTCACTTTCGTCAAATTTTGCTAGATCGGTGAGAAAGAAGTTTACCACTTAGTGATATGACTGAATATCTGTTTATCTTTTGGGATGACTTCGAAAATCGCAATTTCGGCAATTGTCGTTTTTGCAGAGCAACCGTATATCAGATACTACGGTAACAGCAAAAAGACTAATTGCAGATCCAGTTACCGTGGTAACAGATACCATAATATCTGCAAAAACGCAACTATGATCTACGGCCTTTGTATATGCTTAATGCCATATCCACCACTGTGTCGACAGGAAATGCAGCGTTTAGACACGCTGTCTTCGTGAACAACGGATTCGAAATAAAGGGCTTACCTGGATTCCTTTGTCGGCGTAGTTGGCAACGTCCTTGCCGAAGGTCTTGGTGCCATAGATAGCCATGAGAGCGATGGAGATACCGGTGTAGAACTCGTGCTCAAGAACGTAGATTTCCTTGGAGAGCAGGTAAGTGATTGCTCCAGCACCGAATACGTATGGGCCTGGAAAAGAAAGGTTTCTTAATGCATGATTTCCTTTCTAAAGCAAAACACACTGGCTCTCCCTATGAACTGATGATGATGCTAGATATTCCTTCAGCCAAAGCTGACTGCGAATCATACTTGACGGTGCAAAACGGATAAGTCAGCTACATATTATTGAGCTATATTCTGGCCCTTCTTGGCAAGGATCCTCTTCAGGGTCAAGCTGGAAAATGAACTTGCGACAAGTTCATTTTCCAGCTTGACCCTGAAGAGGACCCTTGCTCTAATAAAATGTAGCTGACTTATCCGTTTTGCACCGTCAAAGATGCTGATACTATTTACGCACTGGACAGGAAAAGGGAAATAGCGCAGTACAAAAAAAAAAATACATCGAGCTTTCCATAATGGTGTAATTGCACAAAAAACGAAAAATCACTGTTTTTAGTGGAGTGTTCCTTGGAACAATCTACAATTGCGAGCGCTGTAGCAGCTTTCTGCTTTCGGTTTTCACTGTACTTTGTGGAGATAATAACTCGCGAACCAGTGCAAGTATCAAGTTCAAACTTGGTACACGAGTGGGTATTTGGGTCTAATTGTGCCTTTTAGGGGTCCCGCCCTAACCCGGTTCAGGGGCAAATGAGCCGAGATTGCCCAGCGAATAATGTTCATAACTTGACCAGAAGTGGACATAGGACGATGAAATCCCTTGTGCATGTAGATCCTAGGGCTGGGAATTGCTTTTAAAGTTGCAGCTCCCCCACCCAACTGGGCCCAGATTGCCCAGGAGTAAAGTTCGTTACCCGTAACAGGTATCAACATGTATAATATGAAACTTGGTATGTTTGTGAGCATTGGAGTCTCTTTTTAATTTTTGCGGGTCCCAAAATCCACACTCACTTGGTTCAGGGCCAATTGGGCCCAGATTGCCCATTTTTAAATGTTTTTTAACTTGACAACGACTGCAGATATGGCGATGAAATTCCTTCGCGCTTTTGGATCATAGTGGTTGGGGACATATATGTGGAGTTGAATCCCCCCCCCCCCCCAATGGGCAAGTGGGCCGAAACTGCCCATAAGTGTTTGACCCATGACTGGAATCAAACTCTAAGCTGGTATACTTAAGGAAAAAGAGGTGTAAATACACATTTTGATGGGTCCCGACCCCCCCCCCCCCCCCTCCCTTCCCGTTCATGGGCAGCTGGGCCCAGATTTCTCATGAGTTCAGTTCGTCTGAGACAGGTCTCAATTTCGGCTCTTGTATATTTGGGGAGTTACATCTACGGATGAGGATTCTGACTTAACAGCAACAAATAAGACGACGTGACGTACTTCTTTATTGAAAAGTTAGAAACTGGACTCTTCTGTCATATGATTGGTGATATGCCGTTCTTAATGAATTGTGACAAAGGGTGTATTAGGCTGTTACGATTTGGTTTATTGCACTTGTTATTACCTTGCTAATCGAAAAGAGGTTTACAGGGTCGGACTGGCTGTCAGACTATTGTTGGAACTCAAGCTAAACGTGCAAGATCTTCAACATTTCTTTGGATTTATACTTGCGGTTTGTTTACATTTACAGTGGGATGATTACAAATTAGGTTATGTCAATACTTATTTGGTTAATGGGGATATGAAATATCTTGGTTCTAAACATTTTACTTTCACACTCCACGTCTGAGCGCTTGCGCACTTGTTTAAAAAAAAACGACTATTTTTACGAAAAACCAGAAAGAAAAATCTACTGTTTCCAAGAAGGAAATCGACTGTTTCAACAAAAAAATCGCGGCGCTTCGCCGTGAGTGAAAGTGAATCTAAGCATTTTTCCGGGAATTCCGATACCCCTCCGCAATATGCTCGGATCTGGTCCAGACCCTAAAATATGTCATCTAAGGTAGACAACCTCTCTACTTTCCAAGTTTCATCATAATCATTCCACTCGTTTAACGCCTATGCGAGCCACAATATTTCTGGGACTCCCCCCTACTGTGTCCGAATATGACTCGGACACATACTAACATCTCTTCTCCCGTCCATCAAGTTTAACTTGAATCGGAGCATATCTGCAAATTCCCGGTTCCTACTTCATCCTCCTCCTACCTTGGTCGGATCCGGTTCGGACACCAAATGACAAATCTAGGCCGCGTAAACTTGGTACTGTCCAAGTTGCATTCCACTCTGCCCATCCCTTAAGTTTTTATGCATGTCACAAAGTTTCCGGACCCCCCCCCCCCCCCCCCCCAACTCCCCAAACCATGGCCGCATGGGTTCGTACACATGCTTTGCATATCTAGGTCATCGGTTTTTATCACCCATAAGGTTTCACTTGAGTCGGACCAATTTTTCGCAACGTACGAAAGTCAGTAATTTCCGGATTCCCCCTCCCTCTGCTCCCCGAAAAATGGTCGGATCCAGGAATGGAAGTCTTCCTAGGGCATTGTGTTGGGTCCTTAAGTCTATTTGGTCGGGTCACTAATATGCCTGCCTATTTTTATCGTCCTTAGCACACTGGAAGTATCCTATCTCGCGATCACCGGAATTCGGGGAAATCCACTTCAAGTCCCCCAAAAGAGCCCCGACATGATTTGGTTCTGTCAAGAACGTATCTAATGCTTATGCTTGTTCTACCAACCAAATTCCATTCCGATCCGTCAACACTAGGCGTTTTCCGAAAAATCCGATGCCCCCTTCCAACTCCCCCCCCCCCCCCCAAGTATCGGATCGTGTCCGGACTTGACATGGAACATCTGAGACAACAGCTTTTTCCACTTCATTCAAACTGTGTCTCATTCAAATCCAATAGCCCGTTCAAAAGTTCACTAGATTCCGAATTCCCCATCCCTCCACTCCCCCCACAATGTCGAATCGTGCAAACGACTATTCTCATGTCGGTCTATTCGGATCCCTAATGTTCCTGCCGAGCTTCATCATCTTATTACATCAGGAAGTACCGAACTCGCTGGATCACCAGAATCCCCCCCCCCCCCTCCTAACTCCCACAGTGACCGAATCAGGTCCAGTTATGTCAATGATGTGTCTAGGACTTGTGAATGTTCTTCCCACCAAGTTTCATTCCGATCCCTCCAGTCCAAGCGTTTCCCAAGATTTTCGGCTCCCCCCTCCAACTCCCCCCCCCCCCAAAGTCACCGGATCTGGTTCGGATTTGACGTCTTTCCTAATATCAAGTTTCATTAAGATCAGATCACCCGCTTAAAAGTTATAAATACCCAAAGATTCCGGATTCCCCCTCCCTCCACGATGCTCGGACAGGGGAAGTGACTAGTTATAACTTAATCTTTTGAGGTCCCTGATATGCCTGCCAAGTTTCATCGTCCTAGCTTATGTGGAAGTGCCCAAACTAGAAAAACCCGGACCGACCGACAGACCGACGGACGGACAGAAATTGCGATCGCTATATGGCCCTTGTACGAAGGGCAAGTGCCAAAAAGAGCATCCTGTTTCACTGTAATCATTTTGATAGTTTCACAGTACTACCTGCTTACAATGCTACAAAATTACTCCCTAGATTTGCCTTATTAAGACGCTCCTTCCCCCTGCAATAATTTTCCTTTGATAGACAACTGCTAATTTATCAAGTCCAGGTCTTGCTGTAGACGATGGCAAACTTGCTAATCAGAAAGGATCCTTATTTCGACCTTGGGTGGGAGTCCTGACCATAGTGCAGAAAAAGGTATACCCTTACTGACATTTGCAACAAGAAACAAAAGAATGTGTAGCAGACATCTTACCAGTAACACCAGTCTTGTTATAGAAGATTGTGAACCACTCATCGGGAAGGAATCCCATTCGGACCTTCCCTGGATGCTCTGGCCTCAGTCTACGTGGGAAGTTGACATGGTCTCGCTCAACTCCCTCATTTGGGCCCTTGAATGGGACAACAGCTGCTGCTGGTGGGGCTGCACCTGCAACATCAGCGTTGCTCACTGGGCTAGTTTGCGCTGATCTCACAGACTGGAGGGCAACAACAGGGCGTGCTGGAAAAGACAAAGTTTCAAATGGAATAATTTCAAATTAAAACAAGAGCTACGAGCGCCTATGGAACTTGTTACGAGTACGTGAAAAACGAGAAAGTAAATCTGAGCATTTTTCTGGGAATTCCGGTACCCCTCTCCACCGCGCTCGGATCCGGTCCGACCCTAAAATATTCCATCTAAGGCTTACGATGTCTCTACAATGCGGCCGAATACGACTCGGACACACAAACTTCGCATCTCTTACATCTGCTCTTCCCGTCCATCAAGTTTAACTCAAATCAGAGCATATCTCCAAATTTCCGGTTCCCGCTTCATCCTCCTCGTACTTTGGTCGGATCCGGTTCGGACGTCGAATGACAAATCTAGGCCGCATGAACTTGGTACTGTCCAATTTGCATCCCATTCGGTCCAACCAGTTGGTTTTTGTGCATGTCACAAAGTTTTCGGACCTCCCCCCCCCCCCCCAACTTCCCCAACCATGGCCACATGGGGTTCAGACACATGCTTTGCATATCTAGGTCATCAGTTCTTATCACCCATAAAGTTTCACTTGAACCGGACCATTTGTTCACAACCTACGGAAGTGAGTAATTTCCGGATTCCCCCTCCCTCAACTCCCCGAAAAATGGTCTGATCCAGGAACGGAAGTCTTCCTAGGACATTGTGTCGAGTCCTTAAGTCTATTTGGTCGGATGACTAATATGCCTGCCAAGTTTTATCCTCCCTAGCACATCTGGAAGTATCCTAACTCGCGATGACCCGAAATCCGGGAAACCCCCTGTACCTCCCCCCACACAGCCCCGACACGATCTGGTCCTGTCAATTACGTATCTAGGGCTAATACTTTTCTTCCCATCAAGTTTCGTCTCGATCCCTCAACTCTAAGCGTTTCCAAAGATTTCTGGTTCCCCCCTCCAGCCCCCCCTAACGTCACCAGATCTGGTCCTGAGCTAAAATGGGACGTTTGAGGCACGAGATGTTTCTAAATATCAAGTTTCATTTAAATCCTATCACCTGTTCAGTCGCTGAGCTTGCCACTAGATTCCGGATTCGCCATCCCTCCACTCCCCCTACAATGGTCGGATCGAGGCTACTATTACTACATTAACTACATTATTAAGTCAATCTGTTCGGATCCCACAAGCCTGCCAAGTTTCGTCGTCCTAGCACATCAGGAAGTACCGAAGTCGCAGAATCACTAGAAATTCACCCCCCCCCCCCCGCAACTCCCCCACAGTGACCGGATCCGGTCCGTTCATGTCATTCATGTATCTAGGACTTGTGCTTGTCTTCCCACCAAGTTTCATCCCGAACCCTCCACTCTAAGCGTTTCCCAAGATTTCAGGTTCCCCCTCCAACTCCCGCCAATGTCACTGGGTCCGGTCCAGACTTAAAATCGGGTGTCTGAGACACGAGGTCTTTCTATATATCAAGTTTCACTAAGGTCCCATCACCCGTTCGTAAGTTAAAATTACCTCCCCTTTCCCGATTCAGCCTCGCTCCACGCCCCCCCCCCCCCAAAAAAAAAGTCGGATCCGGGAAACGATAATTCTCAGTCAATCTGTTCGGGTCCCTGACAGGCCTGCCTAGTTTCATCGTCCTACCACATCAGGAAGTACAAAACTTGTGGGGTCACTGGAAATTTGGATCCCCCCAACTCCCCCACAGTGAGCGAATCCGGTCCGGTTATGTCAATCACGTATCTAGGACTTGTGCTTGTTCTTTCCACCAAGTTTCATCCCAATCTCTCCAGTCAAAGCGTTTCCCATGATTTCCGGTTCCCCCCTCCAACTCCCCCCAATGTGACCGGATCTGGTCCGGATTTAAAATGGGACCTCTGAGACACGAGTCTTTCTATATATCAAGATTCATTAAGATCTGATTACCCAGTCATAAGTATAAGATATCTAATTTTTCCGGATTCCCCTCCCTCAACCCCCCCCCCCCCCCCCAGATGCTTGGATCGGGGAAATGATTATTTCAGACTTAATCATTTGGGGTCCCTGATATGCCTGCCAAGTTTCATGTCCTAGCTTATGTGGAACCTGGACAGACCGATGGACATAAACTGTGATCGCTATATGGCACTTGGACGAAGGGTAAGTGCCATAAAAATCAAACGCTGCTAAGAGTTTCACAAGCAGTCTTATTCAGCCTATCTTTTTGTCTGAAATCTACTTAGCAAATCAGACAAGTTGTCTTGTTCACACAAGCATAACCTGAACTATTCACAATTGGATAACCATTTGTTACTGGCTTGGATAATTCATGAGCTTAATTACCTTCGGCTTTTGGGGATTCCAAAAGACAAAGTAGAGACAGGCTGCTAGATAGACATGTGTCACTAGAAGTGCATTTGGATACTAAAGGGTAACCGTACACAACAGGTTTAGGGTACCCATATACAACAGTTTGGTAATTAGACAAACCAGTACCATATTTTATTTTGACTTTCAAAGTGTTATCTTCTGAATGAATGAATGAACACTTTACTTCAGCAAATTGCCACAGACAAGAACAAAAACACAAAGAAATGAAACCAATAAGTAGTACATACAAATGTGAGCATCAACAACACCATGTTCACCCCTGCAAGCATGCCCCAACCTCTGAGCATCCTTATAGAAAAAGGAGGATTAAATTCATCTTTTTATTTCTAAAGGGTGGTTCCATGAACTCGTGGATGGGGGAGCGGGGACAAACACAAAACATACAACAGGATAATGCCCATATCCTTATGAGTATACTGATTAAAAACAATAGAAAAAAAAATGTACAAAGAAACATTAACACCAATTTGATTGCATAAAAGATCATTCAGATCATTCTGTAAGTCTGAATTTGTTACTTAGCATTTTTTGTGGCAAAATCAGACTAATTCTCACAGGACTTTTGATTTTTGCATTACCAGAATGCCAAGCTTCACCTAAATGACATGTCCTTTCAAGTTAGAATGTGAATACTAAGAAAGGTGGCGCAGGCAAAAGTTTTGGAGGAGCTTCAAAGATTACCTGTGACATCAAATATATGTCTGTCTGTCTGTGATGAGGACATCTCCTCAACGGAGTGAGGTATTATAGTGGTTAACAGTACTTTGTCCTGAATGGATGACCACTGATTAACTTGCCCTTTGTGTTTTACTTTATCTGTACTGCTGTATACATTTTGTTGTTGGTCGTTAATCGTCTTTTCTCTATTTTGTTCTTTATTTATTTTTCTTCCATTTACTCTTTTCTTGTTCTATTTGAATGTAATGGGTTATAAAGAATATACATACGTATATACATAGCCTACATATAACAGAAATCAGCACACTGACTCTTGATGGCAAGATTCGAGGTTATATTCGTACACGTGATGAAACGATACTATGGTTACACATTATAAAGAGGGTTCTTCGTTTGTAGAGACACGAGCGGAAGTACTGGAGACACAGGAGGGGTATCCAACCCTGAGTTTGTATGACCTCGAACTTGGCCTGAAAACCTTACAAGGAAATTTCTGTGAAGTCCAAAGCAGGTCTGGATCATCCAGGTTTTCCTTCGTGACAGTTAGGACCTTTTGAGAGGTGTTTTTCCATGCTCCCGCAAACAAATTTCTGTCTTGATTGTGGCTCGAAAACAGCCTTTCCATGTTTTATGATGCCCAACAAGATTTTTAGGGCTCGCTTTGTGGCAGCATTATTATTTTATTATTTAGCAGCAAATAATGTCAAAAAAATAAAATTAACTACTTTTCTGAAGCATGTAGACATAAAACTAAGCATCCTTTTCACAGGGAATGGTATGGGCGAAACCCCGAAGTTCTATTTGATGAGATTTTATCTGAATTTTATTTTTATTTTTAGAGACTTGTAATTACTGCTCCAAAAATAGTCAGAATGGCGTTTCTGTAAGTTTCAACATCTCGGTCGACTGTGTTGCAAACAATCCTGCCTGTTTCCACGACAGACACCCAGAACAGAAGTGTGTAGCCCCCAATTATGATGTGGAAGAACGCCTTAGGACTCGATTGAAATTTCCTTCCATCCTTTTTAGGCCAGATGAGGCCAGGTTACAGGTTGTCTAAATTTGAGGTTGTATATCTTACTGTACGAGTGGAGCAAATCCGACCCGGCGGGCTGTAGTGTAGTGCTTTTGGCACTTCATAGCCTATATCTACAGTCTGCGAACTGGTAACTGGGAGGCAAAGTTTACTAATGTCCAGCTTTATGTCATTCTGTGACAAGCTAGAACATACTACTGAGTGTAGAAATCTCTGACCTGGTTTGTTGCCTCTTCATAAAGTAAACTAGAAACTACCCATCTAGCCAAATACTCTATGACCTATCCCGCCCAGAGCAAAAACCTGTAAGTATAGCACATAGAAATAAGACATACCTGACTGCACAGCAATTCGAGAAAGCATTTCAACCCTGCTCAGCTGTGAGAAACGAGAATAAAATAAAAATTCGTTCAATGATGAAAACGACGGAAATGTTTTCGTTCTGGAAATAAGCGTCACCAAGCGGCTTTATCTCAACTGCCAGACAAGTTGAGACGAGATGACACTACAGACACTTGTTTCGGAAAACCGCTAGGTATCTCGGTCTACGTTTCGTACCGGAGGAAATTCCCGCATGTGGACACGCAAATAATAGCCAACTGATAACTCATTTAAATCATTTAATATCCGTCATAGACGACGGAACTTTTTTGTTTCTAGAAAAGAACACAGTCAAGAAAAGCCACTTCGCCCAAGATGGCTTATCTTGATTTCTGCGAGATTTTGGGTGGACACCGAAGCCGCGCCGATTACCGGCGCGACGCCGCCGTTTTCAAATGGCTGAACCGGACTTCATCAAACTATAAGAAAAGGCGTTGAAATTATGAAAAACCGTTCAGGGATCAACAGAGACACAGGCGAATACTCACTACCAGTGAACATGGAAAGGCATCATCAGTGAAAGAAAATTCCGACCCCAAGCTCTTCTATACAACAAAACGAAATTCAAACCAAATGCAGTAAAATCTCTACCCGACCAGCGACCCAATCAAGCAGCAAAAACAGCAGCCGTGTCCAAAATGAAATCACAGCAAACAAGCTTTTTAACTCCAAGCAAGACTCACGAAGGAATTTACAAAGTTAAATATTTAAGGCTAGGCTAGAATCTCTCGTTTTGTGTTTCCCACAAGTTCGTTTTTTCTAACTTTGAGCGGTTTTGAGCCTGAAGCGGACCCTTGCCAAGAAGGGCCGAAGTATATCTCCAATAAAATTATTTTTACCAGGACATATAATTAGTCCAGAATCCGGAAGTAACCGGATTTTTTTTTTAAGTCAAACTTTTATTCAAAGTTGATTAGATGTTCTTTATAGGGATTTGACGCTGGATTTGTCTCGATGTCTCGGAGGAAGTCTCGGTCAATATCGTCAAAATAGATATGGCTTATAAGTTTAACTTGGTTTTCTCTGATGCTTAGCCTGGCGAAGACTGGGTCTGGCGAAGACAAGACCCTATTGTCTGAATCAAATATAAGATTTTTGGGATCCCATCGACACCTTCGGTCTTGTTTGAGTGTTTCCTTTCATTTGTGTTGCTGTTCTTGCTCAAACTGCTGCAACGTAGAAGAAGAATGTTTCATGCCAGAAATCGTGGCTGGTAATGATGGAGGGTAATGATGTCAAGGTTTTGATACTTCGCACCATTATGGTTGACTTTTATCGCGGCAAGGAAATGACAACGTCTAGAGTTGAATATCGTCACTCTATTGTCGCTGAAGACAAATCGGAAGATTCGACGAGTCGAAAATTATTTTATTGCACAGTATATATGACAATACAACTACCTATGACCGGCGATAGCAATTCTTACTCACGGCAAACACGAGTTTTCAGGACTGCCAGCATACGATAAGGTATTTCCGGCCGCGGTTTATCGAGGCGGGAAATTTAAATTTGCTTTGGTTGAGTACTATTTTTTTCCTCAAACTGTACGTGGCGTTCTCTTCGAAACCAAGAACATGCAAAAAAAATGTCGCAAAGGTGGACGCCTGGTAGGCGAGGATAAGTTTCATTGGGTGCGGGCTACGGACGTTCTTACACCGGTGGTACCCACTAGCCCCAGGACCAGTAAGGTAACAGGATAAAAGGAGCAAAGGAATGCTAGTTCAGCCGCAGTCAATCCTGAAGTCGCCAGTCAAGCTGGCTCACACATCCTAGCAAAGCAGGAATTCACATCTCCGGTCAATCTCGGAGCCTACTAGACGACATGGACAATAAGACAACAGTAGTTAATTACTTGAAGAAACTGTTTACAGCAGCGAACATAATTTATAGATATATATACCGAACATTCTCTAAGAAACATCTCTAAGAAATCGGTTGCTACTATCGCAAAATTGCATAGTAGTGGCATTATATAACCCGTGGCTTCGCCTTTCTTTGCCCGTTAGGGTTAATATGTACAAAAAAGACGGGTGTGGCTAATTTGTGTCGTGTTGCAGACTAATGCCTTCTTCATTTTTGTTTGTGTGTTTATTTATGGCTTCTGGCCGGAATAAAAGTCTTGAATCGAGTAGCTAAATAATATCAACTGATCCTTACCATTAGGTGTAACCCTAGGTTCACATAGATGTTCAGACTGAGGCGATATCGGCCATCGCCGAGATTTTCGTCGCCAAAATCGGTGATTTCTATTGCTTCGTCAGGCGATTTTCAATGTTGTGAAAATTCAAATTGAATCGGGCGACACTACGATGTTATGCACGCAACAGCAACATGGACGACCCTTTTGATGATTCACTTTTAGAAAAATTAATTATTTTTTACTATTTTAAGGGTTAATTTTAATTATTTTTCGCGTTAAATTCTGTTGCCGACGAAAATTCAGTGTGAAAGGCGATAGAAATCTTCTATCGCTGCGATTGAAAAATCTCGTTCATCGCCGCGATTTGCTCTGTGTGAACCTAGGGTAATGCAACAGGGGTCATGAACCGGATCAAAGACAAAACAGGACTATCTCAGGTTACGGATTTATCCCCTAGCCAGACGTTTGAAGGAAATACATCAAAGAGTAGCCTCGGGTTAGCCCAGCAGCTAACTGGGTCTAACAGGCAAAGACCGAGCGACCAATGCAACCAATGATAACATTTTCTCGATATACCTTTTCTCGAAAGATAACACTTGAAAGGGCATTAAAATATTCTTGGCATCCGTCACAAGGTTTAACACAGAGATGCGCATGCGCAAATGTAATCAAACGTCTGACAGTGAAGTTACGACTGAAAAAACACTTAAGTAAACATAACATTCGTTTAAGTACCGTTTAGTGTGCTTTTAAATAAGTCATGCGAAAGATGACTAAATAAATAAATGGATTGACTGATTAAAATTCCAGCTGCTTATGCGTGGATTAAAAACCACTAGGTTAATAATGCAGCCGCTCAATTTACAAAGGTATAAATTTCCTAATTGATTAGCTGGCTGATAATTAGTAGAGCACCGACAAAGCGATATAAAGTAACACATTGTTACTCTTTTTCTGCCATGCTGTGCGAATTAGTGATGCAGTTGGCGCGTCCTAAACAACCAAAACATTTCAAGTTTTTGTGTGTAATTTATTCTCTGAGGTGACAGCAAACACTGTTGAGATCTTCTTTTTGCAAGGCGCGGCTGAGACCTTTCCCTATTGCGACTTTGTCGACAAGGATGACGATAGGTTCATTTCATATAGCAACAGAGGATAAGAACCAGGTTCGCCACACTAATAATATCGCAAGAGGGGTCGCTCCGTGTTGGGGATTACTTCGATCTATCCATATTTTCACATTCGATGTTCGATAATCGATCGATCAATTCAATATTTCGGAACCATTTTTCGCTCTCATGTACGTCCTGGATCGCTAATATTTAAAGGTCGTGTCTTACCTATAATACTAACGCAACCTACTTCCATAATCACTCCATGTATTTCTAAACCCGGAGACCCCAATATCCTACGGTAAATTCTAATCCCTCTAACAAAATCGCGCATATTTTTTCACTTGCCATATTTTGCTACCTTTGATGTGTATCAGGATGTCGACGGTTGTCTGCGATAAGTTTTTCCAGCAGAAAAAACGGTTATGTAAATTGTTTCCCTGTTTTTGCTATAAGTCAACGGGTCTCGGAAAAGGCTTAAAACAGCCAAAACCGTGGGATATTTGTTGAAAGCACAGCCTAGTTTTAAAGTATTCAAATATTTTAAAACACTGCAAGTTGAAGAGCAATATAGTACAGTCAATCTAGCGTCAAATATGACTTGACCGCAAACAAATTGCAACAGAAATGATTTTTACACCATCTTGTAGAGGAAAAGAAACTATACTATATATCAGAAGTTGAGAAACCTAGCGAGGTGCAAAATTCGTGTTTATTAATGTTTTCTATTTTAATTTTTGTTTTCCAGCTGAAATTTTCTACTTTCTTAAGGCTTTTTGTTTACTTCATGGGAAACATGTTTTTGATGTGGTTTTTGTTCTGAACGCGAATATCGCATCAGAATTCAGATGCGGTCAACCGAAAGTGTTTCACATTCATCACCATACAAGAAATTGGCGATTATATAATTGCACAATCGTTTGACCGCATAGAAATCGCAACAGAAATGATTAAACCATTTTAATTTAAATGGAAATCTGTCTGAAGGAAAAGCTCGTGTTTTAAAGCGTTTTCAACTTTTTTTCCCAGATAGTATTTTCGATTTTCTAAAAGCTTACCGTTTTCTTCGTAGGATACATGTTTGACGGTAATTTTCTGTGCTGAATTCGAATATCATACCAGATTCAAAATATGTTCAACCTAAAAGAGTTTCACATTCATCGCCACTCTTTCTTTGGAACTCATATTATTTATCTGTTACTGATGTAGCGAAGCGAGGGACGAAGAAATGACGAATCTGTTTCAGGTCCAAATTTCCCGCGAAGAGACCGCAGATTACCAGCAAGTACCATTCCCCGAAAAGAAAAGGTCCACCAAGGAGTGGAAACCGATGGCTCTAGTGCCCTGCACAAAGCAACCCAATGCCCTAATCAACAACGCAAACCAGTCACCACGAAGCCCCAAATCGCTAATCTCCGTAACGACTAAATTCCAGGACAACCCGACCTGTCCCCAAGAAGAACCTGAGCCCCTCAAGACTGAAGGATATGAAAATTATTTTTGAACTTAATAAATATGAGAAAGCTGATTAATAGCGTAATACACTCCTGCCACCTAAGGGGATCAAGAAATCCAGGACTCAGCTCCTTAGAGCCTGAAAGAACTAGAGGCCCGAAACTGAAGAATCGAAAGGGAAGCTGAGACTATGATGGACGCAGCTTTCGAGGAGCTCATAGATGTGCGACTGGTCCCGCCAGCCGAGGCAGCCATCCTGAAGTTCCCTAAGAAACTAGTCTCAAAAGACGACCAAAGGTTGCTGAACCTACTTGCTAGAGGCAACCGTCGACCCAAATTTTGTCACAAGACGAGATGCCGCGGGGTAACGTAGCTCGAAGAGAACATCAGAGCCTCGTTTTTGTTGCATGCTGCAGGTCCACTTCTCGGCCGTTTCCGGGCTGATTCTTTCTACATCCGTTTTTGCACTGCAGCGCTTTCGAAGAAGACGGCAGCGCGTCTCGAGAATCACGGACTTGCTCACCGACCAAGTCCGTGCTTCCCTGCAAGACGCTGCAGCGCTGCCGCTTCAACCAAGAAGAAAGTGAATCCAAAAACGCATATTGTGCAAAAGCAAAGAAGTGCTGCAGCAGCGATGCGGCACCGCGATTGCAACAAAAACGAGGCTCAACCAAGACCGGGCGAGGACGATTTTAATAATTACATATATCTAGGATTTATACGCGTATATTATATTTATTCCAGCAATGTTTTCAACGGATACATCAGCTAAGATTCTTCATAAGCGATATTTCGGCCCTTCTTGGCAAGGGTCCTTGATTTATTACAGGTTTGTTTCTTTCCCCGAAGTTGAACAAGAGGACTGAAAGCCTGACGAGGACCCTTGCCAAGAAGGGCCGAAATATCGCTTATGAAGAATCTTAGCTGATGTATCCGTTGAAAACATTGCTGGAATAAATGTTTCAAAGTCAGCTTGGGCTCAAAGAATATTTATCTACGAAGTATATTATAAATATATATATGAATATATATTAAAGATTATCCACTCATTATTCTATAGAACGATCAAAAATTGTTGCTACCCGTAAAACTTGATATCGAGTTGATATCCTTGAATAACCACGACTATTGGTTAAGCCAGTGATACGCCTGTTCAGGTTAAGCTTCACTCACCCCACAAATAGGCTTGAGTGGACAATTAAGGACAGCTGGTTTTGTCTTACGGTCGAAAAAAAGGATAGATTACTCATATCGCAATAAAATTCATCCCATTTTTATACATAGTATCTCACTCATAAGCAGTAGGCACTCATGAGCCTAACTAGGAGGGACAAATGCATGGTGACTCTAAAATCAGTAACGTCACCATTTACAGACTAACGAATAATTATTAATTAAGTAATAAGTAATTATTAATAATGAGTATAGTACAATTATTATTTGGCCATTCAGCACATCCATTTGGGTCTGTAATCGGTCGTAAGTGCGAACAACGGTTAAGGTAATAGAATATTTGGATTGCTCGAATAATGATGAATGTGAAACACTTTCGGTTGACCGTATCTTTAACCTGATGTGATATTCGAGTTCAGCACATAAAACTTCGTCAGAAATGTGTTTAATATGAAGTAAAACTCGAGCCTTAAGAAAATAAAAAATTTCAGCTGAAAAATTAAAGAATTAAGTAGAAAACACTAAAAAACACGAATTTTGCACCTAGCTAGGTTTCTCAACTTCTGATATGTTATACAGTTGTTTTTTCTCTACAAGATGGTGTAAAAAACATTTATGTTGCAATTTGTGTGCGGTCAAACCTTATATTGACTGTACTAATAGTGCGATAGTCCTTTAAGACTGAAAAATGTAGTCAAATAGCATTTCTATCATATTTTGTTAAATTTGCGAGAAACATATCAGTCCAACTTCCGACATGTAAGAGTACTTATATTAGATTTTTTCCAATAATTAGAAAATAAACGAAAATATCCGAATATCGTTTTCAACATCGATATTTACGTTTCAATATCTGATATCGAGTATCGCTCAACAATACTACGATCACTGACGACTGAGTGGCGCTGGGGTCTCAATTAGGACGTGCTTGAACCAGGGGGGGGGGGGGGGGGGGCGGGGCATTTCTCAGGGTCGGCATTAACAATACTCCCAATAGGAACCGCTAGGACGCTGACGACAGAATGATTATCCCGCTGGACCTAGAACCAAGGCGAGTACCGTGTTCTTCAAAACTGTGCTAACCGAAAAAGTTTTTGAAAACTGAGTTAACTATATATTCGCAAAAAACATGGCTGATTTGGTATTCTGTTAAATTGTGCTAAGTGTTAGATGACGACGCCAGCACCATCTAACAGATAGATTAGTTTTAACTATCTGAGTTACTACTTTCTTCGTGCAGATGACATACGCAAAACTGGGCCCAAAAGTTATAAAATGTAGTTAGCACAGTTTTGAACAACACGGTACGATTGTCAATGGGGGGAAGGGGGTTCACCCGAGCTTGGTATGTCGAACAGAGATGGCGAGACCATCAGATTTACTAGTCCCTACGGACAAGCAGGGGTGCGTCAGGTGACGCTCCAACCACGAACTCCAGTTACGAACGACGGCAACAAAGCAGAGGGTTGGCACCCGTGATTTGTGTGCACTTACAACGCGAGCGATTAGCCCTCGGGTGCTCACGCACTAGAATTCCTGTTGTTGAGCGTTGAGGTTCTTTAACTTCACTAGATGGATGGCGCTCAGTTGTCCTTTCACTGCGGTTAGCTATTTCCGACTTGAGCTGAGTAAAAGCCAGGCTTCACCTTCGAGATTTTTCTTCTGGATTCCATTAGGCACTTTTCGTCGAGATGGATCTGGAAGGTGAAGCCAGGCGAAAAAATTCTGGAAGTCCGGTGGTTTGGGCACCCCAGATTCTTGATGTCTGTAAGGGGTAATATAGGCAAACCGTTCTAGAGACATAACAAATATGCAAATACAGCAAGGAAATCAAGGTGATTGACAGCTGTGAATGGGATTTCAGGATATTTCAAGTGCGAATGGGACATCTA
Source organism: Branchinecta lynchi (assembly GCA_023053575.1). Taxonomy (NCBI): domain Eukaryota; kingdom Metazoa; phylum Arthropoda; class Branchiopoda; order Anostraca; family Branchinectidae; genus Branchinecta; species Branchinecta lynchi. Next base: position 16,192,430 of record JAKZAP010000014.1, on the reverse strand, counting down.
GAAAATGTTGACAAACAACAAAATTAGCAGTCATTAATGTCATGAAAATCTGGAAGTGTTGGCTTCACTATGCGAAAGCCTCGGACATCTGGGAATCTGGAAGGTGAACTTTTTCCAACTCAAGTACGCCACTTCGTCTTATATGTTGCTGTTACACCAAACTCCGCATCTATACATATATATTTGACAAGTATACAAGAGCTAAACTGAGATATGTCACAGATTCATAAATGAACTTATCTCACGAGAAATCTGGGCCCAGTTACCCATGAAAGGGAGGGTGGGGAGGGGGTGGGGACAATCAAATTGCATATCACAGACATGCAAATTGCATGTCTATAGACTTAAATGTCTTCGACTATACCAACTTAGAGGTTGATTCCAGTCACGTGTCAAAAACTTCACTCATGGGCAAATTGGGCCCACTTGCCCATCAACGGGGAGGGTGAGGAGTGGTTCAGCAGTCACATAGATACTCCCAACCCGATGATCCAACAGCACAAAGGAATTTTATCGCCCTTTATCCAGTTTTTGTCAAGTTGAAAAAAAAAAAAAAGGGCAATCTGGGTGCAATTGCCCCTGAACCAAGTGGTGGTGTGGTTTGGGCCCGTAGAAAGAGACCCCAATGCTCACAAACATACCAATTTTCAACTTGATACCTGTTAATTCCTGTCACGGGTAACGAACTTTACTCCTGGGCAATCAGGGCAAAGTTGCCATTGAACGGGGTGGGTGGGGGAGATGCCCAGCCCTAGGATCTACACGTACAAGGAATTTCACCGTCCTATGTCCAGGTCTGGTCAAGTTATGAACATTATTCACTGGGCAATCTGGGCCGATTTGCCCCAGAACCTGGTGGGTGTGGGGGGTGGTGAACTTGATACTGGCACTGGTTTACGAGTTATGAGCTCCACACAATACGGTGAAAACCGAACGCTGATACAGCGCTCGCAAAAGTGGACTGTTCCAAGGGACACTCTACTAACAAGACCTAAGGTTTCGGTAGGATCCCAAAAATCTAATATTTGATCCAGACAATTGGGCCTTGTCTTCGCCAAGCTAATCATCTGAGAAAACCAAGTTCAGATATCCCTCTATAAGCCATATCTATTTTGACGATACTGACCGAGACTTCCTGCTTTACTTCTGCCAAATTTCCGGTTTCGGCCGAATTCCGAGCGAACTACTTGTCCAGCAAAAAAAGAAAAATTCAGAAACGAATTCAGAGATATCCTTACTCCTTACCCATTATTAGATGTCCTCTATAAAGAACATCTAATAACTTCAAATAAAACTTTAACTTATAAAATTTCCGGTTTCAACAGGATTCCGGACTAATTATATGTTCGGGTAAAAAATGGTGTTCATACGCAGACTCAGCGTATTTTCCTAGCTCTAAATCTGTCATCTAATCAACTTCAAATAAAACTTTCGCTTTTAACAAATTTTCCGGTTTGGCCGGATTCCAGGTGAACTAGTTGTCCGACGAGAAAATTGTTTTCATCGTCGTGTTCAGCATGTCTTCTTACCCCATAATCGACTATCACATTAGCTGTTTACAAATATTTTGTTTCCCCTTAATTTGAACCCCTGAAAGTAGAGCTACTCTACGAACTTGACCTTACCCTTGATTCAAAGAATCCTCACACCAAGTTTCATCAAAATATCTCATTCCCTTCGAGACTTACCGTGCTGACAGATTGACGGACAGACGGACAACATTTGCGATGTCATAGGTATCCCGCCACTTACGGGTTCGGATCCCAAGAACGAGTTGGCCTTATTCCAACATAATCTCGAAACTCGCCAGGAAAGCCTCGAAACAAACAAAAAGTTTGAAGATATATTCGAAGTCTTTTGCGGATTGAGAAATGTCTTATCAGTAGTACGGAAAGCGTCCAAGCTAGCTAAGACAATCGGGCTCGACTAAAACCAGGAAGGGAAGGGAACGCGAGAAAAGCAGGAAGGCATACTAAAACCAGGAAGGGCATATTAAAATGAGGAAGGGCATACTAAAACCAGAAAGGCTGTCGCCAGAATTCGCAGCACCGTTCCCTTCCTCTATTTCGTATTATTTGAGGGGTCAGCAACTTTTCAAATTGAACTTTGAGTTTGAAAAGTTGCCGACCCCTCGAAGAATACTAAACAGAGGAAGGGAGTTGGTGCAGCTTTCCAATTCTGAGTTCTGGCGACAGCCTTCCTGGTTTTAGTATGCCCTTCCTCGTTTTAGTATGCCCTTCTGGTTTTAGTACGCCTTCCTGCTGTTCTCGCGTTCCCTTCCCTTCCTGGTTTTAGTCGATCCCAAGACAATCCCTGTCGCCTTAACAAAAGGGGAAAGATTTTTTTAGAAGGATAAGATGGTTAAGACCACCTTGCGTTCAACAATGGCTGAACAGCATCTGAAAGTCTGTTACTAATCGCATGGGAAACCGATCTAGTTGGCGAATTTGAAACTGGATGAATTGTGGAGAGGAAAACGTTTAAAACGCGACGAAGAAATGTGCAGGGTGGGTTGAAGATAGAAGACTTTTTAGTTTGAGTGACGATCTTAAAGACTAACCGAATAAGGCTGACATCCAACAGTCTAGTAACATATCACCTTGCCTTATCAATTTATCATTATTTACTTATATACTCCTAAAAGCCTGATAAAAATGCGTTACTTCGTTTGTCCGTTATCCAGGGATAATCGATTTCACAGAATGAACTTATTCTTTCGGGTTTGTGGTACTTCTATGTGCTTGTCCCTCTAAGCTTGAGGTCTTGGCCCAGGTGAAGGCGTGCAAGATCTCCTGGCAATAGCAATCAGAGTGCTAAAAGACCAAGAAATCCAAAAATGGGATGGGATGGTAAGTAGGTCAGGGACATTAAAATATCATCGACAAATAAAGGAAGTATTTGGTGAAGAGGTATATGTTAAGTTAAATTTGCCCCAGTTATGGGGCCAGTCGCGGGCCAACTGTCTATCTGTGCATAGGCTATACATAGTTGTTTTTTGAAGAGAAAGGAAGAAGACCAGCCATCCAGCCATCCGGGTGTGCTTGCCCTCTATGTGGTAATGGAGTTGATGGTTTGGTCCATGTTCTGTGCTGGTGTCCAGAGCTTTCTGGGTTAAGAAGGGAATTATCGGGAGGTAAGTTTATGTTATGTTTTTATGTTTATGTTTACGCCAAGCGTTATATGCAAAATTTGCAGATTTGTTGATGGTGTGGTGAAATTTTGAGAGAGCGATGGTGAAGTTTAGTTCATGTAAAGTTATTTTGTTTTGTTGTTTTATATGTATTTTCTTGTATATGGCCTTCGGCTTTGAATACAGTTATAATAATTATACAAAATAGAAATGTAAGCCATTGTCGAAAAATAAAATAAGACTGTCAGATTCCTTGTAATTTTTAACTTTTCTACAGACGTAACTTCTCCGATGTCGCATCTTTGCCCTGGAAATGCAGGCCTTGGCGTAAATTCAAATTCTCCGCGTCTGGAAGAACTTCGGTTTGTCGCGTAAGCAGCGCCGACTCTGAACGTTATTACCAAACCCCCAGGTGGAAAAATACAAATCCCTCGAGTGAAAATATTTCAGTACATTAAAATATCAGATGTAAAACTAAGCTGCCTTTTCAGTTAAACTTTAAGGAACCTAGTTTTTGTCTACTGTTGTCTGTAACACATAATCAAAGTAAGACTACAACAGCATTCTATACTGAAGAGATTATCACTACGGAGAATTTTCGGTAAAACGTCGGAAAATTCCGAAGCCGTCTCCCCTATCATAGCTTGTTCACACGGGGCTGAAACAGCGGCCGATTCTCGATCAGCGGCTGATTTACGCGCGTAAATAGCGGTTGAAAAAATTCCAAAAATCAGCCGCTGATTTTACAAATAGGCGCTTATTTTCTTCGCGGTCACCGATTGGGGTAAACTAAATCCTTTGGAATGTGACCTTTGATGACTCTAGGGACAGTAAACAGAATGTAATTAGGGGAACTAGTCAAGCTTGGCGAGTTTTAGGTCAATCCAGTTCAGGTTCTGTCAGAGCAATGTGAACACAACATGATTTTTACATTGAGCATACAAGGATTACTAAATGATCTCGAAAAAAAAGGTAGAATAATTTTCTAATTACAACAGCGTATGTTCTGTTTATGTCTAACATTTATTTTTGTTGTTTTCTTTAAAAAAAATAATAATTTGAGTAACTTTTCCATTCAACCTTCACTGAAAAGTAACTGAACAACACTAACTGATTGCATTCTGTTCTCGTTTTATTTGTATTTATTATTAATTGTATTGTGCGTTCTCATTTAAAAACAAAAATTTTAAATGAATTTTATTTGCTTTTGAACTTAAAATTGCCGAGTCGCCTAAAATCTGTCAATATTCATTTTGTGACTTTTTCCTAGTCCAAAAGACAACAAGTCAACTATGTTTGACTTAGACTAACTCACAAGATGTTTTTGTTAATTTTATATATTTTGTTACAAACAAAAAGAATATTCGGAATTAGGTTTTTCTTTTTAATTCTCCCGTCAACCCCCAAAAGTTGATTTTGTCGTCTGAACAGATCAGCCGCTGTTTCCGCGCTTATTTCGGTCCCGTCTGAACAAGCTATCAGGAAGGGGTCGGGACGCCTTTGGGTACATAGAGGTAACAGATTTGATAGACACAAGAAATATGCAGATGGTTGGAGTAGGAGAAACAGAACGAGTGATTGACTGTCGCGATTGTGGGGCGAAAAAGAGGACATCCTGGACTTCCTGTGCGGAAGTCAGAGATTTCTAGAAATCGGGAACGTGAAGCAAGGCTTAAAAAAACCTGGCAGTGTACATAGAGACAACACACTTGAGAGACATAAGAAATATGCAAATGTTTGTTGGAGGCAAAACAGATCCGAGGACACGTAGGAAATGTTGAAAAATAGAGTAACTGCCTATCATCAATATTGGAAAAATCCGGAACAGTTGCCTTGACTGTACGGAAACCCCAGATATCTGGAAATCTGGAAGGGTTAAGCTGGAATCAGGCAAACAAGCAATCTGGCTGGAACTGATGATGGTGGTGCATTTGTCGAAATCCCTGTGTTTGCACCTCAGGAATGAGTCTCCACGGATTTCAGGACGGGTCGTGATACTCGGGCGTTGAGCTCGTCGTCTTCGGTGCTTCCTACGATATATGAAGAAATTAATCGGCTTTTTGGGATCCCAAAACTTAAGTGGAGGGATACCTATGACATCACAAAAGTTGTCCGTCTGTCCGTCTGTACGCACTATAACTCTCGAAGGGAATGAGAAATTTTGATGAAACTTGGTGTGAGGACTGTTTCGGTCAAGAGTAAGATCAGGTTCGTAGATGGGCTCTGTAGCCCTACATTCAGGGGTGGGGGAGGGGTTGTAATTTAAGTGTCAAATGAAATATTTTTAAACATATAATGTGATAGTCGATTATGGGGTAAGAAGACATGCTGAACACGGTGAAAACGATTTTGTCATCGGACAAGTAGTTCGCCCGAAATCCGGCCAAAACCGGAAAGTCTGTTAAAAAGTTTTATTTGAAGTTGATTAGATGTTCGATTTAGGGATAAGAAGACATGCTGAACACGGTGATGAAAACTATTTTCTCGCCGGGCAAGTAGTTCGCCCGGAATTCGGCCAAAACCGGAAAGTTTGTTGAAAGTAAAAGTTTTATTTGAAGTTTATTAGATGTTCGATTAAGGAGAAGAAGACATGCTGAACCCTTATGTGAACAGTATTTTCTACCAGGACCACTTGCTCGGCCGGAATCAGGCCAAACCGGAAAATTTGTTAAAAGCAAAAGTTTTATTTGAAGTTGATTAGATGACAGATTTAGGGGTAAGAAGACACGCTGAATCTGTATCTGACAATCTTTTTTTTTACGTGGACATTCGTTTGGAATCCGGTTGAAACCGGATTTTTTTTTATAAGTTAAAGTTTTACTTGAAGTTGATTAGATGTTCTTTATACGGATAAGGAGATACGCTGAATTCGTTTCTGAACTTTTTTTTTTCTTGACAAGTATGGTAGTTCGTTCGCAATTGTCTGGATCAAATATTAGATTTTTGGGATCCCATCGAAACCTTTGGTCTTGTTTCTTGCGACATTTTGACCCTTATTAACAAGGGTCCTCGTCAGGCTGGAACCAGAAGAAACGGACCTGCGGAAAAGAAAATCTTTTGAAATATACTGAACCCAAACTGAAATTCTTTTTCTCACCGGACAATTGGTTCTCCCGGAATCTGGAACATTTTTACTATTAAATTTCAATAATTGCTCCAGACATTTGGAACATTTTTACTATTAAAATTTAGAAACAGATCAAGGCCAAATATCTAATTCTATACCCCTATAACTCATACCTATCTTGACGAAACAGTTCGAAACTTCCTGCCTCACTTCTGCCAATTTCCCGGTTTCGGCGGAATTCCGGAACTAGTTGTCAGGCGAAAAAATAAAGCTCAAAAATGAATTCAGAGCATCTCCTTACTTCCAATCCAACATCTAAGCAACTTCAACTACAAATTTAACTTATTACAATTTTTCCGGCTTCAGCCGTATCCCGGCGAACTATATGTCCGGGTAAAAAATGATTGTCATATAAGGATTCAGCATCTCTCCTTACCCCTAAATCGGACATCTAATCAACTACAAATACAACTTTTGCTCTTAACAAATTTTCCGATTTTGGCCGGATTCCAGGCGAACTACTTGTCCGGGTATAAAATGATTTTCACTTATTCAAACAATGTTTACAACGGATACGTCAGCTATGATTTTTCATCAGCGATATTTCGGCCCTTCTTGGCAAGGGTCCTCGTCAGGCTGTCAATCGTCTGGTTCAACTTCGGGGAAGGAAACAAACCTGTAATAAATAACTGAAGCTTCTACCGACTATAAATATATTATTAAAGTAAATTATTTCAAATACCACTATAATGAAAAAACTAGTCCTGAAATTTAATTTTGACAACGACGCTGTTTTTGCTGCACGATTGGGGCGATCACAGGAAAGGGTTGATTTTCACATAAGCATTCAGTATGTCTTCTTACCCCTCGAACGTCTAAAAAACTTCAAACAAAACTTTTACTTTTAACAAACTTTCCGGTTTTGGCAGGATCCCGGGCGAACTACTTGTCCGACGAGGAAATGGTTTTGATAATCATGTGCAGCATGTCTTCTTCCTTAATCGACTAGCTCAAAAACTATTTAAAAATATTTTGTTTGCCCCTTAATTTGACCCCCCCCCCCCCGCCCCTAAATGTAGGGCTACAGAGCCCATCTACGAACTCGACCTTTCCCGTGACTCTAAGGATCCTTACACCATGTTTCATCAAAATATCTCATCCCCTTCGAGAGTTATCGTACTCACAGACGGACAGATAGACGGACAACTTTTGCGATGTCATAGGTATCCCTCCACTTACGTTTGGGATCCCAAAAATCGGAAATTTCGTAAAAGTATCAGTTCAATCTAAAGTTAAATACTCCTTATCTGAAGTTGAATAAGAGTTTGGTACAAGGGTACAGACATCATGTTGAATCTGTTCCGGAATTTCCATTTTTCGCCAGAAAAGTAGTTTGCCGGGAATCCGGCGCAAACTGAAACAAGACCAAAGGTTTCGATGGGATCCCACAAATTTAATATTTGATCCAGACAATCGGGTCTTATAGAGGTCCAGTCTTGGCGAGACTCCTTGAGCACTTTAGTAGTAAAACTAAGACAAATGGTAATAATCTGAGAAGATCAAGTTCAAATATGGATCCACCATGTGTGATTACCCCTATAGCCTGCGCCATATCTACTTTGACGAAAGTGCCCTGCCTTACTTCTGCCAAATTTCCGGTTTTAGTCGGATTCCGGGCGAACTACTTGTCTTGCAAAAAACTGAAGTTCAAAAACGGATTCAGCGTATCTTCTTACCCCAAAATCGAACCTCTAATTAACTTCAGATAAGACTTCAACTTTTAACAAATTTTCCGATTTCAGCCGGGTTAATGTGTCCAGGTAGAAAATTGTCATAGACGAATTCAGCATGTCTTAATTACTTTCGTAAACCATATTGGCCTGACATATCACAACAAGAGCTACGAGCTCATATGGCACTTGTTACGAGTAGGCGGCACAAGAAAGTAGATGAGAACGTCACAAAATACACCCGCCATTCAAAAATGCGGTTGGGAAAGAGAAATAGAATATTTAGTTTCGCTTAATTCTGAGTTTCTGACTTTCTTGAGTTCCCCCCCCCCCCCAATCCCCCACAGGTATCGGACCCGACCCGGACTTAGCACTGAAAATCTGAGGCGATAGCTCTTTCCACCTGGCAAGTTTCATTCAAATCCGATCACCCGTTCAAAAGTTAAGCATGCCACTAGATTCCGGACTTCCCATCCATCCACTCCCCCCAGGATGGTTGGATCGGGGAAACGACTATTCTCAAGTCAATCTGTTCAGATCCCTAATATACTGGCTAAGTTTCATCGTCGTAGCACATCAGGAAGTATGCCGAACTCGCGGGATCGCTAGAAATCAGGACACCCCCCCCCCTCCCCCAACTCCCCCACAGTGCCAAGATCCTGTCCGGTTATGTCAATGACGTATATAGGACTTGAACTTGTTCTTCCCACCAAGTTTCATCCCGATCCCTCCACTCGAACCGTTCTCAAGATTTCCGGCTCCCTCCTCCAGCCCCCCCCCAGTGTCATAGGATCCGGTCCGGACTTAAAAGTAGGACATGCGAGACACGAGGTGATCCTAAATATCAACTTTCATCAAGATTTGATCACCCGTTCGCAAGTTAAAAATACCTCAATTTTTGGTTTCCCACTCCCTCCACTCCCCCCCCCCCCCCCTCCAGATGGTCGGATTGGGGAAGTGACGATTTCCTATTTAATCTGGTCGGGTCCTTGACATGCCTGCCAATTTTCGCCGTCTTAGCACATCAGGAAGCAATGCACTCGCGGGACCACTAGAAATTTGGACTCCCCCCCTTCCCAACTGCCCCAAAGTGAGCGGATCTGTTCCGGTTATGCCAATGGCGTATCTAGGACTTGTGCTTGTTCTTCTCACCAAGTTTCATCCCGATCCCTCCACTCTAAGCGTTTCTCAAGATTTCCGGTTTTCCCCTCCAACTCCCCCCAGTGTCACCGGATCCGGTCTGGATTTAAAATAGAACATCTGAGGCATGAGTTCCTTCCAAGTATCAAGTTTCATTAAGATCTGGTTACCCTTTAGTAAGCTAAAAATATCTGATTTTTCCTAATTTTCCGAATTCCCCCTCCCTCCACTCCCCTCCAGATGGTCGGATCGGGGAAACGACTATTTCTAATTTAATCCGGTACGGTCCCTGATACGCCTGCCAAGCTTCATCGTCCTAGTTTATCTGGAAGTGCCCGAACTAGCAAACCCGGGACCGACAGACCGACTGACGGACAGAAATTACAATCGCTATATGGCACTTGGCCGAAGGGCAAGTGCCATACAAAATCAACGAAGAAACCAACGAAAATTGGGTTTGTAAAGGCCAACGAATGTACTGAGATAAAAGTGGAATATTTCGGGAGGACAACATTCAGCGCAGACAGAAAATTTTGAGGAAAAATGCCAAAACAAGGATGAAGATTTTGGCATTCCCTCCCCTCCAAATTATGCATATGTTTGATATGCTTTTAGATAGAATGTAGGACTTACTGACTGTTGTTCAGTCGTCTGTTAAAATGGTATCAAGTATGCACGGGTTCAGCAAAGACTGGACATCTGCAAGACCTGATTATCTGTGTCAGAAAGATCAACAAATATTCCCGCTTGGGATTCCATCGAAGCTGTTGGTCTTGTTTAACTAAATGGCGTAATCGAAGAATTGCGGATCCCAAAACATTAGTGACGTTGTCCGTCCGTCCGTCTGTCTGTTAGCACGATAACTTTCTAGGGGGTTGAGATGTTTTGTTAAAACTTGGTTGGAGAATTCGCTGGGTCAAAGTGAAGGTCAAGTTAGTAGACGGGCTTCGTAGCTGTATGTAAAGGAGGGAGTTTCAAATTATCATCGCGGCGAAACGCGGCGAAACCGTGATGCCCTTTTCACAAAATCCTTTGTCCCCGCATTTCCAAATTTGGTGATTTAACGTGTTTACTGGTTCCCCTTTCTTTATCGAATTTGCTAATTCCCAAAGTTTTGTTCCCTCCGCATCGATTTCACCGCATCCGCATCCGTCTCTGCGAAATTCGGTGATTTAACCTGTTTATTTGGTCTCATTCGTTAGCGAATTTGGTATTTCATCGGACTTTTCTGAAGTCCGGATCTGTTCCATCGGATTCAGTCAGTCCATTTCATAATTCGGTCATTATTCATATATATTTGGTTCTGATTCGAGACCGAATTCGATAATTCAGCCAACTTTTGTTCAATCCGCATCGATTTCGCCGCATCCGCATCCGTCTCTGCGAAATTGTGATTTAAGCTGTTTATTTGGTCTCATTCTTTACCGAATTCGGTCGCATTCGGTCAGCCCATTTCATAATTAAATTCAGTGAGATTCATTTGGTTCTGATTCGTTACCGAATACGGTAATTCACCGGATTTTTCTTTAGTCCGTTTCTATTACTAGACTTGCCGAATTCGTTTGTTTTAGCTGGCGACAAAATGATTTTCACCATCATGCTCAGCATGTCTTCTTACCTCTAAATCAAACATTTAATCAACTTCAAATCAAACTTTTACTTTCAACCAACTTTCCGGTTTTTGCCGGATTCCGGACGAACTACTAGTCCAGCCAGAAAATGGTTTTCACCATCTTGCTCAGCATGTCTTCTTACACCTAAATCAAACATTTAATCAACTTCAAATGTAACTTTTACTTTTAACAAACTTTCCGGTTTTTGCCGGATTCCGGACGAACTACTTGTGCGGCGAGAAAATGATTTTCACCATCGTGCTCAGCATGTCTTTTTACCCCATAATCGACTATCACATTAGCTGTTTAAAAATATTTTGTGTGTCCCTTAATTTCAACCCCCTCCCCCACCCCCAAATATAGGGCTACAGAGCTCATCTACGAACTCGACTTTACCCTTGACCTAAACGATCCTCATACCAAGTTTCATCAAAATACCTCATTCCCTTCGAGAGTTATCGTGCTTACAGACGGACGGACGGACGGACGGACAACTTTTGCGATGTCATAGGTATCCCTCCACTTACGTTTTGGGATCCCAAAATATTTACGCTCGCATTTACGTCACGAAGAACTACATTTTTGCGTCAACGAAACAAGCTGCAGTGTGAAGGGAGCACGTAAAAGGTTTTTTCGAGGATTTTTCGCCAGTCTGAACGGACCTTAAGACCTAATAGCTGTGACGCTGACAAAGGACACGACATGGCAGGTCAACTGTTCGTCGGCTCAAAATCTGATTTCTCTAGTCTCCGTTTGATTACTAAAGCAAACATTATGAAACAGGCCTTGGCAGTGATTTAACTTGTTTGTTTACTGATAGTAACTATCTTAGTTTTGCGGAAGGAAGCAGGAAACGGAACTGAGTCCTTTTCCTTTTACTTTCTTTTGGTAATGACACAATTTCTGAAATTACCAGGACGTCACCGATCACGTCGAACCTAATGTTTGCTCTCCGAATTCTGGTGAGAATCCGTTGTATTTCACTTAGGCGACTTATTTCAATCACCGGTTAGGTTCGACCTTGGGCGAACCTAATGTAAGCTCGTCAGATTCTAGTGAGAATGAACCGGTTGTACTTTACTTAGGGGACTTATTTGTCCCGGACACATTTGAGCATTAATAGAAGAAAAGCAAATCGCGCGCTTTTCTTGAATTTGGGATACGAACTCAGTTCGGAGTCCAAATATCGAATCCAACGTTTCTAAGTTGACTTTACGGCATAATTTTTCAAAGACAAACCAGACAAACAAGATCACCAAGTGCATTTTTAATGTTGCTCCAAATGGCGTTAGCAGCAACATATACGTTTTAACACTGCTAGGCGAATGTTTTTCGGTGAAGTTGAAGGAAGCTAAGTAGCTAGCCTGCGTTCTTTACAGCCGGAGTACTCACTCACTATTGGTCTCTGGGATCCCAAAATGTTAGCGAAGATACCTCGAGGGCTACTCACTCCCAACATGGCTGCACAATAAGTGCGCGGTGCCCCGGTGTGCAATGCTGCCCCAAAGAGAGTATCCCCTCACCACACCTTAGACTCAGTTAAGCTTGTCCGTCCGTCAATTCCTATGATATCTCTCAACGAGGTTGAACTATTTGTTTATTGTCCATTGTCAGGCGGTAGCTTTATCGTTGGAGAGGTAAATAATTGTCGTTCTTTCTTTTGTGCATTAATTTAACTAAACATGCCCGATGGTTTGTTGAGAACCTAAATACTGCTTCAGCCCGAGCCTCCCCTGGGCACCGGCTGGGCACATATTGTACACCTATTGTAGGAGTGAATAACCCCGCGGGCTGATTAAGCACAACAAATATGGAGGGGTTGCCCACTCTAGATTTGAGTGTAGGCTACAGCAAGAGCCCGGTGCCCTGCCAGCGCCGGGACCGGTTGTCACGTGTTAAAACAAGAATGTTAAGAACCGTTTGAAAGATGAGTCGCTCAATTTACGGACGGCACCGGTACCATCACAACTGATTGCGGTCGGTGCCGGGAAAGGTGTACAGCAGATCCTGAGGAGTGGGCAACTCCTCGCAAAATGACAGCCTTAAAAGGCTTATTCATCACCTTCATTTTGTATAGTAGATAAGATTTCGACTCTGCTCGGTATGATTATTTCCACATTTCTTCGTCAGATGAAGATACAGGAGTTACTCTCTTGCCCCTCGATGTAAAGTCGAGAGCCCTTTTATAATACCGTATAAACATGCTACTGGGTTATAAGCAAATCTCATTTACGGCTTGTTCAAAATCATCCACGTCTCGATCCATCCACATGTTCTATTAATCACACAATTATGCACCGTCATTACTTTTCCAGAATGTCAAATTGAAAACTCTTCAAAAATGGTATTACCACCTCTGATTAGCGGGCAACCGACGTTGCTCCTCCTTTTTCCCGCCTCTGCTCAGAAAGCAACAGCGAAGTTTTCGAAATCACGCGTCGGCGTGGATAATGCTATCGCTCATGTCGTTTCGATAAGTGAAGTGCGATAATAAACCTCGCCTGAGTAATTTTCGTCGATAAAGTTTTATCAAAGTAAGAATAAATAGAAATATGGCAGAGGTCAGTGATACGGGAGCTGACACCCCGTTGCCCAGTTTATCAAGGTATGTAAGATGTAAGATTACGCAAATTGGAGTGTATATAAACAAAGAAAGTTGGCAGTTGACACAAGTGTTTGATTGCATATCCTATACTTGAAGCATCTATCTGTGACATGGGGAGATAACGAAAATTTCGATGTTTGGTCATAAATATTTTGCAGACAGTTCAAATTTGTGAGCTAAAGGCCCACAATGAAACATGTATCAGTCCTTTAGGTGATGATTTTATGCATGCAGAATTGGGGTTGTAAATCAGCTAAGATATCTGTATAGAACACAAACTTTAGATTTCATCATAAGCTATAACCTATAACAGCTAGCATACTAAACACGAGGAAGGGTTGTCAAGCGCCCCAGATAACCCACTCCCCGGGACCTGCTGTATACCCTTTCCCGACACCGTCTTGTACTGACCGTAACGACCGGTGCCGGCAATAAATCAGGCGATTCGACTTCTAAACCGGTGCTGGTACCGGGCACTTGTTGTACATTCAAATTGACACTGGGCAACCCCTCGTCAAGCACAATACAGGTTTAACCCCGTGGAAGACCCTGCAGTCAAAATTGTGGGGATCCTGTCGCACTTTATGTCATAATACACCTACTTTACCAACCATCGATTTTTATAAAAAACAATTCTGTTCCACAAAACTGGATTACGTCCAGTGGACCCTTACGATGGTTGAAGATTTCATCCCAATACGTCTTTAATTTTGACAACCAACGATTCACAAACTAATTCTATTACTCAAAACTAAACATTTTAACGGCTTATTTGTATTAAAGTTTATTAAAATACTATATTAAAATAAGTGTAAATTTTATTAAAATACTAGGTAGCTGCCCATGGCCACAACCTCCGAAGCGGCCCAGGCCAAGGACCTAAGTGGTAAAGGTACAAAATATAACATGTTGCAGGATTATAGTGGTGCTTTTCTATTCCATTTGTAAGTCTTCTTATCTCTTTTCTAAAGTAAATGAATAAAAAATATAAGTCAAGTTTACGAAAAGGGAGCCTCGAAACTTTTTCAAAACCTTTTAACGTCAACTATCAGTTCCGCAGAACACATGTTAGTTATTATATATACAACTCAGGGTCATATCCAGTCGTGGGTTAGGGGATTGAACCTCGCCCCCACCCCCGAAACCTAAAAAAATAATAATTTGTATAGGCTTTTCCCTCTGATCTACGTCTCTTTTGCAGTTTCTTGTCCGACCCGCAGGCACCCCCCCCCCCAAAAATAAATTCCTGGACACGGGCCTGAATACAACTATTCTACGTAATAACCCAGTTTTTTTTTTAGAAATGAAGCCAAATGCAAAATTTAACTTAGTGCTGACAGTCCGTGAAATGTGAGAACAAAGAATAATAATCGTAATATAAAATATTTGAATACGTTAAATATGTTAAATATATGTTAGGCTAATAAGATGTCAAGTGACGTGATATCTTGTATGCGCCGTCGGACTAGTTGGAAGTTCATTCATTTTCTACTGAAAGCCTAAAATTACTCTACTGGCAACGTCGGTAGCCTAAGTGCAACGATATCTGTTTATGTTCCAATATGAAAATTGCCCATATAAAATTTATCAGTTTAAGATTATGCTTATCGGGGGGGTGGCGGTGGAGTTTCAGCAGCTCTTTTGGTCCATTTTAAGAGCTGGTCCTTCGCATCTTCTTTACCGACGGAACCGTCTCGTATATACTGTTACGTTCCATGTATGTGGGGTGTGAGGTACAAGGTACAAGCAGTAGTGCATCACTGCGTCTTTCAACTGATATCGATAACCTTTATTATTGCCCCTTCCTCCATTTCAGCTTAGGTTTTTCAGTTCGACATAATAAGTACGGAAAGATAGAATAATTACCGAAGCTATCCTCGAAGCTATCAGACCAAACAAATCCTTACAGTTCACTCAAGCAGCGAGTCGAGAAGTATTATGTCGCCATCGTCTAATTTAATTTCTGTTACTTTTTTTAAACTTGGTAATACGAAGATTAGGTCTGTTTAGATTCACGCTAATGTATTTTTTTCTTCTTCTGATCTTTAACGCTTTAACTTAAGAGTTTCAAGAATCGTTTGGATGTGCTGGGTTCGTGCTTTCATCTGGCCAGTGTGAAATGTTCGTGAATAACAAATGCTTAGCTGCAACAATCACATTAGAAATCACCAATTTACTGGTCGCCACTGAAGTTCAGTTCTTTTGATTTTTTCTTAAAAAATCATACTATTTACTGTTCAACTTACAGTATTTTAAAATATTCAAATACTTTAAAACTAGGCCATGCTTTCAACAAATAACCTACGATTTTTGCTGTTTTAAGCCTGTTCCGAGACCCGTTGACTCGTAGCGAAAACAGGGAAACAATTTACATAACCGTTTTTGGGATCCCAAAACCTAAGTGAAGGGATACCTATGACACCGTAAAGTTGTCCGTCCGTTCGTCCGTCCGTCTGTTAGCACGATAACTCTCGAAGGGGTTGAGATATTTTGATCAAACATGGCATGAGGACTCTTTAGGTCAAAGTACAGGTCAAGTTCGAAGATGGGCTATATAGCTCTATATTTAGGGGTGGGGGAGGGGTTTAAAATTAAGGGGAACAAAAGATACTTTTTAAAAGCTAATGAAAGAGTCGAATGAGGGGTAAAGAGACATGCTGAATCCGAATATGAAATTTATTTTCTCGCCGGACAAATAGTTCACCCGGAATCCGGCGTAAACCTGAATATTTGTGAAAAGTAATATGAAGTTGATTAGAGGTTCGATTTACGGGCAAGGTAACGTTCTGAGTCCGAATATGAAAATTATTTTCTCGCCGGACGATTAGTTCGGCCGGAATCCGGCCAAAACCGGAGAATTTGTTTAAAGTAAAAGTTTTATTTAAATCTGATAAGATGCTCGATTTTCGGGTAAGTAAACATGCTGAATTCGCATATGACAACCATTTTCTCACCGGACGTATAGATCGCTCGGAATCCGGCTGAAACCGGAAAATTTGTTAAAAGTAAAAGTTTAATTGGAAGTTGATTAGAGGTTGGATGTAGGGGTAAGGAGACATGCTGAATTCGTTTGTGAGCTTTATTTTTTCGCCGGACAAGTAGTTCCGGAATTCCGCTGAAACCGGAAAATTGGCAGAAGTAAGGCAGGGAAGTTTCGATCTGCTTCGTCAAAATAGATATGACTTAAAGGGGTAAACACACATGCTGAATCCATATCTGAACTTGGTTTCCTCATATGATTATTATTTTGCCTTAATCTTTTTCTAAATTTTAATAGTAAAAGTGTTCAAGGAGTCTGGCGAAGACTGGATCTGGCGAAGACAAGACCCAATTGTCTGGATCAAATTTGAACTTTTGGGATCCCATCGAAACCTTTGGTCTTGTTTCTGATGGAAAAACTTCTTGCAGACAACCGTCGACACCATGATACACATCGAAGGTAGCAAAACAGGGCTAGTGAGAAAATCAGCTAGGTTTTGTTAGAGGGGTTAGAATGTACTGTACGAAATTGGGGTCTCCAGGGTTTAGAAATATATGGACTGATTATGGAAGTAGGTTGCAGTAGTGTTATATGTAAGACAGGTCCTTTAAAGGAGTTGACTCATCTGGCAGAACATGTAGAGAAACCATTACTAGTCGAATATTGTGGAACACTAATGTACCTTTTCTTTCTTCAAAATTCTGATGTCAGCCATAATTCGTAAAAAGGGGAGTTGGTCGACCTCGCCCGCTCATTAACTATTTAGTTAAACTTCTTCAAAGCGTTCAGTTCCAACAACGGTAGCAACCTACCTACATGCCACCGTCGTAGCGCAGGCGATTTAATATTCTTTTCTAATTTTTTCTGTTTTAACTTCAACTTAAATTCTTCAATCGGTAACAAGACCAACAAGAAAGTTGGAAAAAATCCTACGCGTTTTGGAAAAATAAATAAAAGAAAAAAATACGAACCGCAAGACTGCATGATCCCGTCGCAAAATGTCAGACGCAGTTTTCGAGGTAAAAACGGTGGTTTAGCATTTCTAGCCATGATCTTTATCTGTCCTTTGACATCCACCTTTCCGTTATAGGATGTGGTTTTCCACGATAAAGGGCCATTAGCTCGTAGGAAGGTAAACTCAGGGAAGAGTCTCTCCCACATTTGTTCCTGTATGGAATTTGATAAACCTTATCTGCTTGCAAGTCTGGTCAGAACTTTATTGCAGAATTATCAGTTTCCATCCTTCTGATCAAGGTGTCGGGCAACAGACTTGGGTAAGGTTCTAACATTTTCGTTCCTAAATTTCTATTTATTTTTACCATACACACATTTAACAAAATCCTAAAAAACAACTGCATTCACTCTTAAGAAGCCTCTTGGCCTGTGCAGAGTGATTTTTCACTAGACGCTAGACACCTTTCACTGAAAACATTCTCTCGTCCCATCATTTACCCGCTCCCTTCCTGAGCGCCTCCCCCCCAACACAAGATTTGTTTTGCCGGTACAGAATTCAGTTTTATTCAGTTTTTGGATCGACTAATTAGATCAGTCATTCATAAATCCTCAATTTTTTGTCATATTGCTCCAACGTCAGTGATGTTAATATTAAGGTATGAGTTAACGTATGAATGTTCACTTATGAGCGCAAGTGCTCATAGGTTGGGGCACCATGCGCTAATTAACATCACTTATCTCATCATTAATTATAACCCTGGCCCTTGACGTTTAAATAAGTCATACACAAATCCTAAATTTTGAACATGGTGCTCGAACGTCTGCTGCAACGTCTCCAAATCTGTTTGAAAAGCAAATTTCAGTTTCAGATTTGCAATGCAAATTTCTATGGGTGTTCTGTGCCCTTGCTTCAGCCTGCAGGGCATGCCCTGAAATTCGAGCACCACGTCCAAAAATCTAGGATTTGTGTATGACTTATTTAGACGTCAAGGGACAGGGTTTTAATTAATGATGAGATCAGAGATGAGAATTATCAAATTTATTTAATTATTTTTCCTTTCTTGTTCCAGTCTTTTGTCAAGCGGGCGACAAAATAATAATCGATAAGTAAGTAATAATAACAAGTGAACAAATTTCAATTTTCGACGAATTATTTGATTTTTATTTAATGAACCATTTTCATGTTCGATGTGTTTACGTGTACTAGTGAATAGAACTTATAATAGCAATATTTGACAATCTTAATTTTGAAATAAATAGGAAATAGCTTTTTTTTGCCGGGAAGGATTCCTTTTGTTTACCTTTCGACTAGTTGTTAGCGTTTTGAAGACTGTTCGAGAAACCCGTGGCGGTAATTATCGGGAACAACTTTCACTTTCTCCGACAGATATTCTAAACTTCCTCGTGTACCATTCACATATGCTATCTTCCAGAAAACCTTACTTTCACCCCACCCCCCTCCGTATTTTTATTTTTATAATTTAAGATCGTCTGGCATTAAATACGATTTTCTTTTGCAGCGTTGCCGTGTCCGGCGCCTGGGCAAGGGGGTCGCCTTACGAAGGATTAGCGGCACAGTTGCCATGTGCTTTACCTCCCCAAAAGCACCCCCATTGGGAAGACCCACTTTTGCAGGCCTGGGGGTCTATCCAGAGTTCAATGAGTAAGTATTTCTTCAAGTCTTTTTTCATTTCAATAAATTAACTCGTTTAGTCTTGTTCCAATCCTAACCTCCGGTATAAATTTGATATAGCAGGATTCAATACAACAATATGTCCATCTTCCCAACGGTTATAAAATAAAAAATAAAAATTTCTAACACAGAAGACAAGAATGCCGAAAACAGTGCGCGTCTCTCAGCTCCGCTCAGAAATATTAGTTGCGTTTTTGCTGGTACCATGGTATCTGTTACAAAGGTAACTGGATCTGCAATTAGTCGTTTATGCGTTATCGTGGTATCTGATACACGGTGCTCTGCAAAAACGACTATTGCCAAAATTGCACTTTTCGAAGTCATCCCAAAAAAAACAACAGATATCCACCACATCACTAAGTGCTAAACTTCTTTCTCACCAATCTGGCAAAATTTGACGAAAATGATGAATTTTCAGATACCACGACCAGTTACCACGGTCGGACCGTAGTATCTGAATATCTGATACCACGATAACTGGTCAGATACCACGGTAACTGCAAAAACACCTTTTGACCGTGGTATCGGATACCACGATAACTGCAAAAACCGACTTTAGACCGTGGTATCAGATACCATGGTATCTGCAAAAACGCAACTATTGAGAAACGAGAAATGCCAGTAATACCATCCATCTCAAAGCTAATTATGCTTCAAGTATGCGTCTTCCATCTACTGGGAATGACGTACTTGCCTCCCCCAAAAGACTGACTGCGGTTTCCTACTAGAAAGTATTTTTCCTTCTATCCAAGTTGTAATTTGCGTTTGTCGCAGTCTGTTTAACGGAAGCACGGACTTGTATTTATGTAATGCTTGCCTGCCCATTGATTATTTAAATGGCCGTGGTATTTTAACCACGCAAAGGCTATTTCCAGTTTTAACCACTTGCCTTTTGAATGGAGGCTGCAATCAGGGATTGTTCCAGGGGTTTTTCTCTAACCTTTACTTGAAACCAATTTCATTCAAAGCTCTAACTGTTTGGGGATTAATATTTACAGATTAATGCGATTAAAATCCGATCAGAGGTGATTCTCTCATACCTTTCTCCTTATGCCCGTTCGCTTAGCTAGGAAAATTCCCTGTATTGCGCGATGACGCTTGCTTCTTATTTTTACAATAGTTATATCTGTGTTTCTTTTTTTTCTGAGTCTTTCGTTCCTTTCGTTCTCCTTACGCCGTTCTGTACGGAATATTAATTGCATTCTCTCATCAATTCAAATTTAAATTACGACTTAAGCTACGCCCACACACAGCCCGTTAAGATTCGACATGTAAAACTACGCATAAAAAAATCACGTCGCTGGAGAAATCTGCATATGAATGAATGAATAAATGGATGAATTTATTGCACGAAAAAAACCTTGGGGCCGTGGCAACAAATCAGAAAGAAAACCCAACAAACTACAAAAATTGCTCTCTATGGGACAAACCAACGCAGAGGAATCTAGCCACCTTACGGATATCCCCCATATTTGTACTTCCAATTTTTGGGATCCCAAAACGTAAGTGGAGGGATACCTATGACATCGCAAAAGTTGTCCGTCTGTCCGTCCGTCCGTCCGTCTGTCCGTCCGTCTGTAAGCACGATAACTCTCGAAGGGAATGAGATATTTTGATGAAACTTGGTGTGAGGGTTCGTTGGGTCGTCGGACCAGTCAAGTTCGTAGATGGGCTTTGTAGCTCTACATTTCGGGGTGGGGGAGGGGATTCAAATTAAGGGACAAACAAAATATTTTGAAACAGCTAATGTGATAGTCGATTATGGGGTAAAAAGACATGCTGAACACGATGGTGAAAACCATTTTGTCGTCGGACATGTAGTTCGCCCGGAATCCGGCCAAAACCGGAAAGTTTGTCGAAAGTACAAGTTTTATTTGAAGTTGATTAGATGTTCGATTTAGGGGTAGGAAGACATGCTGAAGACGATGGTGTAAATTATTTTCTCGACGGACAAGTATTTCGCCCGGAATCCGGCCCAAACCGGAAAGTTTGTTGAAAGTAAAAGTTTTATTTGAAATTGATTAGATGTTCGATTTAGGGGTAGGAAGACATGCTGAAGACGATGGTGAAAACTATTTTCTCGATGGACATCTATTTCGCCCGGAATCCGGCCCAAACCGGAAAGTTTGTTGAAAGTAAAAGTTTTATTTGAAGTTGATTAAATGTTCGACTTAGAGGTAGGGAGACATGCTGAAGACGATGGTGAAAACTATTTTCTCGACGGACAAGTATTTCGACCGGAATCCGGCCCAAACCGGAAAGTTTGTCAAAATTAAAAGTTTTGTTTGGAGTTGATTAGATGTTTGATTTAGGGCAAGAAGACATGCTGCACACTTATGTGAAAACAAGTTTCTACCAGGACATGTAGTTCGTCCGGAATCCGGCCAAAACCGGAAAACTGTTGGAAGTCAAAGTTTTATTTCTAGTTGATTAGATAAGCGATTTAGGAGTAAGAAGAGATGCTGAGTCCCTGTGTGACAATCGTATTTTACCCGGACATACAGTTCGACCGGAATCCGGCTGGAATCGGAAAATTTGTTATAAGCTAAATTTCTATTTGAAGTTGATTAGATGTTCATTACTGGGGAAAGAAGATACCCTGATTTCGCCTTTGAGCTTTCTTTTTTCGCCGGACAAGTAGTTCTGGAGTTCGGCCGGAACCGGGAAATTGGCAGAAGTGGCAGGAAGTTTTCGTCAAAACAGATATGACTTATAGGGGTAAACACACATGCTGAATCCAAATCTGAACTTGGTTTTCTCAGGTGATTAGCTATTTGGCCTTAATCTGTTTCTGAATTTTAATTGTACAAATGTTCAAGGAGTCTGGCGAAGACTGGATCTGGCTAAGACAAGACCCAGTTGTCTGGATCAGATATTGAATTTTTGGGATCCCATCGAAACCTTTGGTCTTGTTCTAATAGCCCCTCCTCCCTAGTAATTCTCACCCCAAAAACTTCGACCCTTAAATCACTCAATCCTTCACATTCACACAAAGTAGAACACATCCTCATCCATCTTTCCACACATCGGGCAAAAGTAAGGGCCATTCTTATAACCTATTTTTTCCTATAAACCTTCTTTTCTCCCCAATAGCTAATCCTCCCCCCCCCCCTTAAACTCACCATCCACTTTAAATCTACTCCCAACCACGGGCGTCCGGTACCTTCCTGATAGGGGGGGGGGGGGGTGTGCAGCTTCAGAATTTTACCGGAATTTTCGAAGTTTTACCGGAATTTTTTCAGCTTTTACTGGAAATGTCTCCGTAATGACATCTCTGCAGAAACTCTAGAATAGGCTTACTATTGTATTCTCACTTCTATTATGTGTTACAAATAACACAGAATAGGCTCGTTAAAGTTTTACTGCAACATTCATCCAGATGTGGAGAGTTTGAATTTAAACAAAGGCCTGGCTTTCCAGGGCTGAAGAAGTAGAAAACTACTTTTCCTGTAGAAAAGTAGGAAAATGATTTTAAACATTCATTCAGCCGAAGCTGAGCCGCTCAAGTTGGAAAAACGAACTTGTGGGAAAACGAACTTGTTGGTTTTCCCACTAGCTCGTTTTTTCAACTTGAGCGGCTTTGAGCCAGAAGAGGACCCTTGCCAAGATGGCCGAAATGTAGCTCTAATAAAATTCAGCTGACGTTATCCGTTTTGCACTATCAAATAAGAAACACTATCAAATAAGAAAATGATTTTAGGATATGCCTTGCAATGAATCTGATATCTTTATTTCATTGGAATCGACTATCTTGGGATAACGAAGAAGCGAAGTAACGCATTTTTATGGGGTTTTCAGGGATATTTAAGAGAATAAGTGATATGTTACTAGACGTGTTGGACCTTAGACCTATTCGGTTAAACTTTAAAATTGTTATTTAAAACTAAAAAGTCCTCAACCTCCAACCCACCCTACAGTTTTTTCATCAGGTTTTCCATTTGTTCCCAACACATCCTATTTCACATTCGTCAACTAGATCGGTTTCAAATGCGATTAGTAACAGATGCTGGTCAGCCAATGTTGAATGCAAAGTGGCCTTAACCAACGCTCATCTTGCTAAAATGTCTTTCCCCTTTTGCTGAGGTAACAGGGACTAGACGCGTTTCTGTTTGGCTATTGTCTTTCCCTTTTCGGCTATGGCTTTTAGCATTTTTCAGGCCTTTTTGAACATTTCCGCTTTTTTTGCAAGTCGCCGTTTCTACTAAGGACTTCTCTCTTTTCTTGGATGAAAACACAATTTTGACAAATGCCATTTTATTTGTATTTTATTTGTACTATACTGTCTATCTTATTTATCCGGGATAGTCTTCAAATAGTGCTAATCATTTTGACTCAAATCCATCTTTTCTTGGATTTTGCGGTAAAGTGATAAAAATCGCGAAGCCAAAGCAAAAAGGAGAGCGTAACTTGATCACCTACCAAGTTTGCCTTTTTGCAAAATGCCGAGGGAAAAGGCGAAATTCGGTGTTTGCCTTTTTGACAAAAACGGGAAATTGTCAAACAGTGCTTAGGACCATTTTACGAAAACGCAAAAAAAAGTTAAAAGCCGTCGAAAAGGCGAGTGAAAAGTCGAACAAAACGCAACTATTGTCTTGGCCAGCTTGAAAGCTTTCCATACTCCTGAAGGCATCTTTCAATTCATGAAAAACCTCGAATATTTTCTTTTTTTTTGTTTCGAGGCTCTCCTGGCGACTTTTGAGATCATATTTGAACACTCTTCTCGGCTTATCACCGGTGAGGAGTCGAGAAAGCTGTCGAAACTGGAGTAGACGGTACCGTGAAACTATTCCTGGAACAGTATTTGTAGCTGGAAATAATGGATTTCAGTAAGTTGCCTAATTCTTGAAAGCTACAGAAACTTGGGAGATTTCCGGAATCACACGCTGAATGTTCCGGTACGCTATGTTGTCTGTCTGCAAGAATCACTCTGGTAAGTTGTGTGTCGGGGTCATCCTGGTAAGCGTGGGTCTATACCTATCCGGTAAGCAAAGAAATTCCGGTATATTCCCTGAGGCAAATTCTGATTGATTCCGTGGAGCTAAGTCCGGTAGATTCCCCGATCCAGCCTCTAGTAAATTCGTCGAGACAAGTTCCGATAAATTACTTGAGAATGACTTCGGTAGATTCCTTGAAAAAGACTTTTTCTGGTAGATTCCCTGAGTAGAATTCCGGTAGATTCCAAAATTCTAGTAGATTCCGTGTAGTAAAATCCGGTAGATCTCCTGATCCAGTCTCCAGTAAATTCCCTGAAACAAGATAAGGTAGATTCCTTGAGCAAGATTTCGGCAGATGCCCCGAGCAAAATTCCGGTAGGTTCCCTGAGCGAGATTCCGGTAGATTCCCTGAGCAAAATTCCGATAGATTCCCTGAGGAAAATTCCGGTAGATTCTCTGAGGAAAATTCTGGTAGATTCCTGAGCAAAATTCCGGTAGATTCCAAAATTCTAGTAGATTCTATGGGATATAGTCCGGTAGATCCCCTGACCTAGCCTCCAGTAAATTCCCTGAGACAAGCTCCGGTAGATTCCTTGAGCAAGATTTTGGTAGATGCCCTGAGCACAATTCCGGTAGGATCCCTGAGCAATAATCCGGTAGACTCCTTAAGAATCATCAAGTTCAGGTGAATTTGACAAATTTTGACTTAATTTTTTTTTACCGGAATTTGTTTCCACATACCTTCTAGGGGGGGGGGGGGGGCAGCACCCCCCCCCTCGGTACGCTCATGCTCTCGACAACCCAGATTTAAATAATCCCCCCCCCCCCCCCCAAACATCTTTTGCCTTTGCATAGCGATGCGATGCGTGCAAATTTCGGCGCGAATGAGTAAATACTCTATATGACCAAGTCCAGAACACGCCAGTGATCCTCGGAAAGAACGAGAAAACGTAGCACTAACGACTCAAACTCAACAACTCAATCCTGTGTTAACCAATCACGGCGATGTTTGGGAGCAGCTGTGAAATCGCTTCCGGCTCTTCCGCTAGGTACAGGGCGACTTTGCATCGGCAAGAAGAGTTAGTCATCAAGAGTAAGAGGGGTTGCCCACTCTCAAAATCGGTGTACACCGGGTGGCGGGTGGCGCGCGTGGCGGATGGGCGTGCGCGGCGTAAACTAGCTATTTTTGAGTAAGAGGTGGGCGGGTGGCGCGATTGTGGGGCGGGTGGCGCTTGGGGGAGGCTTGGTGCGGGTGGCGGAAGGGTGGCGCGCGTGGTGGAAAATAGCTATTTTTTTAGCAAGAGGCAGGTTGGTGGCGCGCGTGGCTGATGAGTGGCACGCGTGGCGGATGGATCGCGGATGAGTTTCGCGTGTGGCGGATGGGTGGCGCAGCATGGTGTACACCAAGTGTCGAAGAGTGGGCAGCCCTCGCAAGAGTATTCACACCCGAGCGTGAAAACCAAAAATGCGTGTGCGCGTGCCTTCAACCGCCTACTTTTCGCTTTAGTCTATTCTTCCAAACCACTTTCAGTCCGAACATGCTCTTCCATCAGCGAAGGAACTTAAATGCTTGAAATTTTCAGCCTACTCATCCAACAGCGACCCCTCGTCCTTTAATTCTCAGTTTCTACGCCAACGAGCAATTGGGGTAAATTCTATGCCAGTTCTGGAGCACCTGACGAAACCTGAAATGCTCCAACCAACCTGGAATTCCGCGGCGGGATGGACGAACTCCCCCCTCGCCACAATGTATTCCAGCAAGTTTCATGGAGGAATTACACCAGGTAGATTATTGTTTAACCATCCACCCTCAAACAGTCAGAACTATTTGTCACCTGCAGTTCTAACCAAATATTAAATGTATTGGCTGACTTAACTAGCTGACTGGTTCTTATAAAATATTACATTTCTTTTCTTTTTAGTTTTTTAACCATCAACTTCCTATAACTACCAACTATTTGCCACTTAAAGTTCTGACCTGGTTCTGACCAAACATTAAATTTCTTATCTGACTTAACTCACTGACTGGAATTACATTTGAATTTGCCTTCTTGACTTATATATACGGTACACATACGACATATTCGTTTTTGCAACCTTCCACCTCCTACCAGTAACAACTATTTGTCCCTTACATTTCGGACGACAATAAATTAATTATCTGGCTTAACTAACTCAGGTCAACTGGGACCTGACGGTCTTGGACGAGCAATAGTACCTACTCAAAGCTTTTCGCGTAAGATAACGGCTAGTCAACATACATTTAATGCATATACAAATGACCGGGCAAAGACTCGACTTGCCGTACTAAACTTGGTGAGGACCGTATTAGTATGGTACCAAAACCAAATGGAATCGTTTATTTGAAAACGTTAGGTGTTTTCGCTAAGACAAAGACAAAAGCATCGGAACACCTGTCCATTTCCCCTTCTTTTCCTGTCCATTGGTCACTTCACGAGAATCCTCTCTTTCTGGTGATCGCGAGTTCCCATATGCGGCTTAGTATAGTCCTGGGGTACCCTACTGTATTATGGGTTCTCCCAAGGTTGATGGGTTGATATTTTGTTTTTCTTTTATTTGTACTTTTTAAGTCTACTTGTCCCTTAAATGTCCCTCAAATAAATAAAAAGTAAAGTTCATTTTTTCTAAATTTCCAAAAGGGGGGACACTCTGTGTCTCTACAGACACTCTGTAACTACGTTGATCTACATCTCCGGACCTGACAAAGGTTGGAGCTTGTCACTGAAGTTGGCACAGATCAGGCTGCTGCAACATCAAACGATGACAGCAAGTAGGCCATACGAATGCTATCATTCTCTCAGATTTTGGACCGAAATTTGCACTTATAGTTACTGTGCATACTCGATCGCGTGTCGGTTAATTAGCGAGGTGTTATCAAATGGCTCCGCCCACAATAATATCCTGTGTTTGCTCTCGCCTGGTGTACCACAGATAAGAAGTTTTCCTCCCATGTATACCGACGGACCTTATCTCTTTTCCACACAACAAACCGCAGAGCCACTATTTGTCTGAAATGGAAAGGTAGAGGAGATTCTCACTATAATCTCGCATGTCCACCGTAAACCGTGGAACAACTGATTTTTTTATAATTTAGCAACCTAGTTCTTTTCCAAGTACGACTGTGATCCATCTCCACAAATTATTATTTAAATCAATGTTACTGATTCTTTAAATTATGTAAATTATACCCTTGTCGTTATTCCTCCCGAACACTGCAGAAATAGTGTAAAAGACATACACTATGGTTCTTGAGCATGTAACTTTTGCGACTATAACTAACTTCGTGTCATACCGGAGGGGTTACTCACTTGGTGGGTACCAAACACCACTGTACAGCACCCCGTGGGCACTTACTTTTACTGTACCTCCGCATTGGGAGTGAGCAACCCCTCGATCATGCCTCTCACGACTCAGGCCCTTGTTCTGAATTAAGCGTAAATAAGGCGAGAGCACAGATTTAAGGAGTCACGGCACCCCTAATATTGCATCACGAACATCCAATTTGGTAATTTTTGGAGTAAAAATACGAAGGAATAGTTCCCTGCATTACTCCCAAAACCTTGCGAACCACCGCAATTCCAGCATGGTCCATGGAGTTGCTCACCCGAATGAATTGAGTACCCCTAGTGCCCTGCTGATACCCGCTCACTTCCCAAGTTATAAACCTACGGTAATAGAGCCCTCCCCCCCCCCCCGTAAACGACAGGTTGATCGCAGGCTTCTGGCAATTAATCGGATAAAATTAAAATTTGTTCATGGTATTGGTACAATCGAAATACGCTCAAATAGTTTTTGGGATCCCAAAACGTAAGTGAAGGGGATACCTATGACATCGCAAAAATGTCCGTCTGTCCGTCTGTCTGTAAGCACGATAACTCTCGAAGGGAATGAGATATTTTGATGAAACTTGGTGTGAGGATTCATTGGGTCAAGGGTAAGGTCAAGTTCGTAGATGGGCTATGTAGCCTTACATTTAGGGGTGGGGGAGGGGTCCAAATCTAGAGACAAACAAAATATTTGTAAACAGCTAGTGTGATAGTCGATTATGGGGTAAAAAGGCATTCTGAGCACGATAGTGAAAACCATTTTCTCGTCGGACAATTAGTTCCTCTGGAATCCGGCAAAAATCGGGTTAAAAGTAAAAGTTTTATTTTTTGTTGATGAAATGTTAGGTTTAGGGGTTTATGGGTAAGAAAACATGCTGGACACCATGATGAAAACCATTTTCTTGCCGAACAAGTATTTCCTCTGGAATCCGGCGAAAACTGGAAAGTTGGTTAAAAGTAAAAGTTTCATTTGAAGTTGATTAAATGTTCGATTTAAAGGTAAAAAGACATGCTGAACACGACGGTGAAAACCATTTTCTCGCCGAACTACTAGTTCGCCCGGAATCCGGTCGAAACCGGAAAATTTGTTAAAAGCAAAAGTTTGATTAGATGACAGATTAAGGGGTAAGAAGAGAGGCCGAGTCTGTATATGACAATCGTTTTTTTACTCGGACATATAATTAGTCCGGAATCCGGTTGTAACAAGACCTTTTGTTTAGTCAAAGTTTTATCTAAAGTTGATTAGATGTTCTTTATAGGGGATAAGGAGATACGCTGGATTCGTTTCCGAATTTTCTTTTTTTGCTGGACTAGTAGTTCGCTCGGAATTCGGGCGAAACTGGAAACTTGGCAGAAGTAAAGCAGGTCTTGGTCAGTATCGTCAAAATAGATATGGCTTATAGAGGTATATCTGAACTTGGTTTTCTCTGACGATTAGCCTGTCGAAGACAAGACCCAATTGTCTGAATCAAATATTAGATTTTTGAAATCCCATCGGCACCTTTGGTCTTGTTCTTTTTACGACAAGCTATTTTAGAGATCCACGGCCTTTCCTCCGCATTGTATTATTATTATTATCAGAATGTAAGTTGCATCGTATTTCGCAATCCAAATATGAGACATCTTGTCAACGTCAAATATGACGCAAATATGCTCTTAGAATTTTCCCACATTCGGAAACTGAACCCTACAGAAACAACATGACTTTAAACTCATGGAAATTCTATACTTGGCGACATCTTGCCTCAATGCCGTGGTGACGGTCATTTTTCAGTGTATGACCCATTAATGTCATTAGGCTGTCAGTTTGATTGTTTTTGCACCACTTGCCCGATTAACTTCTGTGTTGCTGGGAGCCACCGTGTCTCTCAGCCAGTGTTGCCAAGAGCTCGACTCATGAAAGTGGCAATATTCCTGACAAAAAGGTATTTTTCGACACCTCAACAGTTTGTATGCGCGTTCCACTGCGCGAAATGCGATTCATTGGTAATTATTCTGAACTTCTAAGAAAAATTTTCGAAACATTTCTTAATTGTTACACCACAGTTAAAATCGGAAATGAGCTTTATACGGCTTCAAACTATTTTTGTGTACTAAATCAACGTCAAGTAGGCTACATGTTTTATGAGGCGGTAATACGTAACTTTAGTGAAGTAAATGAAATGGTGTTTTTTCTGACATAAAAAGTGCCATTAGTATGAAAAGGTAGAAAAAAAGTGTCATGGTGTCATCCAGAGGTAAAAAGTGTCAATAATCACCAGAAGTGTCACAGTTGGCAACACTGCTCTCAGCTGAATGAGGTAGGCTACTCTCTAAGAGTGAATGAATACCCACCTTTCCCTTGACAAGTACAAGTATATCAGAAACAAGACCAAAGGTTTCTATGGGATCCCAAAAATTTAATATCTCATCCATACAACTGGGCCCTCTCTTCTCCAGACTCCTTAAACATTTTACTAAAAAAATTGGGAATCAGATTAAGGCCAAATAGCTAATCATCTGAGAAAACCAAGTTCAGATATGGATTCAGCATGTGTGTTTACCCCTATTAGTCATATTTGTTTTGACGAAACTGATCGAAACTACCTTAGCTTACTTCTGCCAAATTTCCGGTTTCTGCCGAATTCGGGAACTACTTGTCCGACAAAATAACAAAGCTCAAAAACGAATTCATCGTATCTCCTTACCCCTATATCTAACATTTAATCAACTTCAAATAAGGCTTTAACTCATGACAAATTTTCCGGTTTCAGCCGGATTCCGGGTGAACTATGCGTCCGGGTAAAAAAAAACGATTGTCGTATACGGATTCAGTATCTCTTCTTACCCCTAAATCGGAATTTTAATCAACTACAAATAAGGCTTTTGCTTTTAACAAATTTTCCGGTCTTGGCCGGCTGCCGAACTACTTGTCGAGAAAATAATTTTCATAGCCGTCTTCAGCACATCTTTTTACCACGAAATCAAACATCTAATCAACTTCAACCCCCCCCCCCCACCCCTGAATGTAGGGCTACAAAGCCCATCTACGAAATCGACCTTACTCTTTACCCAAAGAATCCTCACACCAAGTTTCATACAAATATCTCGTTCCTTTCAAGAGTTATCGTGCTTACAGACCGACGGACAACTTTTGCAGTGTCATAGGTATCCCTCCACTTTCGTTTTGGGATCCCAAAAAGATAATTTGAATTCTTGTGAATGAGTACTCACCTTGATAAGGCTTTACCTACAAAGATAGTAAAAATATAAAATACAGAAATGGTGGAGGCTCTTATAGATTTTTAGTTGCAAACTTTTCCAAACGAAGAATATAACTACATACTTCATCGAATATCTAGTGTGGATGGGAAAAAGCAGGTGTATCATGGCGATATCATGACTTATCCAGGCCATATCCAGGGTGTTAAGGGGTTCGACCCCCCCCCTGAAACATACAAAGATAATCGTTTTGGAGATCCCAAAACGTAAGCGGAGGGATAAATATGACATCGCAAAAGTTGTCCGTCTGTCCGACGTCTGTCTGTCCGTCTGTAAGCACGATTAGTCTCGAAGGGAATGAGATATTTGATGAAACTTGGTATGAGGATTCTTTGGGTCAAGAGTAAAGACGAGTTCGTAGATGGGCTTTGTAGCCCTATATTTTGGGGTGTGGAGGGGGGTCAAATTAAGGGGCAAAAACAAATATTTTTTAAAGGCTATTGAGATAGTTGATTTAGAAGTAAGGAGACATGCTGAATCCGAATATGAAAGTTGTTTTCTTTCCGGACAAGTAGTTCACCCGGAATCCGGCAAAGATCGGACACAACATTTGTTGGCCTCGGCTATAGCAGTCTCTACCCCTTTATTCTCAAACTAGTATAGCTCTGCGCCTGGATGACGACATTGAAGGGGTTGATATATAATGTTCAAGCGAGGGTGTTGTTCAATGAAGATTCACTGGTAAAGTACAGGTCAAGTTCGTAGATGGGTCCCTTAGTCCTATCTTTGAGGCAGAGGAGGGGTTTCGAATTTACGGTAAAAACATGCATGTTTTGTAAGCTAATAAGATATTCACTGAGGGGATAAGGAGGTCCGCTGAATCCATATCTGAACTTAGTTTTCTTGCTGGACAAATAGTTCATCACGAATTCGGCTGAAACTGGAAATTTAGTTGAAGCTCAAAGTTGTTTCCGGTTGTTTCTGAAATCGATTAGAGATTCGGTATCGGGGCAAGGAGATATGCTGAATCCATTTTTGAACATTATTTTAACAGTACAAATATTCAAGGAGTCTGACGAAGAATGAATGGCGAAGACATGACCCACTACTGGATACGACGACGACCATTTATGTATGACTGAATGAATCTTTTTATTTAGTTACTATACAATAGAAATAGAAATAGCAGAATACAGAACAAACTTCAACTAGAATAAAAATTTACGCTTCAAACAAACGGACAAGACCGTGATGCGGAGAAAATTCCGCAACCTACAGCATTCTATGCAGCTCGTCAAAGTTTAACGGAAACATTTATACTGAAAATGTATCTGTAGTTTTTCGGCTTATAACCAAAAGTGGCAAGCAGAGGAGGATTTTCAGTGTTGGAAGGACGTTGCTCATACTTTTTTTCAACTTCGTTCTTCTTTAACTTTCCATTTTGAACAGGCTGCAAGCCACGCCTTGCATAGCAACGCGAGATCACTACAGCGCAGGTCACGGCATGTCCGGTGTCGACATCTTTGATGACTAACTAAGAAATGGGGACAAAAGCCGATGCCAGTCAAGGTTGAGCAAACCCTTTGTCCACCTAATGAGATAACCTTAGCCTGGTAACACCCGGCATAAAAAATTCTATATATACATTTAAGAGAGGGCCTAGTTGTCCCAATCAAACATATTCGGCCTCCCTTCGTTATTTACTGTTCGCGATCCCCCTTGAAGTGTTTGCTGAGTAAACGTGAAAACTGTTTGGGAGTAAACGACAAGGGTTTCACAGGTGTTAGGGTAAAAAGTAAGGATTTGGGGGGTCGTTGATCAGGAGCACAGGACTTGAAATGACAATTCTTTTATCTAGTTTGTTTTTTGTTAATTATTTGACTGCATTTTTCAAATTGTTACGCAGCCATGTAAACTGATAGTAATATAGTTTTGACATCTGTTTTATTTACGTTTTATATTCTTCTAGTGTATTTCGAGGAAAAACTAAACAATAATAAAGAAACCAAAAGTTTCGATGGGATCCCAAAAAGTTAATATTTATTGGACTTCTTAATCCAGACAACCGAATCTTGTAGGTTTCCGAGCCTTTGACATACCCCTTTAAAGGACACCTGAACAATGAAACCATACTTGAACACACCATGAAGAATGCATTTACAGACATGGCCACGGACAGCATTGTTCTCCTGAGCGTGACGTTTTCGAAATAGTTCGTTTCTGGAGGTTTGCACATGCAGACTCCAAGACAAAAAGCGCAATTCATTCAAATCTTGTACAGCGCTGGCCGGATCGTATTGGAATTTCTTTTAGATATACGTTTGGGCTAAACTGGTTAAACAAATATTCCAGAAGAAGGGTTGATTGGAGACATGTTTTCATTTCTAAAATTGTTCGGTGATGAAATAAGGACAGATGCAAAACGGAGCAAAAATCATAGCTTGGAAACACTATTTCGTATTTGGATCGGGTTTTCTGCATGCAACGTTAACGGAAGTCATACAGATAGGGATGATACTTGGTACTCTTCATTCAAGTGTCCTATAACGTCTTGCTATTTATCTCCTCCGTTTGAATATGTACAAAAAAAATGCTACCGTTTTTACGTAAAACTGGGGACAAAAGGAGGAAGGAGGAAGACAGCTCAAAACACTTTTTCTGTAACATAGCTAAGCGAGACAGCGTACCTTGAACCGTTCTTAAAATTACAAAATCAAACAGTCTCTTTCTCCTGGCTGTCCGTCGAAACCACTTGATTCTCCAGATGCACAATAACGAGATTTACGACATCTAGCAAACAACAACCCCATAAACGTCATAACCCATTAATTCCATGCTCAACTCTGTAGGTAAATAGGCTCACTCCTCCTAAAGTAATTTGATCCTCAGTTTCTTCACCGGACCGCGTCGCTATCTCTTATTTATGGTGTTAGGCTCCTCCGACCCTCGGCCTAGAAATGATATTAATTTTTTGTCGGTGGAGATGTCAGCCGCCAAATGTAAATCACGTAGGCGGCATTAAATAATAGATTTGAGGCGATCTGAGACTAGCAGATTTGTTTGTCTTTTCGGTGGATACATGATTCTACGCCTATAGGCGTAAAGTGCATCGGGAAACACGATATGATGTTTTTCTTTCAGTAAGACAAAATGGGGTTCAGTCCGAAAATTAAATCGCTTTGGCACATTTCAATATTAGGGATGGGTTTTGTGCCCAGCAAGTGCCCAGTGCCGACTCGGGGTGTACCGCAGGTGCCTAGGAGTGGGCAACCCCTCCATAACGAGCTATTTGTTGGGCCCCAAAACTGAGGACAAATATCTATTGAGCCCAAGCTGACTTCGAAACATATATTCAAATAATGCATAAAACGTATGCATAATATTGTAGGTTTGTCCTTCCACGATGTTAACCTGAAGATTGAAAGCCTGACGAGGACCCTTGCCATGAAAGGCCAAAATATCGGTGCCAAAGCAAATGGCTGACGTATCCGTTTTATGCATTATTTCAATAAAACTGAGGATCCTTCTAGTAGAGAATGGTAACGGCGCAAGTCTGATGTTTTGAGATTTTGTCTTATCCAGACGCTTGAAAATTTCGTAAAGATAAACTAAAGGACGCGGGAAAACGCCTTAAGCCATTCTGAGTACCAGACATTTCTTCTTTAACCTGATCTACGATTCCAAGCACCTGCTACTAATACACCGCTAATCCTGACCCATTTAAATGATTCCACACAAGGAGCTTTGGTTCTTCTCCATCGTAAAACAACAACAACGTTCAAGAAGCGTCAAGCTGACAATTTAGTGTAACTTAGTAACAAGACCAAAGGTTTCGATGGGATCCCAAAAATTCAATATCTGATCCAGACAACTGGGTCTTGTCTTAGCCAGATCCAGTGATCGCCAGACTCCTTGAACATTTTTACAATTAAAATTCAGAAACAGATTAAGGCCAAATAGCTAATCACCTGAGAAAACCAAGTTCAGATTTGGATTCAGCATGTGTGTTTACCCCTATAAGTCATATCTGTTTTGACGAAAACTTCCTGCCACTTCTGCCAATTTCCCGGTTCCGGCCGAACTCCAGAACTACTTGTCCGGCGAAAAAAGAAAGCTCAAAGACGAAATCAGGGTATCTTCTTTCCCCAGTAATGAACATCTAATCAACTTCAAATAGAAATTTAGCTTATAACAAATTTTCCGATTCCAGCCGGATTCCGGTCGAACTATATGTCGGGGTAAAATACGATTGTCACACAGGGACTCAGCATCTCTTCTTACCCCTAAATCGCTTATCTAATCAACTAGAAATAAAACTTTGACTTCCAACAGTTTTCCGGTTTTGGCCGGATTCCGGACGAACTACATGTCCGGGTAGAAACTTGTTTTCACATAAGTGTTCAGCATGTCTTCTTGCCCTAAATCGAACATCTAATCAACTCCAAATAAAACTTTTAATTTTGACAAACTTTCCGGTTTGGGCCGGATTCCGGTCGAAATACTTGTCCGTCGAGAAAATAGTTTTCACCATCGTCTTCAGCATGTCTCCCTACCTCTAAATGGAACATTTAATCAACTTCAAATAAAACTTTTACTTTCAACAAACTTTCCGGTTTGGGCCGGATTCCGGGCGAAATACTTGTCCGTCGAGAAAATAATTTTCACCATCGTCTTCAGCATGTCTTCCTACCCCTAAATCAAACATCTAATCAACTTCAAATAAAACTTTTACTTTCAACAAACTTTCCGGTTTTGGCCGGATTCCGGGCGAACTACGTGTCCGATGACAAAATGGTTTTCACCATCGTGTTCAGCATGTCTTCTTATCCCATAATCGACTATCACATTAGCTGTTTCAAAATATTTTGTTTGTCCCTTAATTTGAATCCCCTCCCCCACCCCTAAATGTAGAGCTACAAAGCCCATCTACGAACTTGACTGGTCCGACGACCCAACGAACCCTCACACCAAGTTTCATCAAAATATCTCATTCCCTTCGAGAGTTATCGTGCTTACAGACGGACGGACAGACGGACGGACGGACAGACGGACAACTTTTGCGATGTCATAGGTATCCCTCCACTTACGTTTTGGGATCCCAAAAAGGTGGAACAGGATTAACAAGCTCTTCCCAGGATTTCAATTTAAATCGCAGGTTTGACACACCAGCGGAGGGAAACTAGACGGATAATCCGTTTCAGTCAAATTTAACACGCCGGTTCCACACTAGGACTTTTTATTATAATTTAAAATTCAGCTTCTGCTTCATATAAACCCATCCTTTGTTGTGGCTCGCCATCAGGAAGAGACACGATTTGAGGCATCACATCCCTCGCCAGCAGAGCAAAGCGTTTGCAATAGTTGCGTTTTTGCTGATACCATGGTATCTGTTACCACGGTCTAAAGTCGTTTTTGCAGTTAACGTGGTATCTGATACCACGGTCAAAAGGCGTTTTTGCAGTTATCGTGGTATCTGGCCAGTTATTGCGGTATCAGATATTCAGATACTACGGTCCGACCGTGGTAACTGGTCGTGGTATCTGAAAAGTCATCTCACTTTCATCAGATTTTGTCAGATTGATGAGAAAGAAGTTGAGCACTTAGCGATGTAACTGGATATCTGTTTTATGGCCCTTGCCCTTCGGCCAAGTGCCGTATAGCGATTGTAATTTCTGTCCGACAGTCGGTCTGTCGGTCCCGGTTTTGCTAGTTCGGGCACTTCCAGATAAGCTAGGACTATGAAACTTAGCAGGCATATGAGGGACTGGACCAGATTAAATTAGAAATAGTCGCTTCCCTGATCCGAACATCTGGAGGGGAGTGGAGGGAAGGGGAATCCCGAAAAATTATGAAAAATGAGATATTTTTAGCTTACGAACGGGTGATCGGATCTTAATGAAACGTGATATGTGGAAGGACCTCGTGTCTCAGATGCTCAATTTTAAATTCAGACCTTATCCGACGACATCGGGGGGAGCTGGAGGGGGGAACCGGAAATCTTGGAGAACACTTAGAGTGGAGAGATCCGGATGAAACTTGGTGGAAAGAACAAGCACAAGTCCTAGATACGTGACTGAAATAACCGGAATGGATGCGCTCACTTTGGGGGAGTCCGAATTTCTAGTGATCCCGCGAGTTTGGTGCTTCCTGATGTGCTGGGACGATACAAATTGGCAGGCATGTCAGTGACCCGACCATATTGAATAGGAAATAGTCACTTCCCCGATCCGACCATCTGGGGGGGGGGAGGGAGTGAAGGGAGGGGGAAGCCAAAATTTCAGGTATTTTTAACTTGCGAACGTGATCGGATCTTGATGAAAGTTGATATTTAGGATGACCTTGTGTCTGAGACGTCCCACTTTAAATCCGGACCGGATCCGATGAAACTGGGGGGAGTTGCAGGAGGGAACCGGAATTCTTGAGAAACGCTTAGAATGGAGGGATCGGGATGAAACTTGATGGGAAGAACAAGCACAAGTCTTAGATACGTCATTGACATAACCGGATCCGGATCCGGGCACTGTGGGGAGTTGGGGGGGGGTCCAGATTTCTAGCGATCCCTCGAGTTCGGCATACTTTCTGATGTGCTAGGGCGATGAAACTTGGCAGGTACGTCAGGGATCCGAACAGATTGACTTGAGAACAGCCGTTTTCTCGATCCGACCATCGTGGGGGGAGTGGATCGATGGGGAGTCCGGAATCTAGTGACGTGCATAACCTTTGAACGGGTGATCGGATTTAAATGAAACTTGTCTGGTGGAAAGAGCTATCGCCTCGGAGTGTTAAATCCGGGTCGGTCCGATACTTGTGGGTGATTGGGGGGGGGGACTCCAGAAACGCTTAAAGCAGAGGGATTGGGAAGGAACTTAATGGAGAGAACTAGCAGTAGGCCTAGATAGGAAATTGACGGAGCCAGATGGTTTCGGGGCTCTGTGGGGGGAGTTGAGGGGGTTTCCTGGAATTCCGGTAGTCGCGAGTTAGAATAATTCCAGATTTACTAAGACAACGAAACTTTGTAGACATATTAGACCCGAATTAATTGACTTAAGGACCTGACACAACATATCCCGGGAAACTTCCGTTCCTAGATCCGAGTATTTTGGGGGGAGCAAGGGAAGAGAAATATGGAAAGTGACTTCCGTAAATTGCGAACGAGTGGTCTGATTAGAGTGAAACGTAATGGGTGATAAGAATCGATGGCGTCGATATGTAGAACATGCGTTCAAACTATATGCGACCACGGTCGGGGGAACTGGGGGGGGGGAGCTTTTGACATGCACAAAAACCAAACGGATGGACGAATGAGATGCAAGTTCGAAAGTGCCGAGTTTATGCGGCCTAGATTTGTTATTTGGCGTCCGGGCCGGATTCGGCCAAGGTAGGGGGGGGGGGGGGGGGGGGGGGGTACTGGAAACTTGCAGATTTGCTATGCTTCAATTTCAGTAAAACTTGATGGACAGGAAGATGGAATTATGAGATACGACGTTTATGTTTTCAAGTCCTGTTCGGCCACAGTGGGGGGAGTTGGAGGGAGATTGCCGGAAACTTTGAGGCTCGCATAGGGGACAAACGAGTACATCAGTTTAAAAGAAACATGGAACGTAGAGAGAGCATATAACCTCGATGACACATTTTGGGCCAGAACCGGATTCGACAAAGTTGGTGGTGGGGGGGGGGGGGTACCGGAATTTTCAAAAAATGATCAGATTCGAGTGAACCTTGATACATGGTATAAAAGAAGATGCTTTAGATGATCCATTTTTTAGTCCGAACCAGATTCGGCCACGGTAGGGGGAGATGGAGGGAGTACCGGAAATCATATAGCACGTCTAGGGATCAAACGAGTCAGTCATGTGCATTTGCTATAGATAATCGAGACGATGCCGGAACTGCTCAGAATTTAGTGAAACTAAATATCCTCTTTCTATTTCCGAACCGCATTTTTGGATGGCGGGTGTATTTTGTGACGTTATCATCTACTGTCTTGTACTGCCTACTCGTAAGAAGTGCCATATGAACTCGTAGCTCTTGTTCTTTTGGGATGACTTCGAAAAGTGCAATTTCGGCAATAGTCGTTTTTGCAGAGCACCTTGTATCAGATACCACGATAACCGCAAAAACGACTAATTGCAGATCCAGTTACCGTGGTATCAGATACCATGGTATCAGCAAAAACGCAACTAATGATAAACTGTTTATAAGTTGCTATCTAGTACTCCCAAACATGCCACTGTAAATACGATTTATTATGCACATGGAGGGGATTTAAAACTCCCGGCATCGCGGAATTAGACACAAAAGTGACGGACCATGAGAAAGGGGGTTAGAAACTTCACAGTTAACAATCTGAGGGAAAGGATATGTGTGCAGTTAATTCAGGACGATTTTGGTGGGAAAGTTACAGATATCAGGAAATCCAGAGTAGAACTGTTCTTAATCAGAAATGGCTTTTTCGGTGACAAAAACGGTGACACAAGACCACATCAGACAGATTCCGAGAAAGACTCTGTTTTCTAAAACATTACTTGTACCAAATTGCCTAGCAAGACAGTTAACCTTTCATCGGGTCACTTACAACCACCTCTTTGCGTCATGTCTGTATAAAATTTCAACCGCCAAAAGGCCGGAGGGCAAACTGAGAGATGAAGAATAACGCATATGCGTTTTCCATTTCTCTTTATGCTGAAGAGTTTAATTTTTTTTTTTTTTGGTTTGACCGATTCAGGTTGAAGCCGAGTGATCTGTAATGTCGAAGGCTTCGTGCTTCCATCTATTTTCATGTTTTGTTCGCTTCTACATCGTAGCAAGAATAAATCTGTTGTTGATCGCGGAGCTGCCACAGGTCAACAATGCCAGATTTGAAAAAAAAATTTGTGCCGGGGTTTGTTCGTCGTTACAGCACAGACACCTACACTGTAACTAGACCAAAGCTTTCGATGGGATCCCAAAAATTTTGACAATTTTGAGCTTCAACCAAATTTCCAGTTTCAGCCGAATTCGTGATGAACCATTTGTCCAGCAAGAAAACTAAGTTCAGATATGGATTCAGCGGACCTCCTTACCCCCTTAATGAATATCTTATTAGCTTATAAAACATAAATGTTTTTACCGTAAATTAGAAACCCATCCCTGCCTCTAGAGATAGGACTAAAGGACCCATCTACAACTTGACCTGTACTTTACCAGTGAATCCTCATTGAACAAAATCCTTGCTTGAACAACAGATTTCCTCGTTTGAACATTATATATCAACCCCTTCGACCTTCGATTACACTATAAGATCTCTCCGACGTCCATAGAATAAACGGACAGGGACTGCTATAGCCGAAAATTGGTCGACAAATTTTGTGTCCGGTTTTCGCCGGATTCCGGGTGAACTGCTTGTCCGGCAAGAAAATAATTTTGATTTTCGATTCAGCATTTCTCCTTACCCCTAAATCAAGTATCCAATAGCTTTTAAAAAATAATTTTTGTGCCCCTTAATTTGAAACCACCGCTAAATATAGAGCCCATCTTCGAACCTGACCTGTACTTTGACCCAAAGAGTCATCGTGCCAAATATGAACAAAATATCTCAACTCCTTCGAGAGTTATCGTGCTAACAAACGGGCGTACAGACGGACAACTTTTGCGATGTCATAGGTATCCCTCCACTTAGGTTTTGGGATCCCAAAAACAAATCTTGCAATATTTTAATAATCCTATCTCTAATTCGGATTAATCTTATGTCAGTAAAGATTACAGTAACCTCAGTAGCAAATACTACAGTTAACTTTAACCCTTACTCAAAGAATCTTTTTACAGTAAGTATAAGTAATTTATTTATAAGCGGCCATTTTGAGAAAGCGGAGTAAATGAAAGAAAATAAATAAAACACATAAACACACAGAAAAAGAGACTTAATTTTCAATCTTCGGCCAGGAAGCAGCGTAACCAGGCGTAACTGTAAA
Source organism: Branchinecta lynchi (assembly GCA_023053575.1). NCBI lineage: Eukaryota > Metazoa > Arthropoda > Branchiopoda > Anostraca > Branchinectidae > Branchinecta > Branchinecta lynchi. Next base: position 16,152,086 of record JAKZAP010000014.1, on the reverse strand, counting down.
TACTTATTATTTCTTATCTTCCTTGACTATTTGTTTTATTTTCACGAAAAAGAGAATCGGCCAGACCGTGTCAGAGTTTTCAAATAAAAAGAAATTTTGATTTGACTGTTCATGACTGTATCCCCCGTTTGCCATCTTTTGGATTAATTAGATACAAAAAATTCAAACTAATTACGTTACCTTATTTATTGGATGCTCCTGCGCCTCCAGACGTTATCGGACGTTATGCGAGAATATTTGCAAGATCCCTCTGCTTGGTGCAATGGATTGTGATTTTCGGTTTTCCACCGTTTACTTCTTCCTTGAATTAAATTAATTAAACCAAATTAAAAGAGGTTATGGTGGATCTTATGCAAGCAGAGGATACAGCCGGGCGTCAACTCGCGCGCCAATGAAGTAAAAATCAGTGCGACATCTCAGTCGTTATCACCATAAGAGACGGAAGAGAGCCTTGACAATGTTTTTTGTTTTTTTTTAGAAGATTTTGAAGCGATGGACGGCCGCGAATGTGTCAACTGCGGATCGATTGAAACGCCACTTTGGAGAAGAGACGGAACGGGGCATTACCTCTGCAATGCTTGCGGGCTCTACCACCGAATGAACGGGATGAACAGGCCTCTAGCGAGACCCAAGAGAAGTATGGTGAGTACTGAGTAGGCAAGATTGCACCAACTGTTGGTGTTGCCGGACCGATTAATCGGATGAAACTGATTCGACGATACATGTGCATTATTTAGCAAGGGTCTCTTCCTGCAGATACAGTTTCATTACGTCACTCCATAAATCAAAATTATTATGACAATCGATTAATCAATCCACTTCTCGACAATCGTCCTGAAGTTAAAAGCTTGTGAAAAAGACTGCCTTCAAATTGGCGAAGTGAATTTAAAGAACAAGGCAAAACCCACTGCCTGTGTTTCTCTAGAACCGACGTTCGGACTGCGGGATGGGAGGAGGGAATAAACAAAAGTTTACATTTCTAAGTATTAGTATTACTTCAATATCAATCAATAATTTTATTAACCAGTGTAAAAATGGCACTGCACATGCCCACACGGACTATATGAAAAACAAAAAAGGAAAGAAAAAGATCAGACTAAACTAAACAATGACTATACAAACGCACTATAATACTGATGGCACCTGTCTAGAGAAGAGTCAAACTCGGCACGGCGTTGGGCCACAGCCAAAAAGTGATCAGTAACGCCGTAAAGCTGCGTAACTTTACGGTTACGAGCCCATGGGGGAAGAACGAGTAGGTAATAGCATACTTATAGAACAATTTACTAATTGTCCTTAAATCAGGTATGCTAAATAAATTCCAAAAAGGAGATAGGGCTAGAATGTGGGGGATTGTGTAAGCGTTGTAGAGTCTAGCCAAAATATGTCTACTGTAACGAGTTTTAGCGCTAAGTAATAGACCGTAAGCTGCTCTAGCCTTCGCGCCGAAATGCCCAGTCCAGCGCGAAAGTTCAGCCCAAACTCAGTGTGTCATGGCTGATGACATATGACTCTATATATTAGTCCATTTCCACCTAGAGCTTGAAGATGGTTCCTGCCAAGACAGGGGCGGACCCAGCCTTCCGTTCTAGGGGGGGGGGGCGATTCTTACCGAAAAGAGTGAGGGTAGTGTCCTTTTTGTTGGCCACAAGGCTGATTTTTTTCGTGTTTTAAGTGTCCCGGTCGGTCTCTGATTTAACGAAAATGTGGTTTTCGTATATTACAATAATGGTAAAAACTGTACTTGATCAACTGACAACTGTTTACAAGAACAAGAGCTACGAGCTCATATGGCACTTGTACGAGTAGGCTGTACAAGAAAGTAGATGAAAACGTCACAAAATACACCCGCCATCCAAAAAGGCGGTTCGGAAATAGAAATAGGATATTTAGTTTCACTCATTTCTGAGCAGTTCCGGCATCGTCTCGATTGCAAATGCACATGACTGTTCAAACTTTCATCCCAATAAATCCATTTGTTTGATCCCTAGACATGCTACACGATTTCCGGTACTCACTCTATTTCCACCTACCGTGGCCGAATCTGGTTCGGAATAAAAAAAAATCGACCACCTAAAGCATCTTCGTTTATACCATCTACCAAGTTTCACTCGAATCTGAGCATTTTTGGAAAGTTCCGGTACCCCCCCCCCTTCCCACCAACGTTGTCGGAGCCGGTTCGGGCCCAATCTCTTAATTCCCTCATCAAGTTTGACTGAAAATGGAGCATAGCCTATCTGCAAGGTTCCAGTACCCCCCCCCCCCCCTACCTTGGCCGAATCCGGCCCAGACGCCAAATAACAAATCTAGGCCGCATAAACTCGGCACTGTCGAATTGCATCTCATTCGGTCCGTCCGTTTGGTTTTTGTGCATGTCAAAAGTCCCCCCGCCCCCAATTCCCCTAATCGTGGTCGCATATGGTTCGAACGCGTGTTTTACATGTCGAGGCCATCGATTCGTATCACCCATGAAGTTTCACTCGAATCAGACCACTCGTTCGCAATTTATCGAAGTCCATATTTCTCTTCTCTTGCTCCCCCAAAAATGTTCGGATCTAGGAACCGAAGTTTCCGGGGGTCAGGCTTTTAAGTCAAGATAATTCGGGTCACTAATATGCCTGCAAAGTTTCGTTGTCGTTTTACATCTGGAACTATTCTAACTCACGACTACCAGAATTCCAGGAAACCCCCTCCAACTCCCCCCACAGAGCCCCGAAATCATCATGCTCCGTCAATTTCATCTAGGCCTAATGCTTGTTCCATCCATTAAGTTTCGTCCCAATCCCTCTACTTTTAGAGTTTCTTGAGTTTTCCACCCCCCCCCCCCCATCCCTACAGGTATCGGACCCGACTCGGACGTGACACTGAACGTCCGAGGCGATAGCTCACCAGACAAGTTTCATTCAAATCCGATCACCCGTTCAAAAGTTATGCACGCCACTAGATTCCGGATTCCCCATCCACCCACTCCCCCCACGATGGTCGGGTCGGGGAAACGGCTGTTCTCAAGTCAATCTATTCGGATCCCCGACATACCTGCCAAGTTTCATCGCCCTAGGACATCAGGAAGTATGCCGAACTCGCGGGATCGCAAGAAATCCGGACCCCCACCCCAACTCCCCCACAGTGCCCTGATCCGGTCCGGTTATGTCAATGACGTGTCGAGGACCTGTGCTTGTTTTTCCTACCAAGTTTCATCCCGATCCCTCCACTTTAAGCGATTCTCAAAATTTCCGGTTCCCTCCTCCAACTCCCCCCAGTGTCATCGGATCCGGTCCGGTTATGTCAATGACGTGTCTAGGACCTGTGCTTGTTTTTCCCACCAAGTTTCATCCCGATCCCTCAACTTTAAGCGTTTCTCAAAATTTCCGGTTACCTCCTCCAACTCCCCCCAGTGTCATCGGATCCGGCCCGGATTTAAAGTGAGGTGTCTGAGACACAAGGTCATCCTAAATATCAATTTTCATCAAGATCCGGTCACCCGTTCAAAAGTTATGCACGCCACTAGATTCCGGACTCCCCATCCACCCACTCCCCCCACGATGGTCGGGTCCGGGAAACGGCTGTTCTTAAGTCAATCTGTTCGGATCCTTGACATACCTGCCAAGTTTCATCGCCCTAGGACACCAGGAAGCATACCGAACTCGCGGGATCGCTAGAAATCCGGACCCCCACCCCAACTCCCCCACAGTGCCCTGATCCGGTCCGGTTATGTCAATGACGTGTCTAGGACCTGTGCTTGTTTTTCCCACCAAGTTTCATCCCGATCCCTCCACTTTAAGCGTTTCTCAAAATTTCCGGTTCCCCACCCCAACTCCCCCACAGTGCCCTGATCCGGTCCGGTTATGTCAATGACGTTTCTAGGACCTGTGCTTGTTTTTCCCACCAAGTTTCATCCCGATCCCTTCACTTTAAGCGTTTCTCAAAATTTCCGGTTCCCTCCTCCAACTCCCCCCAGTGTCATCGGATCCGGCCCGGATTTAAAGTGAGGTGTCTGAGACACGAGGTCATCCTAAATATCAATTTTCATCAAGATCCGATCACCCGTTCGCAAGCTAAAAATACCTCAAATTTTGGCTTCACCCTCCCTCCACTCCCCCCCCCCCCCAGATGGTCGAATCGGGGAATTGATGATTTCCTATTTAAGCTGGTCGGGTCCCAGACATGCCTGTCAATTTCCATCGTCCCAGCACATCAGGAAGCACGGAACTCGCGGGATCACTACAAATTCGGACTTCTCCCCCCCCCCCCCCCCCAACTCCCCCAAAGTGAGCGGATCCGTTCCGGTTATATCAGTCACGTATCTAGGACTTTTGCTTGTACTTTCCACCAAGTTTCATTCGGATCCCTCCACTCTAAGTGTTTTCCAAGATTTCCGGTTTCCCCCCCCTAACTCCCCCCAGTGTCACCGGATCCGGTCTGGATTTAAAATGGAGGGTCTGAGACACGAATTCCTTCCATGTATTAAGTTTCATTAAGATCCGATCACCCGTTCGTAAGCTAAAAATATCTCATTTTTCCTATTTTTTCCGGATTCCCCCTCCCTCCACTCCCCTCCAGATGGTCGGATCGAGGAAGCGACAATTTCTAATTTAATCTGGTCCAGTTCCTGATATGCTTGCCAAGTTTCATCGTCCTAGCTTATCTGGAAGTGCCCGAACTAGCAAAACCGGGACCGACAGACCGACTGACGGACAGAAATTACAATCGCTATATGGCACTTGAGTAAGCTCAAGTGCCATAAAAATTCAAGCTCCTGGCTCCACTTGTAAAAAGATTTTAGAGTCTAGTTAGAGTAGTTAGAACATGCGTTAATGCAGACTTCCGTAGGTGCAGTAAAACAAAACAAAAAATTACAGCCCGTCTAGGGGGGGGGGGGCGATCGCCCCCCTCGCCCCCCCTCTGGATCCGCCCCTGTGCCAAGAGGAGACGAAATATCGCTAGAAATGTCAGCTGAATCACCCGTTTCGCGCCGCTAGATAAGTTTCTACGTTAACGTGTAGAAAATATAGTCTGTAATAGTTATGTGGCTTTCTCTTTTCTCCAATTACTAATAAAATTAATTAAATAACTCATTCGGCGACTCATCTTTAATATTTTCTTTCCATAACCGTACAGCAACAACGGTAGAATAAGTTCTGCCAAAACCTCCCAAGACGTTGGGAGTCAGGTCGTCCAACACAACAACTCCATATGGCATTAATGCGAAAATGCGGATGAAAAAGACAGGATTTACTGCCTGAGACCCGAAGTTTGACGAATTTGTGGTCCGAAAAAAGTGGCTGGGAATCCTCAGCACTCGAGTCGACCTAGGCTACCGGTAAAATTTCTAATATCTATTTACAGTTGTACAGATAGAGGTCCGTTCGCGGACTTTTTCTGTGGGAACGCAACTTTGTAAAACGGAATCTGCCAATTAAGTTTGGGAAAACTAATTAGCAAAAAGGGTTCGCCGTAAATCTGGTAATTAAGGTCCGCTTGCAAAACGGCCACAAGACGACTGTGTGGGAGACATCTTATCTCTCAGGCATTTAAACCTGGAGAGTCGTTCACATGGCAGGATTTACAAAGTTTCCCTTGCTTTAGATTTTAGCCAGAGCGACATAAAGGTAGTTTACCGTGTAATCTTGCCCTGACAGATAAAGAAGAAGTCAATTTTGTAATAAGTTTAAGATGTCGTAGACAAACCAGGGCCCATATGGCGGGGCCTCCAGACAATCCAATATTTACTTCTTGTTTACTTGTCAGGGGGAAATTTCTTTATAAAATTCCATCTTTGCATAATATGTCTCGGCGGACTAAAAAAAAAAAAAAAAAAAAAAAAAGGACTCCGCACCACGCTTATGGTCACATGTCCGTCCTAAGGGAGTGTTCTTGAGTCACGTACGCTTTGACCTTCGGATTAAGTTAAGTGGTTCAGAAGTGAGTAAAGTATAGCCAGACCCCCCCC